>JAVMKO010000003.1:100061303-101554428 GCA_032164245.1 Sternotherus odoratus
GGGATGCAGTGCATCCGGGTCTGGCCCCATGGACTTTTGTGTGTCCAGCTTTTCTAAATAGTTCTTAACCTGTTTTCTCCACTGAGGGCTGGTAACCCCTCCCCATGCTGTGCTGCCCTGTACAGCAGCATGGGAGCTGATCTCGTCTTTGAAGATTGAAGCAAAAAAAGCATTGAGTATTTCAGCTTTAGAGCCTCAATTCCTTTGAAAATTACTAATTATTTTGCAGATGTTCTTCAAGAAACCTTGTAAAAAATTCACAGATGTGCCTCGTTTCAGGAAAGATGGATCAAGTGGGATGAACAGGTTAAAATTGGTCATTGATACAGCTTGAATCACCATTTGCAACTCACAAGTTATGATGCCATATATTTGATAACCTCCTCGTCTTGCTGATGTGAACAAAACTGCTATTTTCTTGCTAGATCTATATGGTTCAGAGATTTTCCACTTCATATATTGCCAGCCCCATTTAACTACTATCACTCAACTGTGTTGACCACAGAGCAATAACATGCTGAAACAGACTAACAGATCCCTTTTAGCTGCTTCTTGCAACCCTCTTCAGCTACAGTCTATGCCTGAATTAGTGTTCACCCAGCTGTAACAGTGAATGTGTAGCGTGTAGGCTATGTTCTGGTTCTCCCTACAGCCTCCGAGTTTGCCACCTCTGTTCTCCTTCACTGTTAAAGAGCCGTGTAACTGGATCTGCACAAACATGTAGCAAGCGGATGCCGTGCTTCACTACTGCATGTACTGAGCCATGACATTAGCAGTCCCCAGCTGCCACAAGACCTAGTGAAAAGTGCATTAAAATGAAATGTTGAGATGGAGAAACCTTTTTACATCTGGAATACTGAGCTCCTTTCAGGTATATTCATGCTGTAAGGTAGCAGGACTGAAATAATAGACTATCAGGGTTGGAAGGGATCTCAGGAGGTCATATAGTCCAACCCCTTGCTCAAAGCAGGACCAATCCCCAACTAAATTATCCCAGCCAGGGCTTTGTCTAGCCTGACCTTAAGTTTAAGGAAGGCGATTCCACCACCTCCCTAGGTAGCCCATTCCAGTGCTTCACCACCCTCCTACTGAAAATTTTTCCTAATATCCAACCTAAAAAAATCTGGCTCTAAGTGACTTGCCCACAGTAATACTAGAAGTTGATGGATCTGCCAGAGTGTGAGCCTGAGTCTGTAGACCTGGGCTCGGAGACATGGTGTCTCAGGTTTTAAAACACCATGTAGACATACCCTTATTGGAGATCTGGATCCATGGGTACAGACATTGTTACCTCCTAATAACTGTGATTATTAAGACACACCATTTCAGTGAGTGAATTGGGATGTATTTAAATGGTGTGACCGCTTCTGTGATGTCACAATATGATAAAAATAACATCAATAATTAAAGCAGTATTTTTTTAAACCTAGTTACTTCTAAAATTTACTGCTTCAGCAAAGAGCATTTCTTTCTGTTATGCCCCATTTATTTTATTTAGGTTTTTTTAAAAAGCCAGACAGCACCTTGCCAGAAGCTCAAGATTTCTTTGAAATGCATTAAAAGTTCAAAACAATTGAATCAACAAAAGCAAGCACAGCAATTTTCTTAAACGAGAAAAGACCTTCACTCCAGTCCCTGACCCCATCCACACAGTATACCCCTTCTCCCCGCAATCTTCAGCGTCCCCATCAAAAGCCTAGGGAAAGAGATGGCCTTGTAGTGTGCCCTAAAGAATAACCCGTCTAAGCTACACTGAACCAAGGATGAGGTGAGGATCGAGTCAGAGTTCTGACATTTCAATCCCTTCCTGGAGAAGACTTTGCCAGCAGCTCCCTCTGTTAAACGGAGCGGGGCCCAGCCCTACCACCTCTACTGGCCACAGCTGTGGCACTAGCACGGAGAGCGATATGGTCTCTCAAATAGGTGGCGATGTTAAACTGTGCCATGTAGCTCAGGATTGTGCAAAACAATCCCAGAATTGGCATATTTCTAATTCAGGCTAGGTGGAAGTGAAGGTTTAGGTATCCGCCTCATGTGACATAACTTTGCTGGTCCTCCAAAGGCTGTTACATTTTTAAAGGCACCATTATGATCATCTAGTTTGACCTCCTGGATAACATAGGCCATTGAATTCCACCCCCCAGTTTCTGTATCAAGCCCATAACTTCTGTTTGAGCAATCGCCTGTCTTAGAATGACATCCAGACTAAGCTCAAGTGATGAGGAATTCCCCATGGCCTAGGTAAGTTGTTCCAGTGATTACTTATCTTCACTGTTTAAAAATTTGCAGCTTATTTTTAGTCTGAACTTTTACTAGCCTCAGTGTCCAGCCATTCGATTTTGCCATAACGTTGTCTGCTAGATTAAAGAGCCCTCTGTTATCAGAAATCTTCTCCACTCATAGGCACTTGTAAACCATGGAAGAAACACCACTTCAGTTTCTCTTTGAGAAACTGACCGGACTGCATGTCTTGACTCTTTTGCTGTAAGGCTGATGTGCCAGACTCAGATCTTTCTTCTGAACTTTATTTTTGTTCCCAGAAAGCTTTTTAGTGTCGTCCCCCCCCCCCCCAACATCCTTTTAAAAGTGTGGACTCCAGATACAGTAATGGTCTCACAAACGATGTATACAGAGGGAAGACCACCTTCCTCCTTCTCCTACTTAGTATTCTTCTGTTTATATAAATGTTCAAGGATTGTTAGTCCACTTAAGTCTTGCCCTCACTGGGGGTACTATTTTTTTAAAAAATGTTTAGCTAACACCTGTTAGATAATATCTGCTAAAATGCTAGGGTGAAATTCTGACCCTGCTGTAATAAACAGCAAAATTCTTATTGACTTCATTGGAGACAGTATTTCACAGCTAGTGTAGACCAGGCAAACTGTAATTTTAACATTTCTAGTCTGAGGTAGACTGTAGGCTCCCTGCTGAGAGTAAATCTAGTTTGACTAACCTGTTAAAACTATAGCTTGCCTTGTCTATACTGGCATTTTAACATGTGTTGAAAAACACCCTTCCACTAAGGCAGATATGGCTTTAGCCAGAGCTTTGCACTGTGGGCTCATGCTCCGTGGTTTATTCACCAAGTCCCCTGAACCCTTTTCAGAGTTCCTTCTTTCCCTGACGAAACCCACATTCCCACTAGTGTGACCTGCTGCCTAGTTCCTCCAACACAGTTAGGGAAGTGAAATCCTGATATTTCAAATCCTAGAAAATGTAAAACATTTGAAACCAGCTTTGACAAAGCAATGCCAGTCAAAACAGAGGTTTTGTTTTACATTTTGACCTTTAATGTGAAAAAAATTGACACAACTCAAATCTTTAACTTTGAAAAGATACTTGATTTTTAAAGATAAAACCCAGTTTACTCCTACAGGAGTTTGGCAGATTGATGCAGCATGTGAAGACGGTTCATATCCGTGCATGAGTTCACTGGGTAGCTGGAATACAACGTGTGACCAAATTAATAAGAACATCCAATGTGCATATGCAGAAGATCGTTTTTATAGCCCCTTGTTAGATAGGAATTCAGTTATGTAGTTTGAATTCAAGTTACTTTCCAGTGAATTGGAAATCCGGGGAAGGCTGAGCTGCTTTGCATTGCTCTAGTTGGTGAAGTTCATTAATGTTAATTTTGGGAATGATTTAATGATGAGTCGTTGATACACTGCCAGCTCATAAAATCAGCTCAATATCAACTCATTAGCAAGAAGTTGAACTCAGCTTACATTGTTCTGAGACTTGTACCATAAACAATTCTTAAGGGAAATTCAAATCTTATTAAAAGGAAAGAAAGAAATTTGAGAACTAACTTTAAAAAATTCTGTTACTGGTTAGGAATGGACTTACAGTGAAGCTCACCCTTTAAATTTTTTTTAAAGTAATTTTTCAAAGTCCCAAACTATTTTAGGTTCCAACACAGACTAAAAGTGTGGACTGGTTAAGTTTGATTAAGTGCAACTCCCACCAACGAATTGTTCAAAGGCTAGGAAATCCATTGAAATTAACTTAAATTAACAACACAATATCCGATTAATAGCAACATAGAGAAAGCACCCAAAACACATATGTCATCCAGCACACTAGGAAGGAAACACCTCCCTGAAACAACCTTATCTCTGGGTCCAGATATAAACTTTGTGGTAGGCTCCTATTTCTGCTATGGGAGAGATCAAGCCAAACCTGTGTGTTTGGCTATTCAGTTTCTGCTGCCTTAGCTGACTGACCAACTTTCATGGTGATCTGTGGAAAAGAGGGTAGAAGTTGTTCAAATTCTGGGAACTAGAGCCTGCAGTGTTTTCTTTTGCAGTCAAATTAGGGCTTGTTCGCACAGTGCATCAGTTCACATTAGCTGGTGTAAAGTCTAATGTGCACCAGAGTGTTGCACACTAACTGGCTCAAGTGGGCACATACGAAAAGTTCCCTAGTGTGTGTTAATGTAGTTCCATTTCAAACAGTAATAACTATTGAACAGATTATGGAAGTAATGGAGAGAGAAAAGAAAAAGAGCAAAAACTTCCAGAAGGGAGAGTAAATGTGCAGGAAAGCTGAATTCTTGGATGATTATTTAGGGCTTGAGCATCTTGGAAAAAATCAATTTTGTTTTGCTTCTGAATGGTTTGTTCATGTAGAGCCATTAAAAGCATAATAATTTGAGAAATAGCCTGTGACCCTCACTACTTCTCCCTGCTGTTTTAACAAGCTTCCTATCTTATTGTCAAGACTCTTGAGGCTAAAATGATAAATGCAGCAAATCATGTCTTGTTAAAAGGTGAATTAAAGGTTCTTCCTTAACCAACATTTTTTGTGGAAGCAGAGTTTGTTTACTATTCATCTTGGAAAGGCAAACAGGGACAAATTGTACATATTGGAACCCTTTTGGTAAACCTAGAAAGGGAGAGAATAAAGAGCCAAATGTCTGTCTGTGTAACAATAGCTGTGGCATATTATGTACAGTGGTTCTCAAACTATTGTACTGGTGGCCTCTTTCACATAGCAAGCCTCAGAGTGTGACCCCCCCCCCCATATATAAACATGTTAAATTTATATCTAACACCATTATAAATGCTGGAAGCAAAGCAGGGCTTGGGGTGGAGGCTGACAGCTCATGACCCCCCAGGTAATAACCTCGTGACCTCCTGAGGGTTCCTGACACCCCTCTCCCATTAGAGAACCGCTGATGTAGAACATGTTAACAGAAATTGGCAACACTTTCAAAAACCTGTGTCTATGTCCCCCCCCCCCCCAAATATCTTGCGTGCCCAAAGTATGCGTGCTGCGGACAGTGAAAGGCAAATTTTGCATATGCAGCTGCATGCTTTGTGCAATGGGGTGTTATGCACATGTGGTGTTGGTATATGCACATACAGGTGTCTGCTCAGTCACTCCCTTGTTTTGGTGCACAGTTTACCCAACTTGTATGTGTAGCTGCATATTTGGCACCATTTCTCTGTTTGGGGCTGCAGGCATTTACTTTCCATGAGCAACTCACATGTTTAGATTTGAAAATGTTCACTTTGTTGGTTTTATTTGAATAGACTCCACTAGGCACCTATCTGCATTTTTAGGCTCCTAAATACCTCTGAAAATCAGTCCTAGTTCTGTACACTGAAATCTTCTTTTATAACTGTTTCTTGACTGAGGTGAAACTATTTTTAGCACTAGCTTATTCTCCCATGTTTACTGTAGTAGAGCCTTATTACAAATATAGATAGGCCTTCAGAATATGACCCTTATTTTCTTGAGTTGTCCCTTTGATTTAAGGGTAAGGTGAGCTGGATTAGGCTCCTACAATGCTACTGTAATTGCTCCATCTGTTTAGTTTTCCTCATTTATTATAATTAACATTTCACTATCCCCTGTTGGATTGTGTTGGTTATGGAATCCGTTTCCTGGTTTATAAACATTGCTAATGTCAAATTCTAATGAGTGCATGTTTTACACAGTGTTAGTCTTTCAGCTGGATATGGTTTTGACATAAGCTTTCGGGACAAGCTGTCATTTGTCACACTTGTGAATTTTTTCCCCCCTTGTAAACAGGATCTACAACGTCCTGTTGTCCAAAGGCTAATCAGACATTCTTTTCTTGTCTGCTTTGTTTATTTTTCTTATGCCACTTATTGCTCTGCTTGAGTGAGATGCACAGAGGCAGTTACTATCCATATTTATTTGCAGTGGGCATTAACCTAGGCTCGTACCAGAATTTTTTCTTTTCTTTTCTTGTGATCCTAAGGAGAAGCTAAATAGCTGGCCTAGGAGGTAGCAATACCTATGAATAGAACTTGGAAACTTTAGTCACTTAGCTTGAATGAAGAACTGTCAAGGTCCACTGGACAAGATGTTAGAGGATCTTACCTCAACAATCCTATGATGAGCACTGAGCAATGAGCCAGTGCAGCTTTTTAAACTATGCCAGCCAATTTACTCCAGGCTACAGGTATGACAAGTCCCTCAGAAGTTGGAGCCCTCTGTAGCTAGAGCCAGATTAAGCCTTAGGCATGATAAACTTTTGCCTTGGACCCAAGTTCCTGGCATCATGCAATGTCAAGATCTCCGCTTTCATTAAAAATCTTTGCCCCCGGTTGTCTAAAAAAGAGTGAAAATGTGACCTGAATGTAATTGATACAGTGATGCCTGCTTGAGTCTGTAGAGAGCCTGAAACAATAGCTGCAAGAAGAGTGAACTGCACCGTACACCTCAATGGGGTGTTAGCACCAAGATCCTTGTCTCTGGGCAGGCCCTGCCAACACCATCTCTGCAGAGGACTTTGTGGCAGGAGAAGAAGAATGCGTCGGGCCCAGCCCACACCCCAGCAGGCAGCGTGTTTCTCTTGGGGTGTACGTACTAAAGGATCCCCTGATCCTGCCACTACTCCTCTGGAAACCAATGAGCCCTATGCCACAGCCCCACCAGGTTGGAGAGTACAGCCAAGGTATGGGGAGGGAACCACAGGCAGCCTGGTGTTCTAGAGTTCTTAGAGCCTGTGACTGCCTTAATCTGACCTTGTCTGTAGTTCTCTCTTCATCCTGAATTGAATAACTGTAACGGTCCTGATTATAAGTTTAAAAACCAGGAGATCTAACTGGTCATTCAATAATTGAGAGTTCTGGTTAACCAGGGTTTGGCTGACTGAGGTTTGAATGTTCCTGTGTCTCAAAGCATTTATACAGTGAAACCTCGATATAACGGACTAATTCGGGCGAGGGGGTGTCCGTTAAAACCGAAAGTCCGTTATTTAATAATTTTTTAAAATTATTAAATAACGGACTTTCGGGTGACCCACCCCTGATTTAAAGAAAGAAGGACCAATCCAGAGCTTAAACACTAACAATGTAACTCCATCATCCATGACCCTACATCATTCAATGTGTGTGTGTTTGGAGGCGATGTGTGTGTGTGTGTGGGGGGTGTTAAAATGCAGTGTTGGTCCCAGGATATGACAAGGAGGGTGAAATAATAGATTTTATTGGACCAACTTCTCTTGGTGGAAGAGACCGCAACAAGCTCCGGAGCTACACAGAGCTCTTCACGTCTTAATGTCCTAGTGAAACACAGGTTAAGCACAGGAGTTGCTTGTAGATATAAGCATTCAAAACAGAAAATCCCCAGATCTGTATACTCCATGGGCACTCTAGCCTTGGGTGGATTGAGGGCAGGCCTGGGGCAATGTACAGGTGGTAAGGGGGCAGGGGTGGGGGCTTGAAGGAAGTGGGGGTGGGACAGGCACTGAGGGGAGAGTGTCAAGAACCCCTTGGGTAGAGAGAAAGTTGGTGCCTATGTTCCCAGACTTGGGCAAAATCCTCAGACTAACTTTTTGGCATCTAGAACAGCGTTGGATGGGGTGATTGAGACAACTTTGACTCCCTGATCTACAAGCTGGTTTTAGAGAGTAACATAAGGCAGTCTTAGAGGTGCTCTAATGTGCATTCCCTGATTACACCCTGTCAAGTCTGATTAGCCACTTTAGCACTTGGAGTGCAGAAGGCGGGGGTCTGCAAGGATTCTAAAAATTAATACTGGCCACTCCAGACTTGTATTAAACCCCCAAGGTCACCGCTTTTTCTCTGACCTTGGATGGGTAGATGCTGTCACCGCCCAAGTGCAAAAACCTCTTTTAGAACCCAGGAAGGCACACTCTGAAATTCTTTCCTGTGGGGTACTCTCAAGCCCTTTCACCCAGGGAAGAGCTGAGAGAGAAAACCAAGGAAATCAGCTGTTGCCACCAACTAATTCAACAACATATGCACAAACCTCATGGGGACACACAAATCCAACCTTGCTCTTAAAAAAAGAGGAATATACACCTGAAATTTAGGTTTTTTGCTAGGTTTAAATACAGGGATTAACCATCAAGATAACTTCTTGAGGTCCATCTTAAAGGTTACAAGCAACACAAAAGCACCTGGGGTTAGCACAGAAGAATCCACAAGCCATAAAGAAATAAGAGATAAACCTAATCATGTTTTCCTAGACATTTCCTGTTCTTTCTTACATATTTGGGTTTTCAAATGAGTAGTTCTAGGTAAGATCTGATGATAATATTCATACCTGGCACAAGCTTTTACAGAATAGTTCCAGCCTTGTCTCTGCTCTGTAGGAGAACAACACTGACAGACAAAGGGAAAGTTTTCTTTCCCAATTTTAAACAGTATTAGCCTTCCCATTGGCTCTCTTGTTCTGGTGCCCACTCCTTTCCTTTTACCTATGCTTTTGTACAGATAAAGCACATATAGAACTACTACTAAGAGGGATTTCATAGCTAACTGGCTTGCTTGGAGTCCATAAAACGAAGCTACCTTCATTTACCTCATAGCCTCACCAGGGGTGACTCCAGTTGCACTTTGGCCACACATCGCTTATACCCCTTTCCCAGAGGGCTGGGAAGAATGATGTAGAGCTGGCTATGCCAGCCATGCACCAGGGGAATCAAAAGGTATTACACTAACAAGCTAGCAGTCTGCTGTCTCTTCCTCTGGTGTCTGAGTAACACCTTGTGAGGAGATTCCCATAATTCTCCAACTCCTATCTATATACACACAAGCTGTACTGCTTTTAACTGCAGAGATGTCCTCCAATGGGGGGGGCGGGGGGGACCAGTCATGGCAGCAGCTTCAGTAGGTATTACTGGGCATGCTCAGTATAAGCCAAGCAGCATATTTAGGAGGGGGGAGGTCATGTGGTCCCTCCACCATGTCACATCTGTTTAACTGTATTTGGTGTAGTTTAAAACGATACAACACCCCCTAGCACAGATAGTTATACTGGATGGCTTTCCAGTATGGGAAGGGGAATAAGCTATACTGGTATAATAGCCACAAACATAGGGCTGGTCCTCACTACTGGGGGGGATCAACTGCAGATATGCAACTTCAGCTATGTGAATCACGTAGCTGAAGTTGTGTATCTGCAGCCGACTTACCTGCCGTCCTCATGGCGGCGGCAGTTGGTGGTGTGCTCCCCCGTCGACTCCAGCTTGTGCCTCCCGGCAAGCTGGAGTTCCGGAGTCAACGGGGGCACCGCGGGCGATCGATTTCTCACATCTTCACAAGATGTGAGAAATCGATCGCCAAAAGATCTATCGCTACCTGCCGATCTGGCGGGTAGTGAAGACCAACCCCTGGTTCTGTTAGTACAACATCTCTATGTAGACCAGTCCTTGTACTGAGACCATAGTACACTGGCTAAGTACACGGGACTGGTTAGCACCTATAGGACCCAGTTGAGACTGTGTGTAATAATCTTCAGAGATGGAAGATGGTATAAGTCCTCTAAGACAAATATCTTTCTTAAAAAAGGAAACTATTTCTATATTTAAAAGCAGAAAGGAAATATATAAAACTCAAAGCAATCTTAACTACATATCTTTACATGCCAAAGGTTTGCATTGCCCAAAGGCTATCTCAGGCAGGCCTATCTGAGAGTTTCCATTAAACAAAGCTTCTTCTGTCTGTATAAGAAACTGTAAGGTTGTTCATCAAAGATCTACCCTGGTCCAAGCTGGTAGCCTCTCCTGTAGGCCTCCTAGCCTAGCTTCTTGAATAGCAGGCCCTTTGCTTTTTTTCCCCTCTAAGAATCCCTTACAAATTGCCCAGTGTTTTCTTTAGCTAAACAGGATGCCTTCTGACAAAATACCCCTCCTGCCAAAGCAGATATCCAACTTCCAGGGGATTCCAATCTACTCTAAAAGAGTAATGGCCTTGGGGATGAGTGGTTGTGTTTTGGATGAAAGGGTCACTGGATCTTAAAGGAGGTATCCACAGACCTTGAGTGGAGAAGTCTCTTCACCTTGAAGTCTTTAAGCCCTGATTTGAGGACTTCAGTAGCTCAGACATAGGTTAGGGGTTTTCCTACAGGAGGGGGTGGGTGAGATTCGGTGGCCTGCATTGTGCAGGAGGTCAGACTAGATGATCACAATGGTTTCTTTTGACCTTTAAGTCTGAGTGCCTCATCTCCTGAGTTGGAACAGGGGGTGGGAAGTGCTCATGTCCGTGTGCTGGTCTCTGCAAGGTTTGCCTTCCTAGATGAGCTCAGAGCCCCTTTTGCTTTCCAGAAATCTACAGCTATAATTTTAGAAATCAAACAAAGTCCTAGTTCGTTCTAACTGGCACCCAGTGAAGTTGGCTTTAAGGTTGCATTTTCACCACCAATGTTGCAAAGCAACTTTAGGGTGGGGCTAAGATCTGAGCAACTAACTCAGCTGGGTTGCACTTGGAGGGTTAAATAGTGCTCTCTGTTCCAATCCTATTCATGTCCGCCAGTAGCAGTAACAAAGAACTGCAATTGACCCATATGATGCAGTAGTAATTTATGTTTTCCTTCTTTAATCTAGCTATAGGTTTTTATGCCCCCTTTGGTGCCATGTTATCTGAGTGCCTCTCATGTACGACTGTTTGCTGTTAAATCACACACAGGTGAAATCTACAGGACATACAAAGTGGCTGTGACATTGTAGGAGAATAGATTATATTTGGCATTTTCTGCTTGATGTCACAATTTAAGAATTGCATTAAATGCTAGTATTTAAAAATGAGGTAGTTTACTATTTCTACAGTGACAACAATGTGCCAGGTGCACTAGCCCGTTATGAGAACAAGTTTGAAATTGCCTCATTTTTATGCATTTATATCGCTCAACCTAACTCTGCATTAACCGTTCTTATTTTACATAGAATTAGATCCAAATTCCTTATCATATCCTGCAAGCTTCAGTAAGAATCCTATTTCTCTTCTGGTTTGTGGTAGCTTTCACAGATTTTATAGCCTCTGTTTAGTTTGGGCCCATCTGTAATCCTTCCTTAGGAACCCAGTGTCTTGGAAAAGTTACGGTGACTATCAAACAGCAGCACTCTAATTTTATAGGTGCACCTGTGCATTTAATTCTCCCTCTAAAACTTCTTTTAAGTCCTTAAAGGGTCATTCCAAACTCGAGGGCAAAACTATGATTATATCATCTCGGTATACTACACAAGTGCAATATATTGAACCTGACAATGAAGTGTTCATTAATCTTGAAACTCAGCCAGTCCATTGGTTAGTCTGAAGGGCATCACATTAAAATGTCCTCTTATGACAGACAAAGGTCTCTTTAATTATTACTTACAGTTGTCATCCACTTGTGACTGTCCATAGCTGCTAGTAAGATCAAGGGTAGTTAAAAGTTTTTTCCTTGACTGTATATGGTTGAATATTCAACCATAATTGGTTTGAATGGAGATGGCTCAAGTCAAAGTCCAGATCCAAGGTTACCCAAAAGTTTGGATGTTTTTTGGGGTCTGGGGCAGAGAGGTTTATATCTAATTCTGCCCCCTGTGTACATATTATTATGAGCAACTTTTTCTGAGGACAGTGAAATGGATTTGCTAGCATAGGCTGTGATTTTAGAAAATGGGGGTGAGCAAACTGGTTTGGATGCAGTAAGAAGTGACTTGACCCTTTTCCCCCAAAATTCAAATTTCAATTTTTTGGTTTAAATTTTTAAGTTGTTTGTCTTCGTGCCCATCTGTACCTAAAGCAGAAGTTCTGAAATACCTTGATCAAGGCATTTCAGCACTATTTTCAGATTATTCCTGGTTTGACTAGACACAGAATATACCAAAACTCTCAAGACTGGCCTTTCTTCTGGGATGCTCAATCCAATTTTGTAGACTCAAAGGGGAAATCCAGGCCCTGTGAAAATCAATGGGAACTTTGACATTGATTACATAGGACCAAGATTCTTTCCAAGAGATGGAAATAATTCATAGGAGCATCCATTTTTATGGATGGTTGGTCTTTTGAGTGATTTACCTGAACCATTGAAACTTGCCAGTAACTAGATGTGGATGATGTATAATTTTGCATTTTTAACTGGAAAGGCCCAAAAGAAGGGCAGAAAGGTAAGAAACTTAATGTAATCAGCAGTCCTTTCCATAACTGTTTATAGCCCACTATTGGGGACATCAAAGTCCTAATCCCAGAGTGCACTTATGCCTTAAGAACATGAGTGCTCCCATAGATTGGCAACAGCACAGTTTTACATATTTAAGAGCATGGTTAACTTTAAGGGCCCTGCTAGATTAGGGGCCCTTGGTAGTGACACTAGACAGAACAGGTTGTTGATTGTCATTTAAACTATAGCCACAAAAAGGTGTGTTTTTACTGCAGGATAACTAACAAGCATTAGCTATCCCAAATTAAAAACATAGTAGCATTTACTGCAAGGCAAACTAGACAAGGTCCATTATGGGCAAGGGGGATAATGCTGATGTTGACTAGCTACCTCATGGTGAACATTACCAGTGCCTTGTCTTCATTTAAGATTTTTACAGCAAGATAGCAAACTTGATAAATTATCTCACTGTAACTCCACCCTCTCAAATCCCTCCCTCCAAATCCACCTTGATGTTAGCGAACTCAAGAATCCATCGTTTTGAGAGCCATGGAGAACTTCTGCCCAAATCCAGTGGCCTCAATATGGAATTTGTGATTAAATTCTGTCTCTGGGCAGTAAAAGAGTGAAGGAAGAGAGACTGCAGGAGAATGGGAAAAGAAAGTGAGAGCAAAATGGTGGGAGGGGAGAACAGACCCACAAAGCATGATTAGTATAAAATCTGTGTGTGCAACCCTGCAATATTTTGACTTCGACTTTGCCTAATTACCTCTTACCACTGTTTTCTGTTCTTTACTCCAGTACATAATTGCTCCATATTTTGCAAATACTAATGGCTTTTAATAGATTAAATCTGTTGTAATGTCTGTGCAACCTAATAAAGCTTGATCATCTGTAATCGCATGTCTTATGGCATTGGCAAAAGGGAATATGACAAGTAGGGAAACCATTCTAACAAAGCACAAACAAAATCCAAGAAAGATTTCTGACTCTAAGTAAAATGAATTTATAATGAAACAGCATTCATAAAAGGGAAGCACGAATTCTTCACTGGATGTTCTCTTCTAGAGATATTTGGCAGTGGTACCCATAATTTGTAATCTGGAGTACAACGAGAAATTATTTTAATTTCTTCCTCACTAAAATAGTCCCTTGGTGTTTTGGGCAATAACGTAATATGTTGCACTTGTATACCACTTTGCATTTGAGGGTCTTGGAGCTTTGCAAACATTATTGAACTAAACCTTAAAATAACCCTGTGATAAAAAGAAATATCCTCATTTCAGACGAGGAAATGAAGGTGCAGAGAGATTGTGATTTTTGTCCAAGAAAATGTAGTAAGTCTATGGCAGAGGTGGGAATCGAATTCACATTACCTGATCCTGGTCCAGTGCTTTAACCACTACAACGTGCGCTCCAGAATTTGGATAACTACCTGAAGTACCCCAGTCTCTCGGATCTGGATATAATCCAAGAACCTGTCCACCTGGCAAGAACCTGGAAGTGCCAAAGCATGTGAAAACGAATTAAAACAAGTTGCCAGTGGGGTTGTATTGGGTGTGACTTAGGGCAGAATTTGACACATAGCTTAATGTTGTCTTTGTGCTACTACACAGAGCAGCATATGCTAGGTGTAGTGGTAAGAAAACTCCCATCACTACATTCTGTCATGTCCTACTGCTTTATTTTGTTTTATATAATATAGCTTAGAGTTAAAAGCTTCCTCAGGCTTTTTTTTTTTTTCTAGTTTAAAAAAATCTTGTGTTATTTCTAGAACGGTTATTTCATTAAATATGTCGTGGGCTTTTTTTTTTTTTTAATTTTAAGAGCAGGCTTTTTACTTTTCCCTCCATAAAATCCTGAGCAGGAGATATTAATCAGTCCGTAGATGTGCCTGCTACAGTAACTTTGCCTATCGTAGGCCCTAATCTCTTGCTTCTAATTAAAATGTGCTTTGTTTGTGATGTTAGCTTCTAGGGGAGTCTGAGTTGAGATGGTCATAAAAATGGAAACTTTTTTTCAGTGTCCATTTTGGTGGTTGTTTTACAAACCATTTCGGGGAGGGAGAGAGGGGTTCTAACGTCTTGTGCCATTACACATTTGTATCTGTAAATCTGTCCATAAAATCTCTTATTGCACCCATTCTTTGGCCCAGAATGGATTTTGCTTTCTCTACAGGATACCTCTAAATCACTAGCCATGCTGTTTGCAGAACCATTTTGTATTGTGTTCTGTGCTGGCTGTGGAAGGAGCCTTTGTTAATCTTACACCAATTAGGCTGGTGGAAATATACTTCCCCCGATTATGTGGGTGGGACGGGGGACATAAAAGGGTTGAAATGATACTCTAGTACAATAACTTCAAATATATTTGTCCAGACAAGTAATTAAATTAGATGCAATAACCAATACTATGTATTGGCTGTATCATCATTTTCCACCTGGGCTGCTTTTCTTTCTATAGCCTTTTCCTAAACCAATTCTGAAGCTGCAACTCCTCTGGGGTTGCTTCTCCTGCTCCGGACCCTCTGGTGTTCTAGCTGCAACCTTCTCTCAAGTCAGCTGCCTCCAATCTGCTGCCCTTACCGCGTGCTTTGTTTCTCTTCCTATTCCAAAAAGCAGCAGGAAGAGATGTGTATTTCTAACTTGGGCTCCATCTTACAATGTTGTTCCATCAAATTAAAACTTTTAGAAAGGATTCTGTGCTTAAGACAAATCTCTAACAAACCCTAAATTTTTTTTTTTCTTTTTCTTACTGCTAGCTGGCTATAAGGTGACCAGATGTCCTGTGGTGTTTTTTTTTTTTTTTTTAGGGACAGGCCTGATTTTTGGTGTTCTTTTTCTTCTTCTTCTTCTTCTTCTACAGGCTCCTAACCCACTTCCCCCACTACCATCCCAATTTTTCACATTTGCTGTCTGGTCATCCTAGCTGCCTAGTACATTTCTTTGCTATACTGCACAATGGGTGTCACTTAATACCCAACCAATTACTTGAGTTAATTGTGACTCTGGGAGCTGAAGTAGGGGAGAGAACTGAAGCTGGTTTAGATCTTAAGTCAAGCAGAAAGGCCAGCCTTGTTTATATCTGTGCAAAATGAAGTCACATGTAACTTTCAAAAATAGCATTGACTCACTGTTGAATTCTTTTATTCTGGAAACCACTTAAGTACATGCTTTAAGTATATGCATAAATGCTGCCCAGAACCTGAGTCTTACTACTGACCTGGAGGGATCATCTTTAGAGGATGAGAGAGGTGCTTTAGGTTTGCTGCCCAGCTGATCCTTGGTGTCTTAGTGGAGATTCTTAACAGGGGTGCTAATTCTGGTGGTGGCTTTTTGACTGTCTGGGAAGGAGCTGAACTGAAACCACCAACTCATTTCAGATAATCCTCCGAGCAGCCTTCTGAAGACTAATGTCTCTGAATGAACTGGGGACACTGATTAACAGAACAGCCATCAGATGCCCTCATTCCATGAGTAAATTTTAAATGCTTGTTCAATAAGATACCTGGTGATGGCTTCTTCTAGTGAGTAATTTGTATATGCTTCGGCTAGTCTCTTCATGTGCTCTAAAGCTTCTCCATGTACTATACTTGCATTTTCACACTGTAATTTTCCTATATTTTTTTTATACTTGGATACTTTTTTTTTTTTTAATTCACTTAATATTGTTAGTATTCCTTAGTCTTGTAACTCTTCAATCAGTTGAACAAGCAGCTCCCATTTTATCGGCTACAGTCACTCTGGGTAATATGCTATTTAAGATATTATTTATAAATCCTCACCTACACCCACCTCCCTTCTTCCCCTGTTTTTTTTAGCTTCCAAGATGACGGGGAGAGAAGTGAGTCACCATTGTCTTGGTTAATGCAATTTCAAATAACATTTTATGAGGGCTTATAAGCTTCCAGGAGTTTTAATTGGTAAATGAGCAATTGGTGTATGGGGGAGTGGGCAGGTAAAAATCCTTCCCTTGCTATGAATTAATTCCCCCAGGCAGCTCTGCTTGGATTGTGGGCCTTAATATAAATCTATATACAGTTAATGTGCCTGCAGAAGACCGAATGCCTTTTGTTTCATAGAGATTCATACAAACTTTTTTTCTTTTGGCTAGCCTCTATTCTTAGATCCTGCATATCGGCTTGAGACAATATCTCTAAGTGTTGGTTAAATCCTTGCTTAACTACTAACCTTTGGTGGTTTTAGGTAGAAAAATTATAATGGACAATTGAGTAAGTATTACATAGTTCAGCCCCAGGACTTGCCTGAAACTTTGACCTAGGATTGCCCAACATCTTGCCTTGGGTTTTTAGAAAGGTTGGCAAATTTTGCCCAAACTTAAGCTGGTAACTTGAAACCAGTTGAGATTTTTTTTCCCCTTGGCTTTGAATTTCATGAGGATTTTCACAGCTTTATTTACCTGACTTTTGTTCTCACTTTGCTCTGCCCTAAGCACTGTGACAGTGAAAGTAAGATAAGCAGGTGGTTAGGGCTCCAAGTATAACTTGTTTAGAGTCCTCCCCCCTCTCCTCCTGTTCAGCAGTGAAATCAGAGTGACCGGCAACTCATGGCTTGATTTCTTTTCTTTTTCCTCCTTCCTGCCTTTTGGCAGTAGGACCTGATGCAAAAGGACATCCAGTTTGAGTTCCCACCCCTACCAGTTTCCTCAGACTTTCTTGCTTGTGAAGCAATTTATTCTAGCTCTGTTCTAGCACTGACTCTCCTCAGAAACATTTGTAAACACTCATTGCTACACCTGACAGTTGGTGAGAATGGCTGGTAACCTACTTCTCAGAAGATTATTATTGCAGCGCCTAAGAACCACAGTCCTGGATGAAGACCCCATAGTACGAAGCTATGTACTAATATAACCAAATGACAGTTTCTGCCCCAAAGAGCTTGCAATCCAAGAAGACTGTGATGGTATCCAGACCCTCCAGAGTAGTTAGTTAGTTAGTTATGCCCGTCACCCCAGTCGGGGTATGGGCCGCCAACCACAGATCTCCAGAGTCCTTGATCCTGGGCCATTCTCTCTAGCTGGTTCCAGGTGTAGCCCATTTTTGTTGTGGTATCAGCCTGAAGGTCGCGTCGCCAGGTGTTTCTTGGACGGCCTCTTTTCCACTTGCCTTGGGGGTTACCTAATAGGGTCAGGTTGTTGCTTCTCATCTTTGCTGCAACCTGCGCCGTCTTTCCTGACTCGTACATGGTCCTCACGTTCCATGTGCCGATGGTAATCCTCCTGGTTATAAGAAGGGTGATTGGCTTAGTGGCTTCCTCGCAGCTTTCGCCACCCAGCGTCATGCGTCTTCGAGTTGAAGACCCTTCTTTTTCTAGGCTAAAAGTCTGTTATCTCTATTGTTGGCATTTCTGTAGCAAGTTGATTTTTTACGGGGTGGAGTTGCTAGCCCCACGCCCAACCCTCCTTCTTTACCCTGACTTGGGACAGGCAGACGGCCCTGAAGGACCTCTCTGGTGGAGTTAGCCCCTCCAGAAGTCACTTATAAAGCAGACAGCTGCTGTTTTAATTTCATATCCCAAATCTTAGCTTCCTATTGTTTGGTCAGCACCACTGACACCTGGGGTGAAAAATCATGAGGCTACTCCCAGTACAAAGTAGGATTCCCATAAGGTAGAAATCTGCTTTGCCAACAAGCCCCTAGGCAGGCCACTTAAGGATGTGACTTAAAGTGATCCAGAGCTTATAAAACCAAAGAAGGCGTTCTGATGTCCTGGACCATGTAAGCAGAAACCATTCTCATTACATTTCAGGATAGGTAGGGGGAGTTGACTCTTTGATTAAAGAAGACTATGGAACGATTCATAATACAGTTCTATTTAATGACTTCTTTACACTTTTTTTCTGGAAGAGGAAGGAATTGTCAGAGTTTTGCAAATGGGAGAGAACTGACTTTTAACCCCATATAGGTATGGAAGACCTCAACACTTCTCTTGTCTCTAGTGAAAAATTAATCCCATCTGATGACTGACCTTCCAAGTAAGGTTACTTTCTCCAGAAAGGCACAGGATCTATTGGTTCCCAGCTGCTGCTTTGTAAGAATCATTATTAAAGTTCACAGGGGAAAGCTAGTTACTGCCGAGGCTTGGCTCAATGAAGAGATTTTTAAAAAATCCCCAAAATAAAATCTATATACACATGGAATGTGGCTTTGGGTTTAGTGGGGAGGGGACTGTTTCTGAAAACTGATAGGGCCTGGTGTAAGTCAAACACCCCAGGCAGCTTGGACTGAATTTACTACCAGTGCTGAGGCGAGGGGGAAGGATGGTCATGTGCAGCTGCCACAGGACTTGGGGTCAGAAATCTGCATCCTATTTTGGGCTCTTTTTTGCTGACTTTCTGGGTGGGCAACTGACATAACATCTGAGTGCTTGTTTCTCTGTGTTAAATGGGGATAATGCTTGACCACCTCCCAGGGACTTCAATGGGATTCAGAGGGGGGGGGGGCAAAGATCCACTGGTCATATAGCTTGTTACAGAACGGGAGCCTTGCTTTGGAAAGTGCTTTACACCGTAATGCAGCATACAAAAAGCTATGCATTACTTTTATGTGCCAATCTCTGTGCGGTAAATTGTCCCCTTATATCTTCCCTGGGAAAGGAGTGGCCCATCCATTTCCCTCCCCTGCCGAGCACAGGTGAACCAAACTGCTTACTTGTCTATACCAGAAGCAGGCTACTCTTCTCTCCGTACTGCCGGCCAGTGTGTTGGAGGAGATGAGTCAGGCTCCACCCATTCCCTGCTCACCTGAATAGAGTAGTGGTCTTGCAGAGGCTGTTCTCTTTTCTCATCCGCCCCAACCACTCACTGACCCATGAGGTGGGTAACCCTCTCGGGGGGGGGGAAGTTTTGTACCCGCATTTTCCCCTGTGCCATTTCATAAGGTTGGGCCACAGTCTCACTCAGTGCTTGTTAAGCACTTTGAGATCTTCTGGGGGTGCCAGGTAAATGTACAGTATATTTTCCATAACCCTTTTCCTGCATTCTGTAAACTGCGGCGAGGAAAATCATCTCTCCACAGTTGTGAAAGACAAATACACCAGAGAATGGTGTTTCTGAGAATACAATAGGGGGAAAAAAATCTCAATTTACTGTTTCCTATCAACCTTTTAGCTTTCATTTCCCTAGTCGTCGTATCCTCACTTAAGCCCCCACCCCCACCCGAACAAAAATCCTTGGTTCTGGAAAAACCGAATTTAAAGCGGACTATGAAATACAAATCTAGTAAGAAGCAGTGTTTAGTAACTCAGCGAAGCAACTCCAAGTTATTTCTCATTGCTCATTTTCCTCTCTTGCTGAAGCTGCAATATGAACATAAGAAAGGCCATACTAGGTCAGACCAACGGTCCATCTAGCCCAGTATCCTGTCTACCGACAGTGGCCAATGCCAGGTGCCCTGGAGTGAGTGAACCTAACAGGTAATGATCAAGTGATCTCTCTCCTGCCATCCATGCCCCCCCCCCGACAAACAGAGGCTAGGGACACCATTTCTTACCCATCCTGGCTAATAGCCATTAATGGACTTAACTTCCATGAATTTATCCAGTTCTCATTTAAACCTTGTTATAGTCCTAGCCTTCACCGTCTCCTCAGGCAAGGAGTTCCACAGGCTGACTGAGCGCTGTGTGAAGAAGAACTTCCTTTTATTTGTTTTAAACCTGCTGCCCACTAATTTCATTGGGTGGCCCCTAGTTCTTCTATTATGGGAACAAGTAAATAACTTTTCCTTATTCACCTTCTTCTTACCACTCCTAATTTTATATACCTCTATCATATCCCCCCCTTAGTCTCCTCTTTTCCAAGCTAAAAAGTCCTAGCCTATTTAATCTCTCCTCATATGGGACCCGTTCCAAACCCCTAATCATTTTTGGTTGCCCTTCTCTGAACCTTTTCTATTGCCAGTATATCCTTTTTGAGATGAGGAGACCACATTTGTGCACAGTATTCAAGATGTGGGCGCACCATGGATTTGTATAAGGGTAATAAGATATTCTCCGTCTTATTTTCTATCCCTTTTTTAATGATTCCTAACATCTTGTTTGCTTTTTTGACTGCCGCTGCACACTGCATGGACATCTTTAGAGAACTATCCATGATGACGCCAAGATCTTTTTCCTGATTAGTTGTAGCTAAATTAGCCGTCATCATATTGTGTGTGTATAGTTGGGGTTATTTTTTTCCCCAATGTGCATTACTTTACATTTATCCACATTAAATTTCATTTGCCATTTTGTCGCCCAATCACAGTCTGCTTGGGTCTTAACTATTTTGAGCAGTTTAGTATCCTCTGCAAACTTTGACACCTCACTGTCTACCCCTTCCTCCAAATCAGTTATGAATAAGTTGAATAGGATTGGTCCTAGGACTGACCCTTGGGGATCACCACTAGTTACCCCTCTCCATTCAGAAAATTTGCCATTTATTCCTACTCTTTTGTTCCCTGTCTTTTATACAGAACAATAGGAAATTCATTTCAGGGACTCATTTATCCATCAAAGGATATGTCTGCATTATTTTATAGTTTTTTAGGTTTGCTCACTAGTGGCCAGATATGTCCAGTGATTACTGCTTCCTTTGTTCTGCTCCTTTTCTCCAGACCAGAAGGTTATGCTTTCTCATAGACTGAAAGTCGTACCACTTATAATCCTCCAACTTCTTAATTGCTGATGCTGTGGTCACCTATTGGATGACTTTGCAATAACAGTAGCTTCATGAGAGCACCTTATGTGCGGCTAGAGGAAGAGCTGACTACTTGAGATTTTAGTTGGAAAAAATCTTTGGGAGGGTGAGGATGGAGGACTGCCTCTTACGGATAAATGAGTCCCTGAAATGACTTTCCTATTGTCTGTATAACTTTATATTCTGTATTTTTCCTCCAAAAGACCATTCAGGTCTGAGATTTACTTTATATGATTTGCCTTTGTAGTTAAATAATAATATAAGGAAGTCAGAGATTATATTGCTGCTATACCGACAATAAGCCTTTGTGATAAGGCTGGGGGAGGGGAACTATTTTTAATTAAAACCAATTAACATGATATTGGAGTTTCTGGTCATTAATCGTTCAGAGTGACTTGAATGTTTGAAACCTCTGGGTTTTGTATGAATGTTTTAATCTACAGGTTTGTGGGCAACATGAGCTTTGAGTGACTTTGAGCTGAATTTATTTTCCAGTCTCTGGACTGATGCATTGTGGAAGGGAAGCAGAGGAGGAATAAACTCAGAGTGGGGTGTCCTTATTGTAGAGTTGGCTTGAGTTATCTACATTTCAGTAGATTCCTCTTGAGTGTGAGTGGCCACTCTGGGACATTTTCAAGTTGCTGCACCCTCTTTGGTGTGTCACTAAGACTTCTAGGGGGCATTCCGCATGGGTTTTAGTGCAGTAAGAAGAGTTGCACTAGGAATTCTTTTGCAGTGCATTGCAGAAAAACTTGTGGAGTTGATGAGTTGTGCAGTAGTCTATAGGGCCCAATAAGTCAGTCAACATGAGTTAAAAGCTCCACCATGCTCACATTAAGGGGTTCTGTGTGTTGATGGAAGTCAAGGTAGGGGCAATACTCAAGTTATAACTTGAGTTACCCTACTGGCTTGTCTTTACTGCACAAGTACGTCTACACTTAAATCTCTACAGCAGCACAGCTGCAGTACTTCAGGGTAGATAATACCTTCGCCAACAGGAGGGGTTTCCCATTAGCATAGGCAATCCATCTCCCCGAGAGATGGAAACTAGGTCAATGGAAAAATTATTCTATCAACCTTGTGCTGTCTACACTTCAACTTAGGTCAGCATAACTCTGTCTCTCAGGGATGTGGATTTTTCATACCCCTGAGTGATGTAGCTTTGTTAATATAAGTTCCCAGGGTAGACCAGCCTTAAGTTTACCAAGAATCTCACAGACTAATGGGTGAATCCTGTGCAAGTTACCTCTATCACTGGCAGGGCCACATGCAGAGGTGTAGGAACTTTTCCTTCCAATCCTAAATTTGACGTGCATCCAGAGCCAGGCAATAATCACAAGCAAACTTTGAAGCAGTAGGTTTTTGGTTTCACTTTATTTTGATGACCTTGTGTTGCCAGTAAATGAGTGCATATCATCACTATCACAAATAGATTAGTAACTATGGTTTGGGTGCATGTGTACCTAGGCCTTCAGAGTTGGCAAGAACGTTCAAAAATAATGTGTCAGGTCCCAAAAACTTGAGACTGACTTAAGACAATTATTTTCTCATGCATTTTGGATTCTTTTTAAAAACCTAAGAAGCCAGACAGCAAATAAGCTGAACTTGATTCTGTGCATTTTTGTTGTTGTTTTTGTTTACAGGCATAAGGGTGTTAGCTTTTATTTAAAAAGTTTGAGATTTTCATGTAACTCTGATTCCAAGAGCTGGGGCTTTAAGGAATACACCAAAAATCACAAGACTTGTGATTAAAGTCATGAAAGTTGGCAACACTGTAAGGGGATGGTAAGAGCTCTTTAGCAGTCTGCAGCAGGGATTTGGGTGGGAGGGTCATGGGTCAGTCCCATTCATCTCTGTTAAAGATACAACTCTTATCTGCCATTACTGTTATCAACCCAAACGATGAACAAGAGTAGTAGCAATGGAGAGACTCATAGGCCATAAGGGATCATGGTGATAATCTAATCTGACCACCTGTATAACACAGGCCATTGGACTTCCCTGTACTAATTCCTGTTTGAATTCAAGGTTGTTGGTTGGGGTTTTGTTTGTTTGTTTGTTTGTTTGTTTGTTTGTTTTGTTTAGGAAAACCTCTAATTTTGATTTCCAGACTTTCAGTAAACAAGTGGTCTGTTTAGATGAGTCCTCCCCCCACCCTTCACCCCCCTGTGGATACCAGAGGACAATCCTAACATGTGTAACACCAACATAGCCTTGTCCTCCCAACTTTTTTCTTTAGTTTGCTAGTGACTGACTCCAGGGGAATGAAGCACAATAACCATTATCACATGAACACTCAGGGAAAGGGACTGGAGGGTCCCCTTTTGAGTTCAGATAATGTGGTGGAGGCTCTCATCCAATCCATGGCGCAGAGGATGTTCGTGTAACTGGGAAGTTGGTGTCCGTTGGTAGGTGACACTACATGGTTCATGTTTTTTTCTGCAGCTAACAATAGTAAGCTAGGGCCTGAGGATTCCTCTGGTGGAAGAGTAGTTCCTGTGCCATCTCCCATCCTGGCCTCCAGCATAGCGGGCATGGCCAAGGAAAAGGAATGTGGCTGGGAAACCAATACATCCAGCCAATCCCCAGCTGCTATGACCGCCACTAAGGACTGTTACTAGCTGGTGCAGCCCTGGGGACTATTTGGGGGCTGGTGGACTAAAGACCAGTAAAGCTGTCTTACGAACATGTTTTGTTAGACGTCTGGAAGAGTTTTACCATATTGTTGCCATTCCTTATTTTATTTGTATTTAAATAGTGACTGTACGAGGAGAAGTCAGCAAACCAGTCAAGTGCCTGAAACCACTATTGCTTACATCCTGTGTTCCCCACTGGCAGCCACTGTGCCACTTGAGAGCCACACTCCGCTTCGGTAATTTATTGAGGGTTGGGGGTGTTTTACTAACCTGTTGCAGATGTGTGTAAGTTCTTAAGACTAAAGTTCAGTGTTAAGTGAGTGTTGTCCTGTTTGTGCCAGTCACCTATCATTTCAGATGGCCGTGTCTCCCCTGATTTATTTCCTGACACCATCTCGCACAGAGTAAAAGTTACCCAGAGCTTTGGGTTGAAAGAACCCTGAGTAACATGACAGGGTTCTCTCTTCTGTACAAGATACAGAAGAAGACCAAAGCCAAGGGGTTCATAATCATTTTGCTGTCGTTTCGTTGACAGGATTTCAACTTTGCATTCAGATGTTAGAGGGCTCTTGGTGATATTCAGATTTTCACACAGCCTTTCTCCTCTAAATTTGAATTCCGCTCTGCCTTGCCAATACGAAAGATGTCTGTTCTATCCCAGCAGAAGTGAATCCTCTTCTGTCCTCTCAATGCCATGTCTTGTGGGACAATGTGCCAATATTTGTAGGCTCATACAGGAGCAGCCGAATCCTGTCCCCCCAGCTTGGCTTTGCTCCCTCCAAGCAGTGAGTCCCCGTGGCTGCTTTCAAAGATCTATTTGACTAAATTAGTCTCTTGCAAAATCTGCAAATCAAACTTCATGAGTTGCCTCTAGGGACTCACTCCTCTGAAAGGGTGAGTCCAAGATAACTGCAGCATTTCTGTGGAAGCTGCAGCTTGATTGCATTTTTTAAAGACTCTATGTACTATATAGAGTGTATATATACTAGAAAGTAATTGAAGCTATAATCTGCCTATACACCTGCTAATGGATTTTAATAACATCGTCGTAATGACTGCTGCTCTAATGGTTTTGTGATATCCATAGAAGCCTGAGCTACTGGAGGCGTGAATCTTTATTCATAGCTTTTCTGATGTCTTTCAAGTATTTAAAACACACCATAAGATTTTACCACTCCCCAGAAGTATATGATTTAAGTAAGTAAATACCCTCTGTGACCCTATTTCCCCCCCCCCCTTATGGAAAAGTCTTACAGAATCTAACAGACAAAAAGTTGCTTTTATTATTTGTTGCAATAGAGCCTGGAGTGCCTAATTGGAGATCATGGCTCTGGTGTGCTAAGAACTATAAACACAAACAGAGTGTATGTTTAGAGGGGAAAAAAAAAAAGTCCCAGCCACAAAAACCTTACAGTTAAATCTGAAACATGAGTGAAGAAAATACAGATAAAAGTAATGAGTATACAACGTATGTAACGTGTGAAGTACAGACTCTGTTCATGCCACAGAAATTACTCTAAAATCTATAGAATGTAATAGCCATGTTTGTTTTTACACTTTTTTTAGCCATCCTGTACAGTTCTAAAGTGGGGATCTGATTCTCCATTAAATGCTATAGAAAAGTTGTGTGTATGTATATGGGTTGTTTTTTTTTTTTTTTTGGTCCGATCCTGTAGGACATTTCCATAGGGGAAGGTGGTGCCTGACTGTGATATCAACTAAAAGATCCAATAAGATCATGGCTTTGAAGAGGAAATCCGCTTTGGCAGGCTGTGCTCAGGAGAGATCCATCACAGTACTAGGATGTCTAAAGAGCTCCAGGACAGGAGTGTTTAAAGATCTGGATTGAAGTGCACTGGCAGAGCTACAACTAGCTGGGGAACTGATAGACTCTCCATCAGCACAATACCAGGTTGCAGTCAGTGCTTAGTACTTCACCAGCAGCATCTCCTCAAATCTGCTTAAAAACTTACCACAAACCAGGCTCAACCAACAATCACAATTTTTTTTAAAAAAAATCCTCCTCCAAAATGCTTTTGCAGTCTTGGCTTGCACATCATAAATCCCTGTCTCAGCTTCTGCTTTGTCTCCAGATCCATATCCGAGTACTGTCATATTTGCTGGCTTTCTTAAGAATTGTGCTGCTGGTGTTCAGACAATTCACAGCTGCCATGATGGTGGCATCGCTGCAGGGCGTTTGTGCTGTGTCTGCAGTGACAGGGCCTGATGTTCAAAGCTTGGCTTCATCCAGTTGCTTTAATGGGGTAGCAAGCGAATGCCTGCCTGCAAGTTACCGCAGCCATGATGCCAAATCTGCTAAAGAAGCATGCATTTCAGAGGTGAGAGCTCCCTGCACGGTCTCATTAGGTGGTAGGATCTGCTACTCTGGCTTGAACTATGTTGCAGTCCAGTCTTGCCCACATCTTTTTTTCTGGTTTTACCTGAATCATGGGTATTCTTCCTCTCTGTATTTGAGACTCCAATTAGGATACTGGATTGAAAAGGAGCCTAGAAGATACAACAGGCACTCCGCAGTCTAAATCAACCCTGATTAGAGAGGAACAATTTTTCTCCTTCTTACTGAGGCATTCTGTGAACATGAGCATTTTAGCCGCTTATAAGATGCTAGCCACAATTGAATATTCTTTTGAAATTGGGGGTTTTATTGTTAAAAACCACTTGTATTTTTAGATTTCTGAATGTTTATTTTCTTGATGCAATTGATTTTGGCTACTTGTTTCTGATTTCTAACATCTGTGTCAGGGAGCAGAGCGAGCGACAGAAATAGAATGTCAGATCTTTGCTCAGTTGGTAGGGAATTTGTTCTCTGCTGTGGTGAAGGGGGGTGACAGCTACAGAAATGGTGGTGAGAATGAGTGAGGGGGAAACCCAACCAGGATGTTGTTCCAAGACACTGCTGTGGCAGAAGTCGGGTGCATGACCATATTATAAAGCATTGGGAAGTCGATAAAAATTTAACTCATTCTCCTCTCCACCTCCCAAAAAATAAAATCCTACTCATGCACATACAAATATTAATCTGATCTGTTTCCTTGAGCCTCTAGCTGTCCTGAGCTAGCTAACTTGCTTCCTTCTTGCTGCTCCTCTCCCCCTCTTGTCACAGGCAAACAAGGAGTTAGCTACCTATTAAATTTCCTTCCTTTTGAGCTCCTATTAACCAATTAAGTCTTACTGCCTGACTATTCAAAGCTACGTACTTGGATGGCTCCATCAATTTTTGAACGAGGCAGCATTTGCTGGGGATGGGTGATTTCACTCTGTAACAGATCCTTCCTGTTCCTCTGCATTGAGGGCCAAAGGAAAGCTGTAACTGCTTTTTCCTTTGTACATGGAATTTTTATTTTGTGTGGGCCTTTTGGGTGATTTTCTTCCTTTTTAAGAAAGGGTGCATTTGAAAAATCAGCTGTAGTGTTAGAGATATATGGGGTCAGGATCTTTCTTCCAAAGAGTTCAGTCCCTAAGGTCCTAGTGTTGCAAAGCCATATGCACTATGCTTAACTGCAAACTTTGGAGTAGTCCCGCTGCCTTCAGTAGGATTACTCATGTGAGTGAACTTAAACATGTGAGTGAGTAAAAGTGTTTGTAGGATTGAGGCTTAAGGACTTGATCTACCACTGAACTACAGGAGGCTAGAATTGGGGGGGGGGGGAGGGTAGCAGGCCATAGTCCCATCACTTTTTACTGGCTGCAATGGTCAGCAACGGGAGGGAGGGGACAGAAAGGAGTGAGCGGGAGCAGGGCCTTGAAAGAATGGGCGGCATGAGGGCGAGGCCTTAGGGGAATGCCAGGGCAGGGTCTCAGGGAGAAGTGGGGGGGGGGGGGGGGGGAGGAGGAACCACGGTTCAGGCACCGGTGGTGTCCCCAGTTTTAGGATGCTTTTGCTGCTCCTGGCCCTTGTAAGCCCCATGTTAACAAAGCTTTTTCTTCCTTTAAAGAAGGCTTTTGGTCCTTGTCCTTAGAAAGATTGCCTTGGAAATGTCAACTGACTGTAAGGGGGACAGGAACCATGAGTTGGTCAGCCCATCTGCAGCAGGAGGCTGAGTGGGACCTTAAGATCATTTTCTGCAAAATGAATTTAAGTTTGGGGTGCACCCCAAAGAAGATCATGCTGACACGCCACAAAACTTGCCCTGGCTCCATACATAGTTGCAGAGGAATGATCGACAGGACTTTGGTGAGAAGGCCCATAAAGATACCCACCGAGGAAAAAGTAACCATCAGAGTGTCTGAGCATTGCATCATCTCTACAGTGTCCTTAATCTTAAAACAGACTGTGAGATAGGGAAGCACCATTATCCTCATTTCTCAAATGCGGGACCGAGACACTACATGTCTTGTCCCAGGTAGAGTGAGACAGAACAGGGAGCTGAGCCCAGCTCTGCTGAGTACCAGGCCTGGACCCCTAGACCATCCAGCAGTACTAAGCCTGGCTTTGCTAGTTAAAATGCTCAGCCTTACAGTGAGCCAGTTGTACCACACTCAGGCCTGCAAGAAAGGAGCAGGGATGTGGCTAGGGGAGGACAACACTTTGAGTGGTTTGGTTTTAAGGGGGGATGGTTAGAGGGCAGCACCTTGGAGAGGAGGATGGCCACATGGCTTGAGAGTAGAGGGATTAGTGTTGGTGGATGGGGTTGTTGAAGGAAAAGCCTGTCCATCTCTCCCACTGCATGGTCCCAGATTTTCTTTGGGAAATGTATTCATCCTACTTTTGTGTCCACCGCTAGTACACATAGGAATGCATGTGGGATGAACTGTCCCTGGCTTCCTCCTGCAGCAGCATACTAGGGAGAGATGGTGAGGAAATGGCTGAGGTGCTGCTGCACGTGAGTGGGAATCCTGCAGCCACAGAAACCTATTTCTCTCCTCCCTGGTGCCTGCCCAACCAGCCCCAGTTTGGAGTTTGGAGAGCCTGGGCATATCAAAAACTGTTCTACCTGGAGGGTGGCAAAAGAATGCTTTACCTAGGGAGTGTCCAAGTATTGCTGATGGAGGCAGAAGCTCCTTGAAGGAACACCACATTAAAATTTTGGCAGCACATTGCTGGATACTGCAAAATGCAAGCAACTCCTGCCAGGTACAGAGCACCCTTGGAGCATTTCCTCCAGTAGACAGCATGAAGAGTAGAGCTAAGTGAACAAGGAATAATTATTCTGCAAACATAGTCTCTTTCTGCTCACAGGAAAAATGATAAACAGATCACGATTTCTTCAAATTTATTCTTGATTCATATTTATTTAATTTTTATTGAATTGATTGATCATGAATGCTCCAAACTGGAGCTGTATTATTTAGTTGTGACAGGTTGAATAAAATCTTCTGATGTGAAAATATGCATGTCTGAATTGAGAATTCGCTTTCTGTGAACACTTGTGTATGTGACTTTGAAATTTTTGCCCAGAAAACTCAAAGACTCGAATGTTTGTAGAAAGTAAATACGAGGATCCATGATTATGGTGGTAGCAAATTCAATTAAAAATTCTGACTAATAGCAATTTTGTTTTTCTTTACATTTGCCCTGTTTTAATACCGGAAAAGCAGTGGGGTAGAGATTCAACACAAGGCTATTTTCTCGCCTATTTTAAAAATGTATTTTAGTATTTACAGTCTAGGAGGCAGGGAATTTTAATTCTCTTATCCACCCCTTCTTTGGATTCTTTTCTTCTCTCTGCCTTCTTGACCCAGCATAACTATTCCACCATAGCACTCTTGGTAGCTCTCATCCCAACTTCTTCATCCGGTCCTTTCCTCTCTTCACCCCCATCCCACACCTTCCCCCAAGTGCTGTTACATCCCCAAGCACGAAATGAGAAATTATTTCTGAATAGCTGATGTCATTTTGTATTAAACTTCTATCTCTATCTACATAGTATCTGGGTGCCTCCTAAATATTTAAAAGTAGAAAGAACCTCACTTGCTTGCACTCTCTCTGTCATCCTCCTCAGGAGAAGTTGTTTAATTAGTTCATATTGCTTTACTTTTTTTTAGTAGGTGAGCGGGCTGTGTGCAAAGGACTTCCTGAGGCAGAGCCAAGTCAAAGAGATGAGGTTTTTTTTTAATATATATTTGTGTTTAGTTGCAAGGCAGAGTTCCACTTTCTAGGTCTGGCTCCTGGGACAGAAAACCGTTTCTGCAAAATTAAAATCTTCTGCAGGCAAATGTGTGTTTTGCTCAAAATTTTCACATAGGAAGCAGCTTGACTTGCTTGAGACAAACCTGTGTGAACGCAGACTTTCAGTTCAGTTATAACTGTATAATTATAGTGACCAGTTTTGTGTCACTTTTTGGACAAGGTGTTAGATTGTAAGCCTTTTGGGGCAGGGAGACTCTTGCAGTATGGGTATACACTCCTACTATGACTAGCACAGTGGGGCTTTGGTCCCTATCTGGGGAGCTCTCACAATATAAATAAGATCACTGCTATTTGTACTGGTGGCTTTGAGGGAAACTGCTTTTAAAGGCTTGGCTACCTAAACATGCTCAGGCTTGTCTCATGAAAAGCTTTGGAACGAAGGCCCATCTTTGCTGTTGCTAAGGGAGACACACATGGGTGAGGTACCAGCTAAGGCACATGGACAAGCAGCCAAAAAGGGATGGGGCAGCTTAGTGTCTGCTGAGAAAGAGGGGTGCAAGGATTGTGTCAGGTATGGGAATTGGGAGTATTTCTTCACGTTGTTTAGGAGCCGTGGAACAGGTCGTCCAGTCCTCTGGAAAATAGAGATTTGCAATGGAAAAAACGGACTGTTTGTTACATCAGCATTACCAGGCATGCAGGATAATTGAGAAAACTGGCACTCAGCAAAAGTTGAACTGCAAACTTTTGATCAAGGAGAGTTTAATACATCTCTGCTTCAGGTACTTTCCCTTCAATGACAAAAATTCATCCTGATTCTAAACTGGGTTACATATGTTACTTCCTCTTCCTCCCTCTATTCCCCCCTCCCCCACTGATAACACATCCATTCAAATCACTAGTGATGGTAGCTCTACCGTACTCCACTGCATGCCCATGCAATGTCCAAACAAGTTTACAAAGCCCTGTTTCCTTAAGCCAAGGAAGAAAGGAGGAGGGAAAGTGGGAGGGTTACTCACGTTTCTCAAGTCCGTAAACCCCAGTGACACTCAAAATGTCTTAAGCCTGGGCAGACTACAGAAGGAATTCAATATTCCATTCTTCAGAGTGAAGGAGACTGATGAAAGCCACCACTTCTGAAAAGACACATTCTCTCTCTCTCTCTCTCTCGCCTGTTCACCAGTTGCAAACTTGTTTTTAGACAGTATCAGCCAATGACCTTTCAAACTGCAAATCTTCATTTCCTTGAATCAGAACATCCCTCGGCCTTGCCCCTGACGCTCTTCTGAATTAATGATTTTTATTAAGGGGCAAATCCTACCTTAACCTTACTGTGGCCATCCCCTGGCAGCTATGGAACAAGTATGTTTCAGGGAAGGATGAGGTCTGGAATGTCACAGCCCTGGGCAAGTGGTTTCTGTCCAGGGTGCTTTACGGAGCTCTGCCGCTTACACTGAGAGTGTGGGGAGCCAGTGGATCTATCACTGTATGGGTCTTCTGGGAATTTCCTCCTATCCCTGTAAAACATGGTATAGGAGCCCACAAGTGCTGCTGCTGCAGCTTAGAGATTGCGTTTGTGGTTAAAGTTCAGTTCAGCAGCTACGCTGTGGTCCCTCAGGAGGATTCCTGCATGTTTCACGAGTGCCCACAGCGCGGCTGGTTACTTAGGATGTGTTCTGGGAGTTGGGTGTGGCCCCCAATGTGTGTCATCTCTCCTGGAAAGGTTTTACATGCAAAGCATTAACCGCTAAAACAATAAAAGCATAAAACTGCATCCGATCAAAGAGCCAAAATTATAGTAAACATCTGAGACAAAACCGCTTTTCATTTAGCTCTCTGGGAACACTATGCTTTTTGTTTGAGTCCTATTATTGATGAAGTACAAGTTCTAAGATTATAATAATTAGAATGGTGATTATAAGTGTCAAGGATTGTTCCCAGCTATTAAAAGTACAATTTGCTCATTATTAAAGCCAAAACTTGGCTTGAAATTCACATCACTAAAAAAGAAAAGAGGATTAAGCTGAGGCCCAAGACATGCCTGACCATTGAGCTTCTGTTTATAATAGATGTGACCTTTCATACTTCCTCCCTAAAAAGGAGGATAGCCTTCTGGTAAAGGGTGAAGCTTGAAAATAAGCTGAAGGTATAGAGCGCCTCAGTTTTTGTGGACATTCTGGTGAACTTTAGCATTAATAGAGCATGTTACAAACAAACATCAACTGGTTGGTCACTGCCTCTCCTCCTCAGATGGGCATGGAGGCTGCATATTCTGCCCATTTTACAGATGGAGGAAGAGTTCAAAGATGTCCACAGAGGGCATTGGTGATCCTTTGGTCTCAATTCTAGCCTTAGCTTCATGGGGAGACGTATGACCTCGGGTAGTGAATGGTTTCCTCTCACCCAGCACTGATGGATAGAGACCACCCCAGCTGCTAGGCAGAGAAGTTGGTTCAGCTGCCTGGGATTGAACTCCTAATGGAGTGGTGGCCCTAACGACAGCATCAGCTACAACCTAGCTGGTGCTGTGAATTTGTCTGTCTGTTATCACAAAAAGTTGAGGGACCAGTGGCTCTGAGTTTTCACAGGACCCAAGGGCCAGACTTGGGTAGCGGGGAGGAATCAAGACTAACCTGAGCAGATGCAGTGGTGGTGGGCAGAGGAAAGTATTTGAGAAGTCTAGGAGTACTCTTGGAGTCCTTGCTGATGATGAGGTATGGTATTGCAATGGCTGTGGGTAATATTTTCTACCATCTCCAGTTGGCTAGAAGACTCTCTGTCCCATCCTGGTTAACAAAAAAAAGTGGTCTCAGTTATTTAAGCCTTTGTAACCTCTTGGCTGGACTATAGCAATGTGACACACTCGGGCATGAAATCTTGAGCACTTAGGAAACTCAAACTGTCTCCTCAGCAACACAGGCTCCAGTGAGCATGTCACATCTGTCCTCTGCTCTTTACTTTGGCTTCTCACAGAGTTTCAAATCATTTCCAAAGTCTCCACTCTTATTGTCAAACAGTTCCATGGTCTTGGCCGAAGATACCTAATAGACAGTTTAAAGCTCCATACCAAAGACCATAATCAACAACTTTGCTCTTCTAGCATGATGGAAACTCTCAACAATGAGAGTAAAGCTTATCTGGGCGGGTGAGACAACACCTTCTCCGAGGGCGGTTTGAGACCATGGAATGGACTCCCTCCAGGATTATCCTACACTTCACCACATTCCCTACTAAGTGCAAGGTGCATTTCTTTGACCTGGTCTTCTCTAATGTAACCACATAGCAACAGGTCTGTTGAACAAATCCCTGTCAAAACAGGACACTCCATTCTCGATGCCTCTCTTTCTGGGGTGAGGCTGCGATAACAGACACATGACATGTGCAGTCCTATTGCTTAATGCAGTACAGGAGGCTGCTCAGATATTATGGTGAGAAATATTATAGATTTTTATCATACTTATTTATGGAAAAAATCAGTGATGCAAACCAAGCCAATCCAGGATTCAATGTTTTCAAGGCAATATTTGTATTAAAAAGGGTTAGAAATATACTCTGCTTGCTCTGTTTTACAGGGTACATGAAAGTTGATTTTCAGCTCTAGCTTTGGATGCCTGGCCAAAACTGTGGAAGAGGGAGGAGGGAACCCTCGGTGTAGGCTAGAAGGGCCCCATCTGTCTTGTCTGGGAGTTGCTGTTTGTCCCTGCATTGATCATACCAATAGTTGAGAGGAAGCGGCTGGGGAGCAGCCAGGAAATGGAGAAAGAAGTAGAGGGAGAAGGAAAGGGAATTGGAGAAATGTTGATAAATTCTATTTAGTGAATAACACAATGCGTGTAGCAGCACAATGGCCTTTTCTGCAGGCAGATTATCCCAGCCAGAGTCTTTGCTATATTAAAAGGGGGGGGGGGGGAATAGAGCGCCAAAGAAAAGGAAAGGCGGGCTGTACAGCAGCAATCAATGCTGCCCTTTGTGCTGCCTGACATTTGAGGGACTTGTTATCAATGATTGCTGGCTGCTTTATCTAAATGTATCTCCCCAGCTGCCAGGCACAGCACTGATAGGCAGCAGAACGTGCTGATGGCCCCAGCCGATATTGTGTCCACCCAATTCACCCACCTGCCTTCCTGTCAGGTGCTTGATGGCTTCTGTCATTCCACTGCTGACATGCGTTTTCCTAGCTCAGTAAGGGGGGGGCGGGGTGGCATTTCCCACTCCTATTCCTCCTCTTCCACTTTGGTCACGTCTTTGTCCTTTTTCCCGCCCCCCGCCCTTTTTTTTTTAAAAAAAAAAAAAGACAAAAGGCCAAACTTAACAAACAAACAGGAAGCTGATGGGGGAATGAGTTGGAGAAAGAGGGGAAAATTCACTTTATTTTTTGTTTGTCAGGCAACAGCTTTGTCATCTGCTGCTCTGGCAGAAATTGCTTTGCTCTCTCTCCCCCTGGTTACTGCAGAAGAGTGATAAGACTAATCTACTGCTTGGCTGTTTGCTTGTCTTTTATTGTGGAAAATGCCTCTCTTTTTAATATTGTATATATAATATATACTCTGTATAAATACACACCCAATTCTGGGGCTTTAGGGGTAAAGGGTAGTGAGGGCATGTGGAATAGGAGTAGTTGCTGCAGATTCCTTAATTCTGGTGCATGTGGGGGGATGGGGGCGGGAACATACCCTTCACCTCAAACAGTCTTTGCTGGGAAGTAGCTGCTTTTAAGAGTGCAAGCTGGGTCAAAGGAGCTAAGCATTTGCTAAGAAAGTAGCCAATTACTGACAGCTCTTAAAGCACAGAGGCCCTTGGTTGTCTATGGCCTCTTATTTGAAGAGACAGCTTAAATTATTACTTTTGCTGCTAAAATGGTTTTGATGTTTGTATAGAAATGTCCACTAATAGGCTTACATGGATATTTACTCTTGCTTAGTGACAATGAATCCATTTAAGAAAATACAATATGGGCAAAGTTTTAACACTGCTTTAACAATAAGCTTTCTGCTATTTTCTTCAGGGAATCGTGCCATCTTCAAATTGAGTATTGAAAAAACGCAACATATAAAGTAACCAGAGGCTAATTCAGCAATCACTATTAACTGGTTGGCTTTTAATGATTCTTCATCAAATCTGTAGTTAATTACATAGAACTCGCATAATACAGAATGTCAGGAGGTCAGGTTATGGTCTCGCCTGTCTCCGATGTTAAATATTTTCTTTTAATTTACACACTTACTTACAAATGAGGGACCTGATTCTGCAAACATGCATGTGTTTGCTCCTGTGGAACTCCACAGGGCTACTCACATGAATAAATGTCATTTATGGTCTATGTATAGCATATATCTTTGGCTCATCATAGTTTTATAATTAAAATTAATCTACATACAAAGATTTCCTTGCAGTAGTCTTCTATTTGCTTTTTGTTCTGGGTCATGATGTGTCTACTTGGAATGTAAGGTCTTCAAAGTATGGAGACTCTTTTGGCTTATAGTACTTATTGTACAGTGCTGAGAAAACTGATGCTTTGGATCAAATTCTGAAATCCTTCATCCGTGTTTCCTCAGTACTTCTTCAAGCAGGATTCTTGCCTAAGTGAGGACTGAGTAACTAAGTATAGATTTCAGGATTTAGCCCTCCAGAAGCATACACTAGTGATAAAAGAGCGAGTTCTCATAAAAGCAGGTGTGTAGAAGAGCTATTCCAGTCAGTGAAATCTGTTTAAGGAACTAGAGCTAAAGGTCAGAAATCAGTGTGTGTTGAATGTAGTACAAATAAAAGTATTAATAAAATGTAAAATTGGTCTTCTTAAAATGGGACAATGCTATAAAACTTCAAGCGTCAAAGTCAAGGACAGCGGTGATTTAGGGGGGCATAATGCCTAATGGAATATCTTGATGAGATTCTGAATAAAAAAACACAGCATTTAAAAAAAAAGTCTGGGCTATCTATAAACTATTACACCACCATTTGCTTATTAATTCTAGCTTTTATCTAAGGCAAAGGAACAGTTGAAGGCAAGAGGAAGAAATTTCATTGCTAATGGAAAACTAGGAAGAGCTAACCTAAGCTATGGAGACTGAAATAAAATTGGGTGAGGGGGGTGTCCTGTCTAATTTCATAAGACCAAATTGAGAGAGAGGCAGTTTTAACTATTACTATTAGTTGCCACTGAATCCATTTGGATTGTCCTTTGATCAGACTCTATGAATACAGTGTGGTGTTCTATACCCCTTCCCCTTCCCATACACCAACACAGATAGTACCAGCCAGAGCCTACGCTCAGACATGCACACGGCATAACCTTCTAGAGAATTTGTTACTGTGGAGCCAATGAACATTAGGAAGCCAATTCCTCCCAGGAGCACATTTATATCCATCTAAAATTCATTTCAGCTGAAATATTTATGATTTTTTTTTTTGTGGAGGAGGGGAGCGTGAAGGGGTGGACTGAGTTGAGCTTGGTCTGATCAAGTTAGCTGCTGCAGGCAGTGTTGATAGAAGCAGAAATCTCTATCTGTCCCTCCCCCTCAGACTTAAATGAGCATTTATTCCAATCCCTTTCTTAATGCTGTAACATAATTCATTAGGACAGTCATAATGAGCTGATAGTTAGTCTGGGAGAGGGGTGAGGAGAGGAAACAGAAATTTGAGACAGAGAGAAAGTCAAGCAGGCTGGGGCATCTTAAAGAGCCCTGAGAGAGCCTTTTGTCAACAAAATGGATCAGGCTTGCAGGCAGTAAAACTTTCAAATGACCTTCATGTCAAAATATTAGGCTGCTATTTTTTTGCTAGATGGTAGTTTCATAAACATAAAAAGCACACATATCATTCAGCGAGCCATAAAATTTGTCTCAAAGATGTGGTATACTTCCCTCCCCCCCTTTAAAAACAAGCTAATACAGCCTCCAAATCTGGGGGGGAGGGGAGAGAGGAGATATGACATCTAATATCACAGCCTTCCACTTAGCTGGAAAATGATATTTACAGCAGGCTTGTTTTTGTTCTCTGGGTTGTGTGAGAGTTTGTTTTTTTTTAAGGAAGCAGTAAATTATATACATTGCTATATAAATAGATAGATTCAGGAGGTAGATATAAACCCATGGAGAAATTTCACATATTCCATTCAGGAAAATTACCCATTGAGGTTTACAGTTTATGGTGAATGCTGGAAAATGACAACCATGTTGATATTCTGTAATTTAGAAGATAGATATGATATGATTATCATAAAGAAGGTCTTTCCTCGATGAGTGAAACATCAAAACAATCTGCAGTAGGTGTTCTCCCTCAGAAGTCCTCTCTCTCCAAGGAGAAACTTCAATACAGGAGGACAGAGGGTTGAATTTACACCATCTAAAATTACAAGAAATAGAAATGTATTCCTGAAAACATTAACTGCTTTGGTATTGCACTTGTCTTTAGGCTTCCTCCCTGTCTGTCCTTATCTAACAAGTCCCAGAGCTGTGGGACTTGTGTAACTTGAACTAGCAAAGGATTGATAAGACATCACTGAAGTTGAACCATAAAAACATGTGTAAGCAGCAGCAAATACAAGGATGACTAGTCAATTTAATGAAAGTAGAACTAAGTAGGTAGCCAGGAGACAGAAAACTTGACTTACTGATAAATTGTGTTTGTTTACTTGTTTTTCCACTATGACATGGAATTATTAATCTGTTCTCTCTCTCTCTCCACTTCTAGCCTCCCTGCCTGTCTTTTCCCTTTGAGTACCTAATCTCTTTACCACTAGAAGTCAATGCACTGGTGCTCACAGAAACACTCTTAGGGGATGTTTGGCAGCAAGCAGTAAACCTTTAGACCATGTTTACACTTGCAATAGCCCTGATTCAGCCACTGGTGAGTAGCAGTCTGTGTCCTTGCAGCAGTGCTGACCATTGATAATAATTCCCAGCACAGGCAAGCCAGGGAGTGCAAGGATGGAACTCATCTATGTTTAGCCCTACTTGCTGGCCACAGTGGCTGGCGCGGGGCTATTCCTGAGCATAGACCTGGCTCGAACTGAATGCAATGTTTACAGCACAACCGGTTTCAGAACGTCTTTCTAGCCCAGTACCTGATTTTCACCAGGGCTCGCAAGCCTTTTGGGCTAGGTTGTCCTAGGGTTGCCAGCTCTGGGGAAATACCCTTCACCTACCCTAGAGACAGCCTCCTACCACTCTCTCCCCAGAGCCTCTGCCTCCTTCTCCCACCTGACAAGCCTGGGTCTGGCTCCCCAGCGCCAAGAGGAGCCACTGTGGTTTTGGCAGTGTGAGGGCCTAGCATGAAAAGTGGGAGCTAGCTGTCTAATGCACTCCCAGCCACGTGATGTGTGTGGTAGTTACAAGATCGCAGTGTGACCATGCAGCATACCAGGAGTTTTGGTCCAAAGTGTGTGTGTGTGTGTGTATGCATGTAGGAGGAAATATGTAAATCTTTCACTGGCAAGCAGTACAAAAACCAGTCAGGCTGTCCTCAGTTTCGAATGAACCTGAGTTAGTTTACATTTTCACTTCAAAATGTGTGTGGATGTTCACAGTAATGGCAAAAAGTGTTTGCCTCCAGGGTGTCTTGCAATGTTTTGGAGTGAAAAAATTTACTGCAATGGAACTCAGCTGTTTTGACTGAATTTTGCTTTAAGGTTTGAGGATTCCTCCCTCCTCCCCACAAACATTAAATTCAAAACTTAGGCTAGGATAAAGTGAAACACGGCACCCTCATCGGTACCCAAACAGGAGAAGGAGTTTACATGAAAAGTTAGACATTCTTTTTCCCACGGTTCTAATTACGGGTGATTTGGAAAACTAAACAATGTAGCTGGCACAATTTTTCCAGGAAAGTGTCTGTTTTAAGTACTGTCACAGCTGAGTTCTTCCCAAAAAGCTGAATATGAATCTCAATGACCTCTAATGAACGTGGTCATTTTAAAACCGAGAACCACCATGCAGTTATAGCATGCAGACTCACATAGACTCTAGATTTGATCAATTTAGAAGGAGGCAAAACTCTGACATTGCATTCAAGTGACATTGGATCATGCTGGCTGGCTAGATCAAGACTATTGATAAAACTCTCCTTTTATTTTTCTAGTCCTTCATTGAGAGACAGCCGCTTGTCTCCATCTCCCAAAAAGGTAACAGTTAAGAACCTTTAGTAACCAAACCCACCCCATTGCCATAATACTAATTGAATACTTAATAAAGGGCATGTAACTGATCACTAGAATGCAGGGCATGTGCCTGCATTTTAACATCTTGTGCCACATTCATATAATTTGTTAAAAATGTTAAAATGTATTTTTTAAAAATTATATTGAATTGTTGTAGTGTAGCTAGAGTTTCCAGTATGTGAATGACCATTTGCTTCTCTTTTTGTGAAACTGGCCAAGTTGTATGTGTGGATGGAGGGTAAAATATAATTATAGGAAAAGGCTGGTAGCAGTACCTATTAAGGTTGCCTGATACTTCTCACTATAAGATCCTGTTTTCAGTTGCTTATAACATGGCCAAACCTTAACCATTTGAGCTGAAATTTTCCGTGCTAGGTGTCTGCCTGAGATTGAATTTTACTTCTGTAGTTTCAGCCAAAGTGGTTCAGCTGTTTGACAATGAGGCTAGGGGGAAAATTACATTGTTTTACCCATTTTGAAACATTCTGATGATCTTTTCTGATATACCCTTCTTTCCCTCTCTCCCTTGTCCCCCTCACATCCTGCCCACTTTGGAGAGGGGGCTTGAAATTTGCTAGGGGAGTGATCAGGGAAAAACCTTTTGCAATTCCTGTGGAAATCTTCCCAAATTTGGCCAAGTTATAAGTCTGTGGGGGGAGGGGGGGAACACAGTTTACACACGCTCATAGGAGGCTTGTAAGACACTGGGAAAATATCCTGAAGATTCCATATGCACAGAACATGCTCCATCTTGGGGCTACATGGTTGTGAGCAGGGCTTGATGTGCAATTGCAGCTCTGGGTGCTGCAGGCTGGGCACCAGAACTGAAAGCAGAGAGTCTCATGGGCTGTTGATGACCTCTGCTGGGGAGGCAGCTGCCTGATTTGAATGCAGAGGGGATAACAGCTGGAATGGGGAAGTGGGTGGAGGGAGTAGATAGGGAAAAGGAGCCTGAGGATGTGGGATAGTGGGACTAGAGGTTATAAGGGGAGCAAAGGAAACTCTGACTGGAAGTTGGGGTGGGTGTGGAAACTGGGACTAGGGATCGGGGGGGGAGGGAGAGAAAGTGGACAGAGAACTGGGAGGAGGGGAATTGAAGTGGCTGGGCAAAGAGACTGGGGATGTGATGGGGACTATGGAGGTGGAAAAAAGCTTGGGTCTGGGATGAGAAGCCTCAAGAGTGGAAGTTGTAACTACACAGGCAAGAAGAATAGGACTGGGATGAGGAGCCAAGGGTGGGGAAGAGAGAGGACAGACAAGGGTTTGGAGGCAATGGGCAAAAGTATCTTCCTAATAGCAACGTGGTTGGGAGAGGCGCAACCATGCTCAAGCTAATGAGTATGCGGGGTGTACCTGTTATCCTGAGCTTGCTGTCCATCCAACTATACACTTCATCTTCAGAGAAGGAAACTCCAAAAAAAGAGTTGCTAAAAATTGATGAGCTTTCACTCCTGTTCAACTTATGAATCATAAAATATCAGGGTGGAAAGGGATCTCGGGAGGTCATCTAGTCCAACCTCCTGCTCAAAGCAGGACCAATCCCCAACTGAATCATCCCAGCCAGGGCTTTGTCAAACCTGACCTTAAAAACCTCTAAGGAAGAAGATTCCACAATGTCCCTAGGTAACCCATTCCAGTGTTTCACCACCCTCCTAGTGAAAAAGTTTTTCCTAATATCAACCTAAACCTCCCTCTCTGCAACTTGAGACCATTACTCCTTGTTCTGTCATCTGCTACCACTGAGAACAGTCTAGATCCATCCTCTTTGGAACCACCTTTCAGGTAGTTGAAAGCAGCTATCAAATCCCCCCTCATTCTTCTCTTCTGCAGATTAAACAATCCCAATCAGCCTCCCCTCGTAAGTCATGTGCCCCAGCCCCCTAATCATTTTTGTTACCCTCCTCTGGACTCTTTCCAATTTATGCACATCCTTCTTGTAGTGTGGGGCCCAAAACTGGACACAGGACTCCAGATGAGGCCTCACGGATAGAGGGGAATGATCCTATCCCTTGATCTGCTGGAAATACCCCTACTTATACAACCCAAAATGCCATTAGCCTTCTTGGCAACAAGGGCACGCTGTTGACTCGTATCCAGCTGCTTGTCCAGTGTAACCCCTAGGTCCTTTTCTGCAGAACTGCTGCCTAGCCATTTGGTTCCTAGTCAGTAGCAGTGCATAGGATTTTTCTGTCCTAAGTGAAGGACTCTGTACTTGTCCTTGTTGAACCTCATTAGATTATTTTTTTAGGTCCCTCTGTATCCTATCCCTATCAACTAGCGTATCTGCCATTCATCCCAGTTTAGTTTCATCTACAAACTTGCTGATGGTGCAGTCCGCACCATAGTCAAGATCATTAATGAAGATGTTGAGTCTAAATATGTGGAGGAACCACAAACCCAGTTGGAAGAGGGAATCTCATATCTGCAGCGTTCTGTGAAGCAATATACAGCCTGGTGTCAGGCTCTTCATATTAAAGCTATGCCCAAAGTAGAAAGAACAGTTTAATGTGGTAGAGGAAAGATGTGAATTTCTCAAAAATCCCCTGCCAGGATTTTACCCAAGGCTTGGTGTGATTGGTTTTGCTGGAATTGTTGGACTGTTTCTTTCTAGAGGCTCAAAAATAAAGGTTGCTGTATCCAGATGGGCTTCATGGGGGGTCGGTGCCTTGCTATATTATACACCAGATGTCCCAATTTTTGGGTCTTTTTCTTATATAGACTCCTATTGCCTCCCTACCCCATCCCGATTTTTCACATTTGCTGTCTGATCATACTAATTCCATCCCCATCTAGCCATGGTCAACATAGAGGCTGATAACCCATTACTGCTATCAGTTACTCCATTATCTTAAGTGGCAGAGGTTTGTGTGATGAATGTAAAGGTTCCAATCCTGATGATGACCCATGAGGGCTCTGAGTTCCTATGATGTTAGGTGTCACTTAAATAAAAATGTTCCCGTGGTTACTAATTGTATGTTCCTTGTTTCCTGGGTGCTCAACTTGAGACACCTGGGTTCTGAGTTGCAGAAGAACTAAGCAATCACAGCTGCAAGTGAAGTCAACAGGAGCTGTGCACTGAATATATAAAGTGCAATAAATATACTAAGGACTCTGTAAAAAGAGGTCTTAGGTTTGCATATCCACTTTGAGACACTTATCAAATGCTTAACAATTATGTCTCAGTTCTCCATCTGTAAAGTGGGGATAAAGCTACTCTTTCACCTCACAGGAGTGTTGGGAAATTAAATTCATTAATAATATTTGAAGCACTCAGATATTCTGAGAGTATAGTTGAAATGTCCATGAGCAAATTAATAATTCTGTATTCAGGGCAGGATTTGGATGGTATGTTAAATAATACCTGGGGCTACATACTGAGTGACATGGTCACATGTCTTTAGATACCATTCAACTAAATGAAGCAGGGATCCAGTGGGGAAAAACACCTCATGGTCGTGTGTAATTAAAGCCTATAGCATAATGCATTCTAACAAGGGAATAAAGTTAAGATTATGTGGGCGGCGTTATCTTTGTCATTTTCAGACCAAGAAAAACAACTTTGCTTCTACAGGGTGGTGTACAGCTACTTATTGCATGGCTCTAAGTGTCATCATGTGAAAAGTGCAATTATAAATGTATTATGCACTCTCCCTCCCCCCCCCCCACAAAAAAACACTCCAACAACCCTGCATTATTAAGGTTACAAAGTTGAGCACTCAAATTAGGCAATGCCAGAATTAAGGTTGCCTGTGCAGCCTTAATTCAGCCCCCTTGAACATTTACATTACCATAACAGTAATAGGCTGTCATCATTTATATGGATAAGTCATTATACTAGGATGTGAGCCATACTCTGCTAGTGGGCTTCATGTCTATTTGCTAGACAGCAGAGAAAAGGGGTTGCTTAAGACTCCTGGGTTCTATTCTAGGCTCTCATGGGAGTGTTCTTGAGGGATTACAGACTCTTCCTTCCTGTCTGCCGTAGCCCGTTCCCTTTGCTCCTCTCTTCCTGTCCTGCCTAGCATGTCCTTATTTCCTGTTTGTTCCTATTGTTGACTCATCTTGCCTCTCCCTACCCAGCCTGCCCCTGCATCCGCTTCTTACCCCTCTATAATCTAGTCAGGATGTTCCCTCCTTTTTCCTCCACTCTTTGCATGCATGAGCAGCTCAGCACTGAGAGCATAGCAATAAGATTCTCCCTCCTCTGTTTTGTTGTCATGCTCCAAAGTAGCCCCTAGCACTAAGAAGGAGCAATTCCAGGGAAAGGCCCTGGGCGGGAACATGTTCAATGCAATCTGCATTTAACTGACTTTTTCAGCCGTTTGTACTCCACCAAATTTATATAGATGTTCACAATAATGTCAAAAAATGCTGCCTACCAGGGTGATGCTTACCCCGAACACAACCAGATTTCAAGTCGCTGCTCTAAAACATGGAATTACTAAAACTTCGCAATGAAATACCTGTAAGATTTATTTTTTTAAGATTGGCAAAACACAGTTTTCCCTAACGTCATTCTTAAACAGCTGAGCAACTTTTGCTGAAACTTTCTATAAAACTTCAACCTGAGGCAGCACAGAACATTTCAGCCCAAGCAATTAGTCTGGAAAAGTTAGAAGCAACTGAAAATAGGGGCTTATAATGGAAAATATCTGGCAACCTTAACTACAGGAATCACTATGATCCATTCAAATAATGTGTTCAAACTCATGAAGGTTAAGAAATGCTAAATTAAGGCTAACATTCTGTTCTCGGCTCATGTTGATGTGGAAAAAAATACCTCTTAGCTACATTCAGCCTGGGGGGAAATTTTATGGTGGAATTATAAACCCCCTGAAGGTAGGTGTTTTTAATGGAGTCACTGTTAGACCTTAATTACAGCAGTACAAGTGGCTTTCATAAACAGCGTTTAAAATGTGAGCACAATGGAGCAGCATCCCAAGACATAAGTCAGTAGCTTTGATAGTATTAGCAGTAGCCAGATAACAGTGAGCATTGTAGGGGAGGGAGGTGCATTGCATAAATGAAATAATAAATATGATTTATTTTCTCAAAATACTGAGAGGCAAACCTGAATTAATCTCATGGTTTTATCTGTAGTCTACATCTTACCCTCAGTGCCGGCAGATGCTTAATGCTGAATAAGACAAAATGTCTCACTGTAACATTGAAATGAAGGCCGATTGTTTTTATTTCATAGGGACAAAGACAGTAGATACTTGACTAACATCCAATAATAAAGCATTGCAAATTGTGATGGCTTCAGCAGGGGGGTTGGGCAAAGAGGGCTGTCTAATTGCAAATTTGCAGTGGGTTGGGGCAGAAAGGGAAATACGAGGATGAGTGGAAATGGGTGTACCAGTGATTTGGTGCATCCAAAGGGAAAATTAGAAATCAATATGGGGGGTGGGGAGGGGAGAAAGCAAAAGAAAGTCAAAGACACAACATAAGACATTGGGGTTGAAAAATCTTAAAACCAAAAGCTAAGAACACTTGTTCCCAGGAAGAGTGGTGCATGCTAGGAAAAAGATTACCCTTAATTTTCTGATCATCTTGTCTGCTGTGGGTGGATATTTTTATGTGACATCGCACGTGTTGCTGGATGTGCATTTTTAGTTGTGGCAGAGGGCGGGTAGAATTAAGTAAGTTTTGCTGCTTAGCTCTGGTGTTGCAGGAGAAAGTAGGGAGCGGTTGCTGGTGGGTTATCTTGTATTGGTAGTATTTTAGCTTCTTCTCAAATGTGAATGCCCACTGCTACCACTATCTACAACCCTTTTTAAGAAGTGATTAATTAACTGGCATTGCAGCTTATCATAATGGTGAAGGTTAAGGTGGAACAGTTGTTCCACTGCCCAGGAGAAAGTGGTGGGTTTGATTCTGCCCTGGATATTTGCCCATAAGTCACAGGAGTTGAACATGCCTATTGGCAGGCACCAGTTGGAAGAATCGGAAAAGTCTTTTAGGGAAAGGAGCAACTTAACAAACTCCTTTATCCTCACAAGCCAGCTTCTGCTTCCCTTTCACAAGTAGCCCCACTGAAGATTATTTGCTTCAGGAAGGTGAGCAGGATTTGGCCCATGGTGATCTTCATAGAGCTTGGCATAGAAGAGGAATTATGTAACGCAAACCAATGGGTGGACCATGGAGACTTGTAGCCTTCAGTTTCCTTTACTTTGGCAGGGGATATGATCTCCTCCACACAAATGCTTGGAACAGGAGGTGGACATGGGAGCTGTGGCATGTTTATTTGATAATTTTATATAACTTTGCTATGTTTCTACCCTGTTTGTCAGTCATATGTATTTGTCTTTTAAACCATGATTGATGGACTTCAATAGCTCAGACATAGGTGAGCAGTTTATTGCAGGAGTGGGTGGGTGAGATTCTGTGGCCTGTGTTGTGCAGGAGGTCAGACTAGATGATCATAATGGTCCCTTCTGACCTTAAAGTCTAGGAGTATATGGAGGAAGTTCTGGCTGGCATGATACCTTTCGACACGCAGTTGGTGTTGAGTTTAAGAATAGCAGTCAAGTTAGTTATTTTTCCGTAAAGAAAACGAGGAATACTTGTAGCACCTTAGAGACTAATCTAAAGTAAGATAGGAGGAGGTACTCACTGGGAAAAACAAAGATTTGGGAGTACATCAGTATAAATGACCCCTCTATTTTGTGTTGACAATTGAAAATAAATGCCAGTTGGAATTGCTATATGTTCCCCAATAACAATAAAAGCCACAGGAGCCAGACAGAAGCACGTTAATACATGCAATGTTTTCCTTTAGAACAACATACACATGCTTTAGTTTAGAGGGCTTCTTATCTCTTAACTCTGCATTCCACTTCTTCACTGCAATAGCATCTTACCATAGAATGTTTTCCTTCCTTCCTCCTGTAAAGGAACAGTAAATTGAGCTTGTGTCTTTTTATGATTGATAAAGGATGCTTGAAAGGGTTATATTTTTAAAAAGAGATTATTTTTCTTGTTTGTTTTTGTATATTAGAAATGTAAGTCCCAGCTAGGCCGGAGGACTGTGATTGCTGGGAAAATAGTGGAATAGTGGTGAAGCAAGAAAGTAAAAGTAGAGGTATTAAGAGGGAAAGGGATTTTTTTTTTTTTTTAGTCAGACTGTGTACAATTTTTATTAACTGCCACTGAATGAAATGGGAGCAAGATGTGGTGCCTATGGCTATTCTCACTTGGTACAGTACCAGTACATAGGTCTCACTGATATTAATGGAACCTATGTGCACACTAAGAAGAAAAGATTCTTTAGCCTCTGCTATGTTTCTGCCCTGTCAATCATGTATTTATAGACATATGATTTGGATCCTTTTGAAATAGCTGTTTCAAGCCTGGAATCCAGAGGGTTAAACATTCTTGGTAGGGTTAAAAATGAGGCAATAAAACAAAAAGCCCAAAGAGAGCCTCACACCAAAAAACATTAATAATAATCATAAAAAAGACATTTTGGTCATTTGGTCATAAATAGTACTGTTCAATAGCACAAGAAATCATGCAGACTGTGCAGGGAGACATAAAACCACTGAATTATGTATTAATGTGTCATATAAAAGGGAAAAAGCACTAAAGAAATATTGCAGAAAAAAATAAATAAAACCACCATTAAAAGTCAACGTGCCCCATTTAGTCAATTATGCTAAACATAAAACAACAAAAGGCATGATTTGGAAGTTAACGAGTTAAACACTTAATTTTGATACTGGATTTTCCATTATAAACCATATAAAGGTGTGGGTAGGCCATAGGTTCAAGAATTGATTTTATGTCTGCACTCATCTAAATTGGCTTTTGGGTGTTTTTGTGTTTTGTGTTTTTAAGAACTTGGAAACTTGTCGATTGTATGAGCTGGCTGACATTAAGCTGGAGCTGACACCAGCTCCAAGAGGGTATTTTGAATGAAGAGTGCCTAAGTTGAAGTCTCCTGGCAATAGCAGCGAGAATGGTGCTTTTCTGCCATAAGGTTTGTGGTGGTGCTGGGTACACACATGTGAAAAAAATTACATCTTGTGTGCAGAAGCACAGACTGTTCTGAAGAGAGGAGAACATGTGAAACAGTACAGTGGGAGGTGGCTCAGCCCACTTCAGATGGTAGGTTTTGATTTCACTCATTTTCCCTAATGGATCTTAACATCAAATGGCAGTTGCCAGTGCCTGACTGACCTAGAGGAGTTTGCTGTCACTAGGCATGCAGGATGTAGAGAAGGGTTGCCAACATTCAGGGATGAAAGTGGGCGGAGAAGCTGGTACTGACCCGTATGCCACTGATATTAAAGCTCTGCTCCTTTTGAAGCCCCCTGGGCTGCTGATGGGGGGACGCAAAAGGGGCAGCTGCCCCAGGGCTGACAATTGAAGAGGTCCCGGCGCTCCCAGCTACCACTACTGCAGCAGCAGCCCGGAGCCCTGGGTCTTTTAAAATCGTTGCCGGGTGGCGCAGGCCAGACTGTGTGGATGGGTTGGCTTGGGGGAGCCTGATCGCCCCGCCCCCCTGCTCCTGTACTGGTAAGAATTTACTATTACTTTCACCCCTGCCTACATTTTGCTCAACGGGGTCCACTGTGACAATTTGCCAGGACCCCTCTTTTGCCAGGCCCACTTAATTGGCATAATGTTAAAGAGATTGTAGCTGCCTTCCTCTTTAACATGGAAGCGCTGCTGCTGATGGAGATTGCGGGACCAGTGATGCTCTGTCTTGGTTAGTCAAAAAAAAAAGGTCCATTGGGACCTTTAACCACCCTGGAACAAAGCCCCTTATTGTGGACTGTGTCCGTGGAACATAGCGTAGAACTCTGTGCTTCTATTTAGCCCACAAGGCCTCACTTCAAGCCTCTGCCCCAGTTTAGAAGCCACAAATTTCTGCCTTAGACACAAACTTCTGGAAGACTTGTAATTTATTTTGATAGGCCTGTCAGGAAGCACAAATAACATGAAGACCACTGTGTGACTGCTTCGTTCTCCATGGCTACAATGCATTCGACAGCCTTCATTCTACATTCTAGAGCTATATTTCAGATGTAATTCCAGCACAGTTTGGAAAAGCAAATTTCCCTTTGGTCATCTCTAGCATGTTTTGTCGGCCTCTTAGTCCAGCCCCAGTGGTGCCAGTAACATCTTCATTGCAGGGTGAAAAGCATTCCGCTGTCGTAGCAACAGCTGTGGCTAATTCAGGTTCTCAGACACCTGTTCTTGTGCTGCTCCCATCTGCAGTTGCTTGTTCTTATTTCCCCAGCTGTGGTGTAGAGAATCTGTACTGTTTCCACTCTTGACAGTCCATAGATCAACACCAGATGAAGACAGGGAGGCCTATTTCCCTCCTAAGATAAATGGAAATGCCTAAAATACTTGTAAAATATGTTGCCCTCCAATATCTCTTGTCACCTGTAGAAAAGACGAACCTAAAAATTTACCCTGGTTTTGACACCAGCTTGTGGATTAGATTAGGAGGGACCTGAGCCTCAATGTTTTTTTTCTTTTCAACAGAAGCTGATCTCCAGAATTAAAAAGATGCTAGGTTTTATATTGTTGCACTTGAGCATAAAAGGAGTGAAACAGGGTTTGTGGAAAAAAAATCAAAAGAATTCACTACATACTTGCCATCTATCTGAAGACCAAGGGTATATCTACATTGCCCTAAAAAACTCATGGCATTGACTCTCAAAGCCTGGGTCAGTTTACTCGGGCTGTGGCACTAAAAACTGCAATGTAGCTGTTCAGGCTTTGGCAGCTGCCCAACCATCCACACGGCAGATTTTAGCCCTGCAGCCTGAACACTGTGGGCATGTGTCAGCTGACCCAGGCCAACCATGGGTCTTTTATTACAGTGTAGATGATCCCCCAGTGATCTGTATTGCTTACTACTATTTATTTTGGGCTCTAGCACTTGTGTGATACTCCCCTGCTCACATGTTGTTGGAGGGTTATGTAGCGTATATGCAGATCTTGGCAAATCTGCATTTTTAGTTAGCTTCTACATAAAGTTAATATAACATTTAGCTTTCTTGTAGTGAGTAACGTTGTAGCATATGTTAGTGTTGATACTGCATTGGAAACTGATCTCTTGACTAGAAATGGAATTTTATAATCTAGTAGCTTCGCTACTTTGCCAAGTTCATTGGGACAGGTTGCTTGCTAGAAGAAATCCTCTGTGTCTGTGATTGCATGAGTCTGACCTGGGTGATCAAGAGGATCAGCCCAAAGCAGAGGCGGTTCATTTCTGAGAGAGTGAAAATGTAGATGAGGTGGGGCTGCTTAGCATATTTTCTCTGATTCAGCTGGGAAAATGTGTGTGTTTTGGCAGAGATGCCTATAGCTTTTTCCTGATCCTGTCTGTGGGTTTGACTCTCTGCAATTGCTTTTAGAATTCTAATTTTTCTAAAAAATTAATTTGGACATAATTGAAGTGTTTAACTTTTTACAGTAAGAAATGTATTTGTTTCACTGAGTTCTCTAGAGCCATCAGATGTGTATTGTTTGCTCTAATTTCCCACAGTCAATGGAAAGCATTTGACAACACTATTCAAAAGAATGCCTGTGTTCCAAATAGTGGGTCTGATTTTGAACCCCTTCACCGTGCATGGGTTTGGGACTGATGGGTTAGTTTCAGCCTGTTCTAGATGCCCTGCTTGTAAAACTCAGATGTAAGACCTTCTCTATGTTTTGGGGTGTTTGGATTTGGGGCTGATGTAAGTGCCTATGTCTAATCATTTATCTGCTGGTCAAACCAGCAGATAACTTCTTCGTTTCCCTGATTGTGGAGTTCACTTGCATCATCTAGCTCAGACCTAGAATGCATGAATCCTGGAGGCTGGGGGAGAGAGAGCGAGCTTGTCCACACTGAAGGTTTGCCTGAATGGTGGCCTGCCATCAGGGTAGTCCCTATTACCAGGCCCTACTTAGTGTAGAGAAGGTAAATTGCTATAGGGGTTCAATTTTGCACTAGTGGAACTTGCCCCTGTTTCAAGCAAGGAGTGAGTGGAGGAAATGCAAGGAATGGCTGTGCTCATTTACAGGCTGGTTTTCACTGGTGGGTGGTGACCGACAGCTGTAATTGGGGTAAACCACCAGCACAGAGAAGATCTCAGAGTGTTTAAGTGAACAGCACAGTTTACCAGCTGCCGTTCTTGTTACCAGCTCAGATCAGATGTGCCTGAACTCCCCTCCCCTTCTTTTGTCTGCTGTAGTTAAGTTTGGCTGCTCCTGGTTATGTAAAAGCCATCTGTGTGGGAGGAAGGAGGGAGTGTTGGTTTTTTCCATTTGGTTTCCTTCTCATTACGTACATTTTACATCGTACATGTATGCTCTGTCTCTGAAGTTAATTCTATTCTCTGAAAATCTGTTTCCTTTATTTGATGAAAGTCTTATGGGATTTCTGTGTGCAGCACAAAGGTCACATTCAGTAATAGCTTTGACTACAAGTAAATAACTATGGGTCCCTATGACCTCGTGTGATGTGTCAGGCAATACGTATGACTTCACAATGAACAATGGAAGCGGGTGTTGTGTGAATAGGGGCTGTTTCGTTTCATGCAAGCGTGAACATTCTGCCTTGTGATTCTCATGCAGGAAAGTTATGCATTCACTTTCAAACCAGAAACAGGTTCATATAGTTCTACATGACCAGTACTGTAAATGTTTTTAGTTTGTATTTTGTCCAATTTTGTTTTGAGTACAATGCAGATACACTTTAACTGTGTTCTCCAGGCTGAAAATAGAGGGAACTATCATGAAGTAAATCCCAAAATTACTACTTTCAGGAACAGAAAGAAAATCAGGGCTGAAATATTCTTTTACTCTTCACTTGAAGATATTTACAGAATTGATGTTTCCTGAATCTCTGGCAGCGACATTATCCCAGAGCTGAGGACATAGTAGGAAAAGGCTGTGACACCTAATGATTTATCACTGAATGATATTTTTGTGTAGCTAGGGCACAATGTCTGCTGAACACAGAACATGAGTGACTGCGGTAACATGGAACCAAAACCTCTCAGCGGATCTTTAAATTGAGCAGTGCTTTAAAAATCAACAGAATCTTAAAATGAATCCCATATCAAGCTTAGTAACAAAGGAAAACACAATTGGGATGGGGTCTCTTTGACTAGCTTTGGATTGTATTGTAGCTGGGACAGCCGGACTCTATACATATCCCAGTCTCCTGAAACCTATGAAAAAGGACATTTCAGTGATCTGGTAAATGTTCCTGCTTCCGTTTTTAAGCCATTTTGTCGTCTTGAATATTTCCTCAAACACTTTAACTTTGGTTTTCTGGACACTCTTATTCTAGCCCCATCCCTCTTCCCCCCTCCCCCCCCCCGTTCTTTAGTACTTTCAAATCTAAAGCTCATTAGCCTCAGAAGTCTAGCTTCCAAGGCATCTGCAAAGAGAGGTGATTGTTAAAACTAGAGAGTGCTGATTGAGGCTATATGAAATAAACTCATCTAGGAAGTGCTACTGCTTGGCATAACTTCCTACTTCTTACTCTTTTTTTTTTTTTAATTAAACTCTTTGGGAACCCTGATGACACACCTTTCAATGGACTGACCCAATGGAAAAATTAACATCAAATGTATGTATCGAGATACTGTATATGTACATTCATTTTTGTGTGGCATGCCACTAGGAAAGGTTCAAATGTAATGGTGGTACTGAACATGCTGAATTATGCGAGTGTTCTGGAAGGAGGGACAGTGCAAAACTTGTTTTCTGATGCACACTGCAAGGTGCAATGGTGGGTGGTTGTGCATGCTTGAGAGAGAGCAAATTGTCCAGAATTAATATTTTTTGAGTTGAGTGGTGAGTAAAAGGACCAGAGGTCCACCGCTGCAATCCTCCATAGGGTTCAATTGCACCACTAGCTATAATGCACCTGGTACTCTGAGGCAGTAATAATGAATATTCCTCCCTATCTGCACTAGGGTAACTCATAACCTGCAAGTTCATCTCCAAACATGGCTTATTAAATACACAGGTCTCTAAGATCTTACAATTTGCTTCAATACGATTTCTAAACCAATTTTAAATAGGCTTTACCTCACTTTATATAACTGAATACTTAAAGAACCAAACTGATCCCATGCATGGAAACAAAATGAATGCTGGCCAGTCCAGCTTACTAGATATTATTTAATGCTGGAAAACTCTATTTAGGATTTTTTTTTCCAAAATCCATCTTTCTATGGAACAAAATACATTTGAATTTCAACACTGGAACAATCAGTAAAACCATTACACTGGATTGACACAGATAGGAAAAAGCTGTCTTTAGCCAGGGAGAAGTGAAGTTGACAAAGTGATTGTGGCATCTGTTTCCTCTTGTTTCTCAGTACTTTTCTCAGCGATTAGACTTGGGGAAAAAATCTTCAGGTCTTTAAATAAGCAGAATGAAATACTCCCTCTGATGTGCATTGTGGAAAGTCCCTATTACTTATTCTGTGCCTGGAGCTTCCAATGACATCAGTAGTTGTTCCACCTGCACAGATAATAAGCAGTGTGGAAAAGGACTCTTGTATAGTGCTTGTTGGAAAGAAGAATTGTGTCCTTTTTAATAGAAATTCATTGGCTTGGGAAAAAATACAGCTTTTTATTTCCAGGAAAGCTTGAGAGCACGACCGGCCTAGGAAAGGAACGAGTTTTCCAGATATTTTTTGAGAGGGGGAAAAATTGAGGGTCTGTTGCATTGTATTTTCTTTGGACATCGTTGCCAGATATTGGATACTGGTTGTTCTCAAGGAATGAGCTTGTGCCTGTGCAATGTCAGATATTGGCCCACCTCAAATGTTCGCTCATATCTTCTAGGTTTTATTGCCATGAAATCTGAGTGTGTAACTGGCCAGCCCTATATTTCTTGCAAAATGTAGAATGTGCAGCCATTTTTAAATTCCTAATATGAACTGCTACTGCATTAGGAACATATGGGTTTGCTTGGTTCCTTCGCACAAATGTTCCATTTGAACAAGGAAACAATTACATCACTATTGCGCCTACCCACTGAGGATCTTAAGGCACTTCACATACACTGTTATGTTTAATCTTGTAACACCTGTGACAGGTAGCTATTGTTTTTCAAGAGCTGAATGAATAAATCTTGTGGAATGAATTATTCCACAGATTTGTCCTCTTTCCTATTTGTGAATTGTCCAAAGGCACCTTTTAACTTTCTTAAATGTATTTTCTGTTCAGAATTACCCCGAATAATTTCAATAAGCAATTTTTGCTCTTTGTTTTGCTTGTGGGAAGTTTATTGTGCATATTAAATTACTGAACTTAGAAATTTGGTCTACATTGATTCATTTTGATCAGACACATGGGTGACATTGGTATGTTTCTATGCCTGGATATCATATCTGTTTTCTGCTGCAAATACTCACATTTCAAATATCACAAATCATGCTTCACTAATGTATGTTGCTTTCATAAACATTCCTGTGACTAGATTCATTTGTTAGAATGTTCATGAAAAGGGACCACACAAGGGATGTGAAGCAAATACATTTTAAAAAAATTGGGTGAATATTTGTTGAGAATTTTTAGAAGGGGAAAAGCAAGGCATAGATACAAAGCGAATATTCTGAGGACATACAGCAACTTTGTGGTGGAGTGAGCCGTACTAGAACCTAATAATAATGCCTAGCTCTTATGTTGCACTTTTCATCCTTAGAGATTGAAGCACTTTACAAAGGAGATCAGTGTTAGCTCTGTTTTACAGATGGGGAAACTGGGCCACAGAGGTGTAGTAACTTGCTTGAGGTCAGTGACAGAACTGGAAATAGAACCCAGATTTCATGAATCCAGGCCTAATACTCTATCCACTAGACAAGCCTAAGTCTCCTGAGTCTTAGTCTTGAGTTTTAATCATAAGATGATGCTTTCTGTTTTGGGAGTGGAAGATAGGACACAAACATGAGAGAAAACAAAAGTTCTCAAATCAGTTCAGTGCTTGCATCAACATCTTTATTCTGTTTTCATACAGTGCTAACAGTGTGGTAGGCATATTAAATGTAGGTTCCTGATACCTGTCTGCTCCATGCTAGAGCCGAATCCCCGAGTTTCACTACTGAATGAATTCCTTCACTTGATTTTTCTTCTCATTCAATTGAGGAGAAGCATGGTCAATGCATGTCGTTAAAAACTACTGTCATATATACAAAGCTTCAAAGAAAGACATGCCAGGAAGGAACAATTCCTCACTACAAATGGCCATACCTTATTACATGTTAATAGTTCAATGGTTTATAATGCATTTCACAATAACGTTCCCAACTTTTGTTGTGGGTAAGCATTTGGCCTCCTCCCAGATGTCTCCTTGTGGCCTCACCTCGGTTTCTCTTTTGAGTCCCCAGTAATTCCATGGAATCTTGGTCTGTTAGTTTATCAACAACATTGTGAAACAAGTTCCACAACATAGCCCATATGACCCCAGAGCAAGCAGACCTTAGAAATCACATATCCTAACATAACATGGATCAACTTCTGGCATCATCTTCTGCGCCTGGACTTTCAGTCCTCCTCTGTTCTTCTCCCAGGACAGCTACCCCAACCCTTCCTTCGGCAGTGCCAACCCTGCTGGGAACATCCTTTCCATGGGAACAACCCTCACTCCCCCAATCCCTTTGTAGTTATTCAGGGTCCAGCTTTCCAGCTTTGGAGATGTCAACAGATAAGGTGCTGAACTGCTCCCTTCAGCCCTATCTGGCCCTTGGCTCCAGCTCTCCAGCTTAGAGCAGCAGGCATCTCCCCTTGCTGCTGGTTCTCCTGCCTTCAGCCCTCTCACCCTGGTTTTTTGGCTAGGAGATGCCAGCCAGCAAACCCTTGTTGCTGCTCTCCTGCCTTTAGCCTTCTTCCAGGAACCACTTTCTCTCTGTTCTCCTGACTCTGTTCTCTATCACTGGATGTCACCAGACCCTTTTTAGCTCCCCAAATGATGCCCATCCCTCTTATTTGGAAGCACCTGGACTGGGACAGGATAGCTGAGCCCAGTTTCACATAATGGGCCTGCCAGTTACAGCTTAGAAGGTACTGAACGTTTAACCTCCTGAATGAAGTGGAAAGAAGAATCCGATAGGCTAAACTTGCTACTTGCATAAGTGATGCAATTCATTGAGGAGAAGACCCTTATGGCAGCAGTGAATATGTCCCACCTGGTGTGACCTCTTTATTCTTTCTCTTGCATCTTTCTGTTTACTCTTGCCTATATCCTATAGTTATAAAAATGAATTCAATCAAAACACCAGTTGTTACTCTTATCAGTTCAAGATACACTATGTGACATGTTAGCAAGCAAGACAAATTGAAATAAGGAGTACATTTTGAACAGTGAGGCTAATTAACCATTGGCATAACAAGGGTGGTGGATTCTCCATCACAGACCATGTTTAAATCAAGATTGGATGTTTATCTAAAAGTACACTGTAGACATTATTTTGGGAAACTGTTTCATATAGGAGGTCAGACTAGATGATCACAGAGGCCTTCTCGCCTTGGAATCCATGAATCTTGCTCATTGGGGCTGGAACAGTATCCATTGTTCATTCTATAAAGAGCCACTGGTATTTTTGGATGCTGGATAAATAAGATGGTGTGATGCGCTATTAATAAGCTGATCCTAGTAAATGTGGTGGGATGTGCTATTAATTAGTGCTTGGTAAAGCTGGTTAAAATTTTGTGAGTGAAAGATTTTTTTCCTACCAAAAAATGTGGTTTTGTCATGAACAACATTTTTAACAGGAAAATCTTGTCTTGGAGTTTGCTATGGGAATTGTTTAATTTTGAATTGCATCTTTTGTTTCTGAAAATAAAACAAATGTATTGAAATGAGAATTTTTGATCAAAATAAAATAACAATGCTTGTTTCATTTCAAAATCCACTGCAAAAACAAATTGGAATGAATTTTTTTAATGGGACTGGGAAGGAGGGGATGGAAAAAACCCAAAATATTTTTGACCAGCTCTAGTGTTTGGATTGAGAACTTACTGGAGAAAGGGGATGCAACTGCTAGTGATGTTTGTAGAAGTACTGTAGTAGGGTGGGAAAAAAACCAAGGAGTACTTGTACCTTAGAGACTAAACAATTTATTTCAGCGTAAGCTGAAAAATAGTTGGTCTCTAAGGTGCCACAAGTACTCCTCACTTTTTTTACAGATACAGACTACAAAGGCTGCTACTGTGAAACCTGTAGTAGAGTCGAAAACTAAAATAAATAAATACAAGGAAACAGTCTAACAATTATAAATGTTCTAATAAAGGTCTGATCTTGCTAAGTGCTGAGCATCTCTTGGGAAGGTACAACATAGACTGTTCTGTCAGCATGCCCAAAACATCAAATACTGCAAGGTGTGGCAAGATAACTTTTTGTTGCCACACAAATAATTGTTTGAAATAGTGTGATTTTTTTTTAAATCAAGGTATATAAAGAAATTGTACTATCCTGTCATAATAAATAAAAACACTTCACAGCAGATCATATGTTGTTGTTCATGAGATGTTACATTCTGCCTCTAAAATATGGATCAGAGCCATTACCAAAATGGTTAACCTCCATGATTAATCAAATAGTTTATAACACTATCCTGTCTAAAGTTCATGAGCAAAACTGGACATAACTTGAGATTTAATCTATTCTCTTGTGGTTTTAGGGGGAAATCAGTGGATATCTACATGCTTCCCTTCTGAGGTGGGGTATTTTATTTTTTCTTTCAATACTCACATTTTTGTAAGACTGGAAATACCCTGACGTATTACTGAGGCTGAGATATTGGTGCATTATAAAGTTATTGCCAATGCTGCTTTATATGTACTTATTTATCCATAGGTCTCGTTGTCTGGAAGAGTTAAGAAAAAAAAAAACTTTTTTAAATGAGTCCCAACTACGCATTTAATTTAGATTTATAAGACAGTCATTTGTTCTAGTAATTGAAAAAAGACACTTCGTATTAAAAACACATTAATTCAGGATTTTACACAGATGTAAAAGATTTAGAAATCGTTAATGAAGGTATTCTAAGGAATCAATTGGCATTTACGAGAAGTGATTATTGTAAACATATTTGAGGTTAACAGCATTAATGTAATCACTAATTTTGAATTCTGGATGAACAAAGACTTGTCTGATTCAGATCAGGGTACTTTAGTTCTATCATTTTTCTCAGGCAATTCAGCTGAAATCTAGTTCGGGACCCCTTCCTTTGAACCTTTTTATATTTCATTTCAGTTTTTTTTTCTCTAAATTTATTCCTGTGAATGATGCCATCAGAAACACTGAGACACTTTTATAGCCTGTGGAAGGAAATTGCCTTCAGAACACAGTGTTCTGCCATTTTCACTTTGTCTTAGGTGTTCTCTGCTGGTTTGCAGAGTCAGATTCCTACTGTTGTGGTGAAGAAGCACTGCCCTGTTCCAAGACGGCCCTCTGTTGCTGGGTGGGGAGGGGATTCACCCAAGGGAGGGCTGTCAGTGTTAATATCCATGTACTCCCTTGGGGAGTCGCTTGAGGAAGTCTACCTTTGTGACTTGGGTTCCAGAGGAGCTACAGTTGGGGTATATCTAGGCTGTAGCTGGCAGCGAGTCTCCCAGCCTGATCAGACATGCTTATGCTAGCAGGGCTCAAGCTGGTGTGCTAAAAATAGCAGTGTGAATGTTGCAGCTCAGCTTCTCCAGCCCTCCAACCCCCTGGGCCTGAGTTTGCGAGGATTGCTCAAGACTCTGCAGCAGCCGCAGGTTCATGCGACTCTTTTTAGCATGCTAGCTTGAGCCCGACTAGTGTGTGTCTGTCTACCTGCCTCACTCCCAGCTGCGGTATAGACGTACCCTGGAGGGAGTGTGCTAAATTGATGTGTCCCCAACCTCTGTGCTCCACCCAACCCAGCCGGACCCATGGAGATCAAGTGGAAAAGTAACACATTCTGTAATTTATATTCCTTTCCATTGGCCCCCCTCTGCCCTTTGAAGGGGGAGAAGGTTAGGGGAAGCCTGGGGGCCATGCTGCCCGACTGCAAGGTGGGGAGGGGATATCAGCATCTAAGGTAGAGCCTCTATGTAAATGACTGTGGCTTCTTGCAGCACCAAAAGGGGGCCACACTCATGCCATGTTCTACAGGTAGAGCCCTGCAAATCCGCAGATACCTGCAGCCCAGTTCTGCAGATCGCAGTGCAGATGCGGATACAAATTGTCTCCCCCCACAGGGCTCTGCAGCACACGCTCACCCAAATGGAGCAACAGGCACCCAGCCTGCAGGCTCCAGCTCGCTCTCAGAATCCTGCAGCAGAATGCTGGGTATTTTGGGAGTTGTCCTCAGCTTGCTTGGAGGGAGGAGGTAAAGGACCACTCCCAGAAGGGAGTGAGCTAAGCGCCGGTTTGAAGGTAGGGTTGTTTTTTTTAAACAGACAACAATGGCATTGGAGTAGCCACAACTGCGTAGGGATGTCTGAACCCGCCACGGGGAGGGCAACGCTGCACAGAAGGTCCCAGAATTGTAGTCTCCCTGCCAGCATGGGAAAGAAGGCATGGCAGGAGCAGAGTGGGCGGCAGGGCAGGAGGTCTCTGGGGAAAAGTGGGGCTGAGAGTGTGGTTGGAGGCTTGTCACAGCCCTGCATCACTGCTGAGCAGAGACCTGTGGAGCTGTTTAGCGTCATGCAAATCCACGGATATCCGCAGACGATTTTTGCAGATCGCGGCTCAGATGTGGATACACCTTTTTGTATCTGCACAGGGCTCTATCTAGAGGAGTGGAGGGACAAGACAAATCCCCACCCTCCCTGGAAAATATGGGGAAGGAAACACTCTGACAGAAACTGGCCTATGGTTTTTAACCCAGTCCGTACTCCGGCAAAGCTTCAATTGACTTCAGTGAGAGTTTTGCCCAAGAAAGAACTGAGAACTTGGCCTAGTAATTTGCGGGGGGTGGAGTGGAGTGGCTTATTTTAGGATGTGGGGGAGTGAATGTGAACACTTTTTGCAAGTAAGCCCGTCTTTTGCATTTATTGTACAGGGTACTTTTCCAGAGCACTTGGGAGGGGGGAAATAAGAGGAATAAGAGTCCTGGGGACTGGGCCAGGCTGTGGCTTCAGTCAAGATTGTTCTCTTTTCAAGTTGTGCCGAAGCCACTGCCAGGGATGACTACCCCATTGTTTCTGTAGATCAGTTACTGCCTCAGCAGTTTCCTGTCCTTTCATTCAACTTTCAGGCCTGCCCAACAAGTTATAAGCCAGCTTCAGGAAAGCATTGACTTTGATTTGACGTCAGCGTTCCCTTGTGCCCTGTGAGACATCAGGCAAACACTACACATGATCTTGCCTTGAGGGTTGCAATTCAGCCTTGTAGTACTGTCTGGCAGGGCTGTACTATTATAAGGCCTTATCGTGTTGATTTCACTTTTCATTCACATTCCCTCCAATCGTTTGATTTTTAGCCTCAGGGCAGATTCAGCTATATATTCAAAGATGCAACTTTACATTGAATTAATGTGTATCTATTTGCTATTTAAGAAGTTAACAAAAAAGGAGTAGGTGTCACTATTTTGCTTATGGTGGGAATTTGACAACGCACTCACCCAAGTACAACATGCGCCTAGAATCTTAACTAGTCTCATTGCACCATTGACACGGTTATTTCAACAGCCCTGCTCGCCAGCATCTGGCATAATTGGAAGCAGCAGCCAGCAGGTATCAAATGGCAGTATGAATTGTCTCCTACTGCGTAAGTACTGACTATGAAATTGATTTGCTGTCTTTTTTTATGCAGTTTTGTAATGAAAATAATGCAAAGTCCGTAATGGACACATTTATTATTCATTCAGGTGCAGTTTAAAAAAAATTTAAAAAAAATTAGGAACAAAAATCCCACCAACAAAATGGAATGGTCCCAGCAAGGCCTCCCCCCAAGGTGGTGGTAGCACTTCTCCAAGGGCTTCCGAAGAGGAGCTGAGCAAATATCTCAAACCTGGTCCCCGCATTCCGGGATGTAATCTAGATCAGTGACAGGTTGTCGCCTCCTGCCCTGCAACCTTGGGTGCCTCACAATAGTTGGTGCTATAGATCTTACCTGGGCTGCTCACAAACAGCCAAATGGCATGCAGGTCACACCGGAGTGTCTGTATATAGCTGCAGCCTGCCAGCCACACATAATTCACACTCTGGCTTCAAGCAGCCTTGGTTAATATTGCACTATGACCTGAACCCACTCCCAGTCCCGGATTCCCTCTCCTCCCTCCCTCCCCCCAAAAGTGTGTTCTGCACTGTGCAGACCTCGCCTGGAGAATTCAGCTATTTTAGGTCCGTTGCCCCCTGTAAGAAGTCATTGCACAACCGTTTTCTACTTTAATTGGCGGTGCCAAACAATTCAGTTTAAACACAAACTGGATTAGTTTTTATTTAAAGAACAAAAGAAGTTTAACTACAAGGGGGGTGACTTTAAATGAGCACAAGCATATGGTATTAAAGTCAGAAAAGGTTACAAGAGAAATAAAAATAAAATGCCTTCTAGTAACTGAAACTTAACAAGTTAGACTTGGTTCAAGGCAGAATCCTTACCACACGTTCCCAGCAATATAGCTGACCAAATTCTCAAGTCAGGATCTACCCTCAGAGTCCAAAGGTTGATTCCTTTGTCTTTGGAGAAAGAGAGACTACTTGGAGTGTGTTTTGCCCCTCACTTTCATAGTCCAGCCTCTCTTTGAAGTGGCTTTTTCTGAGGGGTACCCTCTAAAGCACAGTTTATTCAAACAGTAAAGAAGGTGTTGAGAAGTCTGAGGGTGATGATGATAGTGTCCCAATGATCTTTCCTCCTATCTGTGTATGCGGAAATGTGCGTTGTATTTGCTTTGTCTCTCTCTTGCTGTCTCCAGGGCCTTTTTAACTTTGTATATGTAAGTTGAGGTAAAATAGACTTACTTACTTATTCACTCCTGCCTATTTGGGGCTATGTGAGTTTGAACACGAATATCCCCTGTATGATGCTGGTAGCACGTATCCTTAATATAATGTTGCTATTATATTTCACTGTATTAATGACTGGCAAATTATTAGTTTTAAAAGGATACCTCACAAGGCATATTTTGTACAAAGATTATTATAATGGTATGCAGAACGTGAATACAAAGTCACCCTGGTTCCTTCGCTAGTTATGAGGCTCAATGGTAGAATATAAGAAGGAATGACCTGTCAATAAAAACTTGGCTCTCTGTTACTTCACCCATTGGGGCAGCCATACTTTAGAGCAGTGGTCCCCAACCTTTTTATTACCGCGGACCGGTCACCGCGGACCGATCAATGCTTGCGGCCCGGGTTTTTTTTTTTTTAATTTTTCCCTCTGCGCAGCGGACCCTAGTATGTCCGCCAAAAAGCTGCACAATACGGCTCGCGTCGGCATGTTCTTCCCTTCCGCTTTGGCATGTCAGCTTTTCGGCGGACTCTTGTATGTCCGCCGAAAAGCTGCCGAATACAGCTGACATGCCGATGCGGAAGTGAAGACGGCCCGGAAGGGAAGGCGGCAGATGCGGAAGGGAAGGCATGTCAGCTGACATGCCGATGCGGAAGGGAAGACGGCCGATGCGGAAGGGAAGGCGGCCGCGGCCTGGTACCAATTGATCCACGGACTGGTACTGGTCCGCGGCCCGGGGGTTGGGGACCACTGCTTTAGAGGAGAGAGACACCATGGAAAACATGCCTCCAGCTCAGCGCAACCTACTCCTTAGTCCATATTTATTATCAGGATAACTGAGACTCCTGTTGAAATCGATGGCAAAGCTTCCATTGTACAGGATTTCATTTCAGGATTTTTAAATATGAGGAACTGTGTGGAGACCCACTGTAGAGTTGCATGCAGTAAACTGGAGCCAGTCAAAATATGTCATGTGGCAATTTCACAAAACTCATAAAGGTAATCTCAGAACTTGGAACTTGACCTCCGATTCAAGGAACAGTAAAAAAGAGCTAGACTGGTGCCCTCGGTAACGGGGAAAGTCTTGTACAATACTAGCAGAAATACCCGGCGTTGCTCGGGGTATTTGTAATTGGAAACTGGGATGTAAAAAGACTACAATGTTTTTTATTAATACAAATTTTGTTCAGAAGTCTCATTTTGTCTAATTAATTTCATTCTTTTGCATTTAGATGTGGTTTCTCCGATACAGTTTCGCTTTTTACACGGAATAACGAATAGGGTCCTTTTTAAGAAAAAAACAGTGTATTTAATTAGGTTTGCGCTACACAACACTAAGCTCTCTGGTTATCTGTATTCTTACATCATAACTATGTCACAGACAACAGCATGTGTTAACCTGCAGCCCAGATGATATGTGAGCTGTGTAGTTGATGTTAATGGGCTTTAATGAATTTCACCCCTAGGGGGAGTAAGCGGTGAGATTTTAAAATTTTTTGATTCCTACCCTGATTAGGACTCTAAAGCCTATAACTGTACCAAATTTCAAGTCTCTAGCTGAAACGGTGTGGAAGGAGTAAGGGAACATACATACACCATTTGACTTTTATATATATCAGGGGTCTCCAAACTTTTCAGCCCGAGGGCCGCATTAACTATCAAATAGCAGTTCGGGGGCCGACAACACACTCGAGGTCCAAATAAAAAAGAATCAAAACATGGATGTTGTTTTTAATTATTTATTTAATATTATTTTATTCAGTTATTATTTAATAACACATTATACACTACACATGAACACCTGTTCACTACACATGAACACTACACATGAACACCTGTTCACTACACATGAACACCTGTTCACTACACCTGTTCACTACACATGAACACCTGTTCACTACACATGAACACCTGTTCACTACACATGAACACTACACATGAACACCTGTTCACTACACATGAACACTACACATCAACCCCCCAACTGACCCACCCAGCCAGGACTCTCTCCCCAAAACCTCCTTTCCTCCAACCCCCAACTGACCCACCCAGCCAGGTCTCTCCCCCCAAACCTCCTTTCCTCCAACGCCCCCCCCAACTGACCCACCCAGCCAGGTCTCTCCCCCCCAAACCTCCTTTCCTCCAACCCCCCCCCAACTGGCCCACCCAGCCAGGTCTCTCCCCCCCCAAACCTCCTTTCCTCCAACCCCCCCCCCAACTGACCCACCCAGCCAGGTCTCTCCCCCCAAAACCTCCTTTCCTCCAACCCCCAACTGACCCACCAGCCAGGTCTCTCCCCCCAAACCTCCTTTCCTCCAACCCCCAACTGACCCACCCAGCCAGGTCTCTCCCCCCCAAACCTCCTTTCCTCCAACCCCCCCCCCAACTGACCCACCCAGCCAGGTCTCTCCCCCCAAAACCTCCTTTCCTCCAACCCCCAACTGACCCACCCAGCCAGGTCTCTCCCCCCAAAACCTCCTTTCCTCCAAACCCCTCCCCCCAACTGACCCGCTCAACCCGGTCTCTTCCCCCCCCCAACTGACCCGCTCAACCCGGTCTCTTCCCCCCCCCAACTGACCCGCTCAACCCGGTCTCTCCCCACAGACCGTTTCACCGCCTGGCAGTGGGTGGCTCCTTGTTTCTGGCGGTGCGGCGCGTCCCGGCCCCAGCTCTGAGCCGTCCCTGGCCGGCGGCGGCAGCGGACCACGCGGTGCGTCCCGGCCGGCGGCGGCAGCGGAGCACGCGGCGCGTCCCGGCCCCGCGGCTGGCGGCGGCCGCGGAGCACGCGGCGCGTCCCGGCCCCGCGGCTGGCGGCGGCCGCGGAGCACGCGGCGCGTCCCGGCCCCGCGGCTGGCGGCGGCCGCGGAGCACGCGGCGCGTCCCGGCCCCGCGGCTGGCGGCGGCCGCGGAGCACGCGGCGCGTCCCGGCCCCGCGGCTGGCGGCGGCCGCGGAGCACGCGGCGCGTCCCGGCCCCGCGGCTGGCGGCGGCCGCGGAGCACGCGGCGCGTCCCGGCCCCGTGGCTGGTTCCCGACCGATCTCCACGGGCCGGATGAGAGGGCCTCGCGGGCCGCATCCGGCCCGCGGGCCGTAGTTTGGAGACCCCTGATATATATAGATAGAAGATTAACATCTCTGAAATTACAGAGATAAACCAGGAAACCCTCATTTGCATAGAACTTTTGGACATTATCAGGAAGGGTTTGGATTAGGTGAGATGAACAGTTGACCATGTCAACTGCCGCTGCTTCCTATGGTAGAAAGGATCTGACATGCGAGGGACCGTAATGAATTCATGCTGTAATTATATTTTGAATTCAATGTGAGTTTGAGGTCTTTACAAAGAACAAATCAAATGCCAATAAAATAAGGGTCATGAAATACATTATATGTCAGACAGAACCTTGATTATTGAATTTTCCACAGTTCAGCTAAGTACAGTGCGGAAAAAAGTTCAGAACATCTGGTATGTGTTCACTGGAGCTTTCTTCCAAGGTTGAATTCTGTTTCTGCTCTGACAAACAGTTGCATAGCAATAGGAGAGTGTATGATGAGACATTCTGTATATGGGAGAGGTGTGGCCTAGCATACCGAGCCTCTGACCGGGAGGCAGGAACTCCGGCATTCTAATCCTGGTTCTGACATGGGCTGACATCTGACATCACGCTGTGATTTTAAGGCAAGTTACTTAGAATTCTTGACTCCATTTCTTCACTTATAAATGGGAACAGGGGACCAATCTGTGACTACCTTGGTCTTCATGGTTGTCACTACCCTGAAAATCATCGCCACTCAGAGATGGATGACAATAGCAGGGGTATAACTTGGATCCACCTCTTTTTCAAAAGACAGACTCTTATCATGTCAGCTAGAGAAGTGTTTTCTTCAGTTGCTAGGCCCTAGACTGCTGCAACACAGATAAACAGTTCTGAATCCACCCAAAGAGGGTGCAGTATGCATACACCCTACGCAGACCACTGTGGTACTTCCTGCTTCACTGTAATTTTATAAGGATGTGATGAGCCTGAGCCTGCTTAAGCCAGAGGACAATTAACTGCAGGTCTTGTGATAGGTCCCATACTGCTCAATGAAGGTTCAGCCAATCCACAGGCGAGGATTCAAGAAGTGGTCTCTGCGGCCTGCTAAATGTTGCTACCTGCCAGGGGCGCTTCCATGGTCTAGTAGTTCTGACAGTTCGTGCACTCCTGCTCCCCCTTGCTGCTGCTTTATTCTTTGGCTCTTTTCACACCAGTCACCCTCTGCTCCAGCCTACCTCTGCTGGCCACTCGGTGATTCTGACAGAGGAGTAATCCTTCAATGGTGTAAAGTGCTTTGAAGTACTCTGTTAGGGTACGTCTATGCTACCCACAGATCGACGGGTAGTGTTTGATGGATCGGGGATCGATTTATTGCGTCTGTCTAGACACGATAAATCAATCCCTGAATGTGCTCCCTGTCGACTCCAGAACTCCAGCTCCTCGAGGAGTAAGTGGAGTCGACGGGGGAGCTGCTGTGGTTGACTCGCTGCCATGAGGATGGCCAGGTAAGTCGAACTAAGATACTTCGCGTAGCTGAAGTTGCATATCTTAGTTCAAACTGCCCCTCCCCTCCCAGTGTAGCCCAGGCCTTAGTGTAACAATGCTCTCTGTTGGGCTGCTCAGCCAGGAGATGCTTTTCTGCATCTCTTCCCTCATCTTCTCTCCATCTTCTCCTCTCCTCTCCTCTCCTCTCCTCTCCTCTCCTCTCCTCATATTCTTCTGCTGAGCTCCCTGTTCTCTCTGGAAGTACCCCGAGGAGGTTCAGGCTCCAAATAGCAAGGGGTGTCAGAAGAAAGGAAGAAAATGTCCCTGTCTTTGGCTCACTTAACTGTTGTGGGGAGAAAGGGTATTTGCTGCATTGGTGAAACAATTGCCTGCTGTGCTAGCTGCCTCTGAAATCAAAGGGAAAAGAACAGGGAAGATCACCAAGCCTGTTTTCTGCTGAATGTTAAGGAAAAAGGGAACCCACCTCCTTCACTAGAAGATTATAGTTTCCCTAACGGCAAAGAAATGTTACATATTGGTGCACATTAAGGAACAGAAGAAAGAAGGTTCATATAAGAATGAAACAAAACAAAGCTATAATGATGATTTAAATATCAGCTGTCCTCCAATAGCAGAACATAAGCCGCGAGCTAAATATATTTTTACCCACCCAGCAAACTTCAGCAATCTCCTTTCAGGTCTATCTGCCCCTTTGTTGTCTTTCAGTGGGTTCATTCGTCTATCAAGCATGTGTTGTCTTGTGAACATCAAGTAGAGTAATATTGAATATTGCTGTCTCCATAACCCTCTTCCCACTTTTTCTAAAATGCATCACAATCATTTTAACATGACGGTTCTGGCTTTTACCTTTCCTTGCTCCATCAAAAGCCTTTTGGGAATTCTATAACCTACATTTCTCAATATAAATGGGAGCAGATTTAACATCTAAATCCACTATGGCAGGTACAATAACTTCCAAAGATGGCCCAGGAGGATCCTAATGCATCTTTATCCAATTCTCTCAGGTGACCGTTCAATCGTTGTTTCTCTCTCCCTTGAGTGATTTAAAGAAGAATAGACCAGCTTAGCTGGTTCAGCCTTCTGCTCTTAGATCCTTTACAGAGAAATTTTCGGGGGGATCAATCTTAATGGAACCTGCACTACTAAACTCATGTCTTTGCATCTTGCTGCAAACTTTCCTCCTAGCTATTGTTTCAGTAGCTCTGGTGTAAGAATTTTTTTTTTTTGTGAACCTTTTGCTGTTTGTTTTATAGCAAACTTTTGCAGCATGAACTTTTCAGATTACTCTTATGAGCATTTGATCTTAGCAATGTGAATGTGACATAAATGAACTTGAGGAACAGACTGTCCGCTCAGGCTCTCGGTGCCCTGTTTATTGCTGTGACCTGACTACATAGGACAAAGAGTGTCCTGCTGAACTTCATGCAGCTGCTTAGCTGAAAAGCATGTGAGAGAGCTTTATTCGTCAGGCACAGTCTGAGATCTTTTTGGAACTAGCTCACAGAATCCCTAGCTAGGCGGCTGTCTATGATCTCACCACACAGGCTTTCTAAGGATCCTGGCCTGTCTGGAATCTGCAGTTCTGGAACTGGACTCTATTATAGCATGCAGTTCAGCATATTGCTCCAAATAAAGTGACCCAATAAGGATTAATCATCTATGGACTATCAGAGCAGCTTTGTCAGTTTTAGTTGAGAAAATGAATGTAAAGAAAGTGTGAGCATGGATTTTGTTTCCACTGGTGTATAGTTTTATGAATATATTTCTTTTAAAGGGTTTCACAGCCGTAGCTATGTTAGTCTGTATCTGCAAAAAAGAACGAGGAGTACTTCTGACACCTTAAGTCATCTAGGCCCTCTGTCTGCATACTGCTAACACCAGCAAGTAAACTTTTCAGGGCTCTTGCCTCATCTGTGTCTGTAAAGTGTTTAATAATAATTCTCAATCCAATTGCTCCACTAAACTGTTTGCCAGCCCAAACCACAGGAAACTGTAGACAAATGTTGCAGCCAAAATGAGTAGGAAACATTTTCAAATAATCCAATGAGCTGCTGTTCTGGGTCATTGTCAGGCAAGGGTATGGTTCTCCATCTCAGTGGAATATGTTACCATCTGCCCTTTCCTTGTCTGGGTGCCCATCATAGGGCTCAAATGCCAAAAGGCAGATGAGAACATTTTTTCTGGTGGTGCCATCAGTTTCTTAGCTTGCTTATGAGGTCGCTGTGAAATATTTTTGAGTGGTCTTTGAGCCTTTATGTAGTTCCAACACTGGTCTCTTCAGATAGCTTTGCCCTTTGGATGACGCTTTCTCCTGCCTATTTAAAGTCTGACAAGTTTTCTTCATCTTATTTTGAGCTGTTATCTTGGCCCTACTGAAGTCAAGGGACCAAGTTTGGGCCCTGGAGGATATAAGAGCACTGGCTCTCCAACGCTGCTGTTTCCCTTGTACAAGACCTTAAGATCTCTCTGTCATGGTCTTTTAAAACAAAGTAAAGTTGTAGTAACAAACCCACATTCTATTCTTTATTATTTGTATAGAGCCTGAGGCACTTCACAAACCAGTAAATTAAATGGTTCTTAAAATTTTAAATAATCATTATGTTAATGATCTTGATCGCATATGTGAGAATTTTTTGTACGTTAATTTTTTTATTTTTTTAAAATGGGAAGACTATGCAGAGAATCCTTGCCCAGCACAAACGTGTACAAAGTCAAAACCAAATTTTCATAAACAAATTCTCCTAGACACTTCTCTTATTCCTGAGCATGTGGACCATCCCTTCTCCCATTTTCCAATTTCCTACCACCTCTTTTGCATCAATAGCAATTGCTTACATGGAATAATAATATTAGGAAAGTATTTAGTTTATTTTTAGATGTCTTTAATACGATGTAACAGCTTGAAATGAGGAGGCGAGCCAGCAGCTTGTGACCAGCCAGCTGTTCATGGACCACATTTTGGGAGCCATTGGTTCAAGAGGCTGGCAATGAGTTATGGAAACTTTGCCATTTACATCACTGGTTCAAATCAACGTGAGCTAAGAGTGACTGAAAGCTGTTCCCATTTGAAAACTGCTCAGTGGCTATTGCAAATTGCTAGCTGTCTGCCGTGGCCTTGCAGAGCAAACCAAGGACTTGCATGGGCATGGAGACTGAGGCATACGCGGCTTCTGCGAGGTAGAGTTTTTAAGGAGGTAGTGTTTTTAAGCATCGGGGGTGGGGAGATTGCAGTGTGGGGAATCATGCACATATACTCTTTTCTGTGGATAGAGCACATCAGCCCCTACAGCTGTCCCTCCTGCACCTTCCTTAAAGTCCCTTTAAAGGTAAAATGGTAAAACCACATCAAATGACAATCAGTGAAATAGGGATTACAAATAACTCGTGTAGTGTGTAGCTGTACATAAAAGAGAAGTACCTTGTTAGTACATACACCTCTTACAGTGGAGATGTGTAATAAATGAATTTAATATGAAAGCACTGAAGCCTAAGCCATTTACAAAGAACAGTGACTATAGTCAAACTTCTGAACCAAATCCCACAGCTTTTATTGCCATTGGTTTCACTGGTAACTTAACCTGAGGGTGAGGTCCAGAGTCCCTGCGTGCTGTGTAGAGGGGTTCTATAAAGCCCCAGATATTACCCGGGGACAAATCCCCCTAGCTCAGGAATGGAGGCAGAAAATGGTAGGCCATCCTATGAGGATTCCATTGCAAGTCCTGGTGTAGGGGGAGCGCCAGAGTTTGGGCTGAGTGGCATCCCAGCACTAAATGCTCTGGAGATTCTGGATGGCTGCTGCTCAGGTGGGCAGCAACCAGCTTCTGTAACTGAGGCAGCACCTAGGGCTGTCTAAATTACCTGGGGGCCCCTCCATCCCCCAAACCAGCCCAAACTTTGGTGGGGTATTCAGTTATCTGAAAGCCACCTCGTCTCCCTGCCCCCTGGGCTGTGAGGTTCTGTGCTGAATTTCTTATATATATATATATATATATATATATAGCCTAGACTTCCTCACTGAGTATGTACTTCAAGTTCTCACCCTATGTGAGTACTGGAGGACGTACTTCAAAGTGTTTGGCTTATAAAAGGGCCTAGCACAGAAATTTCCATATCATGCAAGAAATCCCAATGATCAAAATTATTTTAGGGGAGTCTTCCATAGATTAAGATTTAGCACACACATTATGAATCCATAGACTAGTACTTCAGGTGAAATAGGAATCGCTTTGTTTCAGAGCAGTAGTGGCCTGAATTTCCAGAAATAACCACAATAACAAATGGCTAGCTTCCCCAGTCAGACACAGGGAGCAGGAACTCAGTCTCATGAATGAACACTTCCCTTCTCTTTAATGAGAATCACATGGCGAGTTTGTTCCTGTAACTTGTCTGATCTCCTTGTAAAACAGTCCACCTTAGGAAGAAATAGAACTCCATAGTAATTTAAAAAGTGATTTTGGGGAGTAGGTTTTTTTGGCTATAGAGTTATACAATAGACATTCAAACTGAGAAGCATTCAAACATCTTCATTTTAATTTTATTTTAAGGAAATCATATGGATTATTCTTTTAATTTTATTATTGTCTTTGAGCAAATATGTTGTTTTTAGTCACCCTCTCCCCGTACCCTCCATGATACTCTCACCCCACTGTAAACTAGTTGTGTAGTGTACAAGTCATTTGCTTCACTCTGAGTTTTTGGGGGATCTCTGCTCGGAATGGCAGGGTTGGATGGATATGGAGCGGCCTGTTCCACTTTTGAAGAATTCACATTAAGAAGATTCCACTCTGTGCCTCTTTAAAGACTTCACCTCAGGGGGAAATTCCCCTTTGAAGCTGTGGCTTTCTTCTCTTCTCAGCACCTTTTTGAATTCCTGACTTCCATCATATGTTAACTGTAAGAGACTTCCCTCTTTACAGACTTAAAATGTCTTTTGCAGTCTGTTTTTAAAGGGAAAAGGCTTGTGAGGAATTAATGAAACAGAAGCAGCCAAGGATGATGCTGTGACATATATGGCAGTTTCCTGCAATATCCTTCGGAGATCTTATTAAATTAAGTTTAAGTATTTTGGAGGTCCATTGTATTAAATGATTGGTTTACGTATTGTGGGCTGGGATTGTATGTAACCTCTTGAGGGGGAGAAGTGACAGCTGTTTGACCTGGGCATTCAAAAGACCATATTGAACAAACTTTTGGAACAAAATGTGTCAAGTGGCTTGTCTGGTAAAATCTCTAGGGGGAAGTGAATGCAAATTACCCATTCCAGTTGTGCAAAATCGGAGCCCTTTGAAGCTAGGCCTTGAGGAGTGAGTCATTGTTCGCTGATCTCAGTGAGTCTCAGTTCAAAGGTCCAAGGTGTATAAAAGAAAGATGAAATTATTCATGTTTGCTCTGGTTCTGAATGCGAGACAGTAATGAATGTTACCCACTTGTGAGTTTTGAAGCACTGACACCAAACGGAGCACAAAACTGGTGCTGGGGTTATCTCTGGTATGCTTTTTAGCATGCATGTAGGTTCTCTTAATTTTAATGCTTCCACCATATGAATAAATGTGCTTTCTTGTAAAGATCGGTAAGTGCCGGCAATTACTCTTCCTAGCCTCTGGAGAGAAAGTGACGTGCAGATGCTGGCCTTTTAGACAGTCTGGCTTGCAGACGAACTCAGGATAGACAGGGAACTGTGCAGTCTGGAAAAACCTGAGTCAGGAAGGAGAGAGAAGTGGGTCTGCCCAAGATAGGTGAAGGCTGAGGAGCCAGAAGCTTAGACTAGGTGCCCTTGAGAGACCACGCTGTGGGAATAAGGGTGCAGGTGCCCTGCAGTGTGACAGGTGCCTATGCTGGCAAAACTTCTTCCTCTAGTTTAGCAGCCCCACCAGTACTAGCAATGTTGGAGACTGTAGTGTGGATAGATAGGAGTTAGACATTTTTATCATGTCTTCTACCTTGCCAAGCCAATACCTTGTCAGCCTCCAAGTCCCTCTTTAAAACTCACCTTTTCTGCGATGCATAAAGTACTGAGTGATAATGGCAAGTCAGCTGCAGAACTGTGATCACTGCTACTGGCTGGCTAAGAATTGTTCACAACTTATTATATTTGTTGTTGTGACCCGCTTCAATGGGTGGAAAAGACCGACATCTTGTCTCTTAGAGAGTAAAGTCTTCGGGACAGGAGTTGTCACTTACTATATGTCCAGTTTAATGATGATATAATTAATAATAGGTGTAAATTGCTCAGAACAAATTTTGGGGTTTTCGCTTCTATGGCTCCGAGTTCTAACTGTGAGTTAGAGTGTGGATCTGCAGCCGACTAGTCTACCATGCGCTAGAAATTCTGTAGTGTGCTTTGATGTATGTGAAATGGCAAGTAGGTCAAAGTGCACTATGGAACTTCCAGTGCCTGGTAGCAGGGCCCACCCACATGGCCAGTTGGTATGTGGCAAGCAACACACTGTAGAGTCACAGTCTAGCTTGTCACACACTTGCTCTCTCTGTAAAGTCCTGACACCAAAAGTTTCAACCATGTGATCGCCTGCTTGGTGGTTGTGTGGAACAAGTTGATGGTTATAACTGAATGCACCCGTGTATTCACACTCTACCTGCTATTGTAATAATCTTTGTGCAAAATATGCCTTGTGAAGTATCATTGGAAAATGAATAGCTCACTGGTCAATATCATGATGAGATGACTGTAGAAAAGTTACAAAGATAAACTGAAATTCGGTCTGAAATGTGTTTATCAGACAAATCTGGGTAAACCAGTTTCTCAAAGACAAGCTAATGATCATCTAGTGTGACCTCCTGTACATTGCAGGCCACAGAACCTCATCCACCCACTCCTGTAATAGACCCCTAACTACTGGCTGAGTTACTGAAGTCCTCAAATAATGATTTAAAAACTTCAAGTTACAGAGAATCTGTTTCCTCTAGTTTTAACAGCAAATGCCCCATGCCCCATGCTGCAGAGGAAGGTGAAAAATCCTTGGGGTCTCTGCCAATCTGAGCTGGGTGAAAATTCCCTTCTGATTCAAAATATGGAAATCCGTTGAACCTTGAGCATATTTACAAGATCCCCAGCCAGACATCTGGGAAAGAAAACTCTGTAATAACTCTGAGTTCGCCCCATCTCCAGCCATTGGGAAGTTTTGCTAATAGCAGCCACAGATTGGCTACATGCCACTGTAGGCAGCCTCTTCATACTATTCCCTTTGTGAATTTATCAAGTTCAGTCTTGAAGTCAGTTCAGTTTTTTTTATTTTTTTGCCCCCACTGCTCCATTTGGAGGGCTGTTCCAGAATTTCACTTCTCTGATGGTTCGAAACCTTTGTCTACTTTCAAGTATTAACTTGTTGAGGGGAGATTTATACAGAAGGTCAAATTAGATGATCACAGTGGTCCCTTCTGGCTTTGGAATCTATGACCAAACAATGAATGAGGCTGGAGAATGAATTATTTTATCCTCTATATGGGTAGGATTTCCAAGTCAGCTGCTTCTTCTGTTGAAACTGCTCCTTAGCTAAAGAAACCCATTCTCCAGGGTTGTCAGTCTGGCATCTGCTAATTTCTGGATTCTATAGTCCTTCCCTCATCTGATGCGGTGTCCCTCTTGTTGATTTGGTGGGCTCTGCCAACACATCCCAGTTATCAAATAAGATGGTACTTCTCATTAGTAAGGAATTTCAATACTGTAGTTCTTTTTAAAGAGGATGGGAAAGGGGGATGGAGACAAAATGTATTATGGATTTGTATTGAGTGTGACCTTTGAGCCTCCTTTGTTTCCCTAGCCTAGAGGGATTAAGAATATTCATATGTACTGGAGAGACACTAGCAAACCGGATTGGTCTCTGGTTATGTTTGGTTACATTGGAATCTTCAGCCATCAAGGAATCCAAAGAAAGAAAAGCAAAACTAATATGTAATTCATCCTTCTATTGCCACCCAAATAACAGAGCTGATAGGCAGAAGAGAGTGGTACCGATTAGATCTGCAGCAGTGATTCACAGCCTGGGATTATAGTTTCTGCAATTTGCTTGAGTGTGTACAACCCAAATATCAGATTACATTAAGGTTTACATTTTCCATGGAATGATGTCTCAAGAAAGTATTGATTCCTGCAGCATCAGATTACTCCAGAGCTGGAGAAGGCCAAAAGGAGAATTATACAATTTTTTCCTGCTGACCTTCGAAAAACAAGATTGTATAACCGCATATATAGCCCTCTGTCACCTTGAAGGGCATGAATCTGAAAGTTGCTCACGATTTACCACAGCTTTTCTTTAAACCATTGAAAGGTACCCTTACTACATTTTCAGAGAAACATTTTGTTTACTTGTAGTTGGGTTGGTGTTGGAGAAGTGTGACTACACTAAAGAAGGGATGACATAGGTTACTGCAACTCTCTGCCCTTCATGTACAGACCCTCTTTAAGATAGGCTAGGTTCTGACATTGTTACTCTCATCTGGCAGTACTTGAAAGCCTGATCCAAAGCCCACTGAGATTCTTTCCATTAACTTCATCCAGGCTTTGGGTGACTGGTCCCTTACTTCAGAAGTACTTTCATTGATTTCAATGAATCTACTCACAGAATAAAATGCTATTCAACAGGAATAAGGATTCTGTCCCTTTGTTTTGGGGATACCAGATGACTATGCATGTAAATTAAAATGTAACCTATTTTCTGAAAGAAGTGATTTTAGGGAAGTGAGATGAAATCTCAGACCTAATTTTCAGTTAGATATTAGGAACCATAGTCCATGTGTAGGCACCTAATTAAAAGTGGCCTGACTTTCAGAGATGCTGAGCACCTACATTTCCTACTGGGTTCATGTTTGAAACAGGGAAGTCACTTGGAGCTGTTACTTCCCAGCACAACCTCAGAATCAGACCACTTCTGTTTATATGCCTAGCTGTAGCCACCCATGTTTGGCCAAAGATCTCTCTCTGTGGGTGGGTTTATTTTAAACTTCTAAGCAAAACAGCTGAGAAGTCATAGACTGCTCTCTGTAAAAGTGCAGCTGTGACTTGTCTATATTTTATTTTAAGAATGGACAAGAGCTAGGGCAATGTAATTCCTATTGTTACTTGTCATCTTGCATTGGTGAAATTTAATGTGTGCAGTTGTTCATCTAGGAGAGATAACATTGTAGCTGCACATGTAGATGAAGGTTCCCCAGATGGACTGCAGTGAAAATTTCAGAGCAAAGATCACACGGCAGTTTTGCTCTTTGGAATTTGTATAACTGTATAGGATGCCACACTGGAGGCCTGATCGTCTAAAAGGAAATAATAGTAGTCACTATTGTTGGTCACATTATGATGGAATGGAATGCGCCACGTTTAACATGAGGAGTTATGCAATGTAAAATGTTAATTTGAAGCTAGTCCAAAATATCATAATAGTACTAAAAATGAAATAGTTGTAGAGGATGAATGCCAAGGTGCTTGAAATGCTTATGTATTTGAGGTGCACTGAAATTCAGCAAAACATCTTTAGATGTCATTTTAAGTAAAAACAGATCCAGTGGATCGGGAAGTAAACTAGATGTTGCGGAATTCCATTTATAATGAAGCAGCATGAAATTCCCAAATGCACTGCAACAGGCTCACTGCTCTTCTCGTTAGAGCTAAAATTGGACTGAATCCTGTGCCTCTGGCCAAGTGGGAGGCATGTCACTGGACTAGGGATGGAAATTTTTCCCATTTCATCTCTGTTGAAATTGTGGGTGGAGTTCCTGTCTCCCTTCTCAACAAAGGACAGTGGTCAGTGAATTCTTGTAATGGCAGAACCCTGTCTCTGCTTCTGTACCTTTACTGGCTACCTTTTAGAACCCCCTACAGGGACAATGCCTGGACCCGGTGTAGGGAAAATTGTTACAAGCAGGGAGCATATGTCCCTACCTAAGATTCCAAAATTTGGCCCCTCAACCACCCTGGGACTGCATTGGTTTTGTTGTCTAGGGCCTTTCATGGCTAGAGAGAAGCAGAATTTGCCACATAATGAAGATGCTTTGTGAAAAAAGATGAGTTTGCTATAGCCTTTTGATGGCATCTCTCTCTGTAGATGGGTCTATTGATAGCCCTCACCTTAGTACCAGTATCCAAGTGCCTTCTTTTCCTTGGATGTTTGGAGGTGTATTGTAGCTATTGGTTGGTTTCCCTATACCTCCAATACAGGATAGCCCTTGTTTCTCCCACACCTGATTCCTCATTTAACAGCAGTCTCAGTGTGGCCTGTCCTATTGAGCTCAGCAATTACATTGGCCTTTTCCATAGCAGACTTCAGATGTTCAGGGGGAAACCTGTGCAATTACTAAACTCATTAGGATAGTGACTGTGGTGAATGGCGATAGTTGGTAGGAAACAGACTAAGCCAGTCAGTTCATGTCCTTGGTGTATTAATATGTGAAATAGTCTGGGGCTGTATGTAGCAGGAGGCATACACAGCTACTCCTAGGGTGACCAGATGTTCTGATTTTATAGGAATCAGAGAGGTAGCCGTGTTAATCTGGAATAGCGGAAGTAACAGAGTCCTGTGGCACCTTAAAGACTAATTAAAGTATTGAAGCATAAGCTTTCGTGGGCTAATACCCACTTCGTCGGATGCATGCAGTGGAAGATTTTATAGGGATAGTCCCGATTTTTGGGTCTTTTTCTTATATAGGCTCCTGTTACCCTCCCACCACCTGTCTCGATTTTTCACATTTGCTGTCTGGTCACCCTAGCTACTTCCCAACCTACTTCCCTGGCTAGAGCCCCAGCATGCCGAGATAGTAGACCACACTAGGATGTGGCGACATCCTTTGCATAAAGCCACTGCCCAACACACAGTGTGCTGGCATATAAATATGATGAGAAAAACTGCTGTAAAGTCTTCTAGAAAGTCAAGAAATCTGGCCTGTATTTTTCTCTGTATATCTGCTATAAAGGAACCCAGCTGTCTTGAAATTTGGTCTGCAGGTATGTAGCCTAATACTGAGCCTCTTTGTATGTAAAGGAGGATCGGATGAGATCTATAATGTCCTGAAACTCCCTAGTTCTGTTTATCTCTTGCTATCTCTTTCTTTTCCTAGTGGGCTCCTCCACCATCCCCCTGAGACAATCAAAGTCCCAGGTTTGTTTTTGGGTTTTTTGGTCAGGCATTTCTCCTATTCATAAAGCACAGGTCATCCAATGAGGAAGCAGAAATAACACCGTGTGACTTATCTAACAGAAAATGACAAAATACTCAGACTGGACAAACAATCCATGTGCTAATATTGGTTTGCGCAAACAATGAATGAAGCAACTAGGAATACTGAAACCAATTCACAGCATAAATGAATTGAAAAAAATGGTTATGAATTATTTGCTCATTTTAATTTTTAGGATGTCTCCCACCTCTTCCCTTGGATTTTTTCTAAGCCTGCGTATATGAATCACAGGGGACATAACTCTGGGATTTACAAGAAAAAATCATTATAATTAACATTCTCCTCTATTTTAACAGATATTTTTTGTCAGTGTCTATTCTGCTGTGCCTCACTCCCACCCCAAGTTGTTAAAGAAAAGTTGTTGTATAAAACACATACAAGATGCTGTGTGTTTGAAATAAAACGTGATTTTGTTATTGGCTTTTGAATCTGTTACTGGGCTATTCCTTTTTAAAAATAAAGTATCTGCTTAATCTTTGAGAATTTTGTCCAATATTGTACTTTGTAAGACTATATGAAACAGCAAGATATGTTATGAAATGTGTTTGTTTTTTTAAACCAAGGTTTCTCATGAATGTTTTTTTTAATTTATAGTGTGCTGTTTTTTATTCTTTGTCAAAGTATTTTATTTTTTTCCTACAAGAGGCTGACTAACTAGGACTGCAGTTGTCTTTTTATATATCTACTAACTGCTTTTCTTTGTAATGATGTGCTGTGTATGCTATGCATGGGTCAGAAAATACAACAATATAATAAATTAGAGAATGTTGATGATTGATTTGAGGAGACCTATTATTTTTACCCCAGTTCTGCTAGAGGAATACTAGGATTGAAGTTTTTAACAGACAATCCACTGCTATCAGTATCTCTTAGATATGCTTTAAACAAACCATTGGAAAAACGCGATGGACATCTCTTAGGAAGATAACAGCAATTAAATTGTGATTCTTTGGGGAGAAACCCTCAGCAAACCACTGATGCAAATTTATTTGAGAGAAATCCTTAGTAAGTTGTATAGATATAGATAAAACATAAGTGGCTGAGCATCCAGAACACAAATCCTTCTCTTGTTGGATTGCAGCTGGAATCCAGCCACAGCAGGTGTTCTGGATTTGCGGTGGCATGCACAGGCTCCCGTGCTTATCACCTGACTACAATCACAAACCCTATTCCCAGATTCTTGCCCTCCTCTCATTCCGTCTTTCTGACAGCTGCTGCACTTAGCTGCCCTGCTGTTTCCCAAGCCACCATGAAGGCCCTGTGGTAACTGACACCAGGATCCAGAGTGGAAGGTCAGCAGAAAAAGAAAAAAGAAAGAAAGAGTTGCAGACTTAAATGGAGGCAATGCCACTAATTCCACAGGTGCATAATGGTCACCATATTTGGGAAATACTTAAAGGGGCATCCTCAGAGATGCAAAATAATCCAAGTGGGGTGTGTGTGTGTGTGTGTACACGCACAGGGGGAGAAGATGTTCCTTCTCCCCTCAGGCAATGGCAAATAGCTGAAAATCTCCCTAATTTTAGAACATATGGTCCTCTCTTAGACCCAGAGAATATTTGTTGGTATAATTCACTCCCTCCAGGGTTTCAAATCACATTGCAAGTGACTAATAAAATCTCCAGCCATTCTTGTGACATATTAAGTATAGTAGTAGTATATCCATTTTACAGGAGGCTAAGCTAAGGCACAAGATGCTTGACTGATTCGCTGAGTAAGTGACACAGCTGGGAATGGATCCTGGGGGTCTGCCTGACTCCTGGTCCCCTTTTCTTTCAGTGTTAGACCCCAGTCTCTGTAAAAACGCTAAAAATAAATCCATGGCTAGGGCTCCCGGGCTCTAGGGTAATACAAAAACTAAAAATAAATGTATAAAAAAAACTTGTTCTGGATAGAATGCAGATTTCTAGCTTGAAACCCATGAAAATTGGGTTTATAACTTGGAATAGCCAGAGTTGACATGGTGTCCTCCCATAGATATAGCAGGCTAAATCACTATTTATTTTATATTCATTCTTTATTCAGGAAAACTCTCATTGATTTCCTGGTAGTATCCCCACTTTCAGAGGATCACCCTTTCATTCCCTCCACAGGAGAATCAAATCAAATCAGGTTTAAGATTAGCAGCCATGTTAGTCTGTATCCATAAAATAAGATGAGGAATACTTGTTGCACCTTAGAGACTAACCAGTTTATTTTGGCATAAGCTTTCATGGGATACATCCGATGAAGTGGGCTATAGCCCACGAAAGCTTATGCTGAAATAAACTGGTTAGTCTCTAAGGTGCCACAAGTATTCCTTGTTTTATTTACAAATCAGATCAAGCACTACTCAAAGTGAGGGTGTGTGAGCACTTCTATTCAGTGGTGAGTATATCCTGCCTTACACCATGTAGGTGGTGAGTCAGCGTAGCCAGAGCAAAGAATAACAGCAGCCTGCTTTCAGGTATCTGATGTTAGAGTTGTACATTCTGAAAGAAACTTACTGGTTGCAGGCATGACTGGGCTATTGCGGAAGCAGTAAAAAAAAGAATGCTGTATTGTCTAAAACAATCAAGAGTCGGTATCCATTACTAACGAGTCTGTGGCCAAGAAAGTGATGAGTAACTGTTAAAACAAAACTGCAGTGACAATGCTCAATGGGTGACAGGAAATGAGCATGTGCTTTGCTTGAGCTGGAAGGAGTAAAATTTTCATTCAGAACCTCAGCATTCCAGCTGGCTGGAGGGTTGCATGCCCCAGGCCCAGCCAGAAACTTACTTCCTGTTGATGCAGTTTTGTTTTAACTGTTACTCATCATTTTCTTGACTGCTCCTTCTGCGGTAGAACAATTCAGTCTAACACCAATCAGTTCCCTTTAGAATAACGTTCCGATATCATTTGAAAGAAGATGGTAAGGAGGCTCTTCTGTAGTAAAGACGGATACTTCCTATCGCTTCAGAAAATTCTCAGATGAAATGCTGTGGCCTGTGTTATACAGGAGGTCAAACTTCATGATCAAAGCCATTCCTTCTGGCCTTAAAAATCAATGAATCTGTTGTTCTTTGCACTAGCTAAGATGGCTTACCCCTCTACCTGTTGTAATGCAGTGCATGTTTTTCACTGAAATGCCAACATCCTGCTCTCTGTAACTTAGAGACCTGTTTGATTTTATTTTAGGCCATTGGGACGGGTTGATTTTATGCATTCTCTTTGTGCAGTGAGAGTACCGTCATCTTTTTGTGATTTAATGTCTTACCCGCCCCCAACCTTCGTTGTGACTAAAATAATCTCTCTGGGTGAGGCGTTTTGTTCAGCATTCCTTTTGGCCAGAGTTTCCAATCTTCTGCTCTCTTGCCTTTTGTCTGTCTGGTCTAGTTAGGTCCAGATTGTGGTCGGCTCTGCATGTTCCTGTAGGGGAGTAAGGGAAGTAGCTATCCTCTTATTTCCCTTCCCCAACTACCCATACTGTGGGAAATAGTGCAGAAGGGAAAGTGGCTTCCATGGGGTTATTACATCCCCCCCCCCCCCCTGCACATGTGGGTAGGGAAAGAGCAAGAAAGAGTGGGAAGTGGGCAGAATTTTGACTCCACATTCTCCCACCCCATACAGGCTGGGCTATGTATGCTATACAAGGTATAGGGCTTGGCTCAGGATATGTCCCCTATTACCTCACTCTGGTGCAAGGGGAAACCAGGAAGCAGATTGTGACACTGAATCACAATTTATTTAGGGGAGAGGGCTCCTTTCTGGGCAACACAGCTCTTTGTTGCCCCATAAATGCAGACACTGGAAAAACCACAGTTTAGCTCATTGATAAACTCTTTAGGGGTTACACAGCTGTTTTGGAGTGCGTGTTTGTTTATACAGTGCCTAACACAATGAGGTCCTGATGTTGGTTGGGTATTGTACTCCAAATAATAATAATAAGGAAGTTGAGGACTTGTTTTCAGGGTTCCATTTGGGGCCCATCTCCATTTGACTCAAAAATTTTCTATTTTAACATCAGTCACAGACTTGCCTTTGTTTATTTCCCTTGCTATTAAATCGTGATTACTAAAATAGCTCCCAGTAGATCCTTTTATAATTCTTAGCTTCCCTAATATCTTTAATTTTCTGTCCCAATTTTCTTCCTCGTTGCTAACACCTGCGATCTTTAACCGAAAAAATATTACACTGGAACCCTATTGAGTAATGTAGCTATGGTGAGCTGAAATGTCCTAAGCAAATCTCACACCTAATATGGAGCTTGGATATCAAGGTAATTTGAGAGTGGTGTAATGCACTTGTTGTTCAAATGATGGAAGGTCATTCATTATTTGCTATCCTACATGTCAGGGATTGTGGAGATGAACTGTGGGCATTTGAGTTAGATTGCAGGTCAGGGTTCTGTGTGGTGTATATGTATCCTAAAGGAGAAGGAGTTATTGGGGGGTGGGGGGGAGGAAAGGAGCTGATATGTAGTTGCACAATGTGTTTCATTTAAAAAAAGTGGTGAAGAATTTGGGTGTCTGAACCTTCAGGAATCACCTAATTTCTTCTGGAGCTAGAGGGGATTATAAACCTTATATTTATCACACAGGTAAGCTGTTTCTTTAATGCTGTCTTAAATGTATGGGGCCCAAAATGTGCTGTTCCTGAACCTCAGGCCTCCATGACTTCAATTTTCTCTAATAAGCAGCATTATGGTTCCTACTGCAAGTAAAACCTATCTCTACATTGTGACTTAGATTCTATCTAGACAGCTGTGGCCTAGTTCTAACCTTCCTTACATGAGTTTAAATCAAACGTTAGCTGGAAGACATCAGTGGAGACAGAGTGCTTTAAAAACTGGTCTTCATAAGATCAAAATCAGGCCTGATAGGCCACATTCTGCTCTGTGTAAATCTAGATTGTCAATTGATTTCACTGGAGTTGCTACTGATTTACTCTAGTGTAAATGAGAGGAGAATCAGGCTTTCCTTTCAAGAGTTCTTCTTGACCCCATAACTTTCCAGCTCCATGGGAAATGTTTGCACTTTTCTAATCCTGCTGGTTTTGCAGGAGGAAATTCAGTTAATTATCCCGTTGGGGCTAGTGATCAGATCCAGAATGTGCCATTATCTCACTTGCTTGAAATGGGGAAGGTAGGAACAGATTCTTCCCCTAGATCCCCCAGTGATGATGAGGCAAGAATATGACTACAATAGAATAGCCCACAAACAGGAGAAGAGTGGTTCTCTGGAGTGGCTCACAACTGTGAGTGCCTACCACAGGGCAGATGCTCCAAACTGGTGGTGTGTTCATCATTGGATTTCATCAGCCTCGTAACAAACATGATTACTTCTGGATCCCTATGAGAGTCTTACCCTGGAGTCACAGACAGTCCCCTTGAACTCTCCACTCTATCTTGCCACCCAGACAAACTGGGCTTAGCAATAAATGGTCACACACACCACACACACTAATCACACCACATTCAGGTTGCTTCCAGACCCAGATCAATTGGAACGTTAGATCTTGCACCAAAGACGACACCTGTAACCAAGCCTGTAATAAACCATCCAAAGGTTTATTGAGTAGGAAAAAAGAATTGGAATTATTTACAGGTTTAAGCAAGCAAGCATATACACACATGAGTTACCATCTAAATCAGGGGTGGGGAACCTTTTTTCTGCGAAGGGCCATTTGGACATTTATAATGTCATTCGCGGGCCGGGCCGGTCCCCCCCCCCCCCCTGGAGGAAGCCCAGGCTGCAATGGGAGTTGAGACCCCAGCTGGCAAGGGGCCAGTGGGGGAAACCCCAAAACACTGGCAGGCGGAGTGCTTAGCCCTGCACTGCTTTGGGGTTTCCCTGCTGGCCCCTTGCCAGCCAGGGTCCTGCTGCCTACCCCAGTCAGCTCCCGCTATCAGCCTGGGTGTAGGGGGTGACCTTCCTTTACCCCCACCCAGCCTCCCCCCATCTAACCGCCTTCCCTCCCCCACCGCTTCCTGGCCCAGCCCATCGCACCCAACCTAACCTCCTCCCCCATCCCACTCCCAACCCAGCTTCCTGCCCCCCATGCCTGGCCTGACCCGCCCAGCCCAGCCTCCCTCCCACCAAAAACTCCTTCCCTCCCACACCCGCCCCATCCAGACTAGTCTCCTGCTCCTCGCCCGCCCAGCCTGGCCTCCCCCCCAGCGCCCCCTTGCCTGCCCCCCAGCCCAGCCTCCCCCCCACACCCTCTTGACCGTCGGCTCCCCGCGGCTCCTCCTTACCCCGCCCGGCCAATGGTGGCCACGCGGTGCCGGTGGCTCCCCCAGGCGCTTCCCGGCCCCTTCGCCGAGCGCGGAGCCGCCCCTGCCTGGCAGCCCGCACACGTCCCTGGCCGGCGGCTCCCCGAGGTGCTTCCGGCCTCTTTGCCGAGCGCGGAGCTGCCCCGGGCCGCCAGGTGGGGGCGGCTCAGCATTCGGCGAAAGGGCCGGGAACCGCCTGGGGGAGCCGCCGGCCAGGAACGTGCGTGGGCTGGACGGAAGGCTTTGGCGGGCCTTATAAGGCCTGCGGGCCAGAGGTTCCCCACTCCTGATCTAAATCCTATGAGTGACGGAGTTATAGCGATCTGTCTAGTCAAAGCGTCTTTCAGGACAGCTCCAGGAGGCAGCCCTGGGGATCTCTGGTTTCAATTTACACTCTCTGGCCCTTCAGAGTTCAAACAGCGGGGGGAGGGGGTGGAGAGGAGAGGAGAGGGAGGGAAGGTAGAGTGCATACAAAGTATAAATGGGTATGAGTTGGTCCATTTACATGTAGGTCTTGATTCTGACCTAACACTAGTTTGTTCGAATGTAGCTCCATTGGTTTCAATGGAATTACATCCATATACATGAAAGGTAGAGTAAGACCTGTAGATTCTCTGTGAGCACTTTTATGCTCAAAAGTTGCATGTAGGACTGAAGGCCTTTTGAAAATGTGTCTCTGTGTCTCAGGGTTAGACTACTGTGCAGAGACTACTATCAAGCCACTTAGAAGATCCTCTGATGACTGAAGAATACGCATCAGTCGGTAGAAAAAACCTTACGATAGAGCTTCTGTGCAAATGATGAATTACTCTATGTGTTTGAGAGGGGGATTGGTAATCATATATATATTTAATGACCAGCCACTGCAAGTCGTGTGTGTTTTTTTAAAAAAAAATCAAAGGGACCAGGTAATAATTGTGCTTAGTTATTTTGCACACATGAGTTTTATTCATATAAACGATTAATAATCTGTCAGGACACTTCTGCTCAAACGGAAATGAATGTGTGCAAAATGGGGAACGATGCAAAATAGTAACATTCAGTTCCATCCATAACCAATATATCAGGCATTTGCTTATGTGTGCTTCTCGTCTAGGTAACTATGGATTAGTGGGAGATTAAACTCCAGAAGGATCTCCCATTAAATTTTCCCATTTTTAAGACTACCACTAAGAAGACAGATCTGTAATATTCCACCTGTGTATAAATCAATCACAATCATCATTTAGAAGCTTTCAGGTTGCTTCAGCTGTAGGATAACACAGTACAGCAGAGAGTTTTTCCCCCCTTTGCTATTGACAGGTTTGTTATGAAACATGGAGCGTTTACATTGAGGGTATTCATCCCACTGTCTCATACACATAGCTCTGTTATCTTGGCTTCAAGCCTATTGTAAAACTCTCATTACATGCAGCAGTGTCCCTGTCACAAACAATGGGCTGCCAGCTCCTGTAGATAAGCGCCCCCCCCCTTTTTTGGGATATAAATAATATTCTAAAAAAAGATTGATGATTTTCTTTTTCCTTTTAAGCTGCATCTGCATTAAGGAAATGTGCCAAGTTCTTCATTTCAAAGCTCTCTCACTTCTCCTCCCAGCCCTGCTCTCAAATCCTCAGATTCAGCTCTGGACAAGGTGAGAGGTTAGAGGCCTCCTTGTTAATGAGAGCGGCAGCCTATGATTTTCCCACTAATTGAAGCATTTACATTTTTTCTGCAGAAGTAAAATGCAAAACTAAAACCTTCCTTGGAGATTGATAACCCCACAATGGGTTCTCCTACCCCCCACTCCCTTAATTATCCCAAATTATCCTAACTCTCACGACGAAGAAAAATTAATATTAATATTCCATTTAGAATCTACTCTAAAATGTGGTAGAAAATGGAGGCAATAATAATGATAAAGAGGATAGCTGAGATGATTTGGAATATATAATCTTCTCTTCACTGCAGCTTCTTTATACTAGAGTAAGCCAGGAATAGTTTGTCTTGCATTCATTTAGCAGAGCAGCAGAGCAATTTTTGTGCTGCATTGATTTTCAGTATATAAGTAAAAGCTTGGTAAAATATTGCCCTGTCCATTAGATACAACGTTTTGGCTTCTAGCCTTGATCAGAAAGCATTTCAGGGTAAAAGAAGTCAAATAGCTTCTACAGAAGAGTTGTGAGATCGTGTGTTTGTGTTTGTATGCGGAGCAGGTCATGGGGTGAGGATCATTTCTGCATTGTAGATGAAAGAGAGCAAGAAGAAAAGAGCAGGTATAAAATGAAGATGAAATGAAGCAGAAATTATAATTTATGTTCAGCAGATGAAAGAAAGGAGAGATTTATAGCTATTGGAAGTGCAAACAGTGGGGTCAAATTAATCAGAAACTGCAAATGTTCAGTCCATACATAATAGGCCTACATCAGAGTGAGGTGAGGGGTGTGTCTGAGTGAGTGAGAGAGAACCAAGCAGACAGGTAAAGAGAATAAGGCAAAGATGTAAAAGACAAAGAGGAGAGTCTCTAATAAGCTCAGCTGTTTGCTTGGGTAACTTCTTCATTTTAGACAGTGAAGCCTGAGCACGTGGCAAAGTCAGCACTAGCTGTTGGTTAGCTTCGCCTGATGCATTTAACACTTGTAACATGCCTTTACTGGCACCCCAAATCCCAACTTTCCTTCCACCAAATGTTGGAGTCTTCGGTTTTGGTTCTAGGTCACATCCTTCAAATAACCCACTTTCCTGGGTTTGGTTTGGAAGTGGACGAAGGTGTCAGAAACCCTGCGAGAGCAATTCACGGGATTTTTGCTTCATTAACTCCAAGTTTGACATCAGCCCTGAGCTCAAATGTACATCTGGGTCTGATCATCCCCTAATGATCCCCATTTGATTGTTATGGCAGCTTTCAGGGCTTGGTTCATTAGACTTCCATTCTAAATAACACTTCTCTTGTGAGAGCCTTCGACCACACCAGCCCTGACATTATGCCCTCATATTTATTATCTGCTGTAAATTATGTGTCTTTCTTTTTTTTCCATATGGTTTTGATAAAATTCAGTCCTGTGCATAGATTTAGATTTTTAAGGCCAGAAGAGACCATTAGCTTATACAGTCAGACCTTTCAGGAAGGCATCTAGTTGGACCTTGTCTGTTACAGCTTTTCCCCCTATTCCATTTTGTTTCTTACAGCTGTCCCCTTACTCCATTTTGTTTTTGTTCTCCTGTGGCCGCCCCTCCCTGGCTGTTAAGCTGTTTACCAAGAGCCATTGCCCTTCTCAAAGGGATGGCCACTTGTGCTGCGTGCTAAGTGGGACAACTGCCCTGTTCAAAGGGTTGGTCCTGTTATCACCTTGTTAAACCTGGGCTCGGTGTAGGGTAGGCAATGTCCAAAGCTGTAAGACCTAATGTGTTTTTGAGATCCTGGGCATGAGTCATAGGCCTCATGTGCTTTTGAGTCATGAGGTGGAACTCACGCCTATGGTCCAGGACTCTGCCCAGGCATGTCTCTATGCTCACCTGCAGTTTTTCCCTGTAACTCCTCCCCTGTGACAGAAGGAGCCTATCAGGATTACTGGCGGGGAAACTGCCTGAGTTTGCCTTTAAGAACAGGCATTTTTGAAACAAACATCAGAAAGGTTCCTGCATTGCTACCTGGTCTGATCAGCCAGGGGTTCTGGGGGGTCCTTTCTCCACTCTCGTTTTATTTTTGAGCGTCCCCCCGTTTTAACCCCCCCCCCACGAAGAACAAATTGCTGCCTGAGAGACCTCCTGATTATCAAGACCGTGCCGAGCCCTCCTTGCTTCTTCTGATGCTGTTGCTGCTTCTGCCTTTGCTGCTGCCTTGGGGACTGGTGAGAATCCCTCTGTGAAACTTTCTATACTTAATTACTTTAGCTGCTGGCTCTGTTTCCCCAACACATAAACTCAAACTAAACCTCTCTTAAACTCCTTGGTCTGTGTCTTAAAACCTCTCTTAAACTCCTTGGTCTGTATCTGTAATCCGTTTCTTGCTTTGCAGCACCTTTGCTGCTAGAAATAAGCCTGTGCCTTCCTGGTCTGTACCTGGGCACACACCACCCTGCCCTCTGAAACTACCCCTAGTATAAGGTGCACCCATTAGGTTAGATTTTGTCTTTTAGTCTAGATAAGTTGTAATTTCATTTTGCATAGCTGTAGTTAAGTTAGGTTTAGGAAATTGCTTGCATTGTACCCTGTAAGTTAGCCTTAAAGAATTGTTGCATTGTGTTTTGTTACTTGCTAATTTGTGTAGTTTTGGTTAAGTTAAATCATAGATAAGATTTTACTGTGTTTTGTATAATTGTCTCTCTGCTGTTTAAACTTGCAGCCTGTCTGTTCTGTGTCTCCCTGAGTTTAAATCTCCCTCCACCACGTGCTCCTCTTCCCCCATCCCCCAACCTTACTTATCTACCACTTTCTTTCCCTCTCTGCTGTTTCAACTTACAGCCTGTCTTCTCTCTCTCTCTCTTTCTAGCATAAAACCCCATTGGTTACCCCTTTCTCTCTAACACACCTCACATTTTACATTTACATTTTTACCTAAAATTGTTGGTTATTTAACACATTTTACCCATACTGTTAGTTGGTTATATGCTGCTGTGACACACACTTTACATAGAAATTGTTAGCTACCTGTTACATTTATACTTCAGTGTTAATTGGTTACCAACCGTATTGTACCCCACTATTGAAACCCCCTATCCCATTTACTGAAAGAAACCCCTCCCCAATTGTCTACTTTAACAAACCCCATACCCCTCACTATTAAATTTTCCCTGTTTTTGCATTTTCTTAATAAAGTTTATTTTGCACCCCACCTGTGTGGTAATTGCTCCCCAAGATCCCATATACCTGCTGGCAGGGACAGACCTTTCTTCCTACTCTATATTCACCTCCATTCACTCTCTTAGAAAGATAACTTTGATAGCATATTACTTGGGTGGTTGAAGGCACTAGCCAAAAGGAAGCCTGTCTTGATAGCTGCTACACACATCACATATTGTGCTTAAGGACTTTGGGAGAAGCACCTGTTTATTTTAAAAGAAAACAAATCAATAGCATTAGGAAAAAACATTGATAACAAACTCAAGACCAGCCAAGGAAATCTTTATTGCTCTTTAGGCTGAAAACAGTCTTTACTCCTTTTGCTAGAATGCACATCCTCTTTATGTTTTTATAGCCTGCAGGAATCCAGGGCCTGTTTATGAGATGTGCTGACAAACACAACTCCCATTAAAGTCTGTGGGAGTTGTAAACACACAGCATCACTTGGGATCAGGCATCTATAGTATAAGGAGCCAGATATTCATTATATTGCAGGTGTGGCTGCTTGTGTGTGTTTAGATTTTTGTTTGCTGATACAGAGTTGCAGTTAAAGAACTCTGGAACATGAGTTTAGTTTTGGCTTAGGCCATCTGTGAACTGAGCTCTGCCTGCCTCAGCATCCTGTCTTGAAGGACAGATTACCTGAGAGGAACCATGATCCTAGTGGTTGGTGATCCCTTATGGGAAGGCAAATTTTTGCAACCTCCTTATATTTAGCCCAAAAGTGAAAAAATGTATCAATGGTAACAATAAGACTGTCTAATTTACTTATGGATGTTTTGAGAAGTTGCCAGAAAATACTTGACCTTCAAGGATAAGGGTTTGCTGGGAGTGGGGAAATGAGATTTTTTTTGTTTTGTTTTAGATTAAAATAAAAATGTCCAGTCCTTCACAACCCTCTTGACTGCCTTTCATGACATCCCCACCTGTCCCGGGGATTGTGACAAACTACCTGGAAAACACTAATCTAGTTGAAACGTAGGTTTGGGGACCAACAGATCTGGGTTTTATTCTTGGCCTTGCCATAGACTTGCTCTTTGAGCTTGGCCAAGACAATTAACTGCCTTTTGCCTCAGTTTCTCCATCTATAAAATGGGGATAATTATAGCACCACACCGGTCTGAGGTAGATATAGAATTATTGCTAATGTTTACAAAGAACTTTGAGATTCTTGATGAATGCACTGTAGAAGTATATAGTATTATTGAATTTCTGCAAGAAAATTAGACAAAGAAAATGGAAGTCTTCATATTTGGTTGTAGTATATGAAAAGGCTACCATATGCTACTATGTTGAAGGTCCCAGGATGATAAGTTTAAATAGGCCAGGTGGTCACTAAAAATATGTGACCATAATGGCATCAGTCAGTAACTATTACTACAGTTAACTTTTATGGAAATAATAAAATGTGTTGCATTTTAGATACCCTCTTCATTTTGGTTTCTCCATAAGGTGATAGGCGACTCAAGGCCTGCATAACAACATTTTATTATTAAACTAGGGATTTAATTTCATAAACTCCATTTTGATTTGTTCTCTGGTAAAATAAGCAAATTTTTTTTTATTGCCTTCTTAGTTTGCTGGGATGGTTTGCTACTAAAAAATGATGAACTATCAGAAAAGGGAAGGATAACATTTACGAGAAGAGGAGGAGGGGAATAATACAATAACTGCCTAGGGATGATATAGGCTGAATATAAATCCTTGTAGCTGTGTGTTTCTTGAACTACATTTTAAATTTTTTTTTATTAATGCTATGGGAGAAGGCAATCCAAAGGAGTGGCTACTTAACATTCATTTGAATAAAGTCTTGGTGAATTCCAGATGCCGACATTGTTTGGGGAAATAAAAAGGTGTATTTCCTTTATGCTCTTCTTTGATTTTCTTCAAGAGACTAGTTTTATCCTGAATCACAGAGAAAACTGCATTGTGGCTCATTTACATGAAAACTACAGAGTCGGTGTGTCTGGCTGGCTGGCTTGACCTGACTGTGGAAGGCTTTCTTTTCTCTTCCTTGCTGGAGGCCCCAAAGGCCACATTTGTCATACAGTCACTTTGCTATGAGTGTGTAATTAAATGTAAAGCACTTTGGGATGCTCAGATCTATAAAGAACTGCTATAGAAATGCAAATAGTATTTCTGCAGACAAACACAAAAGCAAAACGAAACAAACAAGAAGGCTTGTACGGGCTAAAAATTTGAACATTGGTAGATACATAAAATATTACAAAGAGAAGAAAAGATTTCTGAAAAACAAATCAATAGGGGGAAGGGGAGGAGGGAGATTTATGTGGGAAAGGTGATTGATACGCGAAATTTCTGGCTTGAGAACAGAGATAATTAAAAAAGAGAAAATGCAACCTACAAAACACAGTACAAATTCTTGGTATTAAAAATTGTATTGTTAGAATGTCATTTGAGCCTCAGTGATCCCCTATGTGGGATAAATATGCACGGGGACTCTTGCAGAGTTTCTAGTCCCATTTCAGAATCTCTCTTGATGTTGCCCCACTGGAACTGGTGTTTGTCTTCCTGTGAAATGAACATGGGGTATAGCCACTCCCGCAAAATTGTGAGTGCTATGGAATCCACCAGGAGGCCAGACCTTTTGTGAAGAGGCTCTGTGACTCCATATTGCCTTTGGAGCTCTCCTTGTGCACCCTACATAGCGCCATCGCTGCCCATATTTTCCAGAAAACCCCACCCACCAACCAAGCCTCCGACCTTGGAGGTCCCAGATGACATTTGACTCATATTGAAAAAAGCCTTAGAATCATAGAATACCAGGATTGGAAGGGACCTCAGGAGGTCATCTCTAGTCCAACCCCCTGCTCAAAGCAGGACCAATCCCCAACTAAATCATCCCAGCCAGGGCTTTGTCAAGCCTGACCTTAAAAACCTCTAAGGAAGGAGATTCTATCACCTCCCTTGGTGAGCCATTCCAATGCTTCACCTTGCTTGCTTGCTCGTGAATCCAACCAACTTTTTTACCTTCTCTTTTACCCCAGTGTAGGTCTTTGCCTTCTTCTGAAATCAGGGGACAATGATGATTACGATCTTTACCCTATATTAAGGTTTTGTGCTTTTGGGTTGCTATCATAGTTAAGGTTCAAACACACAATAAGATTAAGACCTTTTTCATTCACAGTTCTCATTCTCCTCTCTCTCTTTTCTTTTAGTTGTTCATGACTAAGGCTATGTTTTAGTCACAGGTATTTTTAGTAAAAGTCATGGACAGGTCATGAGCATTAAATAAAAATTCACAGCCCGTGATCTGTTTATAACTTACTGGGCGCTGCAGGAGGTCTGGGACCCCCTCTGGTTCTAAGGGGGAGATGGGCAGCGGCACACAGCCTGAGACACCTGCTGGTGCTGGGGGGAAGAGCGGAGGTTTGGCAGTGCTAGTAGGCTCCCTACCCAGTTCCTATCGGCATGTCCCTGCAGCTCCTAGGGGAGGGCTGGCCAGGGAGGCTCCATGTGCTGTTCCTGCCACAAGCGCCGGCTTTGCAACTCCTATTGGCTGGGAACCACAGCTATGGAGGTGGTGCCTGCAGGGGTGGGAAGTACATGGAACTTTCTGGCTCCTCTGCCTAGGAGTTGCAGGAACATGTTGGTGGGAGCCAGGGAACCCCCCTTCCTCCCCGGTAAGGACCACTCCACACCCAACCCCCTGTCCCAGCCTTGAGCCCCCTCCCACATACCCAAACTTGGGCAGCCCTGAGCTAGCGCCAGCCACTGCAGAAGTCACAGAAGTCACCGAAAGTCATGGGATCTGTGACTTCCATGACCTCTGTGATAGACACGCAGCCTTATTCATGACAAAAACCTCAAATGTGTTACCATAGTACTGGTTTAGTTTGTCTTGGAATTTCTAATGAATTAATAATACATTTTCACATCGTTTACAAAACACATAGCACAACACTTTTCCTGCCCCCAAAGGACTTATGAAAGTAGTTTTAGCTCTTTCCCTAATGCTTTGCCTATAGTTGCTTAAGATTGGGCCTAAGTGAATCCCATACAATTATGTGATTATTTTCATAGGCAGTCATAGGACAGCTGGAGCATTCGCATGCAGGAGAGTTTGAATAATGATGTGCATGGCCAATTTCTTGCCAACTGAATTATAAGTTCATTTGACTAAGGCCATGGTCAGTTCCAGATGTTGACCTCATGCTTTACCTTTTGTTTGAGGAAATAAAAACTGTATTTTCCTTATGCTCTCATTATCTGCAACGTGGCCCATTTCCAAGAAAAATGCAGCGAGTGTCTGTTGCGTTCTCCAAATTGTTGTTTACTCCATAGACCATAATGTGGTTGAAGGTTGGCAAGCGGCATCATTTCACTTGGATTCAAAAAGGCTGCATCTACACTGTCAAAATTTAGACCTTCCCAGGGCGGCAATTGTGGGAGCTGTACTGTAGACAGGGTTCATTTTGTTTTGTTTAACTCATGAGGGAAGATGAAAGCCAGAACCTGTCTACACTGCACCTTCCACTATCATCATCAAGGGAGCTTCATTGGCTTTGAATTACTAACATGATTTTCTTTCCTACTATAGACGAGGCTGTACCCCAGTACCCAAAATGGCTGAACCCCTGATTTGCCGATGTTTGGAACAACAATCAAATGATTGATCCATTTTACTACACATCCACACACTCTTTCAAACCACACATCCCTGAAGTCTCTGTATATAATGCTACGGTTGCAGCCGAATTTTATGATGACAGGTAAACCAAATTAGACTTAATCTTCATTTTAAAAAATTGAAAATCCATCAGCATCTCTGTCTTGCAAAGAATAGATTTTTCCAAATAAGAAAGAAAAAAATATCCTCCTAAAAGCAAATTCCAGTGGACCCAACAAGCTGTCTAAGTGGCTTTTGTACATTACCAATCCATTTTCCTTTCTTCATCTTTTTTTAAAAACATTGGACCTTAAAAGGTTTTAAACAAGGAGGGATATTTTGAAAGTAGAATAATAGAAAGCACTAAATATTTTATTAGTGATTTATGAAAACATGCCTTTACTTTATTTCTTTAATAGAAAAAACCCTGACAGTTAGTGAAATGATGAGGATTAATGTATGAAAATGTGTTTTATGGCAGCCTCTGAGTAATGGATTCATAAACAGTTCCCTTTTTTTCTTTTCTTTCTTAAGTTAAAGTGGATTACCAGACGAGTGGTGAATTACTGTAGTCAGATCAAATACAACAGAAAGACCATAGTTTTTCCTGTAACCCTGTTGACCTCAGACTCAGGTCACCAAATCTTCCATTCTATCAAGTACCATCTCCAGTAGGAACCTGTCACTGCTATTGTCCTAAAGGTTCACTTTTGTGTCACGGGTTATAGCAAAGAACAGGTCAGATGAATATTTGAACAGTTTAATTTACTGCAAACATTGCTTGCTTTAAGCTATGTTTCATCTGAAAAATGATCTTTCCTTCTCTATTTAGGCTTTTTTCACAATTACCAGTAAGTTGATGGCTTTCTTTTCATAAAGGTGACAACTTAATTTTAAATATTAATAGATACCATGAATAGTCTGAGCTAAGTAATAATAAAGAGCTTTGGGAAATAAATAAATAAATAAATAATGTGAGTTTTATACGAAGAGTAAGCAGTCTTCTTGAGACTTTCACTTCCAAGTTGACTGGATGCCATTGTGAGCTAAGGGTCTGATCCAAAACCCATAGAAAGTCTCCCACGGACTTCCATGGGCTTTGGGTCAAACCCCAATTTAGCCTATTAAATGATTTCTTTACTTCTGTAGAACCCAGCCTTGCTGCTGGGCAGAGATGAGGAGTGGAGGGAACTCTAGGAGGCAAAAGGAAAGCTGACCACACAAACACAACTTTGGATACATTAGTCTTGGTATACAAGGGGTTGTTCAGCCTCCACAAAGGACCAAACTTATTCCCATGGAAACCAATGTTTGGAGATGAATAGGTGGCCTGGCTCTCCACAGTTCCTCTTCCTTGTTCTCTTTTCATCTTTCTTGGGATGTTTTGTTGTTGTGTGTTTTCTTTTTCTTTTTTTGGTAGGTTTTAATTTTTAAGGGAGAAGAAAGAGGCTCTTCGCTTTCAAGCAGCTTGTAAAAAGACTGATGACATTCATTCCACTAATAAGCTGGCAATTAAGAAAAAATCCCAGATTTCTCAAAGAGACGTATTTTTCAACAGGAGCTAGTCAAGAAGTTGATGAGGTTTTGTTTTTTGTTTTTAAATGGGATGTTCTGTCTCTTAGCAGGAAAAAAGGCTGCTAAACTGGTGTTGTAAGTCTGCCCTCACATGTCTGTGCACAAGGAAAAATCTCTTAAACCTTAGGAAGAAGGAAAAAATCAGCAAATTCAAGGGACTCACACTAGCCTTTCTCTGGTGTAACCAAGATAAGGATCTAATCTATATTTTTACTGAGTTTTAGGTACAGATGTGTACATTAATAATGGGTTACCTACACACAGGTTACACGAAGGCATGTGTCATCCATTTGATAAAGCAGTTAAAGGGCATTATTGTTACAGCACAAAGTACATAGTGAATACAAATACAAGCAATAAAAACATCTCATTGATAGTATCTACATTCTAGTGTGCTGTAGCTTTTGACTCAAGTATAAAAAGAGACAAGGAAAAGAGGGATGAAACACAGGATGAGTGGAAAATTAACAAATACGTTACGGTAAGTAAGAAAAAGAGAGTAATCACAATCTCGCCAGATTGGAAGAAATTTCTCATGACAAATCATCAAAATTTTGAGGCTTTTATTCAGATGTGGTATATGTAGGAAGGATCCAATGGAGAATTTCTTCCTGCGAGAAATTGGGCTTAGAGTTAGGGAAAGGGCTTAATAGTAATAAATGTGAATTCTTGGGCTAGAGTTGATGTGCACGGTATGGTAAGGCATTAACCAAACTACTTTGTGTAGCACTACGTGCTGCTTATACCAGAGTACAATTGGATCCATACTTTCAATTCTCCAGTCTGGTTTCTTCTAGGTGCTGTAAGCAAGTGCACAACTCCACAGCTGGAGTGTTGTTGAATGGTTATAACCGTGAACTGAGTATAAGAATGTCTATGCCTTTTTGATCCTTTGCCTGTATTCCAGCTAGTCAGTTTAGATGGTGGTTTTTCTGTGATGTGAACACCCGTGTACTAGGATATTGATTGAGACCCCCAATCCATTTATCACACCCACTTAAATAACCTTCTGAAGGTTTCTGGCTGCTGCCAATCTGACCTGCACTGGAACCAAGTTTGAGGGACAGGTTTCATACCCTATTATCAGTGCCTGGAGTTATTGCTTTCCCTGTTTTAAATTTTTTTAATGAACCTTTAAAAAAATATTTCCAAAAAGTTGCCCCTTACTTTGTTTTACTGGTTTCCAGGACTTAATTCCTTTTGTATTAACTTTGAGAGCTCCTGTGCACACACAGCTCCCAGTGCAATAAATGGAAGCTGTGGGTACCCACTATCTCTCGGGATTTCCCTGTTTATTTGCAGTGAGCAGCTCAAGCTATTTCCCTCCCCCTTCTCCCCTTCAAGAACTGTGGTTAACAAATTGTTTTTATCTTTGCAGAAAACTGAAATGCTCCGCTCTGTTTACACCCCCTCCCTCCGAAAAACAAAAAAACATTCACAGCAGACTCTTCCTTCTTCAACACATATGGCCAGTGATATTCCCCTTGTTGAGATCTGTTCAACTCCCAATATGTCTTTTAAGAAGTGGAATTGGTTTTATGTACTAAAAAAAAGGCATATGGCCAAAGCTCCTTGTGTTGAATTCTTTAGGGGGTGAATACTGAGTGGAGAAATGGCATTGCAGCTGCTTTCCAGGGCGAGTTTATCTTTAGTGTTTTGTTTTATCCTGAGGCACTGACCTTTCTATTATCAGTTTCTCTGACGGCAAGCAGTACAACAATGTCTTGTCTGTATCAGCTTGTTTGTTTTATATGTGACTCAAAGTTCTGCCAGAACTTAGTGTCATTTTACTGGCTACTTCTACATTCTGCCTGCGATATGCTAATTATTGGGATGTGACAGAGCACTTATTCCTTATCATAAATCACAGTCTGTTATCCAGGAATTAAACTTGTTTTGAGTCCTCAAAGGACGTAACCATATGAAATAGTCTCTAAGGAACAGATCCTATCCTACTTAAGTCAATGGGCATTTTACTATTGTCTTTATGATGGGATCAATGATGAACCCAATATAATGAAACAGAATGGAATTACAGCATCTGTTTTAGATGTTATGATTATTTTTCAAGGAAACATTCCCCCGGAGTACTGAATGCCACTGATTTTTACACCAGCTGAGCATCTACTTTTAAGATATTGTAAATAAGAACATTAACAAACTAGAAAGCCACATCCTCAGTTGGGGGTAAATCAGTGTAGCTCCACTAACTTCAGTGAAAGTATGAAGGTTTATATTAACGGAGACTCTGGCCTAGAGTTTTAAATGGACATTGTCTTGCTTTGAAAATCCAGACCGTGCTGTTAACCCACTCATGGTACGGGGGTTGGGGGTTTGAGAGGAAGGAAAGAAAAGGAAACATATGGAGAATATGGAGATATCCTTTATTACCCCCACAAAGATGCTAGCAGCACATAGCTCACTTGACTTAATTTAGCAGGAAAATACTTTGTCTACAGGTGAAAGAACAATGCAATGTGTCTGCTTAACCATCATGAACCTTAACTAGAATAGGAATACAGCTTTACTATAAATTCAACCGAAAGCAAAATAAAACTGACTGCAGCCTTCATGCCAGTCATCCGTTCTTAAACACAGCTGGTGAGATGGTTGACTATTGCATTTGCTTATACTTCTCATTCGACTTCAGTCATTGTCATATCAGTGTTTTGTATTTTTATGGGCTGAGGGCCATTTCCTCCTTTTCCACCATGGGAGAGACTATAAAACTAAAGGACAAGCAAAAGAGTTACTGTAGTTAGTCCAATGGTAGTAGATTGAAAAGCCTCACTGCTCAGAACACGTGAAGTATAATACTATGGACACTCCAGTTCTTATAACAAAATTGCTACAAGAACAAAATGCAGCACCATAACACATTCACCTGACAACAATTATAACAGGGCCAGAAAGCAATGGAAACTGAATTCATCTTCATTAAAACCGTGAATCTCTATGTACAATCCCAAATCCTGCTCCCTTTTCCGCTGTTCCCTGCCTTGCAAAGGCAAAAAAGTTTTGAATGTTTTGTTTTATTTTTGCATTGTAAATGAAACCTCTAAAGGTATGTGAGGAACCTTTGTGGTTCGGTTCTCCTATAAATCCCATAATTTATTCATTTCTTGCACCTGTCATGCTCCACATTTCTTGCACAGTGGGAATACAGCCCCCTTTGAGCAGTCATCCTCCCTCTATAACTAGAAAGAGTGAGAAAGTTACATGTGTCTGTAGCAGGGTGGCGCCTCACCCCTGCAGCGCCTCCTGCTGGTCCATCCGGGAATTAGCTTGCCAGCGTCCAGAGCGCCCTCTGCAGGCCGATGTCCCGCTTGCTGCTCTGGCCCAGAGTCCCTCCCTGGACTCTGGTGCCCTCTTCCCTTGGGTGCTGCACCCCTGCAGTACCCCCTCAGGTCTTAGGATCTCCCTTCCGTGGGGAAATCCCCACCTTGCCTCAGTTTAGGCAACTGCTAGTCACCACTTGCCCCCCGTTCTCTGGGGCAGACTGCAGTATCATTGTCTCTCATCTCTGGCAAGGGGGGTTGGCCTGCTGCTCTGCCTCTGTAGCCCTGGGCTGCTCCCTGCAATCCCAGTACCCTTTGTGGAGCCTTCTCCTGGGCCCTGCAGCCTGGGGGTTTCCAGGCCAGAGCTTCCCCAGCTCCTCCTGCCTTGCCCCAGCCCTGCTTCCCTCTAGGTACCCTATCAAGCTCCTAGCAGCCAGGCCTGTCTGCCTCTGCATACAGAGGAGACCCTCTCTGCACCAAACTGAGCCCTTTTATCAGGGCCAGCTGGGCCTTAATTAAACCAGCCACAGCTGTGGCTGCTGGGCCTAATCAGCCTGGGAGCTGCTTGCTCCCAGCTACAGCCTTTTGCAGGGCTGTTTTAAACCCTTTTTTGCTGGAGTGGGGCAGCCACCCCACTACAGTGTCGATTAAGCCATCACTGCCTCTTTGATCTTTTTTAGTTACTCTTTATTTAAATAATAATTTCCAGCTGCTCTACCTGGTGTGGCATAGCTTGAAAATGGAGCAACACGCTTTACTTTTTAATAAACACTGAGCCTGCTTCTCCTCTTGCATCCGTGTCAGTTGGGAGTGACTCTGCTAAGGTCAGTAGAGTACAGTGGCATAAAATCAAGTCTCAGGCCCAATATGTTCTTCAGAAATTAGGCCCAAGTTCAGGAAAGCACTGCAGCATGTGCTTACAGTCAAGTGTTTCCCTAAATAAGGATGCTTCCCTGAAGCAGGACTCTAGCTAGTGTTTCAGTAGTAAAGGGACGCTGTCATGATAACAAAAGCTTCTTCCCTAGAGATATGGTGGATTCTCCATCACTTGTAGTCTTTAAGTCGAGATTTAATAGGTTGTAGCTCAGACAGAAGTTATGGCCGGGATGCAGGAATTAGTGGGTGAAGTTCTATGTGGTCTGTGTAATCCAAGGGGCTAGACAAGATGATTTTCATGGTCCTTTCTGGCTATTCATTTATGAACTTTGATTATTAAAACTGAAATAATTTTTAGAATAGACCTTAATTGTTACTAATAGTGCTGTTTGTTTTCTAATTGAATGTCACCCAGCTTAAACAGTGAACATATCCTGATCAGTTTCCCTTTTAGTTTCTGCTTCATCTCCCATTCTGATTCTCATGTACTAGTGGGGCATGTTGTTGTCTTTGAATTCACAAAACTGCAGGAGAGTGTTCGAGTTTAGAAAAAGAAACACCTCTGAGCCATAAGACTTTAAAATGGTTCCTGAAAACATTTCTATTCATATTATCTTGTATAAGGAATCCCCTTTCATTTTATTTACACAACCTAATTCTGGGGCTTAGAGTAAGTTGGCAGAGCCTATGTGAAGTGCAACCTGTTATCGGATCTGTTGTATGGTATTGAGGCACATATTTTAAAACTTTTTGTTGCAAATATAGCTCTATAATACCTGGTTTTCAGAGCCTGCAGGAAGTCTTCACCCTTCCCTTCCCCATCCCCCAGCAGCCTGTTTCTTCAATCAGCTATGTGAACAAACATGATCACCTCTAGCCTTAGTGCTGACTCATAGTGGCATCTGCTGGTGGCACTGGGGAAGACGCATTCCAGTGTGGGGCCCTTAACCCACCAGAGCCACTCATGGCTCCACTGGTTTGAGTTCTCGTCACGTGTGCAGAAAGCTCAAAAGATACTTTTTTTAAAAAACCCTCACCTCCATGAAATGAATGGTTATCTCCTTTCAGCTGACACGATGGAATTTAGATAATTTCAAACTATTTTGTTCTGCTGCATTTCCCTTCACTTTGGCATCAGCATAGCAGGACAGAGGGTTGAGCCTAGTAATCCTTTTGCAGTGGCGAATTTTCTCATCATATGGTGGGTGAAATCTTATGTCGGTCATTTCTTTTTATAAAAAACTTAAATCCAGGACCTGTAAATTTTCCTGCTTTGTTTTAGGTCTGGATTCTGCAAACACTTACATGCTTCAATTGTCTAGCTGACTTTAACAAGAGTGCTTGTATGTGAAGTTACATGCATAAATGTGTGCAGGATCGGGGCTTTAGGGTGTAACCAATGAAATTATTTGTCTTTGATTAGTTGGGATTTTTTGTTGCATTGGGACGGGGGGGGGGGGGGGGGGGAGTTGTAGTCACCTGCTTGTTAACATAAAGATTAAGGGAGACACTATGTTGTTTCTGTTTAGTGATATTTACTGTGTCTTAATTTGAATGTTCTCCACTGGTGATTTGTTTTGTGCCGAGGTACATTGGAATATGGTTACTGAGGTCTAGAACTATGAGCATGGTGATGGAAGAGATGTTTCTTTAATTCTAACCCTAATACTAATTCAGTATTTTGCTCAATGTAGACTGAGTCTGATTCTCTTTTGACTTTTACCAGTTTTACATTAATGTAATTCCATACATTTAACAGTTGTTACTTCTGATCTATACCACTATGGCTCTACCACCCTGAACACTGATCTCGGCAGCTAAGCAGGGTTGGGCCTGGATAGTTACTGGATGGGAGACCTCCTGGGAATACTAGGTGCTGTAGGCTTACACCCGGCAGTAGGTATAAAATGCCTCCAATGACAGATGGAACGATGCATTGGTTGGAGTATACCCCGGTCGTATCACTGGTTCTAAGCGGACCCTGCCATAGTGTGGGAATGATGCTAAGAAAAACACACTTCTGATCTACAGCAGTGGTCAAAGAGAGCCAGGCTATCTATTATATGGGGATGGGCACCATTGTTGGTTATAGTGCTGGAGATGCCTAATCTGATTTCCCTTAAGAATCAGAGTGGATTTTGAACTTCCTTCACCAAAATGTATAGTTGGTCACAAATTTTGTGATGTGGATAATTTGATTTGGATAAATTGCAACACTTCACAGAACCATGCCAGTTCATCAAAATTTATGAAAGAAATGATCAAAATGTTTCACTTTGACTTTATCGGTTTGACTTTTAGAGTCTATTACTATATGTATAATTTAAATTGTTATACATATTCTAATAGAACATAAAAGTTGACATGACAGAATCAAAATCCTTTATATAGGACTATAGCAGGGTTTTAAAGAGAACTGGATAAATTCATGCAGGTTAAATCCATTAATGGCTATTAGTCAGGATGGGTAAAGAATGGTGTCCCTAGCCTCTGTTTGTCAGAGGGGTGTGATGGATGGCAGAAGAGAGATCACTTGATCATTACCTGTTAGGTTCACTCACTCTGGGGCACCTGGCATTAGCCACTGTTGGTAGACAGGATACTGGGCTGGATGGACTTTTGGTTTGACCCTGTATGGCCTTCCTTATGGTCCTATGTTCTTTTTATCAAAAGGAAACATTTTCAGAATATTTCACTTTGCAAAAAATTCAGAGACTTTGACTTTTGGTTTCATACTGAATTGGGACAAAAAGTCAAAATCTGAAAATTTCCCACAGGACAGAAATTCCAATTTTTGAGTAGCTGTTCTACTAAAATCTCTATTGACCTTCACTTTGTTCTTGGAAAGTGGATAGAAATGCCTGGCTGTATCTTGAGGGGATTTGTGTGTGCGTGGTTTTTTGTTTGTTTTGTTTTTTTTGGTTGTGGTGGTAATGGTAAGAAACCCAAATTGGAATCTCAATCCCAGCTTCATCCATTAAGCTCAGTCCTAAGGATGACTTCCTTTTCCCTTCCGTTGCAGCCCCTTTGCCCTTGAGGTCATGTACTGCAGCCACCTCCCTGACAAGTACTTGATAGGAACATCTTTTTTTGGACCATGTCAGTGTTAGGAAAATTGCTGTGGAACATCATGAGGCACTCTCCCCCTCCCTGAGGCTTTTAAGTTGCTATTGACAATTAAAGTTTTTGTTTTAGATAAAATACTTAGGGCTACAACAAGGTCAAGATTTGTTGACTGTTTAAAAATACATAGTTTGTAGAGGGCTATCAGATCTTGTACTGTGTTAAGGGATAAATGTGGACAAACCAGGTATAGAAATGTTGCTTTTGAAAAGTATTTTACCATTACTCTGATGACATTGTTTAAATCAAGCTGTAGTGTTTGATTATGTTGGCGTTCTGTGTGATGCATTGTAACATGGAATAAGTGACGTAACAAGATATGCCCTCCAAAATCTAATGTTCTTCGTTTTTAGTCAGAATGTATTAATTCACTTGCTGAATAATTGACCCAAAGAAATTCTGTCAAACAGTACTAAATTATTCACTGGATTTCCAAACCAGCAGGCCTTAAATATTTAAGAATCATGTCAAGTAATTTTCTGAACAAAAATATTCCTTTGTGTTTGTTTAGGCTCTCTGGAATTTGTTTGCAGATAAGAGGGATGGGCTAATTAAACAAAAGCCAATCAGTCCTTCAGAGGTGCTAGCACATCTCCCAAGTGCCTCACCCCCAAATGTCCTCGACACATAGCAAGAAAAAGAAGGTAAACTTTAGTCTAGTTTTGCTGCTGCTTGACCCAGACAGATTTCATTTTCTATCATTTTTGCATTGCCAAGCCCCCGTGTTTTCAAATGTGACCCACACCATCCAGTTTTGAATTTTGTATTTTTTCATGTAAATTCCATATCAACAGTAAGTCACCTCAAGACAGGGTGCAGCATCCCATAATGTTCAGCTAAGGGTGTTAGGCATCTGGCTCTCCTATGTCCTCAGGTCTTATAGTACCTCTCTGGGTGTGCATTATGAGATAACAACCTTTCAGGATTAATTTTGGTGTAGAAAATAGGTTTCCTTAAAAGAGGAACACCCCTATAGCAGCATTGAAGTTCTACCAATTATGGTGTCTGACACCTCTCCCCTGGAAGGTTGCATGCTGAACAGGCACAGTGTATATTTCTGGCTTCTTTCAAAAGGATGAGGACAGACATCTGATAGCTTACATTAATTACTCCATTTCCTTCTCCCTGTATACATTTCCAGAATCTAATTGTGATGCACCTGGCCCCCTGCAGTCTGCCAGGACCCAGAGATTACTATAACGCCACAGGAGGACAGTTAACTCCCTTTATTGCTACACAACATTGCAAATCTATTCCAACTGTCTTTTGATGTTAACATTTTGATACATTTATCACCGCTTTAGCATCTGCAGTGTTACTTTACAAGCTCTACTTTACAGCTCCTGTTACTCCTATTAGTCCACTCAATTTTCCACCTGAAATACCACATTTGTCTAGTCCGGGCTTGACAACTGTTTTCGTGTGTGTGTGTGTGTGCCTTTAATAACAAGTTTTATTTAATTGTATGTTCTTCTCCCAGAGAATATACAACTAGGCAATCAGTTCTGTATTGTCAATCAACCAAGATGCAGTTGGCTGCACTTTTGTTTATTATCTTGGCCCTGATAAGGAGGCATATGTGTGTCTGTGCATCTCAGGGTGTTGAAGTGTAATTGTTTATCCATTCTTCTGCAGCTGTATTTAGAGTGGAACTCATTGCAATGCCCTCACAAGTGCAGGAATGTTGTACTGGGGTGTGGCCATGCATGCCTTTAGTGGAGAGTGAATTGCATTTCTCACTAAGATTGCTATTCAAAGCCACCAGCATTGTCACTCTGAGATTCTTTTTAAAACAACCACCCTTAAAATATTAACTATTCTTTGTTTGTAAAAATAAATGAAGAATTCTCCTTTGTTTCCCCTCCCTTACAGACATTTAGAACTGGCTTTAGGCAACAGCAAAACTCAATACGACTCTGGTGCGCCAGAATTTAAGGAAGGAGCAGGGAACCCAAACTCAGAACAAACAGTTGTTTTAAATGGGAAATGGATGTTTTTTGCTCATCAGAGGGCAAAGAATAACAACAGTGAACATAAATGTTGCTCCTCACAGCAGGAACAAAAAAGCAGGTCTTATCTAAGACTAGAATCAGAGAGGTAGCCATGTTAGTCTGGAATTGCAGAAGTGACAGAGTCCTGTGGCACCTTAAAGACTAACTAAAGTACTGAAGCATAAGCTTTCGTGGGCTAATACCCACTTCATCCGAGGAAGTGGGTATTAGCCCACAAAAGCTTATGCTTCAATACTTTAGTTAGTCTTTAAGGTGCCACAGGACTCTTTGTCATTTACCTAAGACTGTATGGCTCAGTACAAATCTGCAGTGTTGTCACAAGTATTGGCAAACTTCACAGAATGATGCACTCTGGAGCATCAACTGTGCACCGAGAACTGGCCAGTGCCTGATTTGATTGGTCTATCTATTTACTGCTTTTCTAGAGGACACATCACTGTGGTATTAAAGCACTGCACAGATCGAGGTCCAGAGTGTACTTCATGGCATCTTCTGGGTTCTTTTATAAGGAGCACTGCTTGGGAGTTATGGCTTCGTTACACTTACAGCTTTATAGTGGCTTTGGTTATACCTGCCCTTGTATACAGCTATAGGGATAGCGCTATAGCGTGTCCACACTGAGACCCGCCAGCGATATAGCGTGGCCACATTTGCGGCACTTGTAATGAGATGGGGAGTGGTGCATTATGGGCAGCTATCCCAGCATTCAGCTGGGTGCAACGTGCTTTTCAAAGGAGGGGGGTGAGGGGGATCGTGTTGTGTGTATGCGAAGGGAGAGATGAGTGGATTTTCCATGTGAGGAGAGTGTGTCAACATACTGTTTTTAGCAGGCTTCGTATTTCACTCTATTTCACACTGGCTCACTCCGTAAACCTTTGCATTGCTGAGTTGTGGAGTTACAGCTAAGCTTTGGAAACATACTTCCGCATTCCTCCAGCCGAGTTCAAAACAAAGGGAAAGGAGGCTTAATTGCCTTCAATTGCCTTAAATGGCTTAGAGACGTTTCCAGTAATCACTCAAAGTGATGTATTGCTAATACCCATTCACACTGGAGATAATATGGACCACTCAATACACTATAGCTGTTAATGCTCGGGGAAGGGAGGATTACCAGGACCGGCATAAATGTGGACTTATAGCGCCCTACATGCCTCGCCAGTGTGGACGGGTAGGAGGTTATAGCGCTCCTGGAGGTAGTCATGCACACAAACTGCATACCGTCAGTATTCTAGAGGAGCTGGCTATGGTTAACATTGCCCAAGACTTCTATTTTATTTATTTTATTTAGAGAATTTCATTGAAAATGGTTCAGCCATTTCTGATAATAAGGTATAAGGTTAGGGAAAAGCATATTCCCCCCCCCCCCTCATTCTTAAAACCATTTCTTTGAGAAGCAGCAGTTCTTCCATGTTGTGGAGCAGGAACTTGAAATTTGGTCTCCCTTAGGACAGAGGTGTGCCTATTGCTGGCCCTGTTGAAAATCTGCCCAAAGTCTCAGTCCATGTATGTTCGTTATAGACTTGCTTATTTGACAGCCCCATTCTTTGAAGATTCCATCGACCCTAAGCAGGCATGCCTACGTCTCTTTCTGTGGGAACTGTTGTCCATTGTACTGTATCATACATGTCTATGCCTAGGTCAGATTGCAGTCGAGGTTGGAGATCTCGTCCTTCGCGTGCTTGTAGTAAAAATCCTTGGTACTACAGCTGGTCAGGAATTTTTTGACCAAACGTTTTTTGGTCAGAAAATGCTGATTTGTCAAAATCGACACCCTATTTTTCAGTAGGTTTTGCAGGTCCAGATTTAATTTCAAGACCGTGAAAGCTGTTCAGTCAGCTCCGGTTAGCCAATAATGAGGCTTGGCAAAACTAATTTAATTTTTTTTATAGTTTCTGATGGATATCAATGTCTATTTTTAATCTTTTTGTTTTATTTTTTTATAAATTTTAAATGTTCACAGTTGTGCGAATATGGGTTTTAAGCACTTTAAAAATTGTTATTGATTTAAATGTTCACAGCTGCAGGAAACTGGGGGGGGGTGTGTCAGACAATAATGATTTAATGACAGTAAACACTGAGATTTAGCAAGTTAAAGCTTTCTAATAGTTAAAACACAAATTGTATATTTTAACAGATGTTGACAAACTAAACAGCTTTAAATCAAACACAAGTTCTCAAGCAGCATTTTTCTTACTTAGCCTACTGTAAATGTTGATGCTTATTGATGGAGATATTTCTGTTGTTTTGTGTGTATGGTGAAATTGACATTCACCAATAAAAACCTAATCCTTCTGAGGCCATGGATAACACAGGAGTTAGGAGATCCTGCTTCAAGCTCTTTCTCTGTATCAGGTAGAGCAGGAATTTGACCTTGGGTCTCCTACATCCCCAATGAGGCTTCTAACCCACTAATCTGGGAGCCTCTTTCTCTGCCCACTTTGTCATGAAAGGGCTTGCATCAGTGTGAACAGAAATGTTAACCTAATTTTGTTGTGTGTGAAATGGAATCTTGCTTTCAGACCAGCCCTGCTTAGTACTAACGTAGCACCAGCCGTCCATGGCTTTCAAAGGGCGATCTTACGCTTAAAGTGCTGGGCTAGAGCTGGGACTCTCCATCAGTCATCCTGTGTGATCTTAGACACAGTGACTTGCCCATCTGTGCTTCAGTCCCTCCTGTTTAAAATGGAGGGGGGGGGGGGAGAAAAAAAACAAAACACTTTCTTTCTCCCACCCTGGGTATGTCATGACTGTTTAAGCTGGTCAAGCCAAGGACTATTTCTTACTGTGTTTACACCATACCGGGTGGTTGAGGCCCCTAATCAATGCTACTGCTGAGGATGATACTTTTAGAGAGACGTTCTAACCCGTCCTCCATGGGCATGGATGGCCTGGCTTCAGCAGAGCCAGTTCAGTTCTGCTCTGCCGTGGAAGGCAGTGTATGGGAAGCCTGCAGCAGAGGAGTTCACCCTCCCACCCACGTGCCTGCAAAGAACAGTTCTGTACAGACTCCCTTCGCATTGCAGAGCAGGAAGGGTAGGATTGGTGCATCTCCTTACATGGCTTTACTTACCATCCCCCTTGTGCAGAGGATCACAGGCACTGCCCAAGCATCCTGACACTCCAAGGGTATGGCTAGACTACGGATCATAGCGCGTTTCTGTATAGCGCTTCCCAATTTAGCGCAATAGGTTTTGCGCTAGAGCCTGGACACATTTGTAGAGCTTCTGGCGGCAGTCACAGTACCGGGATAGGGCAGGTATACCAGCATTCAGCTGGGTGCAACGTGCTTTGCAAAGGGGGGGTTGAGGGGGGACTGGGAACATGTTCACAGGGAGACGAGATCAGGCTGTCAGTGAGTTTTCGTTAGCGAAAACTGACAGGCTGTCTATTTCAGACACACAGCTCCGTCCACAAGCATTTTCAGTGTTTATTTGCTGTGAATTGTTATAGAGAAACTGAAGAGGGACTTCCGCATTTTCCTTCCGTTTACAAAACAACACTTAACACCTCATTTCCCTTAAATGGCTTGTTGATTGCCTTACATGGCTCGGAGGTGTGCCAGAGATCCCTTATCGCGTAAGGAGTGATTACACTGTCCCTAGCACGCTACAGGCAATACGCTAAAAGCCTTCTGACTCTGGAAAAGGAGGTTTAATAGTAGCGCTTTAAACAGTGAGTAAATGCGCAAAATCTCACTTTGAAGTGTGTACGGTACGATAATTATAGCACTACTGGAGGGTTAGCGCTGCAAAGCGCCAGTCTAACCATACCCCAAGGTGTGGGAAGGGGGATTCCTTCTGTCCTTCGATGAATGCTCCAGCGCACAGTTCAGCTATTTGTGCTCTGCACTGAGGGAAGCACTAGGGGCTAGTTGACAGAGCCTCAAGGATCTGCTTGAGGTAGGTTTCATAGGTGTTATTCCCAGTCTATCCATGAACACAGAAAGGTTAAATAACTTGTCTGAGATCCAGATCTTAAAACCCAGATTCTTTACTTCCTGTACCTTGCTCCATCCACAAGACTACGCTCTCTTTCCTAGCGTGAGGCTGTCGAATGGCACGTACATTTTGGTGTTCTGTACGTCAGACTGGCTAGGTGTGAAGGTGTTTAATATAGACCATGTATTTCAAAACATGTTTTGTTTCTGAGCTCAGGCCTTGTCTGCCACGAAGAGCAGAATTTTTATGGCTGGGTTACAGACACTGAAAATGTTTTTCCATGAGAGAGGCTGACAAACCTTGAGAGAATCTACCCTTAAAACCTCCACTGTGGCAGCGCTAGCAGGCAGCTTAGTAACATGACTGGATTTACTGTATGCATGCTGGTGGGCTTACATGAGTGTGAAGTAAACATCTTTTGAATGACTTGACGCCAGAGGGGGCATATATGGCATCCTCAGACAGCCTCAGTGAGACATCTGACCGATTAGATATTTAGGTCAGGCACTGAGATACCGAGGTCATGCCACATCCTGTTTCTTTCCTACAGCTGGGCCCTGATAAAATAGCAGTTGGTGAAACCACCAATCAGATAAGGTGGCAGTTTGCGACAGTCTCAAATTATTGTTAGAGCAAGGGAGGTCCAGATAAGATCAATCAGACACTGGAGTGATTTAGCTATTCCTGAGATTTTTTTTTCTTTCTCTCTTTCCTGAAGACACTTTATACAGCTGGTTTTTTGAATATGAATGCAAGGAGCACTCGTGAAATCTTTTAACCATCCTCAGAGCAAAATACAAGGGTTGATTTATGGGCTGGATTACTGAGAAACAGTATTTCTTTGCTCTTTATGATGTTTTGTCGGAAGGTGCAGTACCCTGCAGTCAGAACAGCATGATTTCAAGTAGGTTTTACAAAAGGGTCTATAGAATGGGATGGCGGTGAGTAGGACAGCTCCTATAACAGAACAGTTAATAGTTGCAAGCACATAAATCATGTGACAGGTATTGAGTCTAACAGGGCAAGGCAGTAGCTTTTAAAAACAGCAATTTATGTTACTACCCCCTGGAAAGAATCTGACTGAATGCCACTGATTTATTTTTATTATTATTATTATTTTCTGTAAGTTGCAATTAAGCCTTTTGATTTTTCTGTCAAAAGATTTCATACGTGTTTTGGGAACCCAAAAGAAATGGATGGGAGAGAAGAGTTCAGTGAGATGCCTAAAGCTGAGTCTGTACCTCTCACTTTGAGAGACATTGCTCATTTTAGTTCCAAAGCGACCTAGCTCCAAGCAAACTTATTTGTTGTTGTTGAAAACTATTTACATCAGAAATAAAGAATCATAAAATGGAGATGATAGAAAGCTATTTACACTAAAGGAACCGTTCCCATAACATTTTGGAGTTCCTGCATGATTCATTATTTTGTGTTCTTCATTTTGGGTTTTTGTCACACACTGGCTCATGCATTTGTGCCTTCGCAGAAGGAGAGGCCTGGAGGAGGCCAACATAGAATGGTGCAAAGGCTCCAGACCCCGTCTCTTTTTCTGTCCCTTACTTACTTACTTACTTACTTACTTATGCCCGTCACCCGCGGGAGTTAATAGGTGATGTCTTGAGAGTGATCTCATGAATGTAAAATTGGGCTTGCCTGTGTCCCATGTCCTGCTCTATCACCTTTCGCTACTGCTGATCCAGATGTGGTTTATGGGGTCCTGTTTTTATTTTTCAACGGAAATGAAATTTTCACTTTCGTAGAATTTTTTCTTAAGTTTTGAGGTTTCATCAAAAAAAAATTCTTTCAATATCTCACACTGCTTTCTAAGAAGTAGAAAATAGATTTAATACATAGTGTATATGGTAGTTACGGGCTAATGTGGGGATAAATCCATGTGCATTTCCCCAATACCATGTTATCAGGCCAAGTTTCTGGTGCTGACTTATTTTTACATCCAATTCTGACCATATCAGTAGAGGCAAATAGTTCTTCCAAGGAGATTCATGGCATTTCAATACAGGACATCTCATCAGTAAAATCTTGAGATATTTTTCAGTGTGGGTATTTGGTCCCGATTATAATATATTAAGCTTTCGAACTCCAAGTCTTCTGAGCACTCCTGGGGAGGAAATAACATGTAATAAGAGGATTGCCTTAAAGTAGTATACTAAGAGATGTCACCAATGAAACAGGAGCCTAGAAATCGCCATAATGCAATACACAAAAGGTCCATCCAGCTCAGTATACTGTCTCTGACAATGATGAATGTCTGGTGTTTCAGGGAAAGGCAACCCCATCTTCTCCCTAAAATGCAGCTAACAGCAGTGCAGTGCTACTGGATAAACTCAGTTCAGATCCTAGGCTAATGATCAGCAAAAGGTGAAGAGCACAATTATGTGAATCTGCATCTAAGAATAATGTTGTCTGTTTCTGTAGTCTGTCTGGAAGTGCAGCTTTCAGGCCAGTAGATTGGGGGAAGGGCTCCATCTTGTGAATACAGCGAAAGTTTTTGGAAATGGGTGGTATAGGCAGAATGGCTGATGTGTCTGTAAATTGCCAGTTTCTCTGTACTGAGGGATGTTGGTGGAGGGTCGAATATGTTCTTCCTTTTATAGGATTTATGTGTTTATTGGGTCAGATCCTTCCCTGGTACAAATCAGCACAGCTCTGTACTCAGTGAGGGAAATTGGCAACCTCCATTGAAGACATAGGAACTACCCCAATTTTCTCCAGCTGAGGAGCTGACCCACTGTGTTTCAATTGTCGTGGCTGGTAGTATCTGAAGGGTTCTATTTGGAACTTTTATGGGCTCAAGAAGATGCTTACTAGCTCTGGAGCTGGGTTGAGGAGTACTAGTCACTTACTGTCATGACATTTTCCATATTAATTATTATTTTTAATATTCACTTAGGTGTACAGCGGGGCTAATACAAGAAAAAATTCCATTTAGGAAATTTATTTGGAAATTTTGTGATTTAAAAAAAATATTATTTGAATTTTACTGTTGTTGTTCTGCCAGTTGTTGCCTCTCTGTAATGCCACAATCAAGCTGTCCACCAACCAACAAAATTCTAATAGATATGCTAGTCTATTGCATTTGTATTTGCTTCTCAGTGAAAAACCTTTTTCTTAGCCCATTTCATCACTTAGTTTCCACAATGGCTGACAGGATACAAATATATGTGAGAGGGGTGGATGGAATCTGGAATATCCATGAGGGTTCAGGAGTGGACTTCTCCACCAGGCTCTGCTCCTGAAAACTTTTATGAGTGAGGCCAACTTTTGTGAGTGAGGCCATTGACTGTGTGGATGGTTGCTGTACCCACTTTGTTCTACTCTTTCTGTAGACTGGGAAATCCTGGTTCTGTTGAAGTCAGTGGCAAAACCTCCACTAACGTCAATGGGGCCAGGATTTCACCTGAGGAACATAGGGATAATAAACATCAGTGGGTAAGGAGATTGAGGTGACCTGCTCCTTTCTGAGACAGAAGAAATCCTTCATCATGACAGACTTCAGATACTCGTAGCACAGTGCTAGTGCTTAGCAAATAACATAACTCATTCTTAATTATACCATGGCTCCTTTATACTATATAAGGCAAACCTGTCTCGGTCTCTTCTCCAGACTCTTATTTTGAGTCTCTGATGCAGTTAATACAAAATATTTCTTTTTTCCACATTCAGGGTTTGAATAATGGGATTGGGTTTTGTGTACGTGATTATTTATTTATTTTTCAGAGGGTGGAGGAACACACAGTCACCCTCTAACTCAGAATATATTGATAGCTCTGCTAAGAGAATAACAAACGTTCTGTTAATAAACCCAAATACGAATGAAATGCAGGAAAGTAAATGATATCAAACAATAATGTGTGTGCTGTTTTTTCCCCAAGTTCTTTAAAAGACTATGAAACTTTCTCCAAGTAGCTGCTATGTAAAGAATTTTGGTGTCTATATAGAAGCATCTGGACCTAAATATTTAAAATCAACAAAAACATGAAACAAAGTACCCATCTGGATTTTCCAAGTAAAGCCATAACTAGTGGAATTCATTAAGTGCCTTCATCCGCAAAAACGAATGCCTCATTTGTTTCAGCTTATCTATCATCTTCCGTTTAAGATGCACACAAACCTCTTTGGTGATTATTTTTGTTCTGTTTTTCATTTTTCTTCCTCCTAATCAAATTGGAAATTACTCAGGCTGGGTGAACTGGTGACTCAACTAGAAAAGCTTTTTTGCAAAATTCTGAAGTCCCAAAATTTCAGTGTGTTGGAATAGGAATACAGGAGCCAGCAAACTGCATATGTATAACTGGCCTTGCTTCTTATATGGCACCCCACCGCACCCCCCAAAAAAACCATGCACTGAAAGAATGTTAAGGTTGCAACGTAGGGTACGAAGAAGGGTGCTGAATGAACATGGTATGAGCAATTTTTGTCATGTCATTTCTTAACTTTGGAGTGCTTCACTTTTCAATCCCAACATTCTTTTCATGGTTTTTTTTGGAAGTAATTGTTTTTAAAAATATTGGGCAATCTGTAAAAAACACCCCAATGTCTATCATGAGAAATCATATTGACCTCCAACTCTGGTTATTTAGGATATGTCTACAGTGCAATAAAAGGCCCGCACCTGACCTATGTCAGCTGACTCAGACTTGTGGGCCTTGGGCTGGAAGACTATAAAAATGAAAGTGTAGACATTTGGGCTCAGGCTAGAACCTGGGCTTCAAGACCTCCTGAGAGAGGAGGGTCTCAGAGCCTGGACTCCAGCCTGAGCCTGAATATCTACAATGCACTTATATAGTCCCATATCCTTAAGTTCCAGTCAGTGACCCAGGCTTTGAGACTCAATGCCATGTGTTTGGTAGGGAATGTCTACACTGCAATATTGTTCAGACCTCTAGATCCACAGCACAGATGTTTACCAATTGAGCTAATGGAGTAACTGATAAAGGATAATAGCCTACTACTGCTATGTGGACCAGCTGGTTGAGGAGAAGGGTGGATTTCACAGGTATTTGCTGAAAGCAAAAGAATTAGAGATTTGGGAATCCTGAGTTCAATTCCAAGTTCTGGAGGGGAATGTTCTATAATTGCTATAGATCATTCTGCCCTTGTGTCCCAGCGTATACATGTCTCCCTGTGCTTCTAATGATCCCCAGCTCTTGTCTCCTTGTGCTCCTATATACCCCACCCCATTCCCAGCTACTGCCCTCCTCTGTGCCTATCAACCTCCTCTCCCACATCTACTGTCCATCAGCCTGGCTGCTGCCCTCCATGCTTCCATTCCACTTTGCTGTCCCTCAACCTCTGGCTCCGAGTCCTGCAACACCCTGTGCCCCACTGCCAACTTCCTCATCTCTCTGCATTCCAGTCAGGAGCTTCTTCCTTCTCCATGCTAACTGGGCACCAGCACTGGGAGAACTGATAGCACAGGTGAAACAGTCTTCTTGCACTGCCCCCGGCAGCACAAAGCAATGACAGGGAAAGTCCAGCTCCGTCACTGCGGCCCTGAGATGGAAGATGTTCATTGCAGTCCTGCAGATGGACTCTCCAAGTCCCTGCTCCAAATCAAGACGGAGCTTCTTGACAAAATGCTTGTAAAAATTCTTTTAACATAGTCAGAGCAACATATTCCACACACCTTCCCCCGCCCCCAAATCTCATTCTTGGACACACCTGAACTCTTACCTGAAGCTTTCAAAAACAATTCAGCTCAGCATGGACAATCCAACCTGAATACTTGAAGTTTGACAAAGGTGTTAGCCACAGGCAAGAGTCTTAAAATGGAAAGTGTTGAGCAACTTTAACTCTAGGCAATGCTACCAGCTCTGCCAGTAATGCTAGGAAAGGCCTACATTGTGGCATATAGTAATAGCACCATACTGAGTGATGTACAAGTGCACTACTTCAATGGTATTTCCAGAAGGTAGCATGCTCCACAGAGTTGCCATGGAGTGTAGGTAGGCACTCTGCCACCTTTTAAAGAAGGTACAGTATGCACTCTGCTCTCTTCCCAGCCCAATCTTCTGACTCACTGGAGAGCAGACAAGATTCTACCTCTTTCCTTCCCTTCCCCACCACTTTGTACAGTTCTTGTGCTTCCTGAATCTGATGCCTTCCATTGTGTCCGGCCCTCAGATTGGGCACTTTCTCCCTCCTTTACACATCTGTGCAGGGGGCAAACACAGGCTGACCTTAAAAATCCTTGCCCAGTTTACTGCATCAGCCATCAAGGAATTAGCCAATGCATCACTAGCAGAGAGGAATGATGGTCCAGTGGTTAGGGTGCTAGGCGGGAACCACAGGTTCAGTTCCTCACTCTGCTGCAGGCTTCCCATGTGACCATGGGAAGATCTCTTGACTTCTCAGTGCTTCCTTCTCCATCTATACAATGCGGATAATAGTACTTCCCTTCTTCACTGGGGTTGTTGAGCGGGACTCGTAATACGGTAATGGAGGTAGAGCCATGTGACAAACATTGGTGGTTGTGGGTGTGCTGAGCAAAACTGAGCCTTTCGGTTATTTCCTGCTTCTGTTTCCCTTCTTTTTCTTTCTTATCTTCCTGTGCTCTGCCTTTGCCCTCTCAGTTTAGACTTCAGTGCTATATTTACAATTCTCCGAGACAGTCCAATCCAGTGTGTGGGTGTATATGTAGGCCAACTTGTAATCTATCCCAACACCTACATTAGTATATGTTTAGATGCACTTTTGTGAAGCTATTTCTCTTTCTTTGTTTTAAATGAATGTGTAATGTGTAAATTTAATATTTAATGATGTTTCAGTTAAAAAAATAAAGACAGAAAAGGTAAATATCCTAAATTCTAGTTGCTTTCTTCAGCAATAAGTCTTCTGAGGACCAATTACAAGGGGAGCAAATTACTCCAAGACTTTATCAAGAACGGAGTTAGTCACTGATTTTTATACTTGTTTTCTTCTCTCCTCTTTGGTGTGGATTCTATATAATTTTAATAAAAGGGCTAATTTTTTTCATTGTAATGTCTCTCTAGCACTGTGGGAGTTATAAACACTATAATAATTTTACCACTTTCATATTTAAAAATAATATGCCCTCTAAACATTTACAGTCAAGATTTGTTTTCCTTCAGATGTGTAAATAACACATAGTAATTTGCATCTCATGCATAAATCTCCCGTTGAATGCAAATTAAAAACAAAAAACAACCTTCCCTCGCTTTTTTTTTCCCCCCACCTTCTCATATTTATAGCAATTTAGCTGGCTAATTCTTCTAAGCAGAATTTGGGGGGTTATATGTGTTTTTTTTGTTTCGTGTTTTGGTTTAAAATCTCTTCTTTCAGTTTTCTTCCACTGAATATTAAGAAGCTCAGAGACGATTAATCACTCTCCCTTTTGCAGCCCCAGAGAAAGTATTTCAGGCTTTCCGTATCCCAGATGAACGCGTTTTAAATAGTGTGTGTGGGGGGGGAAGGTGGGTATGTATGTGTGCCCGTGCACCCCGTCTGTCTCTTTTGGGGATTCAAATAAATTCAGTTTCTAGGTTCCTTTTAGAACCATATCGGTGCACGTTTAATCAATTTCAACTTGCTGGCAAAGCCAAACCAAGGCATTTATCAGGACAAACCTCAATGGACTGAATGGGCATTTCTTGCTGCTGAAGAGTCCTGTTGAAATTTCATGTCATTCACCTGAAAGTTGTTAGAGCAGGGAATTACAAGAAGCTCTTTTTCGTCTTGCACTGAGCATGTTGTCTGGTGAAACCCTGAGGGCTGTTTTACTCTCTGCGTTGCCTGTGCTGGTAGTTTCTGTGCCTACTGATCAGTTTCCTGGGTCTCAGCCCAGTAAAAATACTTTCTCTGGGGAGTCTGTCTGCCTGTGTAAAAATGTGACAAAAATATCTCATCTCGTCTTCCTCAGCTGTGACTGACTCTGTGTAAGGCATTTGGGGAGGCAGTGAATGAAAGGCACTATATAAAATAAATTATGTGGCATTGGTAGCTACACCCAAGAAAGATGTGTTGCAACCCCAGCAGCCAAGTAAGCTCCTGGTTGTGGTGTCTGGTGTGTTGTTCTCATCAAGGGTAGCGCATTCCCGTTGGCCAGTGATCTGTGTACTAAAAACTGCCCAGCTGTCTGAGGCAGGAGTTATTTTAGTGGTCAGTTCTAAGTGCCCTAGTGAGCTATGGGTGAGCGTTTTCTCAGCTGCGGCCTGCGCTCAGCACGGCTAATTTTAAATCACAGCAAAGAAAGGAAAGGACGTGGCAGTGGAATGATCGCAGCTGCTCATCGCAGGGAGGGGAGCAGCGTTTGTGTGAGGAGAAAGAATGCTGGACCTCCCAGCTTACTCCCACAGGAGAAAACTGAAAAAAGAAAAAGAAAAAAAAATTTGCTCCCATCCCTCTGCACTTCAAACAATAAATAAATCTGCAAATGCTGTGTTTTTTTCCCAGAGGTGTGTCTGGTTTTAATCTTGACCGATTGTTGCATGGCCACCCCTCCCCCTCACTACGTTGAATAACATCGGGCCTGATTATGCTCTCACTTAAAGTTGTGTAAATCAAGATGAACTCCACTGAAGTTAACGGGCCTGACCCTCAGCTATCTCTGTATAGTCATTTCACCGGTGCAAAATGAAATGGCTGTAGAGCACTACGGCACCATTCAGGCATCTGGTTTGCATCGATGCAAAGTTACAACGCACACGGAGGACTGTGCCCAGTGGAGCTACGCTGATGCCAAGCTGGTGTGGAGAGAATCAGGCTCACCGCTTTATCTGGTTTCTTATCTGCTATTATATTGTTTTACAGTGTTCCATAACTGTGTTTGAAATTGCTCTACAGCAGATCTGACGCCTTCATGGGAGGGAGAGGCTGCTTTATCAGTAAGATTATTGGTCATAATTACGGTTTGGCAAACAGTTGAGCACAGGATCTTGTATATCTGGAATCGATCGTGGAGAGGTTTTTTATTATCTGCAGGATATAGCCAAGACAAAGAACTGAAAACTCCACGTGCCTGTAAACAATTGCTATGATTGTGTGTAGTCTGCTTCTCACAGGCAGGCAGGTGAAACTTCACAATGATGGCCAGATATGTGTTGAAGTCAGCTTCTCAGGAACTGTCACTTGTTTGGTTCTCAGCACCCCTCAGCTGCCCCTTACCTGCTGAAATCAATGGGAGTCTTAAGTGGGCCACAAATACAGCACATGGCCATAGGATGCCTGTCCCCTTTCTCCCTGTTGTGTCTTTGCTTTGCTGGGGTTAGTCCAACTGACTCCAGGATGCCAACCCCCATTGCAGGAATTCAAAGCAATGCAGAGCATCCACCACAATCTCCAAATTCAGACCTTGATCTCTAGCTGGGGACTCTGCTATCAGTGAGGCTGGTAGACATCACTGGCTGGAAGTTATACGAGCAAGTCCGTTAAGGTTTGCCGTTATAGGAACTTGCATCTGAGATCTAAAAGCTTTTTTAAATAATTATTTGAGCACAGCACTCTTGTGGGCAGGGCATCATTCTTCCTATTGGATAGGTTCACAAACTGGGGCACAGAGCAGTTTAAATGACTTGTACATAGCAGAGCTGAGCTAAGAGTCATGACTCTTAAAACCCTGCTTTAACCACTTGACTCTGACCCATCCTTTCCAGTTAGAGGTGGTTGGTTATTCATACGATTGGCTCTTGGAATGGTAGTGGTAATTTTGCTGTCCTTAGATACCCAGCACATAAATGAATATTTTAATTCCAGCTTAATGTATGGAACATCTATAACTACAAGTGAGATTTTGAAGCACTGTGGTCTCACCTCTCTCTCCTCCTTCTATCTGGTTAGAAATGAGGCTGCATTCTATTGCATTTTTAATCAGGATTGATCGTATATAATACAAATTTAGATTGCACAATGTTTTGTTTTTGGGTGTTTTCGCTGCAGCTTCTGTTCACAGATCACATCCTTATTTCACACTTGCTTGTCAGGTGACCGCTCTACAGGCCGAGGTGAATGTGGCCAGAGTAGAACACAAGTTTCCATTGCTGAGATTGGAGGAGATGACAGATAACATGATCCTGACTTCCGAAAGTCACGGCCAGCTCTGAGACTGGGTAACCTGAGCCGTGACTTGTGCTGATCATACGACGGCGACACTTGGTGAGTTTGTAGCACAGACATCGCTGGGTGGGGTTTCATTCTTTGAATGTTTTTCCAGTTGGTGCTATATATTGGATTCTAACACCTTTAACCCCAGAAGGACATTCAGTGTGGAGGTGGGGAATGGCTTGGGAGCATGAGAAGCTCTCTTTCATTTATCAGACCCCTTAGACAAAAGGAAAAAAAGGCTGAGTTCCAAGCTGGTTTTATGTGTTTGAATTTTTGGATGGAGAAGAGATAAGGTCTTGAGTTATAGCCTTGAATTATGTCATGACCTTGATATTCTAGGGTTTTATTGTTTCCTAGATTGTATACTTTCCTGCCCTTTCCAGCATTCTGATTTCATCTCATCATGTGACTTTAGGGAACTCAAAGCTCTCTTATTGACAGGTTTTGGTAAACTTCAGGGAAGCTTCTAATTTATATTTGTTTCCAATGGACTTTTACAAAGGTTCATCCTCATCCAAATGACACTCCTGTTGTCTCTGAGGTTCTCAAAAAGTGGTCCAGGGAGGTCTGTGGAGAAATGTCTAGTTACAGGGTTCTCCAGTGGGTCTTCAGCTGCTAAATTACATTAAAAGACACTAAATGTACATGAAATATCCTCCTTTACCATATAAGCAATTGTGGTCATTCCCACAGGGCTGGCATGTGATTGTGAATATTGAGGAGGGGATCAATGTAACTGGAAATAGGAAAGTCTCTGTTAAAATGTGGTCCACGCTACGAAAGCCCTATCACATGGTGTTCTTCTCATGCAGTATAGTCCTGCGATGATCCAGGTTTGATTTACATAGTAAATCTTATTTGTGAATTTATAGACTGTCCCTTTGAAGGAAGGATTGTACCTGGCTATTTATGTAAAGGCTTTTTTCATGGCTTTTAAGATGGAATACCTTATGTACAAAGTCCCTGAGTGTCAGCAGCTCTACAAGCACACAATACTTATGATACATTACACATTATCAATAAAATGTTGCAAGACATGTCATAGATCTTATTAATGTAAATTATGGGTACAAGTCTGACCTATCTGCTGATAGATTAGGAGCCAGACTTGGATTGCTAAATAGTAGTGGGAGACTCAGGGCATCACGAAACAATGCATTTCAAGTGCTGCCTCGAAGCGTACCTTGAAAGTGAGCAGACCAGACGCTCCCTTTTCAAGTTAAAAATGGGAAAAGTGGAAATCATCATTGACTCCTCTTCTCACTCCGTTTGTAATAACATTGATCCTGATTGCGATTCAGGTCGTTCCCGAAGCCCTGCATTGCCTGTAAGAATAAGTGTGTTGGCCTCCTCCGATACAAGCATTAAAACTAAAATGTTTTGAACCCCCAAGATGTCTAAACAGAAAGAGCATGATTGTGTAGCTGTAACATTTCGAGGCTTTGCCTTTAGGCCCTGGTTTTACATCAGGATCCTCTAGTCTGAACTCCTGGCCAGTGATGGTCTAAATATTGACATACATGGGACTCCACACATGCGCAAGGGTCTATGCTAGCAGATCCTGATGCTGAATTTGGGCTTTGGATACATAAGCTCATTCCTTGTGTAGTGTCTGTGAAGTACCTTGCACACTTGTGCATGCTATAAAATAATGTATTGGGTTTATATAATGTTTTGAATCAAAATCATGACACCTTTTAGAAACATTAACTACTTTACTCCTTAAAACAGTTGGGAGGGTCGGAAGCATTATCCCCATTTTAGTGATGGGGAAACTCAGAAACAAGTTACTAGCCTGAGGTTACATGGGCCAGTGCTAGGACCAAGAATAAAACCCTGATCTCCTGACTCCCAGTTCTATGATTTCTCCTGAAATCCTAGAACAAAAGGGTTAGGAGGGACTGCATGAGTCATCTACTCTAACTCCCTGCCAAGATGCAGGATTTGTGGTGTCTAAGCCATCCAAGATAGATGGCCATCCCGCCTCCTTTTGAAAACCTCCAGTGAAGGAGCTTCCACACCCTCCCTAGGCAGATTGTTCCATTGCCCACAGGTAAGGATGTAGGGCAAGGTACACCCTATAGGTAGGATGTTTTTCCTGAAATTTAATCTACAACTGCTGTGCTATAGTTTGACTTTGCCTCTTGTCTTGCACTCTGTGGCAAGAGAGAACAACTTTTCTCCATCTCTTTATGGCAGATCGCTATCACGTCCCCCCTTCATCTCCTCTTTTCTAAACTAAACATAGCCCGTTCCTGCAGCCTTTGCTCATATGGCTTTCATTTCATCCCTTTAATAATCTTTGTCAAGTCTCCTCTGGATCCTTTCTACTGTCTCTACATCCTTTCTATACATTGGTGACCAAAAATGGAAACATTACTCCAGGTGAGGCTTTTCTCCTGTTAGCAGAATGAAATATGATACATCTCCCCCAGACCTGCCTATTTTAAAAAATGTATTTAAACAACTCTTCTTTGAGGATCTGAAATTTTGGGACAACTCTTGTTCTGTTCTGTTTTCTGCTTCCTGTTCCTAGCAAGGACGCTAACTAGAAGTGCCAGCCCTACTGCCCCAGAAAAAGTCTCCTCTTGCAACATTTCTATTAAATCTCTGGATCGAGCGCAGAATTAGGACCAAGAGAGTAATCTTGCATTGACTGGGGGCATTGTATACAACATGAGACCAGCTGGTCAGTAAGCCAGCCTGCACCACTGAGTTGTTAGTAATGTTTATTCTCCTGAAGTGGACAGTCTTTTTGCTGTTGACAAAAAGGTAACTTAGTCCTTTACAGGTCAAATTAAGAGATCACAGACAGGCACTGTAATCACAACTCATTCTCTATCCCTGTGCACTGATCAGTAATAATTACCTTTTGGGAGGAGGTAGAGGGAGATAACCTCAGAGCTTTTCAGGTTAATTATTTTCCTGCTCTGCTCCATAAAAACACCAGTATTTTAATAACAGCAACTTTTTGTGCCAAAGGTCCTCTGACAGTTGAAATTGGCAACAACAAAATAGCATGTATCTTTCGACAATAACTGTATAAGTTATTGTCCTGGGAAAAAAATCATTTTTGGGGGGCAAGTTTAAGAAGATCCACTTTTACTCCTACAAGCTCATACACAAAATAAATCCCAGCACCAATAAGTGTAGCCGTCAGGCTTCCACTGACGTTTCCTGTCTCTTTCTGTTAACCTTAACGTTTATTATGCCTAAAACGGAGTATCTAATTGTCAAGAAGCCAGAATAATGACATTTTGTGCCATTATTCTAATGTGTTTTTGCTGTACATTTTCTTGACATTATTCATGCAAATAATTAATTATGCATTCATGCCAATACAGTGCTGATAATTAATTTACAGGAAGGCAATTTCTTAATGATTTTGATGTCAATGTTAATAGCAATAGCTGATAGTTGATCTGTGTGGCGCTGACATAAATTTAACTTTTAATGCATGAATGCCAACACAGACGGTGGCATAGAATTACACTGGGGAAAAATAAACATCCTCTGGGTAAAAACATCAGTGGAAACCCTCTCCTAAACCTTGCTTGATTATGGGTTTCAACGCTTCAAAACAAAATCCGGGCCCCTAGACCTGTTTCATGACTTGTTTGCTTGTTTGAAATCATCTTGACAATCTGGCTTTAAGAAGTTCAAAATATATAAATCAAATATAAATAACAAGTTGCACATAAATTCTATATATTAAAACAATTTAAGATCGTGTAGTCAGATTTCATTTTTTTTTCTTTCAGGTACCAGAAGCCTGACCTGCATTCCAGACCCAAAACTCCTACTGAAGCCAATCAAGGAATGCAGGATTAGCCTGAGGGTGAATTTACCCGTTCTCTGAATTTTCCAAAGCTCACAAGATTCTGTAGTTACAAAACCTACCTGAATGTCAATACAGTAGCATTTCTGTGGCAGCTGTTACCATTAATACCAATAAAAAATGAAAGATGTGCAATATATTATAAAGTTATGCAAAAATCTGTAGTCAGCACACCTATTTTAGGCTTTTTAGAGTTGCAAGTGTGTATATAGCTGTGTGTGTCTGTATGCCTATACACGTGAATATGTACATATCTATCTATATATATAAAAGTCAAATGGTGTATGCGTGTATGTATGTATGCATGTATGTATGCTTACTCCTTCCACACCGTTTGAGCTAGAGACTTGAAATTTGGTAAAGTTAGAGGTCTTGGGGTCCTAATGACCGTAAGAGTCGAAAATTTTTCAAATCTCACCTCTGACGCCCCCCAGGGGTGAAATTATTTAAAGGCCAATCACGTCAGCTGGGCAGCTGCTGTTCTCTGTGACATAGTTATGATGTCATAATACCCCCTCCAACAGACACCGCACTCGCTCAGCTCTCTGCCCCCTCCCCCCTCCAACGGACCCCGGAATCTCTCAGCTCTCTACCCCCTCCCCACCTCCAACGGACGCGAGTTGGGTTTGGTCGGAGGGTAAGTGAGGTGGGGGTGTCGGGTTTGGTCGGGGGGGGGGTGAGGTGGGGGTGTCGGGTTTGGTCCGGGTAAGTGAGCCGGGGGTGTTGGGGGTTTGGTCTGGGGGGGGGTGGGAAGGTGTCGGGGTGGGTGAGGGGTGAGGTGTGGGTGTTGGGGTTGGTCAGGGGGTGTTGGGGTTGGTAGGGGGGAGACGTGGGGTGTTGGGTTTGGATGGAGGGGTGAGGAGGGGGGTCGGGGTTGGTTGAGGGGTAAGTGCGGTAGGGGTGTCGGGTTTGGTCAGGGGGGTGAGGTGGGGGTGTCCGGTTTGCTCTCTGCCCCCTCCCCCCTCCAACGGACCCCGCACTTGCTCAGCTCTCTGCCCCCTCCCCACCTCCGATGGACCCGAGCAACGCCGGGTATTTTCGCTAGTGCATTATAATGATAAAATGAATACACTATAAAGTGCACATTCTGCATCCCCGTGTCCTTGTACTTTGAGGGTCTCTCAGGAAGTTTACAGGGACTTTTATTTCCCAGTTAAATATTTTAGCACACCTTGCTCTTGGTAAATGTATTTGAAACAAATCTATAATATGGTTGTTATTGTTTTTATTTTTAGAAAAGCAAAGCCATAGTCCAGAACACAGAACCTGCCATGATGTTTATTTCCACCTGTTTCAGCCAGTTAAATTTATAGATAAAATGTTAAAAACAAAATTGATCCTGTCATGCATTGCAGCCTGTTCTCCATGTGGCTTTTCATCAGTGGTATCCACCGAGTGAATGCACACTTCACCCTGTATGGTGAGGAGATAATTATACAGCCTCAATTAGACTCTCAATCACTGGAGTATAAACAGCTAGTTGTGCAGAACCAGCTCATCTGCCTTTACAGTTGCAATAACCTTTCTTTTAACTTTAACTTCCACAGGCATATTATTCATGGCCATATGCAAACAAGTCCTTCTCTTCAAGGTTGTATGACCTGATTCCTTCTGGTATTTTCATCTATATCTAGAACAGAAGAACATTTCACATATTTATTCCCCTGTTCCCCAACCCATCCCAAGAAAGCAAGCAGAGTTAGGCACCAAATCTGCAAAGGGATCCATAGATGTGGACCTTTATAATCTGCCTAGCCCTTCTGAAGTTATGGGGGCTCTGTCCAGGAGTAAGTGTTCATGTTTTTGTGGATCCATTTGTAGGATCGGGCTTGTAAAAGACCAGTTTGAGAAAATGAAGAGGTGATGAAATACAAAAGCAGCCCTGTTAGACGAATCATTTAAATAGCTGGGTTAAATAATTCCCGATTAAGGCTAACTTTGGACCTAAGGTAGAACTGTCCTAGAAGTGTGCAAAGCGTACAGGGGGACTCTCATCACCCAGGACACTTGGGGTCACATTCATAGGCTCAATCTGGCCAATTGGTGGTACTGTAACTCCTCCCCTTCCCTGCCCCCATTGCTTGTCTGCTGTCTCTGCTGAGCCAGGAGCTGCAAGTTGGTGCCTGCCACATAGAACGTAGAGGCTCCCAGCGGAAGTGGCTTCTGCTCCAGCCCCAGATTGAGTCTTCAGGTGAGGCCCAGCCAGGTGAGACTGCAGGGAGGAAGGCTAAGGGATATGATGCCATCAGGGGAGAAGAAGCCAGGGGAAGTGAAAGGAGCAGGTCTGCAGGGGGAAAGTGGCTTGTTAAATGTAGGTGGGAAAGGAGGGGCAAGAAGCCTGCTGGGGCAGAGGCAGAAGGATACTGAGTGAGTCTGCAGGAAGAAGTGAGCAGGACAGAACTTGACAATAATCTGTTTGAGGAAGCGCTGGGTCAAAGTTAGGTCTGACCATGATCAGAGACCAGAAAAAGGCCTTTGGGCCTGTTCCCCCAAGTGCAGAAGATCCTCTCTGGTATCACAGCAACCATGCTCCCCACACCAGCCCCGAAATCCTCCCAACCCAGATCCATCAATGAGCTCTGCTCTCCGTGAGGAGAGAGAACTTACTGTGCTCCGGTACACGGTCCCAGACATACTTGCCCTTTGGCTGCCGTCAGGTGTCTAAACTGTCCTTTGTGATTTCTCCACTTCCCCAACTCTCATGCCTGGGTTTCTGGAGCCTTGAAAGAAGATAAAGGTAACTCCAACTCTTTATTTAATTATTTTTAAATCCATCTTTTAGTGAACTAGCCTTTAAAACAAAAAAAAAGTGATGCATTATTCGTTAGCAGTATCACATCAGCAGAGACATGAACGGCTCATTTTCTCTCTCGGAGGGGATGCCTTAATTGTATTAACACGAGTTTATTTATTTAGAGTCCCTTGAGCCAAAGGTTCGAATGCTGGCAGGCTCTGCTCAACCCTTCGTTCTTCCACAGTGAGACATTAAATACCACACAGGTTGCTGTCGGTCATTTTGATGGGCCTGTCTGCTTTGTGTACTTACAGAGGCCCCCATGGCACTGTATAAAAGAAGAGGTTTGCCCCCTGTCCTTTGCTAAACCTTTCCCTTTCTCTCCTGCCTCCAGGCTGTTTTACAGCGTGCTGTGAGCTGATTGGCTGCTGCCCTCCCTCTTCTCTCCTCCCCCCGCCCCCGCCACGGGCATGCTGTGTGTATTTCATGTTGGAAAAATTGTTCTGGAGCCTGTAGGGTGAAAGGAGTTATATTTTGGAGCCATGGTATTTGTGTTTATTTGTTTAATCGAAATTGTGAAATGTGTGTTTAGGTGCCCAGCCAGTGTTCTGGGTGCCCGTCCAAGAGATCAGGGATAGTCAATCATTTTTTGTCAAGGTACAGATTTCTTGGTCAAGGTATAGTCAAGGTCCATATGCCAGAGAAGAAAGTAAAAATATAACAATAATGGTAATCGGTAACTAAAAACATTTCTGGGTTCATTCAAAAGTGTCTAGGGGCCCGCGGTCTGCCAGTTGGCTAGACCCATAGGAGGACTAGCTTGGGAAAGGGGGCAGGGATGTGATATCCTTATCTCCCTGTGAGCCCTGGTTACCTTCGCAGCAGCCCCAGATAGCTCTCAGGATCAAGGGAGCAGAACGGTGCTTGAAAGGACAGAGCAGACGCATCCATCCTGAACTGTGCTGAGGACTGCTCAGTCCAAGGTTCAAAATCTCCACAGTGTATTAATATGGAATGCTCAAAAGAGAAAGCCAACCTGTGTTTAACAAGGTGCTCTCTTCAGCCAGGGCTGGGGGAGAGAGCAAATCCACTGCCCATTTACCTGGGATAGTTTTGAGCTCAGAGGTGTGACTACACGGATGTACTGTAACTGCTTTTGGTCCTTCGTGCAAAAGTTGGTTTCTCCAATGGTGGTAATTAGTCAGTAGGAAGCCTAGCTACTAATTACAAGGTGCATTGTTTCTTTCCTTGACAGCTAAGCTCAGGCTGGTTATTAACATGAAGAAAGCTTTTGCCTTGAAAGTCATACTGCTCTCTCCATCCCTCAGCAGTCTATTCCCTTCCATGGGAAGTCAGAATAAACCAGTGCTAGCTCAACCGTGCTCCTTTTAGGTGTCCTTTGAGATACTGTAGTGAAAATCTCTGATCAAACTAAGATTGCAATACATGACAGCAACTTACTTTGATAGAGGGAGTCTCTGACTGGCCGTTGGCTGCGCTGCTATAAGTCAAGTCCCGAAAAAGCTTTGCTGCAGAAACGACATGTTATGTAATTTGGCAGCTTTAAGACAAGGAGAAAATTATTGCCTCTGGTATTTGTTGTATTAGACTTGATCATGGTGAATTCTCTTCGTATCCATTTGGATGTCATGCACTGCAGAACTCAATAGGAATGCCATTGTAACTGAGCAGTAATTAATGCCCATTTATTACAGTGGCACCCATTGTTTTAACTCAATCAGTTTACTGACTAAACATACTGGATAAAATATGTTATCTTTTTTAGTATAATATGTATTTATAATCTGAAGTGCTTGAATACAAAAAACCCCCAACCCTTTAAAATATGCTGTGGTTGACTCCTAAATCACAGGATTTTACAAGGAACTATGTATATTGCTGGCATCTGCTCTAGACTTTCACACATACAGTATTTTCGATTGTTTACATATGTTAGAATCTCTTGCATTTAAATAGCTCATTATGTAAATATTTAGGAAATACACTGATATTTATTTCTACTGTACTCTCTATTCAATCACTGAGCTGAGTTTTTTAATGTCTAAACATTGTCCACAATGTTGTATGTGCAGTAATGAATGATGAGTGATTATAAATGCTTTACAGTTATATATATACACCCACCCCACACACACACCCCACACACCAATAAAATAATGTTATTAAGGTTGCAAAATCGAGCATGCACAAGTTGGGAAATGCTAGAATTAAGGTAACTCATGCAACCTTACTTTTTAGGTCATTTATGTCTATGCTTTATGATAGTCTTTAATTACATGATCACATACTCCTTCAGTGCACAGGATGAACAGTGCACACTTAATGAGCAGCTACTCAATATTTTGTATCATCCTCTTTGTTCAATATGTGCCCCCCAGGCCTTTTTTACTGCATGCTGTTCAAACCAGCTCTGGAGATAGAATTATTAATTTCCTCATAGGCTTTTATATGATGCCCATCGGTGTAATAGCTGAGTGCTTCACAAACATGAATTTATTTTCACAACACCACGGTGAGGCGAGGTGGTGGTATTATCCCCATTTTACAGATTGGAAATTGAGGCACAGAGAGAGATTAAGGTAAAATGTTTCCAATAATTTTGGACACCTAATGTGAGATTGGATTTGGAGAAGATAAGAATTCCCCTAGAAGTAAAACTGAACCAGATCCAAACTTTTTCCAGTTCAAAACACCATTTTTAACTTTCTGAGGTGTTTATTTAAGCACAGCTAGGCATTTCCTGAATCTAGAAGCAGAAACAATAAAGAGAGAGGCTAATTTTGCAATAATTCTGGCCCAGCCAAAACTCAGCCAATATTTGGAACCTTTTAGAAAGAAAGGTGCTCCTAAGTCTTCCTGTCTAAAGAAGATTGTGTAATATTTAATAAATCATGCAATAGACAGGTTTAGTGGAAAGAGGCTCAGCATGTGAGTACTGCAGCCAGTCTGCTCAGGTTTCTGGAAACATGGAGTTGCTTCTGCACATGCTCAGAGGTTTAACACAGGCAGAGGTATAGACACAGGCATACAAACGTTTACATTTTCCTGCTTACATACTCACTTCCTTCCTAGTCTTCTGTTATTTACCCTTTCATTTCTGATTGGTTTGGAGAAGCAGGTTTATCCAACCCCCGGAACATCTCTGAACTACTTGAGGTTTTCCCATCTGTAGAATTTTTGAGCTACCACTACTGCTTCTAGGAGCCAGCAGAAACTACATGTTATGTAATTTGGCAGCTTTAAGACAAGGAGAAAATTATTGCCTCTGGTATTAAAAATACAGACCTGGGAGGCAGAACGTTTGGGATTGGATCCTGATTCCACTGAAGTCAATAATCAGAGAGGTAGCTGTATTAGTCTGGGTATACCTGCCTCTGATACTTCCACTGCATGCATCCAATGAAGTGGGTACTAGCCCACGAAAGCTTATGCTTCAATACTTTAGTTAGTCTTTAAGGTGCCACAGGACTCTTTGTCACTTCTGAAGTCAATGTGAGTTTTCCCACTGATTTCAGTAGGACCAGGATTTCACCCTTGGAGCCTATTGCTAGCTCTGCCACAGACTTGAACTTGCCCAAGGTCAAATGGCATTTCTGCATTCCTCCATTTCCTCATCTGTAAAATAGAGCGAACAGGACTTAAGGACTACTGCAGCCTCGGTGAGGTTAAATTCTGCAATGTTAGTGAATTACTTTGAGATTCTCAGTGGAAGGTGCTGTGGAAGTGCAAAGTGGTGGTGTTGCACTGAGAGGCAGGGCCAGCGACAGAAATTTGGGGCCCCCCTACTCTGATCGTTTGGCCCCCCCAGCCTAGTTGGCACTTCCCCCCCAGTTGACAGCAGCCAGGCCCCCCCCCAGCCCAGCTGGGGCCCCCCCAGCCCAGCCGGCGCTCCCCCCCCAGCTGACAGCGGCTGGCGGCAGTGCGGGGTCCTGCGGGAGCGGCGCGAGCCACCCTTGCTGCTCCCCCCCCCCGTGCCTTTTCTCCGCCGGACTGCGCCGCTGCCGCCGGCCGGGCTCACTGCTCCTGCTGGGGACACGCACGCTCGTCCGGAGGAGAGCCGCGCCGCCTCCCTGCCCCTTCCCCGCTCTCCAGGCACGGCGTCAAGGGGGGATGACTACGGGTACTGCTGTGTACCGGGCCCCCCCTAAAGTTTGGGGCCCGGTACAGCTCTACCCGTAGTACCCCCCTGTCGCCGGCCCTGCTGAGAGGATATATATGCAGTTAAAATGGTTGGTGGATTTTGTGTGAACATTCTTGTCCGTGGCAACCGCCCTCCAAAAGTTAAGAATCTCATTCTAACCCCTCCACATTTATTGTGTTTCAGGTAAAGCCCCAAATGTCTGCACTTTAAAAAAATTGCACTAATAACAAGCACCTGTACATTTCACACGATTTCCCTCCTCCCCTCTGAAAACTGGTGTGTGTGTGTGTGTGTGTGTGTAGCATAATCACTGCAACTTGTAAATAGGAAATGAAGTCACAATCCTCAAAATTATAATGGCAGGCACACAAAGACACAGTTGCTGGCACGGAATTCAATTAACAGATAGCAATCACCCTTGGGTGACTGTGTGAGGTAGAAATATACAGGCATGCTAATAAGTAATATCTTAAAGCCAAAGCGTTTATCAGCCAGCAGCCAGACTTGGGCATGAGTGTGGGCAGACAGCACTGCTCTAGGATATTTAATAAAATCAGCTCTCTTCATTTAAGGATTTGTGTTTAATCATTTGGTAACATTTTAGGAACATCCAGGCTGGGAAACTTCTCAAACGGAACTGCTTAGGTCAGAAAACGTAAAGAGCTATTTACGAGTACTAAAATAGCCAGAGGAGCAGAGTGGATTCTAGGGTGATTTAAATTTTTTTGTTGTTGTTGCCATCTTTTTGACCTTTTGAGCTTCTATGGTATGCCTGCTACATGAATCACAGCCTTATCTGGGGAAACATGCAGAAGGGGTTTATTAATACTGGGTAAGCAAATGATTGAACTGCTGTTTTAAATAATATTTTAGCTCTTTGGCTTGGTTTAAAGCCTGGAGCTAAAATCTTCTAGGTTCCTTGAACTTTAATTTGCATCGACTGCTGGGTGTTCAAAAGCTTGAGCCAGCCGAGAGCTTGATAACCAGTTAGAAGTCTTCATTTTAGTCCTTGCTATCAGAGATGTTCCTCACGTAGCAACAGTGTGGTAAAACTGTGGGACTATTGTTGCGTGGTAAATACCCTGTATATTTTAGACACTGTTGCTTGGGAAAAAGAAGGTCTACACACAAAGCTGTGAATTCCTTTAAGCAAGGCTAATTGAAATTAATAAGAAGTGCACTAGAATCTTCCAACAGCGATGTAATGAGTGGTTTTAATAGCCTCTTGGCTAGTTCTCTGGGATTAAAACATTTATTAAATAATAATGGCTCATATTAGAGAAACTGAGGCCAGCCAGCCTCACAGCAGTGTGGTCATCATGTGATGTGCTGGAGGCAGCATGTCAGTGCCATTAACAATGACAGGCCCCTGAAGCTGTCTGACTAGAAAGCAGATGTCTCTGCTAGAAGAACTTCTGCTGCTTTTGGTGTTGACTGTGCACTGAAGGACCAGGTTTTTGTGTAGTCCTAATCTCTCATTCACTCTAGTTAAATAGTGATGTTAGGCTCAATTAAGTCTTAGCCTGCCCTGGTTTCTGCCATTGTGGTCGGCACTGCAGGATCCTGTCTGCAGGAAATCTACATGAGGAGCGGAAGGACCTGGAAAGCACACTCCACCTTGGAAATGTCCATAGCGATGAGTGGTGCCTAAGGGGCGTGCTGATTCAGGGCTCTGGTGGAATTTTGACCACACACATGTTTAGCTTCTCCGCCCCACATGGAACAGCTGCCTCCTCTCCCCAGGTGTACATATCCCCCAGGGCACAGCGGGCCCCTCTTGCACCAGGAGTGCTGCAGCCCACAGAGCGATTCTCCAGGAGGTCTCATGGTGACCTCTTGGTAAATGAACTTTGTTCAGGGAACTCGGAAGGGTGTGAGTGGGCTGGAGTGTATCCAACAACCAGCAGCCAAGGGATGGGCCGCTGTGCAGCCGCTCTGCAGCTGACTCTGGCACAGTCTCTATAGGAGGGATCCATGTAATTTCTGAATCAATAGCCAGGATAGTATCCTCTCCCCCACCCCCCCACCTGTCCCAAAACCATTTGCCTGGAGCCCAGCTTTACCATGCACAGGCACTACAGTGTCTCTGAATCCCTGCTGTGAAGCTATCCAGCTGCTGTGCAGTGGACGTTTTCAGTGTCTGCCTCGCTAGTGGGTGGATTTCTCCCACAGAGACTACGAAATGATGTGGTGAGATGTGAAGGTTTTATTGATGGGAGTCTGGTATGGCCGCACAATTCATAATGGCAAAGCCACGAGTTACGCAGCTCATCCCAAATGAGTGGCCATAACTCCTACAAACCACACCACGCCATCACGTTTTGTTTAGACCACTTATTGTGCAGAAAAGCTATTTGTATCACCTTGTATGGAAAAACCCGTCTGTCTTGTTACTATCCATCCAACTGCACATTGGAGGAAGAAAAAAAACATGCAGGCACTAAGCTTTAGAAAACTCAGTTATAACCCCATGATATTAAGGCTAAATGTCTGCTTCCAATGCTAAGAAGGAAGAAGAGCTATGCACAGTTGGAAATGGGAGATTCTCATTGCCTGTGCAATGAAATAAAGAGCTCATTCCTAGCCCTAATGGTCTGCAAACTATTGGCATTTAAACCTACTGCTATTTCTGGACTGAATGTTGCTCATCTTCAAACTCAGACCGAAGTAATCGGGAGGGAGTGAGGAGAGAGAGGAAATATTTTTTTGGTCGATATGGCTTTAATAAATGACGGTTTTAACGGCAGGATGTTGGCAGTAGGCTCTGTGGATGTGGATTCGCAGCCAGAGTGCAGCTGAGGCAGTCAAAGTGCAGGATAATTGTAATTTACCACGAGGCTATCACTACCGCGTGTGTGACGTAAATCAGAGTCAGGGAGTAGTTCATTCTCTGGGACTGTGCTTTTTCTGCTCAGGCTGTCATCCAGGGATCCAGTTTGTGTAAACCGTGATGGTGAACCCCTGTCCAGAAGGAACAGACTCAGGCTACCGGCTGTTTCACATAAGCCACCAAGCCACTATCAGGTTGTACGGACATTTCATTGCTTCTGAATTTGACCTGGTGACCTAGAAATGAACAACTCGTAAGGCGTTACCGAGCTTGTCAGTCATCCTTTCCCATAACGCTCCTGTTTCTGCCTCAGCAGGTGGTGTTAAAACCTGCAAGCTGGCAGGTACTGTTTGCTTGTGGCTGGAATAATTTCTCAGTGGTGCGGCACGTCGTTCATTAAAGCAAATATTTGTTGGAAGAACTGTGCATATACAATAGGGTGAGTCTTATTGCTTTATGGAAAAGTGATGGACTCAGCCAAATCAAGTAGCCTTCTGTTCTAACCTTTGCAAAAATTGCTGTCAAGCAGCAGGATTTCGTGTAGATCTCCCTCCCCGTCTCCCACCTCCAGGTGCACCCCTATACTTATGGCCATTATAACAAATTAATCCCAAGGAACCTAGGATTTCCCAAGGCTAAAAGCAACAGCAGGCTCTCTGTCCTCCTGCAGCTACTGGTATTAGCCCTGGAAATGATGATTGCAGGTGTCAAAGGTTAAATGGTTTGAAGGAAATACCTGGAGTGCTGCCTTTTTGCTCCCCTTCCCCTCAGTGTCAGAGGTGGGAAATGTTTGGAAGGACCCTCTATCAGGACTGGTGCTAGCTTTTTTGCCGCCCTAGATGGTGAAGCAAAAAAAAAAATTCCTTACTGGCGAGAAGCTGCCGCTGAATTGCCACTGAGGCTGCCAATATGCCACCCACAAATTCCTGCCGCCCTCGGTCTAATTCCTGCCTAGGTTGCCTAATGGCTAGCGCCAGCCCTGCCCTCTATATATGAAGGCAATAAGTTAACATCTCTCCATCTCACATAAAACATGCATTCATGTCCGAGGCATTCAGGCTGTGTACTTTATGGCCCCCGTGTAGAATGGTGCTTAGGAGAAAAACAGAGGATTCTGCAGTGTTTGTTGTTATGCAGGGCATGCATTTTAAGAAGTTCAGGACCCAGATTGTCTCTCACATAGCTAAGGCTGTCAGAAGTTTGCATGGTGCTTTTATATCTTATTTTTTCCTCTCACTAGGATACCTGCATTCAGTTGAGAACTGATTCTGAAGCAAGCCATTAAAGATCTTAGGAGCACCACTTCTGTGAAGAGGTCAACTTGTTCTTTCTTTAGTGATGGAAAACTCTGGTCTGTGGCTAATAAATGCAAGTATGGGACACATTTCTTGCTTTGTAACTTACCCTCTCCTTCTGTTTATCCCCTGTCACACACATATTCATGACAAGTTCAGAGAGACACCACTGCAGACATTAACACTCTACTAGAGATAAGATACAGCACGGGCAATCTGGCTTGCATACAATGCTCTGCTAGCCTGTCTTACCTCTCCCCTGGAGGAACCACCTTCCAAAGAAAAGAGAGAGAAGTTCAAGTCTCTTTTCTTATGTCAATACAGTACTTGGCTTTGTTGTTGATATAAGTTATCAATGTGATGGTGGGTTTGTTTGTGTGTGTGTGTGTGTGTGTGTGTGTGAGAGAGAGAGATGTGGACAGTTAACTGCCAGGAACTGTAGTGAAACTGCCAAATGTTGTTTCACATATAAGCTTTTGAACACCCCTCAGATGGCTCTGACTTTTGGTCCCTTCTGATAGTGGCTAGGAACCAGGTCTCTGAAAAGGCCCCATATCCCAATACCAGTTCTGTGAAGCACTTCCCTTGTCTTACCAGTTGCAGTACAGTTGGCTTCCTCAGTGTTTCTAGATCTTTTTTTGATCATCTAAATTTTAATATATTTTTGTAAGTATGTGTGCAGAAATAGGCTTTCGGGGGAGGGCAATGCATTTTATGTGGGCTAATTATGTTCTGTGTGTGCAGTTTGTGGCCAAAGAGTAAGAGCCTTGGATAATTTAGGTATCTCTCATTCAGTTCATCAAATGCCCCAACAACATTATGTGGGTGAAACCAGGCAATCACTGTGCACTTGAATGGACTCACGTAGAAAAATGATAAAAGACAAAAATATCACATCATCCGTGGGTGAACAGTTCACAAAGTAATCACTTCATATCTGAACTCTCAGTCCTTTGTCCTCCAAGGAAACGCACATGCGTCTTCAAGAGACGAGCTTGGGAACTGAAATTCATAACTCTGCTAGACACTACAGATCCTGACCTTAATAGAGAAGCTGTTTTTATGGCTCATAGCAATAATTTGTAAGACCCCTGCCTGATAACCCTTAATTGGCCACTTCATTTTATGTGGTTTCCTATAACATAGAATCATAGGACTGGAAGAGACCTCGAGAGGTCATCTAGTCCAGTCGCCTGCAGTCCTGTGAATAGCATGTGTAAACCCCTTATGTTTAACAATCTGTCCCATCTTATACTCAGCTCAGACACCCTCCCCAGACCTGAAGAAGAGCACTGTGAAACTTGAAAGCTTGTTCCTTCCACCAGCAGAAGTTGCTTCAATAAAAGATATTAATACTTCACCTACCTTGTCTCACTCATTAAAAAAAACCAAGAGACAGAGAAGAGTTTAATGACTTGCCCCACATCGCGCAGTGAGTCAGAGGCAGTATTAAGAATGGTATGTCCACACTGGAGTTGGAAGGTATAATTACCAGCTCAAGACAACCTACCTGCACTAGCTGTGATGGAGCTAGTCTGCCAACATTAAAAACATAAATCAGACGAGGAAGACTTTGTAGCACCTTAGAGACTAACCAGCTTATTTCAGCATAAGCTTTTGTGGACTATAGCCCACTTCATCGGATGCATAGAATGGAACCATTCTCTAAGGTGCTACAAAGTCTTCCTCGTCATATTTACGGATATAGACTAACATGGCTGCTAATCTTAAACAGGTTCCATTCTATGCGTCCAATGAAGTGGGCTATAGCGCACGAAAGCTTATGCTGAAATAAACTGGTTAGTCTCTAAGGTGCTACAAAGTCTTCCTCGTCTGATTTACGGACACAGACTAACACGGCTGCTAAACTTAAACCTGTCGCGATTAAAAACATGGTTATGGCAGCATGAGCAGCAGAACAGGCTAGTCATTCTGAGGATGTAGCTAGGACTACACCTTCCAGCTCCAATATAGACATGTGTAAACTGCTCCAACTGCCAGGCAAGCTACTTTTCACCAGATAATCATTATTTATTAGTAATTAAATCTATAGATATTTTAAACCTTCACAATTAGTTTTCTCTCCTTCCTTAATAGTTTTGTTCTTTTCCTTTTTTCTTTTGCTGCAGCCAGAAACAGACATCTGCAGAAAGCTCCAGTGTCCTTGGATAACTGAAAATGTCCACTTCTCAAGGATAGTGATCAGCTAATTATTCTTTGGGGTTTTTTTTCAGATCAAATATTTTTTGCCCAGAGTCCCTGTCCAAACAAAAAAAACCAAAAATAATAATTTAAAAAAAAAAAAGCAAACCACGTGTGATGCCTCACGTTCCCTGCTGGGACAGATTTCAAAAGCTCATAAAATGTTTACAGCCTCTACAGTATCACTGTATATTAATTTATGAACATCCATGACCAGGGGATGGGGAGATGGTGAGCCCATAATATTCTGCATCTAGTCAGCACTGTGCATCAGAGTGCTTTTTCTTTGCACATAGAGGAAGCACAGCAGCTCTCCTTTCATGCTTCAGAAAAACATATTTGTGCTGTGTTCTATTCTCCAAGCAGTGCATTCCTTCTGCCAACTAGCTGTGGGTGTACAGTCCTTCCTTGGGAACATGCTGTAACTTCCCAGTTCCTGTGTCTGTGATATCACAGAGGCCCTTTGCTCTGTGAAGCTGTGAATGGGGCCATTGTGAGGGGCTGCTAGATATTTAAGATTTTAAGCGGGCTGTGTTGCAGAACAGTGTGCTTAAGGAGGAAAATTACATGACCAGTTAAAACTAAATCTTCTTAAATCCCTGTTGTACGTTTCTTCTTTATTTCAAAGCAGCACTGACGAAATTGGTGTGACCCTATGAGCCCCTTTATGCCAACTGAGAAAGGGCACATCCAACACACTGTCCTAATAGTATTTAGCCAAACAGTGCCTTGAGGATATCATAAAAACTGGTGACACCCTGGCCATTAATATTATTGCATAATGTATGGTTCCTGTATAAAGGATTCGGTGTGTGTGCTGGAAAATGTTCCTAAAATATGTTATGGCCAAGCAATTTGAGTAGAAAGGGTAAATGAGGTTTTTTTAGATGAAGGAATGTTGTTTCACCTGTTTGCCTGTGTCTCCAGTGTAAACTGCGCAAGATGAGGCCAGAGACAATGGAAGTACTTTTACCTCTAAGGTAAGCAAAGTGATTAAGCCAATCAAACAGGCTAACTGACCAGAGGATGTGGGTCTACACCCCTGCAGAGGAGTGGAACTTTGTCCAAGTTTATTTTTCAAAGAATACATTTCAAATCTTTACTGGACTATAAAAAGAAGGGGAGAAAACTCATCAGTTATCCATCACTTAGGGGACAGCACCTTCTGATTCCAGGAATGCTGGATCCTCTTGCCAGAAGGGCTGGAGGTTTGCAGGAAGTGAGAAAGCTTTTTAGGCAAAAACTGTAGCTTGCTAAAGTTAAGTCTTAGACACTGGAAAGTATTTTTTTATTTTGCCTGTTTCTAACCCATTTTCTGTTTCTATCTACTTAGTATCACTTAGGTTCCTGTTCTTTTTAAATAAACGTACTTTTAGTTTTCCTATAAATCATTTAGTGCTGTTACAGTGAATTAAGCGAGTCCTCAATTACATCTATCGGCTGGTGTGTGCACAGGCTCTTTGGAGGCAGTAAACTTCATTTGTGTGAGTGTCCAGTGAGAGGGACTGGACACTAGAGAGAGAGGTCTCTGGAAAACTGGGGTTCCCTGATTTGTTGCTTGCAAAGCAGTGTAAAAACTGGTAAAGTCTTGAGGAGTTTGCTGGTGAAGCAGACAGATGGGTGTAGCAGGGGGCTGATGCACTGTCTAATCTCCAGCAAAGCTCACGCTGACTAAGGCAGGAGGATGACACTGTAACATGTGTCTAGGCTTCCAGTTCTCAGTGCCTGGAGGAGAGCGTCACAGTTGGGTATAACTTTTCAAGGCTTGCCATGTTCTTTCCCCACCAGGAGTGGAGGTTGAAATCTAAATCTAAATCCAAATTAATGAAGCTGCTTCAAAGTTGAAGGGAGGGAGGAAACCACAGCTGTGAGTCTCAGACCACTGGAGATTCCTGCTTCAAACCCAGTTGGTGTCAAATTGCTGGATTTATTTGATTTGGGAACAAGATTTACAGTACCAGATTAGCCAGGGGGGAGGGGGAACATTTTAAAAATTACTAATTTCAGATATCATTTTCATCTCCCTATTTTCTTATACCATCTTTTCAAGCTGCAATAAAATTACCCAAAAACTGAATCCATCTTGACGAAAACTCAGAGGAACTTGCACAGGGACTGGCAAATTAATCTGCAAACCGCACACAGTTCAGTGCGTCTGATTTTATTTGGTCAATATTCAGTGAATGAGAGAGGTTCAGAACACAATTTTGTCACCTATTTATTCATACTCCTTTTTTTTTCCACCAAGAAAGACCCCCTTGTGACGTATTGCTCTTTCCCAGAAAGTATATTCAGACTAATTACTTTTTTGAATTATGAAAACGTTAAGTATGGAAGTTCCTTGTGTATTTGCAAGTCAAGCTGGTCAAGACAGATCTATCGAAGGGAGGAGTGCAGCAGCATAAAAAGGATAGGAGAGAGCCATACTAAGCTCCACAAATGTAAACACAAGGTTTTGTACAGAAGCCCTGCCCATATTAAGAAATCATTAAACATGCTGAGCCACACCTTGAAAAGTCTGGAGAGTACAAGTCTGGAGAGTACTCCGCATAGGAGTGGGGAACAAATATAATCCCAGCATTCTCTGGGGCAGAGCATGAGCTCATTCTTTGAATCTCCTACAAAGGCAATAAATCCTCACTGGGGAAGAGAGACGACAGGACCAAAACTCTGCCTTCCCTCCATACCAGCCAGCTGAGCGGGCCAGGAGCACATGGACAATAACTGCACCTGTTGAACCGGTGTAACAGCAGGTGGGCTGCTCTTGTGTAAGAGAGAACTAAGGGAGGAATTCTACCTGTTGTCCCTGTGCAGTGGTGCCGCTCTGTACCATCCTGTTCCTACTACCTGACTGTGCCTTAAAGGCACACACGTGTCCACAGCCTAGACTGTCCAGGTAGCTTAAACTCCACCTCCTTGGTCTTATGCACTGCAGTCTGTGATGATGATCACCTACCACATTATTTCTCAAAAATCCCATATGCCATTTTCTCTCTGATTTTAGATGTGTGTAGGGAATATTCTATTTTTGAGTCTTGTACAATTGCATTACATTTTGTTTTGATAATTGTTCAATAGATCTGTGGAGTTGTGGCCAAATCCTGAGTATTTGCTGGTTAGTACTTTGGATTTAGTCATTAAACTTTTTCTATGACTAAGTTCTCTTCTCTCTTAGGTCTGTATCATAATTTTTTCAGCAAACATGTACTATATACATTGAAGAGGATCTGTTTTACTTTTGCAGACACCTATACCGATGTGCAATAATTTATTATGTTAAAATCTCAAATGCTGTAACTCAGAGAAACCAACCCACAGATGTATATGAAAAACAAAGTCAGCCTGAAATGTGGTCATTTTAAAAACAAAATGAATTTTAAATAGTTACAGGTATGGCTGCTCCTTTTGAGCTCCCCCTGACAATTTTTGTGGTTTTATAATCACAATTTTAATATTTTAAAAATGTTTTTGGGCTCCTTTGCTGCTATGTGGGAGACCTACACAAACAGGGGAAGTAACTGACTGACAGTAGCGGGGAAACTATGAAACTGACTAAACACTAACTATTGTCAAATGTGAAAACAAAGTGGAAAAAGTAGAGGAAAAAGGCATTTTCTCAAATTGCTTTTAATTATAGTTTTCTTATTAGAATAATATAGCAACCTTGTATTCTTTCTTGTAATTGTGTAATTATTACTATAGGTTGTCAGTGTCTATTTAACAGTATATGGGCCAGTATATTTCCGCGACTTCAATGACATATGGCAGTTTACTCCAGCTGAGAACCTAGCTGTCTATTTTAACAATTTCTTGTTTGGCTATTACAAAAATTGTATTTTTCATGTGACCAATTCTCACTATCTTACAGCTCCAATGTTACCTTCTTTGAAGAAAAAATATATGTTGTTTTATTGTATTGTTGTAGAAATGACCTGGAGCATTTGAAATCTGAACCTAGATCCACATTTTGCAACTGGACCCTTTTCTTATCTGAGCTTAACCAAAACCTCAGACCCAAACACTTCTGAAATTTGGGGCTTCAATCTGGATCCAGATTTGAATTTTGTGGTTTATCAGTCTTTGAATTATATGGTTTTTACATGCTCAAAGCCTGTGTAATAAAGGTATGTATACTTTGCTTGTATACTATACTTGCTCCAGCTTGTGCTCACAAGTCAGAAAAAAATGACTTCCTACTCCTACTCCTTTTCCAAGAATTCCTTGTGGCAGACTACAGCTGGTCAAAAAACCATAATATTTTAGTAAAAAAATTCCTGTATTTTGAGAAGCTCAGTAACTGGTTGAAAAAAAATAAAATAAAAAAATTGACATTTTTGATGGAAAGAGACATTTTTTATAACATTTTTTTAACCAACTTTTTTGTGGACATTTATATCCTTATGATTGTTCTGTGTAATGATGTGAAAAAGCGAGTGTGACATAGAAAGTGCATGATTAAAAAGGAACCCTTATTATGTGGTTTATGCTATGCAAATAATTTTAAGTTTGGAAGTGGGATGCTGTCAATGGCAGAAGGAGAAGGATGGTGTGTGGGCTGCTGTGGCTTAGATGACAAAAGGAAGAATCAGAGGTGAGGGACTAGAGATGGAAAAATGTTGGGTGTTTTTGCAAAATGGCATCCTCCAACTTTTGGAAGCTCTGGTGGGTTGCATCTGGGTCCCATTGTATCTGAAGTTCCACAGCTCAGAGATTTTTGCATAAATTGGTTTCAAATAAGTGGGAGAGCAGTTTTGTTTTTTTCTAATCCTCTTTGGGTGGCAAACAAGAGATATGTACCATTGACTGAAGGAGATGATTTGTTTAACCAATTTATTAGCCAGTGCACTGCATCTCCACATAGATGGTATGTTAAACAACCTGCACCTCTATTACTTCTTAATGTACCAGGCATGATACCTATGGCATGCTGCTGTGCCAGTAGAAGTGACATGTTCCGTGTTCAAGACCCCTAAGATGCTGTGCATTTTGCAAAACGAAGCTTTCCCCCTAAACATTTACATACGTTTAAAGTAACTTAGGGACAAATTACAACTGTCTCTTAAAAATGATGAGAGTTCTCTGATCCCAGTGAGGATTCCAGATTGGCAGTTGGTCCTACAGCTGATACCGAAGAAATCAGGAAAGTAGTCATGCACTGTAATGTCTCCCAGAACCTCCGTCTCTACACTGTAAATTGGTGCAAAATCTCTGCCGTACTGCATGCTCTTCCCACATTCGTTCCCAAATGTATAGTTGGCACCAAGAATCGCACCAGCTAGTGCAACTGTCTTTCATCAGCAGCTTTGAGGCTGTGATTTTTTTTGTTGCCATCTGGATGTGATTTTGGAGCGTGACACAAGCCTGAAAATGCAGGCATGCAACTGTTCGCTTCTTTTCTCTCCCTGCCATGCACATGCACAATTACAAAAGTTACATTCCTTTGGTGAGAAAACATGATGTACTCTCGTGATTATTTACTTTAATTATTGCTATTTGTTTGGCAGTAGAACCTAGAAGGCCTAGATGAGATCAGAGCCCCCTAAACAAGGCTGCCTACAAACACATGGTAAGAATCAGTTCCTATCCCAGAGAACTTGTCATCTAAATAGATAAATCAGACACATCGCAAGAGGGGAAGTGACTTGTCCAAGGTTATACAGCAGGCCAGTTGGAGAACCAGAACCAGAGCTTAGATTTCTTGAATCACTAGTCTAGTTTTCTGTCTAATGGGACACACTCACATCGCTGTTATTTATTATTCATGTTGTGGTACCATTCAAATGCTCTAATCAGGGTTAGGTCCTCATTGCTCTAAGCACTGTATGAGCACAGAGGAAGAAATGGTCCCTTCCCGGAAGAGCTTGGAGTCCTAAGGGCTTGGCTACACTTGCAAGTTAGAGTGCATTAAAGCAGCCTCGGGCACCCTAACTTGCGACATGTCCACACTGGCAAGGCACATAGAGTGCCCAGACTCTGCGGCTAGAGCACTTCTGGTACTCCACCTCAGTTAGAGGCATACTGCTTGATATGCCCCTGCTGGAGCACCGCAACACCAATGTGGCCTCCCTGGTCTGTTAATGCACTCTGATCGGCTTCCAGAAGTGTCCCACAATCCCTGTCTAGCCATTCTGGTCATCACTTTGAACTTTATTGCCCTGCCCTCAGGTGACCAACTGTCAGACCCGGCCTTTAAATCCTCTGGGAATTTTGAAATTCCCCTGCCTGTTTGCTCATCCAGGTGTGAAGTTCTCTCAGTGAATTTTTCCAGATGACCATGCCTCCACCCTCCAGGTGATCCCCAGTATGGAGCAATGGCAAGATGCTGGATCTCATTAGTGTTTTGGAGGGGAGGAAGCTGTCCAGTCCCTGCTGCGCTCCACCATAAGAATTATGGTACCTTCAGGCAGATATCAAGGAACATAATGGAAAGGGGCCATGACCAGCATGCATTGCAGTGCAGGGTTAAAGTGAAGGAGCTAGAGTGCCTACCGCAAAGGCCGCTCCAGTGCTGCCCCTGCAACCTGCCGTTTTTACAAAGAGCTGGACACAGTACTTGGGGGTGATACAACCTCCACTCTGAGGACCACCATGGACACTTCAGAGCCCAGTTCAACAAGACAGGAGGAGGAAAGCAGGAGTGAGGGTGCTGAGGCGGAGGAAGACACCCCAGAATCCCTACATGGATGCAGCTAGGAGCTTGTCTCAAGCCAGGAAGGTAGCCAGTCGCAGTGGCTGGTGCTTGGAGAAGGACAAACACCAGAGGAGGTGCCCGGTAAGTGGCTTGTATTTTGGGAAGGAAGTTTTTCGGTGTGGGCTCTTGGGGCGAGGAGGGTTAGGGCTGCATGCATGGCTAGATGTGGAATAGGGCGTTGATATGCTCTCTCACATCATGGTCATCGGCCTCAGTGATCTCTTCAAAGGTCTCATCCAAAACTTGGGGAACGCGCTTGCACAGGTTTCTTGGGAGAGCAATGGTTGTGCTTGTCCCAGTCAGGCTAACACGTCCACACCACTGTGCCGTGAGGGGCAAGGGAACCATTGCTGCACACAGGAAAGCTGCGTGTGAGCCAGGGCGGAAGTTGCGTTATACTAGAAGACTCCCTTGCTTTCCAGGTCACCCTCACAGCGAGATATCTTCCAGGATGAACTCCTGTGGAAAATGTGGGGACAGTGTTCAGTATAGGGGCCCCCTGCAGCTGTTGGCTCTCCCTAAGGCATAGAAATCCAGTGGTCACTACAACTGTGAAACAATCAGTCCCCCTTGACCCTGAGCTTACTCACCATTTTGGGGCTCCCATGGGTTATGTGCGTTCACTTTGGGACGGGAAATTTATGCTATTGTGTAGACTGTGCTTGCCCTTAGGTATGAGAAAATCATTGCTCTCTGTGGTGTGAACAATACTATCTCTGTTAAGTGTTGCCTTTTGCCTTTACATATGCAACCTTGAGATTTCAGCCGTGTGTGTTATCATGGTGAAAGACTCCAAAGAATTAGGAAGAGGCTATGTAGAAGCAAAGAATACATGCTGCATGAAGTAATGCAATAGTCCCTTAAGGAGAATCTAAAAGCGCAGGAGTGGAGGGAGAGTGAAAGAAGGTTCCACCAGCAGAATGAGGAGCACCGGCACCAAAGCATGGAGTGCCAGCAGCAAAGCACGGATCAGCTGGTAAGCATCATGGAGCGCCAAGTGGGCTTGATCCAGGCACTCGGAGCATAACCATGCCCCTCTCCCTGCAGCCCCTATGTCCTCTCCAAACCACTTTCCTGGTTCTTATCAATACCAGCTACCTCCAACACCTATAGCTTCATCAACCAGCCCTGAAAACTGTGATCCTTACCCCAGATCCCTAAATGGCCCCCTCAAGGATTGAGCTCACAATCCTGGGTTTAGCAGGCCAATGCTCAAACCACTGAGCTACCCGCACTCAACTCCCATCACCATGCATTATAGCCATCCTGAAGTGCAGCACTCAGTGCACCGCACTCCGGACAGGAAGGCTGAATATGAGAACAGGACATGCGCAAATCTGTGATTGAACTGTTCTCCATCCTACCTCATGCCTTTTTCCCTTTCTGTTTCCCAATCAATTGTGTTTCTTTTCAATAAATGGCTCTCTTAGCTTGGAAAACATTCTTTTATTATTGCATTAAGTAAAAGATACCTTAGCCCAGGAAAGCAACAGGTACTGCAAGTCAGTGTAGCAAACACAGATGCCTACTAACATTGGAACCACTGAACTTCACTTCTGCGCAGGACACCAAACATTACTGGAGGCTTTCAGCTTCAAATTGAACCCTCAAGACATCCCTTATCCTTGCAGCCCCATGTTGAGCCCCTCTAATAGCCCTGCTCTCTGGCTGGCGACTGGCTGAGCACCCACTAATTATTTTCTGTGGGTGCTCCATGGTGTTCACTCATGGAGTTGACGCCCATTTCTCCAGGCCCTTCACAATCTTTAATGTATTTATTCCGCAGCACCCCTGAGAGGTAGGGGACTGCTAGGAGCCACATTTTACAGAGCGGGAACTGCACTGCACTTTAAGTATGACCTAAGGTCATACATAGAAATCTGGGGTAGAGCAAGGAAATGAACACAGGTCTCTCAAGTCCTGGCTTTGTGCTTTAACTACTGGATCATCTTTCCTCAGCTGCCTTAGTAGGTTGACCAGATGTCCCAATTTTATAGGGACAATCCAGATTTTTGGGTCTTTTTCTTATATAGGCTCCTCTTACCGCCTACCCCCGTCCCAATTTTTCACATTTGCTGTCTGGTCACCCTGCGCCTTGGGCTTGCAGTACACCTGCCTGGATCTTGGGTCCAGGGAGTGAAAGACAATCAGGGGCTTTGCTGGGAGGGGACTCGGAGGGCATGAGAGCAGTCAGTGCCATGACTCCGCCTCCTTCTCCTTCCCCCACTCATGCTCATACTGCACCCCAGCAGAGGTGACTGGATGCAAAGGGCAGAATACACTGTACTTGTAAATGGCTGATGCAAGATCCCTGGAGTGGAAAATGGAAGCTCCAGAGGAATTGAGATTTCAAGATGACTGAGACAGAACTATTTACTAGAATTGTTCCGTATTCAGGATCGAGCCTAACGGCACAATCTAGCCCTATTTTAGTTTGCGTTTAAACCTCGTATATTTGTAGCTTCATTTTGGTCTAACGTGTGCATTTTTACTTTTATTTGTTTTGTATTCTTAAAATCATTGCCTATTGTCTGATTAAAAATCATTTTCTTTACAACCCTTATCAATTTACTATACTAAAAAAAACCCTGTTTTCCATTTGTTGTTTTTTATCATCTTTTCCTTATTCTGAGTTATCTCATGGTATAAGAAACATTTCTTCATTGCATTCTGGGAATGTGAAATCTCATTCATTTCTGCTTTTCTAGATCATAGGAACATAACCTGTGTAACCAGGGAGCAACTATTTCTGAGCCTGTCAGACAAAAATAAGCAGCAATTCTGTTTATCATTTGTTTACTTTGTGCCTGAGCTGTTCCCAAACTCCATTTCTTTTGTAGGCATGTGGTAGTGTTAATGAGGTGTTAATGTGTTTGTAAGAGAGGCGATTATAGAAGTTTGGCTTTAATCTGTGGTGTTGTTTCCATTTTCTTTGCTTTGAGAGGCTATTTACCCCATAAATGCTTGTTGGCTTACTCCTGTAGCTGGGAGAACTTTATAAAACAATGTGGGGTTAAAACTCCCACTGATTTCAATGGACAGTATTGTTTCTTTGATTAGAATTTTTGAAGAGCAAAAACATTTTCCCAAGACGCACAAGTTTTGTACTGCTTTAACTAGCAGTTTGAACTTGTATAGTTAAGGTATTACGATCCCTTAGTATGGATTATATTATACCAGCATAAAGGTATACATCTAGGGGAATAAGCTACACTAGTATAACTGTGTGCACAATAGGGTTTGTATCTATTTTAAAAATTGCACCCTTACCAGAAATAGTTATATCAATACATAATCTGTGTGCAGACTGGATACAAGTTTTAAGGTTTATAACCAACCATTAGGTAAGCATCAGTAATGTACAAAGTCAAAACAAGGCATCTGAAGTGTGATTTTTGGGGATGACAAAATGTAAATGTCTCGTGCATTTAAAAAAAGTCTTTAGCCCCCTTCCTTGTGAAAACAGATTTGAATTTGAATATGTACTGTAAATTGGAAGCTTCTTATTGTGATTTCTAAAATCAGGGTTGATTCACACTGCAAGCTCCATCATTACCCAGAGTTGCTCTTTGGGATCCATGAAACTGGAGCCAAGAAATCTATGAACTTCTGGTAGGGTTGTGAAATGGAGGATGTCTTTGGGTTTTGTGTTTACTTGGTGGGAAATTGTCCAAGTGAAATCAATTATGGAAGACAGCACAGTTGAACTCAAAAGTTTTTTCTGGTTTTTTGAAAAATAACCTCGTTTTTGTTCAGCCAGCTCAGTGTCAATTAAGCAGGATCATTTTGCTGCCCAGAATCCTCCTGGATTTTTAGACTGCAGTAATAAACTGACATAGCAATACTCAAGTCAACAGAGCTTCCTGCAGCCCGCATTGGACTGGAGTGGAGAACCACAGCCAGTGGGAGCCACGATTGGCGGAACCTGTGGACAAGCCGCGATCGGCTGAACCTGTGGACGCGGCACGTAAACAAACTGGCCGGGCCTTCCAAGGGTGCTTACCCTGGGGGGCCGCGTTCCAAGGTTGCTGATCCCTGGTCTAATCTGTAGATATTCTGTAAATTTTAAAAACTGAAGTTTACTTAACTAAAGGAACTTATTTATATGAAGTATACAATTTTTGAGTGATTAATGTTTCCTTAAGTCTGTAGATCATTTTAGAATGCATCTGTGCTAGACAAAATACGAACATAAAAATGACCATACAGGGTCAGACCATCTATCCAAGTGTTCTGTCTTCCAACAGTAGCCAATGCCAGATGCTTCAGAGGGAATGAACAGAACAGGGCAATTATCAAGTGATCCCTCCCCTGTTATCTACTTCCAGTGTCTGGCAATCAGAGGTTAGAGATACCCAGAGCATAGGGTTGCATCTCTGATCATCCTGGCTTATAGTCATTGATCAACCTCCATGAATTAATCTATTTCTTTTTTGAACCTGTTATTGTCTTGGCCTTCACAACATTCTCTGGTAAAGAGTTCCAAAGGTTGATTGTGCATTGTGTGAAGAAATATTTCCTTCTGTTTGTTTTAAACCTGCTGCCTATTAATTTCATTGTGTGACCCCTAGTTCTTGTGTTATGAGAAGGTGTAAATAACACTTCCTTGTTCACTTTCTCCACACCAGTCATGATTTTATAGATCTCTATCATATCCCCCCTTAGTCGTCTCTTTTCCAAGCTGAAAAGTCTTATTAATCTCTCCTCAGATGGAAGCTGTTCCATACCCCTAATAATTTTGTTGTCCTTTTCTTTAACTTTTCCAATTGAATATATTTTTTTCTGAAATGGGGCCACCACATCTGGACGCAGTATTCAAGATGTGGGTGTACCATGGATTTATATAGAGGCATTATGATATTTATGTCTTCTTATCTATCCATTTCCTAATGATTGCCAACATTCAATACATTGTGTCTTATCTATGCATTTTCCCAACATTCTGTTCGCTTTTTTGACTGCTTCTGCACATTTTGTGGCTCTTTTCAGAAAACTATCTACAATGATTCCAAGATCTCTTTCTTGAGTGGTAACCGCAAATTTAGGAACCCTCCACCCTATTTTATATATATATTTGGGCTTGTTTTCCAATGTGCATTACTTTGCATTTATCTACTTTGAATTTCATTTGCCATTTTGTTGCCAAGTCACTCAGTTTTGTGAGAGGTCTCTGTCTTGCAAATGCTTGCTCCAAACACAGCACTTACTATCATGAGTAGTCCTGTTGAAGTTAAGAGGACCAGCTATGCACTTAATAATAATTGTTTGCAAGATGACAGAGTCCTAAAATTCTATGGCAGTACTGTTAAAATAAAAGAAATCTGACATATCTTGTAATTGAAATGAGTGTGTGTGTCTGTGTGGGGGCGGGGGCAAGAGAGAGAATTGTATATTTGCTCCTCAGTATCACAAATAACTATTAAAATCTAACAAAGAGGATAGACTATAGGAATCCTAAATACAAATAGTGATTCTATGTATCTAGTGAGTTTATGTAAAATCACTGACCTTGATCTGAGGATAGACCTCTTTAACACAATCAATACAGGTGCAATCCGATAAGAACATTCTACTGTTTTATTAAAGTGCATCTAATTCAAAACTCAATAACTCTCACAAATCCTTAATCAGAGAAGACATCCTGGGAGGTATTTAGGTGAGTGATCTTATAACTCTTGCTCTCTCCTTGTTAGAATGGCATTTTACAGATATACATGTCTGTTTTCTCTTTGCCTTCTCCACAATAATTCTCCCATTTATATGCACGGTTTTGTTGACTGTGATGCGATTAGCAAACTTTTTTTTATTTAGAGAGGCTGAGTCAAGTGTCAGTCTTTGCTCACCTCTAGGGTGACCAGATGTATAGGTAACAAAGTCCTGTGGCACCTTAAAGACTAACTATATAGTTTTGAAGCGTATTAGCCCACGAAAGCTTATGCTTCAAAACTTTATAGTTAGTCTTCAAGGTGCCACAGGATTTTGTTACCTCTGCTATTCCAGACTAGCACAGCTGCCTCTCTGATTCCAGATGTATAGGGACAGTCCCGATTTTTGTGTCTTTTTCTTATATAGGCTCCTATTACCTCCCACCCCCTGTCCCGATTTTTCACACTTGCTGTCTGGTCACCCTACTCGCATCATCCCCAGCACGGCCAAGCTTGTAAAGAGCAGATCTATTTTCCTTAATGGCATATCGGGGCCTTCAGACTCGTACACAGCATATGAGTATTGCTCTGGAGGAGGGACTCCATTCACACTTCCCTTCTCACCCAGGGTGATCAGGGCTCAATAAAAACAATCTCTCCAGGTGCCGCATTATGTGACAGTTTAAATAAAATGAAAGCAGAAAGCAATTATTGTGGTTTCTGGAAATGATTTTAAATCAAAATGATATGTATTGAATAAGACAAAATAAGCACAAGGTGGAGAGCTCCACCTGCACTGTTTACTCTGAGGTAATTATTATCCTTTCCAGGTGATCCTCAGCATGCGCCATGATAATGTAAAAGAAATTGCCATTTGTAGCAGTTGAACTGTGTGTTGATTTATAGTCGCTGACGTTCACATAAGGCAGATTGAGGGCATTAGGTTGTCGGTTTAAGTGCAAACAACTGCACACGGTTAGCTAGATGCACGGCTCACGGCTTTAGCCCATATAGCACTCCAGGCTTTGGGGTATATATCTAATAGGTTTTCAGATTTAACCTCTCACTATAGCAGGGCTGGCCCACAACATTTTGGTACCGTGCTCCATCGCATGGGCTAAAACTTTGAAAGGTCTCAGTTCTGCCTTCTTCCTGTTCCACTCCTCTCATGGTACTGCTCTGCTACCTACCCCAATAAAGGAGAACTAACAACTTAAAATGCCTTGTTTAAAAATTTTAAGTAACATTTAACTTTCAAACGCCTGAACAGCAAATGTAACTTTTCTTGTCTGCATAGTAAACACTGGCATTTTTATCTGGTTGAACAATCAAAGTGGTGCTTTCCATGCCTTCTTGATGGCAAAGATTTGAACTACTTCTGCTTCCTGAAGGTCCACAGTTTGGACCAGCTGAGATGGTTGCAAGTCCGACCAGCCTCTCCTGTGTCATTGTGGAGTGTAGATGTGTTTTCATTACTTTCAGCTTGGAGAAACTGCGTTCTCCACTGGCAGCTATTACAGGAAGTGTTAGAAGTATGCACAGAGCAACAAAAGCATTTGGAGAGAGGGTGGTCATCTTATTTGTGCATATATATTCCAGAACAGCCTTTGGAGTTGATCCTGCTGGGGAAGTGGTTAGGAGTGGGGGGGCCTCTGGAGGGGGCAGTCATAGGACAAGGAGCAGGGGGGGTTGGATGTGTCAGGGTTTCTGGAGGGGCAGTCAGGGGGCAGGATAGGAGGTGGGACTAGGCTGTTTGGGGCGGCACAGCCTTCCCTACCTGGCCTTCCATACAGTTTCACAACCTGATGTAGCCCTTGGGCCAAAAGGTTTCCCCCCCCCCCCTTAATGTCTTCGTATCAAGACTGGATGCCTTTCTGGAAGATATGCTTTAGCCAAACACAAGGTATTGGGGTCACTACAGGGGTAATTGGGTAAAATTCTATGGCCTGTGTTATACAGGAAGCCAGATTAGATGATTTAATGGTCCCTTCTGACTTTGAACTCCATAGATCTGTGAATCCTCTGTGAGGACTATATATTTGCAAATAAAAATGGATTAGGATAATTTAGCAATATGGGCCCTGAATCTGATTTTACTGGTGTAACTTCATTGTGCTAAGATCATAAATGAGGTTGCAGCCAAGTCCAATATATAAAGTATAAAGCACTGTAAGTAAATTCTTTTCATTGTCACCATCTTCTCTATACTGTTTGTGGATCATTCCTCTCCTTGCTGGTCTGAATGGTGCTTATGGCAATCCAGTACTGTGCACCCCAGTCTTCAGTGGCAAAGATATGTCATCCTCACAGATCTCAAAGCACTCAAATTTGAATCCCTGAGCTATAACTTAAAAACAGCCCCTTCTGGGGTGGAACAAAGCAACTGTTTAGCAGTACCCAGGGTCCTACACAACAGTTGAGGATAGGAAGGGAAAAGCACCATTTTCAAATTGCAAATAGACTGAAATAACGGTGGGAAGGGAGAGCAGCATTCCAGATGCTTTATTTTGTCCATAACTGCATATAACCTTTTTTTATATTAATCTAATACAGTCATGGTCTGTAAACAAGTTCTGCCCTTATGCCAGAGTGGTCTGGCTCTAAAGAATTCCCACCCCGGCTGGAAAATAAGGATACCAGAGATCTAATTAAAAATTGGAGTTTGAGATACACAACAAGACTTTAGACTCCTCTGGCATTTAATGGAATTTGCTGTGGTGCTAAAGTAGTATTTCACCCCCTGTCATTTTGACATGAAAAACATTAGAGAATATTTGATTTTACTGTGGAACAAATTATGGTAATAATGAGTCTTTGAGAGAAAAAATGTGCACAAACGGATACAATCTCATTTAAAATGTGCATGTTAAAATAGAGCATATACATGAAGAGATGGCTGTTACTTAATCAACAAATTTTTATTTTATGAGATGTATGCCCTTTCAGTGTTGTTTGACAATTCTTTTTAATTTAGCTATCTAAACCCCACTCCTATTGCATGCACTATCAGCCTCTATATAGAATTCAAGGTGGTGCCAGAGCTCACTGGGCAGATAACGTCCCCCCTATATTTTCTGTTTGACAGGATGCGGTATTGGTGATCTCCGTACAAACTGGCAACTAACTACTTTGTTTTTAAGATCTGCTAGATTTTTTAATTTACAAGGCTGAGTTCATTTAATTTCATAGAATCATTCATTTTTAATGGCTAAATCCTGCCCCAGATTGCCTTGAAGGGTCTCAGTTGAGTGGTCCCTAAAATATTTATTTGATTATTAGATTTATAATGTACCCATTGGTCAGATGCATGTTGTTACTTCATCAGTATTATAAATGAGAGAGATGCTCTGTTGCATGCTTTTATTTCAAGCCTAGAGGAGAACAGTTGATGAGACAATGACAAGAACTAGTGGTCTCAGCACTAGACTGAGAGCCAGGAACTCCCACGTTCCAGTTCTGACCATGACTCTTTCTGTGACCTTGGGCAAGTCATTTAACTCGTCTGCCTCTATTCCTCTGCTTGTAAAATGGAAATAATCATGCGTATCTCACAGGACTGTGGTGAGATTCAGTTAGTGGGACAGATTCAGTGACAATAAGGCCTGCTCCAGCTCCCACTGAAATCAGTGGGAAAATCTCAATGTCAGTGGGGTGGAATCAGACCCGTGATGCTGGGAGGTGTGCATTATGCTTCCATGCACCACCAAGCCCCTTTTGCTACAGGGGCTTGGTGGTGCAAGGAGGGAATGGCTGTGAGGGAATGGAGGTGGTTTCACTATCACTGTCTTCCCTCAGGGTTCTCTCTGGCTACAGCAGCTTTAGTTTATGGCCAGAACTTCATAAGTGCCCTACCAGGGGAGTCTGCTGAAGAAATGGATTGAAGCAATGCCCTCCTGCTCCTCAGGCCACAGCCCTTTTTTAGGTAGTCCTGCCCACTTTTTGGACTGTGCTGGTCCCTATATCTCTCCCCTCCACTCCATTGCAAGTTGGGCAGTGGCCCTTTCTGCAGCTATAAACTTCCCCTCATCAGACTTTCGAATTCTTTGGTCCTCCACTAGTATTTACCTTCATAAATCCCTAGGGTGAATTGGTCCCAGCCTTTATAAAGCACTATCTAAGTCCTAAGCACTATTGTTCTTTGTCACCTGCTGATTGTGGATGATAATTATGGAAGGTTCTACCTAATGAAAAACATGCACTGAGATTTTGATCAGTTGTAAAAGAGCAGCAGTCACAACAAATTATATTTGCAGTGTTATTGAAGCCATGTTCGTCCAAGGATATCAGAGAGATAAGGAGAAGGAGTGTCGTGAGGTAACATCTTTTATTGGGCCAACTTCTGGTGGTGAGAGAAACAAGTTTCGAGTTTAGCCAGAGCTCTTCTTCAGAACTCCTTTGTAAGCTCAAAAGCTCGATACTCTCACCACCGGAAGTTGGTCCAATAAAAGATATTACCTCACTCGCCTTGTCTCTCTAACAAATCATATGGTCCCTTAAGTCTGAAATAAGTATGTAATTATGGGTCTTTTTTGTGAATTGGGTCACTTTACCTTAAACAGGAATATATGTAAGACAAATGCAGCAGGTCCTTTTAAAAAAAACTCTTACCTCCCCGCCCCAGAATGAGAATGGGAGATCTGCCATTTTATTTGGCTAAACAGTGATATAGTAATATAAACTAATTATCTGCAAATGTTTAAGCAGTGAATACCAAATGAGATGACTTGTTTCACAGCTGGGATGCCTTGTTTTTATAAAAGCATTTAAAAATAAAAATCAAGAAGTAAGTGTGTGTGTGTGTGTGTGTGTGTGTGCACGCACACTTGCATTTTCCAATAATGTTTATATAAGTATACTACTCTGACTAATTAAACACAGATATTCAGGCTATGGACATCTGACAATTTTTTCGGCACTAAACAAGCCTGTCTTTTTAAAGTCCCATATAAAATCGTTATGACTGATACAGTCAATGGCCTTGTGTTTAGATAGATTTTGGTTTGGAATTTGAGTCACTGTGGTGTAGGCTCACAGGCTTATGTAGAAAGCAAATCCTGGCAAAAGAAAACAGTAAGTGTGAGCTGCCAGGAGATCTTATAAAGAATTTGCATAAAATCTTGCTCATAAATAGAATGGGGAAGGCAGACACCTTAGTGGAACCTTTGATTATATCGTCACGGTTAGCAGCTGTCCCAGCCAAAAATGCAGGAAGCATTTAATGTAATCTTTCTGTATAATGTAATCAGACTGTGTCTGAGGGATATCTTAGGATACTCTGATAGTCAATGATTAAGTGTGGTCAGGGACAGTCAAATTGTTTTATCACACATAACTAGGCTTGTCAAAATTCAATTTTTAAAAATAATTTGGATGGATACTATTGATGTTTATTTACAGACTTTTTTATTTTTATCAATTTAAATTTTTACAATTGTGTGAAATTATGAGGGGGAGGGGTAAAGATCGTACATAAAAATATGCAGAGTAAATATCCTTAAATCAAACTCTAATAAATTCACAACCAGCATTTTTCTTACTTTGCCTATTTATACATTTCTATTCTCGTCACTGGAAATATTTGTTGTCAATTTGTATGTGTACTGTGAAATCAACGTTTGCTGACATTTACCAATATAAATTTAATCCTTCCAAGCCTAGACATAACTTGGCAAAGGCTAAGGAAAATGTGTATGAACGTAATGGTTCAAAGCTTTTATTACTTACCCAACAGGTGATTTTTAAAATGTACTTGCTTGCCTTCATGTCAAATGCAAAGTAAAATAGGTGGCTTTAACTATGATTAGTGGGAGAGAGCAAGAGAAAGAGCAGCTGTCCTCTGATGTCAGCCTGCAAATTGGTCTAAAGAGGACCTGAAGGCAAACAGAGACTCCTAGAAATCCCAGGAGTCCTGTAAAAGACGAGACTATAGGAATAGTGTCATTCCATGTAGGACAGCATTCAAATTACGTAACAAATCTATGCACAGGATAGATGGAAATCTGCCCTTTAAGAATATGTGCCTTCTAATGGGGTCTCAGGAGAAATCCAGTTTAGCTAACCAAGAGCTGAGGATGCTGCATATCCTCTGCCTGCTTTGTTTAATCTCTCTGTAATGTAGAGAAGTCCATAGGAACGACTATGGAGAGCAAGGGATTTGGAAGATGAGAGCACTTGATTTGGGAGAGAACTAGTAGGCACTTCTGAAATATTTTCCCTGTCTAAGGGATGGAAGCAGTTTCCAGAATCATCATCTGTTCATCAATCAAAGGCGAGTCAGGATTACCTTTTCTATTTCAATTACAGAGTCCAGGGCGTAAGGAAAGGGATCTGAAGCTCTAGCAAGGATTTTCAGTCTCTCTTACAATTCTGCCGACAGAATAGTGTCCTAGAAATAATACTACATTGAGTTTAGATGCTGCATTCCAAAGGATCACAAAACACTTTACAGATAGTCTGTTTAATATACAGAGTAGCACATTACCGCTGCTGACATGCAGCCGCCTCTGGAGTATAGACCACAGCAGTTGCGTGGCATCACTCCACGAGACTAAAAGAAAGAGAGCGAAAAAGAATGCTAGGTCCATTTGAAACTGGGAGGAAGGTAAGTGGACAGAATGTATCCATTGAAATTGGAATTTGACCAGGACACTGCACATGACTCTTGTGAAAGTGCCGTGCAATCTGTAATGACCAGGAATAGTCAGGACTTTGATTATTACTCTCCTTGGAATGACCTCCAACATTACAGTGCATCAAAAGAAGAGCTTAAATATTGGCCCGGCACTGACTGAGAGGAAAGAGTGCCACCTATTGAAGCATCAACACCACACCTTGCAGCAGTTTGGGTTTTCTGTGAAGGTCTCCTGTTGAAACACTGGCCATTCCCAATCCTGTTTCGCTGGTGAAATTTGACAAGATTATCTCTGAGGATGGAATGGCTGCGAGTTGATCATAAACAGGATTTCCATGAAGGTGACTGACTTTAGCATGAAAGCAAATGCAGAGAGTAAATCTACTGATTTCCGCCGCTCCAGTAAGGTTTGCCCCATAGTGAATCTGAGGCCTTTCTATAGCTCGGAGCAGATGGGAACCTCGAAGTGCAGTCTTTACTCAGATTAATTTTTGCTAGATTATCTCAGGATCTGATCATGATCTTGATTTCTTTCATGTGGGCTTCATAGATTTGCTCTGTACAGTTAAAGTTCTTTGAGGGGTTTAGGATTAAAGCAGGATTGAAATATGGTAGAGAACTCTGTAATGATACATAAGAAGCTTAGCCAGATAACCTAAATGGATGGAAAAAATTTGGGGTGTAATTTACTTGGGGATTAATCCACTGCACCTTCGGAAGGGGTGGAAAACGTTAACTGTTTAGAAAGGCGCCCTGTGGGGAGGAATCTTTTAGATGAGAAAAGCACATCCCCCCGCTCCCCCCCAGGAAAAACAATTGTCTGGGGGAGGGGGATCTCAAGCATTGTTATTCTAGCCTGTTCATTGCAGAAATAGTTGAGGAAATCTGCCACTGCATTTATGCAATTTTTGGAGAACACATCCTCTTCCCTGAAAAGATCCAGGACCAAAGAATGAGATAATTTGCTTATGCCTAGACCTAGATGGATGTAGCTGGTAGTCCAAAGAGAGGTGGGGGTTACCTCTGTGACGGGGGGAAAAACAACAACAACAAAAAGGCCTTCAGTGATTGGATATAGAATAGAATAAAATAAAAAATAGAAAAATAGAAAAATATAGAATAAATAAATTTTATTTCTATATAAATATAGAATAATAGACTAGAATATAGAACAGAATATAGAGTAATATAATAAAAATAAAATAAAAAATAGAATAAAAAAGGAAAGTTAACTGTTCCCACAGAAGGCCATTTGACCTGAAATCGCAAAAATCTGAGGTTTGGGGACTGCTTTTAATTTAGGGCATGAGGGTGAATGAACCCCGCATGGGCTATGGTAAAACATGTTATTAAAATTCCTCCCTAAATAGACAAATGAGCCTGCAAAAAATTACCAGGAAGTGCATTACAGCCACCGTTAATCTGGTTGCTCAGTCTGTTCTCTAAACAGGGGGCAATGGAAGAACAGGAGCATCGTGGATTAAGCAGGCTCCTCCAAGAGGTATTATTACCCAGGGAAGTGGGAAGTCAGAGAAAACCGGAATTTGAATTTGATCCAAGGCATTTCTCCTCTGCTGTCTGTAGGAAACCTTTGTAAAATAGCCTCTACCTTTTCCTGTATTTCCTTTGGCTGAAACCAACCTCATTCTTCCGCATGGATGTCAGCTGAAGAAAGGTCATTTCCTTGACATACAGACAGGCTTGGGGATCTTTGACTTTGCTTAGAGCTGGGGTGAGGAAAGCCTTTTATTATGCATTTTGACTAGCAGGCTTTGGAGGAAAATGACATTTTGTATTACTGCTTAGTGGTTGAAAAGACCTATTCAGACTTCATCGTGAGGGGGTGGATAAGCCTCTCGGTGGTACCCCAATATAAGGCACAATAGGTACTTGGTTTGCAGTTTCACTATTTCTAGATGCTGGTTATTTACAGTTAGGGTGACCAGACAGCAAGTGTGAAAAATCGGGACAGGGGAGGAGGAGTAATAGGAGTCTATATAAGAAAAAGACCCCAAAATCTGGACTGTCCTTATAAAATCAGGACATCCCATTTATAGTCCTCTTAAATTCAGGCCCGCCCCCCCCCCCCCCAAATGAATGGGTCCAACCACGTTCTTAGGGAAATGCTGTCTCTTATGGACTCTCTGGGGAAGACTCAGGAAGGCTCATGTGTCTGCTCATTTGGGCATTCACTTCTAGACAGTCCTGTTTCACAGCACTGCCTATATCCTCCCTGTAGAAGTAGTACAGGGTTCCCTCTTTAAAAAGGTGCTCTGTTGTCCCCTCGGAGGAGGATTACATTTTTGCAGATATTCATCCCCTTCCTAGCAATAATCCTCCACCCGGGTCACGTTGGTTCTCTCCCAGTGACAGCGTAAAGGGCAGACAGCACGAGAAAGAGTTGCTGTGAGGTGGCAAGGGAGAATGAGAGCTCAATTATCTCAGTGCTTTTCTGGGTGACCATTAAGGCTCCAACCATCTTCTCTGGAAAAGTTCACAAACACTGTCCGAGTGCAGTACTTTTACCACATTATCTCTTTTCTCTCAGAGGTCACACTAGTTCTTAGAGGTTAAGAGGGAGACAAAGGCCTCAATAATTCTGGAATGTAATGTGACCTCAATAAGGCACCGTGGAGATTTTTTTTTCTGTAGGACCCTGAAAAGTTGCTTAAAGCATGTGAAATCAAGGAGAAATGTCCTGCTTAGGGGTCTCTGTGCTACTAAGATACAGGGGCAAACTTCCTCAGTCAGCCTCTAGACAATTTAGGAGTGTGTTCCATTCATGACCTTCTCAGCAAGGTTCATTCTAAACTGAAACTTTAGGTATATTAAAGAAAAACTCATAGTCCTTAAGAGATGGAGGATTAAAAGATTTCATCTGAGTCCTGCACTCATGGAGATGTTTGATCAAAGGGCCACAGCCACATGTCTTTACATTATCTAGACAGATGATCCTGAAGAAAAGGTTCAGTAACTCTGAAGAAAGCTGAAATGGAGCCAAAGGGACTTTGTTGGAACTGGACAAAAGGATTGTTGTTGTGCAACAACTAGTGGTTTCAGGTGATCTTGTTTGTTTAAAACTCAATAAACTGATTTACAGCTTGGACTTTGGTTCAAAGTTAAACAAAAAATAGAAATGTAAGTAGACAGTTGAAGGGGCAAGGTTAAACTTGTGTTTTCAATTCAAAACCCTTGTTCAACTGGCCTCTTCAACTGTCCTTGAACACTTCTTTGGTTTGGGTTTTCTTGATGATCTCAGATGGGTTTCCCCTGAGTGCACATAAAAAAATCACACTGTTTCTTGTAGATTCTCCTAGTCTGAGAGGTGGCTCTTTACCCAAGCTCTACCCTGGAATCAGGTTTGTTATTATCGTATAAATATATGTCTGAACTGAGCTCGGTGCAGGGATGGAGGGGCTGCTGTTGGGAAGCTGGTTATAGCTCATCGATTCTCAGCCAGCATAGCCTCAATGTGAGTTAAAAGTGCGTCAGGGCTGCGCTAAGCTATGTCGCTGGAGATCATTTGTCCATGGAGGATCAATAGCAGCATTCTGCCTCGACCCCACCCTTTCCTTCTGCAGGAACTAACTCTCCTGGCTTTCCACCAGGGGAGTTCTCCATTGGTGCATTGCAGCCAGAATCCACCTCCTTTGTGTTTTTGTGCAAGTGTAATGCAAGATCTAGCCCTTTTGGTTTTCTTTTCAATGTACATGCTTCCACCTGTTGTGAGTAAGGGCAGTGTTCTAAGGCTCCTCACTGTTGGCCATTCCCTTTGTTTTCTCTATGGCCTATCAGGTGGGTGCCAAAGGCACCTTTCGTGTACTGTTCCAGTAGACCAACAACTGACAAACATGACAACAAGGTTAACAATTGTTTTATGAATGGTGATAGGGATCTAGATGGAGACCACCAGAATCAAAGCATCAGTGATCTAGACTGGGCCTTCAGAGAGGAGAGGCAAGTGCAGTAGCCCACTGCTTCACCCCTAATTATTACACCATCACCTTGGTTCCCTGCTGCTCTGCTGATTGGGTGGCAATTGATGACTGTGGAGGAGGCCAGTGCAAGGCCTATGTGCTACATATATTCCAATTAAGCCCTCAAAATAGGGCGAAAGTAGGACTTACATGGTGCATAGACCAGACAGCAAATGTGAAAAATTGAGATGGGGGTAGTGGGGCAATAGGAGACTATATAAGAAAAAGACCTAAAAATCAGGACTGTCTCTATAAAATCAAGACTTCTGGTCACCCTAATAGGCCTTGTGCTAGCTTTCTGCACAAGGGTGAATTTCATGCAGGGGAACTATGTTGGTGCTTTCTATGAAGGGCTGCTTCTGAGTGTTAGATATGTGAAGAAATCTACTGTCCAAGCATTGGCCATGGCAGGACAGAACTCACTGGAAACTGCTTCTATTATTAAAGTAGTTAGAGTGGGCTTATTAAATTCAATGAGATTTGGGTCAGTTTATTCCTGGAAAGAAGAGAGAGGTAGGACGTCTCTCCAAGGTGTTTACTTGGTTGGTTCCCACTGTTGATGTGTGCATTTGTAGTACCAGTTATTTGCATACGCTCCTCTTTTGAACTCCAGTACTCAGAGGGATCACAACTGCCAAATGAAGCAGCGATTAGATCAGCTGGTTCAGTCGGAAATCCGGGGTCAAACAAGGACCAGGGTGTGTGTACTTGAGAGAGTGGAGTCCATATTGGTCCTGTTGTCAGACTTACGTTTTGCAAGGAGCCAATTCTTGGAATAACATTTCACAATCTCTGGTTTCTAAATAGCCAGTTTTCCCAGGCCCAATTATTATGTCCAAGGTGTTTTATTTTTCTTTTCACATGCAGTAGAATGGTGTGAAAAGGCGTGGGGGGGGGGGAGAGGAGTATTAAAATGACTGTTAAAAATTCAGAAATGTAGGTGAATAAAGAAAAAAAAATCTTCTCCCCCTGCCAAAAATCATCACAGAAGAATAATAATGTTTTTCATTTCTGCAGCACCTTTTATCTGAGACTCTCAAAGCTCTTTGCAAACATGGATCAAGCTTTGCAACTGTCAAGCTTCAGACTGGAAATAAGGCATAAGCTGTTAACACGAAGGGTAAGTAACCATTGGAACAATTTACAAAGGGGCGCGTGGGATTCTCCATCACTGACAATTTTAAAAACAAGACTGGATCTTTTTCTAAAAGATATACTCTAGGAATTATTTTGGGGAAGTTCACTGGCATGTGTTATTCAGGAGATCATTCTAGATGATCAAAATGGTCCCTTCTGACCTTGGAATCTATGAATCTATGAACACTTCTTAAGTGATTTTTTTAGGGAGCCATTTTACAACTGAGGGACATTGAGGCAGAAAGGTTTAATGACTTCCCCCAAATCAGGAAACCCTTCTCCAACCCCCAACCCCCCCCACAAAAAAAAAACAGTGGCAAAGGAAGGCATAGACCACAAAAGTCCCAACTCCTTATCTACTTCCCTAATCATTATACACAATATATTTTCACTGGACTACACAAATCTGAATACAAGAAACCAAAATCACATTTCCTGTAGATGTGTGAAAATGGTATGTTTGGTCTGATAATCTTGAACACATTTCTTTTGAAAGCATAATTTATTAAAATAAGCGCATGTAATTTTGCAATTATAAGTACAATATGTGTATTAAACACATTAGTTAAGAAGTAATGCTTTTAAAACTGCAAATCACTAACCCAATGCATTTTACAATGTTTTAATGAACACTTTTTCATATGGTATTAATATACATTAGCTATGTTAATACAAGTAATGCTAATAATGTACAAAGCCATTATTTTGCTACAAAGTCAATAATGGTTGGTAGCGATTCCTAGACTGAACTGCCTGAGAGGATTTATATTGTGTTTAGTGCCACTGAATTTCTCTCTCTGTTAACTAAATTCCACAGAGGGTCATTATCTATGTCTGTGGGGTGATTTTCGAGGGGTTCTATGAATCAACACAGGTGCTGGGTAGAAATATCGCACAGATGCCCTTGTGTCTTCCATAAAGCAACACCAAGATATAGGGCATGTACCCTGTTTTCTATTGCCTGCTGACTATTGTTTCCTTGCACTTGCCTGTCTGTCTATCTCCATCTGTTATTTCTTGCCCTATATTTAGATTGTAAGCTCTTTGGGACAAGTGCTGTCTTTTTGTCCTGTTTGTACAGCACCTAACACAGTAGAGTCCTTCTGCAGGACTGGGATTCATAGATGCTATGATTAAACGAATAGTTAATAAAAAGAACAACCATTACTTTATGGGTACCTGCCCCCTCCGTTGCACAGGTATACATTTCACCATTATGAGTTAAGCAGAGATAGTCCTGACCTGCATAGTTTGGATACAAACTTGCCCAGCATACATGGTGTTTGGGTTCTGAGATGGATTCAAAGCCAAACTGAAGTCAATGGAAAAAGTCCCAGTGACTTCCACGGGCTTTGCATCACTCTCTTGCTTTGAGCTCACCTTTAAATACAACTTTGATCTATTTTAACTAAATTGATTTTATCGGCTAGATTCTCTCTTTGGAACAACGACGATTGTTATTTTGCCAGATAATCTGGTGAAATGGAATAGTTGTTTAGTTAGTGGATGGAGTGAGGAGTGATTATTGGGAGAAATTCTATGTGAAGTTGTAATACAATTTGCAACTACATTATACTGCTTGCTTTAGGAAAACATTTATAAGCTGATTTGCAAGTAAAATATTTTATTATACTAATATTCAGAACATTTTATTCTACTAGTAAAATTCTTGCATTATTTGAGAGACCATTCTTGCATTGTAAAATTAACCATGTATCTTGTAAATCAACAGAGAGAAGAAACCACAGTGGTTGGTTCAAATATTAAGCATACAGATTTTAATAATAGCATGTTCCTGTTTAATTTTTAATTTACTTAACCACAGCATTTATTCTAACTTAAGGCAACAATTTGCCTGTAAAATGCAATTATTTGCAACTTTTCCCATTTTTGTACAATATGCATATATACCACTCCCCATATAGTTTGTTTCATGGTCTCTAGCTTCTTGTAATGTTTTGGCTTTTGGAAATACACTGCTGTAGGCTGCAAAAGTGAACTTTTAGCCAATGCGTTTATGAAATGAATCAGGCTTATTGTGGCATGATTCATTGTAATTAGATCCATAAGATTGATGAAGTTCCAAGCACCTCATCCATCTCTGATTCTACCTCTTCAGCTTCTGGCTCGGGAACTATTTTCTTCATCATAAACCAACATGTACCCATTGCTTATGTAAGGTTTTGCTTTCCGTAAAACATGTGAATGGGCACCATGCTGGGAAGGCCAAGATGGAAATCTCCAATCCAGCCTACCCTACAGTAGAAAGAGGTTTGGGCCAAAACCAGAATTATTAGTTTTTATTCTTAGAGCCTGAGGAAACCATAGCCAACAGAAAACCATCCCAATAATAGCAGCCCATGCTGCATTCCCCTAAGACTGAGTGGGCAAGAACCACAAAATATGGGCTGGCCCCAAAAGACAAGGATATGGAGCAATTTAGTGCCTCTCAAGCGGCTTTTAAAAATTCTATTCTTGCGTGAGTGTTCCACCCCATACCTGGTTCCCTCTGATGTAGGTGCAGAGGGCCTCCCTTGTAGCTTTAACACTATTTTCAGAGGCCAGATAAAAACACTTTAAATGATGCCGGTGATTATTTTTTGTCATGCCATGAGGCTGTCGGCTGCTTCACAACACATCGCCACCATCTTGCTCTGGGACTCCCACTGCAATGAGGACTTTGGGCCTGAAGAGGCTCTTAGGGTACGTCGATACTGGAATCAGACACCTGCGGCTGGCTCACACCAACTGATGGGGGCTTACAGGGCTTTGGCTAAGGGACTGTTTAATTGCAGTGTAGATGTTTGGGCTCAGGCTAGCAGGGTGCTAGAGCCCTGGCTGTAGCTTGAGCCCGAATGTCTACACTGCAGTTACACAGCACATTAACCCAAGCCCTGCAATCCTGAGTCAGTTGGCATGGGCAGCTGCAGGTGTCAGTGTAGATATGCCCTAAGAGAGATGATAAAAACACACAACTGACAAGTTGTAGTCCACTCTAGCATTTGCGGAGGCCATAGACATGGTTCTTATCTCATATTAAGCTCACCTAGAGTACGTCAGGAGTAACTCCATTAGAATCAATGGAGTAAAAGCTGTGTAAGTGAAATCACAAGCAGGCTCCACGTGGGAAAGCTTCCAGACCTTTAGATAACTGTGTGGACAGCATAGAGGAGCAGAGTGAGGCTTTGGTTCAATGTGATACCTTTTCTGACAGAAATCTTGATAATCCTGGAAAAGTAGGTGGAACTAGAAAGGTAAATATCCTGTGTCTTGAAGAACAAAACCCCCGGGCATTTCCTGACTTTTATGAAGGACCTTGATCTCCTAACTCCTAAAATAAAATATGAAAAGGAACTCTGATCTATCTGGGAGAGGTTTACAGGACCCTCTATGGAAGTGAGAGAATTATAGAAACATCATTACTGTGAGCCTGTCAAATGAGTAAACAGAGTAAAAATTCTTGATGTGAAAAAATGAGCTGCTGAAGAAACCTACAAATACAATAAAATATTCTTCTTGGATCTGAGTTTTCTGCTAAGACCTAGACATGGAGGAAAGAGTTTGCTCCCTGGAACACAGTTCTGTCAAAAAAGAAATAGAGGTTTCAATCACAGCAAGACTGAGGGTATACTTTGGAGACAAAATGTATATCTTCTGACACTGGGACTTCAGAAATAAATCCTTTTTGAAAATTACAGGTGGGCACAAACTAAAACTCAACCATAGGAATTGCATACAGAATCAAACCAGTGGTCTGTCTAGTCATGTATCTTGTTTTTGCCAGTGGCCAGAATCATATGCTACAGAGATAATATGGTGGATAATTACACTGATCCTGCTCCCTTTGAAGTCAATGGCAGAATTCCCATTAACTTCAGTAGTGCAGGGTCAAGCTGCTGTTGAACACTGTGGGAATCTGAAAAGCAAATCTGGATCCCAATTTTGCAGATGGCCTGTCTTCACAATGGGCCAAACCAATTCCAACAACCCTAAATTTTGTTCTGGATCCAGATTCATATTTTGTGGCTTGAGCCATTCTCCAGAAGAAATACAAAATGAGAGTAGCTTCGTAGACTCTACCAGGAATAAGAGTTGAGTAAATAATTTGTAGCAAATGATGTATTTGGTGAATCTGCCCCCCTCCACACATCTTTTTACTTTCCCACAAACTATCCATCAGAATCTTACAGGTTTCCTGCTTTTGTTACTTCTTATTTGTGCATCTTTCTTGTGAGTATTCAAAGGCTTTAACTCCAGTTTCAAGCTGTGATGGCATGTTTTATTGGGTGGTATTTTTCTGTATCCTAAGAAAGGAACTCTCAGAAACCAGTTGCCAATGTGCATACTCAACCTTACAAGTTCATTTGCTTTCCTATGTATATTTTAAATATCATTTCTGTTTGTAATAAAGGTGCAATAGACAGGAGTGCTCGTAAGTGATTGAACTATATATATATATTTCCAGGCCCCAGGTACTTGACAAGAGCCAGGGTTCCAAAAGTTTATTAATCTTAGATGTGACAGAGGTCGCTATCTACTAGCTAGAAGGCAGTTACATCTTCCTCTTAAAAAAGTCGAATGCAAAAAAACCCATAAAATATCTTTAAATGAGAACCTCAGAGTAATTCAACCAATTAATAAAACACCAATAGAGATGTCGAGATGGAAATGGAGACGATGTTATGAATCAACCTTGACTAATTAGAGGATTATTGTGGCTCTGACAGTAGACATCTGTCAATAGCTGCTATCCCTGAACCTGAATGGCTTTGTGATAGCGTGACCGCTTGTTCTCAAAACAGTTCCTTCTTCAGCGGCTTATACAGCCTCTGAAGTGGATCACCACTTCTTGTCACCAAAGATGAGGGCTCAGATTCTTTTGGCACCAACAGTTATGCCGGGGTTTCTGTGTCATAGTCATAGTCTCCCCAAAAACCCCACTAATGCTGCCAGCACAAGGCTGGGCAAGAGCTATTGTGGAGGAATGGTGGCTAGCAGCAGCCATATTGTTTACAATACAAATGGTTCCTGGGGCAGGAACAGCTGGTGATGTGACTGTGCTCTCCTGAGAATGTAAACAAAACTCAGATATTTTCTTTTGCTCTTTGTGAAATAACTTGCACAGATAACAACTACTGTTGTTTCCTTGATATTGATATACAGAATGTGGGGACAAGGCCCTCTGCTTTATCAAGGCAACTCTATAGGTAGTACTGCGTTCTTCAGTCGTGTGTGTGAGCTGTCGACAGTTTTCTTTGGCTTTAGAAGTGCCCTAAATTAATAGGCTAAGTAGGGCTTGGGCAGCTACCACTGTTTTAAGGTGGCACCAGAATAGTACAGCAACTGCTGTGATCACTCACCAGCATGCTAGTCCTGGACTGCCCTTCTCTGGCTGCAGAGTTATTGCTCAGTCATTCCCCTCTACGCAAAAGGGTTGTCCTTGTTTCTGCTCAGGCAAGTATAGCAGGAGTCTCTCTGTCTCAGATATGCCCCTGATTCCTTTGCACATCTTTTACTGCAAAGGTTTCCGGAGCACAATGCCTTATGTGAGCTTGGATTAAACATCCAATAAATATATTATTACATTAGCCTGATTTTTGGCTCTTCATAAAATGAGCTAACTGCCTGGTGGTTCATTAGTGATTTTTCTGTTTCTTGGTAAGCATTGAAGTCACATACACAGTAAATTCTCATATTTTTCTTTGTGGGCTTATTTTCTCATCTATTTTAATTCTTTTCCATTTCCCTGTTCTTTGCTCATATTTTGTGTCCATAATTTGCTGATGGTTTTTAAAAGGTATATGGGAATTTGACCTGTAAGTGGAAAATGTAACTTTCTAAATATTTTTGACAAAGTAATAATGCTTATATTTACACTGTTGATTACCAGGATTATCTAGTTGTGCATAGCCAAATCCTGGAGATAGGTAGATGATGTGATCGGAAGGTTTTTAACAGGCCCCAGTCTCAGGATCCAAGTTAAAGCTGATCAGGCTTAGCTTGAATTCATGTGCTGCTTGGCAAATATACTTGCTTTATTCTCAGAAGAAAAATTTTGTGTAATTTGCTCTTTTTTGTGGATACCGGCCCCAATCCAGCACCCACTGAAATAGAGGAAAAGGCGCCCACTGAATTAAATGGGCACTGGACGGAGCCCTAATGCCTTACATATTTTCTGCTTGCTTTGAGGACTGTGTTTTCCACTCCTGTGGGGTTGGAAATGCCCCAATACTTCACATATTTTGGTCAGCCTAGAGTATTGATTTTTACATCGCTAACAAATGCCAGAAGAGTCTAGCATGACTTTCTCTTTCTAATTACGTACAAAGCTGAGATGTAGAAGAGGATCACAAGGGAGGGTGAAACACAGGGAGCACAAGGAGCAGGAATGTTTCCTTTCATTGACTGAATGAATTATTTTTGGCCAGCCACCAGGCCTTTCCCATAAGATAGACGTCTAAGAAACGAACATCTCTCCATAGGCCAGTCTGAGTGGCGAACAATGTAAGCCACCTTCTGTGTGCTTTCCGCTGTTTTGTAACTGAAAACACTAGAGGTTATTACTGCTAGTGTTTATGGAGTACTCTGGGCATGTCTACAGTGCATCAAAACACCCGTGGCTGGCCCGTGGCAGCTGAGTTGGGATCAGGGAGCTCGGGGTGCAGGGCTATAAAATTGCAGTGTAGATGTTCGGGCTTGGGCTCCCCTACCCTATCTTGAGTGTAGAGAATTGGTATCAAAGAGAGTTCAAAGCTGAGTCGGGGAAGGGGATAGAGGGATAGTTAGGCATGAGGACTGAGAGAGGGCACAGGCAGTGAGAGGGAGAGGAAAGGAAAGAAGAATATGTTTATGGGGAGAACATATTGTAGCACCTCGGCGATGAAGGTGTGGAATTTATGGTAAATGACAGGAAGCCAGTGAAGAGCTCTGAAGAGGGTGATGACATGGAAAGAACAAGGTGAGAGTAAGATGAGTTAATAGCAGTGTTTTGGATAGTTGAGAGTCTAGTGCTTCCACGCTGCTGCATTCACTTCTCCACTGCTGCCCTCCTTTAGTGGGGTTACTTTTTTATCCTGAAGTATAAAATGCATCTATCCCACATTTGAGGTGAAAGTGAGAGCTACCCCAGCTCAACTCTGGAGTCTTCTCAAAATGTTAGAATCCTATAAGGACTCCTTTACTTGTCAGGCTTCTAATTTTTAGATACACTCGTCTTCCCCAGGTCCAGTGACCGACCCCCTCATTGTTTAAATTGGTCTTCCCTGAATACTAGCACTGTCCCAGAACAGTGTTTTGAAGCACTCTGAGCCATACTTGTGTAACTAGTCACCAGAGCACAAACACGGTCTTCTAAAATAGCCTGCATGTATCCTCTGCTACATATCCTGGATGTACTGTCCAAAATGAAGGGTATGTACCTTTAGAAAGCATTGCCGTGGCTGCTTATGACAGTATACCACCCTAAGAGCTAATATGAAAAGCAACATAGACCATACATTGTAGGTAAATATCTTCTTTTTTATTTATTCAGGGAAGAGCTACTTTTGGTTGAGCTTGAGTTGGATGGCTTTCAAAGGTAAATGCTTAAGGCTCCTTTAGAGGAACTTGATATTGCCTTTGAGTCAGAACAGGTCTCTTAAAGTGCAGCAGGACCAAAAAAGGACTTGAGGTTATGGTGACCACACATCCTTGATGTCCTGGAAGAGTTCCCGAGTACAGGATGATATTTCAGTCCTTTGCATTCCCCAGGATGTCCTTTTGTCCCACGAAGGGCTGACAATGTCAAAGATGAGCCAGAGAAGAAGGGCATGTGTCTAATGAACCTGTGTAGCAACCAAACAGTACTGTCCCACTGTGGTAACTGATTGCTGCCTTTCCAGTCTGTCAAATGAAGGAGCACCAAAGTCGGGCTGTGAATTCTCATCCTGAGACTGACCCCTCCTGGCTGATCTAACAAATCTTCAGTGGACTTGGAGTCATTGAATTAAATAATGTATGGGAAGGAATGAGATGGAAAAAGGAGCGTTACCAGCAAATAATTCACCAGTAGTGCCTCCTTCTGTGTTTCAGTTCAGCATGAAGTGTTTGTTTCCTTACCTATATGGTTTGTTTAAGCTGATAAGAAGAATGAGAGTAAAGTTAAATGTCAGGGCTCTGTGCAGTGATAAAGATTAGAAGGTGGTAGCTGCTTGCATTCCTAGTTTGGATTTCCTCTGTGTGGCTTTCTTCATACATTTAATATTAGTCACAGCCAATTTTTTTTGACGAAATTACCTTTATAAAGGCAAAACAATCATGTGGGCCTAAAAATCTACCAGAACATTGCAGTTATAAAACAACTACAGCAAAAATGCTTGGAAGGTAAGAAAATATACATGAAGATTCATTTTATGCAAACAAATACTTTAAAGTTTGTAAGCTTATGAGGACCCAATCCTTTCCTTAGTAAAGTACAACTTGCATTGAAATAAGGGGGAATTCCACCACATAGCTAAGGGAAGAATTGACACTTGAGAGTTAAGGCGAGTGTCTACTCTGAAAAGTAACTGGCTACCCAAGTACAAGCCTGCCAGCCCCTCTAGGTCAGTGGCTCTCAACCTTTCCAGACTACTGTACCCCTTTCAGGAGTCTGATTTGTCTTGCACACCCCCAAGTTACATCTCAATTGCAAACTACTTGCTTACAAAACCAGGCATCAAAATACAAAAGTGTCACAGCACACGATGGGCTGAAAAATTGCTGATTTTTTTTCATTTTTACCATGTAAATATAAAATAAATCCATTGGAATATAAATATTTGTACTTAAATTTCAGTGTATAGTATACAGAGCAGTATAAACAAGTCATTGTATGAAATTTCAGTTTGTACCGACTTAGTGTGTGCTTTTTTGTAGCCTGCTGTAAAACTAGGCAAATATCAAGATGGGTTTAAGTAGCCCCTCGAAGACCTCTGCATACCCCCAGGGATATGTGAACCAGTGCTCTAGGTTCATACTAAGGTGGCTAGTCTGTTCCTCAGCAACCACACTGCTATGTTTTTGCAGGTTAACTGAAGAGGAGCGAGCGTACATCTGTGTATGTGGTCTGGGGAGACATGCTCCCAGGCGCAGTGCAGACAGACCCATTATAAACACACCTTGCTGTAACAGAAATGTGGTGCACCTTTTGAGAAATGTGCATGAGACTGCTAGCACCATTCTAGAACCAAAACGCATTCTAGCATCGAAAGCGGGACTGGGTCTTCCAGGTATCCGAAGCAGCTGCCTTCATGGGGCTAGTAACTGTATAAATCATAGGGCCAGCACATAGGTTATTGACCTTAACTAATTTGAGGGCGGGTCCCATAAAATCTACTCATCAGGCTAGATTAAAAAACAGTGATCTGAGGCGTAATCAGTGATTTCTGGCTGCAGCGGAGCAAGTTCATGGCAGAAGCAATAGTTAGGCCTTGAGAGGAGTCTAGCAATAGGGTCTTATGCTTTTAACCCAGCCAACATAATGAGAAAAATCCTGCACACTTAAAATGTGCCCGGTCTCTTTCTTTTCAACATGTGCCAATATGTTACATTCACAGATGGTGTATCAAGGGAGCCCCGATGGCCAGTTACAGCAATTCCTGCACTAATGTGAACAGAGCATTTGATTTCATGGTTTAAAATAAAATGACCCAAATATAATTACTGAAGCTTATTAATTTATTTGTTATGGGTCGGTTACCCTTCACAGGCACTTGTTACAGGGAGGGCTGAGAGGATTAAGGCTTTAGTTGAGCACAGTTTGATTCCTGTATGAAAATTGGACAAAACGAAGCACTAAATTGCATGTTTTATGATTATATCTTATTAAAGAACAATTAATACCCAACTTTGTGTGCACCAGTTTCATCATGCTGAATAGGAGCAGTGTGAAAACGACAGCATCATGAAGGCTACAATTGAATGGTACATGCAGTAGTTAAGTCTGGATTCAAATCCAGCATAACAACTGACAGCTGTTACATCTCACAGCTATTCATGGCCTACGTGGGCTGAAAGTTTCAGTCCAGTTTCTAGTGAACAAGTGTCTAGATAACAACTGGCACCTGTGCCATATAGGTAAGGAAACTGGCACCAGTTTAGCACAGCTAACGGATTGCACATGAATGGAGACCCAACAACCATCTTCCCGCCCCTGGGGTGTGGGCGTTCTTCCAAGGACAAGGCGCAGTGAGGTGGCTGAGGTTCTCACTGGCCCACTCTGTTATTGCTTTGAGGACACCTGAGAGAATTTAGCCTTGCAAGAGTTCGTCATTATTTATGAGCACTAAATTCACATTCACAAACACTGAAGAAAAGTTTGGCTGGGCTGGTAGCACTGCCTACTGTTACGGTCGCTTCAACTTTGTCACATTTTAACTGTTTGGGCTGAAATTTTCCATGCTGGGTGTCTGCCTCTGGCTGAATTTCTGGAAAATTACACCCAGAAGGATTCAGCTGTTTCTGAGAACGAGATTAAGAAAAATAGCAATTCTGTCTTCAGAGCAGGGGTTGAATAGTGTGCAGTAAAGGCCTGGGGCCGTACATTGAACAACAAGGAGAGAACAAAATATTGAATAGCTGCTTGTTAAGCCATAAGTTCTCCTGTGCTCTGGTGCCTATACTCCCCCCACCCCCAACCCCCTTGAGAAGCTTAGGATGCTGGTGTGCTTGATATCCGAGCCAGAGGAGATGGGAGGTGGGGGGGGGGGGGGTTTTGCTGGCCATGCTTGGTCACATGATGCAGCTGAGACCCCCCCTCCCTGCATGGAGCAACAGCTGGGGGGCCGCTGCTTTCCAGGAGGGGAGACTGAGGGCAAGGGGGGAGCCTGCCATGGGGAGGGGTCATGACTTGCAATGTTTCAGAGGTGACCGAACCTTTAAATTACCCCCCCCCCGGCCCACTATCAGCAGGTACGGGTTGTCTCTGCCCACTGCCTATCCTGCTGACCAGCATTGTCTCCTTGTGCTCTCTTGTCTGTATCCAGCTCATGTCACACTTACATTTTAAGCTCTTTGGGGCAGGGACCATCTTTTTGGTCTGTACAGTGCATAGCAGGATGGGGTCCTGGTCTATGACTAGGGCCCATAGGCCCTACATTAATACAAAGAAATAATAAGGTGAACCCAATCCCACATCTTGGGCACTGAATGAGGCAGGAGTTTTGTGGGGAAGAATAGTATGCAATGCAGTAATTATAGATGGTATCATAACACATATGCACGAGGGGAAGGGGGGTCAGGTTGCCCATGCAGCCCATGGCATTTCCTAACTTTTGAGTGCTTGATAATACAGCTTTTTGGGGGGTGTTCATACATATATGCACCGTTGCAGGGTGGTGGATTACCTAATGTGATGGAAGAAGCCCTCCCTTCAGTGTAGGTAGTGTCTACACTTAACCACTGCAGCTGTAGCATTTTAAGTATAGACATACATTCAGTCCCATTGACTTTTAGTTAGACACAGGTCCTAAGCCAACTTGGTACTCTTGAACATTTTACACGATAAGTACTAGTTTCAGAGTTGCATTTCCAAATTCTGTCTAATGTTATATCATTTTAAAAGCACAATTATGCCTAGTTCATAGTGGATTTGTGTGAAACAAAAATGCAAAGAAATGTTAAGCATTTTAAAATATCCTTAACTGTAGGCTTACGTATGAAAAAGATTAAACAAGCAATCTTGACGGACGGTACCTGTCTTTCATAAAGATCAGAATATTTTCATTCATGATCAGATATTTAAGGGTTGATGCAGATATGTAACTCCCACTGACCGTGATAGATCCCATAGTATCAATACATGCATTGCTTTCCAGAAGCAGTGCCATACCAAGAGATTCCCATCTTCCCATACTGTGTTCCTTGGCCATCCCTAACCCTTATTTTAGTGTGAATTTGAACATTCAGTATTTTTAGAAACTGCCATATGTGCCACCAATTTCACCTTGCCTACCAACCATTTTGAATAGTTCTGCCAAAAAAGACATTTATACCTATGGCCTAAGACATCCCCTCTTCTAACTGCTAAACCTTCTTTAGCCTCACAATGAAAACTGCACCCACGCTAACTACCGTGCCAGCTGCTTAACTCTCCTTTTTCCCTCAGTGACAGGTATCCTGTTGCCAAACCTTTTAAAATTCTCATTGCTTACAAATGGACGGCCTATTGTAGGGGAGGAGACTAAAAAAGCTTAGCTTGTGTACCCTAGCAAAAGGAAGGCTGAGAGGGAATATGACTACTCTCTATAAATACAGCCGGGGGTAAACACCAGACAGGGAGAAGAGCTATTTAAGCAAAAGGACAATTTTGGCACAAGGACAAATGGATATAAATTGGCCATGAATAAATTTAGGCTGGCATTTAGATGAAGGTTTCTAACCATCAGAGTAGTTGGCTTCTGGAACAGTCTCCCGATAGGAATAGTGTGTGTGTGCGTGTGGGGGGAAATAACAAATTTTAAGCTAGTGCTTGATAAGTTTATGAACAGGTTTAGATGAGGGGGTTGTCTGTGACAGTATGGGACTGGATTTTGTGAGTCAGGAGGTCCTAAAATAATCCACTCCCCTGACTGCTCAAGAGCTCTACATTGAAAATTACACACTTCAAAAGAACTGAAGGCCATGGCCATGAGCACAGGCAAGAAGGAAAGGCTGATTATAGGACACTGATCACTAAAGTGCTTGTCGTCCTGGTGCACAAGTATAGGCCATGGGCAGGACCAAAGGACTGTCCACATCTAGAATAAACTGGCCAGAAAGACCCTGGCCAATGGGACTCTGCTAGAACAGAGGGAGAGTGGATGGCTGACAGTATGAGGAAGCAGACTGCTTTGGTCTGCTGCTTCTGCTGAAGAGGGGCAAGATTTTGATGGCAGTTTTCATGACATAGAGTTTAAGTCCAGAAGGAACATTCGATCATCTAGTCTGACCTCATCTATAAATTAAAACAGATCTATATTTCCCCGGCACAGAGATCACCAACCCATCCCACACAGAACACCTCACAACGAGACAATGACTTTCATTCACCGTGGACCTGGCTCATATTTGGACGAGTGACCCATCACAGCATTTTTCAAATCCCTTATGAGCCATCCATTCCCTGTGATTCAGAAGCCATGGTTCTGCATGGGGGAGACAAATATACCTCTTTCCCCATGCACGCTTCACCTGCGTGTGATTTTTGTTTTTTCCATTTCCCAGTTATGGAAAAAGAGCCAGGGGAAAATGTTCAGCGGTGGTAGAAGTCCTCTCTCTCCCTGCTAGTGTGTGCTACATTCAGTGTCCAGGGAGAATATATATGTTACTTACATTTGTTTTATTGGAAGTTCCCTTTGTAAGGCCTCAGTTCAGCAAGGCACTTAAGCATGTGCTCAACTTTAAGCATGTGAATAGTTCTGCTGACTTCAATGGGACTATTCAGGGGCTTAGCATTAGACTTGTGTTTAAGTACTTCAGTGACTAGGAGCCTAAATCCCCAATATATCAAGGATATTCCAAAACAGATCTGCAGATAGGCCAGCACTGTAGTTCCTATCTTAGGTTCTGTACTTGGGGCCTTTCTGTTTGTGTAGATGTTGTTGGGAGAGAATGGCAACTTCCAATCCGCAGCAGGATGCAGGGTTATTTATTGAATTGTTCCATCTCATGTGCTAGGTAACAAAAACCAGGATAATGGTGATAACCTAAAATACATTGATGGAGAAAAGCCTTTCTGTTAAATTAAGTGACTGTTCTGTTTTTTACAGGATTTGGGCTATTACACACAGCTGGAATGCTTTCGCTAAATTGGAATAAAGATGATGCATTTGTCTAGGGCAATAAAATTGAACCCTGCAGGAAATTATTTTGTTGGAATTCATAAGGGCTCGTTATAGAATTGTAACTAGGGAAGGGGAAGCCAGTTCAGGAGGAAAGAAAAAACTGGCCGTAACCTTCTCCCAGCCATCAGATGGAATCCAAACTTATTTCAGGTTCAGTATGGAGAAGGATCCAGGCCCCATCTCTCCTCCCTCTTGATATTTCAGCATCTTCCTGCCTCCCTGGTGGTCTTCCCCTAGGCTATACCAGCTTCCTGCCCCAGAAACTCCCCATAGGCTCAGGTTCTTTCCCAGCCCATAACCTTCAGGAACCACTCTTCCCTCTGTGCCTTTGAAGATCCTGCTGCAATACGCAGAAACTCTGGCAGCCTCCAGCCTGGCTACTACTGACTTCAAATATCACACATTCTGGGGTGCATAGCCCACTGGAGAGTCCTAATGGGTACCACTTCAGTAGTGCAAGATTATGGGGAAAGGAATAAATAGAGGTCTATTGGAGAATGGTAGAGACCGGGACCTGGAGGAAATAAGGATTGTAAAGAGGGAGAGGCAGACATGGACGTCAGCAGGGTCATTGAGGGAAGGGAGCCTTCGGCATTTTGGTTAAGTATCTAAATGTCAGGGAAGCCCATGTGGAAATGGACCATAAAGCCAGGGATTGGGTTGGCAATTGGGTTGAGGTTACAGCCTGGCCATCCATGGAACAGACACGTCAGTGGACTCTAGAACCCCACAGAATGTGGCTCTTGTATAAATCTGATCTTCAAAAGTGAACTTCTTATGTGGCAAACTTCCCAAAGGTTGTTTTTCCTGTATTGGGGCATATGTGGCTTCCTAACCAGACCCCCACATGAGGGTGCTGCTGATTCCAGAATGCTCACAGTCACAATTGTTCATTCCAAGTGTTGACCAAACAGCTTACACATCAGAGCTAGGTCAGAGCCAAGACCGAGTGTCATAAAGAAGTTAGGGGTGGCCTGGAGACATTAGTGTATTGTGTGTCATGCACTTCCACAGAAAAAGATGAGGGTCCACAGTTGTTTTCACCTCAGAATGCTCATTTTCAAAGACGTTTATAAGTGAAATTTTACGTTGACATTATATGGTAACCTTGGCTTGTTTGAAACATATATAAAGATTCCAATTTCAGTAGCCTTGTGACCTGGGTTGTTTGCATTACCCCTTTCCCCAGCAGGAAAGCCTGATGCTGCATGAAGAATTACAGAGGGCAAATGCCGGCAAAGCAATGGCATATAGGCGAAGGAGTAGCAAAATAATCTTGAGGGACTCCAACTTGTTTGAAGCACACACAAAGATTCTGATTTCAGAAAACCTTTTGTGAGCAGAGCTGTTTAAAATACTCCCTGGAATTCTAAGCATGCAGGGAGGAATTCATTTAGGAAACTCTGCTTTATTACAGAATACATAAGCATTAACTAGAACAGGGCAATCAGTTTTCCACATGCTCATCTTTTCTGTGACTTCTCCCAGGAGAGGACAGAAATTTGTTTATTCTTGCCCTTTACATTGTGATATTCCTATTAGATTAGGATCTCCTATTCATCGCTAAAAGACCTGATTTACTACTATGTTACTCCAATTTTATGCCAATGCAATTTCACTGATTTCAGTTAAATTACATCAATATTATTTTGGCATGACATGGTGGTGAATCAGCCCTAAGATTTTGCAGCAGGCCTGTTGTCTCTTGTTAGCCAATGAAAATGTTCCTTGTTCAGTTTATTGATGGTGCATTTCAATAGTTAAAAATCTTCTTATAAATAAGATGGATAGTCAGTTTATCCCTACTGGAAAAACATCAACAGGTCCTTGTCAACCCTCACCAGACATTACATTGTGGTGTGACCCTGCCATATAATATTGGCACCTATGTGTCTCATAAAACATTCTTAGAATAGCACCTTCTAGTTGTCTTACAGTGGCTGGCTGGACATGCTCTAAATCAGCAAAGTGTAACAAAACTCACTGCAAATATTTATTAATGACTTTCCATCACTCAGCCCCAACATAGCCTTGTGCTCTCTAACAGAGCAGCATCTAAAAATGTCAATCAGAGCATAGCATGATAAAGTATAATGCTGGATATTCCTGCTCTAAAGCTAGATCCAATTCCCAGCTGCATTATTAGTGGTTGGGGGTGCTATACTGGGTTCCAGGTACATTTCTAAACGTACTGGATTTCTAGTCTCAGTGCCTGGTAGTCTAGTGGCAGTGCATTACATTACTATGGGGGGACTTCCAATTAATATTCTGGCCTTGATTTGGAGCCCCGGGCATGGCAGAGGCACTGGATTCTGCTTCACACTGGTGCAAATGTGAATTGGCATTACACAGGTAGGAAACTGGAGTGAGAGGCAATGGCTTAGAATTCTTTGATCTTCTACAGCAGGGGTCTCCAAACTTTTCAGCCCGAGGGCCGCATTAACTATCAAATAGCAGTTCGGGGGCCGACAACACACTCGAGGTCCAAATAAAAAAGAATCAAAACATGGATGTTGTTTTTAATTATTTAATATTATTTTATTCAGTTATTATTTAATAACACATTGATACACTACACATGAACACCTGTTCACTACACATGAACACTACACATGAACACCTGTTCACTACACATGAACACTACACATGAACACCTATTCACTACACATGAACACTACACATGAACACCTGTTCACTACACATGAACACTACACATGAACACTACACATGAACACCTGTTCACTACACATGAACACTACACATGAACACCTATTCACTACACATGAACACTACACATGAACACCTGTTCACTACACATGAACACTACACATCAACCCCCCAACTGACCCACCCAGCCAGGTCTCTCCCCCCCAAACCTCCTTTCCTCCAACCCTCAACTGACCCACCCAGCCAGGTCTCTCCCCCCCAAACCTCCTTTCCTCCAACCCCCAACTGATCCACCCAGCCAGGTCTCTCCCCCCCAAACCTCCTTTCCTCCAACCCCCAACTGACACACCCAGCCAGGTCTCTCCCCCCAAAACCTCCTTTCCTCCAACCCCCCCCCCCAACTGACCCACCCAGCCAGGTCTCTCCCCCCAAAAGCTCCTTTCCTCCAACCCCCCCCCAACTGACCCACCCAGCCAGGTCTCTCCCCCCAAAACCTCCTTTCCTCCAACCCCCCCCCCCCAAATGACCCACCCAGCCAGGTCTCTCACCCCAAAACCTCCTTCCCTCCCACCCACCCCCCAAAATGACCCACCCAGCCAGGTCTCTCACCCCAAAACCTCCTTTCCTCCAACCCCCCCCCCAAATGACCCACCCAGCCAGGTCTCTCACCCCAAAACCTCCTTTCCTCCAACCCCCCCCCAAATGACCCACCCAGCCAGGTCTCTCACCCCAAAACCTCCTTTCCTCCAACCCCCCCCCCCCAAACTGACCCACCCAGCCAGGTCTCTCACCCCCCCAACTGACCTGCTCAACCCGGTCTCTCCCTACAGACCGGTTCGCCGCCTGTGCGGTTCGGTGCGGCGCGTCCCGGCCCCAGCTCCGAGCCGTCCCTGGCCGGCGGCGGCGGCCGAGCGCGCGGCGCTTCCAGGCCCCGCGGCTGGCGGCGGCGGCCGAGCGCGCGGCGCTTCCAGGCCCCGCGGCTGGCGGCGGCGGCCGAGCGCGCGGCGCTTCCAGGCCCCGCGGCTGGCGGTGGCGGCCCGCGCGGCGCTTCCAGGCCCCAGCGCGGAGCCAAAAAGATCGCGGGCCGGATGAGAGGGCCTCGCGGGCCGCATCCGGCCCGCGGGCCGTAGTTTGGAGACCCCTGTTCTACAGGAACGGAGCATGCCCAGTGAGCCACTTTCAGTATTGCCAACCCCAAAAGTCCAAAAAATCATGAGAGTGGTTTTAAAATCATGAGATTATCTGAAAGTAATCACTTTCATGTTCTTTTTATTTGCCTTCTGCATTTTGAGCAGGTAGGAAACACTGTGGCCACATTTTGAAGCTTTCTCCACAGCCACGAGGGCTGGAAACTGACTTTTTCTTAAAAATGAAGGCTGAAATCATCACAGATCAGCTTGACTCCAGGGGCTGAGGCTTTAAGGAAAACAGCAATTAACAGTTCTTGCCCTTTACATTCTGATATTCCTATTAGATTAGGATCTCCTATTCATCGCTGAAAGACCTGATTTACTACTATGTTACTCCAATTTTATGCCAATGTAATTTCACTGATTTCAGTTAAATTACATCAATATTATTTTGGCATGACACGGTGGCGAATCAGCCCTAAGATTTTGCAGCAGGCCTATTGTCTCTTGTTAGCCATGACAAAATCGTGACAGTTGGCAACACTGCTTTGGCAGAATAATGTGCAGCCTACATGCTTTATATGGCAGCATACAAGTGTTTCTGTTAAAGAGAGAGACTGGGGCAGCACATAATGAAGTGAGGGCACATGAATTCTTGCTTGACTTAGCTGGGTTTACGAGGTGAAGATGTTGCCCTACAGAGCTCCAGAAATGGCTATTGTGTATGCTGCTTCCAAACCCTGCACCATTTTGGATACAGGCTGCAGACTTCTGTTTTACCAGCAAATGAGAGGACCTGTCAGCTGTGAACCTAATTCTTGGTCTGCTGCTAGCTAGGGAGGTCCCGAGCCTGTTTCTTTGCTGACAGGATTCTGGTGTGTATTACTGTGGTCATCACACTGTAAAGACTGACTCTGAGCAGAGATGGGGCGGGGGGGGGGGGGGAGGAGTGTGTCTTGAAGTGTGTTCTGTAGTATTGAAAATGTTCTGTTGAAACAAGTATGCAGTGTTGTTGTAGCCATGTCAGTCCCAGGATATTAGAGAGACAAGGTGGGTGAGGTAATATTTTTTATTGAGCCAACTTCTATTGATGAGCTAGACAAGCTTTTGGGTCACACACAGCTCTTCTTCAGGTCTGGGAAATGTTCTCCAAGCATCATCGCTAAATGCAAGGTGAAACAGATTGCTTAGCATAAATAACTAGCACGTATGCTAAAGAACCATTCAAGGTAGAGTGGCCCATTAAAAATTCTATAGTCATAGGACAAATAAGGGGGGAATTAGTGGGTTACAGATTGTTGTAATAAGCCATAAATCCAGTGTTTCTGATCAGTCCAGGATTTTTAGTGCCTACTGGAGTTATGAATTTAAGCTCTCAGGCTTGTCTTTTTAAAGTGTTGTGTGTGGGTTTCCCTTAAGGATGAGCATTGAGAGGTCAAATATAGAGTGATCTACCTTAGTGGCCCTTTAAAATATGTGCTAACTATTTATGCTAAACAATCCGTACCACCTTGCATATAGTTGTGATGCTTGGAATACCTCTCCCAGACCTGAAGAAGAACTCTGTGTAGCTCTAATTTTGTTTCTCACATGAATAGAAATTGGTCCAATAGAAATATATTACCTCACCCACCTGGATGCTCTAATGTTGAAACCTTGCATTTTACTAACGGTAACAGAAACAAAAGTGGGGAAGGCTGTATAAGAAACACCAGTATATTTACTATCTAATAGCTTTTGTTTAAAAGTTATTCATAGTATTCCAAATGCTATTTACAGTTTTATACTAATTGCATTGTCTTTTGTGTGCACTAAAAATGTTTGTTTTACTATGCAAATGTATGGTTCTCTCTCTTTTAAATGGACTAGGAACTGTTATGTAGTGTTTTACGTACAATAGGCCTGAGGTTTAACTCTGTGTAATGCTGTCTGAAAAGTTCAAAAAGACAAAACTCTGGCCTGTGTATCAGCAAAGAGCTACGCTGAGGTGCAGGAAGAATATTGCCTTAGCTCCCACCATTCCCAATAACATGGAATAACATCAGTGGACTCTGGAGAAAGGGAGTGTAATGTAGGGCCTTTTGAAAAGGGAAGGCCAAAACACTGGGAACAGAGGGCTGCTACAGCCATGAAGAACTACCCTAGCTGCTGTTGAAGGTCCAACTTCAATTCCTTTTGCTTATTTCTGCAGTTGAGGGTATTAAAATGTGCCTGTGCTGCCTGAAAAGGGACAGCTAATGGGCGAACAAAGACTTCCTTTCTCTCCCAAACTGAGGCAATAACGCATGGTCAGGATTAAAAATAAACAAATAAATAAATAACTGGAATAAAAGCTGTTTGTGAAAGAGGCTGCATCTACACCAGTTATTTACCACTCTGCCAAGAAGAGTTTCTTCTAATAGGAAAGAATAAATCTGCTGGGCTAATGTTTCATTTATTCGGTTCCCAGGGAAAATAAGGGATGAGAAGTGTAAAGAGGAAGTTGGCAGCCAAGATTGCGGATAAAGACTTGAACGAGCCCTGTCAATTCTGTGGGGAATATGCAAATGCCTTTAATAGGGCTGTGTCATCTTCACTAAAAGCTGTTTAAACAGGAGTAACATTCTGAATGTTTGATTGTATGACTTTGGCTCAGTTAGATGTTAATCGTGGCTGTAGTAGGTCAGGTGCTTGAAAATAATTACCAGCTGAGCTCGGGGTGTTTCACTGGGGTTTTCAAACTCTTTATTCAATTAACTAGCTACTTCCCTGACATAATGATGAATGGGTATTTTATTTGCCGTGCCTTGCCTCTGCTTAGCTGTCATATGGGTGTTTTCTCACTTCATGGACTTTGAGGAATTTAGCGTTGTGCTTCCGCCACTTCCAGACCTCTATGGCATCCCTGTCTTGTTCCCTATCCATGTTAATAGACCCTTCCGCACCTCCCCCATCTCTCTGCCTTTCCCTATCTGTTCCCCCTGGCCCCTCTCCATAGATTCCTCATCCTTGGGCTAGTCTGCAGGACCTCCAGGAAATGTATCGACAAGCCCCAGGCTTCACCTCTTCAAGTGCACATTCCATCGTGCTGTCAATATTCTTCTTCAGGATGCTTTTTACACAACTAGCCCAAAAAGATAATCCTGACTCTTTAAGATTAGAGTTTGGGAGTATAAAACTACGGTCATTCTTTTTCTTTTCTTTTTTTCCCCTCTCTCACCTATGACTACGTTCCCTAAGTTATTACATGTTTCATATGATATTCTGCCTTATATTTTGCTTGCTTGCATTATTGGCCTAGTTAATAGGCAGTACTAATTATGTTAACTTAGAGGGTGTGTGTATTTTATTGCTTCAGGTTATACACATTGCTCAGTGCACTGAGCGTTCTCTAAATTGAATTTTATGTTATATTCCTGCAGGAATAACTAAATGGAACATTTAAAAAGGACAGACAGGGAAAAGATTCCACCATCTCAGGAAGGCTGTGTTGGAAATTGTAAATTCTGAAGTTAGTTCTCACTTACGGAAGCAGTAATCCATCTGCCAAATTTATATTTAATTCTTCAGTGCAGGATGTATCCATCCATCTACATGGTTCTTCTCAGCATCTGTGCACCTGACAAAGTCCCAATTCTGACATGGTCTTGGCTGGTGAAAATGTTTCTGGGTTTCCTATTAGCTATGCCTATAGGTTTTCTTTTTCTTCTTCTATATGTTTCCTGTTATGTTTTCTTCTTCTTGCAGCTCTTTGCTCCTTTAGTGGGAAAATAGTTGCACTTCTTTGACTGACTCATCTCAGCTTTATTTGCCATCCATTCTTGCCTATTTTTCCAGCTGTTTTGAGAGAAATTGGAGAAATGGAACAGAGATGGTATTTCTCAGGGAAGGGACAGTCCTAATTTCTTTCCCAGTGTGAAGAGAGACATATTTACTCTGGGTATCCAAGGGAGACTTGGTCTCTGAAGCAGTCTGGCAGGTGGATGTTGCCGCTATCACAGGAACAAGAAAATTTGAATGTTGGTTCTGAGTTGTCTTTCTTTTTGGGTCCAAGACTGAACCTCCGGTCCTGAAACTGGCCTGAATTTTTTGAGGTGCTGTTCACCAAAACTCTTCCTGACTTCAGTAGCAGTTGTAGGTGCTCACCACCTCTACAAAACAGCTCATTTAATTTAGGTGCCTAAGCACAGTTTAAAGTGCCAAGTTTAAAGCTCACAAATTTGAAATTTTGGCCCTGATGTTTCCATGTTCCTCGGTGAAGCTTCCTCAAATGGATGAGAACTCTATTGACTTGGAAACTGGAAAGAGAGACAAAGATATGCTTGCCAGTCTGTGCCATTCCCATATCAATTGTCTTCACTGAAATGAGGAGGATAGCTCTATTGACATTCTTTTATGTTCAAATATTTTATTACTTTCATAAAAAAAATCACATCCCCCACTGAAGATGGAAAGAAATGTAACAAATAAATAATATTTAATGTTTGTACAAATGGATGTGTAAAATGTATATATTGTACAATAAAACACTGGAAAAAATCTTATAACATAACAAGCAGAAATAAAAACAAAGGAAGGGGTGGGGAAGGGAGAAAACAAGACAAATATAAAATTGCAATTGGTGAAACATTGTGATAATATGACTGTAAAAAACACCACAAATATTATACTAACACACTGGATGACCCTAGTTTCATGTGAAATTATTACCCCTGTAATGCCGTTGAAATTCTGCCAGAATTAACTATATGTAAAAGAGGCCAGAAATCTGGAACATATAGCCAGTGACAATTTTTTGAAAGATCTCTCCAGATGTAAACTGAAGCAAACAAAACAAAACCCAACCACAGAAAAGAACAGATGCTTCCTTACAGTAACTTGGAGATGTGTCAGCCACGTGGATTACCCTCTTGGTGTGCACATGCCCAAAGTGTGCAAGACTGGATTATTTTGGCCAGCAGAGTCTCTGTGGCCTGCACCTGTGCCCTAGATGTCCTCCCACTAAGGACATAAAAGGTGCGGCTGTCCCTCAGTTCCTTCACCAGACAATTGCTGAGATATGAAAGCACCTGGCTCCCCTCTCTCTTTAAATGAGCTACTACAACTGCCAACCACCCGATGAACATCTTTGATGCTGTGGAAAGACCAAGGGCTGGATCCTGTACAGGTAGTGACAGGTTACTACTGGGAATCTCAGGCACTTCCAGGGATCCAGAAATATGGGTAGATGAAAATGGGCATTCTGAAGGTTGAGATAGAGCTAGTCTTGAGCATCAAACTACAGGATATGGAGGCCAGTCATCATTCTGAACTTGAAAAATGGCTAATGGATTTTTCTTCTTTGTGATGTGAAAATAATGGGAATGAAACCCCCTGCCTGGGAACTCTGGGGGCACGTCCTCCTCTGCTCTGAGTTGTAGGAGGGAGTCCATTTCTTGTTTCAACAGTATCTCATGAGAGGGGTGTGATGCTGGCAGGCCAGATGCCAGCTTTTGCCCAGGCTGGAGGCATTAGCTAAGAATTGGCAGCCTCAGAGCTGGAGATCAGATCAGGTTACCTCTATATTAGTGTTGCATTACTCTGATAAGAATGTATTTAGAGTTTAGGCTCAATGAAATGCTTGTACATTGCTGCATGTATTAATCTCACTTATAATATCTATATCCCATGTTATAAGGTAATATTAAAGTGTTTGCTCTGTAGATGTAATAGTGTTGGCTTTGAAACTGTAAACCCTCACAATCAGGAGAGAAACATTACCAAGTGTGAAATGCTATTTTGCCATAGCTCCTGCCCAACAAAAGAAAGCGGATAGACAGCAAACAAACCACTGTGGAACATCAGAGGACAAAAGACTTTGTTGATTGCTCCTCCTTCACCTGTGAAGAGGAGACCCTGGGCCCCCCATCTGGAAGTCTGGGGGAACAGGATAAAATCCCAGACAAGAAGAAACATCTTTTGACTGTTTGAACTCGGAAGGGCCAGAGACTCTAACTGGAAGCAAAATATCTCCAGGGGTTGCCTCCTGTGTCTGCCCTGAAAGACACTTTGAATAGACAGATCACTACAACATTGTCACTCTTAGGATTTGGATGATAGTTCATGTCTTTGTGTATGTTTGCTTGCTTAAACTTGTACATAATTCTGTTTCCTTTTTCCTAGTTATTAAACCTTTGGATAGTTTATTACAGGATTGGCTACAGGCATTGTCCTTAGTATAGACTTGACCTAGGGCTCCAGTTGATCTGGGGGTAGATGACTGGTCTCTTGGGATTGGAAGGAACCCACATATGATATGATTGTTGGAAGTGACCATAATCACTAAGTCCAGATTCTGTGGGTAGCAGGATAAAGTGGAGAGTCTAAGAGGACTGTCTGGGACTCCATGGGTGTGTCCCCAAGGGATGTGGGGGGATCTCTGGATTGGGGACTGGCTGTGTCCAGGAGATCCTGGTTGGGAGGGGATTATCCTCTGGGGATGGGGGGATCCCAGGATGTAGAAGTATCCCACTGGGGGCAGGAGGAGGCTGCTGTGGCAACCTGAGTGCAAGAACTGCAGGCACTCAGGCAATTCAGATGCACAAAATGCCTCTCCTCACCCCAGCCCCTTTTCTCCCCCTATTCCCGTATCTCCTTTTCTTCCCCCACCCTATCACATCCCCCTTCCCCACTGCCTCTTCTCCTTCCTTTCCCCACTGCCCCACCCTCTTGCCCCCTTCTCCATCCTCTCCCTTTGCAGGCCAAGCAGGGCAGCCTGGTGCTCACAGAAATCAGGGGAGGGGGAGAAGATAGTGATATGAGGTCCTACATATCCCCCCTCCCCCCAAGCCTCACCCCTTTTTGGGGGGGTAATGCCCACACAACTGCGTCCATCCCTGCCGTCTCCTGATGCTGCAAGCTCTCCTCCCCAAGAGCCAGGTCCCTCTGCTGCCTGCGGTGTGGGGGCTGGAGGCCCTGGCTAAGCAGAGGAGGGTGCTGATGATGCAGCAAGCCCTGCTCTCACCTGCCCCTAAGGCAGGTTTCTTTTTGTTTAAAAAGTGGGAGGGCATCACCATCCTGGTCCCCCTGTTTCTGGTGCCCTGCCACAGGGCTTGCCTCTCCCAGCATGAAGTGGGCCTCATGCACAGAAGCCACTCTGTCCTCCCACTGACATGGTGAGAGAGCAAATCCCCTCCGCCAACACCATCCAGCTGCCAGGGAAAGGCAGGGCCAGAGGGAGCTAATTTGCAGCAAGATGTGTTATTCAGGCCACATGGCCCTCCTCAGAATGTTTCCATGCACAGTGGGGTTGAATGGCTGCAACCTTGTGTCTAGTTCAAAGAAGCAGCCCATGTAAGCAGCTGCATGAACAGCAGCATCGCCAGCCAGCATGCCTCTCCCACCACAGAGGACTTTCTTCTTTGGACTTCAAGAGTGCTGGAACCTGTGTACAAGTTCAGGGGGGCAACAGCACCAGAACAGTGGCCCGATCCCCTGCTCCTCCTTTTCCACTGAGGATGAGATGAGGTGCCCAAGAGCAGTCTCCAGACTATGTCCCCATCCTCTGGGGTACTCCGCTGATGACAGGTGGAGGGCCAAGGGGCTCTTCACAGCAGCCCAGGCTCCCTAGGCAGCTCTTACCATGACCTGGCTCTGGCATCCAGCCTGACCAGGAGGTGGGATCTCAGGGGGAAGAGAAAGAGCGCGGGGGGGGGGGGGGGGGGGTCCCCAGGTGAGGAGGGCTGTGAGGGGCCCAAATGTTCATTTTTTTCCCCCAGGGCCCCTCTAGCAGCACGGTGACTCACCCTGGTGATGCCGCCTGCTGGTCATCCCAGGAATTAGCTCTTTCCAGCATCCGGCGCACCCTCTGCAGGCCGTAGTCCTGCTTGCACTCTGGCCCCGTGTCCCTCCCTGGGTCCCGGTGCCCGCTTCCCTAGGGTGCCATGCCCCTGCAGTAGCCCCTCAGTCTCAGGGTTTCCCCTCCCCAGGGAACCCCCACTCCCTATCCCCACCTTGCCTCAGTCTAGGCAACTGGCAGTCACCACTTGCCCCCATTCACTGGGGCAGACTGCAGTATCAATGCCACTCATCACTGGCAAGGGGGTTTGGCCTGCTGCCCTGGGCTGCCTCCTGCAACCGCAGTACCCTTTGTTGGGCCATTTCCTAGGCCCTTCAGCCTGTGGGTTTCCAGGCCAGAGCTTCCCCAGCTCCTCTTGCCTTGCCCCAGCCCTGCTCCACTCTGGGTACCCTGTCAAGCTCCCCAGCAGCTAGGCCTGTCTGCCACCACAGACTATCTCTGAGCACCACCCTCGGAGTCCTTTTTTATCAGGGCCAGCTGGGCCCTAATTGACCCAGCCACCGCTGTGGCTGCTCTGCCCCAGCTGCCTTATGGTGCAGCCCTCTGCTGGGCTGCCGTTCCCTATCCACAGCCCTTTGCAGGGCTGTTTTAACCCCTTTTTGCGTAGAGTGGGGCAGCCCACTACAGCCCCTATAAATCTTAATCCACCTCTGACCACCAGTTTAGGGAATGTGCTCTATTTCTGACAGTCTGCCCTGAGGTAGGCATTCATGGTTGTGAGCCACTCCAGACAGTGTTTCAACAGTATCTCATGAGAGCGGTCGCTGAAAATGGGGGATGTTGAAAATGGGGCAGGGGCGGAAGGGCCTAGAATTGAATGCAATTCTCGTGGTTGACAAGCTCCAAGACCCATAGGTCTGAGGTGATCCCATTTCAGAATTCCTGACAAGAGAGGTGTGGGCATGGCTGGAAAAAGATCCTTGGAAAAAACTTTCTGCTGGGTGTGCAACAACAGTGTCATATTTGCTGCCAGGAGAAATATGCTAAGTATGTCACATCTGTGGAAGAGGCAAAGGATTGTCTGCTGGGCCTCATCCATCTTTGAATTAAAAAGTTTATTGCCGTCCAAGGGAAGGACTGTGATTGTGATTTGGGCCTCCCTGGGTAACCCTGACACTTGGAGCCAGAACCATCTTCACAGATGTAGCCATGGTAAGTGCTGCTGTTTCCGATGCATCAAATTCTACTTTTTCAGAAGCGTGAGCTGCCTGTCATACATTATTGATTTTAATGCTTTTAATTCAGAAGGAAGCCTGTCTGTAAATCGAAACCACTTGTCATAGTGTAAATAACTCTATGCCCAAAGATTATTTAGGCAGAATGTAATTAATAATACTCACAACCAAACTGCATGATAGAAATGAAGATACAGCGGTTTTAGAAGAAACTACTCTAAAACATGCCTAATAGGAGGCACGCTTAGGGTATGTCTACACTGGCAGTACACTGGTAGTTACAGTGCCGGCAATTACAGAGTCACTCAGAGAGTGCTGAAGGGAAAAATGCTGTTGTGTGTTCACTCGGTCAGCTGCCTGCGCAATAGCATGTTCACACTTGTGGCACTTGCAGCGGTATTTGGAGTGATGCACTTTGGGCAGCTATCCCACAAAGCATCTTTTCCTCTTCTGCTGCTAAGAGGTGTGGGAAGGCAGAAGGGATCGCGTCGTGAAGCATCCAGGGGCCTTTTCCAAAGCCCCATGATGCATTGCTTTGCATCCCAACAATCCCTGTGCTTTCATCCGCAGCCATCTTTCAGCAGTTTGTGTACTGCGCACTCTGTCTCTTCGGTCTGCAGGAATGGATCCCGCACTGTTGTTGTTCTCCTTTCGCTCCCTTTTCTCTCTGTCCCACCACTCCTTCAATTCTTGTTTTTTGGCTGCAGAGTGCATCATGACCTCATGCAGAAAGTCCTCCTTAGTTATTCTTTGCTGCTTTCTAATGCCATGCAGCCGTTCAGCTGGCAGTAACAAAGAAGGAGGCTGGGCTCCCAAGATCATATCCCTGATGCCCAAATGCAGCATTTTACAGAAGCAGTATTGTTTGCAACACAGAGATCACATGGAAAAGTTAACCTTAATAGGGCAAGAAACAAAGCAGCTGTACCAAAGAATCTGTGGCAGCAGATTGCCCAGAAGCTCCATGAGTGGTTCCTGGAGATCTCTTAAGATGATTCCCATGAAGTGATGGAGTCAATCAACACCCTGTTCTGCCATTCAGACTGGGGATGTGGTGGTACGCACATCATACAGACACAAGCCTTCTTTCTGCAACCCTCCTACCCCCCAACAACTCACTTCAACAATTCCCAAAATCAAAGCCACTTACCAGGGGCCTCCTATCTTGTTTGAGCTTCATCAAGATCTGACAGCTGTGACTGGTTAGCCTCCTCTGAGGTAGAGAAAAACTTTGGGCCGCATGCATCTCTGACCTCCAAGTCATCCTTTGCCTCTGGGTCTCCCTCTCCTTCCATATTCTCATCCAAAATTTCCTCCTCCTGGCTTGGTCCACTTCGACTGGCATGTGAGCCACCAAAGTATCCACAGTGGCCTTTGCAGTGGAGGTAGAGTCCCCACTGAATATCATGTCCAGCTCTTTGTAGAACTGGCAGCTTGTGAGCACAGCACTGGAGCGGTGGTTTGCCTCCCACGCCTTATGGTAGGCATTCCACAGCTCCTTCGTTTTGACCCTGTATTGCAGTGTGTCCCGGTCATGGTCCCTTTCTGTCATGCATCATGAAATCTGTCCATAAGTATCATAATTCCTATGGTTGGAACATGGCTGGGCCTGGACAGCATCCGCTCCTCAAATACTGATGCGGTCCAGCAACTTGGCATGCTCCAAGCAGGGGATCGTCTGGTGCATGGAGCAGACATGGTCACCTGGAAAGATGTGCTGAGATCACTGCATGCATCACCAAGCAAACAGGAGAGGACTTTCAAAATTCCCAAGGAATTTAAGGGGTGGGGAATGATGGTTGGTCACCTGAGCGCAGGGCAGTAGCGTTTAAACTGATGACCAAATAGGCGAGAACAGGCATAGTGGACACCTCCTGGAGGCCTATCGCAGCACTGTAATTGACAAGGTGTCTACATTGGCACCATGGCGCTGTACCCCCGGTGCAGAAAGCTGCACGCATCTCATCAGGGTGGGTTTTTTTTACAGTGCTGCAACTGTGCAGTTTCTGTGCACTAAGTGGCTTGTCAGAGTGTACACGTCGGGAGTTACAATGCAGAAAGCTGCTTTACTGCACAGAACCTTGCCAGTGTACACAAGGCCTCGGAGAGTCATTTTCAATTTCCTCTGATCTTTTCTGGACACAGTTCAGCAGCCTTTCAAATCTAGCTTTGGCATCCTGCCTTCAGAACTGCTTATTTCCGAAGGTTTTTATCCAATTGAAACATTCTGTGTCAGGTCATTGATTTGGTTCAAATTTAGCTGATGCATCCCTTCTCCCCCAAACACAATATCTAGTGTGATGGAACTTCTGAGTGATACGAGCCCTTATACGATAAAGTAGTTCATGGTTGAGGGAAAAAGATGTTATGGGGGACACTGACTGGGAAGAGAATAGGGCCGTGCTAGAGGAAGCAGCACTAGCCAATTACAAACATGCGTCGCCATGAGGAAGACTGATGTTCAGATTCAACCTTTAAGCAGAGTGGATCAAAAATCAGAATAACCGTTCTGCAGGAAAGTCCGATGTTCCAGCATTTAGCTTTGTTCTTCACAGGGACAAAAAGTCAAAATACAGAAACTTCAGAAACATTTTAATTCACAAATGTTAAAACGTTTGATTTCAGCTTTAACATTAGTCTCTGGGTCTGCTTGAGCTGCCGTGGGTGTCTCATGAGGCTTGAAGTGCAGAGGCCTAATTAGTGTTGCCAACTTTCTAATTGCACAAAACCGAAAACCCTTGTCCCGCCCCTATCCTGAGGCCTGCCCCCCAGCTCCTTCTCTAAGGCCGCACACCCATTCACTCCAGCCTCTCTTTCTCCATCGCTCACTCTCCCTCACCCATGGGCTGGGGTAGAGGTTGGGTTGTAGGAGGGGATGAGGGCTCCAGCTGGGGGTACGGGCTCTGGGTTGGGGCTGGGGATGAGTGGTTTGGAGTTCAGGAGCGGTCTCCAGGCTGGGGCTGAGGGGTTTGGAAAGTGGGAGGGGGGCTCAGGGCTGGGGCAGGGTGCTGGGGTGTGGGAGGGGGTTTGGGGTACAGGTTCTGGGAGGGAGTTTGGGTGTGAGAGGGGGTTCTGATGTGGGGAAGAGGATTCAGGGTGTGGGATCTGGCTGGGCGGCACTTACCTCATGTGGTTCCCAGTCAGCAGCGCAGTGGGGCTAAGGCAGGCTCCCTGTCTGCCCTGGCTCCATGCTGCTCCCAGGAGCAGCCAGCATGTCCCTGTGTCCTCTAGGCAGAGGCAGGGCCAGGAGGCACCGTGTAGTGTGTGCTGCCCCACCCACAGGTGCTGCCCCCCTCAGCTCCCATTGGCCATGGTTCCCGGCCAAAGGGAAGCTGCAGAGTCAATGCTGGGGGTGGGAACAATTCGCTCCCTCTGATTGCCCCTCTACCTTTTAGTTTGCACCTGCAGCATCCACACAAGGGAGTGCCAATGCAGCACTTGTTATTCATACCCCATAGTCCGAACTGCTCCACTGTTAGTTCTATCTATAATGTAGTGTTACACTGACAGACCCCGGATGGTGGCAGAGGAGATCAAATGTGGGACTTCTGGAGCTAAATACATGAGCCTCTACTGCATGAGCTAAAAGTCACACTGCCCTCAACTAAGGCTGTAGCAGACTCATTAATCTCTAAGTGGGCCTGGTGCCACTGGAGGAGGACGAAACAGCACCCCTATTAGTTGTGTTAGTTCCATAGGCAAGTCTCACAGGAGGTTCTCCAGCAAATCTGGGAAAAACCAGCCTTAATATTCCCGATATTTCTATAGTAAAAACTCAGGAGGAAAAAAAAGCCAATCAGCCTTCTTTACACATCATAAAGAAATGAAAATGGCACAAGTCCAATAAAAAAAAATTGTGGGTCAGGGAGATTTTGGAAAGGGCGTAAGTCCTTAGGACAGGGGTGGGCAAACTATGGCCCACGGGCTGGATCTAGCCCAGCAGGGCTCTGGATCCCACCCGTGGATTTGCCACCCTGTGGTTCTGTGGTCCGCGCTCTGCTCTGGGAAGCGGCCAGCATCACGTCCCTGCTGCCACTGGGGAAGGGGGAGCAGAGAGCTCCGTGGGCTGTTCTTGCCTGTGGATACTTCCCCAGAAGCTCCCATTGGCCGGGAACGTGGAACTGCAGCCAATAAAAGCTTTCGGGGAGGTACCCACAGGGACTTGGAGCCCTCTGTGCCCCCTCCCCCAGGGGGCGGCAGGTTACATGGTGCAGGCTGCTTCCCAGAGCAGAGCTGCCTGGGACCAGGGCAGGCAGGGAGGGAGGCCCCACTTCCACCCCAGAGCCACTCCAAGTAAGCAGCGCCAGGCCGGAGCCCAGACCCCAAACTCCTCCTGCACTCCAACCCCCTTCCCTGAGCCTCATGCCACACGCTGCGTCTCTCCTGCACCCCAACCCCTTGCCTTGATCCCCCTGCCATACCCTGGCCCATCCAGCCCCCCTGTTCTGAGCCCCTGCCACACCCTGAGCCCCCTCATATACCCCATACCCCTCCTGTGCCTTAACCCCTTGCCCTGAGCCCCTTCCTGCACACCGCACCACCTCCCATACCCCACACTCCCTCCTGCACCTCAATTCCCTGCCCCAGCCCTACAGTCATGGCCCTGCAAGCAATTTCCCCACCCCGATGTGGCCCTTGGGTCAAAAAGTTTGCCCACCCCTGCCTAAGGAGCACAAGTACATTAAATGAAAGTCTCTCCTTGAGTATGTCACAGTTCAGGGAAACTGCACCTGTATTTCCCCCAGTGATCCAGCCAGGTCACCCACTCTTAGGCTTCTGGCTTCCTTGTTGTTGCCCCTTTTGGGTGAAGACCCGTGTCCCACTGACTGGGATATTTCCAGGCTCTACAGTTCCCTGCCTTCCCTGTGTATTTCCAAGCAAAGATGGCCTGACTGAATAGACCTGCTTGTTTTCTCTTCAGAGACTGATAACAGAGAGATTGCTGCAGTTACCCCCCCAGCTCGCTCTATGCAAGCCTCCTTTATTCCAAAGGCAAAAAAAAAAAAAAAAATGGCAAAAACGTATTGAAAGCCCCTACACATGTGCTAATGTGCTTTACCAGAGTTAATTGTACTGTGGACTCTGGCAGGCCCAGGCTTTCCAACCCTACCCAAAGGATTGGGGCCCTTCATGGATCAAGAAAAAGGCTTTGAGTGAGTTTCAACTCGAGCTGTTTATCCAAAAGTCCTTTCCGTGGTCTGTGGAGAATCCAGTTCGAACTAGTATATGCGTATCCTTCCAGGGTCTGACTTTAAAGGGTTGATAACAGAAGAAGTTCATTAGCATTCTGGTGCGCCCTCCTAGAGAAGGTACGTACAATGCCACAATAACACTGTCACATGGCATTTTTAATACAGTGTACCCCAAAACTATTAACCCTAACTCAATAAGATTTAGCTTAATTCAATAAAGGCTTTCTTAATTCCATACGGTGTGACCAGGGTATTAAAGGATATTGTTACTCTGTCACAGTGTGGTCAAAGGGCCTTGAGTATACAGGTTGCTCAGGGGTGAATTTTGCCTGTCAGCTGGTCCAGCGAATGGCAATGATACTGGCGGAGGCAGCCTCTCAGGCTTTGTCGTCACGGACACAAAATTGTTTGGGTCTTTTTTTTCTTTTTTTTTTTAAATCCCAAGGTAACTAACGGGGGCTATATTTCTCACAGTAAAATCTTAAATGGTGACAAGACACTTGTAATGTCCACCATGAGGTATGGTTGGCACTATACTCCCTGCCCACAGTTGACCTTGCTTAGTGTACCTCAGAGTGAAACTACAGTGCCTCGGCTCCCCTTTGAACTTACAGGATAGCTAATGTGAATGGTAAACTAATAGGCTCAATCTGCAGCAAGGAAGCTATAGGTTAGATATTAGGAAAAACCTTTCTAACTATAAAGATAGTCTCTGGAATAGGCCTCCAAAAGAAGTTGTGGAATCATAGAAGATTAGGGTTGGAAGAGACCTCAGGAGTAGTTCAACCCCCTGCTCAAAGCAGGACCAATCCCTAACTAAATCATCCCAGCCAGGGCTTTGTCAAGCCAGGCCTTAAAAGTTTCTAAAGAAGGAGATTCCACCACCTCCCTACGTATCCCATTCCAGTGCTTCACCACCCTCCTAATGAAATAGTGTTTCTTAATATCAACTTAGACCTCTCCCACTGCAACTTGAGACCATTACCCCTTGTTCTGTCATCTTCCACCACTAATAACAGCCTAGCTCCATCCTTTTTGGAATCCCCCTTCAGGTAGTTGAAGGCAGCTATCAAATTCCCCCTCACTCTTCTCGTCTGCAGGCTAAATAAGCCCAGTTCTCTCAGCCTCTCCTCGTAAATCATGTGCCCCAGCCCTCTATTTGTTTTTGCTGCCCTCCACTGGACTCTCTGCAATTTGTCCACATCCTTTCTGTAAGTGGAGGGGGGGAGAGCGGTAGGGGGGAGAGACTGGACACAGTACTCCAGATGTGGCTTCACTAGTGCCGAATAGAGGGAAATAATCACTTTCCTCCATCTGCTGGCAATGCTCTTACTAATGCAGCCCAATATGCCATTAGCCTTCTTGGCAATAAGGGCACATTGCTTACTCATATCCAGCTTCTCTCCATCACTGAATGTTTTTAAAAACAGGATAGACAAAACACCTGGCAGGGCTAGGCTAGGTTCACATGGTCCTGTCGCAGTGAAGGGGGACAGACTTCATGGCTTCTCAAGGACCCTTCCAACCCTACATTTCAATGACTCTATGAAAATTTGCACCTTTTTTTCTTAGTTAAGCCATAGCCTCAGTCAGAGAAAGGGTGTTACAATTAGGGCAAAGAACAGAAAGGATTACTATTGAATGTTGTGTAAGCAGCACGTACATTTGTAGTCTTTAAAATGCGGATATCCAAAACTCCAATACAGCATGGACCTTATGTGAACTAAATCACTCTTCTATCTCAGTGCTTAATGTGCACACAAGTCTGCCATACTATAATTTTGCCTTCGGGACAGGCTTAGCAAAGGCTTCCTGCACTGGCCACAGGAATATCCCGTTTCTCGGAATGCAGGAGGGAGGGCAAGCTAGTGATTGGGATGCAGGCGGCACTGTGTCATGTACAGGAGGAACAGCAGGAGCAATGAATGCCTCTTCCCCCTTGTCACTGACTGTGTTCAGACAGTTTTACACAGACGCTTCTCAGCACTTATTACTGAAGCCTGCCCTTTGACAGCACAGTAAACCTGAGACTCTGGGCTATCCTGTCAAGTATGTCAGCTTGTTTAATGGTCGCTTGCTATCAGGATCAAAAGCATTTAGGGGCCTCCCCCCTCCTCCCTTACACACATACTTTGGAGGGGAGCGGGGAAGGATGGGATGGTGCAGGCAAGCACAGAAAAGCCCTTGAAAACTTTGTATAAACTATGTAATTGGGTACATTTGCCAAAGCATGGCTGTGTTCTTTGTGAAGGCTTTAGCTAAGAACATTACTCTGATTCTTCTGTAGGCCTTCAGAAGTAGGGATTCTTTCAGAAGCGTAGAGTGTGAAGGATTACAAATTTGTTTTTCAAAAGCCCCACAAATACCTGCTGGGTTCACCAGCCCCTTCACCTCTACCCCCCCTCCCCACCCCAGTAACAGCGCCCCTCTCCTCAGTCCCAGCTTTAACTCCAAGCTGCCCCCAACTGGCACTGTCTCTCTTAGTCCTCTCTCTGGGACTCTCACTGTCTCTTCTGTTTTTAGCTTTCCCCCCTTTTTTTTTAATGCAAAGAAAAGTGTAGAAAAGCATTACCATGGCAACAGTGTCGCAGTGGGCCATTGGAGTTGATGGGCATTCTAAACTTTTAAAATAATGGCTTCAAAAGAACAGGAAGGGGACAGAGAAAGAGAGAGAGGGAGCGACCAAAAGCAATGAAAAGTGGGACAAAAACATTGGAAATGCTTTCAGGATGACATCATCATCACCCTTTCCCACAGTGGCCCTTCACTTGTGAGGCCCTAGTGTTGATTCACTGTCTTAAAGCTGGCTTTCTAGAGCCTGGGGAGACCATCTTTCCCTGCCTGAATGCCTTTTTTGTTGTGAAACAGTGGACTGTTTCTGAAGCTCTGCATAAAGGGCTGAGTAATGCACTTCAGTTGCCAGGAAGTCTGAGCCACTTGTGAGCTAACAATAGTTAACTTTATCTCCCACCCCAAGCTGAAAGTTCCAGCTGTAGGTCCCGAATTCTAATAAGGGCTTCACTCATGCCTCTGAGGTTATGGTAATATTTTATACATCTTTTTTCATTAAGACACAGTCATAGCTACTGTTGAGGCACCGGAGGCAACTACTGTCGATTGACGGGGAAAAAAATAAAAAAGGAAAGCAAAAAAATAGCTTTTATGTAAGCCAGACAGACTTGCTGTTTAATTCTAGAATTCTAAACTGATCTGGGGGAAGCAGGAGAACTTAAATTTAACCGGTTGCATTCTACATTTCTGAGTCAAAAGACCTTCTGATTGCTTCCAATTTGTAAAATAGTTTCGGTTTTTAGAATTTGGGGTGGTTTTTTCCCCCCCTGCACAGGAGGGATGATTGGCGATAAGGAGCAGAATGAGTCATGAGGAATGGAGATGAATTTGTTTGGGTTTCCCTTTTCATCTGGATTTGGATTTCATCCTGCACCATGACAGCACAGCTGAATGCATGTGATGACACACAACTGTGATTCATGCAGCAGACCTGCAAAGCCAGTCACCAGGGTATGTTTTTGAAACGAGAATGAGAACATCAGTTTTTCATCTTTACATTCCAAACTAGTTGCCTCCATGAGAATTAATAAAACCAAATTCAATGTGGAAACAACCCGAGATAAATATCTAGGCCTCTAATCTTTGGTGATTAAAAATTATTTTCTTATTTCCCACTTTCAAGTTAATAGTCAGCAGGACTACTCTTTGTTTCAGTGCCCCTCTTTACATTTTCTTGTTGGGTATAAGACAGCAGTATTCAAACAGCTCTGTTGTGCCTTTGGCTAATGCTTCTTCCCCACTGTGCCTTGAGAGCAAGCTATAAGAATGCTTGGATGAAACTAAACACACAATTCTTTAACCTCCACTTAATACATTATTAATTTAAAAAATTGATTGAAGGACACATGCAATATTTGTGAAATAACACAACGTGTGCTCAGTACTGCGTTTATTTAAGGCAACACTGTATCCTTGAGCTGTACAAAGGACTCCAGCTGATGCCAGAGGCAGCTGTATGTGCTGTGGATCAGGTCACTATAAACCAATACATTGCATATAAGTTACTAGCCTTTGGATAATATCAAGTGGAGCCCCGAGTGCATGGACCTCCACAACAAGCTGGTACTGAGAGCGTGCAGAGTCGGTCGACACGACGCCCGGCTCATGAGACAGCTCATGGTGTCCGACATCATCAGGCGGTCCAGAGACATCTACATGGAACACATCACAGGACACCACCTGTACCAAGTTGAGTAACTGAGAATGCTGACCAGGGAAATAACCCTCTTCCTTCCTCCCCTCATGAACTGAGGGATGCACCCCACCCATGTACTTATTATCTACACCACTACTGACTTGGACTCTTCATACATTCCATGGGTGTCATACCTCCGCCCGTTTATCCAGTGGCGCTTTAAAAACTCCCACACCCCAATCTGGATCTATGCTGGTTATGTCATATGTATGTACCTCATGAACCTTGTAACTGATACATGCAATCCCCCATAACCCAAGCCCGACTCCAGATGTACAGTACCTGCCTTCTTAACTTGATTTTAAACATTAGCTTTAATAACATTTTTAAATCACTCCAGCATCAATGTGACCTCTATCTGGGGAGAATATCCTGCCTTTCCAGGAGAATAGACTGAACAGTTACTCTGGTCTTTTCCCTCCCTAACAGCTGTGATTTCTGATCTTCACTGTGGATTTGCCTTAGCTAGTATGAAAAGCTGGTTTTTGGACTATGCTTGCTGATGTTTTTTTTTAAAAAAAACAAACCCAAACCCACCTTTTATCTCAGTCAAGACAAATCCTGTGAGAGAAGCATCAGGCACCACAATCATATAAACCACAGAAGACAGACAGAAGGTTTGGGGGAGAGTCATTTTATGCAAGATGTTACTCATGAAATAACTTTAGAGTCCTTGAATTTACTCCAATGGTTGCAATTGAAAACACTGATCTTCTAGCAGGGCAGCTCCTGGAGCTCTCAGGGTGCACTGTCACTGCATGTGAGCTGAAACAGGTGAACTGAAGCTGACTGTGTTAAGTCCCATCTGAATAAAAGGAGTTAACTAGCTAATAACTCCCAGTGGTAAAAACAGAATGGCTAGTGTGCATATGATGACTTAAGCGGTATCCATTCCTCTAGATAGCAAAAGACTTCAGAAATCATGATGGGGCTTTACTGTCCTCAGATGATCACTTCACTTACCTCTTGAGATAAGGTTTAGGATATCACTGTTGGCAATGTATATTAATGTATAATTTTACTTAGCCGGTACATACTGCTTTACAACGCACATTGCAAAAAAAGAATGGTTCCTTATGACTTCCCCTGTGAAGCAGGCACCTAGCATTACACCTTATTTCCAGAAAGGAAAACAGAGGGCAAGAGGTTATGTGACCTGACCAAACCTACAGAGCGAGATAGTGTCCAAGTATGGGTAAAAATTCAGCAGTTTCAGACTCAGTAGTCCCTGTGTTTCTCTGTGGGGGTCTGATCCTAACAAATGCCGAGTATCCCTGATTTGCCTCAATGGCTGCTGCATGCCCACATAGGGTGACCAGACAGCAAGTGTGAAAAATTGGGAAAGGGAGTGGGGGTAATAGGAGCCTATATAAGAAAAAGCCCGAAATGTCAGGACCGTCCCTATAAAATTGGGACATCTGGTCACCCTACGCCCATGGGATAAAATCTTTCAGGGCAGATTTTTCAAACGTGCTCAGCATTTTGAATCCTTTGAAAATGTGGCTGTTTATTTAGGTGCCCAAATGGGAGCTGAGCTCTTCTAAAAACTGTGATCCAGTTATAGGTGCTGAACACAAAAATCTGGCCCTGATCTCTTTTGAAAATGTGGCAGTTAATGTATATTTGTACTACATATAGAATGTGCCCATAATATCCTTTTAATCAACTCCTGAACTATGGCACACATTTCAAGCAATTATATACTTTTAAACAGTGTGACTTTAATAGAAAATAACAACTATTTTGTGGAACAAAATCATCCTACACTTGAAAACATTGGGATTTTTCTGGAAAATTTTTGAGGAAATCAAGATTTTTTTTAAAAAGATCAGATTTTTTATATTGTTTTGTGAGAAATAAAAATCTCAGCAACTACCCTGGGGCTGAATCTCTCCATGACATATTTTCTACTTTTGCTTACTGCTTCTGCAAAGCACTCCTTTTGATCTCCGTGCTCTGCTTGTCTCTTCTGCGCCCTGCTTCTAATGCTTTGCCCTCTGCTTTTAGTGAGCTCTCTTTTCTCTGTTTCCAGGCCTGGGTCTCTCACTCTGAGTTTCCATTATTTAGTTGTTTTCCCTCTTGCTCTGCCACCTGGGTTCTGCCTCTTGCTCTCATTCATTTTGCTTCAAAGGCCCCATTTTTCTGTTTCCCGGCCTTTCCTATTGGATCCAAACCTCTAGCTCCATTAAAAGGTTCCAGCCCCAAGTCTGAGCCATGCCGCTCAGCATTCTCAGATTGTCAGGGCCCAGTTTGGCTCCTGGCACACACTATATCTGCCCCAGCAGTGATTCTAACTTACTACCAGGCTTTTGCTGTCCTCAAGGGACTATCCGAAAGCCCAAGATAGCTAAAGAACAATTCATTCAAGCCATAACCTTTGCCTAAATCAAGAGTGGGCAAACTATGGCCCGCAAGCCACATGCGGCCCACAGGCCCATCCTTCTCCTCTCTCGGTCTCCACCTGAAGCTGCACAGGAAGTACTCTGGGGGGCAGGGCTGCACATCTGGCTCTGCACGGCTGCCAGACATGCTGCTCTGAGCGGCATGGTAAGGGGTCCTGCGCCAGGGGGTCGGGGGGTGGGTGTTGGATAAGGGGTAGTGAATTCCAGGGGGCAGTCAGGGGACAGGGAGCAGGAGGCGGTTAGATGGGGCAGAGGTTCTGTGGGGGCTGTCATGAGACAGGAAACAGGGTAGCTAGATAGGGTGTGGGAGCCCCGGGGTGGCTGTCAGGGGTGTGGGTATGGATAGGGGTCCGGGCAGTCAGGGGACAGGGAGAATGGAGGGTTGGGTAGGGGATGCGGTCCTGGGGGATCAGTTAGTGTGGGGTCTTAGGAAGGGGCAGTCAGGGGATAAGGAGCAGGGGGGTTGGATGTATCAGGAATTCAGAGGGGGCAGTCAGGGGGCAGGAAGTGGGAGGGGGGTCAGATAGAGGGCGGGGTCAGGCTGTTTGGGAAGGCACAGATGTCCCTACCCAGCCCTCCATACAATTTTGCAGCCCCAATGTGGCCCGTGGGTCAAAAAGTTTGTTCACCCCTGATCTAAATCATTTATGAAGAGATTGAACAGAACTGGACCCAGAACTGATCCCTGTGGGATCCCACTGCAGAACAATGCTTTACATTCAGGCTGGGAGTAATCTCTGCTCAGTCAGAAACAACAGGGCACACTGAGCAAACAGACCTGACTATGTGAGAGCTAAGCGCTGAGGAATGGCACATGTTGTGAAAAGTGTGAGACATGGAATTTTGACCCCACTCCACTTTTGAAACTGTTAGAAGTTGCCCTGATGAAAGATGATATTTGGGGAGACAGAAAACGGAGGCTCTGTCTTTTTAAATCAGACTCATGGTCTAGGAGCAATATTGCTTAAATAAAACCCCAACAGGTAATGGGTCTGATGGAAGCTTCAGTTACATCCAGATAATTCCACTGAAATCAGTAGCATGAACCCTGTTTGTAAAGTTGTCCTGTTCATTCCCTTGGCCTGATTCTAATGATGCACTAGTTTTACACTAGTGTAACTCTTTTGCACGCAAACTATGCAAGGCCAGTTCTGGGGACTGCAGACGTTTCTTTCAGATGGACAGGCACACAAAGCCAAGTGAAAGCTGCTGGTGGGTAAAAGGAATGCAAAACAGAATATGAGAGTGTGATATTTATCAGAAGCAGACTGCGAACACTGCAGGAAATTGAAGGAACACAGCCAAGTTGAAAGGTAGGGAGGAAAAAATTGTGGCTGTAGTGAGTGCAAAACAATTACAGTGAAGGTACCAAGAACAGGCCTGTCTTTGAATGGTTCAGGCCAGCGAGGAGATTTTGCTGCAGGGCAGCAGGCAACTCCTGGTTCTTGTTTTTTGTTTTAAATGCTCATCTATCTGTGTAACACAACCTGAAAACTTCACCTCTGTGGTGGGAGATGTCACTTAGAATGAAGGCACTGGTTCCTCATTCAAAAACCTGATGTTCCTTCCCAGCCATTCTCTCATGTTGTCTTTCGCAATAGGATCTAATTTTAACCACATCTCCGTCTTCACCCTTTCGGAAATAGGAAATATTAGTCACTAAATCTGATTGGTTTCACTGTTGTTTACCCCAGGGCAGCTTGTTTGGCTTATGAAAAACAGTGTCAGTGGACAATGTCCTCCACATGGCTAGATGATTACGAGTAAAAGCCTAGCTATTTCCGTTTTAACTAGACAATAAGGCGCAGGAGCTGATAAGTGCTGAGATAGGATAGATTTTTGCAGGGAGGTTTTACAGAGTGAAGGTTCTCATTAGTTTCATGCCCACCGCATCACTTATGCTGGTAGCGTCTTGCCACTGCTTTTTATGATCTTTATTACCAGATTTTGTTAAAAGAATTGTGAAACTGGCAAAGGCGCATGCTGCAGCTTAATAGTATGTATATCCCTCTTTTCCGGCTCTGCCCTTGCTCCTTTTCAAATATTCACCTCTCGTGTAGTGGAGAAGCTGTTAGCTTGAGTGAGACAGATTTTTTTTTTGCATTTAAGTTGATTTTTTTCAGCCCAATTCACATTAATTATTATTATTATTATTTTATTTATTTATTTTTATTATTTATTTATTTATTTATGCAGCATGCTAAGTGCTGTACAACTATACCTGAAGACAAGGTCTCTGCCCCAGTGGTATTAGAGTCAAAAGTCCAATCTCCCCAGTTATACATTTGAGAGCAAGGACGGTCTTCTAAGTAAGGCACTGGCCTGTGATTCAGGAGATCAATGCTCATCTCTGCCACAAACTATCTGTGCGACTTGGGGCAAGTCCTGCCAGGTGGGCTTGCCAAAGATGTCAGCCCCAGGGCTTTTGAGCATCCCAGTCTCGGCTGGAGCTTCAGCACCAATAAAATGGGGATCATGGTGTTTCACTTGCCTGGCCACAGAGGCTGAAACTAGATCAACTCAGGCTGGAAAAGTGGTGAAGACCTGAATTTACCCTGGAGGCCCGGCCTGTAACTGAAATGGATTTGATTTTCTCCACTGCCAAGTTTTCTGTTTAGATGCAAGGTCTTCAGGGCAGGAACCATCTCTTATCATGTATTTGAACAGTGCTAAGCACAATGGGACCTGATCTTTTTTGGGGCCTCTCTGTGCTGTCACAATATCCATGATTAAAGGAATACATGCATTCATTACTCTGTCAAATCTCCCATTGATTCCACTGATTGGGTCCTAAATAAACATAGGGGAAAACAGTGCATTTTCACTCCGTTTTATTCTTTTATCTTTAATGATTGCTCTTTCTTTTTAAAGAAACAAGCTGTTCTTTTCTTTCATTTGTGGATGTCTTTTAGACTAAACTGCTAAAAGGTCAGGTATGGTTTCAGGGATCGAGTGGAGGTTTTAAATGCTTAATCCCATTTTTATTTTGTTTTTCTTAATGTTTCTTGCAGCAGCCTCTGCTTTCTTGGAGGTGAGTTTGAGATGAAATAAACTCAAGGCAAAAGAGGAAATGTAGAGATGGGTAATATGTGTGTGTGTGTGAGAGACAGCAATTTCAGATTGGGCAGGCTAGCTGGCTTGCTGCATAAGGTGCTTTCTGGTGTGATCTCAGGTCATGTTCAACATGTCCTACAGTTTAATCTGTTTAGTGTCGCTTTGTTTCCTTGTAGCCGCTGCTCCAGAGGAAAATATACCACATGCAATTCAGCACAGGCAACACTTGCTTCTATCAGGGGATGGGCTTTTCTCCTCTAATGTGCACACTGAAGAGAGGTGATAAGGGAAAAGGGAACTGAGCCATTCTGGTCCAAAATGTGGATCTTCCTCTTTCTGTGTAGAAGGGGCAAGATCTGTCACCTCCATAATATCATTCCCATGGACACACGCACCTCAGAAGGACCTTTGCAGGGCTGGGGGGGTCTGCTCATGGGGAAACAGTGGATCAAGCAACTAGACTTGGGCAAAGGTGGGGAGACAATTGTGTTACAGTCCCTCTTCCAACCTGCGTGTTAACGTTAATACAACCTGAGGCTGTATTAATGTTTAAGAGGAGCTTCTCCAAGCTGGGGGATGCTCCTTCAGGGTTCTTCAATGGACCACCAAAGCCAGGGAGGAAGGGCTGTGGAATCCAGTGTTTGTTCCATAGAGAGGCAAATGCTGTCACCTCCCCAGTCGATGAAAGGACTTGGTGAAAATCCTGTGAGGTTCATTTTGTGCCATTTTCTTCTCCTCTTTCCATACCGGAAGGGGCAACCTGGCCCTCAGCTAGGGGGAGACATTGATGGTGGCTTGATTGCAGTGCAGCTCTTCACTGGTCTCATTAAACAAGCCGTTTTTGCACAGCAGCTAGTGCCATGGGACACCGGCTCCTGGGAGCCCCACCACACAGCTAAACCAGCAACAGTGGCACCCTTTCTTCTGCTCAGCAGTTCTCGTTGCCAGGTCCTTGAATGAGCCACTCTCCATGTTCAGAGGCTTCCTATAAACAAGCCCTGAGCTCCACAGGGAGCAAAATGCTGGAAATGGAGTGAGCAGGGCTCTGACCCCACCCACCCTCTGCACCTGCTCACAGCCGAGCGCCCAGGCAGAGCAATCTGTTCCCAATTCCGAGCCCAGTGGATGGAGCAGATTGGACACCCACCATGTGCGCTGAGCAGTTCCAGGAGAGCTTGTGCTTGGCTGAGACACAGTCTCTTTGCTGCTCCTAGAGCAGAGCAGCTGCATCACACGTCCCGTCCCCCCTGCCACAAACTAGCGTCTAGATTAGAGGCGCTCTCCAACCTGGGAAACCCCACCCGTATGTTTCACTGGACCCTGACCTGAGGTGCAAGAGTTGAATTTTCTCAACGCTTTGCATAGCATGTTCAGATTGGGGTGGGGGTGGGGGTCTCGTCTGACCTATTTAAAAAAATAGGGCACATCTACGAAGTTTGGTTTTGGATCCAATATGCCTCACAGTTCATGGGTGGTAAAATCTGGGGTTGGGTCTGGGTTGATTTCTAACCTTAACTTAAAAACAATGCACAATCTGAGTATCGCCCTTCACACTTCCTCCTGCCCATTCACCCTTGGAGAAGGTGAGCAGTAATGTAAGGATGCTGGAATTTCTCAGGCTTACCCAGCTTCTGTTCTGTGAATAAATAAAGGTGTTTAGTTTCTCTGAGCTGTCAATCCCTTAACCTTCAGGTTCGTTAACAACTTCTCCCTTCCAGGGTCTATGTAATGGAGAAGACGCCAGCACTTTCTACATTTTCTGAGAGATAAGCAACTCATTTAGAGCCACAAATAAGATCATAATTTGACAGGCAAAATGCCAGGGAAAATACAAACAGATTTCTCCCGCCCAGGCCCTGAATATTTTAATGATTCTTTTCTTGTTCTCCAAATTATATTTCTTTTTTGCTTAATTGCAGGATCAGGTCAAGCCAAAGCTGTGGCTGTCATGAACCATCCATATGTTTTGGTTGGTTTTTTTAACCTTTCGGCTGCCAGTGTTTTTCCATTGTGCCCGCCAAATGAACGTAGCTCAAGAATGCCCATTAGTATCCGTGGCAGCTATTGGGTTACGCTTCTTTTTCACCGACCTATAGATGGATGTGCCCAGCTTTTCCATTGTGCAACAAGCCAACATCCATAGGGTTGGAATAACAAGTATTCAGGACGCAGTATTTGCTATGAAAGTTATCAAAGGCAATTAGCTACAATAAGTGAACAATAACTTTAAATGGCAGGGCTACAAAAAGAACCAAGGCTGATAAAGGCAAACTCGTAATTACAATACAGTGTTAGTGGTGTACGCACACTGAATTTTTAAACTGTTTCAAAATGAAATAATGCATTGTCTAGCCACAGCGCCTTCTAGCCAAGGTGCCCGACAGGCTTTTCAACTGGAACCTTGTCATATCCTAGGCTGGAGCATCCCCGCCCATGGCACAAACTGTGTGAGGGGTCTCTGGGGGAGGAAATCTGTTCAAGCTTGCCCTTCTCTGATGGTTCTGTCAGGGTGAGGTTGCCCCCTTGACAACTTGGCTCTACGGCCTTCCCCCACAAAACTTGGCAATCCAGTCCTGACGAGGCCCTGTGCTGTTGCCCACACTTGGTCACCCCCATGCACTCCACACCCAGAGTGAGCGGGCGCATGGGAAAAATAACATAGCTTTATTGTTTCTGCGGCATCTCCATGAAGTGGGGTGGGGAGCTGAGGTCTGTCCTCACTGGCCGTGCCCACTCTTCCTGTCTAACATCCGACCCTTCCTAGTCTGGACCCATGAATTGCCGTCTTTGACATCTTTTAACACACCTCATGTGCCATGCATCCCTACATATACCCCATGTGTCATACATATTTGTGAGGCAAAGTCACCGCTGTGAGGTATAGTACTAGGCCCATTTTACAGATTGGCACACCGATCCATAGAGAATTTGCTTAAGATTACCCAGTACATCAGAGCTGCAAATACAACACTGGATGCCTAACTCCAAGCGCCTTATAACCAGTAGGCAGCACTTTATTTCCTAGTTATGTTCATAATTCCTTCCCCATCAGAAGGAAAAGAACTCATTCTATGGGTTGTGTAATTGATTAGTTTGTTTCCAAGATGAGCTGCCAGCTGTGATTATTCTATATAAACAGTTTGAAATACTAATTTCAAATGACAAGATGTTTAAAAATTGGTATTTTTGCAAAACTGGCCTGAAGGGAGAAGAATCGCACATTTGATTTTGCTTAGTGTTCATACTGGAGGAAATGGACTCCAGCCTTGCTCTTTAATATTTAATAAAATGTTATTAATTTTTAAAAAATAAAATTTCATTTCTGATTTGCTCCAGAATCCCAACAAAGCTTATCTAGTGCTGTTTAATTTTGTGCTGAGGTTCGCATTTGGTCTTGGGATCTTTTAAAATATTATTTTATTTTTTTTACTCTCTGAAATGCCCAGAACTGAAGCAAAGCGTCTCGGAGAAGTTGCCCAGCATTGCAGCACAGCGACATCACTTCAGGAGGAATAACCAAAGTGATTGTTTAGGTGCAAATAATATAACATCATCCATGTGTGTCATGTCATTCTTTGATTCTATGAGTTAGTCTGTGTTCCTGCTCCCACTGAAGTCAATGGCAAAGCTCTCCACAGGAATGGGCGCCATCGGTCAGTAAAGTCAGACTGCTCTTGCCCAGTGACCCTACTGCATGGCACGGTAATTGAATTAATCTTGGTAATTGAATTAATCTTGTGATGAGGTGCATGACTCAGGTCAGGGCTTCAGGGATGGTTCAGAGTTCCAGGAGCAAATAAAAACAAATCACCGCTCCAGTGCAGAAGGGAATGGCAGTGCATCGATAAGAGGTGAGTGATTCCTGCAGCAAAATCACTGTTCTCTTTAATTATACAGTTGGGAGGTCCGGGAATGGCACCTTTGTGCCTCCCAGCTCAGTTTAGAGCCTATTGCTAGAGCTCAAATGTTACATGGGCCATCCATGAGCCATGCACTTATTTCTGATCTCATCCCTCAATTGGAAGAATTTGGGAGGAAGGAATTAAAACCCCAAAAAATCTTGTTTGTGTGAGGCTGGCGGAGTTCTGGGCATAAAGCAGGGACTCAGAGCTCACACAAAACAGCACAGTTAGCTTCCTCAAGCAGCTTTGGGTGAAAGAGGAGCACTTGTTTACTGCTTCTGCAGGTGACAAGAGTCCTTTACATCTAGCTCTGGGCATAAAAATAATGCTTGTTCTTAGTTGTCTAAATAGTTTAGCTGGATTTTGGTTATCATAATGAGTCATTGAAAAAGCAGGTTTGCTTCATGGATGGCTATTATTTAGTTATGGTATTACAGCAGCACCCATTGGCCCCAGTCAGGTTTGGGGGCCCCCTTTATTCCAGGGGGATGCTATACAAATGCATAAACTACAGTGCTTAAGCCACTCTATAGCAGCATATTTCCTTGAACCCGGGCAATTGGGCATCACACATAACTCACAGTTGCCCGAAGGCTGCTTTAATGTGCAATGGCTACCAATAGTCGGCTATGGGCCAGTATGACAGATGGGCATTAGTAGGGCATAAGGATGCCCCAGCCATGATCCTCTTCCTTAGCTCTGACCTTACAGGAGGGACGGTGGAATAGAAGCCACAATGCTGGCTCAAGGACACTTGAAGATCCCCCCTGTACTACAGTGAGCCTTCTGCGGTTAGGTACGTTGTGCAATTAAAGGCCACTTTGCACTAGTAGTGAACTCAAAGCTGCTGCACTTCAGTAGAGCAACGGTTTCATCCGCTTCCCTCAGGACAAGTCAGGAGAGCTAATTGGAGATTTGCTAACAGAATGTTGGTTTTGTCCATTGGAAAATTTTGCTTCATCAGCATGGTGGGAGATTTTGAAATGTTTTGGTTTTGCTCTGTTTTAAATAGGAACGTTTTTGAAATCGCAGCACTTCCCATGCAATGGACAATCCAGCTCCTGCGCAGCGGCACAAATCAGAGAGAAGCTGCCAGAATTTTAAAAACAGGCACCCACACCATTTCCTTCCATTAGCCGGTAACAATTGCCATGTCCTGTGTGCTCCCTGAGAAGAAAGAAGGCCTCAGTGGAGTGACCTTAGATTCATAGCTCGGATGATTTGGCCCAGGACTATAACAAACACAGTCACAAATGAATTGGGAAGATGATTGTGTTATTTCATCATGTACAAAAGCCAAAGTATGGGCCCAATTCACATCCTGCAGGATAGGATTAACTGCCATTGGCTTAAATCACCTCCTGTGTGGGTGAGAACAGGGCCCGATAGTAGAAAGCCAAATATTATCTCTAATCCTGGATTTCCCTTATTATGAGTCACTGAGATGACTAGAGTATAATATTCATGTATCTATTTTTCTACTGTGGGCAACAAACATTTTCCTGCAGCACATAGTGAGGAATATTGATAATCAAGTCCGGGCCTTCTCAATTTTGAAGGTGAAATAGCAAGTCTGGATTTGAGATATGACTAATATCACACGGTGGGGGCTTGATGAAACAAACAAATCTCGAATAAAAAAGGAAAACACCTTTCCTATACAGGGAATTGCCTGCACAGTTATTTCTAGCTTGCCAAGTCTGCGTGTAATCTGTCATAGAGGATAAAGAGGATATAATATTACTAGATCCAGCACTGTCCTACACATTTAAATATTGCACGGCAAACCAAGGTGGCTCCTTTCTCTAATCATCATCATCATGTGTCTTTCTGCTGTGCGTCCCCTGATTCTGCTTGCTGTATAAATGGATGCTGTCCATCAAGGACACTCAGACCTTATCTCTTATGAGATAAGAGAAAGCACCACTCAGTTGGCCAAAGTAGGTTGCTATTGTAATAGGGTTTTTTTTTAGTTTATATTCTGTTTTCCTTTTGTCTTAAGGTCTAACTAGGAAGCATAAAGGGCTAGTGCAGAGAACGTTTTCAGTCAACTTCAGAGCCACTACAGCCTGGAATTCAAAAAGGAACCCAAAAGCTGCTGCTTTTCTTTGTTGAACCCAATCACATTGACACAGCTGCAAAACCAAAGGCCCCGCATTTCACTTACATGAGACCCAAGAACAAACTGCAGGAAACTCAAAGTTCAGGCTGATGAGCAGCCTTTAAACTGCCCAGTTGTGACTAGATTATTGAGCCAATAGACACTAACAGCTCTTTTGGAGCCATTACAGTCTCTAGCCTAAATGCATATTTAAGACCTTTCTTTAAAACCCTCAGTTATTGATCTGGCAGCCTGTAACAGGTCCCTTGGAACTCTTACCATGTAACTGTCAGTGCTGCGGCTGCTGCCCATATCCATGAAGCCAGTATGCGAAAACCACCTTGTTCTACAAATGTTATCACAGAACTGGAGGCAGGGCCAGATTAAGGCAGGGGCTTTAGGGGCTGCAGCCCAAGGCCCCGGGGCTCAAGGAGGCCCCCCCACAAAAATAAATCACAGGCAGCAGTCTCTGCAGCACTAAAGGGGATGCTCAGGAAGGTTGTCTGCCTGCCATAGACCCACGTTGCTCCCAGAAGCGGCTTGCTGCTGGCACGTCTCTGCGACTCCCCAGCCGGGGGCATGATGGCTCCATGCGCTGCCCCCACCCCCAGCACCATCCCTGCAGCTCCCAGCCAATGGGAGCTACTGGGGTGGTGCTTGTGGGTGAGGGCAGCACACAGAGACCTGCTGCCCCCTGTCCTCAGGGGCCAAGAGACATTCTAGCAGCCAGCTGCTTCTGGGAGTCGTGTAGGGCTATGGGAGGCAGGCAGCCTGAGCTCTGCTTCACTGCTGGCTGGGAAAGTGCCTCCCAGCAGGAGCCTGCACCTCACCCACCCCCCCCCTCCTCCACTCCTGCCCCAGATCAGAATCCCCCTCTACACCCAAGGTCCCTCCCAGACCCCACAGCCCCTCCTGCACCCAAATTCCCTCCCAGGAAACAGACTTCTATACAGGAGCCCCACAAAATCTAAAAGCCCCGGGCCCACAGGAGAGTTAATCCAGCCCTAGCTGGAGGATTTCTTCTTCCATATGAAGTCACGCTGTCTACAGTTTGTTGCTGCCCCCATCCCAGACCACCTACTGTATCAGATGAAGGCACACCATGGAATAAGGATCTGCAGAAGTCAGTCTGAAAACTATAGCTCAGATTCTGCCCTCAGCTTCAGAGTGCACCGTGCTCAGGGTGGGGGCATAGAAACCTCAGCAAGGGCTTCCTTAGGCTTGTTCCTTGGGGTGTAGTATTGCTCCCTAAAAGGAACAGGCAACAGTTCTGCCTCCAAGCAGCCTGACTCTTTCAGACCCTGCAAGAGGTGAGGGCCCTGTCCCTCAGTGCTGCTCCAACATCTCCCCTAATGCGCCGTGATATTTTAGTTCTGTTGAAGCCATACTGCCAGGGCTTCTCCCCACTAGTCACTACCCCCCATAACCTCTTTAAAGTGGGACTTTCCCCAGCGCGGAAGGTCGGCAGACGAGTTAATGCAGTCCCAGACTGTGTGAATTCCCTGCCAGATTTTCCAAGTGGTTTGGAGGGGGTCAATGCCTGCTCCCCACCCCCACCCCCTTAGCCGCTCCCTTCCGGCTCCTAGCCTGCCTTCGCCTCAGCTTTGGCGCTCTAGTTCCACAGCTGGAACTCTGTGCGGTCTGTGGCAGCAAGGGAACGTTTGCAGAGATGCCTGGGCGGGGTGGGGATCTGTGCGTCAGAAACCCTTGGTGTGGATAATACCCTCCAGACGCGCTGTCTTCCGTGTACGCCAGTGCAAATCCGGAGAAATCTCACTGACTTCAGTGACGCTCGTCTGTATTTCTAGTGGTGTGAGCTCAAAACTGGGTCTGAAGTCTTTTTTCTTTTTTTTTTAAGTAATGGCATGCAGCAAATAGCTGAAATTCCTACGTTTCCTTCTGCCCTTGTGAAAAGCACAAACATCCCCTGAGCAGTTTGAAAACAAAACGCCGTCCAGGCCACATTTTTATGGTTGAGACAGCTTCTGAAAATAGGGTGTCAGGAGGCCCGGGCTGACTTACTGGCTTTAGAATGAGCTACGGAATCCTTCCTCTCTAGGTCACTGGCTTGAATGTGACCCAGCACGGCACTGCTTGAAAGCTGCTGCCATCTGATGGCAGCGTGTTCTCCTCTGTGAAATGAGTTGCTGGGCCTGGGCTTGTCCCCAGTAGGCAGATGTCTGTCACTCAACCACCCCCCTCCCTGGTTGGCATTAATTGACATTCTTACTGGGGGGGCTCAGCAGAAAAGCCAAGGATTGAATAGGCCTAAAACTGAATTATCCTCTAGATGTGATCGCCAGAGTTCAAGGACAAGGTCTATTAGCAGGCCAGAGTAGGGTCAACTCGCACGACCTCTGCCGCTGCTCTACCTGCTCTGTGGCGTGAGGGTGTCAGGCTACGCAGCTATCAACCCGCCACCATTCACAAACATGGAACTTGACTGTAGGAAGAGGGCTTAGAACAGAAGTTCTGATGAGCTAATGGTATAATTGGCACTGTCATAAGGATGGGTAGAATATTAAGGTGCCTACAAAGAGCCTTTGAAAAGCATCACGCCTATTCACCGGGCTACGGCAGTATGCGATCAGTAGCATCGTGTGTGTCATTCCCAGCAGGGTTGCACGTACAGGCATTTCTGTTCCCTCTGTCTGTTCTGTATCACTTTCCTTGTTCCATGTTATTTGTTTTATGTTGATACTGTCGACGCACTTAAAGAGATTATATATTTTTCCCATGGCATAAACAAAATGACTTGCATTTCACAAGGGGAGTAATGGTAATGAGAAGTCAGGCTTAGAGGGGAGTGATGGTAAGTTTTATAGCAAGGAGAAATAAATCTTCTCTCTTCGACTTGGCCTAGCGACTGCATTTACTTCCAAAATCATCACTGCTCTTCCTTTATAGAAGGTGAATGGGTACGGTGGGTAATTTTGCAGTGGGCAGAATTTACCTCTGAGCTGATGGCAGGAGTTCAAAGTCAATTTAAAGCAAGCCCCACGTGCAAGTTAAGTTTAGTGCGCTTCGGAGACGGATGTCAAAAACCACCCTGCAGCTCACCAAGGTCTGAAAAAGTTACTGTGCAGAAAGACGAGGTAACAATGCTTAGGAGTCCAGCCAAGCTTAAAAAGTCAGCATGGTGGGGCAGCTCTGTCCCCTCTGCGCCATCTCCAGTCAAGGGACCGGAAGCAGTTGAGGGAGGTGTTATTAACAGCGCTAAACTGCTGCTCCCTGAAAGGTGATGTGCATTCATTTCTTTTGTTCTCTGGGAGCAGCATACTGTCCGTCGCCACCATATATTGATTTGCCACCCAAATACAGAACAGTGGCAGCTGAACCATGGCATGAGAATAGCATTAAGATGTGTAATGCACCATAAATAAACCGAAATAGACAGCCAGGAAGTGCTGGTAATCACTGCTTTGATGTAGCATGAATTATGGGGTGTGTGTGGTTTTTTTTTTTTTAAAAAAAACGGGTTGGGCTTGTTTTGATTCAGCTGCTACTGCTCTGGAAAGAGGCTGAATCCAGTTTCTCATCTGCGTATCTCCACCTTCACACTGACAGCTGTTGGCCCTTGACTCAGAGGAAAGTGATCTCTGTCTCTACCCCGCGTTCCCTTTATAGTCTTCTCCTCCTCTGTCCTGCAGTCGCAGCGGGGAGACTGGAATCTTGTCCCTCTCCCAGGAGCGGAATTGAGACGCTCCTTCTGCCAGCTCCCAAGGGCTCCTGGAAAAACATCCAGGCTACATCATGACCTTCCGGCAGCATCTTATTTAAATCCCCCTGGGTCTCATCTATAACACCATGTTCCTACTGCTGCCCCACTGTTGCACTAGCGCCGGCAGCACTAGTGTAGACAAAGCTCCCCCGGGGTTGTTCCCGACCGTGTCATCTAATCCTACCCAGAACATTTCGTAGACAGGTGGCTGTTGAACCCTACCACTCCCACCATAGCTTGCGCTGGCACAGCTGTGCCTGTGCTAGAATAACAGTGGGAAATCATCAGAAAAATGGCAGGGCAGACAACAGCTTGCAGGTTGGCTGCTGTTCACTTCTCAGAGCTGTTCTTTAGCTGGCACAGCAAACTGCTTGTTTGGAACAATCTATTGTCTGCTCCTGATACAGTCGCAAAGCAGCTTATTAAAACAGCCTCAGATCCTCTTTGTGGTCTTTGCATTATCATTTTACCTATAGCCGACAGTTGGGTTTTTTTTTTTTTTTAAACGGCTTGGTCTGAATAGCCACAAATGAATCTAAAAGTGCATAAGAGCTGTGAGAGCTCAATGAATTCTCTGACCTTATGATAATGTAGGGGTCACAGGGCACCACTAAATGCCAAAAACTGCCTTCCAGGCTGCAACTAGCTACATAATAACCCCTGCAGAATGTGGTAGCGTTCATCCTGCCTGCTGCTAGCGCTCTTAATGAACTGTGTCAGCAGCAGCATCTCTTTAGACCTGTGTCCAGAAGCGCCCTCTTGTGGTTTGAAGTGCTCAAAATGCAGCCGCTTTTTCAGATTCAGATCACCAGCTTTGTCTCAGTCAGCTCGGGGCTCTTCCCTAAGCCCTCAAGTTAGAACATCACTAAACGGCTCATTCGTCTAATGCAGAGACCTCATTTATTAACAGAGGAGCAAATAGTGCTGCTCTTTTTGGCTCTCTTTTCCCACAGTTGTCTCATAAAAAGGGGCACACTTAAGGAGCCATAATTCGGAGAAGCTACAGTGAAACGTTGGCGAATCTTCAGTTCATCTAGCTCTATAATGACTGACATAGATGTTCAATAATGAATTATGATTGCTGAGGGGAAAAAATAGTTCCCGAGCCTGTGTTATAATGGTCAGCACAATATACCCAACTAAAGGAACAATTTTAACTAGATGACAATGTTGTTTATTGCTATTGTCACTGGAGAAAGTGAGCGTTTGTTTTACTAGCATTCTGTGGAGCCGGAGGGTTATGCACTGAAGTCTTTATACACATAAGGATGGCAATACATAAAAACAGCTCCCCCGGGAGGGAGATGTCAAGGCTGCTTTCTGGCATCTTTTGCTGGCTGGAGAGGCTGATCCATTACCCGGCCACTGTTCCCACTGGGAAATGTTGTCATGGCCTGACTGGTTGGGAGCTGGTTGTTTGCTCCTTTTCCACTACTGTCTAAATTAGCCCACAAACACTGCAACACAAATATGTATGCTAGCACCGAGTTAAGGGTGCGCTCTTTTTCCAAATAACAGATCTAATTATTGTACAAATATACCATGAATCCTGAGCTGTTTTTCACTACTTTTAGAAATCACTTCTACTTTTACATACTATTTCAATTAACGTGGTCACAGATACCTAAGAATAAGAAAGCAAAAGTCACGTGGCAATTTTAATTATGGCCACAACAAAATATGAGTTGACCTTTAAGTGCTTAAAATATAGGCATGTTTTTAACTTAACGAAGGTGAGCACTCCCATTCCTATTCATCAATACACAAGCAACTTTAAGTTCACGTGTAAGTGAACTGTCAGAGAGGCATCATTTAAAAACTTTTCTCGTATTTCTATATCGACTTATAGGACTAACTTCACAAGAGGACTTCGGTACCCAACTTAGTTGGTACTTTAGGTGTTGAAATTCCAGAATCAGGCCCCTAGTGGAATGCACAAAACCTCAGCTGGGCTGCTGCCTAAACCTGTAGGCATCTAACCTTGCTCAGCACCTGCGTGCAGTAAAATTTCCCTAGCCACCTATTTTTTGCCTCTGAACATGTATGCTGCAGCCTCACACTGGCTCTCTGGGTGCCTAAGCCCCAGAGCAATTCACAAACTGGGGGGGAAGATAAGTGTTTCTCTGCCAAACACACCTGTGAAACCCAATCCAGTAAACATGGTCAGCCCTCACCTACTGAATAGTGAGCTTATTTACAGTGGTGGTGGACCATAACTTTTAGCCCTACCTTTTGGGTACCCACATTCAACGTGGGCAGCCCCAGTTCAAATCCCCTGGGGATGGGGATGGAGCGTGAAGGATTTGAACTGGGATTGCAATCCTTCAGGTGAGTCCCCTAACCACAGGACTATGGGCTATGCTCATGTGGGATTTTCTCAGTCGTGCCTGTCGATGCTGCTCCATTGTGGCTAAATAATGAAAGAGAGTAATTGGGCCAGAGAGAGAAAAGTCCCCATGTTCTAATGGCTTATTTTTTGTTTAAATTAATTAATCTACGTGGAACAGCTTCAACAGAAGAGACCATGGGAATCCCACATATGCATAGCTCACAGCCCAGTGGCTACAACATTCACCTAAGACCTGGCAGTTCCCAGTTCAAATCTCTAGTCTTCCTCAAGTGGACTTGAACTGGGATCTCCTGCATCCCAGTTCGATATGCTAAAGATGAGGCTAATAGCGATGAGGCAGGTCCTGCTCCCTCACTGGCTTAGCCGCTTTTCTTCAAGAGGGGGTTTGTATTTGAGAATCCAGAGCAGAGGTAACACTCGCTTAAATGTCCGAAAACTCAGAAATCTGGAGTTAAGGTACATGCCACCTCCTGTAACAGAAACTTAACTCTGCCTCCAGGAGTTGGTAATAGCCACTGGGCATGGTTCAGTAAGGATGGGGGGGGGGGGGGAGGGGGCAAAATAAATAGGCCACAAGGAAGTTCTAAGGGAAAGGGCATTGTTTGTGCTGCATGTCACAGCTTTGAATTCCTGCATTTATCTGCACTCACTGCCTTTGGAGTGCTAGCTGTACCTGTATTGCAGGGATCTCAAACACAAGGCCCACAGGGTTATTTCCTGGGGCCCATCAAGCTCCCCGCGCCCCTCTGCCCCCGGAGTTATTTCCTGCAGCCCGCCAAGCTCCCTTCTTCCCGCTTCCCTTTTCTCTTCCCCCAGTGCACTGCATCTCCTCTCCTCTGCCCATCTCCAGGCATTTCCTGCCATTAGTGCTTTCCAGGAGGGAGGGAGGGAGGGGGAGAAGTGGGGAGCCACATGTTCAGGGGAGGAGGTGTATAAGAGGCAGGGCAGGGGCAGGGATTTGGGGAAGAGTTGGAATGGGAGCAGGGAAGGGGTGGAGAATTGGTGGGGCCTCATGGAAGGGCTGGAGTAGGGGTGGGGCCAGGGGCAGTGTGTGGGTGTCTTAGTGATGCGGCCCTTGGACCAATGTACTAGTCCTCATGTGGCCCTCCTGATGATTCAAGTTTGAAATCCCTGCTGTACTGCATGGTGGAGGGATTAGCTGGCAGAAATTACTATGACATAAGGAGAGGTGCAGGTGTACTTCAAAGGCTCAAATATGTTTCCTTTCTGCCCTGAGTTCTGTAGATTGTATCATTAGCAGTCATGGGGATTATCAGCAATGTAGTGGCATGCTCCAGGGCTTAATGAGGGGCAAGTGAATGCAATGTGGCAGAAAGACTCCTCAGCACAAACATAATGGGAATGATAACTATTTAGCAAGTCAGTGGCGCTTTGTGTGGAGTAGGATCTGTTTGAGTGTAGGCCAGGTGAGGGTAGCGCCTGTTTGCTATGCAGGACCTAAACCTCTGTTTTTCCTTAGCATAGAGAAAGTATTAGACTTTGTCCCACAGGGCTCTTGTTCTCTGAGTTTTTTTGGAGCATCTGGAAAGGCAGCCTGTTAGTATTTGTGGTTATCGATGTGTTGGGGGCATCAGTCCCCAAAGAGGGCAGAGTTAAGGTTGTATCGTGAGATGTCGTGAGTACCTTAACACTCTCTGTATTTCCTATTTTTGAGAAGTTTGTTTGTGTTACCTTATCATGTCATTTCCTGGTTTTCAGAGATTTAAACAGAGCTGAACTTGATGTTCTGGAAGGGCAAAGGGCACCACTGGGCAACCTTATCACTGTGTTAATGAAGTTGGAGGGGGTTTAATTTCCTTATTTTTTTACAAAATAGTTTCTCAGCATCACAGCATACCACAGCCCAGATCTCCCTTGCTTCTGGCTCCTAGAAAATGATCTCCACAGCAATGGAATGCACAGGCTGTCTGTTAGCTCCTGCATCATGTCTCCTGTCTCTCTGTTTATCCAGCCTAGCCCAGTTGACCCTGTCAGCCTTCTGCCCCACAGACAGGTGTTGGACGTGGACTGGCAGTCTGAGGCGCTGGGGAGAAGAGGATGTGGAAACAGTGCAGAGACTAGCATGCAGGCAGTGGGACATTTTTTGATGGACCAATAAATTCCTATTCTTCTTAAACAATGCTGGTTGAATATATTCAGCTTCCTGTTGTTTACTTTCACCATCTCCCTCACTTGTGAGGCACACATAATGTTGGAAGGACAATAGTGTTGTACAGTCTCATTTTAGTGTGTTGATATATCTTCTTACTCTTCCAACTATTTAGCAAACAGGACAATGTTCCACTAATGTTAATGATTCTTGCCTTATTTTTTACTGCAGTGGCTCTCAACCTTTCCAGACTACTGCATCCCTGTCAGGAGTCTGATTTACCTCATGTACCCCACAGTTTCACCTCACCTAAAAACTACTTGCTTACAGAATCAGACATAGATATACGTAAGTGACTCATAGACTCATAGACTTTAAGGTCAGAGGGGACCATTATGATAATCTAATCTGACCTCCTGCACAGTGCACGCCACAGAATCTCACCCACCCACTCCTGCAATAAACCCCTAACCTATGTCTGAGCTATTGAAGTCGTCAAATCATGATTTAAAGACTTCAAGGTGCAGAGAATCCTCCAGCAAGTGACACAGCACACTATTACTGAAACAGTGCTCACTTTCTCATTTTTATCATATAACTAGCGAAAATACCCGGCGTTGCTCGGGTCCGTCGGAGGTGGGGAGAGGGCAGAGAGCTGAGCGAGTGCGGGGTCCGTTGGAGGGGGGAGGGGGCAGAGAGCAAACCTGACACCCCACCTCACCCCCCCGACAAACCCGACACCCCCACCTCACTTACCCCTCGACCAACCCTGACTCACATTTTCACCCCCCCACCCAAACCCAACACCCCCACGTCACCCCCTACCAACCCCAACGCCCCCTGACCAACACCCACACCGCACCCCCCCGTAGACCAAACCTGACACACCCACCTCACTTTCCCCCCCATCCAAACCCGACACCCCTACCTACCACCACAAACAAACCCGACACCCACACCTCACCTACCCCTCAACCAACCCTGACCCCCCTCCCCACCCCCCCAACCAAACCCAACACCCCCACCTTACCCCCCCCACCAAACCCAACACCCCCTGACCAACCCCAACCCCAACACCCACACCTCACCCCTCACCCACACCGACACCTTCCCACCCCCCCAGACCCAACCCAACACCCCCGGCTCACTTACCCCCTCCCCGACCAAACCCGACACCCCCACCTCACCCCCTGACCAAACCCGACACCCCTACCTCACTTACCCTCTGACCAAACCCAACTCGGGTCCGTCAGAGGTGGGGAGGGGGCAGAGAGCTGAGCGAGTGCGGGGTCCGTTGGAGGGGGTATTATGACATCATAACTATGTCACAGAGAACAGCAGCTGCCCAGCTGATGTGATTGGCCTTTAAATAATTTCACCCCTGGAGGGCGTCAGAGGTGAGATTTGAAAATTTTTCTACTCTTACCCTGATTAGGACCCTAAGACCTACAACTGTACCAAATTTCAAGTCTCTAGCTCAAACGGTGTGGAAGGAGTAAGTGCACGTACATACACGCATACATACACGCATACACCATTTGACTTTTATATATATAGATTATAAAATAAAGCCATTGAAATACAAATATTGTACTTAGATTTCAGTGTATAGTATATAGAGCAGTATAAACAAGTGATTGCCTATATGAAAGTTTCTATAGCTTGTTGTAAAACTAGGCAAATAGCTAGATGAGATGATGTACCCCCTTGAATACCTCTACATAACCCCAGGGGTACGTATGCCCCGGTTGAGAACCACTGCTATAGTAGTCTAGTTATTAGCAGTTGAGTTATTAGCAGTGTCAGGTCTAATGCACCTACAGTTGCCAACTTTCTACTCGCACAAAACCAAACACCCTTGCCCTGCCCTCTGCCCAACCACTCCTCTGAGGCCCCACCCATGCTCCGCCACTTCTCTGAGACCCCCCCCACTCACTCCATCCCCTCCCCCCCCTGTTGCTTGCTCTCCCCACCCTAACTTACTTGCTCATTTTCACTAGGCTGGCTCAGAGGGCTGGGGTGTGGGAGGGGGTCAGGGCTCTAGCCGGGGGTGTGGGCTCCAGGGTGGGTCCAGAAACAAGGAGTTCAGAGCACAGGAGGGGGCTCCAGGCTGAGGCAGTGGTTTGGGATGTGAGAGGGGGTGAGGACTCTGTCTGGGGGTGCGGATTCTTGGGTGGGGCCAGGGATGATGGGTTTGGGGTGTAGGAGGGGGATCTGGGCTGGGGAGTGGAGCTGAGGTGTTTGGAAAATGGGTGGGGGCTCCAGGCTGAAGCAAGGGGTTGGTATGTGGGAGGAAGTACGGGCTCTGGGCTGGGGTTGTGGGCTCTGGGCTGGGGTCAGAAATGAGGGGTTCAGGTACAGGAAGAGGCTCCAGTTTGGGGCAAAAGTTTGGGGAGGTGGGGTGCAGACTCTAAGGTGGGGCTGGGGATGAGGAGTTTGGGGTGCAGGAGGATGCTCCAGGCCGGGATCGAGGGGGTTCAAAGGGCACAAGGGAGATCAGATCTAGGGCAGGAGGTTGGGGCCCAGAGGGAGATCAGGGGTGCAAGCTCTGGCCAGTGCTTACCTCAAGCAGCTCCTGGAAGCAGCATCATGCCCCCGCTCCGGCTCCTATGTGGACACATGGCCAGGTAGATTCTGCGTGCTGCCCTGTCTGCAGGCTCTAGTCCAACAAATAGGTGCTTGTGGGTTTCCAGGCCAGGCTCAGTTAGTGTCTCTCATTGGAGGGCTCCCTGCCCAGCCACTACTGCTCACCCATAAGTCCCTCCCCAGAGACCTGCACTCTGCTGTCATGTGGGGTGGTCACAGCCTGTTCCATGTGTGCCTCTGATTGAGTGTGAAAAGAAACATTGAATAACACCACTCCTGTGTCCTGGACCAGGCAGGGATCCGGTGGAAAAAGAATATATGTGCTCATGTAATTAAAGATGGTATCATAATGCATATGCACAAATAAGGTCTCATTGGCGGTTGAAGTGACTTAGGCTCCTAAATGACTTGAAAATGGGACATAAGCTTCTAAATCACTTCATTGCTTTAAAAATGTGTTCCTCTGTCATTATATTTGCTCTGCCTATCTGTCTTTACATTATTTTGAACGTGCTGTGTATAGGCTTTGAATAGAAGGACTGAATCATACGAAGTTTGCACTCAATAAAATGTCATAACCATTCTAAGCAATAACAATTGTATTGATTCATCCAGGGTGGGCTTTACGGAGGATGCAGAGGATGCACTGATAGTCAGTGATGCTATCGCTGCTCTTTAAAAACCAATCAAAGGAATTTTAGTTTGCGGTGCCTGTAAATGGGTGTTTTGACTACAATTTCTCTGGCACCTTGAATCTTAAATATGAAGCTCGTGTTGTCTCACATTGCCTTGAAAGCCCCCCTGCCAAATCTGCTGACTAGGTCTCGGTAGCATGCGTCCATACACTCCTGGGCTGAGTAAGAGCCTGTTCAAAGTCCATGAGCCCTTTTCCACTAACTTCAGTGGGCTTTGGATGAGGCCCAGTTAAAGCATAGGCAAGGGCTTCCAACCCTGTGGAAAATGCAAGAGGCTGTGCTAGTTTCTCATACCTCTCCCATACCTCTCATACCTCTCTTTGTGTGACTAAAACATTTGTCTGGCTCATCAACGGACATGGTTCCAATGAACAGTATTACCTCATCTACCTTGTCTTTCTAAGAGCTTGCAATCATCTAGCGGAGTTTATTGAAATAAACTATGGGTCCCATTCGTCTATCCTTGCTGATGCCGAGTAATACTTTTCTCTGCAAGGCATTCCTTTGATTTCCAGGGGACAGGGTAGCAGAATATGGCCCAAAGATGGCCCTCAAAGCCAGTGGTAAAGTACTGATTGCCCATTCCATGGATAAGGGCACGTGGGGCTGGCATTAGGGGTGGGCAGGCTCAGTAGTCAAGGGGGGTGCCATGCTGCATCCTGCCACCCACCTGACTTGCCGACAGCTGCGGGACTTAGAGGCAGCCAGGCAGGGGAGGCAGTGTCTAGAGAGGGCAGACATGAGGGGCGGGGGGGGGGAAGCTGGACCAGCCAGATAACTTCTCTGAAGCAGGGGTGCTCCTCCTCTCCTGCTCTGTTGTCATCTGTAGCCACACTGCTCCTCCCCTTCTTCATCCTCCCCCACCCACCCACTGTGCCAGTGGACCCACCCCTGGCCAAGCTCAGGACCTGAAGCCAGGCTCCTGTTTGCTGTGTGTGTATTGGGGGTGGGGGACACTGATGTTACGGTGTTTCCTCCCCCCCTCACCTGCGTAGCCGGTCTCTGCTGAGCTGGGTTGGGGGGGTCAGGGGGAGCATGTCTACGCTGGTGCTTCCGGGTCCAGCGCTGCTGTTCAGGCTCCTGAATGTTCTGCTTAATAGATAGTGCTCTGACACACACAGGCACATACCTACTCCTGCCAACACACACACACACACACACATACTCCCTCAACTCATACACACAGACATATATGTCCTCTTCTCCTAAGTCACAGACTCATACACTCCCCCAACACACTCTCTCTCTCTTTCTCTCTCTCTCTCTCTCTCTCTCTCTCTCTCTCTCTCTCTCTCTCTCTCTCTCTCTCTCTCTCTCTCACACACACACACACACACACACACACAATCCCCACAAAACTCAGAGCTGGGTGCCCAGCCAGTGTTTAATTTGTGGTTAGGCTGGGCCCTGGCATCTTTCAATACAAATTAAGCACTGGGGGAGGAGGGGGGCAGCAGGGCCTGGAGGTGATGGGAGTAGCTGTGGGGTAGCCATGGGGGTCAGGGGTGATGGGAGGGAGCTGACAGGGATTGGAGTGATGGGGGAGGGAAGCCTGCAGGGGCCAGGGGGCTCCAAAATACACGTTCGCCAAGGGTGCCATTTTCCCTAAGGCCAGCCCTGCATGTCTATGCTAGTGACTGTACACGTGTCCATGCATGGGCCTGTGTCCTAATCCTCCCTACTGTCCATAATTAACCCCAGAAACACATCTCAAGGTGAGTAGAGTGTGAGTAAGCTAGCATGCCAGAGGGCTGTGGGTAAGTACATGCCTTAGGCTGCAGCATGGTCCTGTACTGTCTGCAGTATCAACAAGGCTAAGAGGCAAGTACCAGGGCTCAACTTTCATTAGGCCTCCACTCCCATTCCCACAAGGCACTGAACCCTTTTCTTCCTGACCCTTCACAGTCTAGGTCCCGGTCCCTGTCTGCACTGGTAGAAGAGTGTTGCACTGATGGACCCCAGCAGAACAGTTTTCTGATGCAGTCTTTATAGGTGACAATGGAGCTAACTCTGAGCGCAGCCGCTTGGCCTGCAGAGAATACCCGGGAGCTGATCAATGTGTGGACAGAGTCCACCCTTTGCCATGAATTCAGCTGGAACAGCAGGAATATTCACTGGTACCAGGAAATTTTCATGGCGGCTGGAGTGGGCAGGTATTGAGCAGAGCCTGGCCCAATGCTGGGAACACATGAAGCACTTGAAGCTCTTGTACAGGAAGGCCGAAGACTCCAACAGGTGGTCTGGGAGGGCACGTCCTACCTGTCGGTTCTACAAGGTGCTTGAGTGGCTGCTGTCATGAGATCCCTGTACTGTGCTTGAATTGGCTCACGATTCCCTTCTCAGCCCCGCAGGTCTCATTGTCTGAGAGGACACCTATGAAGGCCATGATGAGGGATTGTGGTGGACACCCCAGAACACCCAGAGGACGAAGAACATGTGATTCTGCGCCACTACCTGGTGCAGAATGTTGAAGAAGCCCTAAAGCTGTGGCAGGAACCAGAGTTCCAAGCTGTTAAATTACAGTGGACTCCCACCCTCTGCCCCAATACCCCACCTTGCTCTGGTGTTAAATCCCCAATTCTAAGATCAAGGGCATTTGAAGCTCTCTGCACTGACTCTTGTTCCCTGGGTAATACAGATTGCAGTGCTGAAGCCACAACATTGTCATGCCCCATCTCCTTACCCAATTCCTCCAGCATTCCCTCCTCGGTTTCACCCCTGCTCTGCTCCACCCCAAAATTGTCCTTAAGTGAGACCGAGTTCTAAATCAGTGATTTTATTGATTTCTGATGAAGAACAATTAGGCATTTGGCATCTAAAGCTATTTTTTCAAATACTTTATAAAGGAAAATCAATGTGTCCTTGTGTCTGTGGATTTTCTCAGTCAGCAGTCAGCCAGAGATGTTCCTAGGGCCTCCTGGCCAGAGGGGAGGGGTATTGGAGAGGTCCTGGCTGTGGAAGGGAACAGAACATAGCTGTTGAAAACTTTACAGTTGGTTGCCGCAGGAAAAAAGTTAGTTATAGCACTCTGTTCTCCCTTGGATGATTACAGAGTTTCAGTGCTTCTCCTATCCCCCCTCCCCAATCTTCCCATTTCCTTACAAACTGGAGCAACGTGGAATGGGTCTTGGGGTAGGGGAGTTAGGTTCCAGATGGGAAAGGTAACAGGAAGTTGTAGAAAAGTTACAGTTGCTTGTCTAAGGAGAAGCTAATTCTGTCAGTCTTATTTCATTGGATGATTACTAAGTCTTTACAGTCTCTGTCTTTGGTTTCTGCCTTCTCCCCACACAGAACAATGCTATACAAGCTGGGAGAAAGTGGGGGTGGGAGACAGATCTAGTCTGGTGTTAGATAAAAATAGGGCAGTGTCCTTTTCCAGTTGTCTGAAGTGACGAGTTGTGGTGCTGAGCTGAATCTTCAGAAAACCTAATGAAGTTGCAGCATCTCTTTCTTTCTTTCTTTCTTTCTTTCTTTCTTTCTTTCTTTCTTTCTTTCTTTCTTTCTTTCTTTCTTTCTTTCTTTCTTTCTTTCTTTCTTTCTTTCTTTCTTTCTTTCTTTCTTTCTGTCTTTCTTTCTTTCCCTGTCCATTTCACCATTATTAGGCAGACACAGGGGCAGGATTTTCAGGCCAAACTGGTGGCAGGGGAGGGTGAGGTGGGCGTGGTTGATCGCCTTTAGCATGAAATCTTCCTATGCTAGTGGAGAATTTAGTCAATTTCCTCCCAATCCTGCAAGCATATTTCAGCAAATTTCCATTGCAGCAAAAACTCCAGCTGGTTCTTCAGGTTGACTGGCAGTGCAGATCTGCTTGGTCCACCTTCATAGCTGAGCAAACGCCTCCATTCAGCAATACATAGAGAATGGAGGGTGCAAGTGGGATGGGGAAGGGGGTGACCATTAGCAGAAACATCTCTCTGGCATAGATTGCCAAATCTCTTCCACGGGGCTGGAAAGGCGTTTCTCTCTTCTATTCTGGTACTTTGAAAACCGCTATGGGCTCCAAATGTTGGCAAGCCTTAAGGGAAGAAATTGTAAACAGGTAACATAGCCCCTAGAAGGAATTGCCACCACCCTCCTGCTCCCCCTGCTGAGACAGTATGAACATGTTAAATTGTTTAAAACAGTACTACACATTTCTTACCATTACTAGCCTCTGCTCCCTCCTCCTGGGCTGCAAAAGTTGTCTGAGAACTGGGGAGAGATGAACCATTGCATTCCTGGAATGCTAGAAAGTATCAGAATGGAGGTCTTTAACAGCAAAGTTATGATACATTGGGGTGTGGGAGGATTTCTTAGTATGTTCAGAAGGCCAAAAATAGAATGCTACCCTTCTGTTTGAATTAGAAGGACCTTCAGCTTCTGAGAGGGAAACCATTCCACCAGGAGGCAGGAGCAGGTCTCCAGAGACAGACAGAGAAGGACCCTGAGGAACCATTGGCTTGGAGAGGAGGAACCAGGAGCAGGAGCAGAGTTCCTCAGGGCATGGAAGGATCATGCTCTTCAGCAGGCAGAGACACTGATGAACTGGTTCATGGAGCAGGTGACACACCATAGGAAATGGGAGAATTCCCTGATTAAGAGGCTCATTGAACTGGTGGCCAAAAAAGTGAGGCAACTTCCTGTTGCCAAGGCCTCAGAACCAGCCAGCTGCCTTTTCTGGCGGCCACCCAGGATGCTGCTAAACCAGAGGTTCCTGTTGCAGTGATATCCCTTCCCCACAAACAGACCAGGAGGAGAACACAGAGCCTGCAGGAGTCCCGGAACTTCGGCATGTACTGGCCCTGAAGGAGATGTCCCCAGTTTTCACCAAGAGTCATTATCCCTCATTGTTCACCCCTGCTGATGAAGAGGGAAAGGAGATGAATGCAGAGACATTAAACTGGGATTTGTTCTCAGCTGTGAATGGTTACTTTGGTAAAAAGATCTTGTTCTGATTTCAAAATCTTTCCATTAAACCTTCTACCTCATACTTTTAATAATGATTATGCTTTGTTTAATTGTGTGTTAGTCCTTATTCCTAATGATTAACTGAAACGGGATTTTTGTTTTCGATTGGGCTGCAAGCATCCTGCCTCATGTATTGAAATGGTATATAAAAATCAGGTGCAATCACAGTGCAACTAGTCAAGATTCATAAATATCTTAAGTGTTACAGATACCCAAGAAGACTGAGGAAAGTGATGTGTGTGTGGTGATGTGCTTTTAAACGTGTGTGATGTGATTTTAAAGCACTACTGTTGTTCTATGTAGAAAATATCTAAAGCACACAAAAAGGATTGATTGATGTCTTAATGGCTTTATTACACACGTTGAAAATCAAAATCCAAGAACAATAACAAAGACAGAAGGAACATACCAGCAATAATGGCTTCTACCAGTACCCTGTAGAGAACCAACCTTTCACCTTCTGAAACTTTAAGCAATTTCAACCATACCAGGCATTATTGTTCTAACAGCTAACAGCTGTTACTTGCAGTTAGCACTACTGACAATGAAAAGTTAAAAAAAACAAAAACAAACCACAACTATGGTTACAATACTCCTCACCCAAAGCAAACCATCATAAGATTATTTAAAAAGTTTGAGTGCTTCTAATAAGAGAGGTTTCTAATGAACTGTGAATAGTGTAAAACAAAATTATTGTACAATGACTCCATAACAGCTCAGACACCACTCTCCACAGCACATAATCCCAAGGTGACAATTTAATGGAGGTGCCCTGTTATAATCGCCTTTAATGTGTGCGATGTCATATGAATAAATGGCTAATGAGCTTTGGCTACAGAGGAACAAAACCTGCACAAAGCTATGTAGCTCCATAATGTGTACCAATGTTTCCTCATGTGCATTTCCAGTTGTTTTACAAGATGTGAAGCTGTCCCTTGGCACACGCAGATGTCATCCTCTGCCTCCCAGCTGTATTGAGATGTATGACATCCTTGATTTCCCTTGTCCACTGGAAACTGGGCCCAATGTGCACATGAATGGGATCTGGCTGCCCATACAAAGTTTATAAATCAGACTTGCCCTGAGTTCACTTGAAAGAAGCACTCTCTTTTCCCCTCTCAAATGTTAACTAGTGCACACTAGGTGATGATACTATGAGTGGTGCTTGTCACATTGGCACCCACACAGGAAAATAGGCAGCGCCAACAAGCTTTCAGTGTACCAAATACTCCCATCACAACAATTCTCCAGTTACTTAGATTGTAATTTATTTCCCTTTTTTTCAGAATCCCTGAGGCTGGAGTACAGTTTCATGAGCCAAGGCAGGAGTGGATGTGTGGGGGTCCTCCACCATAATAGTTGACACAGAAACGCTGTATAGAACCACATAATTTCCGGGGAATTAAGTCCCTTCTTCACCCTTCCCGCACAATCCTGATTTCCTCAGCACCCTGACATTATGAACCTTTCCAGTGTTTCCCACATTTGTAGTCATGAGTTTCCCTCTGTTGTTCACTAAGCCTGGAAGAACGATTAAATAGTAACCGTGTTGGTTCACATACTCACGAGCCCCTTTGGGTGGGCAAACTGTTGGGATATGGGTGTCATGGATGGCCTTAGAGCAGTTTGGAAGCCCCATTCTCTGAAATCAGCTATTACTTCTGGAACTTTTCATATAGCAATCACATGTGGGTGTTAGGCCCAAAATATATGGGGTACTTAGATGAGTTATGTCAATTAGATTGTAGTTAAATTAAATGTTCTAAGGACTCTGGGTAGTCAGTCCTTGAATAGAAGAGTATACTGAGTGATTATTTGAAGACCTTGGAAATAATGTAATATCAACATTCTTGTATTAGCCATCTGGCGCCAGAATGTTTCAATTCTCTTTTCTATTTTACTGTTTATTCATTTCTCTCTTCTATGTCTGGTACTCTTTGACCTAGCTGATAAGACACCCACTTAGATATGTTAGACAGTCATAAATTAGGTATTGTTTAAGTTGTAATGAAGTATTGGTTGAGTATGTATGGAACTAACAAAGGGGGGGAGGGCTTGGGTTGTTCAGACTAACCTGTGACGCGACGGAACTGTTTATAAAAATCTATCCAGTGTTAGGAAGGGGGGCTGGTTCTTAAGGGGACGGGAGTCTCTCTATTCCAGTGTGCACTCTTCAGTAAAGAGCTTGTGATTGGACCTTGCTGGTGTTTCCTGTTTCTTTGCGGTCAGACAACGAACCGTGCCGGTCGGGGTTCGAGTCCCTGACATGGGTAAATCACAGTGTTAATTGCTTCTTAAACGTGCAAAACCATAACCCTGATCCCGACACTGGACTTTCTAACCCCAAAGTGGTTTGTAAGAGACTGACAGTTGTCTGGTGTAGCCAGCTTCTGAATAGCAATAGCAACCCACTTCTGAATCAGTATGGCTTCCATGAATCGAGTGCTCTGGAGAGGGGAGGGTTGGTGGAAGTTCCTCAAATAGCTCCATGAAGGTCCTCATTTGGAGGTTCTGATTCCACTTCTGGTCATCCCAGGTTTCCAAAATGATATGATCCCATCACACTATGCTGGTTCTCCTGTGTCAGAAGTGACAATCAACAAAGGGGCATGATGTGACAATGCCAGAATTCATCAGATCTTTACAGTGTGAGCTGAATACATTGTCATTGACCTTCAAGGTTAGCTGTCTTCAGTGTGTCAGAAAATACTGCCAAAATTCTATCCGGTATCTTGCTGAACACCCATTCCTCTGTATTACTATTGTCCTGCAATAAGGAGAAAGAGTGGAATAAGATCATCCTCCAGTTGATTCAGGTCTTCCAGCCAGTTTTGCAGGGAAAAACAGTAAGGGGCAACCTGATTGGGAGCTGCCATTAGAAAATGTGTGGAAGCGTGGGATGGTACCGACAACACATAGTAAAGTGGTCCTATAGTGTCAACGAGTGATGCATAGAACCCTGGGATACCACCCCTGAAATGTTAGCAATAACATTACATACCTCTAACAGCAGTGTATATGTGGGTATATGCATGTACATAGTGCTATATCTGTGTCCAGCCCTGCATATGTGGACTCAAGGTATGGGTTTGGAAAGTACACAGGAGCACTACAAGGTCCACTATTCAGGTATATAGGCAAATGCAAGTACATAAACACTAAGTACATAAGCACTCAATGATCTCAGGAGAGTAAAAACATAGGATATATAAGAATATATGATGATACAAAGTGTGACTCAATCAGACCAGAAATTTTCAAAATTCCTGTAAAGAAACTGCTATAAGGTTAGTAAATTAACTTTATAATGGTTACATTCACTGTTCCCCACCTACACGGTAATGTACCTCTCTATAATCTTGAAATTTTTGAGTTCCATTACTTTATGGTAGGAGAGCAGGTTCTTGGAGTGAAATCCAGTGGAAGTTTTTCCACCGACTGCAACAGAATCAGGATTTCATCCTTCTCTGGTCCTATTTTATGACATAAAGTTGTCAAGCTATCAGTTTGCTGTTTGCTTGTTAACTGGCTTTTTAAAATTATATTTAAGGCATGTAAATTTGTTGAGTGATTTATTCGTCTTTGCAATTAGTTGCAGTCATTAGGAAATATTTTATATTACACTGGGGGGTTCCATTTAAGCGCTGAGATCATTAAATTTTCATTTTTCCTCTATTTGGGAGCTTTGCATTAATCCAAAAGGTTTAAACATGTCAGTGGATAATTGGTCGCAAGTTCAGTGTTTTAGTTCCACAGGTCTATGACATTCAGTCTGTGACTTTGTTGTCTATGGGCTTACATTTTACAGCACTTTTTTTTCTTCCGCAGCTTCTGACACATTATTGCTAAAATATCAGGCAAATTCAATATTAGAGCACTCTACATTTTTCCTCCCTATTTGCTATTTTATATTTTCAAAACATAACAAGAATAAAAAGTACACATAAAAGCATAGTACATCATAAAACACACCACATTTACAAGAAAAAAAATACTAGTGCAAGGATATTAGTAGTCATAAATTCCCAAGAAAATTACTATATTTTTCTACATTCATCCTGCTGTTCATTAAACAGAAGATACTTTCACTAAATTGGCTAGGTTTTAAGCACATGTATCAGTTTATGATAACTCAATCTTTGGATGCCTTCTATGCGTGAGGAAGCATTCTTCTGGCTGTTAAACTAGCTCTCAAAAGAATCACATCAGTGTGAAATTCTCCACTGTGCGGAGAGCCAATATAACCCTTGCACCATGTTCCTGCTTAAGACCTAGTCTCGCATCCAGAAGAAATCATAGAGTCTAGAGGTAGACTGATGGGTCAAACTTGGACTTTTACTATCCAGATTACTCCTCTGTATGTACCTTAAAACTGCATCTTTGCTCCATCCCATTTCTCCTTTGCCACAGCAAGCTGCTTGTCACAGCAGCTCCTAATCATTCAGGATATCTGAGTTTGCCATGAACAATAATATGGTGGTGATTATAAAGCATGGGTATGTGTAGTGAGGTAGGTGAATATTTTCTGGAAATGTCCAGGGTTTCCATGTTTTGGATTGACACGTTAGAGGCTTTCCTATTCTGTGGCTTTGGGCTTGAGTTGGGGTGGAAGCATGAGGATAGAACAGAGTTAAATTTCTTTGACTGTAGTAATTTGTTTGCAATGTAGCGGGTGGAACTGGTAGCAGAGAGCTTTTATTTTAGTTATTACGTTAGTAATATTAGAGTAATAACTAGAGGCCCCCTGGTGCAAGGCACTGTACATACACCTAGTAAAAGACAGCTGCTGTCTTGAAGAACTGAAGTTTAATTAGACAAGCCAGAGACAAATTGGGGAACTGAAGTGCAGAGACATTAAATGACTTGCCAAGCTCACACCGAAAATCTGTGGAATAGCCAGTAATTAAGCCCAGCTCTCTCCAGTCTGAGTCCCACAACTTATCCATAAACCATGCTTCCTCTCAATAGCAGGTGATATCTAGCTTTGTGATATTCTTGTACATTTGAGTAGAATTGAATTAAAGGGTTTGGTCAGCATACTGTACAACAAACAGGAAAACATCAAAAAAGAGCTTTCCAACCTGGAGACCTTCATTAACGACCAACCTTCCACACAAACAGACTTTACTAAAATAAGACAGGAGATCTACATCACACACTTCACCTCTCTACAAAAGAAAAAGGACTGCAAACTACCTAAAATCCTACCTCCCACATGGGGCCACAACAGCAATATCGTCAATCTATCCAGCTACACTCTCAGCCCGGCAGAAGAGTCTGTCCTATCTCGAGGACTCTCATTCTGCCCCAGCACCCCCACAAACAAGATACAATTCTGCGGTGATCTGGAAGCCTACTTTTGCCGTCTCCGACTCAAGGAATTCTTTCAAGACAACATGGAACAGCACACTAGTACACAGACACCATCCCACCAGCAGCACAAGAAGAAGAACTCCACATGGACTCCTCCTGAGGGTCGAAATGACAGTCTGGACCTATACATAGAATGCTTCCGCCGACGTGCACAGGCAGAAATAGTGGAAAAACAACATCGCCTGCCTCACAACCTAAATCGTGCAGAACGCAATGCTACCCACAGCCTCAGAAACAACCCTGACATCATTATCAAAGAGGCTGATAAAGGAGGTGCTGTTGTCATCATGGACAGGTCAGACTACCAAAAGGAGGCTACCAGACAACTCTCCAATACCAATTTCTACAGGCCACTTCCCTACGATCCCACTGAGGAATATACTAAGAAACTGCACCATCTACTCAGGACTCTCCCTGCACTAACACAGGAACAAATTAATATACCCTTAGAGCCCCGACCGGGGTTATTCTATCTACTACCCAAGATCCACAAACCTGGGAACCCTGGACGCCCCATCATCTCGGGCATTGGCACTCTCACTGAAGGACTGTCTGGATATGTAGACTCTCTACTCAGACCCTATGCCACCAGCACTCCCAGCTATCTCCGTGATACCACTGACTTCCTGAGGAAACTACAATGCATTGGTGACCTTCCAGAAAACACCATCCTAGCCACCATGGATGTAGAGGCTCTCTACACAAACATCCCACACAAAGATGGAATACAAGCTGTCCGGAATAGTATCCCTGATGATGCCACAGCACAGGTGGTTGCTGAGCTCTGTGACTTTATCCTCACACACAACTATTTCAAATTTGGTGACAATATATACCTCCAGACCAGCGGGACTGCTATGGGCACCCGCATGGCCCCACAGTATGCCAACATCTTTATGGCAGACCTGGAACAACGCTTCCTCAACTCTCATCCACTCACACCCCTTCTCTATCTACGCTACATTGATGACATCTTCATCATCTGGACCCATGGGAAAGAAACTCTGGAAGAATTCCACCATGACTTCAACAGCTTCCACCCCAACATCCACCTCAGTCTGGACCAGTCCACACAGGAAATCCACTTCCTAGACACCACAGTGCAAATTAATGACGGCCACATCGACACCACCCTATACCGAAAACCTACCGACAGCTATGCCTACCTTCATGCCACCAGCTTCCATCCCGGACATACCACACGATCCATTGTCTACAGCCAAGCACTGAGGTACAATCGGATTTGCTCCAACCCCTCAGACAGAGACCAACACCTACGAGATCTTCACCAAGCTTTCTCAAAACTACAATACCCACACAAGGAAATAAGGACACAGATCAACAGAGCCAGACGTGTACCCAGAAGCCTGCTGCTACAAGACAAGCCCAAGAAAGAAAACAACAGAACACCACTGGCCATCACCTACAGTCCTCAGTTAAAACCTCTGCAACGCATCATCAGTGACCTACAACCCATCCTGGACAACAATCCCTCACTTTCAAAGGCCTTGGGAGGAAGGCCAGTCCTGGCACACAGACAACCTGCCAACCTTAAACAAATTCTCAACAGCAACAGCACACTGCACCACAATAACTCCAACTCAGGAACCAATCCATGCAACAAACCTCGATGCCAACTCTGCCCACGTATCTACACCAACAACACCATCACAGGACCTAACCAGATCAACCATACCATCACTGGCTCATTCACCTGTACATCAACCAATGTCATATATGCCATTATATGCCACCAGTGTCCCTCTGCTATGTACATCGGCCAAACTGGACAGTCCCTACGAAAAAGGATAAATGCACACAAATCAGATATTAGGAATGGCAATATACAAAAACCTGTAGGGGAACACTTCAACCTGCCTGGATACTCTATTACAGATTTAAAAGTCACCATACTACAGAAAAAAACTTTCAAATCCAGACTGCAAAGGGAGACTGCAGAACTTCAATTCATTTGCAAATTCAGCACACATACTCTGGGATTGAACCGAGATCTACAATGGTTGGCTCATTACAGACATTGTTTCTCGTCTCTCCATGTTCACACACCCCATTCAAATGCTAGAAGAATAATCCACACTCCCTGATCGGAGAAAACAAGCTGGCTCAGCTTAATTGGACTAACCTTTTCACCTCCCACCTGGCTCTTACCTACTTTTCTATAACTGCCTGTTTGTGAACACTTCCACTGCCTGCATCCGACGAAGTGGGTATTAGCCCACGAAAGCTCATGCTTCAAAACTTTATAGTTAGTCTTTAAGGTGCCACAGGACTTTGTTAACTCAGTTGAAACAGGAGATCTTAAGACAAGAATATTAACATTGCTGTATCTTCCTTATGGGGTTTGACTTAAACTTAACACTGATACAGGGATAGGCGGGGAGGGAGAGGGTGTCAATATGGAAACACTTCCCACATACTTTTCTCCATCAGAGCAATAGTACCCAGATTTCAAGGGCATGCAGAAGAGAATTTCATATGAGATCAGCTGACTTGCTCATGCACAGATTTCAGCAGCAATGGGAAGATCTGAAAGATTTTACACTCAGGTAGGCTGTGTAAGAGGAAAACATTGTTATGTCTGGCTTTTGGTAGTCCTACACAATAATCAAGCTACAAAATCTGTTTTTAAAACTTCAAGGACACTACGAGAGTCTTCTCAATATTTTTACCAGAAATTTTTGCGAGAGACAACACCTTTTGAAAGTGAGATCAATATTTATGCAGGGCGCAAATTTCCACTTAGCAGTTTTTAAATGCTTACATAAATTCATAGATAAACTTGTTAATAACTCCCCCAAAGTAATTGGTTTGTTGATGTAAATTGTTACTCCACAGGAAATTCAGGTCTGCAAAATAATTACACAATTCTCGTTGTTGACAGTTGCAGAGCCTTAAATCAATTAATTCCACAACTTCCGTAAAACAGCTCACAGCTACTTCTAGTCTGTTGAAGTATTTTATACTTTGCTATTAGACACAGTTGTTTCTTTTTCATCTGAAATCTATAGACTAGAGCCCACCAAAGAGCTGATGTACAGAAAACACTACATACAGTAATTAGCCCACAAAGGCACAAGTCTTTTATCCAGTTTAAAAGAAGGTGGAAAAATCAGAGAATGGAATCTAATGCAAGTTGTTAAAAAAATTCTAGGACTCTAGGCTATGGGAGAGAGAGAAAGGCACTTTTGTATAGTAAAGCTGCTTCTCCCATGTCATTGTAACTCAGGCTTGAATATTGAATTAAATGGAGTCTTGTTGAGTTACAGAAACTAGGGGGCAAATTCATTATTGCACTCTGGCTGCTTTGCTCTATTTTAGTGACAAAAACCAGCCAGAGCCCTGTTTAACTGGTTGGTTTGCAACAAATTTTTTGGTGGGCTTTGTGGGCGAGGGGTGTGACATACTTGCTGATAAGAATTTTGAAATAAATTACCAGGTGCGTTTATGTAGTGTTACTTTGAGAAATTAAATGTGCATAATTTTGCAGAATTTTAAAATATTGTGCACACTATTTTTTATTTTTTTGGTGCAGATGTTTTTTTTTTTTTTGGGGGGGGGGAGCACAGAATTACCACAGTACTATCTTAGGGAAGTGGGGAAAAAACAACCTCTTAACTAACCTCCTCCTTCCATCATTCTTCTTTCTTAGAATATGTATGTAATATTCATGGAAAGTGCCTAATGGCCACCATTGGTGATGGAAGTTCTCCATTAACAGGACAAACAGAGTGGGCAGCAGAAATGCAAGCTTCCTTCCTGCACTGACTTCACACCTTGCCTTAATGGTGCCCAGGAGAGACGATGACCCATAGGTTTGAGTGGGTAGCTCAGACTTGGCCACTCTGTGGCCTGTCTCTTGAGATTGCTGGCCTGAAAACTCATTATCACATGAGCAGCCTTGTTCAGGTGAACAGTCAAACTGACTTAAATGGGACTACTTGAAGAAGGACTGTTTGGGTTGTTTTTTTTGGTGATATGGTCACTTGACCATTAGGAACTGACTTGAGCCCGATCCATTTTATAGATTCCATCAAATGTGCATTGGATGAAACAGTGAGTTCACACAATGCAGTGACTGAGGGGTAACGTTTTGTGGAGGAGATGAACACTAATGGCCTGTTCTCTATAAACACAATGATGTATTATTCATTATTTCTTATTTTATTACCAGCAGAAGAGGAGGTGAAATAAATGAGCCAACTCATCTCCCCTTATCTCTGCAATTCTTTTTGGGCTCAGTGTTGACATAATTTATGCTTGTTTCTCCATTTAACACTGCGGCTCTGTATCAGTGTTTAGCCTACACCTTCCTGATTAATTATGATATCTGAAAATAATACAAGGAGGATGTTTTTAAAATAAATTATTACAGGGGAAGGGTTTGCATGAAAATGAGGAGGCTAGATATGATTATGATTATGCTGGCATTGGGGGAAATCTACATTTTATTTAAATCCAATCTCCAACAGGCAAAATTCCCTCAGACCTCTGACTATTCAGGAAATGAATATTAGGGTTACTTTATCAGTCCTGCAAAAAGCTAAATCCAGTGATAAGATAAATATGACACAAAGGCAGGTTTTTCACCGTGAAAAATCATGCTGTCTCCTCAGCCAAACATGTGCTGAGGAACAGGTATTAAAACAAAAACCAAAGTACCCAGCCAAACAGAAACAGTCCTCCACGCAGGGGCTTGTTTGTCTGTCCAGCTCTGTTGATGCTGTAGATGGTCACAATGGACCCTTCTAACCCGAAAAATCTATGAAATCAGCTGCATAGGCTTCTGGGAAACAGCAAATTAGTGTCTCGTGGGAAGCTAAAGCCCATAAGAACACATTAGATTAAACTCCTGCAGGAAAACTTGAGTGGTCTCTGGAGAATAGTGATGGAATCCTAGCTGCACTGAAATCAATGGGAGTTTTGCTAGTGAGAAACTACTGGGGATCAGGGTGGGCTGTAAATGCAATGTAGGATTCAAAGGTTGGTTGTATTATAGGAAATTTTCCTCCTACACTTGCTGGCAAGGGAAGGGGCTTTATATAGGATTTTATCTGGGCAGAAGGTGAATTGTTGTCCTTGGACAAATTTGTGTTTATTCATATTTGCATCTGAATTTGCAATGAAAAACCTGAAAACTAATATAAAATCTCAGCCTGCAGGCACAGTCTGAGTGGGCAGACCTGATAATCAGGTAGACAAATAGAGGTGAACATTCAGCATGGTGTGCACTGATATGACTAGCTACATGCTGGTTCTTGGGAACCATGTGGCTCATTTCCTATGCACCGTGCTGACAATTTACTACATAAAAAGCACTTTCCAGAAACCAGGGCCTGGCTGGCTACTTTCTCCTGACAGACCACAGATCTAAAAGCATGATTTAGAAAACAAAGCGGGTTAGACCGTCCTGGCTCTGACTCCACCACAGGGAATATTCAGTATATGCACCATTTTGCTGCTGCTGAACTCATTATAAACCTGCACACCCCTTTCTGGATCTGGGAGATAAACTTGGGAGCTGAGGTAAATGCATTCATTTATTAAGGGTGACTTACCTTCTGTTAAGATTGAGTGTACTTTATTTCTTCACTGCCACAGCTAATTGTAGATGATTAAGGGTGAGAGCGTCATCAGTTTTCTCGATAATAGGTAATGCCACTGTCCCTGTGTTTTAGTTTAATATTTTAAACCAGTAATTTACATATCTAGGAAACCTTTGTTCCAAGGCAGCATCTGTTTTTCAGCAACACTTGGTGTTTTTTTAAACCCCCTTTCCCAGCTAGATTGACTGAGGCACAGGTAAGTGGGTTTCCCAAGGTGGCATGTAGTAAATCAGTGGCTCAGCTGTATTAGCACTAGGGTGAAAGCCAAGCTCCACTGATGTCAATGGTAAAACTTCCATAGATTTCCAAGGAGACAAGCTTTCACCCCCCAGTATGTTTTTCTAGACACCCTTAGGTTACATAGCTTCTTTTGGCAGAGAAGATGAGGTCATTTTCATAGAAGCTGCATGGTTCAGTGCTCTTCCTTTATGGCCACCATTTAATTAGCAGGGTGACTCTGTTGAGATAGCCGGAATAGGTGAGTGGGTTCCCAAGGCAGGGAAAGAGAATTCTACATCACTGTTTTCACATGGAGTCACTCTAGAGCTCTTAGTTTAGGATACAGCAGGCTGAAGTTGGTTATATACTATAACACATTGCCCCAAGAAACTCTTTTGTTAAGACTGAGTAGGTACAAACAGGCCATTAACATTAGAACCTGTAGTAATGAAAAAGAAAAGTATCCAAAGTCATGTCTACATTACGGACCAATATCGGTATAACTATGTTGCTCAGGGGGTGGGAAAAAGCCACATGCCCGACCAACATAGTTATACCTACCTAATCCCCCTGGGTAGACAGCGGTGTGTTGATGGGAGGGCTTTGCCTGTCCACATAACTACCAACTGCCCGGGAGGTAACTTAACTACACTGATGGGAGATGCTCCCAGAACCTCCACTGTACTTGCCCTCTCTGTCCAAGGCGAGGTGCTCTCTCTTTTTCCTGATTTCCGAAGCCTTTCATATACCCAGACCTCTTTGTGTGTGCCAAGCCAAATTTCCTATCTGGCCCTAGAGCTTGTAAAGTCCAGCAGGTATCACAGAGTTTACAGTGTGTACATGAGACTCAACAAACTTCTCAGATGGTCACAAAATCTATAATGGACATGGATCCATCCCCAGAATAGTTAAAGACATCAGTCCTCAGTGAGGACAAAGGAAGAAACCAAATATGGAGTTTGTAGGATCAGCGGTTGGTGAGTTATGACTAAATAAAATCAATAACAATTTTACAATGGCAACATATCTCTGATTTGTCATAGTTCAGTTTGATTGCCTGCAAATAGCTCCCAAAAATTCTCCTTTGAGATAAGATCGCACAGATAATTTAGCCAAATAGGTTTCATTTTGGCTGAGTTATAGGCATAATGGACAGTATAGTAGGACATATAAGAGCTAGTTAGAGAAACCTGTCAGGGATGGTCTAGATAATAGTCCTGCCATGAATGCAGGGGACTGGATTAGATGACCTCTTGAAGTCCCTTCCAGTCCTACGATTCTATGAAATAACAGAAAACTTGTCACAACCATAACACTGTATTCATTGGTGATTTGTGGAGATGTGTAATAGTGCTTTGACGAAAACAGTAGCCTTCTCAAACCCAGTTTCCTTGTATTGCCTTAGTCTGTGGGAGTCTGTGGGTAAAGAGACCCTTTGCATCAGCATCTGTGCTGCTATGTTCTTATAGAACACCAACATTTTGTTTTCAAAAATTGTTACGTTCCCGTTAAATGAGATGTTGTTTTAAAATGTATCTTTCAAATAAACAGCACCATAACTGTTGCATATGATGATCATAACTCTGTACTAAGAATCTCTTCATAAAGTGTATTGATGTTACTTAGGGCTATATTTCCAAACCTTATGCTTGCTTAACAGCCATTTGGGGGCATCGCTGCTAGCATTACTATGTAATTTGCACTTCCAAGTGGATGCATCACAGTCTAACAGCAATGCACTTGTGTAAGAAATGTAAATATTTAACTTCCAATGAAATAACATATGAATTGCAGGTAAATAAACTGTTGTATAGATATAATAAAACACAGCATTTATTGTATGCCTGCCTTGTGTAGTCTGCCTGGGAAAACGACTGTAGAGTTGTGAAACAGTTTATACAAGTGTAATTAGTGATATTCCCAAAGAAATAACAGTTCACAATTTAATGAAAGTTGTTATGAAACTCACCCAGCCAACAAAATCTCCTCTCCCATCCTTCCCAGGATGATGACACTAACGAAACTAGTGAAATTAATATTTGTGCACACATAAAAATAATTGCTCACCTGGGACTAGTGGGTGAGTAGTATTTTGCAATGCTAGAATATTATCATAATCAATAATGTCAACAACCTTTAACTTCTGACGGTGACTGAACATGCCCAAAAGTCTCTGGGAGATTTAATAAACATTAACTGAAGCCAATTTTTTTTTTTTAAAAATGGTTAGTGCGTTTGGATTCTTCAATTTTTGAGAGCCCAACTTGAGACACTTTCAAGGGGCCTGATTTTTCAGAGGTTGGATATTCAGATTCAAGTTGTCTCAAATGGGGCACCCAAAACCTGAGGCATCCCAAATCACTTGCCCTTTTGGAAAAAGCTTGGCCTAAAAGCATAAGTTAGGAAAATAGAAAACATGTCCAAATAAATCAGACAGGGAACAAAGTTTGAAAAAAATCTGAATAAACTAAATCTACAGATCACATCTGTAATCAATAGAGGGGGGAAAATCCTAATTCTTAAGCAGTTGCATGGGAACACTTCAGATAGTGGGGTGCTGAAAGCCAGCCCTGTTACCCTGGTCCACCCCGCACCTCAGAACCAGCAGCTGGGATCCATGGGTAGTGGGCCAGCAAGCAGGGACCCTGGGGGCAGGGGCCTGGGACCTAGGCATGGGGAGCTAGCAGCAGAGCCCTGGCTAAAACCTGGGGGCACTGCAGCACCCCCCTCTCCGCACCCCTAGTTCTTAAGCATGTGACCAAAATGCTTTTGTGTGTGTGGAAAGGGAGTGAGTTTCCCAGCAGCAGTCCCTCATGGGAGGAGGCCCTCCCTCTCTGTGTTGCACTCAGGGCCGGCGACAGGAATTTTGGGGCCCCGTACACAGATCGTGGGGGCCCCCCCCGGTCTCCCGCCGCCCGCGGGGCCCCCCCCCGCCAGTCTCCCGCCGCCCGCAGGCCCCCCCCCGGCCGGTGTCCTGCCGCCTGTGGCCCCCCCCCAGCTGGTCTCCCGCCGCCCGCCCCGGCCATTCTCCCCCCGCCCGCGGGGCCCCCCGGTCTCCCGCCGCCCGTGGGCCCCAACCCCCGCATACGCTTTGGCCGCATGGCCGGCCGGGAGAAGCAAAGGGAGGCGGGGGGAGGCTGCTGGGTGCCGGGGGAGGGGGGCTGGTGAGCACTGCAGCGGCTGCCCAGAGCCGTGCCTTGCTCACAGGCCCGGCGACAAGGGGATACAGCTGCGTACCGGGTCGCCCCGGACTTCAGGGGGCCCCCCTGAAGTCCGGGGCCCGGTACAGCTGTACCCGTAGTACCCCCCTGTCGCCGGCCCTGGTTGCACTTGGGGATGTTTAGTAGATGCAATACTGCCTGTCATACATGAGCTGCCCCATTGCATGAAAAAAACCACATAGACCAAGAGAGCGCGTGAAGTGTCAGTTCACAAAAACACCCACAGAAACCATGCCAGGCTAGGAGATAGAGTCCTCATCCGCTACATGCAAGTGAATGGTCAGGCCACAGCTGCTACTGCAGAGAAGTGGCTATTGAGGCTGCCAGCTCCAGTGTTTCCTGCCCCACTGTGGATGAGCACAGTGTCACAGCCTGGCCTACCCCATTTGCCCTCTTAATCTGGGGTGCCATGTACAGAGATACCACACAGGTTTGCTCAGTGGTGAGCAGGGGAGGCAAAGAGTCCACCTGCATGGGCTCCTTGCTGCCTAGCATGCCCACATGTTGAAGATGTAGGAACAGACCCTTGGGTGGTGGAAGTGGTGTAGCTGCCTTGCTATCAATGCCAATGTACTCCTGCTGAAGCTGTCTGGACCAATGAATGTACAGACCTTGTCATTTTTCTATTTGCAAAATTGATTTATTTGTAGGGAAAAGCCAGGGAAATTTCCCTTACCCTTTCTAGGCTGTTTGCTCTTCCCTGGATCAAAACATCCAATAATTTCCCAGCCAAAGAATATAATTTTCCCCTCCTTTCTCTATATTTTTCTGGCCTGTGAATGATCATTGGCTAAAAACAACCTAGTATCAGTCTGCAGCTTCAATATTTTCCAGAAACAAGGAACTTCAGTAGCATCACTGGTAAATGGCGGTCACCAATTCCATATGACACCCATATACTGTATACATACACGCAGCTATTATTTAGCTTGGTGTGGAACGGCGGAAGGGCATCTGGTTTATGAACTCTGGGAGAAGGACCTATGTGCTTTGCTGTAAAATGACAGCACCTGTTTATGACAGGGTGGTCTGGTATGGTGTGGGGTGTGTATGTCAGGGGAATTTTCTGTAATGTATACAACTCATGCTGTTGTATGTGGTATGATGAAGTGATTTAATCTGATAAAAATGGAGACTGCAATTCATCTTGTCTTGGTTTTTTCCCTTTCTTCCCTCTGTTTTATGTGCCTCTGTGCTGCAGCATTTTTCTTTTTGAGTTCCCTTCTCACTTTCATGGGGAATAAAATGAGAACCAGAAACTGCTGACACTTGGGAATCATTTGGGTTGCCTTAGCAACAATTGGCCAGAAAAGACAGGGTCTAATTGCTCTGGCTTAATCTGAAAGGCCTTCCAAGGCTTGCTGAGGAAAGCAGAGTCTGGACTTAACCAGGACCAGAGGAGGGCCAGATAAGAACAGCTCTCCTAAGGGGGGGGGGGGGGGGAGAAGGAAGGAAGGGAGGGACAATTCAATTGGTAGAAGTGAGAGGCCACCTGCACCTGGGGCTAAGCACTGGTAGAATGCAGGCTGTAAAGCCCTGTTTGGGAAATCTGAGTTTTGACTTCATAATTTTTGCCCTGGATTCACATGGCTAGAAAATCACAGGAACAATGGGATCCACAGATCCTGAGATAAGTGCCTCGGCTCCCTATACAAGGCATAAGAAGCTATGGCTACCCTAGAATGGGGTCCACAAAAGCCAGCATGCTAGGCAGGGACCTGCCAACAAGAAGGGTGTGTCCCAAGTCCTAAATGTGATGCCTAAGTCCAGGCTGGAGGAAGGATCCTATGTCTGCTTGTGGTTCACAACCAAGAACTCCTCTGCTGGATTTTAGGTGCCTATGGTGTTTCAGTGAAAGAATGAGTTAGGCAAGCACCTAACTTGGCACAAAAAGGACAGAAGAGAAGATGCCTCCTTTATCACTTTTAGTCCTGGGATAGCACACTTACCTGGTATGCGACAGATGGGGAGACAGATTTGAACAGGGGTCTCTCAGGACAATTCCCTAATAGTCTGGGAGTATCTGTAATTCCATGGGCAAGTTAATGATAGAAAGATAAGGGAGGTGTCATTTGATTTGTAAAAAAAATATATATCTACCAAATCACAATTTCAGTGATGTCACCCTAACTGGTGTGGCAGGGGGGATTCCCTGCTCCCCCACCCCAGCCCCAGGTCCTTTTGATAATGCATTATCCTTTTCCATTATCCTTTTGATAATGCAATGTTGTTGGAAATGGATCAAGTTGAGTATCATTTGAAAAACCCTTTTCCCCACCAACACAATCGTACCAAACATGAGAGACTTAGACATGCAGCCCTCATAAAGTTAAATTGTGGCCCTCGACTGACAGTGCTATGTTATCAGTTACTGCTCAGGACATACCACCTGATTCAGTTTTCAAATGTTATAGATTACTATATATGGAAGTAGTGCTTCAGGGTGATTTGCCATCATCAGCAAAAATGAAGCACTTTAATGGTATTGATTATTATTTATTTTGCCAAAAAGGTTGTCAGAGTCCAGCCAGAAATGACTGGAATCCACCTGCAAACAGTGTGCACATGTTATGTAACAGGCATTACATGACAATTCCAAAATAATTCATTACAAAATCCTTGTTTTTACTTTGGTCTTCACCATTTTTAGGCATGAATGGGGAGATACAGAGTACCAACTAGTAGCTGAATCTTTGGAGAAAACCCAAATGGAAGACCTAGTTAAATACAGTGCTGTGGGCACCTTACCTGCTATAAGAAGTGCACCTATTAACTGAATATGGCAATGATGGAGAGTTTCCTTGATGCATGGAACTGAAAGAAGGGTTGTACATTCCCCCAGACCTCATCAAGGGTAGGTTTATATTCCATACTGCTAATAACAGCCTTCTTGAAGATACAGCAGATGGCAAAGGGTACCTTCATGCTACTGATATGTCTGCTATTAGGAGAGTATTAATGGGGATAAGTCCCAACCTTCAATGCTGTGTGGACCAGCAAAGACCTGTTCCTTGAAAGAGCTTCCTGACTTCACCACTCACTCACTTTCCTATCAAGAGCTAAAAATTCTGAACCCAAGAAGTCCAGTTTTTAATGAAGCAACAGTTATATTAACTATGGTACAGCTTTCGACCTTTATTAATCTTGACCTCACTTGGTTATTGTGCAAAAGTAGGATGCACTACAGAGGTGAAAAATCACTGAGTTCTGGAAGGTTGCCTGGAAAGACCAAATTAGCTTACTGGAAGGCATTTGATTCAGCCTCCAAAGACTCCTCTCACTCTGAAGATGCTCAGAATGCCTGAGGCAGTTACAGGTCATAAATGCACTGAAGGGCTTCAGATGATAAGTTTACCATTTTAAGATCAATGTTATGAGGCTGGCAGAGCTATACTGGTGGATGTTTTCCAAGAAGCAGACAAACAGAGAAAAATTGCTACCAAAAAGGGTTGTATTTATACCTGCTATCAAGAAGGCAAATTGTCAAGTAATGGAATGGTTCCAGGATGATGGAGTGCATCCAAAACTCCTCTCCTGTGTTGGGCATGGATGAGTCTTGGAGGATGGACTGATCACACCAGTCATGTGTGAATACCATGTGCTCCTGAATCAAGCCTTCAGCTCATCAAATGCTTGTGTTCAAAGACCAGATGCTCACCACCCTGCAAATATTTGGCCAGCAGCTTGCCTTGTGCAGAAATGCATGAATATGGCAAAGATGAGAATCAGTGTGACAATGTGTCTTTTTGTAGTGCCCTGCATGGAGAAGACACTGCTAGTGACTTTGATGACTAAATATTTTCAGTCCTACATGTCAAGGCTAACTTCCCCAGAATTACCAAAGATCAGTGTCTTTTTTATGTTAGCAATGCATCCCTATGTTAAGTATAATTTTAAAAAGCTGGTTTTAAAACATTTTCTTGAGTAGAGATCTACATAATTGTTCTAGGTTTATCATAGTTGGTACTATTGGGTTCATGGAAGAAAGGGCTTTTGAATGATACCCAACTCAACCCATTCCTGGTATTGTATTATGAAAACTTTCCACAACCAAAGGACCAGTGCTGGGGGGCAGTGAATCCCCCGTGCCACACTGCAGGGGATGACATCACTGAAATTATGATTTTGTGGATTTTTACAAATCAACAGCTCCCTTACCTTTCTATCACTGATTTTCCCTCAGAATGGTATTTTACTACTTTATGCTCCTAGACTATAACCACTGGGCTTTGGGATATTCTGAGGTGGGGCAGCCTCAGTCTCTCATATTTAAGCTGTTGAAGTGTGGCTAAATAATTAGAGACTCAGCAGAGACGGGAGAGTGAATCCTGGGTCTCCTACCTCTTACATGGGTGCCCTAACCATGAAACTATAGAGTCCTTCGCTCACTCCCTGGCCAGTGACTCTAATTATTTATCCCAAGTAGAGCAGCTTAAACAGAAGAGATTGTTGTGCAGATATTTAGCTGGCTTTATTGACTTTGAGAGCAGGCCCACTTTCTACAGTAAGAGATTGTGAGGGGCATCAGAATGGGGGAGAGTGAGGGCAGGGGCAATGGCCCCATCACTTTTTACTGGCCAGAAGGGTGAGCAACAGGGGACAAGGGGTAGAGAGGAGCAAGCAGGGGGCAGGATCTTGGGGGAGAAGAGGCAGCACTGGAGCAGAGCCTTGGAGGAAGCAGTAGCGTGGGGGTGAGGCCTTGGGGGAAGGAGTAGTGTGAGGGTGGTGGCTCAGGGAGAAGGGGGCGGCATGGGAATGAGGCCTCAAAGGGAAGGGGCAGCACGGGGCAGAGTGTTGGGGGGACAGGGCAGCATGGGGGAGCAGTTCCATGGTTTGGGCACTGATGGCCCCCCTACTTTTAGGGATCTTCTGCCACTCCTGGGGAATGTATAAAAGGTTCCATGGTTAGCATCAAGTGGGCCTTGCACTTCATGTAGCGACTGAAACCTGCACAAAGTGGCCCACTTCCTTGGCTGCCAGAAGTCAGGGTAGGTCCATTGACTTCAATAGCGATATGCCAATTTACACTTTCGGAAGATGGTGGCTAGTGTGCAGAAGCCATAGCTCTTCTGATTTGTGAGTGGTTTACATTGACTTTACAGAGGTACAAGTGACTACACAAACTCCACGTAGCTCGAAAGATTGTCTCTTTCACCAACAGAAGTTGGTACAATAAAAGATATCACCTCTCCCACTTTGTCTCTCTAACACCAGTGTAGGGCAGTGGAGAATAATGACCAACAGCCTTGATTCTTCTCTCACTGACCCTAGTTTTATACAGAATCAGTAGCGTTGCTCCTGATTTACATGTGCATGAAAGGCGAATTAGGTCAAGGGGCTCAAATCTGTTCCTGACATATTTCCACTGCAATAAATGGGATAGCATCCACTTGCACCGGTGCTGAATTTAGCTCATTATTCCTTTTTGTCTTTCCAGGGCAGAAGGTCACCTTTGTATCACAGCTAGGAGACAAAAATCTGATCGTTTCAGTCGCTGTTGTATTAACAGCTTTGAAAATTCCCAAAGTGACTAAAGTGGAGGTCTTGTCACAGTGCCATTATGTTGATAGGAACGTCTCCTTTTAACAGGACTTTGCTTAGTAGCACTGTTAGTCACCATCACACTGCATCACTACAAACATAGCTTGCTAAAAGAAAATAAGAGGTGAGCCTTGGCTTTGTAGAAAACAGCTTGTATCAACAGTAGACACTATCACTCCAAAATGGACAATGTCCTCACTATATGTGGGATATGGTAGTTTATATTAAATGCAGCCTCTGCTAATGTAATGATAAAGTTATACAGGTAGACTATAAAAAGTCAAGAAGTGCAAAATTACAGTTTCTACAGCATTATTAAATTGGCTGCATTAAATTGGTGTCTTTTCTATTTCCCGTACTTTTTTGTGTTAAACCTGTCCTGTAATATATTCCTGTTTGAAGTTAAATGCATATGATAAAATATACAGGGCATGACACTTGGCAGAGCTAGTGTTGCTATAGGAATCTTTGCTTACACATTTTCCAACTTCTAAATTTGTGGCTGTATAATCTTAAGACTCTACTAACACATGACCAGACCCTACTCTTCCGTGGCAGAATCCTCCCCATTGCTTTAGGCTTTATGTTCTGGCTACTCCCCAGAATGTCCTTATGCCAGGTACCACCAGGGATGGTGGTGGTGGTGGATAGTGGCACAGAGGAGTGCTGGGCACACTTTTATTCACCAATAGTAAATTTGCCAAAAATGCATTTTGGGGGGTGTGACAAAGTGTGAATGTTCTTGATGGTTTCTCTGAATATTGTGTGTGTGTGTGCCTCAGTTTCTCCTATGTATCAAGGTGGTGGGACAAGGGTGTGTGATCATTGCAGAGGCCCCTAGAGGGCAGATATGACTGCCAACTGGCTGTCTGGGCAAAGAGTATGGCTGACACTCTGTAACCTAGCAACTGGTGGCTTGGATCCCGCCTCTGCAAGAATCAGCCACAGGTGATGGAGAACAAAGAGGCCAGGTGACCTGTTTGCCCAGAAAAGAGACAAAGTCTGAAGGAAGACTCAGGCTGGGCTAGTGGAAACGGGTCAGTCTCCTGGTTTGGGACTCGGAGGGTTGGGGTGGTGGAACCCAGGGCTCGGGGTGCTGAATCCTCCCAAGGCAGATTTTGCTGAATGTTCCTGATTTCTGTGCTAAGATCTGTTCTGCATTGTGTTCCTGGCATCTAATAAACCCTTCTGTTTTACAACACTGGTTGAGAGTCACTGCTAACTGTGAAGTTGGGGTGAATGGCCCCTATGGAGACACATAAGACTTCCCCAGGTGTCCCTTCCAAGTGGACTTACTGCGGGAACAGGGGAGCTGAATGCTTCGAGGCCAGACCCAGAAAGCATTGAAGCCGAAGAGGCTTTTCGCCCTGGTGAGATTGCGCCCTGAGGGGAGACACTCCACTAGAGTCCTGCCTGGTGTCACTCAGAGCACACCTAACTCTACCACAGAATCCCATTATGCTGCTTCTGTGCCAGGGGAATTCCGACAGGGCCATTGCGACCCCTTCAGGTAGGGCTACACTGCAGTGTAAACCCATGTCCATGGACTCATGGACACTGTTTCCAAGCCCTCATTTGAGTGTCCACACTGCATTGTAAACCTGGGCTTATGACTGCTGGACTCAGGTCTCACAGCTCTGCTAATGTATCCTTATTGTGCTACACAGCCCTTCTGACTTGGGTCTGCAGCTTGAACTGAGTCCACACTTCAAAATGACAGGGCTTGGACCCAAATCATAGAGGGACTCAGGCTTTGACGCATTGTACAAGGCACGGGTCATGAGGGCACGGGTCATGAGGGCTTGCTGACCCAAGTCAGGATGGGTCTACATTTACAGTGGCATGTACAGTACAGACAATGCACACGCAGCTAGCATGGATATAAATAGCAGTGTAAATGGTGAGGCACTTCTTAGGTGAGTGAAGTAGAGTGGCCTGCTCTGTACAAACCCTACATGACCCTCTACCTGCCAAACCATGCCTCACATGGCTAAAAATACACTACACTAAAACTAGCAGTGTAGTGTCCTGCCACCTCCCTCCCTTTACCCACCTCCCCTCTGCCACCTCCCAGAATCTTTACCTACTGCAGTGAAAGGCTGCAGCTGCAGGGAGTTGACAAATCCATTCCCTGCCACAGTGAAAGACTCTGGCAATAGGGAAAGTCTCTGGCAGGTCAAAGGCAGCAGTGAAAAGCTCTGGCAAGTGGTTAGGGGGAGGTCAGTGGCAAAAAGCTCCAGCAGCTCCCCACTGTCAGAGCCATTCCCCCTTGCCTCCCTTCTTCCAGGCCCTTTCTTCACTGTGTGAAGCTACACAATGCAGTGTGTAGGAGATCCGCTTCTCGCCCACTTTAGAACACAGGCAGGAGACTCCTCTGCAGCTTCAAACAGTGTCCTTTATTTATACAGTGCAAACCCCACCACCAATATATACAGCTCTATACAGTTTAGCTGAGCCCCAGCCCTCAGCCTGGCTGGGTTCAGGAAGCAGTGAGCTCTTTCAGGCTCCTAGCCTCAGCTCTACTTCCCTGCTCTATGTCCCTGCACTTCTCTCTAACTCCTTCTCTCACTCTCACTCTCACTCCACCACTACGCCACCCCCTGGGCTTCCTCCCTGCCAGGCTCTTATCCCCTGGGGAGGCTACCAGGTGCAGCCCATGTGGCCCTAATTAGCCCAGGGCTGCACTCTGCTAGATAATCAGCTTCCCTAGCTTAGGGAAGCTGCTAGCAGAGGCTTTTGCTTTTCTTAAAGGGGCGGCAGGGCTGGATCAGGCCCACCCTGCCACAAGTGATTGTGGATGGAGTCTGCCTTCCACTGAGACAGATAGCTACACATTCCCTACTTGCTGCTGTAAGTGTAGACAAGATGTCACATCGATTTGTGTGTGGATGGAAGGGGGACTTGGGCTCAAACCTGAGTCAGAGTTCAGGCTTAGTGTGCGGTGTAGACATCTCCTTTATGGCCCTGCACACTGCCAACTCAGCATACAGGGCCTGCTGTTGCTCTCCCTAGTTAAAGCACCAAATGCTTAGCATCACCTTCTTCTTACTTGGAAACTCTTCAGACACTGGTTTCTCTTGGCCCCTGACAGCTGCATCAATGAAAGATGAGGAGTCATGGTATATGAGCAACATCCTCCCCCACTCAGTCCTCAAGGTGAACAAAAACACTGGGCTATTTTAGGCTAATAAACACCAAAATTGATTATTATTAACAACAGTGCTGTGTCCAATGGGCTCAATCAGAATCAGGGCCTACTTGTACTAGAAACGGTATAAACACTAGATGGATAGTGAGTAGCGCTGAGTGAAAATTAGAATGTCCATTCTAAAGGAAATTCCAGTATTTCCATACTTGTCTTTCTCCTGCAGTGGGATGAAAAGTTGAAATATCAAATTTTTCACAGAATAACACCCCCCCCCCAAAAATATTGTATTTGGAAATGTGGAAATGTTGTGTTTTAAGTCTGCTCAATATTAAACTGCATTTCCCTATGGCAGTTGTAGTTCAGATCTGATGTCTCCCTTCTCCCCTATGAGCCAGGGTCTCTGGCCAGGCTATTCCTCCTATGATGTGCCTGAAGCCACATGACTCCCATGGTGCACCATGCTGGTCAGAAGGGAGACTACATTGCCTCATAGGAGATATAGTCTGGCCAGGGAGATCAGCCCATAGGGGAATCAGTTATCTTGACTATAACTCCTGAGGGGCAATGTGGCACCATACAGATATACAATTGGACGTTTGAACGGACTCAAAACAAGATGTTTTGTTTTCTTTTTTCCACATGAAAAATTGAAAAATTTGGCAAACCCGACTCGATCTTTGTGAATCAAATGGATGGCTTATTCTAGTTCCAGGTGGACAGACAGGTGTCCACAACCCACTGTCACACTTGTCATTAATGCATGCTCTGGTGGGCAGCCTCACCAGAGAAGCCAAAGACAGAATACAACCTCCCCCCCCTCCAGGTCATGGCTGAGGCATGTAGCAGAGCATTTGTGGGGAGGCTTGCATTTTTCTGCCTGTTCTGTGCCTCTTGTGTATAAGAGAGTTCATTCCCAAGGATTTTCAATCCAACACTTTTCGCTAGCACTAAATTCATTTTCCCCATCCTATTCCTCTTCCTCCACACACCCCCAAATAAAAAGCAACACACATACATGAAAGAATGGTGACATGCAACAGAATTAACAGCCAGAAGCCTTGTGTCGCATGGCTTGGTGAACAAAGCAGTTGTTCTTTCTCTCTTAAGATGATCTTCCGTGCCAAATATTTTGGCACATTTCTGAGCCTGCTTCCCAAATGTATTCACTTAATAACAGGAGCATTTGTCTTTGGGCAATGCTCTAAGTTATACCATTGGGGTTTCCAGGGCATGCGAATTTTCAGTCCTGGAAAATGAATAAAAGGCCATCTCCTTTCTCTGCAGGCAAGTGGAGACTCTGAATTCCCTCAGTGTAGGCTCCTCTTTGTTTTTAGTCCAAAGATTGTCTTAGATCCAAGCCAACCAAACAAAAGCTGATTCTCTCACCTTTAAATAGAGGGATTACTGCAGACAACTAGAAGCTGTGGGGGAAACTGTGAGCTACACTTGAAAAACTGAGGACACATCATTTCATATGAAACAAAGGTGAAGGGGGGGAAAAAAGCCCTGCTGAAGAATTACACAGAGTTATAGCTGCAGGAATCATTGCTGACACTTAAGACATTGTTTATAGCTTTTTGTATTTATATAAAGAGGGCATGTAAATAAACAGCAACCTTATTTCTCTCTGCAATATGAAGCCCAGCTTTTAAGCTAAGAAAGTTCACTATAAAAGCAAGCTTAGTGAGTTGTGTGTAATAGAAGAAAAATGCCAATGTCCTCAAATACCAAGGTCTATCTTTCTTCTCTTCCCATACCTCAGCAATAAATCATGTTTAGAGACATGTATATTACCTGCTATTCATGGTGGATGCCATGGTGGATGCCATGAAAACCACAGTACCTGGCTATGAGACAATTTCTCGTACCTTCTTTAGAACAAATCACTTCTAGCAACAATGTGAAAAACAATCATGTCCCAAAATAACATCTCACTCTTGCTGGGAAATGCTCCGCACAATTCAGGTGGTGGCAATGGATAAAAGGTGCTTTTAAGTATTTTTTTGCACTCCCCCAATCTTGGGCTGCTCTGTACTGGAAAAATCCCCTGGCACAAGTTAGAGAAGCCTTCATTGCCTACCGACAGATCCAAGCAGCCATTACAGTAGCCTGGGATTGCTGAGGAATCTCTGAGGCAAAGGAATCCCTGACCTTGCTTCATGTACCTGGCTGTGTTCCATGCCCTAGCAGTAGGGAAGGTATTGGTGGTAGGAGTCACTCTGGCAGCTCTATGCCAAACAAGGATCCTCCTAAACGGGAGTAATCTTCCTCTGACCTATCACCATTTGCTGTGGGAGAACAGAGCTAAAAGAAGGGGAGGTGGATTCCAGGCTTTCCCCCCAGTATTGACACTGTTACAGTAATGGTAACAAAGAGTCCTGTGGCACCTTAAAGACTAACTAAAGTAATGTCTTTGGCAGCTGGATTTGCAGAAGAATGACATTGACCTATAGAGGTCTCCCCCCAAAATCAGTTCTTTACAGAGGCTAAACTAACATTGTATTGATTTCAAGCCTTTAAATATTGATTCAGTTTTCAAGAGAACAAGAATCTTCATGGTAATTGGAACCAAGTTAGGAAAAGAGCACTGCCGTTACCATCAAGCTGATCCACAATATTTCGTATCTTTAAATGAACTAAAGCCAAGGGAGAGAAAGAACACTCCAGCAATATGAAACTGTCATTGCGTCCGCTCCTGATTTAAACTGGTGAGATCATCCTAATTTATAGCAAGGTAACCGAGAGGAAGACTCAGGCCCATAGTATCTATAAGAGTGGCCATGCTAGGTTTAGCACTTAACCTTAGGCAAGACAAAACAGATTTTCTTGCCACGCACCCACGACCTTGGAGCCCATGACTGCTCAGAGCTCTCCAATATGGGTTTATGAACTCAAGGACGGTGGGAATAAAGCTATGAGAATGCCGGGAACTCCGTGCATTTTTTCTGCATTTTCTCTGGTTTTCCTTACAACATTATAATCTAGATCTGCCACAGTGGCGCGCTGCATGAATAGCACTAGATGTCATGCAGGCTTTTGAAAAACGCAAAGATATTGCCTGGTTCAAGTGTCAGACAGGCACTGGCAGGAACAATTTACAGCAGAGTCAGAAATCCGAGAAAGTCTGAAGTATGCTTGTCTTCTCCCTCCTGCCCCCCCAAAGTGCACTATGAAAATTGATGTGATATTGTGCAGCAGTGAAGAGGAAATCAGTTTCATTTTACTTTAAGGCATATGGATGACTTCAGATTCTAATACTAAGAAGAACTAGTAGGAATATCTTGCATGGATTTCCCATCCAGGTGTAAGACCAGTTTTTGTGTGTGTGTTTTTTAAAAGCTCTGGGGGAATTTGGATTTATACCTGTATAACAGAGTAGAGACTGACACAAGCAGTAAGAATAAAGAGAAGATACAGATCACCCTGCAAAACAGAGGCAAGGATTCTGAATCAGTCTTTGCTGGCAAAGTGAAATTTTTCTCCGATATAAAGCAATGGGGAACAGCAATCAAAATTGATTGTTCCAGTTAAAAGGCTGTATCATGATGTTACCAAAAAAAGGATAATGATGAGCTCAGCTCTTCTGCTAACATGTTGCAATAAATATAGACAGGAACCCGTTAAGATTAAACAGTTTTGGCACATTGTACATTGTCTTGATTTCACTGTGCATCATTAAACATATTTTTTATGGTGCTTTGTTTATTTCCTGGACAAGACATTAAATTCAAATTACATCTTAAGAGGAGTTTTACTCAGTTCAGATCTCACTGTGGGAATATCTCATTATCAGGGTTTGTATTTCTAATGCAGATGAATGGGTCAGACTTTGATAGCAGGTCAAGGAGAGTAGGTGAGCTCAGACTCATTTGGATCCAAGGCACTTTTTACTTTAGCTAGTCTGCGGCTACTTTTTTGTAAGGAATCTACAAAATATTTATGTAGATCTGTGCACTGAGGTGATAAAAATGATCGAGAGACCCTTTTTTCTGCCCCCAAAACATAATTTAATCTTATTGTTGATTATGGTAACATTGAATAGTCAGTAAAACATGTATGTGTATCTCACAGTGCATAAATGGGGTTTCAGATTCCTGTCTAAATGCATAAAAATATTCAGTGGATAGTATCTAAAATTGTCCCTCCCTCTCACTCCCTTTCCCCTTATTCCTTTGCCAGTTGGTCGTGAATTTTAAAAGTAAAAGGCTAAAGCTGTATAATCAAATTCATTATACGGCTGTAGAAAGGTTTTATTTGTCATTAATTTGAAAAAAAGGCATTGCATTCTCTTTCATCTAAAGATAAGCGTCTTGTAGCATTTAATAAAGTGCATAGGGTGAGTGCACGGTAGAGAGACTTGTGCAATTGTTAAAGGTCCTCTCAACATTACCACAGGTTTCTTTAAACTGTTTCTGCCTCTTGCTCCCCTCCCCCCGATTCATCCCCACCACATTAAATTAGGGTTTGCCATGGTCAAAGAGCTCAAAATTGAAAGACGGTATTTCGTAATGATAATAGAGATTCCGACTTGAGTAATTTCAAATCCTTTCTGTTTTTTAAGAAACCAGTGAAAAATTCTCTATGATTCATGGCCAGTCTCTCAACTTTGGAAATGCATGGGCGTCGCAGTTTTACCATCACCTACTGCATTAGAGTTTGCTATTTATGGACCCAATCAACCAAGGTGCTGAGTCCCCTCAGTTCCATTGGGAATTGAAGGAGCTCAAGCATCTTGGAGGAGGGGCTAAGCACCGTATAGGATGAGGTGCAAGCCCAACAACCGTTTGTTCTGACCAGATACAAACTATCAATGCTGAGTGACCCTCAAGATAATGCATGAATTTCTTTTAACTTGCCTGTCATTTTTATTTATGCTAATGCTTTGCTGTTTGCTAAAATCCCAATAAGGTGTGCTGTATTATAAAGATAAGCCTGTCTCCAAGATTGCATTGTATTTTTCTGTCATAGGAAAGGAGCGCGTTCAAGGTTGTGCGCCAAGATACATCATATGGTGTACAGGACTTAGTGTTTTCTAATTACTGCATTTGATAGTTACCCAAGAGATAGGCTGTGAGCCTGGGCAAGCCACTGCAGAGAGAGAGAGAGAGAGAAAGAGAAAGAGAAAGAGAGAGAGAGAGAGAGAGAACGTCAGCGACCATGCAGGGCCTGCTGGAAGGTGCCAAAGTTAGCTCCACTTCCAGTGCAGGGATCTTTGGAAGATCTCTTGCCAGAAACTTGCTAATCATTCAGTGAGAAAAGGCAAACTGCTGAACTTCTGTGGGGGAATTCAGGGAATATGTAAGTAATTCTTAACTCCAGCAAAGGAAATCAGTAAACAAGGTTAGTTGTTGTAACCCACAATTCCCCGTTCGGTTCAGAAATTGCTGAAAGCTATATCGTGGATGCTAATTTCGTGCTTAAGTATGAAATAAATGGTTGCATAGGACTCTATCAGGATTATAAATAGGAGAAGATGTTTGATCAGAAACACTATGACTATTAACAGCCTCCATAACAACAATAAAAAGAGAATCAACTGTTGCATTTGTATCCTTTCTTTAGCCTTCCTTTCATACAGTACGCATTTCCCTTTGTAGACCTGCCAGGGGGTCTTCGATGCTTAACTGCCTCTTTAGGCACCTAAGTCCAACAATTAGGCACCAGTGGCATTCACAAAATCTGAGCTCAGCTGCCACCAATAGACGCTCACCGCCAGAAGAGGGTTCGTGGTTATAAATCCCAAGCAGAGATAGGCACCTCCCTCTGGCCCAGAATTAGGTGCCTAACCATCCTGGAAGCCACTCTGCCGTGCCACTTTCTGGGCTACCCCCTAAGCCCAGCGTGACAGGGAAAGCCCATGTTTGACAGCACCAGGGTTGGGGGGGGGGAGACATTGAAGGGGGGAGACCCCATCTGTGCATGAATGTGCCTGTCATGTGACACTGTGGCGGACTCCTGAGACGCCATGAACAGCAGGAGCCAACAGGTCAGAGTGGGGAGTAGGGACCATGGCTAGAGGCTGAGTGCAGGTGGAGTTGCTCTCCAACACTCCCAGTGGCCCCGCACCAGGGCTGGGATAGACACTGCACTGCTGTACCTATGAATCATTCAGTTCTGAACAACACTAAAAGGCTCTGAGCAGTGTAACGATTGAGTTTTGCTCAGCCCAGCCCCAAGGAATATTTTAATCTGCTGCCTACACCCCTCAGCTTGCTGACTTTTGTGGATCCCATGAGTAGATGTCTAATTCTCCCCATGCAGTGCATAGGGAGCCGGGGAACCTAACTCAGGGTGGCTGTGGATTCCAGTAGGTATCAGGGTGCCTGGAAGGTAGGCATTGTGGCACCGCGTCTCCCTTGTGGATCTAGTCCTGAGCAATTTATTTTGAAATTTGTAGTGATTAAGTAAGAACTATTTAGGGCCAGCTCCTCAACTAATGTAAACCAGCACAGATAGCTCCATTGACTCCAGACACAAACACTGAGCTTCTATACTTAGATCGTTTTTTAGCAATATGGCTGCCTCCACCAGCTGCACTAAGTTATCCCTTCCAGTCAAAGAAAAAAAAACAAAGTTCCAGAACAACTCGAAGTTTGATACATAATGAGAATTTCCCATGGTGTCAATTTTAAGAACCCCACACCCGGCAAAATGGAGCTAGCTTAGTTTTGTAGACAAGAGCTCTGTACAGCTCACCCTTCACATCAAACGCCTCTAGAAACCATCCTGCTTATAAAGGTTCACCTAGCTTGTCTTAATTACCCAGCAAAAAAAGAAGGAGCTTATTTCTGCTAGTCACAAACTTGGTGGATTGCCCCTCTTCCTCTCACAAACAAAAGCTGACATCATGCTGTTCTCTCGTCTGAATACTGCTTTCGGGGGAACAGCATAGCTTGTAATAAATAAGAGAATCTCAGCAGGGTGGCCACCGGCATTCAGTCTCTCATCAGTGGTGAGGAAACGGGAAACCAGCACTTTAGCTCTGTATCTGCTTTGTTCAGTGGTGGGATGAACGGAGAGTTCCGTACTTTTCACACAGCGGTGTTACCAGGCAGATATTTCGTTATTTGGGGGGCCTGGCCAATAGTATTTATACCCACACATGCCAGTTTTAAAAATTGCTTTTTCACTGTCAACTGATCTGCATACGCGATATCTGCCTTATTAGCCTCTACCTCCAAAATAACCCAAACTTCTTCAGGGGGAGTTGTACTCTGCTGAGTTGTGCCCTGGGTCTGAAGGCCTGACTGAATTTCCCTGATGGCCATTTGCAGCATCCTATGGTTAGGATGGGACCACAATTCCCAATTTGCCGCTTGGACTACATTTGATAGCAAATAACTGATACATAATAGTGTTTGATAGGGAAATCAGGGCACACTGGGAGTAGTTTTGCCATCATGGTGTGTCCTGTTTAAAGACTGCCATTTTCTCCAGCCCTCCATTAGTGACAGTTTGACTAAGTAAGATTGTGGGCTAGATTCACAAAGGGACTTTAGGTGTTGCAAGGTCTAACCCTTACGTGCTCTGCCAGGGGAATTCATTGCCCTGAGTTAGACATCTAGGCTCCCCATACAATCCCTGGGGAGCGTTAGGTGCCTAGGAAAGGTATTCTTGGAAGCCAGCAGACTGAGTGGGGAGAGGCCTAAGGAAAGAGGCAGGGTTAGGGCCCAGATTCACAAAAGTATTCAAGTATCTAGCTCCCATTGGTCTGGACTTCAAAGGCAAAGCAGGGATTCGAATCTTGCTGTCCCACAGCCCTGGTGCATGTCCTCACCACACACACAGGTCGTTTGGTGCAGAGGTGCTCTGAGCACAGCCCCTGCAGGGGAGATAGGTAGGGAATACCGACTTTGAGAGTCCCTCTGAGGCTTAGGCTAAGCAAGGACTCTGACCTACTCATTAGCTGTGAGGCAGCATCAGGACTTGGGAAGCTGGTGGACATTTAAGCAATTAAGAGTCTTTAGGTGCCTTCACGGTTAGATGCCAGCGGAGCAGGGGTTTCAAGGATCTCAGTGGTGACTAAATGTTGGACTTAGGTACCTAAAGAGGGAGTCAGGTGCCTAAGTACTTTTGTGAATCTGGCCCTGAAAGATTAGGCACCCAGATGCTTCTAGTGAAAGTTAAGAGCACTCAGCATCTGTCAGGATTAGGCTCATTAAGTTAATTGAACACCTTAAAATCTTCAGATGAAAGCTTGTGTGTATGGTCCTGATTCAGCAAACCACTAATGTCAGCAAATGAGTAGTCCAATGAGTTCAATAACACTAACCACATGCAATCACATGTAAAGTTAAGCATCTGCTAAGTACTTTGCTGAATCAGGGCCTAAACATTAGTTATTAACAATTTTAAATTGCGATTGTTAGTCTGAGTGAAACAAGCTTGATGTACTGGCAAAGCAACAAACATTAGCTACAGTGCATATTCATTTTACTGGTCAGAAATGCTCTGTGGTCAGCTGGTATTTATAGAACAAAAATTCCCTCCAGGTGTCTGGCAGTCAGTTTAGCAAGTACTTTGTAATCAGTATTGCAGAATGAGATTGGCTTATAGACCATGCAATTATTTGTTTCTTTGTGTGTTTTCTAATAAGATTGCAGCTGTTTCCAGGGATTGTGACCTTATTCCATTCAGAATGTCTCTGATTACTGCCACCATGAGGTATGTACTGTAGCTTTGATTGGACGCTCAGTTAAATTTCGGTGATAAAGCCAGCCAGTTTGCTTTGTTTGTTACACAGAGAAAAGGGGCTCTGATATTTTCCATCTCTTTAGACTACTTTTGTTCCAGTCTTAAGATATCATTTTTGTCACCTCGTCAGGGAGAGAACAGAATACATGTTTTTAAAGGATAGAGGAGGGGACCAGTTTTGTCATCTCCAGCAATTTATCACATCAATAGCATTGCTGTTCCATTTTTGCTTCCCTCTGTTCTTCCCTCTTTCCTTAATATACCAAGCCTGAGGGCTTGGTTACACTGCCACTTTATAGCGCTATATAGCCTCCAGGAGCGCTATAACTCTCTACCCGTCCACACTGGCAAGACACATATTGCGCTATAAGTCCAAGTTGATAGCGTTCGTGGTAATCCACCTCCGCACGGGGAATAAGAGCTGTTGCGCTATTGCTGTAGCGCTATGGCATGAATGTGAACACCCATTGCGTGTTAATTAGCCTCCAGCCTGGCCCATAATTCCCGTTTGAGCTACTCTGGTCATCAGTTTCAAACTCTTCTGTCGCGTCCTGAGGTGACCACACATCAGACCCGCCCTTTAAATTCCCAGGGAAATTTGAAAAATCCCCTTCCTGTTTGCTCCAGCCAGGAGTGGAGTGCTCCTCAGGTAACCATTTTGCTTGGCCATGACTCCACGTGCCATGCCTCCTTGCAATAAGCGATCTCCACCGTGGTACAATAGCGAGGTGCTGGACCTCATCAGTTGTCGGGGGGAAGAGGCTGTCCTGTCTCAGCTGTGGTCTAGCCGCAGGAATTATGATACATATGGCCTGATATCACGGGCCATGATGGAGAAAGGACATGACCGGGACACTCTGCAATGCCGGGCAAAAGTAAAGGAGCTTAGGATTGCCTATCTCAAAGCCTGTGACACAAACAGCCGCTCTGGGGCAGCCCCAGTGACTTGCAGATTCTACAAGGAGCTGGACGCGATACTTGGTGGTGATCTAACGTGCACTCCATCGACCACCGAGGACACTTCTTCCCAGCCCATTACTGAAGGGTGGGTGGGAGAGGATGCCGAAGAAGGAGAGGGCAGAGAGAAGCAGGACGGAGAGGAGGAGGAGGAGAATGCGGCAGCGACCCAGGGCACGGAAGAGTCACAGGACACATGCAGCCAGGAACTCTTCTCAAGCCCGGAGGACAGCCAGAGCCAGCCACAGCATCCGGCGGTTGCGGGGGGCAGGGCAGCAGCAGCGGATTGCGCAGGTACAGCTACTTTTCTATTGGGAAGGCAGGCAGCTTGGCCGGGGTGGAAAGGGATGCTTGCCACATGCTTGTCTACATGTGGAATAGTGCATTGATGTACGCTAGCACATCACAGTAATCGTCATCAGTAATTTCTTCAAAGGTCTCAATAAGAGCTCTTGCAATGTGCCTGCGCAGGTTTCTTGGGAGAGCCAGCATGGTCCCTGTCCCGGCCACGGTCACTAGTCCCCGCTACTGTTCTAAGAGGGGTGGAAGGAGCATCGCTGCACAGAGGCAAGCTGCATATGGCCCTGGGCGGAAGCCGCATCTCATTAGAATGCCCTCCCTTTCTTGCTCCGTCACCCGCAGCAGCGAGATATCTTCCAGCATGAACACCTACACAGAGAATGTTGGGACAGTGCTCAGAGTACAGTTCCTGCAAATGTCCTCCCCTCCCCCCAAGCCATAGTACAGCAAGGCAGGGAAACAATCATTGCCCCTGCATCCTGAGACAACTCACCATGGCAGGGGCTCCGTTGCTCTCTCTCTCTCTGTGTGCTATAGCTGTGTGGGACAGGGGAAACGGGACAGATGGAATGTGTGGGATTGCCACTACTGTCTGTTGTGAACAAGGGAATCCTCTGTGTTAACTTTCCACTAATAACTTTCCCTAGTTTCATCCTTGAACACCCCATCAACGTCGGTCTTATCTCCAGCTGAGAAGCTGAGGAGGATTCGAAAGAGACCACGGAAGAGCAAGGAAGATCTTTTAAAACAAGTTATGCAGCAGGCTTCAGCGGAGAATCGTGTTGCACAGGAGTGGCGGGAGAATGAGAGCAAGCGGAGGGAGGATGAGAGCAAGCGGAGGGAGGATGAGAGCAAGCGGAGGGAGGAACAGATCCACTTGAGGGAGATGGCTCGCGAGCAGCACGCTGACAAGCTGCTCACAATATTACAGCTGCAAGTAGAGACTCTGCAGCGGATCGCTGCCATTCAGGAGGAGAAGCAGCACCGTGCTCACCGCCCCCATTATCAGTTGCCCCCTAATACTTCCCCTTCTGGCCCGATGGCCCCTTCAGGCCACTATCAACAGCTGCCTGGCTATTACCACCCTCGGCTGCCTCCAACCCCGCTGTCTTCACCACCAACCCACAGACCCAGCACAAGACCCAGCGCTATAATCCTGTAGTGTAACCATGCCCTGCTTCTCCACTTGGTAATCCCAGTTTAATTCCATCAACTTCCATGGAACGGTCGTGGCATTAAACTGTCTTAACAGACCAGAAAACCTGCCCCACCCTCTTTGAAGTGGCGCCTGCCTTTGTTCACAATACTACTACTAGCCTGCGTGCCTTCTGAGGCCAACTTCATGGTTTAAGTATTTTGGCAATATCCCCACGTCAGAGAAACGTGTTTGAAAAGTCTGAATGGCTGGTCTCTTGCTGCAGGATTCCCCATGTGTTTTTTATTATCTTTTCTAGCACCCAGAACGTACATATTTTTTTACTACTGCCAGTTAGTTAAAAATTAGCTTTGTTTAATTCATTGGGCTTTCAAAAAAATGTTATTTTTATACTAGAGTGTTTTACAGTATTTATACTATGGCATAAATATTTTTGCAAGTATACCATCAACCAGATTGCGTCTCCCCCTCACTGTGACTTCAGTGATAGTTTTCTACATTCTTGGGAATTTAATGGAGCCTTTCTATTGCTTCTAGGTCTCTTGCTATAGGCACACAGGTACTCACTGACTGACATACACGTGTCCCATGGCTCTCAGAGTAACGTAGCACAATCTATGTTCAGCAATTTAGATGCAAGTGCCTGTTGAGGGAGCTCGCAGCCCAAACAAAACACGAGGAATGGTTAATGCAGACAAGTCTTGGCCCTGATTCAATAAATCATCCCTATTCAGGAGAACACATATGCATGTGTTCGAATGCTGTCCAGAATCAGGCCTCTTGTCTATACCAGGAACAAAACCCACTGCTTTTCTGCACCAGTGCAACTCAACCTGTGCTGCTAACAATGTAAGCTGCAGTGTAGACAGGATATAAACATCTTTACAAATGTGTCATCTGGCCCTATTTTTCAGTTTGTAACTGTGATATCTTGGGGGCTCTGTCTGTACAAGTTATGCATTCTAGTTCATATTGCAAAGTTATTCTGAAGTTATCTGGACATTCCTGGATCATGAAAAGCCTATGTATGAATAACATCATCGACGATCTCTTGATTAGAGGATGATCTCTAGCTACCACAGATTTACGTATGAGTCGTGAGATGACTCAGGAGTCCAATCCTGGAACTGTGGATCCACCTGCAGTATGTACAGACATTTCCTGGTGGGCCAGCTCCCTGCTGGGAAAAAGGTTTTTCTTTCCTTTTCTCTCTCTAGTCAGCTTCAATGGCAAGGCACTGCTCCTCAAAGCGAGCCACTGCCTAATGGAGAATGTGGCATCACTGTGCGCAGTTAGTGGCTTGCTCCTCCGAGCTTGTGAAGTCCACATCAGTTTTCTTGAGATACACTTTCAGTGTCTCTTTGTAGCATTTCCTCTGACCACCATGGGATCTCTGACCATGGGTGAACTGAGAATAGAGGCCTTGTTTTGGGAGGTGAGAGTCTAAAGTTCGCATGCAGTTGAACAAAGAGTGAACAAAGAGTCCAGTCCAGCTGTTGCAGGAGGATCATTGCTTCAATGCTGGTGACTCTGGCTTCAGTGAGGATGCTGGCGTTAGTGCAGAGATCTTCTCACTTAATGTGAAGGATCTTCCAGAGGCATTGTTGAGGTGCTGTTAATAGGTCACTCAGGTTTTGCATCCATAAAGGAGTGTAGAAATAACAATTGTCTTATAGACCTGGATCATGGTGTCCTACTGTAGGTCACCCATCCGTGAAAATGCATCAGAGCAATTTCCCAGAGGAAGCACTTGCACCCTGGATCCTGTGCTGGCTCTCACTGTCAATTATTGCGTTTTGAGAAAGTTGGCTACCGAGGTAGCAAAACTGCTCAACCATCTCAGAAGTCTGTCCCTCAATGGACAAAGGATGTTCTGAGGACTTTATATTTTGAGCAGAGACATCAAAGATTAAAAAGCCATCCACCTATTCTGTATGGAATGTCTGCTTCCCCCACTGGAGTTGTCTTTAATGAGGATCAAAATGCCTGCTAAATGGATGGAGAATAGGTATGGGGCAATAACTCATCCTTGCTTAACCCCAGTTTTGATGAGAAAAGAATCCATATGCATACCACCTTTATGGAGAGAACCTACAGCAGGTACACACCAGACTGGGGACAATGGATAGTGCTTGTCTTTAACAACTATTCGTTGACCGCATAATAGTTATGTTAAGGAGTAACTGCAGCACAGGAAGCCTGTTTTATTGCATCTCTCTGAGGGGACAGGGTTTTCCTGAGTAATGGAAAGGTACCAAAATACAAAAAGAATCGAAGATGCTAGTAGGGATAGGTATGTAAGCAGACACCGAGCCTCATGGAAGAGCTGGGGTGTGACTGCAGGAAATTTAGGCAGGAGGAAGATAGGGCACAGATCAAGGTCAGAGGGGGTGGACTAAGGGGAGAAAACATGTTTCCGTTCATAAGCCATGCTCTGTAGCAGAAGAACCTCGATAGCCCAGAGGATCCTGACTCCAGCCCAAAGAATGAGCTGTGAGGAAACGGTGACACAGAAATAAATGTAAGGTTTATTATTTTGTGCAGATCTGTGTATGTCTCATGCTACTAAAAGAGCAATATGTTAGATTCTGGGCAAAGTGTCTATGGGGGCTGTATACTTCATATTGACCACAGGCCATCGGAAAGAGTTAAATTCTAAACCAGATTGCTCACACCTTTGGAAACAGCTCTGGGAGAGGGAGTATTTAAGCTACTGAGGATCCTGAAGGGTCAGCACTGAGCCCTTGGGTTAGGCAACTGGACAGCATGTTCTAGCTCTTAGGAGGTGGTGCCACACAGGCGCTCAGCTCTGGCCAGCTCTAGAGGCAGGGGCTGGGTTCCTTCATAGCAGGCTAGAGAGTGGCTGAGGGGGGACACTTGTGTACTGTCCTACATCCCAGTCAAGTCATTTACACAGAGGAATCACCTTCAGCAAATACTTGCTGAAGTACTGCACTGAAGAGGTCTCCCGGGTCCAGTACAGGTTTACCACTCTTTACACTACAGACTTCTGTCAGCATACCTACATCCGCCAGCGTGTAAAGAGGTGTGAAACCTGATCAATATAGCTGTGACAGTAATAGCCCTGGTATAACTATATAGCCAGTTATACTAGCAAAGCTGGATTTTTACAAATATAGTTTATTGCATGCCCAAAAGGAATGAAACGTAAGACAATTTTTTTACATGCATGTAAAAAAACCTGATGATACCATAGAGGAATGTGTCACAGAATTAAGGAAACTCAGTAAAACCTGTGACTTTGGTGAGCTGACAGAGTCTCTGGTCAGAGATAGAATCATTTGTGGCATTAAAGACAGCGTGTTAAGAGAGAGAGGGCTTGTCTTCACTAGGCTGGGGAGGGGATTTTTTTGACTATCAATTTCTCACGTCTCGTCAAGATGCGATAAATTGATCGCCAGCGGCTCCCCCGTCGACTCCAGAACTCCAGTTTGCCGGGAGGCGCAAGCTGGAGTCGATGGGGGAGCGCGCCGACAACTGCCGCCGCCGTGAGGATAGCAGGTAAGTCGGCTGCAGATACGCAAACTTCAGCTACATGATTCGCGTAGCTGAAGTTGCGTATCTGCAGTCGATCCCCCCGTAGTGGAGACCAGGCAAGAGACTGCTACATTAAGCTTTAGAAAAAAGCTCTCCAAATATGCAGGGCAGCAGAAACTGTGAAAGCAAAAGCCAAAGATCTGAATCCACCAGAAGGGGTTAGGCATGTACTACATATAAAAGAATATAGTCAGAACAGGTCTAATCAAGGAGTGGAACCACGCCCTCTGAAAACTATTGCTAGGGGGGAGACTAGGTACAGATGGCCATGTAGAAGTTGTGGATCACAGCATGACCCCAAACAGTGTTGCCTTTGGGAAACTGTCACAACTGTGGGGAAAATAGTCATTTTGCAAAATGCTGCAGATCTCAAATGCAGAAGAGTCAAGTGCATTCAGCTAGAGATAATCTAGTCTTTATGTTTGTATAAGATTACCATTTAGAGATGCTCCCTCATAAATGACAGAATCATGAAGATAGGACTTTGGAGATGTATCATGAAGGTGGGGATTAGAAACACAGCTTGGTTTTGTGCAGCAATTCACCAGAGATGCTCTCCAGTTTGTTTTATTCCTTTCTTATTCACTGGTTTGTTATTTAATGAACCCCAACAGGTTAATTAAATAATAGGATGGCCTCAGACTGCAGCTTCAGTGGGAAAATTTGCAACTGTTTTTTTTTCCTTTGTACCAGTGCCGCTCCATCGGTATTGACAGTGGTGGGTACTGGGGTGTAGAAAAAGCACTGCCCTATTGTTTAAAACTTTAAATCTTCTCTGAGCAGGTGTGACCTGTGATCCACTCTGAGCACTGTGTGACACGCAGAGGTAGAACCACCAGCAATCAGTTAATGCCATCACGCCATCCTTGCTAGCATTAAGGTCAGTGCATTATTGTTACTACACTGGTGGGAGATTTAATAAACAAAGCTCAAGGTAGGCAAAGCCAGTGCTGACTTTCTGCCTGATTCACAACTGGGTTACTCCAGATTTGTGCCAGTGTAACTGCTGTATTCAACAGATTAACACACTGATTAATCAGGCCTTTGGATTTGAGGTAAGCAGGTGTGTTTCATTGTCTGAGGAAATCTTACTTTCAAAATTAATGCAAATTGGCTTGTACCTGAAGACTGTTGTGTGGGTTAAAAACTGGCTGAAGGGTGGTGAGAACAATGGGTAACGATTAACTGCAAAGTATCGAACTGGAGGGAGGTGTCTAGTTGGAAACAGAGGGGTGTGTTAGGTCTGGTTTTAGGCTCAATCTGGGTCTACAACACCAGAGAGGACAGCTGAATAATACAAGAAGGGCCTAGATATTAGAAATATGAGCAGGAGATAAAATGTGATCCATTTTGAGACTATACAAGATAATGGATTGGACAAAACAGCCCCAAAACACAAATACTCAATAGCAGGGAAATCATTGAGCTGGCTTTGGTTCCTTTCTGTGTAAAATTGTTTCTTGTTCCACATGTTCGTTCTCAGACAAAGACAAAGACAAAGCCAGAGCCAGCTGTCCTGGTCTGGTATTAAATGGCTCTTTCTATGAGAAGGGGCATGTGTTCAAGTAATCGTTTTTCTGTTCAAGATCTATTTAAAAGGATGTGCCTGTTGACTGTAATCAGTTCGCAATTCTGTAGTTTTAACTGAAATGGTATTTAAATGGCCATTAGGCTTAGAAAGTAACACACACTGTTAAGATGAATGGAGGAGGTTATCACCAAAGCCTAATGAAATAAGTGGGTATCTTTCCATTTACTATAGTAGACTTTGGGTCAGGCCTTCAATACTTTGTTTCTGTCCATCTGTAGAATCAAGCAAGTGACCTGTGTATCAATTGTGTTGGGAAGCTTATTCTCATCTCCAGAAGCACTAAACATCTCTATTAAAAAAAATCTGGAAAACTGAACAAAATCTGCAATTTCCATGGAATTTTCTGCAGTCCATATTTTATTTTCTGTTTGCTACAGAGACAAATCTTCAGCATTTTATACAGAGATGGAAACAAACATCGCCTTGACTTTCCAGAATCAGTTGCTACTACAGTATGTTGTTTACTTACACTCTTAGGAAAACTGGTTGTGTAAGGAAAGTAGACCCAAGGCTTTTTTTGGTGAAAAAAAAAAAGCACAGTAAAGAGCAGAGTGTACATCATGGGTGTCCAACCTTTTGGCTTTCCTGGGCCACATTGGAAGAAGATGAGTTGTCTTGGGCCACACATAAAATACACTAACACTAATGATAGCTGATGAGCAAAAAAACCCCACAAAACATAGAATAGATAATGTACATATCTAAGTAATAAAACTTCATTAATTTTTTTGATATTTTTTATTATAAAAGTAAAAGAAAAAAGGGCAACATAAAACTAGTGGGATATTTGACATTGTTTTTGAGACACTAATGCTTCAATATCTGGTTCGATTGAAGTAGTTGCAATTCTCAGTGAGTTCTCAAGGTGCTCATCAGATATTTTGGTTCTAATTTTACTCTTCGTGTGCTTCATCCTTGAAAATAGCTGCTCACAAATGTAGGTGCTCCCAAAAAGCGATGACATGAATAAGGCATGATTGTGAAGCGAGGGATATTTTTCTCTGGGAAGATACGTCTTATAAAAGTCCAGTAAAGAGACATGATCAAATTTTTCGTTAAGTTGAATGTCAGATTGCAGCTCTATGCATTCCATTTGAAAATTGGCAGGTAACATATTTATGTCGACTGAAAATGGAGTCGCAAATATACCAAAATATTGATTATTTTTCCGGAAATCTTGAAAACTGTTCTCAAATTCCTGTATCAAATCGAAAAGCAAGGCTGCATATTTTTCGATGTTCACAGGACCGTATTTAGCCAACGTGTCGAAATGCATAAAATTGTTTGCCTTACTTTGAGATTGCCATAGTTTCAGTTTCATTTCAAACGCTGTTATGGTTTGAAACATTGTATTGATAAGTTGGTTTTCACCTTGAAGACGCATGTTTAACTCATTTAAATGAGTGGTCAAGTCTACTAAAAATGCTAAATCTGTGAGCCAGTTTTCATCGTCAAGTTCTGGCACAAATTTTGTTTTTGATTCCATAAACGACTTGATTTCATTTCACAAATCATAAAATCTTTTCAACATTTTGCCTCGACTTAGTCATCTTACTTCCAAAAAGTAAATGATGTCCCCATAGTCAGCATCCATACTTTTAAGAAATTCCTGGAATTGGCGATGATTCAATCCCTTGGCCCTTATGAAATTCACAGCCTTGATGACAATTTGCATGACGTTATCCATTTTTAAAGCTTTTTGCGCATAAATTTTCTTGGTGTACTATGCAGTGATATTTCATCAAACGTAAGTTTTGGGCGGCAATTACATCGTCTTCTATTAATTTTACAAGTCCCTCTCTTTTACCTACCATTGCCGGGGCACCATCAGTAGCTATACCAGATATGTTCAAAATGGACAAAGAAAATCGCCTTAACGTATTTTTCACTGCTTCCTATAAATCTCTTGATTTAGTTGTGTCTTTTAATGGCACTAAAGAAGCCATTTCTTCAGTGACATTATATTCGTCATCAATACCTCTAATAAAAATTGCCAATTGAGCTGTATCTGTAGCATCAGTGCTTTCGTCCATCGCCAAAGCATAAAATTTAAAATTAGCAGCTCTACTCTCCAAACCTCTTTCGATAGATTTTCATATTTCATCAATTCGCCTGGCTATAGTCTGGTGAGACAAACTGATCTTAGAAAAATCCCCTTTTTTATCAGGGCAAATTATATCTGCCACACTTTCCATACATTGCTTAATAAACTCACCATCGGCATATGGTTTTGATTATTTTGCTATCAGATTTGCTACCACATAACTAGCTTTTACAATAGAGTCCGTTTGAGTTGTAACTTTTTTAAAAAAACTTTGTAGAGATGATAGACTTTTTTTCAGTTCCGCTATTTTGTCTTTACGACACATTCCTTGATACGCACTAAATTTCGCAGCATGTTTTTGCATATAATGCCTTTTCAAATTGTAGTCTTTGAAAACTGGCACAAATTCCCTACAAATTAAGCAGAGTGCCTTAGTATTTGCCTCGACAAAAAAGTAGTCATCTGTCCACTTTTCGTTGAACAATCTTCCTTCTTCTATAATTTTTCTTTTTTTGGGTTCTGTTTTCTTTTGAGACGCTGTGGAACCATGCTGGAATTAAAATAATAATAATAAATATGCAATTATATTTACTTTTATTATGAAAATTAATAGATAGAAAATTAGAAAGCAAGGTTTAATAATCAAATAAGAATACTTACATGTCTTCTAAACAACAATAGACGTCCATCGTTTACAAAGGTAGATTGAAATATTATCGATAATCGCTGCGTTTTACTTGCCAAATCGCCACAAGCACACGTAACGTCTGCACCTTTCTTCGGTGTCAATTCGACTGTCTGCACATTGGAAGCCGTACACCGCCGAAAAACTTAAGCCACACATGCGTACAAATAGCGAGAGCGTACGGCACGCAGCGGCGTTATGCCTAGTACACACAAATTCTTTGTCACAATTCATTTTACGCGACATTAGAGTCCTCTCGCTCTTTATTTTATTAGTCAATTTTATCCGTTTTTTGGTTTTTTTGGTCAAACTGTTTGCAATTATAATGCGAATTATGAATAATACTCCGGTATTTGTGGACTCATAACATTGTAAGTTTACGATTTTGTGTTGGGCTGCATTCATAGCCGTCCTGGGCCGCATGCGGCCCATGGGCCGCTGGTTGGGCAAGCCTGGTGTACATGAATGTAGTGTTGCATGACTGTTCAAGATTCTGAGTAGGGTTCCCACCTTTAAAATGCCAATAAATAAACAAACAAAGAGGACCCCCCCCACGGCAAGCCTGCCGCAACCCCAACTCCCAACAAGGCAACTCTGCAACCCCCCCCTTCAACAGCCACTTATAGTACCTGGAGAGATAAACACATATAGATAAGATTGATTACATCATTTTCTTACCTTAGAAAAGGAGCCCAAGAGAGAAACTTGAGGCAGCAGCAAGCATGAGCTTTTCTGTGAGACAGGAGGGCCTCTCTAGATTGTTTAACATTTGATAATCAGTATGTATGTGTATCTGGCCTTCAACTAAAACACTCTACTGTGCATATTCTCTTCTAAGATTGGGTGAAAAGTAAAGACACAAACAAGGCAAAGAACTTTGGTTCAAGTTTTTAGGCCTGTATGTTGCTAAACATAAAGACCAGCCTCGAACTATATATTTTACCCCCACAGCAGGTAGGATGTTTCTGCTAGAGAGAGGCATATTTCAAGCAGCAGCAGAAAGGACTGCACATCCCACCCTAACAAATACATGATACAAATACACAAATCCTGAAGTACTGGACCTGCCACTGAAATGCCGCTGCAAGAACAAGCCACGACATGGGTATCACCGCAGAAATGCCGTCAGGAGAAGGCCACTTTCTCTTATTCTTTTGCTAGCAGAAGATAATCAGATAACAGAATCAATTCCTGTCCCATATCCAGTTTTTATCCATAACCAACTGACCAGGCTCAGGGAAATCTAAGGACTCAAGAAGTTATCTGTGGCCTCACCAACACTCTTGAGTGACCTTCTCCAAATATGGGAGCTTGTAAGCCTCAAGAGTTAGTTTCTCAAGCATTGCCCTTATGAAAATTTCTTTAAGAACCATTATAATCCCTTTTCCAAACAGGAACAGGGGCAGTAGTGAGAACATAGCCATGTAGGGTACACTCAGTGGTATATTTCATTGTTGTAGGACACTTGAATACTGTAGTGATAAGTATGGATAAGTGTAGAAAACCCTAATATTTATAGGTCCAGTAAAACTGAAGCATCTCTCTCACGCCCATTCAAACTTTCATGCTTAATATTACAATTTTCTCTCGTCCTATAAAATGACTGCTATAACAGAAGTACTGTATTCAAGTTGTAACCGCACCCTCTTTTGAAGACAGCTGTGATCTCATTCTCAGCACTAGTACTGTGCTGTTGCAAAGACAGGGCAGGAAGAGGGATGTAAGAAGGGATGAGCATAGGACATGGCAAGTGGCTAATTTTTTAAGAAGGGGTGGGCTGGCTCTACCCTTTTTTGCCACCCCAAGTGAAAAAAAAAGCGGCTAGACAGGGGTCTCCAAACTTTTTTGATTGTGCACCCCTATCAATAAAAATGTTTTGAGCAAGCACCCCCAAGGGGAAGCCCTGCTCTGCCCCTAACCACTCCCTCACATGTCCCAGCCCCTGCCTGCCCCCCTCCTGGCAGTCCTCCCATAATATATGCCTCCCATAATATGCAGCAGCCCCGGTCAGAGGAGCCAAGAGTCACTTATTATGTCTTTGGGTTCTCAATCTCTCAGTATTTCACTTCTGCTGTATGCACTAATATTTATCCATGGGATCTTCTTAACTTTGGAACATCCCTGAACTATTTCACCTGTGTAAGCTAATATAGACTAACATGGCTGCTATTCTGAAATATGGAATTTGATCACTTATTTTCAAACAATCCTACATCCTGAATATTTCCAGGAAGTGAGTGGCAATGCTGCACCACAGCTTTGAAAGAGGATCCAGTTTCGCAGAATCGATATTTCCACCTAGGGAAGTATCTTTCCTTCAGGTCTAAAGAGCCGAAGGTTTGTTTCTTTTAGGATATAATGATCCTCCATTTTATTGCATTGCCACAACTGTTCTAGTTTATTGTTCATTTTAACATGTTCCTCCCAGAGATTTTAAAAAGTAGATTAAAAATGTGGAGGAATGAATAGGATTCTGGGACAGAGAGGAAAGCAATGCAAATCCTACACAAGACCAATGTAAGTATTATAGATTCTTTAGTTTGTGGCACCTTCCTCATTTGATTCGGGGTGGCAGGGAGTCTGGCATAACTTTGTCTAGGTTTCCATGTACATTATCCTAGTTTGTTGTTCAATGTAAGCCCAAATCAAACCACCTCCCCTTTGCAGTACTTACTTTACAGTTGTGGTAATTATAGATAACAACAAGAGTTTATTTATACACCTGCAATCTCCCTGTAGGAGTATCAAAATCCAAATATAGACACGTACACCATTTACCTCTCTTTTTCTGCAGCTTTCCAGATACCCTATTTGTGATCATACCCTCACTTTTAGGATAGCATTAGTGTCCTCTAGCTCTTGTTAATTTGCTTTTGAATAAAGTTGTGCTTCTCAGTTACCTCCCACCCTCCTGTACTGTCATTTATCATTTAACACCTCATTGCAGAAGCATCCTGAGACAACACCTCTATTTGTTTGTTTGTTTGTTTTTTAAAACCCATGAATATAATGCACTCGATTTTAAAAGAGAAGCTGCAGCCACCCTCCTTCATTCACGCAGCATTGTTTTTAAAACACACTCAGTTGCTGCAGTGTGGCTCCAAGCACATTCCATTCAGCCTGAGCAAAACACTCCCTCAAGTTTCAACCACCGCTCCCTACTCCAGCACAGCCAGGGAGAGCCCCAGCTGCCAGGTAAACACCACCGAGAGCAGATGTGCCTCCTCCCCCACCCCTTGCCAGGTGAAACGTGTTGCTTCTCACTGGGGAAAAAAATAAATAAACTGAGTGAGCTCAAAGGCGGCGGGGAAGCAAGAGCCGGCCCAGGACAAAGCTAGAGACCCTGGATTTCCAACTCCTGACCGGGTCTCTGGTGGTAATCATTACACAGGAGCCAAGCACGGGCTGCGGGAACCATGTCGCACACCCAGAAACTGACCGTAACAAGCAGGTCCCTGCCTCCTGCTGCACAACGCTGGCTGCCTCGCTGCGGGGACCCCCACCAGCAGGGGACCGGGAGCGAGGTAATCACTCAATGAAGTACTGTAGCCGGCTCCCTCGTTGGAGAACCCCTCCTCCCAGCCCCAGGGCAGATAGGGGGAGGCAGAACAAAGGGACAGGGAGGGAGTAAGAACTTGGTGCCCTGAAGGTGCCTTCTTGTCTGGCGAAATCAGGGAAGGTGGGGCGGGGTTAGGAAGGGCACGAGACCCCCTCCACACACCAGTTCTTACCGCCCCCCCCCCCCCATGTTACACACCCCTGCCCCCAGCTCCTCCGGCTGGGGCTGCCGCCCCACCGAGGCTGCTGCTCTGATCGGCTCCTCCGGCCAGGTCCTCCACGCCCGCAGTGGGTGGGATCGCGCGCCCCACTTTGAAGACCACCGGGCTAGAGTGCCACCACCAAAACAAAAAACCCAACAAACACAGAAACCCCAAACAAACCACAGTCCAGAACAGAGTCTGCTGCCCTAAGGATGAACGGAATGCCACCCTCTGCTGGGTGCCGCCACAAGCAGATGCTTCCTAGGCTGGTGCCTAGAGCCGGCCCTGGGGGTGGACCCCTGCCTGCTGCTACCACTGAACCAAAGTTATTTACAATACATGAATACTACACATGAAAACAAAACTGGTCATATGTCTGCTCAGGTCACTGATCACTCTAATATCCTGATTGCACAGATCGCCAATATTGGAATCTTTAGAAGATGAACTCCTCCTGTACTGCACCTAGCCACTTGTTCAGTGCTATACAAAGGTGAAAATCTGCTTCCTGATCACCTACTGTTATCTTAAGTTAAAAAGTAGTATTTATATAGAAGTAACCTCTAAATGTCTTACCCTGCAGTTCTTGCTCTAGTTTGGGTTGCAGCTGATGTTAAAACCACAAACAGCAATTTGGACACCAGCCTCAGAGGCAAGTGTAATTAGGTTTTAAGTATATTAGGTTTTCAGTTGATCTTTTTAGTAAAATAAAGAATAGCTGACTTTTACATTAACATAACACAAAGCAGGACTTTTTTTTTTATCATCCTCTGAAGTGTTTTACCAATAAAATGCCACCCCCCTACAGATGACTGAACACGGAAGTTAAGAGTTTTAAATTTTTTTTTGCCCCATATCTTATTTTCAACCCAGATTATCTGAGACCTCCTAAGTGATATATTTTAAGGAACAGTCTTAGACAGATGTATCATCTGTCATGGGGTTTGAACCCACTGTCATCAGGGAGAGAGCTATTAATGGATGAAGATGTCAACCCATGCTACAGGAGTAGCCGTGATTGCAAATTTATCAGTGTCACAGGGTCCCTCACAAACTGAAAGATTTCACTGTTCATTCACAGTGAAGACACTTAATTAATGACTAGGTCTAATCAGGCTGTTTTATTATTTACAGGGATTCCAGCATGGCTTAGCTCAACTGATATGCAAACAAACCATCCTCGGACTGCTTTAATTAATAATTCTGAACCAGGCTCAGAGACTGGCACTGTCAAGTAGCTCTTTGGTGATTTACAACACCTCCGCTGCCATGTCTACATCCTTTGCATGCAAATGAGCAGCCACCCCTGCAGATCTGTCATTTTAAAATCCAATGTGCTGTCTTGTTGATTACAGGAATGCCCTTATCTTCGCACATGACTTAATGGAGACAAATGCCTGAGCTGGGCAAGTTCCTGGGGTCTTTCATGGACACAGACCTACAAGCGGCATCATTTCAGAAACAATCAAGGGGAAGGGAAAAGAGAGAGCAGGGACAAGGCCTTCATTGCATACAGCACCACTGGTTGTTTCAAAGTCCTTCCATCTTGTATTGTCACCTCCAAAAAAAGGGTTGATTGGCTCACTGCTTTGCACGTTGCTGTGGTCACTGATACCTAGTGGGGGCACTTGTGCCAAATGAGTGTAAAATGCTGTCAAGTCAGCAGGATAGAAGGTGTAAATAATGACCCTACAGTACCAGGCTGGAAATAATCCAATCCCAAGCAGTTTAAAGGGAGGTAAGAAGCACAGATTCTTCCTCAGAACTGACTGGGTAGAGGTGCAGAATGTTGCAACTGGAAATGAATAACAGAAGTTTGTATTTCTGAAGCTCCTTCCATCTAAGGAAGGATTTCAAAGCACTTTACAAGCATTAATGAATTCACTCTCACAACACCCCTGTGAATTAGGTTTTATTATCCATTTTACAGATGGGAAAGCAGAGGGAAAGAAGTTAAATGATTTGCCCAGAGTCAATCAAGAAGTCAGTGCTACAGCCAGGAATAAGACCCAGACTTCTTGGATTCCGGTCCTGGGCTTTACCCAGAAGGCCATCCTTCCTTGGAAAGTGAATTCTAAATAAGTGACAAAAGCATTAGCAGTGCAATAGAAGGCAGATGAAAACAGTTTATGAATGTGTGATGCCATATGATTAAAAAATGACCATTTATATCATTAATATTGCCGGTTAGACAATTGCAACAAATCTTATACAAAGTATGTCAAATAGTGTGTAAATGGAAGAGTTATGATTGGCCAAGTATGATTATCCTGTTTATATGCATGCATCTTTAAATATCTTAAGTTATGAACATTGACTATGTGCTAGTATTTCAAATGTGGCTGTCCCGAGAAACGCCCACCGGGTAAAATCTACATTAAAGACAGACAGCAAATTATGAATGGATTATTCAAGTTGATGGCCCATTCGAAGAATACTTAACTCACAATTGGCCATAGAAGAAGCTTGTCCCCATGTAATTAGCCTTCCTGTGGATGCTTTGACCAGAGTATGTGTAATGGCTGCTCCTAAGAGTCAAATCATGCACGTGACTAGCTCATGTGATCCTGGACTTCATATTGTGCCTGCAGTTTTCCACAAACTAAGACTGAGAGCATTCCCGCCACGTGGGTAAAGACCCTGGAAGCATCTCCATTTGGCTTCTTTCCTGCTCTGATCTCTTGACCAGGGGTATGCGCAACAGGGATCATGCAGGGCAGGGGCCCCTCAGTCAGCAGGGGAACAGAATTCCTCCAGCTGCTGCAGGAGAGAAGATCCAACAGTCCCAGGGCCTCACGGGGAGAGGGAAGATCCAGCGTCTCTGGCTCCAGGGCCACTGGGGTGGGGAGACCCAGCACCTCTAGTCGGGGGTGAGGTGGGGGGGGGAGGGGAGGAAGAGCTAGCTCCTCCGGCTGCAGGTGACACAGGAAGTGCCCCTCCAAAAGTGGCCAAATTTTTATTCCTGTGCACACCCCTGCTCTGACTATGGACCTACACTAAAAGGAGTATTCCAGCCAAAGGACTGAGGACCTTCCCTTCTTTTGGAAGTTACCAGAGACCTTACAGTTATTCCATCACTTCTTCAGACCTGATACAAGGACTTTGCAGTGAGTGTATATATTAGTTAAAATGGTCAAGAAAAACACTCCCTTCTTTCTTCTCTTATAAACCTTTAGATATTAGATACTAAAAGATTGGTAACAGCGTGATTACTGGGTAAGAGCTGAGTTCTCTATTGACCTGGCTATGTGACTGGTCTTTTAAAATCAGAAGGACCCTTTGTTTGATTAAATTGGTTTTAAAATAACCACTCATCATAAAGCCTAGTATCTGGGTGGTGAAGTAAGTGCTGGAATGCTTACGGAGATTGCAGTTTGGGCTAGTGTGGTGAGACAGAAGTTTACTTTTGTTACTGGCTTGGTATATCTTATGGAAGAATAATTGCCAGTTTGGGGAGGGTTTGCTCCATTTATGAATGGTTTATCCTTAATTTGGTATTCTCAGGGGTGACTCACTGAGGCACAGTGATAGAGTGCAAGTCAGAGCACCCAGGAGCACTATCCAGTATCCTCTAGTAGCACCATTAAATATACAAGTATCAGTAAGAGACGATCACCACCTCTGATATATGAACTGATGGGCCTGCATGTGAAATGCTAGATCTGCTGCCCCTGTACAGATTTCTGTAGGGGGGCTGCTTGTTTGCTCACCTAATCAAAGTTTGTGGTTTTGGAACTGAGAGCTGCGAGTTCGACTCCTGAGTGCACACGCATACACATGATTAGCAGAGGTTTGTGCATGGCTCACGGCAGGAGCTCGCTTTAATACAAGAACAGGGGATTGAAATGACAAGTACAAGGCCAGACTGTGCCTATTAAGTAATGCACAGCTGAACAGCCCAGGGAGTAGGTAAGTTAAAGGAGGTACAATCTCTCGCCACGCTCCCCATCTGTAAAAGGCGGGCATTAGTGCCACCAGCCCTCCATAGGATGATACTGCTGCCTCTCTCCTTGTTCTCCATCCACTCTGCAGTACACTGGGAGCTGTGGGGGTGCACAGCCAGGACTGGGCTTCATCTGTGCCCTCTGTGGGGGAGGGGAGGCACATTCCTGAGGACTCTCTTTTCACTAGCAATGTCTATTCAAATTACCTCATACATGACTCATTATTGATCTCTCACCACATGTGAAACTTGTTTTGAGAGAAGGGCCAAAAATTCATGACATTTTTTAAATTAAAAAAGGTGGTTTTTATAGCCTTGTCACTTCTAAACAAACTATTTAGTTGACATTTTTGAAGCTCTCCAAAAGATTTTTTCAACCGTAAAAGGATCATTAAAAAAATTAACAACAATATCTGGTTCCTGTTAAAACAGGAGAGTCAGAGGAGTGAGACAAAAAAAAGTGTATAATGGACCTCTGCTTGCAAGTTAAGCTATGGAGTCTAAGTTAATTAGATTCACGTTAGGAAGCACTTCATTGACCATTGAAATGCAGCCCCCCTTGGGGTACTATGACATTAATGTAACAGCACAGTAGCACTACACAAGAGTTTAGGACAGGAAGTGAAAGACATAACACCAAAACCACATAATTATGACTATCTGAATATGTGCTGTGTGTGAGAGAGAGACAAAAAGGAAGGCGGATGAAACACACAACCTTATTTTTATTCAGCCATGCAGCAATAATTTTTCCAGCAGAACATATGCAGTGTTAGGGAATGTAGAGTTTTTAGTGGCTTTTTCTATCATACTTCAGTTAAGGGCTGGGTTTTCTAGATTCAGAAATTACACAGAGCGTAACTGGATAAAACAGACAGGCAAATGGACAATTTATCAAAATATTATCTACTCAGCGAGGTGAAAATTATTAATTTGTAACTGGGTTATTAAGAACTGTCAAGCCTTGAGTCAGGTTTGCAATTTTCAAGTTTGAAAATTCAATTTGTGGATTGCAGCATTAAATTAAAAAGTCTCCTTTTCTGTCAGTTTTCACCACTGTTTGTAGGTATAGCAGGGGCTTCTGATGGCAGTGAGCCTGGTTCTCTGCTACTCCATTTCTGTGCTTGCAGGAAGGATGGAGGTGAAGAGAGGGTAGACAAAGGTGGCTTAACTTGACCATTGTAGTCCCCGTATTCAGGGGCAGTTCAGGAGCCTAACGCCCAGTGGACTCTGGGGAAGCAGAGAGAAGTTGTAGTGCTATATGCCCCAGCCCCCGCCCCATGATCCCTGTCCTGGGGGCTTTGATCAGGGTCAATACAGAGCCTTGACTGGCCATGCAAGTCTTCTTCACTGGAGTTGAGCTGGCCGTTTTTTCATTGAAAACTTTTAAAATCAATAAATGGGGTTTCTTTGAAAATGACATTTTTCACCAAACCCGTCATTTTCCAGCAACGTCTCATGTTTCAAAAAAACTTTCAAAATGAAACCCTTCCAAAAACCATTTGGAGTTTTGCAACTTTTTTATTTTGAAAGCGTGGCAACATTTCCATTTTTTTCTTAGCGATTTTCCTCCCCTTAGTCTTCCCGAGTAGAAAAGGGGGGGAAATGGTTTAAAAATGCACTCTTCCCCGCTGGTAGATGGAAAAAAGAGAGAACATCATGGAAGGGAGATGGCAATTCTGATTTTAACTCCGCTCTAACTGAAATTAAAACAGCATTGTTAATGTGGCCATGCTGCACCTTTGGTGTTTGTACATCCCTGCTGTCTCACTAGTTCAATTATCAATGGCTCATGTCTTTAATGTAGGCATAGTTTATGTTAACTACCTACCTAATAAAGCTCTGAATAGTTTACAGAGGGACTAATTAGACACTCAATTATTTGTAGTATAACAGATCACCTTGCTTTGACCAGGTTATTTTGAGCAACAGATTTGACTTTGCGAAGAACACTGCATATTTGCTGGCTGGTGAAAACTGTGCATACAGAAAAATACTCTGGGCAATATCCCAGAGAGCTCCTGGGCAGTAACTATGCTACCTCCTTGGGACTGGTCTTCACTGGGAAATTTAATCATGTTTAACAAATGGGTTAGGTGACACAATACTAACTGATTGACTGGTCAACATGCAGCACTGTGTCAGCTACTCACAGAAAAACCCTACTGGGTCCAGATCAGTCGATACAATGCTGAACGATCTCGCCTTGTTTATATTGACCCTTCAGCATTGAGTCAGCTAACTTGATTGCTAAAAATCAAGTTTAAACACAATTACATTTCCTAGTGAAGACAGGGCCGAGGAAGTTGTCACAGACTTGCAGCCTGCAAGCTCCAATGGCTACTGCAAAGGAGAGGGAGCGTGGTGGTCTTTCCTTCTCATTACCACTTTCAGAGAGGCGAGTGTCTACAAGGATCCCTAATCCTGATCAGAACAGTGGGGCTTCAGTTTTGGCTGCTGCATCCCATGTGCTGGCACAAGGAGCCCACAAAGGGAAAGAAGGCACTTTGCTCTTCTGCATATCCACATAGTGTCCTGCCCCAATCTGACCAATAGCCTCTAGAAAGCATCAAATACCTTGCAGAAGTCTTTCAGTGCTTACAGTGGTTTGCTGTGCAGCCTGTTTAACCACAGGTACATAAAGCATGTGGAGTTGCACAGTAATGATATTGTTCTCACATTTGCAAGCTCTATAATTGGGCTGTAAAATGTTTAGGGTCCCTCCCGTGTGTAATTACAAAGTTTACTCGGGCGTCATTTTTAAAATGAGCAAATTTTTTTGGTACACCCCCCCCCCCCCCCAGCCTGAGTGTGACATTCATCAAGGAAGCGAAAGAGGGGGCTGAGAGGGCTGGCAGCTTTATTCTGGGCCGCCATTTTGTTGCTGCTCTGAGATCCCATCATGTTATAACTACTGGGGAGATTCCATAATATCTTTTTTAAACTGGGAGAACAAAATTCTTGTCAGAGACCAAGTTGCCTGCCTGTGAGGGACTGGCATCCTGTGTTTATCCACAGAACAGGGACAGCTAGGACATCTGGAGAGGAAGCTGATCTACACATGCACCTCAGTTTTGGCCTGAAGGCATCACATAAAGAGCTAATGGGCAGCCCAGTTTCCATGGCTCTTTTGGGCCTTGGCTTCTCAGCTGATTCTTCCTCAAAGGGTGCCAGTGGTGATGACCACCATCTACCAAGGTTTAGTCTGAAACGACCAGTGTGCTTCACAGACTGTACAAACCACCCTGGAAAACATGTTAGACTATATCCAATCCATGGACAAGTGTGCAAGGGAGAGAGAGGGCACCAGGAGCCTCCACCACCTTCTGACAATGTGAAGAGGCTGGGAAACTAGAAGTCTTCATGCTCAGGGATTGCAAGGAAACAGCAGGGCTAATGCCACTGCAAGGGTAGCCGCTGCAAAGGAAGCAGAAAGAGGTGGAGAGGAGATGGGGCCACAGCCTCCTCACCCTCCACACCAGCTGGTGGAAGTGGCCAGCTACATTGGGGGAAGCATGTCTCGCTCTCCAAACAGTGTAGAATCAGCTGTGCTTTCCAGGAGCTCTGAAGTACTGAGGGTTTTTGGACTCTGAATAAGATTCTGGAATTAGATATGTACTTATCCCACCGATCTCTTGGAATTCATAGACACTAAGGCCAGATGGGACCATTGTGTTCATCTAGTCTGGGTTCCTGCATAGAACCAGAGAATGTTCTGAAAATAATCCTTAGAGCAGTGGTTCTCAAACTTTTTCTATTGGTGACCCCTTTCGGACACCAGGTCTCTAAGCGTGACCCCCCCTTAGGGGGAGGGGGCGGGGCAGGGGCCGGGCTGGGGGGAGGTGCCAGCAGCCCCCTGGAGCAGAGGCTGGGCTTCGGGGGAGGAGGGAGTGCCAGCAGCCCCCCAGGGCAGGGGCTAAGCTGGTGTGTGTGTGGGTGTAGGGGTGTCAGCCCCCCGGGGCAAGGGCTGGGCTCAGGGGAGGGTGCCAGCAACCCCCTGGGACAGGGCCCAGGGTGCCTCTGACAGCCCGCCGCGGGAGGGCCTGGGGCTCGGGTCACTGCCGGCAGCCTGCTGCAGCAGGGGCTGGGTCCAGGGCTCTGGGCACTGCTGGCAGCCTGCCGCTCCATGAGCCGGGTCTGGGGTCCAGCCCACCGCAGCAGGGGCCAAGGCCAGAGCACCGCCAGCAGCCTGCCATGGCAGGGGCTGGGTCTGGGTCTTGGAGCACCACCAGCAGCCTGCCGCGGCAGGGGCTGGGTCCGGGGCCTGGGCCGCCACCGGCAGCCCGCCGCAGCAGGGGGCGGGTCTGGGGTTCGGGGCACCATCAGCAGGGGTCGGGGCCGGCTGCCAGCAGCAGGGGCTCGCGACCCCCACATAATCAGGTCGCGAGAACCAATGCCTTAGAGCATATCTTTTTGCAAAAACATCCAGCCTTGATTTAAACATAGTCAGGGATGGGACGTCCACTTTGGCCCTTGGTAAATTTGTTCCAATAATTAATTACACTCATTGTGAAAAATGTATGCCTTAATTCCAGTCTGGATCTCTCTAGTTTCAGCTTCCAGCCATTGAATCATGCTATACCTTTCTCTGCTAGACTAGACTAAAGAGTCTATTATTAAATATTTGTTCCTCATATCGGTACTTTTAGACCGTAAGCAAGTCACCCCTTTACCTTCTCTTTGTTATGCTAGACTCAAGAAACTCAATCTGTTTATCTCATAAGGCATGTTTTCTAATCCTTCAATTATTATCATGGGTCTTCTCTGGTCTCAATTTATTAACATCCTTCTTGATTAGTGGTTTCCAGAACTGGACGTACAGCAGTCACACCAGTGCCAAATAAAAAGGTAAAATAACCTCTCTACTTCAACTCAAGATTCCCCAAATACTGGCAATAAACATTCTGTTTCAGAGGGGGAAAAGAAGAAGCAAAAAAAGCAAAATAAAAAAGCAAACAGTATATTTATGAACTTATATTTTCCAACACACTGAACCTTATCTTGGCATGGCAGATAATTATTCTTTGCCCATTCCTAGATAACAGAAACACTAGCATTGTCTGTATTGTTAATATGTTTACCTACACAATCCATTTTCCCTAGTACAATATTAAACACAATTTTGCCCTTACTATGGAGAAGGACAGTAGTTTCAAAATGTGTTAACCTTGACCACAACAAGATAACTTTGTCCACATCAAGACCAAAAAAATCACATTTAACATAATGCTAGATACAACATGCTAGCTAACATGATGCATTTTTCCCAGTATAGACAAGGCCTAAAACTACAAGAAATCCTGATTTAGGGCTCTTTCTCAACCTTTAGTAATCACCTTCACTTTCAGATATACTATTCCATATTCGCTCGAAAAGGAAAATGTACACAGCAATTTCACAGTAAGTCTGAATTAGAGCTGTGAGAAGGATTGATTTTCAGTTTGCTGGCTATTCTGAAAAATAATAAATTATTTCAAGCTGACCCAAAATGAAAATTTTTGGAAATTTTTGGTGAATGTAAAAATCAAAACCAAACTATTTTAGACCCATTTAGACCAAAAATGAAACTTAGATTAGCTTTTGATCTTTTTTTAACTTTTTAAATTAAAACAAGTTCAAGGACATTTCTAAATGAAAAGTCATTTCAAATAGCAAAATCAAAACATTTTGTTTTGAAAATGTTGCGATTAAATGTTTTATTTTTTTCAGATTCTTTTTCCAACTGAAACAATTAGACAAATTTGAAACAAATTAATGAAATGTTTCAATGGACCAGACTCTGCATCTTTCTCTGAAGGCTTTGGCTGAAAAATTTCACGCAGCTCTAATCTGAATTCCAGTGTTTCTGTGCATTAATATAGTTACATGTTTAATCATTTCTGAAGATGTAGGCAGTCTTAACAATTAGGTGGCTATACAGAACATTAAAAATAATGACCTTAGGTAATGAACAACAAAATATGAAGTCACAATAAATGTATCTTATATAAACAGTCGAACTGGAAGAAAAAAAATTCAGAATACCATTCACAAAAATAAAATAAAAATTGAAACATGACTTATGCTTGCGTTAAGATCTTAAAGATACTTTATTTCAGACATTATGCATGGGATTTTTAAAAACACTCCACTTTGGCTTATGGTGAAGTCAGTGTGAGTTTTACTGTTGGCTTCAGTGGGAGCAGAATTAGAGCAATGTGAAAGGCTTTTGAAAATCCCACTCCGTAAATATACCTAAACACCTACATATGTTTGTTGAGAAATGCCGGAGAATAACTTGATGAGGTTATGTCAAGACTGTAAACAAATACAGAATATTTGTTGAGAAATATGAAGTATCAGACACAGTATCTACAGACCAGTAGTTTTGAATTTTGAGCCTTTTGAACTAGAGGGACCAAAGGCTAATCAGTGAAAAGCATCAAACATGAATATTTTAAAATGCTTCTCACCTATGCAAAAGAATCAGTTACAATTGTCACAACTATTAAATCTCAGTAAGTGGTGGGAGACTGAGAAAGAATGATTTGGTTGTTAAAAAATCAGTGAGAAAGAGTCATGGCTTTAAATTCCTTTTTCTACTCAGCCCTAACTAGGGCATTGTGACTACTTCAGAAAATAAGGTAAATAAAATGATCAAACACTTGGATGTACCTTGAGTTACCAAAGGAGAAAAGTAGCCATTTTTTAGTGATTTTGGCTGAAGCTTAGAAATTTAAAGTAGCATTTTAAAGCAAAGCCTTGCTTAAAATTAATACAAGTATGGAACAGAATAACATAGTTGTACTATCCACCCTTATAGCTCATTTCCTCTCTAGCAGGGCTAAGTGTCTAGTATCAGAGGGGTATCCATGTTAGTCTGGATCTGCAAAAGCGACAGAGTCTTGTAGCACCTTATAGACTAACAGATCCTACGGATCATAAGCTTTCGTGGGCTAAGACCCACTTCATCAGATGAATGTGGATAAGTGTGTGTAACTCATTAAGTTTTCTACCTCCCTTTGCCCTTTTGTATTGTGAGAATCATTTGTTCTCTGGCATACTGTTAGGCACTGCAACATATTTGCAAAAGGGTTTGTTAATTGCCCAGTTGAAGCTTTGGCTGTCCTGTGAGGAAATGTAGCAAATTGTAAGAATGGAGCCTGTCATGGAAATATAATGGGAAGAATTTAAAAAACAAAAAACAAACAAAAAAGACCCACCACACCTAACATCCCCCCCCCGCCCCAAACCAACCCCCCCCCCCACTCCTGCTCAAAAAACAACCAAAAAACAAAACAAAAGCCCCAAAACAAACCACAGTCTGAGCCTTGGAGTTACTGGGTGGGGAAAATGACAGAGAGAGGCAGATGGTCAGCTGAGGCTAGTGGGGGAGGATGCATGTTTCAGAAAGCAAAACATATTATAGTCCTCACGTCATTGAGTCGGGCTAGTCATAAATATGATGATCACCCATTCTCTCTTTCTGTCTTCATAGACTTTGCCAAAGGGTAAATCCAGACTAGGAAAGGATTTCATTTGTTACTGGAATGCTTCATTGAAATATTATGTTTTGCTATTGTGACATGATTTACAGCGGTACATTTGTGCCAGGCTGTTTCTTGAGCTATTGAAGTAGCTCGGCGGTCGAAGACAACAGCCTCTTTCAGTCTGTCCCTCTGCATTAGTCCTCCCCTTTACATTTGTCTGAATCGGCCCTTCCTCAAAGTGTTAACAAAGAACAGCAAGTTTTGCTGAGGCTACTTTCTCACTCCTAATAAAATTCCAAAGCCTGCTGTAGAAAAGCTGGGTCATCAGGCCAGATTCTTCTGCTGTTTCAAGAACAGACATTTCTAGAGTGGGAGCTGTCTTATTTTATATTCTATTAATTTGCTTCTTAGTGTAATTTTCTGACTAAGGGCTATATCCTGCAAAGTGTGCAGCGCCTTGAGAATACTGAACATCATGTCAATGAAGGGCAATCAACACCTCACATAGACAGATCTAGATCAAAATTAGCTAGGCATGGTAAGTTGCATATACCGTGTGTGTGCGCTCACTTAGGGCCTGTGTCTCTAAGCTTGATGCAGTTGTGTAGCATTCATTAGGCAAGTAGTCCAACTGAATTACTCACGGGAATAAGTTCTATTCAGGGTTGCAAAATCTTCCCCAGTCCCTTCCCCGCATCAAGGTATGGACGGGGAAGAGAGTACACCCCTGTGGGGGGAGCAGAGGGGTTTGTAGTGAATAGGTTGTTCAGTGAAGTCCTGCTAGTGCTGCTAATTTAGAGCCCGCTGGAGGAATGCTCACATGTGGCTCCCCATCTAGAGCTTTTCTAGAGCAGTGATTCTCAACTTTTCCTGAATACTGTGTCCCTTTCAGGAGTCTGATTTGTCTTGAGTACCCCAAGTTTCATTTCACTTAAAAACTCAGGCTTTGGCTTTAGCCCCATGCAGCTAGGCTGGGCCTCGGGCTTTTTCCCCTGGGTCCCTGTGAGTCTAATGCTGACCCCAGAAAAAAAGTCAAGAAAGGCTTCTGAATTTGGAATGGAACATGGAGGGAGAGAGTTAAAAAAAGAAATAATGGAAGCAAAGCAAAGACAAGGCATAGGGCTTGAGTACATCCGATATCCCGGTTCCACTGAAGTCAATGGGATTATTGCCATTGATGTCAGTGGGCCTGGATTTCACCCCCCCTCCCTTTTTAAAACACGCAGTAGATCTGGACTTGTGACTTCATTCTTCATGCTGGCTTTATGGTGAGAGCATCCGTGACTGGATCCTAAATCCACATCTTTCAGCGTATGACCACAAAAGCTAATGAAAACATACATATTCTATATCAATCTGAAGGCGGAGAAGTCGATACGGATCTCAGCAGGGGCACAGATGAAACAGCTGAGGATTGAATACAATTCAAGCAGCTGATCAGACAGACATTTCAATACAATAGCTTACATTACTATAGTACCTTCCTTCCCAAAGAATCTGGTACAAGCACTATATTGATATCAAGGACAAGCTTCACCCACTCAAATGTGGGCATTTCTGGGGGACAAACAGGAGCCGTTTAACACGGCTAAGCAACACTACAGTAAAACCCCAATTTAACGGACCCCGATTTAACGGACTTCGGATGCAATGGACAAAATTTATGAGCAAGTCCGATGCATCCAAAATCCATTTTTTCGGGGGCTGGCTGCCGGCTCCCGGCTGCCGCCCGGGTCCAGGCAGCCAGGGGGCTGCCTGCCAGCTCCCCGCTGCCAGCCCGCCCGGGTCCCAGCTGCTGGGACCCAGGTGGGAGCTGTCAGCCCGCCAGCCCAGGTCTCGGCTGCTGGGACCCGAGCAGCAGCTAGCAGCCCACCCGCCTGCCCTGGTCCCAGCTGCTGGGGGCTGTCAACCCGCCCAGGTCCCAGCAGCCGGGGACCCGGGCGGGCGGGCAGGCTGCTAGCTGCCGCCCCGGTCCCAGCAGCGGGGACCCGGGCGGGCGGGCTGACAGCCCCCAGCAGCCGAGGACCCAGGCGGGCAGGCGGGCTGCTAGCTGCCGCCCGGGTTCCAGCAGCCGAGACCTGGGCTGGCGGGCTGACAGCTCCCGCCCGGGTCCCAGCAGCCGGGGAACCGGGCGGGTGGGCTGCTGGCTGCCACCGGGCGGGCTTACTCCCGGCTCCCGGCTACCAAGTAAAACCTCGATATAACGGACTAATTCGGGCGAGGGGGTGTCCGTTAAAGCCGAAAGTCCTGTTATTTAATAATTTCAAAAAATTATTAAATAACGGACTTTCGGGTTTAACGGACACCTCCTCGCCCGAATTAGTCCGTTATATAGAGGTTTTACTGTACATAGCTGTTTAGGAGAGGAAGTGAAGACACACATAACTATTTGAAATGGCAGGAGGAGTTAATACATCAGGAGTGTTTGGCCAGTTCTCCTTATTTGATATGCACTGTGCCAGACTTTCCATAGCTAAGCAAATAATTTCAGGCATCTTTATGTGGTGTCTTTCATGTGGGTGGTAGCAACTAGCATAGCATAAGGGTTATTATAAATATTATGGATCCATGTAAAAAAGAGCTCTCACACATTAATGCTCCAAAGCATATAAAATTAATATGACTATTAAATTCTGTCAAATACCTCTCCAGCATCCAGCAAGAGAACCAAGAAATTAAATTTGCTTAATTTTGTAGCATTTGTTATACTCAGGGTCTGCAGGTATTTTATGAGAAATGTCTCTGTAAATACTAGTAGGTCTGAGTGAGCACATTGTGGAAGCAGTGTTTCCAAGACAGCAGTGTGAAAGTCTCTGAGTTCAGTTCACACTATTCTCTGAACTAAAGCCAGTGAATACAGTTTTCAGGGGTTCACACCTAGATCCTTAAACTCCAAGCTACCCTCAAGCAAACCCAGCAAAATGCATCAGTTTTTGAATAAAAACCAGAGGGAATGTGTGGTAAAACTCTCTTCACAGCTCTTCCCACTAAGCTGATTCCTACCCTTTACTTCTAGGCTTGATGGCCTTCTCCTCTCCCTCATCTCCTGATATCTTCAAAGAACAGCTGTGCCCTTTATCTCCTTCTGAGGGGAGGAATTTTCCACTGTAGTTTCCGGGAGGGAGGGGCCAGAAGTGGAGGCTTCTCTGCTGCCTGGCTGGGCCGCTGCTGAGCCCTGGCTTCCAGGCGCTGCTGCTGCGGTTTCAATGAATGAGCTGGGGCAGTGCTTCCCAAGACCCCTCTGCAGCGGCGGCCAGGAGCGGTAAGCCAGGCTCCCCACCGCCTTCCAGCCTCCCTCTGCTGGAGGCTTACCATTCCTGGCCACCGCTGTACAGGGCTCCTACAAAGTGCCCTGGCTTCTAGGGGCTATGCTATGCACAGCATAGATGAGCAAGGCAACTATTACATAAACAGTGCTATTTCACCAACTGTGGAATAAATGGCAATCCAGTAGATAAACCCATGTCTGTCTAGAGTAGTGAGTGCCTCTAAGCATTGTCCATGCCAGGGCAGTGTCATGGAAACATAAATATATCCGTTAATGTGATAATGAATAGGCAAGAAAAATCAGAAGAGTTTGAAACACCATGAAAACCTAACTAATACAGGACAAGCAAAATATGTTAGGATTACTATTCTTATCCCATTTTATTGCCATGGTCTTGGGAAAATGAGCATAACTCACCCACAGCAATAAAACTTTATATCATGCCATCATACCTTTTAGATTTAAGTACATTTATAGTATACATCTCTAGACTGGAACTTGCTCTGTGGTGATCTTCAGTTGTTGGGCGGGAGAAAGAACAAAGAGCCTTTCCCATGTCCACCTGGTCATTTGCCTTGTGTCCCTGCTCATGGGATATTCACAAACTGAGCAGGGAGCACAGGTTCTGTGCTAGGCTAGCATTGCCAGCAATGGAAGTCTCCCCTGAAAAGAGGGTGGGTAGGGGCTCCAGCCATTGTATGCGCTTCCTCATCCCCCAAAGGAAATCTTGCTGGGTGGGCAGTCACCAGCTCCAGGCTGAATACCACTGTTGGCAACTCTGCTCCTCTGACACAATGGAATTCTCTACTAGAAGGGTGAAGCTCTTCTGGGTAGGAGACTGTTTTCTCAGGGGCTGGCCTGAGACTGTGGAATTCACTCCCCTAGGAGCTGAAGACCATCACAAATCTCACCATCTTCAACACCAAGTGCAAGGTGCACTCAACATTCGTTTACTCTCCTGCCCTGGGTACCCATCATGTGAGAGGGAGAACAGGCTCTGTGGAGCTGCTGCACTGCATCTTGGGAGCAGGCCAAGCCTCAGTTCCATTCCCTCCCCCCACCAATGCTCCAGCCATTGTAGCTGAGCCAGCACAGGGCGTGAAGTAATCTGCACTGGGGCGGGGGCAGATTGCTTCACTCTTGAGACAAGAAAGGACCTGGGAATTAGGTTGGGATTCTGAGTCACTGTCTGATTCTGGGTCTGCATGACCATACACTGCCTGTTTTTCAGGGCTCCTGGCAAAGTAACTAGGCTTTAGCTCCACACATTTAGTCTCTTGGACTGAGACAAAGCTTGCACCAGATGAAAGATTAATGGACACAATTTTTATTTTTTAGCACCTTAAGAATTCTATTGCAATCTTATCCAGATCGGCGTCTTACTGGTCAGCACTTTCTTGTATGATGAAATCTTTATAAACTCTGAGACCGTGGGCTGCAGTAATATTAGCAGTTGTTGCCCTACTGCATAACATTCTGTGTTCCTGTCTTCAGGAACATTTGACTGCCTTATGATTGATTGACAAATGAACCTGATCTTTAAGAAAAGGGTCAAGAAACAAAGTAAGAAATTTAATTTCCTCTGTGAATGGAATTCTGTGTGTATTTGTTTCTATCACAGCTCCAGAAACATTGGCTGTGGCATATTGCTTGAAATAAATACAAGAGGCAGCAGAACAGGAGTGAATTTTCAGCCCCCAAGATTTATGCATAAAAAATGTCTCAGCAGTAGAACATGTTTTATGAGAATTAAACTAGAAGGTACAGTCCCTCTTGTCTCAGATGGTAAGCAGGCTATAGCTCTACAAGACTGAGCATATCATAGATATTCCTGAAATTCCTTAAACCCGTGAAATCATGAATGATTGCTCCAGATGGAATAAAGTCTATTGCTGGATCCCAAACCTAGTTCCAATCACTGCCTATAATTACAGTGGAATTTTTGGTTCCTAACAGATCATAACAAATTATGAAAGAGAGTCAGTTGTATTTCACAGAATAATTATTCAATAAACCTATCTCCCCCCATAAATAAGGTTGGGAAGCTCTTCAACTATATTAAGACAGTGTCTACAGTTTACACATTGCGGGTTGGTGCACGTATGTGACTTACCAGGTCAACAGTATGAGCTGGAGATCCTGCCAAGGACCAGGTTCTGCCAGCCGTAATCATGATGAATAGTGCCTTACTATGTGTAGTACAGAAAGGAGAAGCAGGCATCACCTTTGGTGTCAAAGGGAGAAGCTGAGAAGATCTTCACCCCACCACTTTTCTCAGTCTATGGAAGGACAAAAATCTGACCTAGGATCTCTCCTGAAGCAAACAAACAGTGCTGATTGGTTTAACGAATGACTTGGTCATGTGATCTACACACCATGTTTCCAATGTTATAACCCCTTCCCCAGCAACAACATTTTAGAGAACACTGTTTCCTGGGATGACTTCACAATTGCTGGGGCTTGCCCTGTTTATAAGAGATGAGCTCAAAGGAACTGCCTCAACGAATAGCTGCCGAATGCCCAATGCATTCAGGGGTACATTTTGGCTTGTTTTTGACTAGGATTATGACTGAGGTGGGGGAGGAATGGTCCTTGAATTTTAAAGTTTAGGTTTCTCTTATATTCAAAGGGATTGTTGGCTCCGTTAATATGCTAGGAACAAACACTGCTGCAATCATTATGAATCACTACTCTTGATTAGTCTAATTCTTTTTACTGCCATTACAGCAGATGCTCACATTTCTATTCTCAGTGGCCAAATCAATCTTTCCCAACTCCTCATAAATACTCTAATATGAATACTAGATATTATATGTATGCAGCACTGTTGTAGCCATATCGGTCCCAGGATACTAGATATTATTTCATCTCTACTGGCTTTAGCAGGAGAGGATCAAACCACTTTCTGGACCACGTGCCTGGTAAACTGAAGGGGATACAACATATAGTTCCATCATCGACTGCCCCTGTTCGGAATATCTGCCTACATAATGGTAACACATTTCCTCGTGAATGACCTCCCCTTTAGTATTTCTCTCCCCTTTCAGTGTCATCCCCTTGCAGCACTTGAGAGCCATTCTCTTGAGCCATTCTCTTGAGCCATTCACTTGAGAGCCATTCTCTTCCCCTTTCAGTGTCATCCATCTTGCAGCACTTGAGAGCCATTTTGCAGTCAATTAGTGAACTCTGGGGATTTTTTCTTCCATTGGAAATTTCTCAGAATGCAAACCACCCAACAAACATGCCCACCACATCCTATAAAACCACAAAACAAAGTCTGGCTAAAAATCAATTTATTTGGGATGCATGTAAAACTAAATTAAAAATGTCAGTTCACAATCCCCTTAGCTAGACGGATGCTGTGATGAGCTGCTGCCTTGGTAAGCATAGGGATTGTGTTACCACCAGTACACAAGGCTGTATCTCTGCCCATCCCTTTCTCCCAGGCTTCAATTCTTTACCTCCAGGTTCTCATGCATGCACAGTTGAATTATTATTACTGCAATTTATAGATGGCCCAAAATGTTTTAAAAAATGTTGGTAACATTCCAACTATTTTATAAATCTGTTTTTTAAAAGAACAGGCAAGAGGATTTGTGAAAAATTTGTAATCAAAATTTCTAAAATGTCAGCCTGAGTTTCTATCTGCATTATATACAAACACAGAGTAAAAGACTGTCCCTGCTCCCACCCTCCTTGAGCTTATGGTCTAAATAGGCAAAGCAGATACTGGGTGGAAGGGGAAACAAGTGTAAAGAAAGGTGAATGGTTTCTCCTAGGCCTCACAGGAGAATGAGGTGTTGCTCCTGACCCCAAATCCCATTACCTGGCCACTGCATTATGCAGCTTCTCAAGTGACATGGGGTAAAATTGGAGAAAAGTGATGCTGCTTTGTTCAGTTTTTGCTTTCTACCTTCTATAGTCTTGTGTTTCTCAAATGTGTGACCAAAGTGGCATTTGGGGAGAAGCTTATACAAGATTGAAATCTAAATCTAATTCATTTCTGAACTGGGTGGCTTACTCCTAAAATTTGCCCTTGTTTGATGGTAATTATATCTATAGACCTCATGAGGAAGAACACTTGAGAGCCTAGAAGGCGTGCAGAGAGATTTTCTTTCCTGATGCATGTTTTCTCTCTCTTTCAGAAGGAAACAGGCCCTTGTTCATGAAAATATTGTTTTCTGGAAGTGATATTTCCCGGGATACCAATGCAGCTTGGCTGTGCAGCACGACACATGCAGTTAGTGTTCCAGAATCAAATGGATTTGTCTTCACCAGTGCATCATTAGGGATCCACAACCTATCCTGAAGGATGATCCCTCACTCTCACAGATCTTGGGAGACAGGCCAGTCCTCGCTTACAAGACAGCCCCCCAACCTGAAACAAATACTCACCAGCAACCGCACACCACACAACAAAAATACTAACCAGGAACCTATCCTTGGAACAAAGCCCGGTGCCAACTTTGTCCACATATCTATTCAAGTGACACCATCATAGGACCTAATCACATCAGCCATGCCATCAGGGGCTCATTCACCTGCACATTGACCAATGTGATATATGCCATCATGTGCCAGCAATGCCTCTCTGCTATGTACATTGGTCAAACCAGACAATTTCTACACAAAAGAATAAATGGACACAAATCAGACATCAAGAATTATAACATTAAAAAACCAGTCAAAGAACACTTCAACCTCCCTGGACACTCAATTTCAGACATAAAAGTGGCAATTCTTCAACAAAAAGAACTTCAAAAATAGACTCCAATGAGACTCTGCAGACCTGGAATTAATTTGCAAACTGGACACCATCAAATTAGGCCTGAATAAAGACTGGGAGTGGATGGGTGATTACACAAACTAAAAACTATTTCGCCATGCTAATTTCCCCCCATTGTTACTCACACTTTCTTGTCAGCTGTTTGAAATGGGCCACCATGATTACCACTACAAAAATGATTTTTTTGCCTGCTAATAATAGCCCACTTTAATTGAATTGTCTTGTTAGAATTGGTAAGGCAACCCCCATCTTTTCATGTACCCTGTATATATCTTCCTACTGTATTTTCCATTCCATACATCTGATGAAATGGGTTTTAGCCCACAAAAGCTTATGCCCAAATAAAGTTGCTAGTCTCTAAGGTGCCACAAGTACTCCTCATTGTTTTCACATTTGACCTGTGTTCATCTTGCTTGGGGTGTCATCACATCAGAGCTAGATATTTGGCTTATAACGGATTTAATAACATCTATCGTTATTGGCTGATCTCTGTTACACAGGTCTTTTGAGTATTTGTGTCATTGTGCCATGGTCATGGGGTGCAAGATCCAATTTATTTAAGACAGTTTTGAGATATTGTCTCAAGTCCTTTCCCCCCTCATTGTTAAACACATTGCATTTCACTTCCTTGCTTTATATTTGAGAGCCATTTGCTTCTCTGGAATGTGATTCCTCCCTCTTGGCTTTTGCACTTCTCTTAAGAGGTCTCTAGGTGAGGATGAAAGGTTAGAAGTGTTGGCTAACATGTTGTAACTAAGGGTATATCTACACTTAAACCACTTCAGCAGCACAGTTGCAGCGCTTCAGTGTAGATACTACCTACGCCAACAGGAGGGTTTTTTCCTGTTGGCATACATAATCCAGTTCCCCGAGAGGGGATAGCTAGATCAATGGAAGAATTCTTCCATCAACTTAGCACTCTCTATAATGGGGGTTAGGTCATCAGAGGGGGATTTTTCACACCCCTGAGAGACATAGCTATGCTAAAGTAAGTTCCCAGGGTAGATCAGCCCAATCATGTTCTAGAACACTAGTGTAGACATGGTGAGTGTACCATGGTTGAGCGAAGGGACAGCCTCAGGTTCATCTTTACCAGCTAAGTGTAAAATAAATTTTCGCTGACTACATTAGTTTTTCAAAACACGTTAAAGAACCACACACACATACCCCTTTATTTTAGTTTAGAAAAGCTCCTACTATTTTTTTTTTTAAATCACAAAGGGCCTGGTTTATGGGATGCGACCTCTGGTGTTGAATTTGCTACCTACAGAGCCTCCTAGTGTCTTTTCATTTTTCTCAGCCTTCATTAAAATCTGGGATTTGTAAAGTGGAGCGCGGGGGGGGGGGGGGGGGGGGGGAGGGGGGAGGAGAAGACCAAACTGAAAATACCAGCCAACAACATTAGTCATACATTTCAGCACATTTTCTTCATTCCCAACCTATATAAATGATGAGGCTTCTGAGTCATTAGTGCACCAGTGTGTGGCTGATCATAATCTTTGTCCTTGCCTTTTTTGTGTGATCATTGCTGCTGATTTGTATTTCAGTGTGTGGGGACTATAAGCAGAGACAGCACTGAAATGATGTTTGGAGGCCAGACTCTGTTCTCAGTTCCAACTGTATAAATCTGGAGTAACCCCATTGAAGTCAGTGGAATCATGCCAGACTTAGAGGTCTGCCTGAGATCAGAATCCGGCCCCACAACTGCAAGATTTCCTTCCCGCACCATCTTACTGATGAGGGAGATAAATACATATTCATCAAAATGTCCTGGCTAAATAAAGGATTAAATAAAAAGCTGCAATAACAATATATTTATTTTATAAAGACAGGATTCTCGCCGGCTTCAAAATTGTTTCCCTCAGTTATTCATCGCTAAAGGACTGTTCTTAATAAAGTTCAGAGAACAGACAAAGGCAAACAGGAGGCTGTAAGTAATGGATGTCTATGAAAGTGCTGTTAAAAACAAGTACACCTGTGAGGAGCAATTGGCAGACTGTTGGGACTTTATAGGTAATTACATTACATGGCCCCTCATAATGTCAGCCGTAATGTAATAAATAGGCAGCGCATTTTGGTGTTCCCTATAGTCAGCTAGAGCTATCGCAGAGACAACGCCTCATTTTCCCTGTTTGTCTGGAAATTATGGCTTTTAGTCCGCAGCTCTTTACTTAACAGAATGCCACACACTCCAAAATTTTGTCTCTCTTCAGTGTCATAATTAGATTATACCAAACTGGCTGCATTGAAACATTGGTGCTTGTATTGTCTCAGTTGTATTCCGCAACTCCCTTCAAAATTGTTTCCTTTGTCACAGGTACCATAACTGATGAAAGCAGAAATACTCTGATGTAGTGAGCTAGGGTGCAATCTTGAGAGGTTCTGACCAATCCTTTCCAAGGTACTGAGCCCTCTCTGATCCTATAGGTGCTGTACAGAGTTGTGGGTGATCAGTACCTTGCAGAAGGTCCTCATTGTCTTGCAAAATTGGGTCTCTAATATTCTTTCATGTGGAGACTATGAGCTACTCTAATGCCATGGTTCTCAACCAGGATACATACACCTACCCCAGGGGATATGCGGAGGGCTTCCAGGGGGTACATCACGTCATCTAGATATTTGCCTAGTTTTACAACAGGCTACCTAAAAAGAACTAGCAAAGTCAGTACCAACTAAAATTTCATACAGACAATGACTTGTATATATGGCTCTATATACTATCCAATGAAACATAAGTGCGATATTTATATTCCAATGGATTTTATAATTATATGGTAAATAGAGAAAGGAAGCAGTTTTTCAGTCATAGTGTGCTGTAACACTTTTGTTTTTTATCTCTGATTTTGTAAGCAAGAAGTTTTTAAATGAGGTGTAACTTGAGGTATGCAAGACAAGTCAGACCCCTGAAATGGATACAGTAGTCTGGAAAGCCTGAGAACTAGAGCTCAAATGGTTTTGGTTTAGAGATAGAGTAAGATTGTTGCATAGAAAACAGCCTGTTAAATATGTAAGCAAATTTAATTTTAAAGATAGGGAAACTGAGGCAGAGTAAAGTGACTTGCCCAAGGCCAGAAGAGAATTCAATATCAGAGCAGAAATTACAACTCAGGAGGAGTTCATGACTCTTACCAGGGGCTATTTAGCTATAGTCAAACGTGGCAGCTGCCTAGGGCAGCAGGGCCAAACCTGGGTGGTGCTGTGACCCCACATGCCAGGTCAGAATGCCAGTCACTCAGTTTTGGTCCCGGCAGCTCCCCACCACTGTCACGGTAGAGAGGCAGCCAGGCCAAACCTCAGTGAGTTGCATTGCAACCTGGCCTTCCCATTTCCAGCAAAAACCACTGAGCCATCAGAAGGCTTGTCATGCTCCCCCAAAAGTCTCATGTGCACCCACGCACAGTTCAGAACCTCTGTGCTAGGAAAGGGGCAGCACAATGAAGTGTTGCCTAGGGTAGTAGGCCTCTTCCTCGTATCAGTTTCCTGACTCTCAGTCCTGTGTACAATCCACTAGACCATGCCTCTCAAGAAAGCATGTGGGGAGAAGTAAAGGTCTCAAATTCTAGACTACTACTTGACATAAGATTAGTTGAACATGGACAACTCAAACCCAGACCTCTCATCCTCTGAGAGCTCCAAGAATGGGCTGTCAGGATACAGAAACCTTGTTGTCCAACCATAGGCAAACAAACAGCTGTCTGTCTTCTCAGCTGAGTACTGAAGAAGAGTTGCTGGAGTATGGATAATTAAATGGGCAATGCATACATCCAGTTGGCAGTCTCTATAGTGACTGGTTTGTGTTTCTATTTGAACCTCTGCCCAGCACAGAAAAAAGGGCACTGCTCTGAAACAGAAAACTGGAGTAGAAGATGCATGTGACCTTGTTTTAATATGGAAATGTTGGCATCGTGCTCAACAATAGGAGCACATCAACCTACCTGCTCTTCTCCTCCCAACTCTTCTCTACCCTATGCACAATAGTCACATTATTTCATCAGATGGAAAGCAGCTCTTTCCAGTTAGGCTTAGCTGAATTTCAGGTCTCTTTGGAATGATGCCATTGTGTACCAGTCTGAACTCTTGTGCATTGGGAACAGCATTTACTGAGAGGGCTTGAAGGCAGAGGAGTCTGTTTTTTAACTACATCTAGCAGTCAGGTGCCTTCGAACATTGTAGACCTACAGAAACAGCAGGCACTCATTTCATCAAGCAGTCATTAGAACTGGACACTTGCTTTAGGCATTTCGGAGAGTGGTACAAGGAAGGGAATAGAACAAAACAAACCACCTTTCATAGTCTGTTTTAGGAGCCAACTCTTTTTTTATGGTGTGATGACACATGCATCTAATAAAGATTATGCAGTATTCTGAGCAAAGTAAATCTACACCCTTCTATTACAGAGACTTAGAATGAGGATCTCACTTAATTGTGGTGGACTACCGTGCACAATTTACCAAAATGGTATAAACAGCTACTGAACTTTAACATCTAAAGATGTCTAAGTGCTTAGATAATTTGTCTTGTTTTGCAGATGATGGTAATAACCTAGATAAAAATAGGAGGGAGGTGCCCCAAGAGAAGAAGAAAACGTGGGGTGAGGAGAAGAGCCCCCAAATATGGGGCTATTACTTGCACTGTCCCCAAATGTGGTAGACATTGTCTAACTACTTCACTTTTTATTAGTTAGGTGTTCTTCACAGAGCCATAAGTGTGCATTGGGAACTGACGGTCAATAAAATGACAAGCATGCACTCCAAAGAATGACAGTCTAGATTATAGACATTGTAAAGTGTTTGATGCAGGGAGTCTCTTTTTAGTACATTTCCATACAACACCTAGTACACTAGGTTCTACCATAAGTCAGTATGGGGTGGCAATAAAACAAAGGGCTGGAGAGAAGAAAGATAAGCGACAATAGATCTCTACTTTTAACACATCATAGTTCTAGTAAGAAGTGACCCAGGGGAATTTTAAAGGAACAGTGTTTGGGCTGCATGGATGCTTGGTGAGTTGTGGGTGCTGAGCGAGGGGCAAGTGGAATCCTGCCCCTAGGGGAGCCCTGGGTCAGAATCTAGAGGAGAGGGTGGGTCCAGGTTCCCCCTACCAGCCTGGCCACTAGGCTGCAGTACCCCATCTGCGAGGAGGAAGATGTAGACTCTGATCATTGAGCCATTCTGTCCTGAGACTTAGAAGTTCTATGGACTCTGGCTGCTAAGTCACACTACCCCCGAGGCTTAGGGGAAGATGTATAGACTCTGGCCATCGGGCCATACTGCCCTGAGACTGGGGAAAGGTATATAGACTCTGGCCATTGGGCCATGCTGCCCTGAGACTGAGGGAAGGTATACTAAGGGAAGGTATACTGAGTCAGGTCAAATAGGTTGTCCCGGGCTGCCTGCCGAACAACGGGCGTGGGGACTGGAGAGTGGCGAATGTCTGACACCCCACCCTTGCCACAAGGGAACATCGTGGTGCCAGACCCACCACAGGGCTTGTCTGAATTTGTTTCTCAATAGTGCCCCCCCCCCAGCGCCAGTTTTGCGTGGCTAAATGAGACCTAGCTGGATGACAGTGCAAAGCCATTTTTAGCCCAGATGTCTCCCACTGGGCACTTGACTGTGTATGAACCAAACGAGCATCATGGAGTTGGTGTGGCAATGTTGGTTGCATCAAGTATCAAATGAAAGGTGTGCTCCCACTCCAAACCTAGGTCTAACAGCATGTGTTTACCTAATGTGCGAGTTAAGGGATGCAGTTAAGATACAGCTAGTGTTAGTGCACAAAGGAAGAAGGAAAAGTGGGAGGGAGAAAGGTTATAAGCAAAAGGAGCAGCATGGAAGATGGCACAAAGATGAGAGTGGGAGAAGGATACAATTGGCTGTTGAAGAAGGAGGTTTAGGAAGAGTGTATGCAATGGAAATGGGAGTTGGAGGAAACAAACAAAAATGTAATGGGCAGGGATATGCAGAAACTTCAAGAGGTGGTACTGGTGTATGATCACTCAGTTCCTCCTTCACTAATTGGCCGACTTGATAGAAGTAGTTAATTCATTGTGGTGTTCGGGGGAAGGGAGTTTTTGTCTGACTGACAAAGACCTAAAGTTCACCCAATCTTCTCCTTACTTTAATCCTCAAAGTCTCAAGCCCTGTGTTGCAATCATCATTCATCCAGCTGAGAAGGATCCCTTAGAACCCCTCATGCATTGACTGGCAGTGCATCGCACATACTGAGGACACATGGACTGTACCATGCATGGCATCTCTGAAACGCAAGGAGAAGGTACACACTTCGGTAGGACCATATAGGTATCAGTATTCAGTCTGTGATTTTCAAATCCACTGGACATTGTAAGACTAATTACAGCCAGAGTAGGCGCTGTTACGCTAAGTGATGGACCCTTTTTTTCACAAAGAGGATAAATGAGGTACTCCCAGCACCTACCAGTCCACTGCTGTGAAGAACTGAGTCTCCAAATCTGGTAGATAATAATGTAAGCCACCACTCTTTGGCCAGTTATCTACTCAGTTCACGGGCACCTGAGTATTGTTTATCAAGGGTATTATGTTGAAACATAGTGCTAAGACTGTGTATCTTTCCTTATTCTTATTAAAAGGATGTATAATCCACCTCTGAGAGATAACAAAAAAGTAAAGTTCATGGATATTATTAGCTTCCAATATGTGCAGTCAGAAAATTACACACTGAAAGTTATCTCACATTCATGTAAATTACATTGAATGGAAAATATCTAATTATCTCTCCCAGATAACAAATATATATGTAAATGTTTTAATCTAATGATAATAATATGTCTAGGGAGGGATATTACAATTTGAAATCTAGAGTAATCACAGAAAGTTGAACTGTGATTGTGTGAACTTCCTAGGTAATGGATCTGAACTCTTGTTGATGAAATAAAAGCTATTGGGTTTTGTTGTGTTTAGATCATTCCCATGCTTAGTTATTTGCTCCATTTAGCATGCAAAGATGAATGGCAATGTTCAGAGGCAAAAACAAACAAAACTCATTCTTTTCCATTTTTAATTATGTCTCGGGGGCTGGAGTAGGACAGGACTACATATCCCTTTCTGTCCACAGTGAATTTGCCAGATATCTCAATAGCCCTCTCTTCCCCTCTTCTGGAAGCTCATTTTATACATTTTTTCTCAAGAAAATGATGGATTCATATCCCTCCCATTTTTGCTGCAAAAGTGAAAAATTAAAGCTGGGTGAATAACTAAAAATAAGTCAGCTGAATGATTTATCTGAAATTATTGTGAATAATATGATAAAAATTTCAACAATTTCACCAGTCCCTATGGAAAACTATCCTGTAATACTGAAAAGTGTGTGTGCAGGCATAAAATTGCAAATACATGCTGATTTTAAAGTACCCGTTACCTGTCAAGACCTGAGATCTGGATTTGCTTTTTCCATTGTGGTGTTAACGGAAGTAGCCTACTCATTAGCAGTTTCTGGACTTCCAGACACTGTTGGCTCACTTTTTCATGTAAAAATGAAGACCCAAAAAAGAGTTCTAGGTGGAATTTTGGAGAGGAGGAGTAGTTAAATAGTCCTGGAGACCCTAAAAAAAGCAAACTGATTAGAAAAATATATTGTCAAAATTGTAGACAACGGATGGCTTATGGATAATAGTGGAATGCAGCACAAATCTAATCCTGCAAGACAGTGCTTACAAAAAGAAGCAGTCTCCAAATGGTTGTTCAGTTTAACCTTGTTTGTGCCCTTTTTCATTCATGTGATGTTTGGTAACTGGCTTTGTTTTAATACAGGTATCTGCATTTGCATGTGAGCAAAAGTACTGGTTAAGAACCAGAGGTGAGATGCTGGCTCCACTGGAATGTCTAGGAGTTATGCCGTTGATTTCAAGAGATCCAGATTTTCACCTCAACAGTATTCTGTATTCAGTAGACATCATTAATTATTCTCCTGTTTAAAAGGCTTTCAGGCATCCATGGAACAGAATCTATACTTACATGACCAATCACACAGGTATTAACGAATAGCGAAAAGTGCACAGTTCATGAACAACTCCCTGCCAGGAATTTGTTCAGTCGAGAGTTACAAAAAGAATAAATTCTGAAAAAAGTCTGTTCAAGATCACTGTGCAACCAGAAAAAATTAAAAGGATGGGATTCACTGAATAATTTATTTGCCACAAATTGAACCAGAGGATACACTGCAAAACTTCCCCGTGTTTTCCATTAAAAAACCAAAAACATTCAGTACACTAATAGCATAGACTATTGTGCATAGACTATTTCTGTACTTCTTGGAAGGCTGATACCATGAGGCAGACAAACTCAAACCAGTACAACCAGCCTTCTAACTCAAGACCTTTTGTGCCTCACAACTGTATCACTAGTCCCTTGAGCCATCAGTCCAGCCTCCCCACTCTTCATGATAATGTCCGCTGATGCTGGTGAATTAAACAAAAGAATTTTGAGCCCAAGTCTTGGCAAGTAACTGAAAAACAATTTGCTTTTCCAAAAAAAAAAAAAATTGTTTCAAATGTATTTACATTTTGATATGGGGATCTACACATTTGCCTTTGGCTTTGAAGATCTTTCTGATCCTCTTCCCCTTTCCTTTTTTTTTTGGCTCTCCAAATATTTTGGCTATAGCAACTGTGCTAATGAGAGTTTTCCTCCTGTCCTCTCGTCTTCCTTAGCACATGAAATCTATGTTAAATTAGTAGCTCTAAAAGGAGATCTGTCTCTGGTTGTTGCTTTGGAAAGTTGGCCTCTTTGTCCAATGACTAACATATTGGATGTTACGTGCAGTGCTGTAGCCGTGTTAGTCCCAGGATATTAGAGACACAAGGTGGGTGAGATAATATTTATTAGACTAATTTCTGTTGGTGAGACAAGCTTTCAAGCTACAGAGAGCTGAGGAATATTGGCTGCTGACATTTTGGCTGCCATCTGTGCTGGCTGCAGATGTGTTCCAGGATCTGAAGCGGTGATATGTTTTGTGCGTGTGTTATAATGAGTGTGTTGCCCTTAATTATTCTAATGCAATTCCATGGATTGCAGTGGAAGTCACAAGCTGAGAACAGAGGACCTGAGTCAAAGCCCATTGCTGTAAATGGGAGCATTTCCATTTAATTCAGTGGGCTTTGAATCAAACACAAAATAAGGCCTCATAGTATGGTGTATGTATGTATGTATACTCCACTTTAGTACATTTTTCTCTGCCCCCTATAAGGAGTAGAGCATAGGCAGAGAGATCTAGAAAGGCCTCAGAGAAGCAAGTCTTCAGAGGGAATGGTTTTCTTTGCCTTACTACATTACTTGTTTGTCACCCTGAACAGAGCTAATTACTAACAAACTGCAAGGACTTGTGGACATGCAAAACTGCATTGATTTAATTTAGGGTGTGAGTGTAAACTGATTCACTTAACCCAGTGCAAAAGACTGTGACACTCTGATTTTCATTTAGCTTAAGTCTAAAGCAAAATAAACTGGCTTTAACTAAAATAAAAGGGTCCCTTCAGTTGTTTCCACTGCTGTAACTAAACTGGTTTAAAAATCAATTTTAGGCCATGTCCATACATACAGCGCTGCAGCAGCACAGCTGTACTGTGTCTGAAGACACTCTATGCTGCTGGGAGAGAGCTCTCCTGTTGGCATAAAACCCCCCACCTCCACAAGCAGCATAAGACAGGTCTGTGGGAGAAGCTCTCCCACTGACAATAGCACCTTGCACAGGAGTGTTTGTCAGTGAAATTTACATCACGCAAGGGGGTGGAATATTCACACTCCACGTAACTTAGGTTTTGCCAACATAGGCTGCAGTGTAGACTACGGGCTTGGCTACACTGACATTTTACAGCGCTCTAAGTTGCTGGCTCGGGGAGGGTGGGGGTGAAAAATCATCCCCTTGAGTGCAGCAAGTCGGAGCACTTTAAAGCGCTAGTGTAGACAGGCTCTGAGCTCCCAATGCTCGGAGTTAATCCTCTCATGGAGGTGGATTACCAATGCTCGCGTGCAACCACACTTTGAAATTTCAAGTGTTGCCAAGCCCATAGCCTAAGTTAAACAAGTGCCAACTCGATGTGCAGACAAGGCCTAAATTACGGGGCCTGGGCAAGGGAGGTGGAAGAGGAGAAGTAGGGAGGAGACTGTATCTAGCTTTTCATATTGAGAAAAGACAATAGCAAGCCGTACAGGGTTGCACTCCTTAGCATTCCGGGAGTGAACAGTGCCTGCTGTTGTGTATGCAAACATAGGAAGCTCATCGTTCTAAACTGGAACTAATGAATGAAACTGAGTGTGGGGAGTTTTAAATTTCATGCACAACTATAGCATGTATAAATTCAAATCATTTTCCAATGCACAGAGTTTTTGGCGCCTTGAAATGATCTTACAAATAGGAGGAAATCATCAGCCATTTGTGAGGCCTGTCCGAGATAATCTCATGAAGGAACTGGTGGTTCTTATCAGAGGGACATAAGCAAAAATTCTCTGGATTGTAATAAAGCCCTTATGATGTATTTAAAATGTACCAATACATGTGATACATCTGGAATTGCTACTCCTGATTCTTTTAAGGCTATAATCAGCTGGTAACAGTTTTTAAAAGTGTCAGAATTTATATTTCATTGCATTTGAATGAGTGTTATTAGAACTCACTAATTTTATAATTTGTTTTTAATTGTTGTCACTGAATTCATGTTTAGTTAAAAATTACATTCCCTGTGAAATTTTAATTCTGAATTAAAATAAAACTATACTGTTTGTTCCACAGATAAAATATGGCTACAAATTAATAATTTCCAAATCTTTGTTTAATAAAAATTGTTAAATATAAAAGTTTTTATTTTAAAAAAAGAAATTGACTATATACTCAAGTTAATGGTCAGTTTTCAGGTGGAATTATTAACTAAGTGCACATAAATTCCCTGATAAGTATTAGTTTAATTATGAAAGCTAAAATCATAACACATGTATGCATAATTCTAATGTAATTAACCATGAATTAATGGCCACACTTTTTAAAAATCAGGTGTTACCTATACATACTGTAAGCAGAACAATTAAATAATAATAAAAGCAGTTCACACTAATTTAGACAGCTCTGGTTTCAAGTAGAAGAGAATCCCAAGTGGCCACAACTTTAAATTGTACTGTAGCAAAATTGAATTTACTTTGTTCCATTTCTTTGCCCTACTTTTTCTGAGAGTACATGATTTCACTGTCACTTGTGGTTTTAATGCACAGCAGTCTTTTTTATCCACTTAGCCGTGGGTATCACAACATGTGATGTGCTATAGAAAATACCAGTTAGTGCTTTTCCATCAAAAAATGGGGAAAAAAAAATCTATAGGAAAAATCAGAAATAGTTTTCATTATTCTAAAACTGAATGCTCATATACACAACACCAAAGCCTTTTGTTGTGTTCTTTTTATTGTGATTGAAATAAAAACTGATATCACCCACTTCTGTTTTGTTCAGTTGTTAATCCGATTGTATGTCAGGCTTTATATGGGAGCGTAATCTAGTAAAAATCTCATTTGGGGGCAAGTTAGTGGTAGAAAGGTAAGGAAGATGTCATTTGGTTCATAAAAGTCTACAAAATCATAACTTCAATGGCATCACCTTTTTTGGTGTGACAGAAGGGAGGGACTTGCTGCTCCCCCAGCTCCAGGTCCTTCAATTGGTGGAAATTTTGAAAATACAATGTTGTTGGAAATGGTTCAAGTTGAGTATCAATCACAAATCACTTCTCCCAGGAACACAATGGTACCAAATCTAGAACAAGTATATAGATATATATTTGGGGGGGAAAGTGTTTAAAAAATCAACTTTAAATTGTACTTTAAAACAGGGATGCACTGCTTTCCTTGAAAAGGACATTGATCTTTGGTAATTCTAGGGAATTGACATATAGGACTGAAAACATACATTCATCAAAGTCATCATCAGTGTCATCTCCACCTAAGGCACCACTGCTAGCCATGCTGTCATACTGATCTGCATCTGCACAGCACTTACACATCTCTCTACCTGACCAAACGTTTGTAGGTTCAGAATCAGCTTTGTTACCTCTGCTATTCCAGACGTGTTAGTTCATTCATTCCGTGTTAGTCTGGAATAGCAGAGGTAACAAAGAGTCCTGTGGCACCTTAAAGACTAACTAAAGTATTGAAACATAAGCTTTCATGGGCAATACCCACTTCGTCGGATGCAAGCAGTGGCCGTTTGTTACCATTTGTAGGTTGTGAGCATGTGGTCTTTACATTTGTAACCCTTCTGCCCATCAGAGTTGGCAGCAACAAGGGCCGGGTTCAGTATCCAGGGGTTCCATTCTAATGACACAATACAAAACCGGATCGAGCCCCCACCCAGTGACCTGGGACAACCATATACCACCCTTCTGGGCGCCTCTAAGAGGCAATACTTCCCCTCTCGCAAGCACAGAGTCTGAGTGTACCACAACCCTTTTAATGACAGAGAGAAACACTGTGGCATATTATTGGGTAAACACCACAAACAAAAGTCACAAACCAAACCATGAACCAGAATTCCCCCCCCCCCACGCCAATGGGCAGTGTCCTTTCCCTTGGGGTCTTGAGTCCCACAAGCCCCAAAGTCCCAAAAGTCCAACAGCCCCAGCAGAGTTCAAAAGTTCATAGCAGAGTTGTACCTCCCCACCGGGGTGGAGGGGGGGGCAGGTTATGGGACACCTTACGTGGTCAGAGGCTGACTGCCCCGCCTCTCCAGTCATGCTGCAGTCCTCACCATGGGCCGTTGGTCAGAGGCTGACTGCCTCGCCTCTCCAGTCGTGCTGGTCACTCCGCTAGCCGCCCTGCTAGCCGACACAGGAACTGCTCTGTCAGCGGCTTGACTCTGCTCTGCCAGCTTTCTCAGGAACTGCTCCGCTAGCCGACACAGGAACTGCTCTGCCAGCTGTCTCAGGAACTGGTCCACTAGCCGGCACAGGGACTGCTCTGCCAGCTGTCTCAGGAACTGGTCCACTAGCCGGCACAGGGACTGCTCTGCCAGCTGTCTCAGGAACTGGTCCGCTAGCCGGCACAGGGACTGCTCTGCCAGCTGTCTCAGGAACTGCTCTGCTTAGGGCCCCCCACTTAAGATAAAGCTCAGTGATTTTTCAGCTCTTAAGTGATTTCAGCTCATAGTGGGGGGCCTTAGTGCAGAGGCACCACCAGACCCAAAGCAACTTCAGCTCAGTGGGCTGAAGTTGGACTCCTAATGGAAGCAAAAGTCAGCTCTAACATTCCACAGGGGAGAGAGGCCAGGTGCAATAGGCCTGTGAGGCCCTCAGACAAGGCCCTCACCACAAAGTATAGAAGCCTGTCCATAGCCTCTCTCAATTCAGTGGGTTTTGGAACCCCTGTCCCTTGTCTAGTGAGTGCTGTCAGGGTGAGTGACATCCGGTGGTGAATTGCAGGAATTGCAGTGACTTTTGGAAAATAACACCTTATTTGCTTGGACACACCTACCGCACCTAGCCTGCACTCTAACAGCCCAAATGGTCACTGTGGCTACTGTGGGACCCCCAGTTTCTGTAGTATTGGGGCCAGAATGATAAAGTGTTGATTAACCTGTTTATGTGAATGAGGAGTTGGGACATGTATTTGGCCTTTGGCATGCTGGCAGGACTCGCCATCAGCTGGGTAGCACTCACTAGACAAGGGACAGGGGTTCCAAATCCCACTGAATTGAGAGAGGCTATGGGCAGGCTTCTATACCTTGTGGTGAGGGCCTTGTCTGACGGCCTCGCAGGCCTATTGCACCTGGCCTCTCTCCCCTTTGGGCTGTTAGAGTGCAGGCTAGGTGCGGTAGGTGTGTCCAAGCAAATAAGGTGTTATTTTCCAAAAGCCACTGCAATTCCTGCAATTCACCACTGGATGTCACTCATCCTGACACTGCAAAGTCACTGCAATTCCTGCAATTCACCACTGGATGTCACTCACCCTGACACTGCTTACACATTTGAGCATTTGATTTGCTGAAGGATTGATTGGGGAGTGGATGGTATTTCACAGATAAGTGGTGTGGTCAGTCCACCCTCCAAGATCCATCCATGCCCAATAACAGAGGGTAACTTTGGATGAGCTTGATCACCCTGGAGCTATTCCATTCCTGATAAATGTGCCCTCTTGATAGTAGGTGCAAATGTGCCCCTTGCTGGTGGCAGTTCATCTTCATTTGTCTACTACTTGGAAAACATCCACCAACATAGTTCTCCAAGTGTTGAAATGTTGATCTTCAGATGGTAAACTCAGCATTAGAACACCTCCAGTCCATTTATGGCCTCATCGGTGACTGTCTCATACATTCCAAGTACTTTCAGAGTGAGGCCAGTGTCTCTGGAGGCTGAATCAAATGCCTTCCACTAAGATAACTTGGTCTTTCCAGTCAACCTTCCAGTAGTGTTATATCCTGAAAGGGCATAAAAACTTGGCATTCTGGCAGCATTTCATGGTGAAAATGATAGGAGCACAATGTTAAAGGATGTATAGTGATTCTGCTCCCCAGCAGTAGGCACAAAACCAGGATCATGTGGATGTCTTGGGTTACATATCCAAAAAAGCACTAGAACATCTGTTCTTTTGCAAAATTATGGAGTTTAGTAGCACCTCTCTGTAGCCCCGATGGCATGCACGATAGTTCTAGTGTCAGCCTCCTCATGGAAACTACCAAGATACTCCACTGAACACCATCAGTCAGCAGTTTTACTACACTATACAATGACAAAATTCTTCAAGCAATTCTTTACATGCTGGAGCATTTTCCTATATGTATGCTATTAACTCAGTTTTCGTGAAACTATGAGACAGTAGCTTCTTCACTGTGACATTAGAGATGTTCCTGGAGTCAATGATTTTGTGTTGGGAAAGTGAAATAAGAACATAAGAATGGCCACACTGGGTCAGACCAAAGGTCCATCCAGCCCAATATCCCATCTGCTGACAGTGGCCAATGCCAGGTGCCCCAGACGGAGTGAACCTAACAGGCAATGATTAAGTAATGACTATAGACTTGCTGCTTTTTATTAAATATTTAATTGATTCCTTTGCATACATGTCAAACAAAGTAGACTTCATCGTTGGTCCAGTATTTTCTTTGTAGTGTCAGACTGAAGTGTTTAGCCAAACTGCAGCAGATGTTAACTGCATTTGTCAAGATTTGTTTCTGATTTGTCAAGAGCTTGTACCCCAGCCATACCATCTATGATTTTACACTGAAAGGCCTTTGCTGGCATAGGGTACTTGCCACATTGTCAATAGGTGCTGTCTTAGAAAGACCATGCAAGATGTGTAATGGTTTGCTTGTCACTTGGCACATATATATTGTTCCAACATCATGGAGAACTTGTACTTTCCCAAAGTCTCATGAGATCAACATCATGCGGACATGACCAGGAAACAAGCAAACAATGACCTGCCTGTGGTTAGCTCTGTTACATTCATTCAGCTCTGTTAGCTCTGCCATTCATTCTGACTTTCTTCTTTGCTTTCAAGCACAGCCTTAGTCTATTTTTCATTGGAATCTATACATTGATGGAGCCTTGGATTTTGAAGGCTTTATACAAGTCATGACCCATAGTATCCACTCAACTGATACCTTTAGCTCTATTATCACTGAAGACTGCTTTCATCATGATATGAATTAGCTCTGGTCCACCATATTTGAATGGGTTGCCAGTGCCAATAAACTGATCCTATAGCTTTAAAATTGCCCCTTCTTGGCATTTAACATCACCTAATGAGTCTAGAATGGTGCTTAGTTACTTTTGGGGAAGCCATCCCCAGCCATGCTTCATGTTTCATCTGAAATTTAGTTCTAGTGTGGATGCTGTGATATGCCCACCAATCCCCCCAATAACTTTCAATGTTCTGTTTTCGTGTTCAAGAGTTCATCTGAACCAAGTGCACAGAAGTCAACTGGCAATCTTTTAACAACCCAGTTTCCTTTCAGAAATTCCTCCCATGTGCTAGGGTCAGAATTTTCTACACATCTTATTTCAGCATGGTACCAGGCAATCATTTCAGAATTGTTGGTTAACTCTAAAGCAAAAACATATTTCTCAAAGTCATTCAGTGCTGAGAGGTGCAAATTCCAATTAGCAACCCTGACAGATCAAATAAAGAGCAGCAAAAACTCAACCATCTTCACGTACTGCTGCACCACTTATTTTGGGATTGGAATTAATTATGTTATGTTATATAACTATGTGCCTACTGTTTGCAGATGGATTCCAGTAATTTCTAACTGGATACTGACATCTTAACCAGTGCCTTGTTAACACTCTTTTGGCATAGTGAGCAAAGCTGATAATAAATACTAAAACCCACTTTTTTGCCCATGTAACATTGTGACCCAAGATACGTAGGATAGCTCACATTGAAAATGCAAAGATCGGGGCAGGCTGGAAAGAGGAGAGCAGATTCTCCCCAAACTGGTGGCTAATGCTGTAGTTAGATTAATCAAACAGTCACAAACTCTGATTTTGACCCCCCCCCCTCCCCCGGTTATCTAAAAACTAAAAAGAGAAATCACACAACACACTTTATTGCATTCCAGTTCTCTGGCTCCCAATCAGCAAATAGGTCCAGTAAGGTGAGGAAATATTAAAAACCTCTCATCACTAGACAAAGTGTTTTTCTGATCCCCAAAGGCCAGCCACATTACCAGATCAATATTAGTTTGGATCTTACCCAGAAAACCAAGCAGACAGCCAATCCTTAATATCTGAAGCTAAAGGTTTATTATAAAAAGAAAAGAAAAGAACAAGAAAAGAATTGTTAAATGGTCAGAGCAAATCAGATACGTACATAAGACTTCAGAGTCCACATAGGTTCTTAGATGCACTGGTGAGTTTTCTGGCTTGTAGACTCCCTCTGGAACTCATCCAAAGTTTAGAGGGGGTCTGTCAGTCCTTTGTTCAGTTTGCAGAGACATTATTCCAGAGACAAGAAGCAGGACCGAAGACAAAATGGAGAAGATGCAGCTGCCATTTTATATCCTTTGCCATGTGGCCTGTACATCCCCTGTCCCAAAGATAAGCTCAGAGCTCATGGGCATGTAAAAAAGTACTTGGGAGTCCCCTGTCCACAGGCATGTCCCTACACGTCCTGCTGTCTCATAGGCATAGACCCCGGCTTCTTTCACTGGATTCATTGTATAGCTGATTTCCTTGATGGGCCATCAAGCAGGCGCAGGTTTAGTGCGGATGATAATCTGTCTGGGGATGTTACCCAGATACACAGCACAAGTTTAAAATACAGATATAGCATACATATTTATAACTTATGTTACAAAGATGACACACATATAAATGTGAACATATTTAGTGAATCATAACTTTCCCACTGATACCTTCTATGGCATATTTTATATAAGATTCATTGCAATTTTAAAATATTGTCGGTAATATTATAAATGGTCACCCATATTCCACACAGTATTACATAGGTACCATGTTCTGAGCATTAACTGGTGAGGGCCACAATTTACCATTGTGAGGGCTGCATGTTTGAGATGCCCCGCGTTAAAATAGAATTTTTAGAATGTTGATTTAAAAAAATATTTTCTAACATAAATATGTATATAATTGTTCTAGGTTTGTCGTGTTAGGTGCCATTGTGTTCACAGGCCAAATGACTTTCAAATGATACCCAACACGACCCCTTTCTGAGGCACTATATTACCAAAATTTCCACCACCTGGAGCTGGGAGGGTGCGGGGCAAGTGAGTCCATCCAACCACACTAAAGAGGGTGGCAACACTGAAATTATGATTCTGTACATTTTTATGAATCAAATGACACCTCCCTTACCTTTCTCTCATTAACTTTCCCACAGAATTACACATGCTTACAGGCTAGCTCTTTTGGGGAGATACTCGCTCTTCTGGCCACCTTTTTCATGGTTGTGGTTAATCCCTTGTCTTGCTGGGCTTTGTGGAAAATGTCTGAGTGAAATATTACTGAAACAGCACAGCACTGCAGTGACTGTCAAGTGCGGCCTGTAGCTTTCTGGGAATTAGGCGGATAGGGATATGTTTCTTTCAGACATCATTTACAACTTGCTGTTGTGATGCTAAAGAATCAGGCAGCTTTTGATAAGGTAGGTTTTTTTTTCCTTGTGTGGAATTTTGGAATCTGCTCTATCAGACCCCCGTGAAGGATGAGAGCCGAAGGTGCCAAACAAATAGAAAATACTGAAATGCGAATTAGGGTTGGGATACGTTTGGCCTCCCTTTTTTTTGTAACTATTTTTTTTTTAAAATGATGGTGCTTGTGACAGGTGCAATTCAAAGCTATAGAAAATGAAATCTTTTACCCTCAAAAAGATGCAGGAAATGCAGCTTTCTCCACACTACCCCATCTGCCGGCCTCAACCCTAATCTATTGCGATCAGGGTCTATTTACTCTACAGACTCATTCAAATCCTTGGATTCTATGCTGAGACACCCTATAAAAAGCATACCAATTAGCATCAGTGTTATCTAGGAGGTGAAACCCATTGCAATACGAATTGCAGATGGACCACCAACCATTTTATATAGGTTGCCAGTCAGCTATCAGAGGATCACAATTTTAGGTCATTGCTGACTGAACATATTCAAAACTCAACAATGCCTTGGTTTTGTAACCTTTTCAACATAAGCATTGTGGCAGGGTGGGCCTGTCCCAGCCCTGCTGCCCCTTGAAGAGAGCAGGGAAACCTCTGCAAACCTCCGAGTGAGGGAAGGCTAATCAGCCACCTTGGCTGCAGAGGGCTCAGAGTAATGGGTCTCACCTGGCAGTCTCCTCATGGGATAAAGGCTGCCAGGGAGGAAGCCCAGGTGGTGGAGTGGTGGAGTGTGTGTGTGTGAGAGAGAGAGAGAGAGAGAGAAAAGGAGACAGAGTGAGGTGCAGAGACATAGAGCTGTATATAGTAGGTGGTGGGGTTTGCACTGGGCTGCACTGTGAATAAAGAGCACTGTGAGTCACAGAAGAGTCTCCTGCCTGTTTGTGACGTGGGGGAAGAGCGGATCTCCTACAGCATTTTCTCAGAAATCCTATTATAATGCACCTTATTCTGAGATAACCATTGGAGGAGTGTGGGGGGAAGAGGGGAGGAGTAATTTTTTCTAGCCAGAGGACTTCTGCGGTCCATGTGTGAGAGGACAATCAGGCTTGATTTCTGCTGCTCAGTTAACATGTCTGTCTAAACCAAATGTTCATTTTCAGTCTGACATGTCATGTGTGAGCTGTGCTCCTTACAAAGTGCTAATTAATGACCTTAGACTTAGCATGCTGTACACCTTCAAGTCATGCGGGTTGCGAGTACTCTGATCTTTTCAGAATCAGAGCTGATCTTTGGAGGCATCCTGTATCCCTAGGGATTAGAATAATTCACCACATCCTAATTTTGATTTGCTACACCCCACTGTTGTACATGAATTTAACCGGCCTTTGAGAGCAGCAAACTTACACCTGAAAGCAGCCTTTGACTCTGTCCTGCGAAAGACCCATGAGGCATCAGCATTCTGCACATCCTCCAGAGGCTAATTCATGATCTGAATAATGACCCAGGGGCAAGACTGCATTATGGGACTCATAGGTTAGACAGGTTTCACACTAGATCAGGGGTGAAGCAAGGATATGTCTTGGCCCCAGCCCCGTTCTGCTGAGCAATGGATTGGCTCGTTGAATATCTCCCCACAGACATGGGTCTAATTGTCAGTTCAACCTCTTACCAACCTGGAGTATGCAGATGATGTTGCCCTCCTTGGTTGGGACACACATAAAAAACCATTCTCAAAGCTCAACTACAGAGCTTCCAGCTCAAGACAGCTGCCCTTGGGCTAAGCGTTTCTTGGGCAAAAACAAAGCATTGCCACAGAAGTTGTGATACAAGACATGTGTGCTTCCAGACAAACCATAGAAATAGTGGATGACTTCCTCTATCTAGGTAGTATGCTGTCATCAAACAGGTGCAGCCAGACAGACTTCCTAATGTAGGAGATCCGCTTGTCACCCCACTGCAAACACAGGCAGGAGACTCTTTTGTGACTCACCAGTGCTCTTTATTCACATGGTGCAAACCCCACCACCTTGTATGTACAGCTTTAACAGTCCTTTAGCTCAGTCCTTTAGCTCAGGGAGACAGGCCACAGCTCAGGAAGGCAACTCCCTTCTTCCTGGCTCACAGGGATCCAGAGTCTGGATACTCCTCCCTATCGTGTGTGTGTGTGCGTGTGCGTGTGCGTGTGTGCCCATCCCCCTCCCCCTCGTCCCACCCACCACACTCGGCTTCCTCCCTGCCAGGCTTTTATATTCCCTGGGGAGGCTACCAGGTGTAGCCCATTTGGCTCTAATTAGCCAGGGCTGCACTCTGCTAGCTAATCAGCTTCCCTAGCTTAGGGAAGCTGCTAGCAGAGGCTTTTGCTCCCTTAAAGGGGCGGCAGGGCTGGCTCAGGCACTCCTGGCCAGCACCCTGCCACACTAAGGAGAACTGATTTAGCAGCCTCATCCATGAAGGATCTCCATGGAGTCTGGAGCCAAAAGAAGGTGAAACCTTTACAAAAGTACAGATTTATCAAGACCGCATACTTTGATCTTCTTATATAGAAGTTTAAGTAGCGTCCATGTTTCACAACACCAGGAGGTTGGAGGCAGCAGCACCTACTGGGTATAAGATGGTTTGATTTTATCCATAATAGGGCTCTATGATGAAGAACTCTATCACCGAGAGGAGTGAAGCCATTATTGGCCCTTTTGGGTCATATTGCCCATCCCTGGAGCAAAGTTCTCACATATTGAGCCCTCTAGATCAAACCTGAAGTCAGGAGGGGACACTGCCCAGTCACAGTCTGGCAGCAGTCACACAGTCACCGACAATTAATCTGGCTGCACCAAATCAGTGATAGCTTTATGGAGCTCTTAGACTCCTGAAATAAAGCTGTGCAGTAGTGGACATATGGTGCTATGTCTCTTCACTGTTTAAGTCCATTGTTGATGGTGGTGGTGGTTAGAGACAGGCATTGTGGCTACTTTAGTTGCATTTCTAAATAATGTGCTAATCTTTCCACCTGGGCACATTTGCACCAAACCACAACAAAGTCATACAAAATAATCCAAATAGTAGTATATGAACGTCTTCCTCAGGGATGTCTGTTTCTCTATTTCAGGATTAGTAAATACTGGTCCTTTAACACATTTACATTCTCCCTATCTCCATTTCCCAAAAGCCTGCAGAAAGTCTTTGCTGCATACCCTAAAAGTCAACCAACTCTTGGACCAAAGGAAGATGCAATTTCTGGCCTGAAGGGCCCTTTATTGAGGTGCCAGCAGCTTAATTTTACTTGAACCAAGCCACAGATAGTTCAAGTTTCTCAGTTGAAAACCTAACTGCCAAGATACTACACAAAGGGGGAAAAGGTCTCTTAGGTTGTCAGGATCAAAACTACACAGGACTTTAAAGATATGCGACAACACTTTGACATTGTGGCATACTGGCAAGCATGCTGAACTAAGATCTTCAAGGGTAGGGTTCTATTCCCTGTTCACCCTGTGGCCTGCCACGTGACTTTGGCAGTTGTTTTACCACTTGTAAAATAAGGATGCTTTGTAATCTACTGATGAAGTGTGTGACATACAGACTTGGTTTGATGGTTATTATTGGACTTGGAAATGAGTTTTCAGCCTGTGCAGATCACGGAGCACAGGTATAAGGTGTTCTCTGCTAAATAAGAGGACCATCATTTTATGCACTAGTTGCTATTTCTGAATCGTCTTCAGATGCAGCCTTATCTAGAGAACATTACCAGAAGTCTGTTTCAAGGTGACAGACCCATGATCCACATCCAAAAGAAAAGTTCACAATCTTCTATCCAAATACACATGAAAACATGCATGCCTGGCCACAGCTGTTCCTTTATCTGGTCATGCAGAAGCACTAGGATGCGTGTTTGCGGAATCCAACAAGACTACCATGTTGTGAACCTGTATCACAAATGGTGGACAAACTTCCCAATCAAATCAACTGTAATAAGTTCTAAATTACTTAAATGGCTTCAACCTTGTCTCAGCCAGCTATACTTCATCCAAATGCCATCTCTGTTAGGCACTGGGTACATTTGTTCAGCCACACAGATGTCAGATGAAAGAGATGAAAAATCATGTTACATCTGCTTACCGAAGACACCACTACCCATATCTCACTAGCCCGCTGCATGGCCTCATGTCCCCATTGAATAAGAGACATCACACAATGGATCCCTGTAGAACCCAGCATAGAAGAACCTTTGAGGAAGATGAGCAAGTGCCCTATCCTACCCTCTGGGAGCTCTCGGAAAGAAAGGAATAATGATGCTCAACAGTAATTCTTTTTATCCTTGTTAGGCTCTCCATGTGAATCAAGAAGTAACTCAGCAGTGATGTTGAAAACAGATGACCAATCATCTGGGACACATGATCCTCAGCCATTGCCAGAAGGTGATAATTAATGGTACATCATGTCCATATTAATGTACGATATTGCCAGAACACCTTAATCATTCATATTTGCAGCAGTGCCCACAAGACCCAAACAAGATTAGGGCCCAGCTGTGTTAGGTGTTGCACAAACACAGTAAGCCATGATTCCTGTTCCAATTTTGAGTCCTTAAAGGGAACACTTGTTGTAACAACAACAACAACAAAAATACACTAGTTGCTTGCAGTTTTTATTGCCTCAAGATTGTTACTGTAAATTAAATAAAAGCAAACACAAATTTTCATCTAACTGAGGCCAATATTTCCATGGGGACCCAGTGGCTACATTTTTCACATGGTTAGGGAGGGAATGAAATCTCTGGGCAACACTTATTTTTGATTCTTAAAGATATTAGTTCCACACTCTGATAATGATCTGCCTTGGGCTTTCTGGTTATTGATCTATGCCAAAAAGCAGATCTCACATCTCCAGCAAGTATTTTGGCTACTATATTTTCCTCCTAACATTAATACTCTCTTTAATTTCAACCTCAAGAAGCAGCAATAAATTGCAGAATCCATGGATTTAGCTTGTAAAAGCAGAGCAAACGTTGTGAATGTGTGTTGGACAGCTTGTCACAGTCTGCTGCAGAATCCAATTAATTCTCAGGTTATTATGCCTTTCTTCATTATAGATATTTTAATGGGCGGGGGGGGGGGGGGGAGAGGAGGGAATAACTTTGGCTGTCCAGCACAGTATTAAAAAATTCTAAATCCAAATTAATGGCAATTCCATATATTTGTTGAAAATGTGGTGAAGTCTGATTTTCTATCTAAATTTATCAGCAGGAAGCATTAAATGTCCTTCCACATATCTCACAAGTAACTGATGAAAGCTACCATAATAAACAATTGGATGCTGTAATAAACAATTGGATACTGTAAGCTGGCGTGGCCGTCTCTCCGTTTCCACCTCTAAGGGAGGCCATGCCTCCTCGCAGTTTGGTCTGTCATAGAATTTTCCAAGCAAAGAAAAAAGGGGGGAATTAGTGGTTCCCTTCTAGTAGGGTGGGGCCATAAACAGTGTAGGCTCTGACTTGCAATCATGCAGAGCCGCAGCAATTTATTCACCCTGCCTTTAAGTAGGGTGAGTGTCATGCACAGTCTATGGAGCTCAGGCAGAGATCAATATGGGATGCAGGCCCCCTAACCTAAGAAGGGGGGAGTAGTGCCATCCCACCATCCCTGGGGAAGATCACCATTGACTCCACCATCCCCAGGACAGACAGCCGACTGCGACCCGACATCGTCGTGACCGACACAGAAAAGAAGAAGTTCCTCATTGTAAATGTCAAGGTGCCATTTGAAAACCGGTCACCAGCCTTCCATGAGGCCTGAGCATGGAAGGCATTGAAGTACACCCCGCTGGCCAACACCCTGAGTGCGCAGGGCTATGAGGTGCAGTTCCACACCCTGATCGTAGGAACCCTGCATGTGTGGGACCCCCAGAATGAGCCGATACTGAGAGCATGCAGACTCAGTCGACGCTATGCCACACTCATGAGAATGCTCATGGTGTCTGATGCCATCAGATGGTCCAGAGACATATATATAGAACACATCATGGGACATTGCCAGTACGAGGTCGAGTAACTGAGACCGCCGACCAGGGAAATAACCCACCTCTCCCTACCCTGACAAACAGAGGGACGCACCCCACCCATGTACTTATTGGCTATACCACCACTGACTTGGACTCTTAACTACATCCCCGAACACCCCTATACACTCACGCTTTAAAAAACTCCCACACCCCAATCTGGATCTGTGTTGGATATGAAATATGTATCTACCCAGTATACTTATACTTGTTACTTACAGTCGCCCATAACCCCAACCTGAACCCACATGTCCAGTACCTTACTTCTTAACTTGTGTATATTTGTATTTCAAACATTAGTTTTAATAAAATTTTATCCCTGACTCAGGACTCGTGACAAAGCCACAGCTGCGCTCTTAGTTCGCCCTCAGTCAGAACTCTCCAGTGAAATAAACGAGAGCTTTGTTCGAACAGGGGCTAAGTAAAAATTGAACAAGGAATTCAGGATTTAGCCTCTGAATGTCTGATAAAAAGCTGAGGCAAGCTGTTCTTTCTTTTTTTTACATACAGCTTTCATGAATTACTTCTGAGATTTATGGAAGAATATTTAAAGCTTCCTGGAGAAACATTTAAGTAACAAATCACACAGTCCCAGCACATTTTAAATATACGATATGTACCAGTATTATAGAATCCTTGTTAATTAATTTGAATTAGTTGCTTATTGCTATTTCTTGGGGTTTTACAGAACCTAGCTTAAATGCTAAACAAATCTCTTTGACCTGTTAATGGGTTTTTATAAGGGTTGTTTAAGAACTCTCCTTGTGTTTGTCTACATATTTGAATGTAATTTGAATAGTGCTTGTCATGCTATTGAAGTAGATACAAAGAAATGTAACTTCCAAAATCCTGAAAGTGAGTATCAATCCCAGCATTACATAGGGTTACAATGCTCTGCTAATGATATTAATACTTTGTAATTCTTCCCAGCGTTTCTATAGTATTCAATGGTACTATTGTCAGAGGTATGATGTAAAGACAGACCTGAAGAAAAGCTCCATGTAATCTCAAAAGCTTGTCTCTTTCACCAGCAGAAGTTGGTCCAGTAAAAGATATTACCTCACCCACCTCGTCTCTCTCAGAACTATTATGAAACATTCTTGGGTAATTGTGAACAAATGAGCCGTCTCTTGGATGAGGTCAGTCTTATGGATATGATTCAGGGCCTGGAAAAGGAATTCGAAACAATCTAATCTGCAAATTGGCCTTTGCTTCGCTTGATGTTCTCCTCGCTTCATTCACGATGGTGGAAAATCTTCTCCAGAGAGATGGAAAATTGGGGTGAAAGGAATCTGATAAGGAGACAATGACAATTCAATTGAATCTCTTCCTATTCATCTGCATCTTTATGTACTATAGCTTAATTATCACTAAAAACCCCTCATTTAGGGCCTGATTTGAAGCCTATTGAAGCAACAGAAATAAATCTGTGGAATTTAATGGGTACTGGATCAAATCCATGGATTCCTACCTATCAGTCTTTTGCATCTCTTTCTTTCAGTGCTGCCAATTGCTACATCTGCTTTTCAGTGCATTTTCATAGCATACAGAAGCTCTCTTCCAATACCAGATAGCTGATGAACCACATAGCATAATTCTTTAAACATAAACTTCTGAAGTCGATTCTCATGTTTTCTAGATACAGAAGATATAAACACAAATGTACTGCATAGATTTTATGAGCACCCTCTTTTCTGTGGCATCATACTACCTTACCCCCACCCCAGCTGCTAGGGCTTATTCTGAGCCTCCCAATGGCCAAATGTGGAACAATCTTCCAAAATGGGGGGCACTGGATAAACAATAGACCAGAATGCTGACGGTTATGTGCGATTCAATTTCCAATAAATGTAACATTTTCTATAACCTCAGTCTCATTGTTCTGCACCGGAGAGAAGCATTTTGCATCCAAAACTGCCACCCTCCTTCACGTTGAGTAGCGCTCGCTCTCCAGTGGCAGTATTCATGGGGTCATTGTGAGTAAGAATCTGGCCTCTCTCATTAACAGACAAGCAACACGGCCAGTGTTGTGTAGGATGCGGATAAATTTAGGTTTCATATGAAAGAGATCTTTCGGAATGAGGGACAGATGACAGACATGACAGAAATGAGTAGATCTGACTGGAAACTTTTAGATACCTCTAAGTATCAGGATGATGGGAAGCTGGCAGGGAAATGGTATATTTTCCCTCTAGTTAATCCTCCTCAACAGCATAAACACTGCCATATTACTTCTTCATTCCTGACTGGTGGTTCAAGTTGAACTTGGAAGTTTGTTGGATAACATTAATTTTAATAATTAACATTAAATTGATATTAAAGAATTAGCACCAATATTTGTGTTGGGTTATTTTAAGGATTTGCTAGTTGGCTTAGTTTATTTTTTGGGATTAGAAGTCATCTTACTTGTGGCTTAGAGCTTTACAAACAGTAAACCCAGATCCTAGTTCATCTGATATAAAGCAGCGTTGCCAACCACAGATGTTCAGAACTCTTGAATAAGGCCACTCCCCAATTCTGAGATTAATTTAAAAATCAGGAGGTTTTCCCAAAATAATATTGACTTTTGGGAAGAGGAGCGTTATTTGCTTTCTGGTATTTGAGCCCTAGGGATCATGTTTTCAAGCTTTTCTTCTCTGGCAGGAGGGCTAGAAATTTATATTTTTTAAATGAAAGTCAAGACTCCCAATCACCTGACTCCAGGAGCTGGGTTAACAAGAAACCCCCATCCCCAAATATTGTGAGGCTCCCAGTTAAACCGGAAGATTTTGCAACTGAGAAAGTGACTTCAGTATCCTCGAGTACAAAAGAGGATAAAATAAATAATGGACATCTGACAGCGTGACCCTACATTGAGCATCTTCTTACTCTGACGTACATTTCTCTCCACTGCAGAGAGCTGGGAGAACATTCACAGAATCATTTACTCAATAAATTGTGTGACTTCTTTCCCTCCTTCAAATAAATTACTACATTCGTTGCCATGAGAATTCTGCCTTCCTGGTTTCATGGAGTTCCATTGTGTCAGGAACAAGAACTTGTAGCTGCACCTGCCTAGTGTCCCTGCAGCCTATGAGCACAGCTGAGCCAGGGCTTCCCCTGATTGACCACTCCTCCTGACTGGCTGAGGAAGTCAGCAAACTTGCTCTTAAGCTCTCTGGCTTCTTAAAGCTCATGCCTGCACCTGTGATCTCTTTTGTGTCTGCCATGCTTTAGCTCTTCTCCTGCCTTGTTTCCAGCTTTGCTCCTACCCTGCCCAGTCCACACCAGATCTGCTCAGTTCCTGACTCTGGCTCTGATTCCTGGTTCCTGTCTCTGACCCTCTGCTCTGACCACTAGCCACGACTGCCATTGCTCTGATCACAGGCCTGACTTTCCACGTCCCCATTCAAGACACACTGCTGATAGCATATGCAGCTTAAAAAGCCCTTTAAAAGACAAGTTCTACATGTGTTTTAAGTTCACAAGTCTGAGGCAGAAAAATCTTTTGCCCTTACAGCAGTGTGTAAAAATTATTGTCTGAGCAAAAAACAGCTCCAACACTAGACCTAAGTAAAGAGGCGCCACTATGGGACATACTCCTGACCAGCTGGCTCCTAGCCACAGTCAGACCACAAGTAACGTAGGATTAGACCAAACACCTGTGAACAACCATCAGGAGCTCGCTAGATACTGGAAATGCATGTTAACAGTGTGTAGGCGGGCTCCAGCAAAAGTCATGCATATTTCTCTTTTAAAGAGAAAGGCATCCTTTCTGCAGAATTCATCAGTTCTAATGGGTCACACAGTGAGGATTTTGTTGGTCACCCCAGACAAACTGGGAAGTGTTTTTTGGAAGCTTTTAATGTTATCAGTTCCTTTTTAGCATCCTGCTGTTGGTGACCATCTTGCTGTAAACCAGCAGCATTTAAACGTGTGAAAGTCTAGCCTCGGTTTTCATCCTGCTTGTACCTTGGTTTAACAGTGAAAAGAGTTTGACTGTTTAATATAGTCCAAAAGGTGGCAGATAAAAGGTGTTTCCATTTGATGGCATACTAATGTCGGGAAGAGGCCAGTGCAAGGTGCCTCAACCATGACCTGGAGTCACCACCTGTGTGTGGGAAGAGGATAGTTCAGTCTCCGTACACAGACAGTACGTGAGGTCTTGGTTGCTCTGCTGAGACTGCCAGATATGGACTGAGACCATCAACTCATTTCACGGAGGTCACCAAACTGCCATCAGGTCATGATGACTGTCAGTCATTAGTGACCTATCTGGATTCAAGCCAGTGACCTAGAACTGAAAGAGTCTGTAATCCATTACCAGCCTCTTTGCCACCTTTTACTTAAGAAATATCAAGCTATAGAACAGCAGAAGGGAGAAAAACTCAAAGGGAAGCAGATGGAGCATAAGAAATAATGAAATAGGTAGAAGCAATGGGAAACTGGGATGGGCAAATGGTGTAGGAAGATATAGACCCTGGGATTAGTTTTATATGTGTGTTCATCATTGTTTATCAGCTATGCATCCATGTCTCATGGTTTCAACACTGAAATACCATTTCCACTGCTTGACTTTCAGATTTACAGGTTTTTTTTTTTATTTTGCAGCAATTTAGTTTTGTAATGTGCAAAGAGAAGGATGCTTTTGGCTGGCAATCAGTAAAATTGTGGTGACTCAACCCTTCACAGAGGTGGCTCACTGACTACCTCCTACCAAATTTTCTAAAAATAGCTGCTGCAGAAATACCTTTCCAATAGGAAAACAGACCAAAAGAAAGAACTTTGTCCATAAAATCTTAAAGTTCTAGCTTGGCAGTTAGGAAAGAAAGCAGAAAAGAATGAAGATGCATCCAAACAATGTGGTGAGGGCTCATTTACTTATCACAAAGATGTGCACTAGAAAGATACACAGGAAGAATTTACTGGGGATAATGGTACATGCATATCTGTATAGGCTCAAAAGGTCAATAGATTAGCACTATTTTACTTATAGTTAATGTATCAGACCATAAAGAGAGGCAGCATGGCTTTTCCTTCCTGATGTTCTGGATTGTTTTTTTTAAAGCATGAAGCAAATTCAAGCAGTGGGGATGGAAGTCTTGGATATGTTTTGACAATGTGCTGAATTTTGCTGTCAGTTATGCCATTGTAATGCTAGAATAACTATTACATTCAAAGAATATATCAGGGTTGGAAGGGACCAAAGGAGATCATCTAGTCCAACCCCCTGCTCAAAGCAGGACCAATCCCCAATTAAATCATCCAACAGATTTTTGCCCCCTATCCCTAAGTGGCCCCCTCGAAGACTGAACTCATAACCCTTGGCTTAGCAGGCTGCTGTGCAAACCACTAAGCTACCCTCCCCCGCTGTGCTATTTTGGATTTACAAAGGTGTAATTGACAGCCAAATATAGCCTAACAATATAAGTGACCAATCTAGTCTTAATTTGGCTTTCTTATATATACACATACATAAGGTTATATGTATGTACTAAAACAGCACTCTTAGGAGACAGAATTTTTTCTTGGCTGAAGCATAATACTGGGAAATATAGTGCAGAATGAATTGCTTTCACTGATCATCATGCATCAACACGAGAGATTGGACACGATCATGATTTGTGATAGATTAACCTCCAGAGGTCTGGAAGCAGTAGCCTGCTCTGCCTTTTCTGGAAGTGGCCTTATTCACTTACTCACCCCATCAAGGGGGCATAAAGGTGGCTACTGGGCTTGCTTCCTTGATCTAAAGCAGTGTTTTCAACCTGTGGACTGCAGATCCCAGAGTGGCTGTAGACTATGTCTAAGATTTCCAAAGGGGTCTGTACTTCTATTTGACATTTTTTAGGGGTCCACAAATGAAAAAAAGGTCAAAAACCCACCGATCTAGAGCACTGAGAACTTAACCCTTTTGTGTGCTGGGCTTTCACTAGGAAACAAGAATCAGGGTGGTAGCCGTGTTAGTCTGGAATAGCAGAGTTAACAAAGTCCTGTGGCACCTTAAAGACTAACTATAAAGTATTAGCCCACGAAAGGTCATGCTTCAAAACTTTAGTTAGTCTTTAAGGTGCCACAGGACTTTGTTAACAATAGGAAACAGTTACTACTAGGCCTTTGTCTGATCCTGGAACAGGTCCTGCTTGGGGCCATGTTGAAACTGGTTGGGCACAGGAGTACAAGTCACTGGGTTCTCTCATTCCAACTCACTGACCCCAAGCGCTGTATGTTGCCTGCGGTCCACCTGACCCAAGCCTCTACCTGGATCCCTTAAACTGCCCTTTATAAAATAGAGGTCTGTATTTGGGGCACTGCTAATGATATGATCCATCTCATCATCACACAGGTGCATCCTTGGGGAATGACCAGACCGGGAGCTATGGTCTGTGTCTTTCTGGAAGAGCATCTTAATCCTTTCGATTGTCTCCTGACATTGAGGTCCAGTTCATTAGATTTCATGCTCAACGAGCTCCCACAGTTGTGGGCCCCCTTAGCATTACATCAGAGATCTACCAGTACGTAGGTGTTGACCTCTGGCCAGCTCACAAATACAATGACTTCTTGGTTCTGTTCTCACACCACAGAGCTCTGTATTGGAGATGGATGAGTACACTTGCTGCTGGCGAAACCTGAGTGCAAATGTGGGGGAATGAACGCCAAGCAGGTTAATATGCAGTGGAAGGTGACTGCACATCACAAAATGGGGTACAGGTAGATGGCAAGAAAAGACCACAGGACAGAGTTGCCTAGGATATTGTGGTAAAGCACTAGAAGACTGACATAACAATTGAGGACTACTACAGAGCTATCCGGTGCTCCTATAATAGATAGGTTGTGCTGGTGGCTACCAAGGAAAATTCACTCCAAGCCCACCCTATATCCTTGATCATGCCAGTCAACTCATTATTAGCACTACCACTCGCAAGTGACACAGCTTTGGTGTGTGGACTGGAGTAGAGCTAACAGGAACATTTGTGTTGTATCTCCTGTTAACTGACTAGTGAAGACAAACCCAACCTTTGATAAAGATTCAACATAGAAAAATGTAAAATGAAAACTATCTCCTCATTAACCTCTTGTCTAGAGCTTGGCACACTTGTCCACTCTTAATTACTGCCATGATAAGCTTCAGGTTAAAACATGGAGGTTGGGATGTGATACAGGAGCAGATCTATAAATCTCAGGCAAGAGCAGAGAGAAATGGATCTATGGTGCCACCAATAACTTCAAAGCAAAATAACTGGGTAAATAGCTAAGCAGTAACTCATGTTAACACAGTGGCATTTTGTGTGCACCTCTGTTGCATCTAAAAGTCAGGAAGGCAATATGCAGGTGAAAATAAAACTATTGGTGTGCATCTGTTTATGGATACAGAAAAGGTGGAACTGTAGGATTCATTGTATAGGAATCCTTCAGTCTTACAGGATGAAGTTATCCCTGTGCAGAGAGGTCCACAGAAGGCTTATATGCACCGCATGTAAAGTGTTCAAGTGGGACTTAAATAGTGCCAAAGGCAATCTGTGGATGGGCTGCAATAATTTACAAGGATAAAATATTGTATGCTTCTGGCGGCATCATAAATGCCTAGTATAGGATTATTCTGTGATGCAGTTAATACCAATAACATCAGGACTTGGATAAAAGCTGTGACCTGATTGGCTGAAAAAAAATTGAACACATGATTGTCTCAAAATTCTACAAATATTGGTTCAGATTTTTAACTGATATGCTTGTGCCTGTTTTATGTTGGCTTCCGTTGAATATTCTGGCAGAAGAGTTTGCTGGCAGGAACATTCAGCAAAATAGTCAATATTGTTGAATATTTGCTGATAGTGAATTTGAAACCCTGAATATATGCATCAAAATACGGATTCTAAGAGATACAGTTAACCAGAGAGAGAACAGAAATATGCCATATGACCTATATGTCAAATCCAGATCAATCAGAGGCCAAATTTTAATATTGAAAACTCACACCAAACTATTCGCAAACAAGCTAGGGTCTAGAAATCATTTGCACTAGAATCATTTCAAGTAAGGAATAAAGTAGAAAATATCACAGGCTCATCCATGAAATTCACAAACAGAAAAAGAGGCTGAATGCAGTGACTAAATCATTGTTGGTAAGTCATTCACCAGGGCTACTGACAAGTGAGCAGCTGGCTAATATTCAATTCCCAACTTTGTGCACCTTTCAAAATTGTTTTTCATAGTGTCTACCAGGAAGAGTGCCCCAAAGAGCGTTTGGAATGAATGACTACATTTTTGTTCTGTGTTTACATAGCACCTATCACATCAAGGTCCTGGTTCATTATGAGGTCTCCTAAACACTACAATGATAGTAATAAATAACACTAATAATAACAAAACAGAGGGATGATAAACATCACAATAGATATCAACTGAAAATACAAACCAGGCATATCTGAGGGTGAGCTCTTGTCCACGCTTGCAGCAGTGTGTAGGGTGGGTGTAGCTACTCGCATAAGTGAAAGGCTCTGATGGTGGCAAAGGATTCTGTGGTGGGGAGCTGCTGATGTCTTTCCCTCCTGCCTCTCCTCTGTCAGAGGCTTTCCCCACTGCCGGAGCCTTTCACCGAGGCTGGGAAAGGTTCCAGCAGCAGGGAGGCCATGGGACACTACACTGCTAAAAGTAGTAGTGAAGATGTGGGATGCACTGCTTAGATGTGTAAAGAGCTGTGTAGGGTACATACCCTAGGCCAGGGTTCAGGCATGTAAGGCGCTCTTCTCGCCTACGCAGTGCCTCACCAGCTACTTCGCTATTTATACCGGTGCTAGCTGGGCATGCAGTATCTGTACTCTACATACCCTCACAAGTGCAGACCTGTCCTGAGAGAAACCCTGTGTTTCACTGGTAACTAAAACAGAAAATGCCAAAGGTGGGTTTTTTTTGTTTTTTTTACTATATGGGAAATATTTATGGAGCTATAATTAGGCATGTGCATTACGTAATCTCTGTAGTGTGGCACATGCTCCCCAGAACTAGGTTCAACATGACCTATGAAATGATGTACAAACAAAACCAGATGTATTAGAAATACAGACAACCCGCATCTTAAGAAAACATATTTGAGACTGCCAATTTCAAAAGCTATATTAAGATCTGAAAAATATTAGCCATATCTGCAAACACCCACACACTAAATCATACATCTTTGTATGCTTCTTGGCTGGCAATTAGCCTGGAATTTAAAATAACGAGTGCATTTAGCAATTATGTTAGGCAATACATTATATGCATATGACACAGCTGAATATTAAAATGGTGTCCTCAGCTGATCACAGGTACCCAATGAATAAGTGAACAACCTGTGTACAACAACAGCAGACAGCTGCAGTCTTGAGCACTATCCCACTGTGAACACCATTGCACCTAACTGATGATTCTTGGAGTGACGTAATGGAATTTTGGGATTAGTACAGAATTAGCCAGTCAGTGGTGCTTGACATTGTGACTTCCTCCTTCAAAGTGACACTGATTAAAGTCCTGATGGCATTTTTTTGTAACAGAGGGTGTGGTTAGTCATGGTGCCCTGTGCAAATTCCACTTGGGTAACTGCATTCTACTTAATTCATTCCCCAGTGCTCAGCATAAATAAACTTATGGCCTGTTTAGAGGCTCTCCCACACACCCAGAGTCACTCCACGGAAGCTACCCTGTTACCCCTTTCACATGGGAAAAGCACCATATAGGGGAAGATCCTCTGACACTGCACTCTCTCCTCATCTGACCTACCATTATTTCTTCTTGCTACACCTACATGTGGCTATGCAAGGAACCTCTGCAGAGCTGGGCTGGATACCACTCATGGGGTTTACATTCCTTGCCCAATCTCCCTCAGTCTTGCCTGGGTTCTGTTTCTAGAAGACTGCTAGCACTACGGCCAGCCAGAACACAAGAATTCCATTTCACGAAAAACGTTAAGGTTTTGGCCTTTGGTTTGCTTTATCTCTGGATGAAATCAAGACCTTTCCAATTTTTTCATGAAAAACTGGCAGGGAGACACATCCCAGAATAGCCAGTGGTTAGGTTAGGTGGTTAGAGCACTCAGCCGGGAAGAGTGAGTGCCCTGACCACTTGGCTGTTCTGAGGTCTCATTCTCTCATTTTGACCAGAAATTCCATCCTAGGCTTCAGAAGTCTTCCTGATGTATCAGTTGTGCCAAAACTGATACATTTCCACTGAAAGTTTTGGTTTTGATGAGTCAGCATTTTCTGACAAAATTCCCAACCAGTTTGACTTAGCACCAACATTGTGGCTTTAAGATTTTCAAATTCCTGTCCTGAACCGTTGTATAGCATTGTTGTATGCTACTTTGCATACATTAAGCTACTTTGCTTAATGGGTAACATGGTCCCTGTGCAAATCAAGCCTGCACCAATCAATCCTGCACCACTGGAGTCAATATACATTTTGCCAGTGAACTGTACGGGAGCAGAAGCAATCAATCAATCCTGCACCACTGGAGTCAATATACATTTTGCCAGTGAACTGTATGGGAGCAGAGGCAGACCCCGAATTAGTAATCAAGTTTTGGGGTTACTTTATGATGGACAAAAATTGCTATATAGTTGTCACTTATTGTCTGATAAGATGTATATGACTAAAACACCCAGGACCAAGTGTATCGCTACTGTGATCCCACTGAAATCAATGAAACTACTCACAAAGATAGGTACCATTTAGTGTGAGAAAGGGCAGCAGAATCTGGCCCTAAGAAAATAGAAATAAAAGGAGAAATGCTCTGTGTAAATATATCAGACAACATGAATGTCTAATGCTGCCTATCTACCATGCCACTACAGCTACAGAACACCAGCCTAAATTCATATAAGAACATAAGAGTGGCCATACTGGGTCAAACGTAAGGTCCACTAAGCACAGCATCCTGTTTTCTGACAGTGGCCAATGCCAGGTGCCCCAGAGGGAAAGAACACAACAGGTAATCATCAAGTGATCCATCCCATGTTGCCCATTTCCAGCTTCTGGAAAACAGAGGCTAGGGACGCCATCCCTGCCCACCCTGTCTAATAGCCATTGATGTACCTATCCTCCATGAATTTATCAAGTTCTTTTTTTGACCCTGTCATAGTCTTGGCCTTCATAACATCCTCCGGCAAAGAGTTCCACAGGTTGACTATGCATTGTGTGGAAAAAATACTTCCTTTTATTTGTTTTAAACCTGCTGCCTATTAAATTCATCATCGTCAGCAGCAGCACGTCTATCATCCATGCTACATTTGCTACTGCTCCTGTTTGATCACCATCTGTCTGCACCACATCTGACTAATAACAGATTGCCTTAGCTCTGCTATCAGAAAAGACTGACTGAACATTCCTCTAAACCAAATGGACGCTTGTTATTCTTAGAATCCTCTCTAGCAGCAGCACAGCACAACTCCGGGACTAAATATAATTTGACTTTAATCAACATCACTGACATTAGAAAGAGCGATTTGTGTTGCTGCCTTTAATTTGATCCCAGTGAGGAGGTATTCCTATATAACTGGCTGTATTGCAGTATGTGGAACCTACTAGATAGGCCCTGTCATCATCTTCCTCCAAGATTATCCTTCATATTGCCAAAAAGACAACTCTACTGGATTAAGTATTGGCATGTATCTGTGTGGCCCACACAGCTCCAATCTCTTCTCAGGCCTCATCTGTGTGTCTGAGTCACCAAGTGTGGGTGTAACAACTGTACCAGTTATTAATCTTTTTTAAATGTTTTTTTCAGTGATTAAGGGAGTACAGTATGTAGGCAATCAGTTTCATGTGCTGTAGCCAATGAACAGCTATCGAGCAGATTTTGTTGGCTCCTTCAGCCAAATTGCTCTTTTCTTGGCAACTGAAGTATACATCAACATAAGTGTACAGTCAATTTCCATTTTTTTAAAAAGATGTACTTAATCATTACTCAGGGACTATGCAAACCAGAAAAATGTGGCACTTAATGTAACCAATAACATCTCTGGTACACAAGCGTGAGAAGAGAAGATGCATTCTTTTAGCTGGAAAAACATAGGTAGTGTCACATTACACTTCCTTTAAAAAAATCCTAATCTGGACTATTTATATCCCTGTGATTGCACAAATCTCTTCTGTGAACTGACTACAATGAAAATCAGAACAACTCAATTATTTGTCATGGGATCTAGGCTCCTAAGGCCTGGGCTACACTAGCAGTGGAGGGAGGGTTTGAACTAAGGTATGCAACTTCAGCTATGCTTTACACGTAGTGGAAGTCGAAATACTTCAACTTACCTGGCCGTCCCCATGGTGGTGGGTCAACCGCGGTGGCTCCAGTGTTGACTCCGCTTCCTCCTCTTGCGGAACTGGAGTTCCGAAGTCGACAGGAGTGCTTTTGGGGATCAATTTATCATGTCTAGGTGAGACACAACAAATCGATCCCCGATACATCGAACACTACCCACCGATCCTGCAGGTAGTATAGCTCTACCATAAGAGAGGTTTTTCTTGAACTCAAGTGCTAAAGGCCTATGCCTTTTGGAGGAGGGAGAAATGAGTTCTAAGCTTGCTATCACCATGAAGTTATATATGGCAATGGTGGACATCATCATGGAATCACAGGGACCACTAATTTGTCACACTGCATTGTGGTTGAAAAAGAAAATTTGAGAGTCCATATTTCAGTAAACTATGGTGGTAGCTACGGCTAAACCACCCTGAACATGCCTGATCTCGGAAATTAAGCAGGGTCGGGCCTGGCTAGTAATTGGATGGGAGACCTCCTGGGAATACCAGGTGCTGTAGGCTTAACAGGGGTGTGGGGCTAGCAACTCCACCCCGTAAGGGAACCAATTTCTATTGAAACACCAACACCAGTTAGTGGCCCATACCCTGTCTGGGGGGTGATGGGGGGAGAGAGATGGTGGTAGCCTTTTTCCTGGCTGAATTTGAGCTTTCGGGTTCACTAGAATTTACTCTGGCAGCTTTGGCCACCCCAGAGCATATTGGCCTCAGGTTCTCACTTTGTGGGAACATCCAATGAACAAAAGATCCTTTAACATGTCCCTGCCTTCTCCCTCCACCGTACCCCTCTCACAGTTGCTGTCCTTGGTCAGTGGAGACCCAGAATTCAGAGGTTCTTTCATACAGGGGGTTGGGGAGGTTGGGAGGAAGGAGAGAAGGTACCTTGCTTGCTCCACCAGTTGTTCTGCTGGCATATTTTGAAGTCCTACCACTTAACACAACTTTCAGTGATTTCAGCTGTTAGTGGAGGAGCCTCACAACTAGTGGAGGCTGGGCTGTCTCTCATGAGAGACACTGTCCCATAGCAGGCCTAATACTTAGACCTGATTTTCAGTGATGTCAGCTCTACTCATCTACAACAAAAGACTCAATTGAGTCTTAATTAGTTCTACCCTTTTCCTTGGGCTGCCACCTTGATGTGGTGGAGAAGTCTGCATATACATAAGACCCTAAGAGCGATGCTATCAGGAGTCCTGTACTCTTCATAGGGTCACTCATGGTAGTAAGGTCAAAGGTGAGGTACCAGACAAAGCGCAGCCCAACGTAACTATATAAGACCTCAATGGCAGAACATGCAGATAAAGCAGAATCACCTCAATGGCTACAAAGGTGGACGAAGTCTGCAATGAAAGAGAAATTCCCAGTCATTTTGGATCTCCTTGCCACTGGACACTCTTCCGGCAAGATTTGTGTGACTGGTGGTGCACATCAGCTCCCCGATATTAAACTACTCATGCACAGGTTTCTTTCACAGGAAGAACTTTTTCCCCGCCCTTACCCCTAAAACCCTGCAGCAATGCGTGAGTGGTGACGGGGATAGGTGAAATGGTCACCAGGAGTCCCTAGATACAGACCCACATGCAGGCGATGACTGCAAGGTGGTCATCATGTGCCCCTTGACTGCAGTAGGGGAGCATTTTTGGCAGCAGAGATCATGACTGAGCAGGCCATTTAGGAACTCCTATGCTCACCCCATATGAGGAGGGGAATAGAAAAGGTTCCCCAAACATAGGCTATCCCATCATACCTGACTAGATAATTGTGTCCAAAGGGCTCACTCCCAATGCTGTCAAAAACCAAAAATGTTTCTTGCAACTTGGAACGTTTGTCTCCTACTAGACGAATTATAAAGCAATAGACCCAAATGCAGAACAGCAATTGTCGCCCAAGAGCTTTTGAGGTACATCAACATTGCTGCTCTGAGCAAAACAAGACATGCAGATGAAAGCCACTTGAGGGAAGAGGATGGTGGTTATGCTTTCTTCTGGAAAGGAAAACCACCAAGCAAGAGGAGAATACAAGATGTTGGCTTTGCATTCAAGAACCTTCTAGTCAACTGCCTACCTGAGCTCCCCATTGGCCTCAATGAGTGCCGTATGGCATCCAATTGGTCAATAAGTCATTTGCCACTATCATCTTTATCTAGCAGAAAGTGACTGTAGGACAACGGTAGGAATAGGGGGTAAGCAACAAAGAGAAAGATAGTGACAAGCTGACTCATGTTCGCGCCCTGTCTATTACATAAGGACCAGACCTGAGGAAAACAAATTTGTGAAAAACAGAGGTTCTGAACAAAACACAAATAGCAAAATAAGAGAAAAACTGGAAGCAGATTTTTTTTCAAATAGGTATTTGGAACTCAATGTCTTGCTCTCCTGATTATTCTTAGCTTAAGCTACCTACAGCAATACTTTGAATTACCAGTTTTGCCCCATTAGGTAATTAATGTTGCAATTATGAACAAGTTTTTCCTGTATCATTGCATTCACTTTATCTCCTATGGTCATCGTTTCAACTTCTACCGCATGAAAGTACTTTTTGTCGGTTTAATTGGGGATACTTCTTCTCTGACTTGTTCCGTCTGTGCAGTGTGTGTTATTACCTTCTTTATTTCTGGGGAATGGTGTTGAGATCCAGTGCCTCAGCAAGGCCTTTTAAATTCAATTATTCGATATGCAAAGACAGGTAGCTCACCCATATAGTGGCAAAGGCCTTTGCTGTTTTGATTTCAGACAGATTATATGTATCATACACGTCATATAACCTCTCTCCCCTTCAGCTTACCTATCCATTAAATGGTTACAACAACATTTTGGGCTAGTGAGGTCATTTATACATAGGCCTGCATTGGGGGCAACATTGAGATGAGCAACCCCAGAAAGAACTGTGGGTAAAAATGTACCTCAAAAGGCACATTTTCTTTCAGATTGTCCTGTCACATAGAGGAAATGTGCTTGCTGCACCCGTTCTGGGATAATGCCATTTTCTCCTCTCCCTGCATTGCTAGCTGTGCTGGCCGCCGCATGGCCTTGCCTCATCTGGGGTGATTTACACTCCCTGTAGTAACAGCAGGAAACAGTCTTTAGTGACTGGCCTTGGACTTTGCCTGTGGGGGGACAAGATCATAGTGGGAGAAGGAAGGCTCCTGAGGCCCTTTCTTCCTCCTTCACCTACACAAGGAATGATGACAACTAGCCCTTTTTGTAGGGCTTGTAAAGTGCTTTGAGATCTTGGGATAAAACTCAAAATACTATTATAACAAATAGATTAAGTGACCTTAAAACAGCGCAGTGGTAGTAAAGAATTCTGCACATCCTCTTGCATGCTGTTATTGCATGATCCCCTCCTCAAGTGAATATTATATATTATAGCATCCAGAGGCCCCATTCAGGGTCACAAATCCATTGTGCTGGGCTCTGTGCAGACTTCTCCTTCAATGAGCTTTCTGTACATGAGAGGAGAGACCGCTTGTAAGATCATCCTCTGCTCAGAAACAAGAAAAAAATGTTCTCACAAGCAAAAGTCAAGAAATGGCAGGAAATAGCAGTTCCCTACCCAGTAGAAGAAGCAAAATATGGTACCCAGCCTAAGCATTCAGGAAATTTAGAAGTACAGAGAAAGAAAAGAGATAATAATCAGTCTGCTAGAAATGAGATGTGTTAACAATTGCAGGGAAATATTTAATAAGATACACTAAAAAGAAAATCTAAAAGAAATTAAAACTACCTAAACAGAGAATCTTACAGAAAGAAAATTCCTCTTGCATGTGATTTCTGAATTTCTGTGTGAGGTCAGTAAAGCATTGTGTGATATTAGAGATAAATATGGACAGTAGATAACATAACCAAAACCAGCAGCAATCTGTCTCTGCTCAGTCTTCCACTAATGTAGTTAGGACTTTTGTGATTAACTGGTATGACTAATGATTTTATAGCTGTTCCTGTCTGCAGAAGGCCCAACTGCAATGAAATTGCTTTCTTCCTCTCGAGAGGCACAAAATTTAACTTGCATCCATCAAAAATGCTGCCTGCAGAGAGGCCAGAAACAGTGAGCAACATTAGCACTGGGGAAAAAAAAATATTCAATGAACAATTTGTGCTTCACATAATTTAAATCCATTTGTAATTATTACACCCACAGTAGCTTGAAAGTACCATTTGTTAATTTATTTTATGTTCTTTAAAAAAATGGAAACATTTTTCATAATTAAAAAATTGTTTGATTTACTGCTGTAAGCCCCTTAGAAGCCTAAAATGGAAATCTGTTCCCTTATCAGACTGGAGACAGTTTCTAATCTCATTTACCCCAGTGTAAAATGAATAGTAAATCCATCAACCTCAAAGGAATTACAGTAGATTTACATCACTGTATCAGAATCTGTTCATCTCTCTCTACAGTGTGTGTATATACTGATTGGTGGGGTTGATCATGCACTCTCAGTGGCTGATACGTTACAGTGGATGCATCAATACAGCAACCAGCACTGTGATTGCAGCATGTGTAGGCATACCTGAGCTAGCTTGGATTGAACTAGCTCACTAAAAATAACAATATAGCCATGGCATCATAGTTAGCTGCCTGCGTACAATCCAGCCCAGGATGCTGAGTACTGGGGTGGCTAGCCCAAGCTGCCATGACTACAAAGTTATTTTTAGCAAGCCAGTTCAATCAAAGCCAACATGGGTATGTTCACACATACTCCAATCACACCTCCTTATTGCTGCACAGATATACCCTTAGGGTCAGCCTCTGCCACCCTTACTCATATTGAGTAGCAATATGCTCTGAACATTTCCACTGCAATAAAAAATGCTACTTATAAGCATTTTGGGTTGAAGACTGTTATTATATATTTGTACAACACCTAGCATGATGGGGGCCGAGACCTGGTTGAGGTTTCTATGGACTACCACAATATAAATGTTAAATAGTAATTATTGCAGAAGAAGGTGCTACGTATTATGAGTTAAAAGGATAGAATCTGGCCTGGCAGAGTGAAAACATTGAGGCATTTTTTGCGCGTGTGGAGATGTGGAGTTTGCAAAAACTAAGAGGTTAAAAAACAAACAAAAGAGGTCAAATTTTACATCACCCACTTTGATAGTATCCCTTTAAAAATGTTTTAGTTAAGTAGCCTTATTTTCTATTTATAGCATAAACTGAAGATTTTCTCATACACGAAAGATCTTGCAACTACAACAGTTATTCTTGATCTGTAATGCCATCTCTTTCAGGCTCTCCAGCTAAAGATTATTCACATTTCTAAGCAAGGCTCAGAAGAATAGTGCATAATAACACCACACTGTCCCAGAAATATTTATATATATCTTAGAAAGGTTGCATAATAAAGGGCCACCAGATTTTTCAAAGCAACCTAAAGCTCATTTTTAAGATGCTAAATGTTTCTTCCGTTACTGTTTTGAGATTTTATGTTTCATTATAAGTGTAACTGCGAGGGAGAATTGGGATTGGAAATGGGCATCATTTGCCAGTTTTTTGACAGCTAACTTTTGTCAACTGTTGAGGAAAAAAAAAACCCCACCACACCTTAAAACTAGAACTATTGTAATTGTGTATTTATCAAAAATGAAAAAATAACTGCCTCTCTGACAGCCATCCACCTTCACCATTAGTCACCCTCAAAGAGATGTGCAGTATCAGTCTGTCTTAAAATAAATGAGAGACTCTTAGGTGCTTTGTGACTATATCATAAATTCTATCCCAACCAGATCACACACCCCATCTTTGATGCTTCTTCGTATGGTGGCAGGCAGCTACAGTAAGCAGGGATACATGCAGGGCAGTCGTTTGCCTCCAGGAATATGATGAAATCATAATACTCAGGCAGATTTTAAACTACAAAAGGGCCAACCTTACAACTTCTGAGAGCGGGAACTTTTGCTAGCAGTCTTGATAAGGATTGAATGGGTGTGGACACTGGCTTACACAAAAAATAACTGAGCTATGAAGCCAGACACCGGGGTTAGAATGTTTGACACCATTTGTGTGTGGGGCAACCCACATTACACCCTCTCACAACCTCATTTTGTTTCCTGTCATGGAGTGTCCAACCATTTGACTATCTCCACATCTTCATTTCTGTAGTACAGAGAATACGGATTTCTAGTCTTGCAGCTGGCCAGGACTCTATTCCGTACATTAGGATGGGTTGAATTACAATTTTATACACTATGCCTTTTAACTTTATTGGCATCTCTTTATCACAGAACTGGGATCCCAACACTTGCACCAGGCAGCTTTGTAAGAGGCTGGACATCACTCAGGAGGGCACCCCTGTATTTAAATTCTCTCATTCTTCTAAGCTCCTGCCTTCAATATCCTTTTTGGTGGGTTATTCTCCTCCATTAGCTAGCAAAGTCTTACCAGTGTTTATTCTAAATCGTGCTTGAACAAAACTGTTTGCTACTATTCAGTCTTCCACAGATATCACCAAGTCATCAGCAACAATATGCTCCAGTGTGACTCCCTTCATATATATATCTACTTGTCACATCCATGACAACTGCAAAGAAAAAAGGGCTCCATGCTGACTTCTGAATTGTTATATTCAAAACAAGATAAGCAACAAGAACAAACTGATGTATAAATCCTGGCTAGTATGGGTAGAGGTGAGCTGACAGTCTGGGACAAACTGCAATATCTAAGTGCTGCAAAACTGTCCTCCAGGTTGATTGGTAATGTATTGGCCTTTCTGTATTGTGCTAATCTATCTTTGATTAATACACGGATTGAGCCTGGGTTATGTGGTATTGTATCAATAAAATAATTGAAACCTAAAACAATTTGCCATATTACACAGAGTAAGGCCAGTAGGAAATTTTGCTCAGATTTATCAGGATCTGAAACTATAGTAACATGACTGCAGGTGTCTTCATTTTTTTCTTTTGTTCCTTATTTAAATAACCTTATTACTTTTCCTCCTTTTCATCAATTTTCTCCCTCCTGCTTGACTGCCCTCTGTTCTGTCTTCTCAACTGATAGCAGATCTCTTCATTTTAGAGGAGGCACTATGCCAAAGGCAAACTATTTCAATAGAAAACTATGGATAGTTGAAATAGTTGTGCCCTTTGGCAGAGTCAGTTGTGCCCCTGTCTTAGTCAGGCAAACCAAAGTGACAGAATTCACAAAGCACCCTCCCACACACTTGGCAAAGCTAAATCCATCTGGATTTTGGATTTACTACACAGTTCAGACCCTACTCTCCAGACACTCCTACCAGCAAGAAAATAGTCAAGGAGGGAGCAGAGCTTTGGATCTGTGCTATCCTGCACTGTTCCCCTGTAGTTTGGTGGGCCTGTCCACCAGGTTGAAGACAAAACATTCGGCCACACCCAACTCTGTTTGGCTTTCAGCACAGGCTTTTTTTTATTCTTTTGCCACACAAATAGAAAAAATTAGAAAAGAGTAACAAAAGTGATTGTCCTCACCTGGACTCACACCGCAAGGTTCTACTAGCTCCAGGGTCCTGGCCCTCCATTAGCCTAAGAGGATGGGGGGGGGGGGGGGGGGCAATGGTCTTCACTCAGGGGGTGGTCAGAAAGTTTGGCCTGGTGGTCAGGGCTACAACCGGTGACCAGCAGGTGAGTTGTTGGTAGAGCAGCCCAGCCCCTCCCATTCCACCAGTCTCTGAACCAGGGCCCTTTGGGTCTACCAGTGACTTGGTCACAAAGGCTGCCCTCCCTATATTCCCCCCCCCCCCAGCTCAGTCCAAGGCTTTCCCTGCTGGATTAGTCCAAACCTAGAAAATAAAAAGGGATTACTAATGTTCAGGGTTCAGGGAGACCGGAATGCTTCCCTCTCTGACTCTTTCTGGGATAGATCCCCCTTTCCCTCCGGGAGGGCCCTTTGAGGGCAGTTATCCTAAGCCAAGTCTAAACTACTATCTGGATTGGTGGGTAGAGATCGATCTATTGAGGATTGATTTATCATGTCTCTTCAAGACGTGATAAATTGATCCCCAAAGTCAACTCTGGATCTCCAGCTCGCCAAAAGGCACAAGCCAGAGTTGACGCGGGAGCCCACTGTCGACCGCTGCTGCCTTGAGGACGGCAGGTAAGTACTCTTTACCTCTTCAAAAATTCAAGGAGCTCAGTGTATTTAGCGAAACAAAGAGGAAGTTAAGGTATTACTTGATTACAGATTAGAAGTACATACGCAGGGAACAAATATTTAATAATTGGCTCTTCAATTTAGCAGAGAAAGGTGTCACATGATCCAGTGGCTGAAAGTTGATTGTAGATAAATTCAGACTAGAAATAAGGTGTAAAGTTTTAACAGTGAGAGTAATTAATCATTGGAACAATATACCAAGGGTCGAGGTGGATTCTCCATCACTGGCAATTTTTAAATCAAGTTTGGATGTATTTCTGAAACATCTCCTCTAGGAATTATTTTGGGTGAAGTTCTATGGCCTATTTTATACAGGAACTCCTCACTTAACATTGTAGTTATATTCCTGAAAAATGCGACTTTAAGTGAAATGATGTTAAGCAAATACAATTTCCCCATAAGAATTAATGTAAATGAAGAGGTTAGGTTCCAGAGGAATTTTTTTTCACCAGACAAAAGATTATATATATATATATATATATATATATATATATATATATATATATATAAAATCTTTTGTCTGGTGAATATATATATATATATATATATATATATATATATATATATATATATATATACACATACTGTGGCAGGGTGGGCTTGACCCAGCCTGCCGCCCCTTTAAGAGGGAGAAAAGCCCTCTGCAAACCTCCCTGGCAGGAAGGCTAATTAGCCACCTGAGGTGCAGGCCAATCAGCCTGCATGAGTTGCACCTGGCAGCCTCCTTTGGGGGATATAAGGCTGCCAGGAACGAAGCCAGGTGCGGTGGTGGTGGCATGAGCTACCAAGAGCTGAGTGTGTGTTTGTGGAGCTAACCAGAGCTGAGTGTGTGTTTGTGGAGCTAACCAGAGCTGAGTGTGTGTTTGTGGAGCTAACCAGAGATGAGTGTGTGTTTGTGGAGCTAACCAGAGCTGTGTGTGTTTGTGGAGCTATCCAATACTCACTCTGTGGGTGCAGTTGGGGAGGAAGTCCCAACTGGGGGTAGTGGACTCAGCCTCCCCCTGTACCTGCTTAGAGCGCTGTATTCAGAGCTGTGTATTAATGAGCTGTATTCAGAGCTGTGTATTAATGAGCTGTATTCAGAGCTGTGTATTAATGAGCTGTTGAGAGCTGTATATATTGGTGGTGGGGTCCTGCACTGTAAATTAAAGAGCACTGTTTGAAGCAAAAAAGGGTTTCCTGCGTGTTCCTGAGAAGGGGTGAGAGAGCTATCTGCCACAATACACATACACACACATACACATACACACGCACACACACACAGTGTAAGTTTTAAACAAACAATTTAATACTGGTACACACTGATGATGATTGTTAAGCTTGGTTGAGGTGGAGGAGTCAGAGGGTGGGATATTTCCCAGGGAATGCTTTACTGCTAAATGAAATAGCAATTGACTGAGCTCTCAAGGGTTAACTCTAACACTCTCCAGCAGGAAAGGAGGGAGGGCAGATAGAGACAGAGACACACACCCTGTGTGTGTGAGAGAAAGAGAGATTTCTGACTCTTAAGTACGCTACCTTGCTAATTATATCAGTCTGCAGAGACTAGAGAGCTCCCTCAGTAGTGTGTCCCCGCTGCTCTATGGAAGATGGGGTAAGTGGGTGCAGGAGCATGGGGGAGGGGGACACCCTGACATTAGCCCCCTTCTTCCTCACCTCTCCCTGACCTACTGCACATCAAGCAGAAGTCTCAGGGAGCAGCTCCAAGGCAGAAGGCAGGAACAGCACATGGCAGCAGGGGGAGGGACAGCTGAACTTCTGGCAATTGATAGCCTGCTGGGCAGCTGCTGAACAGGGAACTTAGGGGAGCGGGGAGATGATAGGTGGGATGCCAGTCCACCCTGGTTCTAAGCCCCCACCAGCTAGCTGCAATGGACTACTCTTCCTGCAAGCAGTGAACAAAGCAGGCGGCTGCCAAACAACATTAGAAGAGAGCATTACACAACTTTAAATGAGCATGTTCCCTAATTGATCAGCAATGTAACAATGAAACAACGTTAACCGGGATGACTTTAAGTGAGGAGTTCCTGTACAGGATGTCAGACTAGATGATCACAGTGGTCCCTTCTGGCTTTGGAATTTAGAAATAAGGGCTGTAGTAACTTTCTTCCCTTTGGAGCAAGAGGAGAGCACAGAAGGAATTGCGAGGCATCTCTGGAACACAATGCCTTTTGTGCTACTCGTGGGATGAGGCAGTTTGCCCAGTGCTGTGCCTAAAGGAACAGTGTAACCTATGTTGTGTTGTTGTTGGTCCCAGGATATTAGAGACACAAGGTGGGTGTGGGAATATCTTTTATTGGCTTGTCTCTCTCACCAACAGAAATTAGTCCAATAAAAAGATATTACCTCATCCATTTTATCATTCTAATCTAGCCCTATGTAATTTAGCTGGTTCATCAGCCCCCCACTTATGTTCTCTCTCATTTTCCTCTCCTGCTCCCTTTCTTTGTCTCCATATGCTCCCTTCTGAGTTTCTTTCCTCAACACAGCTCAGCATTGGGGAGGCAGGGCAGCCTGGCACTGGCCTTTGAATATATTTAAACACTAGCAACTCAGTGAGCTGGAAAATTGTAACTCTGCAATTTTATTAAAAATAGGCGGTCACCCTACTGTTTGGAGATAGGTTCAGAGACAGCAGGATAATTAATGGACCCTCATGCAACCCAGAGGCAAGAACTGCACATTTTAATACAAATCGGTAAAATGGGATTTTTACCTCTGAGAAACAGACTTTTTGTGTGTGGTTTGCTCGCTGGTACAAGAGAAGAAAGGCTAGATAACATGGTCTTTCTGTGCAAAACTTGAAGAAGCACATCATTATTTTCATCTTTTTCTTTCCTTTGAACTAAGATGGGGGAGGCAACTAACACTAAGGAACTGGAAGCACATTAGAATAGCTTACCATGAGGTCCAAGACAGGGATGTGTTAGATAACTTCCTGGCACTTCATGTGACAATGTTTCAAATCTAACAAGCAGACTTCCCTGTCACCATTACTCATTTTATTTATACAGCACATCTCTGCATGAAGAGCTGCTATGGGAGTTCAGCATATAAACAGTGGCAAAAACACCTTAAAACACACACACAAAACGACAAATTAAAAATAAGGGAGAGGGGGGCTTGGGGTGTTAAATGGGGAGGAGTTACTAACTACAATAGAAGACACTTGAGGAACAAAACATTTCCCACATATTTTAAGGGGGGCGGGGTTCAGTTACATGTACAGACACAGGGAGTTGTCTCCAAGGGACCACTGAAAAGGCTTGGCCAGGGACAAGATGAAGGAGCAGAAAATTTACTGCAGCCTTTGCTCATAAAGTCACTGGTATAGCTGAAATGAAAGAGGGTTTGCAGGATGAGTCGTGAGGCGCAAGGAAGAAGAGGCAGACAGACCCTAACTGTGCGGAAGATGAGGTGGGGGGAGCGAAAGTAAGAAAAATAGGGTACAGTGTGAAACGATCGTTACTGAAATAGCTTTAGACCTGCAATCCTGAGTTTGCAGGATAGCATGCTGCCTTGCTTGACTATTAATCTTTTCAAAAATACCCAAATGAAAGGTGTTTGTAGGCACAGAAATTGGATTCTGAACATTGTGTGTTCTTGGCAGGATATAATCAAGGAGACCAATGAAACTCCACGTCAGAAAAAGGCTTCTTACACCATTTGTTTCCTTACTCTGCTCTTCCATTCCCAATGTTTCCCATTTCACTCTCTCTAGCACACCAATCACCTGGGATCTAAATGTCATGCTCTGCACTCTTGACCTATCCCCTCTTCATTTATACAACATGCATTGCAAACATTACTCATAACCAGTAAGAAGTTAACCAAATAACTGTCAATAGTAATTATCAATACAGCACCATGAAATTTAAACACAACATTAGACAGCAAGTAAATATACTTCTTCACTTATATTGGGCTGAATCAGTACCAGGTCACCACTGAAACCTGAAATGTCATTTCATTGAGATCACAGGGTTCAACAAATATAATGTGGTTACAAAAAACCCTAATCTACTTTAGAGGCCTAAAAGCCTGAGAAACATGTCAAATGGCATTTAGTTTTGATTAGTGTGAACCTCTGATCACTAAACTCTTTCAATTAGCTACATTTGGCTTGCTAATACCCAGTGCAACTCCAATGAAGACAATGGTGTTAAACAGTTCTACATCAAGGCGGAATTTGGCACAATATTCTTCTTCACCTGTTGGCCTAGACTGTTGCATAGCATTTGCTGGTTTTAGGCCCAAAGTGATTGGTCTTCAGCTATAGTAGGTGTGTCTATTATCAAGGGTATGCCTACGCTGAAATCTGAGGGGGTGACTGTAGCACTGGTAGACATACCCACACTAGCACATGCTAAAAAGAGCAGTGTAGAAGGGGTGGCGTGGGCTTCAGCACAGACTGTACAAGGACACCAGGGAGGCTGGGTATGTATTTGCATTGCTAGCCCATACCTCTGACCCTACACTGCTGTTTTTTAGCCAGGAGAGCTAGATTAAAGCTAGCATGGGTATATCACCTGTGAGGCAATAACACCTCTCATTGCAGCATAGACATACCGATAAGTAATCTGAGTATAGTAGGCATTTCAGAGTGGGAATCTTCTCATGAAAATTTCTAAAAAATCATGAAGTAGAATTACTGTTACCATACATGGAGATTTTTTTTAAACCTGTGCTGTTGCTCTGTGTGTTATCCTTCATGTAAACAACACACCTGAGTACTGAAATTCCCTTTTCTGTGTGCGGTTAAACAACTGCTCATCCTCCCTCAAAACGGGTTAATTTTTCTCCAACATTTAAGAAATAGCCCAGAACGGAAGGAAAAAGCATAGCCATATAGTGGAGGTCTGGTTTCTGGGTAAGTGACTCACAAGATTCCTAGTGCTAGGATTTTATGTATTAATCTAACACATTTGCTGATTCAACAGCACTATTTACACATTGCTGCTATTTTGGTGAACTAATTAGTGCTGCACATTTATAGCTTCAGACAAATACTCTGATTTTGTTTTAAAGGAATCCCTCGGGAATTAACCTCAAAGTCCTTCCATTCTTACTCTCTTTGTTCTCTGGCAATTATACACAATTACAGTAAATCAGGTCTAATGCATCACAGGCGATTTTATACTTGTTTCCATAGTCAGACACAGTTGTCTGTTACAGGAATCACTCAGGCATACGGCTTGTAATAAACAGAGTTCCAATGAGTTGGAACCTCCTGCTTCAACAGATACTTGGCCATTTGTTTTTCTGCTGCAGCTCTTTGATTATTTCCCTGCCTTTGACAGAATGATGAAAATGACCACTGGGTTTATGTGCCACCCCCACAAAATGCTTCCCATATTTCAGTAATCAGGCAGAAAATTGGGGAGATGAGTGATGCTAAAGATGTGCATAGATTCTAGAACTCATGGAAACTACAGAGCGCATACTCATGTGGCTGAGATGCTGGTGTGTACTACAATTAAAATGTGCAAATAAATTAGAGTTGGATTCATGATGAAGGCCTACATGTTGCTATTGTCCATACAGTGGTTTTTCTGAAGTTCATCCTTTTCTCTGCTCTTACACCGGAACTGGTGATTGTTTTTAAATAATATTGTCTCAACAAGAATTGAAACCTTTAATTTACAAACGCAAATCTGGAAAGTCAGTTGGATGCCCTAAAACATCAATCATCATCATCATCACCACACACACACACACACACACACACACACACACACACACACACACACACACACACACACACACACGGATGCTCTACCACATCATTTACAGTTAGTAAGCAACATGCCCGATGAATTGCCAGCATTAAACCAAGGCTGAAAACTCTTAACAACCACAGAACCTCACACTATAAATAACTACAAAGGAAACAAGCAAACAAACCAGACCAGAAGACTGCCAGTGATATCATTTTGTGGAGAGAGATTTCCACTGCTGTTGATCCTCGGCAAATAAGGGCCTGCTTCCCATTCTCTCAAAACTATTGTGGGACTGGTCGATAGGTCCACCATTGATGAACCTAATACACTGAGTTACAAGGCAACACTCAATCTTCCTGGTACCAGAGAAGGGAAGTTTTTTTGGCCACAATATAGAAGGAACAAAGAGGTAGCCGTGTTAGTCTGGAATAGCAGAGGTAACAAAGTCCTGTGGCACCTTAAAGACTAACTATAAAGTTTTGAAGCATGAGCTTTCGTGGGCTAATATCCACTTCATCGGATGAGTTAGCAGAGAGGAGCACTGTGAGAGTCCAAATTAGGATTGATCAAATATTCTCCATCAATTTTTTTCTTACACTCTCTGCTTTCTGAGGAAAATTAAATTTTTCACTGAAAAACCAAAACACCAAAAATCAAATGTTTTTGATCAAAAACAAATATTTAGCATCTGAAATGCTGCTATAATACCTGGTGGGAGTTGTATTTTGGGTGCCTCATGCTTCATTCTTCTCTATGAGCCAGACTCCCCAGCCAGATTTTATCTCCAAAGATGCACTCTGCCTTATGACTGTGATGATGTAACTCCACACCTCAGAGATAGTCTGACCAAGATGGGAGCTAGCGTGCGCTGTTCAGCAGTATGTGTTCACCCTGTGTGATGTCCCAGCTCTGCACAGAGAGCTGACATAGCAGATCTCAAGCAAACTGCCCAATGACTACAAAATCTGTTATGGTGCAAAGGTGCTTTGTCAGCTTTATTGTCAGCAAAGCACAATTCTATCTCCCTGGATCAATGTCTACCGTTACACTAGCACATGTATGCCTGTGACAACGGACACAGCTCAGTCAGTGGCAGGACTTTCCACTGCCAACTTGGCTGGACAAAGACACTGCCTCTGAGATACATCTTTATACACCAATACAAACAATTTACATATAACCCTCGATGTATCAGGGTGCCGCCACCCTCTGAAGTATTAGGGTACCACCTATTGCAGGGGTGGGCAAACTTTTTGGTCTGAAGGCCACATTGGGGTTCAAAATTATGTAGAGGGCTGGGTAGGGGAAGGCTGTGCCTCCCCAAACAGCCAAAAATGAATAGTGGACTAACTGGGAACAAAAAGTAACTGGCTGTGAATAGAAAGAAGAGGCCTCTGCTCTTGAATAGTGATACCTATGGTGAAGAGCTGGCCATTTGTGATTTAAAAAAAAAAAACACAAAAAACAAGATGGCATGCAACAATCGGGTGGCCGAGATAAGAGATGAGATCAGAAGGGTTGAGTGTCTCATGAATCCTGAGGAATTCACACTAACTGTAACCACATGCGAGCAAACGACATGCAGAGAGAAAGAAGTGCTCATCTTCAACATCCTTGCGTTGCCAAGCACAACTGAAGAGAAGAGAAGAGGGTGGGACTCAACTGCTGAATATATCAATTCTGCAGAGAAAAGTAGTTTCTATTACTAAGGCCAGACCCTCGGCAGACTTCAATGGAGATATGCTAGTTTATATGAGTTGAGAATCTGGTCCCTAGAGTACTGGGGTGATATATGAGATAAGAGATGACTGTTCAGATAGACTCCACTTAGGCAGAAGGAGCATCAACCTCCAGGCATCAAAACTGACAAGGTTTATTCAGGGGAATTTAAACTACATAAGCAAAAACTCCCTGCACTCCCTATATCAAATAATGTGACATGTACTTCTGAAATGCAACGTAAAACAGAAAATGGAATTCTTCTGATACAAGATGAAGAATAAGGGGATTAATGCACTGAAGTGTCTATATGAAAACAATGAATACCAGAAACAAGGAAAAAGAACTAGACATTATTCAAAGGCAGATATTATGAATGACTGGGCACCACTGAAACCTGTTGCAATGACTTTCATAACGGGAATATCAGTGTAGAAAGAGAAGAGGTGAAGAATGGAAATCCTAGGAGAACAGCTTGTTTCATTGTATTTCATGAATTTCTATTTCTAGATAGAGCCAACATCAGAACATCTTTACTTCTCAAAGCTGTTCAAACTTTTTTGAACCCCAGACTAATATTAATTTCCTCGTTTCCTCATCTCTCTGAACGAGGCAAACTAAATGTTCTGCTGGTCAGAATGGGAAATACCAAACAGAGATACCAGATTAAAACAGGAAATGTACTATCCAAAAGATGACACTCTTGGTCTGAACCATGTAAGGGAATAGGGAATTTGATGTGGCAGAGAAGAGGTTTATTGAGCTGTATGACTGTATATGAAGGCTCATGGGACAATATGCTCAGCAGAGCTTCCAACTTCTGCTTCAGAAAAGAACTGAAATCTGGGGGTCCTGGACATAAGTGAATCCAGCTGATTATGGCCCTTGAGCCTAGGAATATTGCTGGGTACATCAACGGAGCAGCCCTGGTTACCTTATGCCCATATACCCTCTTCCTGAGTGGGTGCTATAACATACTTGCTTTGCATGTGGATGTAACATCGCTGTCAAGCGGGTGACCCAAAGGGCAGTGGACATGGAAGCCAACACAGTTACACTAGAGCTGGATGGAAAATGGCGCTTTCATCTCTCACTGGGACAAAAGTAAATACATATGTATTTATTTAAATGAATGAAGTTTCAAGGAGAGAGAGAAAGATCCCAGACCTGCCTATTGATCAGGGCCTTTATGTGGGGATGACCTGCCTGATGAGCTGCCTCAATGAAGAAGGACTGGAACTTGAACTCTGGTCTCCCCCATCCCAGATGTGTCACCTGAATGCCAAGCTGGGGGCAGAGGGAAATCTCTCAACACCCCCCCTTACTCCCACCCAGAAATTCCATCCTGGACCTGAAAAACTTTCAAAACCTGAAACCTGAAAAAGTTTTCCTCAAAACTGGCATGAGCCCACAAAAAGGTTATTTTGAATGCAACAAATTTTCTCAAAAAAATCCCAATCATCAATAAATTACACTGGTGCGCAGTGTAAGAAAAAAACCACTAAATCATTTTGTATTTGTTTTTTGTTAACACACTTCTACATTTACATAATTATAAACAGGGAAAAGGCAACTCAAACTTGCGACTTGTTCCTGGTAACTGTCTTTTAATCAAATTTGAAGTTAAACACAATTTTGTGGGTGTGCTCTTCCTGTTATTTATATGTATTTTACTGGATCGTTGCACATTTAGACAGGCACTAATTACATCTCCTGCAGCAGAAAGACATGGAACGGTTCAATTCTGCATCCTGGATGCTGGGCCAATAAGTGTAGAATGCACTTAAGTTAATAAAATACTGCTCTTCAGGCTGGAGATAACTAGGACTAGATAAGAAAAGTCAATCATAAAGCTGCTCAAACATTCCTGCCCAAGTCTCCCAACCTCATCAGGCTCCCAAGCTATGAACTCAAACAAAGAGACTGCTGTTTGACTTATTTGTACAAAATTATAGATCCACCATGGCTGTGAATGTGTGATCCAGTTCTGCAGTCCTTCAGTAATGGCTATGCAGAAAGCAGCTGAAACAGCAGAAAAGTGTCCGGAATCACTGGGAAGGGAAAGAAACAGCTCTGCATGATACTGAGGTCATTTACAATGCTAAGGCCATGGGCCAGTATGCTCTGCTTGGCTGCCACCTGTTGTGTTCCATCATGATGAGAATACTCACTAGTTCAGATGCCAGGCGGGGGCTGCTGCGGCTGTGAGCTTTGATCAGCTGAACTTTATATTTAAAGTGATATGAAACCAGACAGTTACTTAAAAAATGCGAATGTTGGAAGGTATTTTAAATTACATTCTATATTGACACACACACTCTCTTTCTCTCTCAAACACACACACACACGTGTAATAACATTGTTTGTTTTGGTTTTTTATTTGACAACCACTGATGCGTCTGCCCTTTGTTTCTCCTGTGAATCTCAGATTACCTGCAGTTGGGTTAGGTATGAATGCGAATGATAAATATAGGGCCTTTCCAAATCTGAATATCAGGGACATTATGGTGACAATCAGAAGGGGCTTCTTTTTAATGCTGCGATTGCACAACAGGAATTTCCTGCTACTTCAGATTTTCTTGCAATCCTGAACTCTGGCTGATGTGGGGCTAAATAGGCTAAATCTAGTAGAGTAGTAGAAGGTTGGGAGAGGAGTCTACCAGTAGATTACTTAAAGATGCTGGTTACTGTTGATGATTAAAGGTAGGAAAGGCCAAAAAACAAGAATTCAGTTTTGCAAAAAAAGTCAAGGTTTTGACATTTGTTTTTGGGGAAAAAAACAAGACCATTTGATTTTTTTAGGGGCGGGGGAGGAGAAGAGAAAATGGAGAGAACCCCACCCCAGAGCACTGCAGTGCAGTGGTTATGGCTCTCACCTGGGATATGAGAGACCAATCTTAAGTCATTGCTCTGCATCAGGCTGATTGTGTCTCCTACATCACAGGCAAGTTCCCTAACTGTTGGACCATCGAATCTCTTTCTTGTTGGAGTTGTACCGTTTTGTGTAAATAATCTATTATTCATTGGTCCAGAGAGAGACACACAGACTGATCTAACTTGATGGATAAGGCACTCACCTTATTCAGAGCGGGGACTGGAACCTGGGTTTCCTATATCCACAGTGGCTATCCTAACCTCTGGACTACGCCTATCTGAGCCTGGGGAAGATATGTGTCACACACTCACTCACTCACATACCGTCTTCTCTTCCCCCCCTACTCTTTGACCTGAGAAAACTTCCCAAAGTTTGTCAAAATGCACGTTTCCATGAAAAGTTTTGGTTTTGACAAATCACCATTCTCCAGTGAAAAAAGCAGCTACTCTTCAGCAGTGTCCTCCTCTTGTCTAGCTGGTTCAACTCAGCTGTAGAGGTAAAGAGGTGAAATGCTTGTTTACACTCGAAATTTTTTGCTATGATTTACCATTGTTGCTAACCATCCATTTCAGCTCTACTCTTGGTAACAACAGTGGAAGCTCCTGTGTAGACAGGGTGCTGGCAGCTATTGGCATTTGAAGTGCTGTGTCAGCATAGGCCTGTTCTGAGCATGCTTAGATGACATGGTGCATAACACATGAGGGCTGCTTGGGGCCATGTCTACATCAGATACTACTCACACTACTACAACCATTAGAGTATGGGAATGGCAGTGGTAGCAACAGTGGAAATGTTTTGGTTTTTTTAATAGAATAGTCACACACAAAGTGGGCTGCTGGAGATCACATAGTACATCAGAATGTTCCCTTCAAAATGGAACCCAGAATCATCATAAGAACTGCCATATTGAACCATGACATATCTTACTCAGTATCCTGTCTCTAACAGTGGCCTATACCAGAGCTTCGTGGGGAGTGTACAAAACAGGGAAACTATAGAATGATCCATCCCTGTCTTCAACTCTTGGTTTTTGTTAGTCAGAAGGTTAGGGTCACTTTGATCCCTGATTATTGTGGCTGCCAGACACTGATGGCCCTATCGTCCATGAACGTATCCAGTTCTTTTTTAAAAAAAACACAGTTATACTTTTGGCCATCACAACGTCCATGGCAACGAATTCCATGGGTTAGTTGTGTGGTGTGTGAAAAAATATTTCCTTATGTTTGTGTTAAACTCGCTGCTTATTAATCTCAGCAGGTGACACTGGGTGTTTGTATTCTCTGAAAGGGTAAACAAACAAGCACTTCTCTATGCACTCCTTCCACACCATTCATGATTTTATTGATGTCTATCATATCCCCCTTAGCTTTTTCTTTTCTGATTTTTTTACTTTCGCCACATGGGGATGCCATTCCATATGCTTGATCGACTCTGTTTCTCTTCTTTGAACCTTTTTGAGATGGCGTGAACAGAGGTGGACACTATCATACAGTTTGTGAAACATTACACTCTCATTAGAGATAATTTACAATCATAGATTAGAACATATTCTCTGCCCACACTTGCTTAAAAATCAACACTGCAAATTCCTTCTGCATCTCCTTTGAAACACACCTCTTTTGAAGCATTGTAGAAAGCATCCCAGAATCCACTGTGCTGCTTCCTATGAAGAATGGTCACAAATCGGTGAGTGCAGAATCATGGAACAAGAAAGGATGAGAGCCCTTGAATTGGACTCACTATAAACAGAAGTCTCTAAGGGGGTACTCTGGCTTGAAAACATTCTTTGTTTTTCATGGTCAGGTTTATCCTGCTATAAAGGATTAATTCAAGCAGACAGCAGGGTAATGCACAGAGACTTCCCTCAGAGCACAAAGAGCAAGGAAGTATCACTTCTGAAACTGTGGTTAACAAATCACAGTAACTGTAGGTATCAATGTGAATGCAGATTCCCCTGTATATGGCTAGCACTATGAAAAACTTACAAACATGCTATAAAAATGTATAATGTTCTCACCTCACCCCTATATTTTCAAAGTTATTCATACAGATTGATGCTGCAGCTTTTGATAGTCCTCTCCCTCAAGGCATTACAGAAAATCATTCAGCAGTTTCCAGTTTCAGTACATCTATACCCATTACTCCAGCAGTAAGGGACTCCGAATATTTAATAAAACTAGTTCAAATGAGGCAACACTGCCTCCCTTTCATATATGACCCCCAAGAACTAATAACAAGCCAGCAATCAGTGCTGCTGTTCAAATTATTCAGTCTTAAAGTTTTCATTTTAATAGTTTGTGAGGATATGTTTGGTTTTGGTCTTGCACTGGCTAATTTAGTTCTCTGCATGCGATTTGAACATTTTTATAAGAACCCACATTGTTTGCAATGACACTTATGGTGAAAAAACTGATCCTCTCTCAAGGCTCCCAGCTTGGTTGACTTCTGTGTGCTCTGATTCGAGCTGAATCTAATATTTAGGCCAAAGGGAATATTAAAGACCATTTATTTCAGGCCTTCCAGAGACAAATGCCAGCATGACTGAAATGTGCAAGTTTGCCTGCTCGACACTAACAACAAAGAGGCAGACACCCTGCGGAGTCAGGATGTCTAAGAGATGAGAACATTAGTCTGCTAAAGTAGAGAGACTTGATTGCAGAGTTGACAAGGGAAAAGTGTTTTATTCACAGAGAAAGCTTCAAATATATAAAAGCTTCAAAGGTAGATATAAAAAGGGTCTTTATCACGTCTCCCTCCCACCCACACAAAAATATTTCATTGCCTTACTGCTATTGACTGCATTACATTGCATAGTTGCCTTTTCATGGCTTTATGCAGTTTTGTAGTAGCCATGTTGGCCCCAGGATATTAGAAAGATAAGGTGGGTGAGGTAATATGTTTTATCGGACTAATTTATTTATTCCCCCCAAAATAGTTTGTCTCTCACCCCAACAGAAGTTGGTCCAATAAAAGATCTTACCTCACCCACCTTGTCTCCCTTTAGTTCTGACATCAGTGCAACAATAACCGTAGCGATAATGGCTACACAATTCATTTAGGATCATTCCACATATTGTAAGGACAGAACAACATTAGCATAGATTGACCTCAGGACTTCCAAACTGTTTGTGATTCAAAAATATATATAAGAAAGTGTGGCTTTATTAAGTCTGTTTTTCCCCCTTCATAGTGGAAGTATAAATATGAGCTGCTTAAATTTTCAAAAAACCAAATGCTAGTACCTGAAAGTTTTCCCTATCTCATGCTGTTAGGTAGTTTAGTACAGTAGTTTCAATTCAGTTCATTTAGGATTTGATCCTATGCTCAATGGCAAAGCTCCCATTGGGTTTAATAGTGCAGAATCTGGGCTACAGAGGACAACTGTGCACATCCCTAAAACACCACTGCTACTGATGGTATCTACATAACTGTCTTACGAAGTGTCTATACTTAGTGACTGACAGCCTCTAGAAATTGTGAACTGTACACATAAGGTATTTTCTTTAGTTTCTTGAACAGGATACGGGCCTTGTGATGGAAATACAATAAAGGATAATTTATAGGCACACAAAGCAAATGGTTTTGATGAGGGCTGTCAGGTTATTAAAAAACTTAATCATGATTAATTGTATTGTTAAACAATAACTGAATACCATTTATTTAAATATTTTTGGATGTTTTCCACATTTTCAAATATATTGATTTCAATTTCAACACAGAATACAAAGTGTTCAGTGCTCACTTTATATTTATTAAAAATATTTGTACTGTAAATATAATATATTATTTCCAATTCACCGAATAGACATACTGTAGTACAATCTCTTTATCATGAAAGTTGAACTTACAAATGTATAATTATGAACAAAATATAACTACATAAAAAAATAAAAAATGTCAAACTTTAGAGCCTACAAGTCCACTTAGTCCTACTACTTATTCAGCCAATTGCTCAGGAAAACAGGAGACAATGCTGCTCACTTCTTGTTTACAATTTCACCTGAAAGTGAGAACAGGTGTTCACATGCCACTGTTGTAGCTGGTGTTGCAATGTATTTACATGCCAGATGCACTAAAGATTCATATGTCCCTTCTGCTTCAACCACCATTTTAGAGGACATGTATCCATGCTAATGATGGGTTCTGCTCAATAAAGATGCAAAACATTGCAGACTGACGCATGTTCATTTTCATCATCTGAGTCAGCTGACACCAGCAGAAAGTTGATTTTATTTTTTGATGGTTCAGGTTCTGTAGTTGAGTGTTGCACTTTTAAGACTTCTGAAGCCATGCTCCACATCTAGTCCTGTTCAGATTTTGGAAGGCACTTCAGATAGTTAAACCTTGGATTGAATGCTGTAGCTTTCTTTAGAAATTTCACATTAGTACCTTCTGTGCATTTTGATAAATCTGCAGTGAAAGTGTCCTTAAAACAAACAACATTCTGGGTCATCATTTGAGACTGCTAAAATATATGGCGGAATGTGAGTAAAATACAGAGCAGGAGACATACAATTCTTCCCCAAGGAGTTCTGTCACAAATTTAATTAAACACATTGTTTTTCACACAAGGGTCATCATCATGGAAGCATGTCCTCCATGGCCAAAGCATGAAGGGGCATACACATGCTTAGTATATCAGGCATGTAAATACCTTGCAATGCCAGCTACAAAAGTGCCAGGTGAATGCATGTTCTCACTTTCAGGTGACATTATAAAGAAGAGGGCAGCATTGTCTCCCATAAATGTAAACCAAACTGTTTGTCTTAGAAATTGGCTGAAGAGAAGTAGGACTGAGTGGACTTGTAGGCTCTAAAGTTTGACATTTCTCTGGTTTTCAGTGCAGTTATGTAACAAAAAATATATCTAAATTTAGAAGTTGCACTTTCATTATAAAGAGATTGCACTACAGTACTTGTATGGGGTTAATTGAAAAATAATATTTCTTTTATCACTTTGTGCAGTGCAAATATTTTTAGTAAAAGTAATATAAAGTGAGCACTCTATACTTTGTATTCTGTGTTCCAATTGAAATAAACATATTTGAAAATATAGAAAAACATCCAAAATATTTAATACATTTCAATTGGTATTCTATTTTTAACAGTGCGATTAAAGCTGTGATTAATCATATTTAATATTTTTGAGTTAATTGCATTAGTAAACTGCTATTAATTGACAGCCCTAGTTTTGATGTTAATGAATGATTATTGTCAAATATGTACAAATAGAATACAGTACGTCACATGTAGCACCTCTTCACCTTTAAAACATTTTGGATTGCTTACCATGTGACAATCTGTCCTAAGATACTGTTGGATCAAAGATTAAGAGAAAAACTATTGCCTTTAGTCTTCACATGAAAGCATTTATAGAGTCAATGTTCTAAATCTCCACTGGCAACATATTCAGAAGTGGCCAAGGATGGAGTCCTTAAGATTTACAGGCTCTTTCAGCTATGTAATTATGATACTTGAGTAGTAAGGAAGTAATACTTTACCTGGATATTCAGCGACTAGGTTATAGATTAAGCATGACATACTTTTAAGCCCCATAACAGAAACCATAGAATGGATCACTAGGGGCATTGTTGCTTTATCAGCTAACCCACTTCCTGATTTTTGCGGATTTTTACTAAATATAGTTTCACAAAGCGATGCTGCTCATCTGCCATGATTTCAGATAATCCAGAGCCACATTTTATTTCCAAAGTGAATTCAGTGGTTATGAAAGATGTCAGATTGACAACACGCAAAACTGATCTAACAGGTACAACCCTAATTTCCTCATCAGTGCTCTTCCACTCTAATCTGAAAAGACCATCTCTACAGGTGAGAGGGAAGTTTCTGTCTCCATGCCCATGCAGTTGTTGTCCTCTAATGAGTCTGTTCAACATAGGTCATTCATTGTGCTGGTGGTCAATTAAAAAATGGAAACACAGCTAACAACTGGATGGACACTCCTTTCAAATACATCACTGGCCAGCAAACAGATGGCGATGACTTTCAATCACTACCATCCTGATCTAGACTGAAACTGACAAATTGGAGCTGAAAGCCTCCATTCTATCATCAGTCTCTTATATTAGATTGACACTTCCACTGCTTGCATCCGACGAAGTGGGTATTAGCCCACGAAAGCTTATGCTTCAAAACTTTATAGTTAGTCTTTAAGGTGCCACAGGACTCTTTGTTACCTCTGCTATTCCAGACTAACACGGCTACCTCTCTGATTCTTTACATTAGATTGTGTCTGCCCCCATTTTTTCATATTTGCACCTGTTTTCAAATTGATCAGTCAGATAAGCGAAAAAACCCACAAAAACATATCTTGCTCAAAAAATTAATGAAGAAATTGCAGAGGTTAAGGCCTGTCCCTGGTTTCTCCCCACTTCATCTTTGCGGCCAGTCACCAAATATTTTAGCTAAATGCTGGTGTGACCGGGCAGGTCCCTCTAGATCAGTGATACTCAGATCTCAGTGGTTCTGAAGCCAAATTGGTGATCAACATTACCCAAGAAAGTACAATAGTGTGAATTCATTGTTTCATTTACTATAGTACTGTTCATATTTAAATAGTATGACAGTGAAATATTTAGTTTTTATATATTATTGTCACAGCAAATAAGTTAATAATTTAGTGCAAGCTGATAATTTAATTGGTTAATAACATAGTAGAAACATCCTGATTGGTTAATAATTTAGACTGGTTAATAATTAAATCACAGTGTTTTAATATCATGTGCTACAAAGAGTCATAGGAGACACATTAAAGAGTCATTTTGTGACTCAAGTCCCGCTGAGTATCACTGCTCTAGATTAAGATGGTTGCATATTGCAATCCATGCAGTGTGGGGAAGTTTGCATGTTTGCCTCCTACTTCCCTAGCCTTCTGCCTCCCTGCTATACCTGCTCTGTGAACTTCACAGCCTACAACCTGCTACCTTCCATCAGAACTACATTTAAAACAAATGAAACAAGCAAGAAGGATGTCCTATCATCCAAGCCTCAGATTAATTCCTAAACTGGAGGTCTTTATGTAACTAGGAGTAATTATGTAATGTGCAATGAGTAAAATTATACTGTAGTACAATATGAAGTATTAAGGTTTATTATGGTGTTCTGAAAGATGGCATCTAAGGAGAAATGATTAATAGTTAAAAAATAAAGTCTACAAACACAGTGCCAGCTATACCAGATTGCTGCGAGTTTCTTACATGGAGCAGCATCTGTGGACATGAGACTGAGATTCCAAATCTATTTCTATTTGTGACCATGTTTTCATAGATTAGGCAGGAAGGGACCACTGTGATCATCTAGTTTGACCTCCTGCATAACGGAGACATAGCACTTCCTTGAATTAATTCCCATTTACACTAGAACATGTTTCAGAACACAAACCAACAACAACCCCTGCCCCCCTCTAATCTGGATTTAAAAATTTCCAGCAATGAAGAAGCCACCATGACCCTTGGTAAATCCTTCCAATGGCTAATGACCTTCACTGTTAAAATTGTTTGCCCTATTTATTTAAACCCAGAAATCAAATTATGGAATGCTAGTTCATTAAACCACTACGACCTTTCCTCTTACATTTTTAGATTACTTTTGTAGTGCTTACCTGAACAGCATGTGTCTTCCAAGTGCCTGGTGTATGCTGATTGCAATATCTTGTTAGCTTTAATTCTAGAAGGCATTCCAGCTGCACCCTTAAGTTCTGAGGAGCTTTACTCTCAACAACTCAAGAGCATGCCTTCTACAATAGTCATATTGCTTAAACTCTACACAGGTAAAACTGTTCAAAAGGCCGTGCTTGATATGTACCAGAGGTTAATTTCAGAAGTCTGAACAACTAATGCTTTGAGTGAAAACAAACAAAATATACATTTGTATTTGTAGTTGTAAACAAGAAGGCATGCTGGGTAGGTAGCCTGAAGCTAGCAGAATTTTTTTAAAATCCTGAGACTTGCCTTTCCATTATTTATAGGCTGGAGAAGATTCATTGTTTGTGAAACAACAGGCAGCTCTTGTGCTACATCTATTGACATAGCAAAACCTTTTAGAGGGAATTTGCTTTGATATCCTGTAGATATTTTCTCCTAAAGTCTGGATTTCTTAAATACACTGCATTCAAATGGCGCGCACACACTCCACTTTACCGTGAGCTAAACCCCATGTGGTAAGAGAATGATCAGTGGTGTTGTATGGGATTTTTAATGAGGAAATTAGTAAAGCATTAGTTCTCATTAATATGAATAAAGGCACATTCCATAAAGACATCAGCGAAGAGTGAAATAAAGGTTATTTACATGAAGTTTGTGTGTTCTCTGTAGAACCCAGCATTATGTTAGGATACTGCAGTCACTCTATTAGCACAAATCAGGGAACAATCAGAGAAAGGATACTAAAAGATTAATTTCTTCCCCAGGAGGGCATACTGTGCCCCAAGAGAATACTTCATTCACACTTCAATTCTCTCATCTTGTGTGTCAGCCTGAGACAGGTACAAAGGCTCAAGAAACCTAATTCATGCCTTGTATAAATCCACTGAAGTTAGAGGAATTACAGCAGGAATTAATTTAACCCTTTGTTTCAAAACAGTTTTGCCTTCTTTGATATCATCATTATTTATCATACTGCAATAGGATCTAGTAATTCCAATCAGGATAAGTGCCCCGTTGTGAAAGACACTGTACAAACTGATAGTGACACAGTCCCTGATTTTAGGGTTTTACAATCATAGGGCTTGTCTTCACTAAAGCCGGCAGGGATCGATCTTTTGGCGATCGATTTATCACGTCTCGTCAAGACACAATAAATTGATTGCCAGCGGTGCCCCCATTGACTCCGGAACTCCAGCTCACCAAAAGGCGCAAGCTGGAGTCGATGGGGGAGCGTGCCGCCACCTGCCACCACCGTGAAGACGGCAGGGAAGTCGGCTGTAGATACGCCGAATTCAGCTACATTGTTAACGTAGCTGAATTTGTGTATCTACAGCCGATCTACCCCCCAGTGAAGACCAGCCCTAAGGCAATGATGACTGAGGGCTTGTCTACACTAACATGCAGCATCGATCTAAGATACGCAAGTTCAGCTACATGAATAGCGTAGCTGAAGTTGACATACTCAGATCTACTTAGTGCAGTAAGCTGACAGCTGATGCTCTCCTGTCAACTCCACTTGTGCTCCTCGTTCTATATTAGACATGATAAAACGAACCCCACTGGATTGATCACGGCCTTCTACTTCAGTGGGTAGTATAAAAAAGCTCTAATTGAATCTACACTGATTTCAATGGGGTTCTACACAGGTGCTGTGATTTGCTCACACAAATCCTTTCTTGTAGGCATCAGATAATCATTCCTTGTTGGCGTGACTGAAGAAGTGATAGATGGCACTCCCTGGATGGGGCCATATAAAATCACACATGACCAAATGATTGGAAGATTACTACTAAACATAAGGAAAGCTTATGCTTCAATACTTTAGTTAGTCTTTAAGGTGCCACAGGACTCTCTGTCACTTCTGCAATTCCAAACTAACACAGCTACCTCTCTGATACTAAACAAAGTTTGTCATTGGCTAAACTTTCAGTTAAACCATGTTCAGCACTAAACTCAGCTGGACGTGTTGTCAGCAATAGATACCTTTCCCAGCAGAAACAAGGCTTCGCTGGTTTGGCTTGAATGGTTGCTAGAGTGGAGCAGCTCTGTTATCCATGTGTGACAATCAGGGTCCAGACACCTGGGGAGAGAACAGGGTATCTGAAACCTAAAGAATAAGCAACTGATTCAACTGTTTGAATATAATATTGTATTATAAAAGTGCATCGAGTAAGATCTTTTATGAAAGCCAGTGACACACTGGTGATCAACATATTTGTGAAATGTACATATTAACACTATATTAGGAATTATGGATACCTACTGCTACTATACTTTAAAGTCTGTTACCAAACAAACTAAGAAACAGCTTTTCTCCCAGACATAGGGGAAGGTAGCTATCTCCCTGTCCCTAATGTAAGAGAAGCATTGTGGAGCCAAAACAATGGAAAACTGATTTACATACGAGTCAACAGTGAAATGGGAAGCCAACAGGAAAAGAACAGCAGCAGCAGGTCATCCTGACTTTGGGGAAATAGAAGGAGAACAGAAAAGCCATTTTGGCATCCATCACTGAGGAAATACTTCTTTGTGACTATGAATTGTGGATCTCCAACTATGTGGGTTAGTGACATTGAATGCATCAGTAGGTGAGAACACTCACTGATTGAGACAATGCATGGAACCTGTTAAGTTTTAGTCTCTAGAAAGCATGTTTAGCCTTTTCTCTTTTATAAGCATTTTCTGTCTTTATCATCCCTGCTTAGCATCACTTAAATCAATTCTTTATTAATACACTTATTATTGTTTTACTATAAATTCAGCACGGCACTAGTACATTAAAATGAGGCATGCACCATGAGTTGAGCCAACTGGTTGGTGTTTATTATGTAGCTTTGGAACCAGAAGACTTGCTAATTTCTGAGTGTGTCCAATGATAGGGGCTGGATACTTCAAAAGAAAGCTCTTCCAGGGGCTCTGGGAACTGGATTTGCTGTATGTTACTGTCAAGGCAAGGTTAAGACTGGCAGAGCATTGAGGAGTTTGCTAATGAAGCAGATGAATTGGTCTGGCAGGGCTGACACACAGTTTAAGCTCTAGCAAAAGCACTCCCTTGCTGAGGCAGAAGGGTAACAGTGGCTTATGATTCTGGGTGGCCTGAGATATATCACACCATGCCCAAGAGCTGTAAATATATATATATATATATGTGTGTGTGTGTGTGAAAACTAGCACTGTAGAAGGTTGAGCTTCTCCAGAAAATCATTGATGCTATTTGGAGGGAGCCCAAGTTGTCCCTCCTTGACTGAATAGAGTGTTTCTTTGAGTACAGCTGTTGAGAAAAGAGTAAGTAAAAACTGAGGCAAAAGAGGGACCCTGGTGCTCTTTGCTTTACAAGTCTTAAATTTATGAAGCTGCTTTTTATTTGAGTGGCTAAAAAGATATTTTCTTTTTGGAAGTACTTTTTCCTATGGGTTCAAGTGACACATTTTCTCCATAATGTATCTGTTCTGCTGCATCATATCTAAACAATGTACAGGGCCCCAGAAGATGTCACCACACATACTAGGAACTTTATATATATATCTGAATGCTAACAAAGATTACATAAGCAGACAGAATCGTCTAATCCCTTTGTATCTGTCTTTCAGATGGGTATACTTGGATTTTTCCCCCTTCTTCCTACCTCTTATCTTACGCCTCTTCTTTCTCCTTCTATGAGGAGGGGAAAAAAAGCTATTCTTCAGTTGCTGTTCAGAGAAAGAGATGGACCTTCCACTATGAGGTTCTGGTTTTAAAGTAAGCAGAGGAAGTGTGCTAAATTACCAGGTCATAGCATCTCAAACTGTGAAATTCATGAGATCTCATGAACTATTGGTAGGCAAGGCTAAACCAGAGAAGAGAGGTCACCAAAAAAACCTCTGCAGACACTGTTGTGGACAGTTCATTGGGTGGTCCTCTTCCCATGAGAGAGTATTGAGTCAATGCCCCCCACTAGGGTGCTAAGGGAGCTGATTCTTCTGGATGCCATTAAAAACAGGTTCCTAACCACATACATTCCTTAAAGATTCTATGACACCTTTTGTAAAAGTAGGTTTGTTAAACACTGGGTTATGGCCCAATAACTACTTGGAAGATTGTATTCGGTGTATTGAAAATAAGACCTCTATTGTTTTCAGTTGGATAAAGTAATCTGCACTTGTTGACCCAACTTATTAAGTAGTGTGTTTGTGTGATGTTAAACAGTTACTGTGTCACATATACCTCTAGGATGAGGCTCAGTAATGGCCGAAATGATTCCTATATATATAACTTGCATTGCAATCAATTTGTAATATATTTCTCTCCCTTACAGGAGTTTTATGTGGCATAAGTAATTCTAGTTTGTAAAACACTTTAAGTGCCTTAAAAGAAAGGTGATGTGGAAGTGTAAGGTTATATTATATATTACGGTTATTTATTCTGCAGAGAATGTTGTGATTGAGACAAAGGGCTATATAGAGAGTGATCTTTTGGTTTCCGCAGCAATTCCTCTCTGTAGTCACTCTAGTAGCAGTCCATTGGGATCTCAGCCACAATCCCTCAGTTTTCTGGGAGGTATTGTAGTCTCCTCCTCCTTATATGAGGGCCAGCTAATTAAGTTCCAGCTCTTTCTCAGATGCAGCAGGTAGGGCTAGTCACCCCTCTGGCCCCAGAGGAATGGTATCCCTTATACTTTCACACTACTCTCTTTAGCTATTTATAGGAAAGAGACCACAATGACATTTCCCCCTAGTTTTACTTCTTTCAGATCATTTAAACCTACAAATATGTGCTTCTCCCAAACTGAAATACAAACCAGAACAAAGCAGAATGATACACAGTGCTCTTGTCCAGGTGCCAGGCAAAGCCTAAGTCCTTGAATTCCACGAGTGCAAGAAATGCCCAAGCTAGCCAACCTTAAAGTTGGTGGGGAGGGGCCATAGCCTCATGTCCCCCGTCTGCTCTAGTCACCCATCCTGGCCAGCTGTAGAAGGGAGCATGCCCTGCCTCATGCCTACCTCTGTGCCAGTGGAGTTCCTGTGTGATGTGGAGTCATGCAGCTCACAACACAAATCACTGATTCAGTTGTTGTGGTGCTGTCAGGCATTGATTCTTAGTGCACAGCATGATTATTTCTCTTTCGCTGAGTGAGCTAAATTATGTCAATATAATCAGATTGCCTGCACAAAGAAAATATTAATAGGCCTGACTAAAATATGAACTGAAATTGAAGTAAAAAATAAAAGCAGTAAAGATGTGTTATTAATCATTCCACATGTCAATATCCATAACGTGATATTAAAAGTCAGCCATAATATTTTTGTTAACTCAGGAAATGGTACTTTGGAATGATATTATTAATGATTGCACTGTACAATATTGTACAGGGCATTTCATGATGACTGTATGAATGCTTATGGCTTACACTACACTTTAAGGATTAAGGACTAGTCTAACATCTTCCTTATGGCTATACTGTAAGACTAGTATCATTTCACCTTTTAGATCCAGCATGCTTTGGGCTATACCACTGCCTGCCATTTACAATGTAAACATAGCAGCAGCAGCAATAATGTATTTAGTCAGGCTACAGTGATACACTAACATCAGGAGTTAGAAGGGTAGTAGGAATAAGAGCTAGCTGTATTGTCTTGGCAACATGCAGTCACAGAATTTATGCACCCAGGCCTGTAGAGCCCCCTCCATTGAACTGGGTCTTGGGGGGCTGCACTGATGAAGTGTAGTAAATCACAGAGGGTCCCAGAATTGTGCAGAGTCAAGACATTTTTGTAGATGGCCTTCTGACTTTAGAAGATTGGGGAATCTACGAAAATTGGAGGTCAGAATATGTTTCTTCTGGGGGTGGCAGGATTCTCACATTCCAATGGAAGAATAGGAAGAAACTCCATATGGGAAATCTCGTGGAGTTTTCCTACCTCCTGACCTCCCATACATGTGTTTCCCAATGGAAAAGCATGGTCTGGCCCTAAATTATTATTGCACAATAGTATTTGTCAAGCAAAATATGGAGGCTATAGTTGCTTGGTTTTTTCCACTGGACTTCCACAAATTTGGATCTTTAGTAGGAAAGCTTTTGATGAGAGCAACAGAAAACACTTTCATTGGTGCATAATGAAAACTTAGTCTGGATCTGCAGAAGTGACAAAGAGTCCTGTGGCACGTTAAAGACTTAACAAAAGTATTGAAGCATAAGCTTTCGTGGGCTAATACCCATTTTGTTGGATGCAAATGAAAACTACAGTCAGTCAAGTAATACACAAAAATACTACAAATAGTTTCTGAATACTTGGGATTTGTCTGGATCTCAGCTCTCTAGCTAGAGATATAAAGGACAATAAGAAAACAATCTACAAATGCATTTTAAGCCAGAGGGAGACCAAGGACAGGATAGGCCCATTACTCAATGAGAGGAGAAAGACAATAACAGAAAATGTGGAAATGGCAGAAGCACTAAATGCCTTTTTTGTTTCAGTTTTCACCAAAAAGCAATTGGATGTCTAGCATAGTGAACATTGGTGAAAACAAGGTTGGATCTGAGACTAAAATAGGGAAAGAACAAGTTTAAAATTACTTAGATAATTTGGGTGTCTTCAAGTCGGGAGGGCCTGATAAAATATATCCTAGATTACTCAAGAAGCTGTCTGAAGAGATATCTGAGCCATTAGTGATGATCTTTAAAAAGTCATGGGAAATGGGAGATTTTCCAGAGGATTTGAAGACAGCAAATATAGTGCCATCTATAAAAAGGGGAATAAGGACAGCCTGGGGAATGACAGTCCAGTCAACTTAACTTCAGTACCTGGAAAGTTAATGGAGCAAATAATCAAGCAATCAATTTGCAAATACCTACAAGATAATAAGGTGGTAAGTACAGTCAACATAGATTTGTCAAGAACAAATCATGTCAAACCAACCTAATAGCTTTTGTTGACAGGGTAACAAACTTTGCTGATGGGGGGAAGTGGTAGATGTGGTATGTCTTGACTTCAGTAAGCTTTTTGAAAAAAATTGTTTTGATAGTATCAGAAGGTTTTTATTTTGATTGATTTAATTTCAACTGGTATACTACATTAAAATATTAAATATAGTTGTACATATTGTATAAACAAATTCATATAACAGTTAAACATAGTATAACAGTGAAAATGCAACATTTCCACACTATAAAAAATTAAATTTTCAACATTACTGAAACAGAACAGTGTGGTTTTTTTTCCCATCCAACATTTCCTCAAAATTGACTGGTTACCATGAAATATTTTGATTGTGATGAAAGTGCATTATTGAATAGAACATTGTTCTGTGGAAAACTTTTTGACCAGCACTACTAGTGAATGCATTCAATCTTATCATATTTGTTGTGTTATAATTCACATTGGCAGCATTTCTGTAATGTTTTAATGCTTTTGTACACACTATTAGGTTAGCTATATGAGAGCATGGGATACTTATTTTCTGGCTTTGTGGCTCTTGCCACTTTCAGCTTAGGTTTTGTCATCTTCAGTAGTGACCAATCTCAGCTCCTGAAACCTTTTTCTGAATGGACGTAGGTAATGGGTCCAGGAGGCGTGGAAACACCAAAGTGATCATCCAGACAGATTTGCCAGGGAAAATTCTGTTGCCTCCATTATAGCTGTTGGGGCCCTGCCTACAGTGTAATCAGGACCTTAGACGTGGGGCTGGGGATGAGGAACCTCCACAAGGGGGGTCCATAGTTTGTCTGATACTGAAACTCTCTTCACCTTCTCACACAGCAGGATTTTCAGAGCAAGCCAGGGGATGTGTATACTGGGCACTGGGATGGAGCAGCAGAGTAGACTGTTATCTCTCTGTGCATGGAGGGGGGCTGGTTTCATATACCCATCTAATTACTTGGACTAGGGATGGGGAGGATTTGGCCTGGAGTAAGTTCCCTGTGGAAAAAAACAACATTCCCCAATACATTTATAGAATGCTTCTCAATCTCTGGAGTGTGGAATTTTTAGTGAAATTCAAAACTTCTCTGAGTTCTATCCATGCCCAGTGCTAATGTCAATCACTTACTGTATTCATAAAAGTAAATGCTACATCTGGCAAAAGTCCTGTTATGCTTCATAGAATATATACAGTACCAAAGAGCAGGAGAGTCAAAATTTGCCATGATGTTCTCAGAAACTCAAGATAATGGCCCACAGAGCCTGAAAAGATAGTGACCCTTTGCATTATGTCAAGGGAGATGTGGAGATTTATCTTTCACCAGCCCAAATACAACCTCCAGCAGGTTCAGCTTCCAGGAATCAATAATTCAAGGTCTCAGAGTGGAGCCATTTGGCTGTTTTTGTCTACATGTCAGAAGCCATGAGCCATATATACACCCCAGGCTGTGAAGTACTCCATCTTAAAAAGTGTGGCAGTAATTTAATCAGCGGACACTTTTATATGAAATGGATTGAGATGCATCAGGCAATCCTAACTGCTTTGCTTCCAGGATCTGAGTTACTATGTAAATTAGCAAGAATGACAATTTACTAGTCATCAGGCAGGAGCACAGCCTCTAGGTATCAAGGCACTATCAAATGTTACTTTTTTGATGTCTGCACCCACATAAAAAGTCCTTTGCTTTAGGGCAAGGGTGGGCAAACTATGGCCTGCGGGCCATATGCTGCCCAACGGCCATTTTTATCCGGCCGTGCATTCCCAGCCAGGGGTGGCAGGCGAGCACCACTATGAGTACAAGGGTAACTTAGTTTCCAAACACAGTAACTGGTTTCTAGAGCTGGCTGGGGGAAAACATATTGTGATAATTTTCAAAACAACAAAAATATTCATTTTTGTTAATAACTTTGATATTTTTCTATTTTTCATCAAAAAGTCATTCCTCACTGGACCAGGTTTTCATTACATTTTTTTGATCAGCTCTATTGGTTTCTCTGTTGATCAGTGAATGTGATTTAGGGACATATCCAATAGTTCAAAAAGGCTGCCAAAGAACTTTTAGATGGTAGCAGCATTTTATCACTATTTATCTGTATTAGGTTTGAACCGGTGACCTAGAGATGAAAGGCTTTAGTCCATATCCAATTACTAGTCCCCTGAGTCATTCAGTCCCTGAAGAATGTGAGTCATTAATTGAACTGCTCTTTTGCTGACTGTATCTTTCCAGGAGCTTCATAACCTACATAGAATTACAATATTTCTCCTATTCTCCCTGTATGTATGTCAGATACTTACATCTCTAGTTATTTTGCTCGCTAACCTCATAGGAGCTGGGTAAATGGCATTATCAAAATTGCATCTCCCTGATTCATTATTTCCAATTTTATAAAATAGCTGAGTTTGTGAAGACACTATCAAAAAGGTTTTTAAATAAACATACTTAATCTTCAGGAGATTAAAAGAAATAGTATGGGAGACATAATAATTATTTTGCTCAAAAGCCATCAGAAATATAAGGTACAAGAAAAACACATCAAACAAATAGGCACAATAGAGAGCATTTCAATGAAGAAATAATCACACTGAAGGATTTGCTTCATAACAGTGGCCTAAATATTGCCCCATATGTAAAGTGAAAGGAACTAGAAATAATAATAAAAAAGATTAACATCCCACAGTGTGCTTCAAAAAATGTCTGCAGCTAATATCCAGTCTCATTTATTTTTAAATTACTACCTGAGATTTAATCTTGTCCAGCTGACACAAAAAATTAAAATAATTGAAGAAAACAGGAAGAATGAAGCAAAGATGATCCATTTCTTGCATGACAATTTTTTTTATTGATAGGAATGAAATGATTAGGCAATCTGTTTTCAACTTGATAGCAAGAAAACACCACTGAATGTGTGATTAGCTCAAATTTTCCATGGAAAATATATGGCATGTAGAAAGATTGCAGGGCTGGTCAGGACACAAATTCCTGGGAAGTAATATGGATTCAGCGTGATAGAAAGAGGAATTTATTCAGTGGATCGGGAATTCCTCTGCTAGTCAGTCTGGATGAGAAGGGGCAATTGATGCAGAATAACACCCAGTTTTCACACAAGAAAGTAGATGTGCAGGCATTGTTAGGTGTCTGTCCACCTCTTGAGCTGGTATAAATTGGCACAGAGCCAGTGAAGTCAATTGAGTATGATGATTTATGCCAGTTAAGGATTTGGTTCCTTATTTAAAGGCAACTGGTAGAAATGCAGATATTCATTTATAACATGCCTGAGAAGCAATAATAAATACATAATAGTAGTAATACCTAGTTCTTATATAGCCCTTTTCATCTTTAGCTTTCAAAGTGCTTTACCATTGAAGTCAGCATTATTATCCCCATTTTACAGACAGGGAAGTGACTTCCCAAAGGTCACCCAGAGGAATATTTTGAGGCATACCATGGTATTTGAAGTTAGGAATTTGATTAACTCTTAAAGTTACTTTCCCACTTTCTTTTTTGCTAGTGGCTTTTCCAATGGCTAAATATTTGGAGTAAAACTGCAAAAGGCCCAGTCTTGCTTCCATTCACTTACCTGGGACAGAGTTGAGCCCTCACTGTGCAAGTATTCTGTTAATTAAGACTGCACACATCTTAGTGATGTGCACTATAGTATTTCATCTGCTCCAAAACATTTTACATGTGTAAAAATGCAAAGTTCACCAAAAGAACAGAAACACCATCTGAATATATGATCTCATGAAACATTTTTGGTTCAGGCCTATTTCTAATTACAACCACCAATTCTTCACTCATAAGCAACTAAATAACACTGAAAGGCAAATAGGCTGCCTTCAAACCAGTCAAAAACAGTGGTTAAGCAGATTGAAACAAGAGGAAGAGCTCACTGCACCAGTCAACGGCCCTGTCTTCACTACCACTTTAATTCGATTTTAACGACTTTAGGTCGAATTAAACGTGTACCTGTCTTCACATACATGCTCTTAACGTCGATGTAAAGGGCCCTCAAGATCGAAATTGGAACTCCAGCCTGACGAGAGAAATAAGGCTAATCTCGACATTCCAAGCTCGACTGTGGGCTAGTGAAGACGGAACCCGACATTAATAGCCTCCAGAGGCTGTCCCACAATGCTCCATTCTGACCACTCTGGACTGCCTCACTGCTCCACTGTGACCGCTCTGCACTGCACTCTGAACTCGCTGCTCTGGCCAGGTAGATAAGACCCGGGAACATTTGAATACCATTTCCTGTTTGGTCAGCGTGGCCAGCTCACCTGAAATGTTCAGTCGTCATTCAGAGCAATCAGCAGCACTAGCCGCCATGCAGAGCTCAGCATCACAAGACTCCATGCAGAGCTCATCTACCCTGGAAACCAGCCAGAGGAGAAGAGCTCCAGCATGGCCCACTCGTGAGGTGCTGGATCTCATCGCTATCTGGGGAGAGGAATCCGTGATGTTGGAACTACGCAACAACAAACGGAATGCCAACACCTATGGAAGAGTCTCCAAGGCCATGCTAGAAAGGGGCCACAACAGGGACACCACACAGTGCCGCGTGAAAATTAAGGAGCTGCGGCAATCGTTCCAGAAAGCCAAGGAGGCAAATGGACGATCAGGGGGCGCGCCACGGACATGCAGGTTCTACAATGAACTAAATGCGATAATGGGGGGCGCCCCCACCACCATCGCGCCGGTCTGCGTGGACTCCGCAGATGGGATAATCGTCAGGGAGGAGACTGATTCCAAGGAGGACGACCATGAGGAAGAGGAAAATCTCACGGAGCGGCAGGAGCCCAGCGGAGAACCCGTGTTCCCAGAGAGCCAGGAGCTGTTTATCACCCTGGAGCCAGCACCCTCCCAAGCCTCCCAGGGGGGTAAGTGTTTCTTTTTTAAGGGATTACATGATGCGTGATTTTGTAAAGGAAGCATTTATTAATGAGTGACTTGCCCTAAGGTCTTAGCGTGCTTTCATTGCTGGTCAATTTCTACTCAAAGAGTTTGTCAATATACTCCGGGATTGACCAGAAGTCCTCCGCGGACATTTCAAGGAAGCTATCCAGGAGGTAGCGATGAATCCAGCGCAGCAGATTTCTGGGGAGAGCCGCCTTATGTGGTTCCCCGTGATAGGACACCATCCCACGCCACGAAAGTAGTAAGTTGTCTGATATCATTGAGCAGGCTAGCATTGCGGCGTATGGACCAGGACTTTGCATGGAGTCAAGGAGCATGCACTCCCTATCTCTCCGAGAAATTCTCAGCAAAGTGATGTCATTCAGGGTTGCCTGTTTGAGATACGGACTGCAATTAGTAGGGAGATAAAGATTCCCAGCTGCAAAGTACTCTTTTCTGCTGAGGACCGACCAACCGCACCCCCCCCCCCCCACGAATGCTGACCGCCCCCCCCCCCCAGCACGTAGCGGTAGCTAGCAGGGAATCTGAGCAGTCTGCACGCGGTTGCTTCTGCTTCAGATCCAATGCGCACCCAACCCCCCCCACACACACACACAGCCCGTAGCGGTAGCTAGCAGGGAAGCTGAACAGTCCGCAAGCGGTCTGAAGAGCCCCCAAAAGACCTTAGCCCTTAGCGAGAGATTTTTTGGCCTTTGCTTTGCAGTTTGCGGGTCAGTGGGCGCCACGCGGTGGGGGGAAGGGGGTGGGGCTACTCTACAATATGCAAGTGCCACTTTTAACTTACCATGGCCGACTGCATGGTGATTTCAGAAGCTGTGTTGGGCTGAGGCACGCATATGTGTGTGAGATGCTCTGACTTTTCTGTGAGCTATTCAGTCACTTTTAGGTGTAGAACATGACCTTGTACAGAAATCATATCAGGCCTGTGAATACTGAGGTTGCAAACGGCATAGTACTCCCATTGTGTACCGTCCGAGACTGCATCTGCCTCCTAACCTTGAATGTATCTGTCTCATAACTTTCAAACTTTCTTTTCCCACACTCGCCCACAGATGAACAAGTATCTCAGAATCCCCCGTCCTGCTCCTCCTCCCGCCGTGCACCGCAGATAAGAAAGCGTAAAAAGAAAATGCGAACGCGCGATGATATGTTCACTGAACTCCTGGAGAACTTGCGCGCTGAGGCAGCCCGCCAGACGGATTGGAGGGAAAGAATGATAGAGGCAAGGGATCGAGAGATACAGGCAAGGAATCGAGAGAGGCAGGAATCGAGAGCCGCTGCAGAAAAGAGGGAAGAGTGCGAAGAAAGACGCATGGATGCTTTGCTCCGCATAATGGAGGACCAGAGCGACATGCTGCGATCTCTGGTGGAGCTGCAGCATGCCCAAAGACCACCTCTGCAGCCCCTGTGTAACCACCTCCCCCCTCCCCAACTCCCATAGCTTCCCCACCCAGACGCGGGGTGAGAACACGGGGGGGCAAGCTCCGTGGGCCGCTCCACTCGACCCCACAAGGCAGCAGAAGCAGCAGCAGCAGCAGCAGCAGGCTGACGTTCTAGGAAAACTTTTAAAAGCTGCTGTGTCTTGCCCACCCCTCCTCTCCCCCCTTCCCACCCACCCCCTCCTCTGTCCGCTCCTCCCCCACTGCGACTGCCGGTCTCCCTCGAGGATACCAGGACAGTGATCCCCTGTATTTGTATTTCCCATGCACCAATAAAGGAACCATGATTTTTCAAACAGTGTTTTTTATTTCCTCTGCAAGCATGGGGAGGGGGGAGGGAAAGCATGGGGAGGGGGGAGGTAAAGAGGGTTCAAGGGCAGCAGGCTTAGAGCACAGCAAGGGAGCAGATTCTCAAACGCCATCTCGAGCACTCATAAAACGGTCTTTCAAGGTGTCCCTGAGGCGCAGGGCCTCACAGTGTGCTCTTCTACTTTCCCTGTTGTTTGGCTGCTCATAAGTAGCAGAAAGTAAATTTGCCTCTGCCTCCCAGCCTGCCATAAATGTTTCCCCCTTGCTCTCACAGATATTGTGGAGCACAGAGCAAGCAGCAATAACAATGGGGATATTTCTCTCGCTGATGTCTGAGCGAATCAGTAAGGAACGCCATCTCCCCTTCAGACGGCCAAATGCACACTCTACGGCCATTCTACACTTGCTCAGCCTGTAGTTGAACAGCTCCTGACTCCTGTCCAGGGCTCCTGTGTAGGGCTTCATAAGCCAGGGCATTAGGGGGTAGGCTGGGTCCCCAATGAGCACGATCGGCATTTCGAGCCCCCCCACGGAAATTTTCTGGTCGGGGAAGAAAGTGCCTTGCTGCAGCTGTCTAAAAACCCTAGAGTTCCTGAACACTCGAGCGTCATGAAGCTTTCCCGGCCACCCCACGTACAGGTCGGTGAAACATCCCTTGTGGTCAACCACTGCTTGCATGACCATTGAGTAATATCCCTTCCGGTTTCTGTACTCGGCGGCCTCGTGGTCCGGTGCCAGGATAGGGATATGAGTCCCATCTATAGCCCCACCACAGTTAGGGAATCCCATGGCGGCAAAGCCATCTATTGTGGCTTGCAGGTTTCCGAGGTTTATAACCCGGTGTAGCAGCCGCTCGACGATTGCCCTGCTTACTTGCATCACAGCAAAGCCCACTGTAGACCTACCCACCCCAAACTGATTCGCCACTGACCGGTAGCTGTCTGGCGTTGCAAGCTTCCAGAGGGCTATCGCCACTCGCTTCTCCACTGTAAGGGCCATTCTCATTTTGGTATTCCTGCGCCGGAGGGCAGGGGACAGCAAGTCACAAAGTTCCATGAAGGTGCCCTTTCGCATGCGGAAGTTTCTGAGCCACTGGGAGTCATCCCAGACCTGCAGCACTATGCGGTCCCACCAGTCCGTGCTTGTTTCCCTGGCCCAGAATCGGCGTTCGATGGCATGAGCCTGCCCCATTGCCACCAAATTTGACAGATTGTCAGTCGCCCTACTTCCAAAAACGGCAGTGTCCATGTCGTCCCCGCTGTGCACGTCCTTGTCCATCTCCTCCTCACTGTCGTCGGGTTCCAGAAAGCGCAGTTCTCCCCGGATCGCATTCCTCCTCTGCAGACGGTGCAGCATGAACTCCGCAACCGTGATCGAGGTCCTCACAACGGCCATTACTGCAGCCGTGGTGTCAGCGGGCTCCATGCTTGCAATGCTATGGCGTTAGCACGGCGCGGAGAAAGGGCGCAAATTATGGGATGCCTACCTACAGTGCACCGCTCGTAATGGGGGTGGGCGGTGCGGAAAAAGGGCACGAAATTTGGAAATACCTACCCATAGTGCAGCACTCGAAATGGTGCCTGCTGGGGGATCAGGGAACTGTGGGATAGGTACCCAGAGTGCAACGCTCGTCATGTCGACGCTTGCAAAAGTTTTGCGGACAGACACTGTCGACTTGCTGTGCTTAGCTGTGCCTAGTGAAGAGACACAACATCGACTGTATACAGTCGCGTTCACAACATCGAAATAAAGGAAATTGAACTACTGCTGTAGTGAAGACATACCCAAAGAGAGGGAGAATGGAGTTGTGGAAGAAGGCTGCTCATTCCAACCAGTGAAAAGAGGGAGGTACTCTTCCTCTCTTTTTAGCAGAGGAGCAGGAACTGCATTGCCCATTGCTCCCCTTTACTTTAAAGGACAAAATTTCCAAGTCCTTTCTATACGATAAACTTCTTCTAATCTCCCCTCATGGTATATGAACAATATTTGTTCCAGTCCCAACTAGAACTAGAAACCAGAGTCGCACAAAGCTGAAAAGTGACCATCACAAATGGGAACTGAACCTTAACATCCCTTCAGGTTCAATTATGGCAAATGCCTGTGTCTTATTTTAGCTGAGTTGATTTGACTGTCCCTACAGTGCACCAATTTGAAAATATCAAGCCAGATTCTGCCAGCCTTATTCATGCTGGGTAGAACCTTCTTTCATAAATAGTCCTCCTGCAGTCAATTAAAAATACCACTCGAAGCGAGGGTGGCTAGATCTGGCCTTCAGTGGTTAATGTCTATGTCAAATTTTCCTGCTGTTATCATGTTGCAGTACCAGTACTTCTCACAAGCAGTAAAATATGCCCAATTCTTGTTGGTACCAAGAAAATATAACAATTGGTTTTGTTCGATATTCAAATACAACAATCACATTTCTCAGTCATTCCATTGGGAGCTTGGATGAAAGAAAGATCTAAAGGTTTATTTTCTCATGCTTTTTTTTTTTAACACTCCCTGCAAGGCACTTTTGTGGTTTTTAAACTTATCAATATGTATTCCAAGGTTTTACTTTTATGTTTAACACTTTTTTAAACAGGGAGTGTGATAGGGTTTTAAGGATGCTACTTAGAGAGTCATACAAAGAAGCCATGCACACATGGGGAGGAAAGTTTTCGAAAGCTCACAAAGGATTGAGGATGGAAAGCTGATCTCCCTTTGATCCTTACCACCTTCCATGCTGCAACAAAATGTATCATATAACAGCTAGCTGCCTATTTATTACACCCTTTTTAGGTGCAAGTTAGTTCTCTGGACAAAACCAGGTTTCCATTACCAGGGTTGTATGTCACTCAAAGCCTGTTTAGTGAATAACCAGCCATCAAAAGATAGAGGCCTGGAGTCTGATTTTCCCTTCAGAAAATATTTAAGTTAACGTATCCCACCCTTTAATCGGGCGCCACTTCACTTACCCTGTAGGAGAGGATGAGAAATTGTGCACCTGCAAAACAGAGTATTTCTATGTGACTTCAAAGAAGAGCAGTTTTATTCTCGATTTTAAGCAAAATGTTGTTTCATCTTAATCATATGGTACCATAACCTCCTCTCAAATTAACTGCTCAAAATTATTCTGCTTTTATCTCTTCGGGTCTTTGGTAGACAGTTGCAGGCTTGGAATAGGATTAGCAATTTGTACAAAAACTTTAAACTAAGAATGAAAGAAGCAATTGGGATTACATTCAGGCATGTGTAACCACTTGCTACATGTTAAGAGTTTAGAACAAATTATATAACAAGAATACTACATACTAGTGCTTCCCTTGAGAACCACCAATTCATTTCCTGGTCCTTATTTCTAATTAATCTGTGAATCCTTTTTAGGTTAATACAATTAACAACAGGGATGAGCTTCCTGCACTGTTAAATCAATTGGCTTTGCATAACTTGGCATTTTTTGCTGTTGCCAACAGGGGTCCCAGAAAACCCTGCTCCTTCTTAATTGGCCAATTCTATTATTAATACCTCTATTTCATAAAATTAATACTCAAACACTTAATCTGCTGTTAATCACACTCAGGTTATCAGAGGAAAATATGCTTAATTTAGTACTTAGACAAGCAAATAATACTATATATCTATATATATAAAAGTCAAGTGGTGTATGTATGTATGTATGTATGTATGTATGTATGTATGTACGTATGACTGCGAAGTCCTCCCGCACCGTTTGAGCCAGAGACTTGAAATTTGGTACAGTTAGGGGTCTTGGGGTCTAGATGCTGGTAAGGGTCGAAACATTTTCGGATCTCACCTCTGACGCCCCCCAGGGGTGAAAGTCTTTAAGGGCCAATCACAAGGCTAGGTGGTGATGATGTCATAATACCCCCTCCAACAGACACCGCACTCGCTCAGCTCACTGCCCCTCCCTCCTCCAACGGAACCCCGTAAATCCCTCAGTTCTCTGCCCCTCCCCCCTCCCAACGGAACCCCGGAATCCATCAGCTCTGGGCCCCCTCCTCGCCTGCGACGGATCCGAGTTGGGTTTGGTGGGACGGTAAGTGAGGTGGGGGTGTCGGGTTCGGTCGGGGGGTGAGGTGGGGGTGTTGGGTTTGCTTGGGGGGGTCAGGTGGGGGTGTCGGGTTTGGTCGGGGGGTAAGTGAGCTGGGGGGTGTTGGGGTTGGTCAGGGGGTGTCAGCTGTCTGTCCCCTCCCCACCTCCGACTGACCTGAGCAACGCCGGGCCCTTTTGCTAGTATATATATATATATATATATATATATATATATATATATATATATATATATATATATATATATAAATATTAGTAATAATATGATATACTCCACCAGTGTGTTTGGAAACCTTCCCCCCCATATTAACTTTCCATTACAATGTGGTTATTCATAACTAACACTCACAAGCTGTACAATAGAAAGATATGGAATAGCTTTGCAATGGTTTATAACAGGAGTAGGCAACCTATGGTAGGCGTGCCGAAGGCGGCATGCAAGCTGATTTTCAGTTGCACTCACACTGCCTGAGTGCAGGCTACTGGTATGGGGGGCGGGGGGGGGGGGGGGGGTTCTGCATTTTAATTTAATTTTAAATGAAGTTTCTTAAACATATTAAAAACCATATTTACTTTATATACAACTATACAACTATAGTTTAGTTATATATTATAGACTTATAGAAAGAGACCTTCTAAAAACATTAAAATGTATTATTGTCACGTGAAACTTTAAATTAGAGTGAATAAATGAAGACTCGGCACACCACTTCTGAAAGGTTGCCGACCTCTGGTTTATAATATTAGGTTTATAACAGACAACATGTGAACACAGCCAATGATTTCCCAAAGACAAATGAAGTATAAAACTTGTTTATAGAAATCAGTGGATTTACTGGGATGCTCCAAGTAACAACTCCAGCACACATAGGCAGAACTCAAACTTTGTAAGTATCACTTCCGCCTTGGCCCCTGCCTGCCCTATCAGATACAACCACATCCTAACAGACAACACATTAAGACTAAAGTAATGATACAGCACCATCTATTGGTGGAGGTGCTGTCTACACTGATATTTACAATAGGCAAAATGGTTCTGTGGAGTAAGAGAGAATTCAGTATAAAACACCTATGTCTAATTTCTTCTCTCCTCAAATTACCATCTACCTAGGGAACAGTGTTTGTTCTAACTTCTCAGCATCTATCCTTCTGGGTTTTTGGTATTTTTTTTACCATTACTTTGGTTATTTTAGGGTTCCTGGAATCCCTCCCACCCCATCTAATCTCTAACAGGATAGTTGCTCTCCAGCACTTCCAATGTTCCCCTTTCCTTCACAGTCACAGCTAGGTATGCACATCTGTTTTAGGTCCTCTTCACTTTCTTTGTTCCTTACTATCCCTAGGATCTGTGCTTTGCTCTTGTAGGATTTCTCATCTGCTTTTCAGTGACTTTAATGTGATTCTGAAGGTTCCTCATATAAATCACAAGGGGCAAGAGTGACTGACAATAACCCCCCTATTTTCCATTGTCATTCCCACTTCTCCACCACAGAAGATATATTTCAGCTTTTACTTAATCTTTAGTGCTCAAATCCTTCTTGGATCATTTCCTTCACCCTCTGGGTACATGCTAACTTTACTTCCATGTGAGAATTTTTCTTCTATATGGCTGAACAACAGAGTAAAAGAGGCGGTTAGAGGCAAAATGGTATTTTTTAAAAAATTGTAAGTCAAATCCCACTGGGGAAAATAGAAAGAACTATAAACTCTGGAAAGTCATGTAAAAGTATAATTAGGTAGGAAAAAAAAAAGATAAATATGAAGCATAGCTAGCAAAAGAGACTAAAACTAAACAGCAAATGTTTTGTTTCAAGTATATTAGAAACAGGAAGTCTGCAAATCAGTGGAGCCACTGGATGATCGAGGTGCCAAAGGAGCAATCAAGGACAACAAGACGATTGCAGAGAAACTAATGGCACATCTTCACTGGCTTGTGTAGTTGCAACATAGCACTGGTGTTAAAAAAAAAAACAACCTCCGCAAGGGGAATAGTTACCATTGTTGGCAGTGTGGCTCCCAGCAATGGTGCATGGTCTACACTGGCACTTTACAGCACTGCAAGCTTCAATGCTCAAGGGGATGTTTTTTCACACCCCAGAGCGAGAACGTTATAGCACTGTAAAGTGCCAGTGCAGACAAACCCTAAATGAATTCTTTGCACCTGTAGGCACTGCAGAGTATGTGAGGGAGATTCCCACACCTGAACCATTCTTTTTAGGTGACAAATCTGAGGAACTGTCCCAGATTGAAGTGTCAATAGAGGAAGTTTTGGAACAAATTGATAAATTAACCAGTAATAAGTCACCAGGACCAGATGGCATTCATCCATGAGTTCTGAAGGCACTCAAATACCAAACTGCAGAACTACTGACTGTGGTATGTAACCTATTGCTTAAATCAGCCTCCCTATCGGATGACTGGAGGAAAGCTAGCATATCACTGATTTTTAAAAAGTTTCCAGAAGAAATCCTGGAAAGTCTAACTTCAGTAACCAGTAGGGTGACCAGATGTCCCAATTTTATAGGGACAGTCCCAATTTTGGGGTCTTTTTCTTATATAGGCTCCTATTACCTCTCTTCCCCTGTTCTGATTTTTCACATTTGCTGTTTGGTAACCCTAGTAACCAGGCAAAATTGGTTGAAAATATAATAAAGAACAGAATTATCAGACACATAAATGAGCATGATATGTTGGGAGAGAATCAATATTGCTTTTGTAAAAGGAAGTCATGACTCACCAATCTGTTAGAATTTTTTGAAGTTATTAACAAGCATGTGGACAAGGGTGATCCTTGATATAATGTACTAGCGAAAATACCCGGCGTTGCTCGGGTCCATCGGAGGTGGGGAGGGGGCAGAGAGCTGAGCGAGTGTGGGGTCTGTTGGAAGGGGGAGGGGGCAGAGAGCAAACCTGACACCCCCACCTCACCCCCCCGACCAAACCAGACACCCCCACCTCACTTACCCCTCGACCAATCCCGACTCACATTTTCACCCCCCACCCAAACACAACACCCCCACGTCACCCCCCTACCAACACCCACACCTCACCCCCCGTAGACCAAACCTGACACACCCACCTCACTTTCCCCCCCAACCAAACCCGACACCCCTACCTACCACCACAAACAAACCCGACACCCACACCTCACTTACCCCTCGACCAACCCCGACCCTCCTCCTCACCCCCCCAAACAAACCCAACACCCCCACCTTACCCCCCCACCAAACCCAATACCCCCTGACCAACCCCAATACCCACACCTCACCCCTCACCCACCCTGACACCTTCCCACCCCCCCAGACCAAACCCAACACCCCCGGCTCACTTACCCCCGACCAAACCCAACACCCCCACCTCACCCCCCAACCAAACCCAACACCCCCACCTCACCCCCTGCCCAAACCCGACACCCCTACCTCACTTACCCTCTGACCAAACCCAACTCGCGTCCGTCGGAGGTGGGGAGGGAGCAGAGAGCTGAGCGAGTGCGGGGTCCGTTGGAGGGGGGAGGGGGCAGTGAGCTGAGCGTATGCGAGGTCCATTGGAGGGGGTATTATGACATCATAACTATGTCACAGAGAAGAGCAGCTGCCCAGCTGATGTGATTGGCCTTTAAATAATTTAAATAATCTCTAGCTCAAACGGTGTGGAAGGAGTAAGTGTACATACATACACACATACATACACCATTTGACTTTTATATATATAGATTTAGATTATCTGAAATAATCATATAATAACAAGGTCCCATGCCAAAGGCTCTTAAGCAAAATAAGCAGTTGTGGAATAAGATGGAAGGTCCTTTTGTGCATTAATAACTAGGTAGAAGATAGGAAACAAAAGATAGGAATAAATTATCAGTTTTCAGAATGGAAAAAGTGGTAAATAGCACGGTCCCCTGCAGTATCTGTACTGGGATCTATGCTGTTCCACATATTCAGAAATAATATAAATAATATAGAAATAATCTAAAAAGGGGGTAAATGGTGAGGTGGCAAAGTTTATAGATGACACAACATTACTCAAGATACTTAAGACCAAAACTGACTACAAAGAGTTACAAAGGGAGTCACAAAACTAAGTGACTGGGCAACAACATGGCAAATAATATTCAATGCATAAAAGTGTAAAGTGATGAAAATTGAAAAACATAATCCTCACCTTACATACAAATTGATGGGATCTAAAGTAGCTGTTGCCACTCAAGAATGAGATCTTGGAGTCTATGTAGATAGTTCTCTGAAAACATAAGATCAATGCACAGTGGCAGTCAAAATAGCTAACAGAATGTTAGGAACTCTTAGGAAAGAGATAAATAATGAGATAGAAAATATCATAATGTCACTATATAAATCCATGGTATGTCCCACCTGGAATTCTGCATGCAGATCTGGTCATCCCATCTCAAAAAAGATATTTAAATTGGAAAAGCGTTACAGAGAAGGGCAACAAAAATTAGTAGCATATAGAACAGTTTCCTTATGAGGAGAGATTAAAAAGGATGGGATTGTTCAATTTGGAAAAGAGACAACTGAGACAATACAATAGAGATCTATGAAATCATGAATGGTGTGGAGAAAGTGATCAGGGAAATTTGATCTACCTGTTCATATAACTCAAGAATCAGGGGTCACCCAGTGAAATTAATAGGCAGCAGGTTTAAAACATAAAGATGTATTTCACACAGGTTATACTCATCTAGTGTCACTTGATGCCTGGGAACGTTGTGAAGGCTAAAAGTATAGCTGGGTTAAAAAAAAAGACTTAGCTAAGTTCCTGAAGATAGGTCCATCAATGGCTCTTAGTCAAGATCAGGAGTAGGCAACCTATGGCACACGTGCCGAAGGCGGCATGCAAGCTGATTTTCAGTGGCACTCACACTGCCCGCGTACTGGCCACTGTTATGTGGGGTTCTGCATTTTAATTTAATTTTAAATGAAGAGTCTTAAACATATTAAAAACCATATTTACTTTATATACAGCAGTAGTTTCGTTATATATTATAGACTTATAGAAAGTGTCCAGTGGAAGGGCAACAAACAAAAAGGGCAACTTGTGGAAAAATTGGAAAGAGTCCAGAGAAGGGCAACAAAACTGATTAGGGGCCTGGAGGGCATGACTTATGAGGAGAGGCTGAGAGAACTGGGATTGTTTAGTCTCCAGAAGAGAAGACTGAGGGGAGATTTGATAGCTGCTTTCAACTACCTGAAAGGGGGTTCCAAAGAGGATGGATTTAGACTGTTCTCAGTGGTACCGGATGACAGAACAAGGAGTAATGGTCTCAAGTTGCAGTTGGGAAGGTTTAGATTGGATAGTAGGAAAAACTTTTTCACTAGGAGGGTGGTGAAGCATTGGAATGGGTTACCTAGGGCGGTGGTAGAATCTCCTTCCTTAGAGGTTTTTAAGGTCAGGCTTGACAAAGCCCTAGCTGGGATGATTTAGTTGGGGATTGGTCCTGCTTTAAGCATGGGGTTGGACTAAATGAACTTCAGAAGTCCCTTCCAACCCTAATATTCTATGATTCTATGAAAGAGACCTTCTAAAAACATTAAAATTTATTACTGGCACGCGAAACCTTAAATTAGAGTGAATAAATGAAGATTTGGCCCTCTGCTTCTGAAAGGTTGACGACCCCTGGTCAAGATGGTCAGGGACACAACCCATGCTCTGGGTGTCCCTAACCTCTGACTGCCAGAAAGTGGGATTGGATGATAGGGGATGGATCACTTAATAGTTGCCCTATTCTGTTCATTCTCTTTGAAGCATCTGGCACTGGCCACTGGCAGAAGACAGGATATTGGGCTAGATTGACCATTTGTCTGACCATTCTTATGTTATACATATAAATACCTTGATGACTCAGTTCTGCTTTAGCATTACTGGGACATAGTGTTCCTTTCCTTTCTTTTCCCCCACCCCAGCAGCAACAAAAGGAGGAACTAGCAACTGCCAGGGATGCCTCATTTAGACTTTAATTTCTCAACATGAGCCTGGTACTTTTCCATGAGGTCAGTATTCTAGTAATGCTTTGTACATGTTCCAGGAAACCTGAGAGAGCCTGAATTCAGCACTGAAAGATGTGGTACTCTTACTCTAAATTACGTGAAACCTCCAAAAGTTCTTAAATCGCTGCTGTTGTTTTTTTTTGTAGTCTGCAGCTAGGGATTCCAATTTTATGTTTGAACCAAAACCACCCAATAAAACAAAGGTGGATTGTAATTATTCAATAAGTAATAGTTATAAAATATAAATACCGCAAAACCTCAAAAAAAGCAGCAAAGTTATTTTAAAGCATTTCCAACTGAATTATGTTCTTTTCATGCTGCCCACTCTAAATTGTGGCCTGTATCACTTCTTGTTCATGCTCTCTGCTCTTCACTGTTTGGTCTCACAGAACACCAACAGTGTAATGAATAACTTTTATATGTGCTTACACGAAGTGTGGGACTGTATGATGGAACCAATAAATAAGAGTGTGTTAACATTTTTATTAGTATTATGGCATTTGATGGCAGTAAGACACTGGACTGAAGTTTTCATTGTTCTAATTGTTTTTAAGTTATATTTTTTAAAGAAAGCTTACCTCTCAATTATGGGTATTACAAGGACTTCACTGAAACACACTTTCAACTTTAATAGCTTTTTACTGAATTTTTTTTATTGAATTCTTTTTAAACTCCTTGCTAATGAAACCTCTGATATCTATTAAAATAAACCTATAACAACTCATTTTCCAACAAGGCTAACGAGCCACTAGTGTAGTCAAATATAAACATGGAAACTTAATAAAAACAGTAACTGGAAAGGAGAATCCATGGGCAAGATTTACAAGAGATCAGTGTGCTTGGGTGTCTAACTCGAGACACGTTAAAGGCTCCTCACTTTCAGAAAGAACTAAGCACCTGACCTCTGAAAATCAGACCTCTTGATAGGCATTGTGATCTCTTGCTCATTCTGTCCCATCAACACACCAATTTTTTTGCCTATTCCTGTTGTGTCACACCTTTCAGAATTCACTGAGTTATAGATGTCACCTTTGCACACCTGCTGACTCATATTCTCTTAAGAACTATGGCCAGAGTTCTTGTTATTCTTACTTCAGGCTTCCAAGACATCCTTTTGGAGCTATTCAAATGACATCTTAAAACATGTTGCTCATTATCTCTTTACTGCACAAACCATATGATATTTTCAAATTAGAAGGCAATAAGAACTAAATCAAACCCAACCAAAACAGTGCAGCAACATCTCATAAGGAAATAAGAGAGCAGTAATAAATGAAGACACATAAAGTGTACCTACAACAATCCACCCTGAAGTCATAGACTAACATAAGCATTATGCAAATATGGTTCAGAAAGACATACAGGACCTTACAGCAAAGTAGGCCATAAGCCTAAAGGCTGTTCAAGAATTTATTGCATTAAAATATCTAGCATTAAATTAAATGGCTGCCAAATCACATCAAATATGTCTACAGGCCTTGGTTGATATCTGAAATGTAGAGTGTTTGGAGACGGGGGAAGAATACACCCAATTAATTCTTCCATTTTGTATACATGGCGAATGTTCTTTGATCCAGCAATTCAAAATAACCTTCCTGCCCAGAATCTAAATTTTCAGGCTATTTAGATACCTATCTTGCCCCTTCACTAAATTATCAACAACATTAATTAATCTTTGTGATACTATTTCTCTATTGTTTATATAAATTTGAAAATTAACACTAGTTTAAACAAATATGTACATTTTACTTTAGGAATAAGGTTTTTATTAATTTGGTATCTTAAGTGCCAATTAACACTAATCCACAGTGTAAGGAACATTTCATTTTTTTAAACAATCTCTAAATATAATTGTGCTTTAATACTGCCTGGTATGTGGGGAACTGGTGCTATTTTCCTGACGCAGGATTGCTGGTTGGATAATAAATAGAACAACATAAAAGCTTTTTGAGTGTACTGCCTCAAAGAAAAAAAAGAGATTAAAAATGGGACAATGGTAAATTGATTGGAGGCAGCAGGTTTCTATAAGAACAGGAGCAGCAGTATGGTAACCATTTGCTACCCACCCTTGGCAGATGCTGTATAAAGCCTCCAAAGACAACATACCATTATCCTGTTGATGGGGTGTAAATTATCATTACTTGTTTTGGATCAAGCAAGAGGCACATGGTGGACAATATATTGAAAAAATTGTTCTCTGGTTTTGAAGGAGCCATTATTCCTTTGTCTCGATATGTCAGGTTGAAGAATAGACAATTCAAAACACAGGCCTACTGCTCATGCAGCCAGTGAGTCAAATAGTTTCTGTGAGTCTGAACATCTTGTTCCTCTTCACCTGAAACATAACTCTGTACATTTCCCCGATTTGCCGGGGCTGTAATTTCTTACACTTGCTTTCCCCACTTCACAAGCCTGTTTTATCAATCTTTAAAATAAGTTGCAGGGGTTGGGGTGGGAAATCAGTTGATTTGTGATGTGTAGTTCTGGTTCCTCTCTGCTTACACTTTACTAAATTGCTCAGTCTGTGTATGGGGAAAATGTGGGATAACTGCCTTCTTTCAGAACCAATCAAGATATTCGGGACTGTGCAGTTTTCACAGTAATATAGCTGGCCACCTACAGTGGGGAAATAAAAACTTCAAGCCATTATTTTTATGGCTTTTTATATTTATCTCCTTTTAAAATTTTCCTTTAGATTTTTCTTAAGTGATATTGTGACAAATAACCCACCTCCCACATGCACATCTGAGTGCTATTTTTTACAAAAAGCCAAGTGATAGCTGCTAGATAGATAGCTGGCAGACACTTCAAATATTTATCACATTCAACTGCTATTAATATCGTATAACCCTGACACACAAAGACAAAAATTCAGCTGCACATATAGCTGGTCTATATTAACATATGTTCTCCTTGGTGCTTTCTTTAACCATCTTCCTTTCTGTTTAATTACATCTTCTGTTGTATCCTGGCTCAGAACTTGACTTAAGGGCAGGGCCTGTTCTATTCTATGGGTGAAATTTACTCCCATAAATCTCCCACAAGGGAGATCTCCCACAAGGCATGGGTGCTATCAAACCCTACTTTGAAGGCTTAAAGTGGGATTTAAATTCAGCCCTGAGCTGTTTCACCCAGATTGAAACATATGAGAATGGAATGAACAGAATAATCAACGTACATATAATTTCCACCATTAAAATATTCCTCCGTTTGACAAAGACACTTGCTAGAATACTATTAATAAGAGACATCTCAGCTGTAGATAGATTATAGAGTTTGATCCTGCAAACATTTACCAGGTCTGAAAGTATGTGCTAGAGGGAACAGACTCTTAGGCCTGGATCTTCAAAAGGGATTTATGTGTAAAATTTAGGTATATAAACTTTTAGGGATCTGGACCATAATCCTTACTATCAAATTAGTTATAGCAAATTGACCAGAGCAAGATAGGTCTCTCAGTCTCTCGTTTCCAGGCTTTAGATGTCATTGGAGTTCCTTGATCAGTTTGCTTTGAGGAAGCTGAGATAAATGACATTGAAATATCCAATTAATTCCTTTACAGTCAACAGCCCTTCTGCAAGTCTTATTGCACTGCTCATTAACTGACCATAACTTCTACTAGACTTTACTTTCTAAATTACACTCAATTAATTGCAATTATCCTTAATTTGGACCTAGCCCTCCTCTCCCCAAGATAGTATCCAGTACATGAAAGAAACATTTGTCATTAGTCTGTTCTTTTGGCATTTCTTTCTAGTGACATGGTCTTGTGTATTAAAAGTGAGACTATGCAGTTATACCAGTCTCTCACATACAAGTATAAATGTATTTAGAATGAACAGGAAAGATTAGCATAATCAGTTCTCCTTTTCTCTCCCTTTTCCCCGCAATATAAACCGGTGACCTACAATGGAAATAAAATGCCAGTTCCTCTCTGATAGAGAAAGAGGAAATAGTTTAAATACCAAAAATCATTTGACAACTAATGTAGTTTGTACATCTCAGCAAGATCATTAGAAATGGAATTAGTTGCTGAGTGATGCACAAATGTGGCACTCTTAGAGGACTTTACATTTCTGGAGCTTATCTCATGCTCTGTTGAAGCTCATTAACTTATCTATACTGCAGGTTGTGACTTTGAAGAGGCTACAATTAAGATTTTGCATGTATATTTACATGCAGATTATTACAAAGAAATTGAATTAATTTACCAGTTGTTCCAAGAAATTTAATTTAGTCCTTTGTTCATTTTTTAGATAAATGACTAAATCTTTGGTGGATTCTATGAAAAACCAGGAAATTTTATATCATCTACTGGTGGAATTTTGAGGTAGGACAATCTTCTGCGCACCCACCCCTGCCGCCATTGATGGCGGGGGTAAAAAGAAGCAGCTACCCAGCCCTGGCGGCAGCAGGGCAGGGGTGTGCAGAAGGGACAGGGAGGTTAAAGTGCTGCCGCGGCAGTGCTTAAAGCAGGGTCCTTTTGCGCTTTGAAGGACTCTGCTTAAAGCGCTGCTCCCCGTTGGCAGCCCTGCCAGTAGGGACCTGGCAGGGCTGCAGATGTGGTGGGGAGCAAAAGGAGCAGCAATGTTAAACTGGGTCCTTTAGCGCTGCCACAGAAGCGCTTTAAAGTCTCTGTCCTTTTTGCCCCTCCCCCCCCCAGTTGCTGACGGGGGAGAGGGGCAAAAGGAACAGCTGGGGGGGGGGGGAGACTGCTGAGTCCCTAGCCACGTTCCCTTCCCTCAGAGGCCCTGCCCCTTCCGGGGAAGTTGCACACCCCCCACCCATACCAGTAAATGAAAAATTTTGCTTTCACCCCTGCATAGGAAGTGTGTTGCACAGCTAGGAACTGAAGCTACCTCTTCTTCTCTTTGTTGGATGGATCTTTTCTAAAGAAAAAATGTTTGGGGTTAGCATTTTTACCCATGTTAGTTGATTTTGCAGTATCCTCTAGTACTTAGCGCAGGGGTGTGGATTTGTGACATCCCTGATCAACTGAATTATACCTACCGAATTTCCTAATGCAGATGTGGCCTCAGCCAGCAACTGGAGCACATGTTAACTAGCAGCCCTTACCCACCAGAATTGTACTCATGTCCCTAGGTGATGCAGATTACAGAAAAAAGGAAGGCAATCAGACTCAGCCATAAAAAAAGGAAAGAAATTGTTTAATGGAAGAGACTGCAAGAGCAATAGATAATGAAACATCAGTTCCAAGCTTCTAATAGGGCATCACAAAACAATGGAGAGTACAATATAAAGGTTAGTCTTTGACATAGTTCCTTTAAGCATCACAGTTGTTTACAACATTTAAAAAATCCACAGGTAGCCTTTATCAGTGTAGAATTTGAATGTCACATAATAAACTAGGTGCATTTTCACTTAAGGGAAGAAAGTGTTTTTACAACATAAAAGAAATTGCTATAGTGACCCAGGGGAGCTGCCAATGTTTCCTGGATGAGGATAATTAACCAAAACATGTTAATTTTGCTACAGGTTTTAAGTGTCCTAGAAAGCAGACTACAAACTTTGCCTTAATAGTATTGACCAAGAATCTGCAACAGAAGGAAATTTATTAACAGCACTTATTTTTTTAGCAGCCAGGGTCATAAATGAAAAACCTGTGCCACTTATAAGAATAAATGTGTGTGAATCTTAATATAGTAATTGAACTTCTGTTTGCATTCTGATGGGGATAGCACAAAACAACTTTGCAATGAACTTTGGATGGTGGTTGTATTATAAATGGAACTGTCATTAGTCCATAGTAATAGTTTACATATAGGGCACCTTTTATTCATTCAAGGATTTGTGACAAATAGGTCTGCATCATAATAGGCATTGTTATGAGACAAGTATTGTTCCCATTTTACTGATGGGGAAATGGAGGTCAGAGAGAGATTACATAATTTGTCTGTGTTCACACAGCAAGCCAGTGGTAGACCTGGCAGCCAGGAAAGTAACCTACAACCCCTGATGCTCAGTCAACTGCTTTTAACACCACTCCAGAAGTAAAAGCTTGTGAGAAGTTGAACCTCATAAGTGTTGAAGCTTGTGGGGAACAGAACTCCACCCATCTGTCCCAACACTAAGAATGCCATGTTTTCTAAGAGAAGATTTTAACAGAAAAAGACATGAGTGTAAAAGTAAAAAAACTGTAAGAAATCTGTAGCCATCTAGGAACTTCACAGGTGTAACCATGTTCAGATCCTCCTGTTCCTAAGGTACAGGACAGTACTACTTCAGATAAAGGAGAATTTTCTTTAACTGTTTGCAGTAAAGGAATTGTAACACCCAGTTTAGCACTTCTGATTCTATCCAGTAGAGGGGTAGTGGTACCCACACATATTAGCTAGTTACAAATTACAGTATGTTACCCAAATAGTTCATTACACACCCACAACTGTGCATTGTCTCTGGATATGACTGCTCCCTGCTGCTACCATGTAGAATACTAGGATTGGGTGGGTGAACTGTCTAAACTTAATTTCTTCCCTATCTAGGAGATTCCAGAAAATGCTCTAAACAGCACTTTGAAGTGCTACGGCAACAAATAGCACTTTTAAGAGCCTTAATTTTTGTCAGGAGCAGTTCTTTTTTCTCCTTTTTAACTAGATGACAGGGACCAATTAAAGTAATAAGCCTCACAAAGTATTTCCCCTGGCTAATGGCAGCCTCTATTAATGTTTGCAGAAGTGCAGCATTTGAGTCTTAAACTTCCTTGTTAGAAGTTAACACTTTGCAAGACACCTCAACATTCTGTTAATTTTGCTGCTTATCAGACCAGTTCCTTTGTCTGGGATATCTCCTTTCCTGTTTACTGCAGTAGGCTATTCACCAATATTCCCATAGACATGACAGCCCAGGCAGATGAGGCCCAACTCAGTAATAAGAACCACACAGGTGCAGATTTCTATCCAGGTAATTCCCATTGCTGAATCAGGGTCTAATTTTGTAACCTTCCAATTTTGTTGTGTTGTTACGTGCAGTCTAGGCATATGGGGAATCCATTTTTTTTTGTGGGTGGCCGGGGGTGGGGGGAGGAAGAAAATGTATATTCCCTCATGTCTGATTTTCCTCCTCTTGCCAATGTTGAGTTTGAACTTTGCCCTTGTTCTATCTGAACTTTCAGCCCTGGCTCTGACCTGAACAGCAGTCTCTGACCCTTTTCCAACCCTGGCAGCCATGTATCTATTGTCTTTCTTATTAGAATTTCTCAAACAGTTGTAACACTGGTTTTAACTGGATACAACCAGGAGAGACTTGGTTGATCACGCGTGCACATCATGACCAGTTAAGTACTTTGTTTACTCCTGTCTATAAATACTGCTGTATATCACAAATAAAGTTGCCACATGCCTCTCCAGCTACTGAGTTGAGGAGGGTGTGCGCCCCTTAATCAACGTATTGGGTGTCTGTCTTATTTGTTCTCTGACAATTTGTGAGCCCCAATCCAACTCCGCACTACTCGGGTGTGGAACGGTAAGTAGGACCTGCTATTTTTACCTAACACCAAGACCGTTTTGGAAAGCAGATCACAAGTTAATTTTTTTCTAGAAAATTTGTTTTTGTAATTACTGTAACAAATGATGAAAAAAATTCTCTGCTGCATTTGACAAGCTTGTATTTTTTTTTTAAAGTAACTATTGAGTTTGGCTCAGATGCTTCCAGCATGTTCTAATTACAACCCTTATTATATTCTTGCAAAATGCCAAAATTTCAAATGTGTTATGAATGCAAACACTGAAAAAAAGATTAATTGTGGAGATGGAGCCAAAAAACCTAGACATTTTATTAGGTTCAAATTCCTGTCTCAGTGCTGGACCAGGCAGATGCAAATTGGAGATAGACCCAAATCTCACAGTTTAGATCCAAATCTGGATCTGAATGTTCACAAAATTCAGGGATGTCCCAATCTATGCTTTTAATTCTGGCTCATCTTGAATAAGAATGAAACCAAAGCTATTGCTTTTTATTCAGTTCTTGTTTTACATAACTTTATGGCCCATATTAATCAAATTCTGATGTCCTCAAGTTAGGTACTTGAGGTGAAATCCTGGCACCATTGCCTTCAATGGAAATTTGACAGAATGGGATATGTCAGAGTCAAATTGCATATTCCATTTTGTAGTATGATGTCTATGTTATATGATGATCTCATGTTTAACCTTACCCAAAGCAAAGTTACTATGATGTTTTCTAGAGACAAGGTGGATGAGGTAATGTCTTTTATTGGACCAACTTCTGTTAGTGATAAAGACAAGCTTTTGAGCCACACAGAGCTCTTCAGGTCCCCCAAAGCTCGCCTCTCCCAACAACAGTAGTTGGCCCAATAAAAAATATTACCACACCCACCTTGTTTCTCTAATATCCTGGAACCAATAAGGCTTTAATTACACTGCGTACTTTAAATATGTACTCTAGACAGGCTACACTCCCCAGGAAAGATAATTGACATCTTGTTGAAAGAATCTCTGAGAAACCATCAATCCAGTCAAGGGAATTTTTTTTCTCAATTATCAGCCCATCCTCATGGAACAATGGACTCTTTACATAGAAGCCTGGAGGGAGGAAGGGACAAGCATGCCAGTGGAGCATCTGACAAAAAGGAACAGACTGTATTTAAGAAGAGGTGCTTCTCTGTGAGGGAGGCCATCACCTGCTGCATGCAAGATGACCAAGCTGAAGAGAAAACAGGCAGAAGGGACACTGCTCAGTCTGCAAAATTGACAAAACCTCAGACTCACACAAAAAGTGAGATCAGACATGGGGGAAGGGCACATCTCAAGACTTTTGTTATTGTACAAATCTCTGTAACTCTCTAAGGCTTTTTAAGAGATTAAGAGTGAAATGTCTGTCTGTGATTAAGAAATTCCTTTGCTCATCCTATATTCCATGTCTACCTGCCATGTTGTCCCCAAAGGGGTTAAACTAGAAGACAGATTGCCTAGCTCAGTGGAACTCTGGAGGAGTATATTTAAGCAACTGGGGGCAGGAACAAGGATTTCTGAGGCACCAGTTCCTGCGGCTTGGTGGATGGACTGCAGAAGGAAGGGAGTCAGACAAGAGGTCTGAGCTTGGGCATGTGTCCCAGAAACCCAGGGCTAGAAAGAGAGACAAAACCAAGTTGTCTTAGAAGCATATGGGACCCAGTGGTTGGGTCCACAACAGACTTGTGACCAAACAGGAGCAAGCTGGTCTAGGTTGTAACAGAGAGTTGTTCTGTTGATGTCACTGGGACCAGGATTTCACACCTGAATCTCTGCTTATGAAAAAGTGGCCTGATTTTCAAACACTGAGCAATCCCATTGCTACTGACCTTTCTAATAAGCTAGAAGTAAAGAATTAGTATTTTCTTTTTCACCCACCTGAGATTTTTCAAAACAATACCTTTCATTTTACTGTAGTGATTGCTAGCTGTCTTGTACCGCCTGTGCTTCTCAGTTGTTAAGCTAAAAATAATAATAATAAAAAAGTCTCTGAAGACATTTGCTAAGTTTGGGAGATTCCTTTTAACAGACAATTGGTAACAGTTGCAAGTTACTTTCAACACTCAAACTAGTTATAGACAATGATTGCTTTTATTGAAGAAAATAAAATGACCACAATTATATTAAATTGCTTTCTCTCTTTTACTGAAACTTGAAATTGGAGCTGTGCTGAAAGGAACAGATAGCACACAGATGTTACTGTAATGCACAGTAATATTTGAAATTAAGAGCCACAATGACAGTCATCCCCAGTTATAAAAGTAACCATTGATCATTTAATCATCTGATAATCATCACATTGATAATCACTATATAATGGCAGAATTACTACATGGTGAATACTTTATTGTTACCATAGGCCTACCCAAATTCCAATTTAGTCAAACTAATCAAATTCTACCAAGCTAAATTACCCCTGAAGTTTCAATTTGACGCAGTATTTTCCTCATTTCATTTCATACAGTGTTGTGTAGCATTGCTGTGCATTGTGAAATACCTTGAGGTGGCTATATACACACACATTTATATTAGGCCAGATCCTCAGCTGGTGTAAATAAACATCATTCTCCTGTTGGCAATGGAGTTACTCTGATTTATACCTTGCTGAAAATTGGAATCTCTGTGTTTAAATATATAAATATCTAATTAATACAACCTTAAGGTTATGAAATTAAATGATCAAATGTCAGAACATAAAAATGTTGATGTTCTCTCAGTAATGTTAACTCAGCCACAATGAGTATGTGTATTTGATTGTGTTCCCCAAGTTGGCTTGTGGGAGGTGCTGCAGGAGTGTGAGGTGCTGGTGCCGCTTGTGTGCGATATCTGGACCTCTATTCTCAAAGTGAGAGTTGGCATTGTCAACTTTGTTCAAGGTAGGCGCCGGACTCCACCATGCGTACGTTATGTCCCCACTCCCGTTCATGATTTTCATGAACAAGATATCAAGGTAGAGCCGAGCTGTGTGGTGCATCCGGTATGGGGACTCAAAGGTGACATCTCTGCTATTTGCAGATGATGTCCTTCTTGCTTCTTGCAATCTCCGTCGTGCACTCAAACATTTTGCTGCTGCGTGTGAAGCAGCTGGGATGAGAATGAACACCTCCATGGTTCTTTCCCACAACACAGTGGACTGTTCTTTTGAGGTGAAGGGGAGCAGCTGCCCTAAGTGGATGAGTTCAAGTATCTAGGGGTCTTGTTCACAAGTGATGGCAAACGAGAGCATGCGACCAACTGGCAGATTGGTGCTGTGGTGGCAGTGATGCAGGTGCTGTACCGATCCGTGTTGGTGAAGTGGGAACTGAGTTATTGGATGAAACTCTCAGTTTACAGGTTAATTTACATCCCCATCCTCACCTAAGGTCATGAACCTTGGGTAATGAACAAAAGGACAAGATTGCAAGTATAAGCAGTGGAATTGAGTTTTTTCCACAGGGTCACTGGGCTTACTCTCTGAGACAGAGTGAGGAGCATCGCTATTTGGGAGGGCCTTGAAGTAGAGCCACTGCTTCTCCACATTGAGAGGAGCCAATTGAAGTGGTTCGGGCATCTGATAAGGATGCCTCCTGGGAGGCTTCTGTTGGAACTATGCCCGGCATGTCCCACTGGGCAGAGGCCCCGAGGCTGACTCAGGACATGCTGCAGCGATTATATCTTCGGACTGGCCTGGGAATTCTGGGGAATCCCCAAGAAGGATCTGGAACCTGCTGCGGAGGAAAAGGATGTCTGGTCCTTCCTCTCCATGCTGATGCCATGACTCACACCAGGAAAAGAAGATTATATTTATTAAAATATACATTAAGGCTTCAATCCTACTTTTGACTCCAGGTGATCAGACCCTTCCTCCCCCTTCCCTCCCCCCCCCGCGGAAACTTTAACTTCCTGAATAACTTGCAGGAAAAACAACACACAAAAAACTATTATACACTAAAGTATCTATATAATATGATGACAGGATTGCCACTATGTCTGGGTGTCACTCTGAAGCCTAGAATGTCTGTTCAGTCAGTGTGAAGTGATGGAAACAGATACAAACTTGTCTGAGAGCACTTTTTGTTCAGAATATCACCAGGTTGAATCACCACTGGTCCCTGGGTGAGCCAGATGGAATGCCCGAGTGCAAAGGTTCTGTGGCAGTTGGAATGTGACAGTTGATCACAGATGGTGGAAGTAACAGCTATGTGGAATAACAAAGATGGGGTTGTGCCTCCAGACAGGTGGCAGTTCTGTGCACAAACTTTGGAGAACATGTAAAACGGCAACATTGCTCTCTGTGCATGGAAACAAGAGCCTCCATTTTCTGCTTTTTAATGCACATGAGTTACAAATTACACCCATACGGCAGCATAGGCCTTCAGCTAATAGTTGAATTCCTCAATTTTTAACTTCTTACTTAGAATTGGTATAATATGGTCTTATTGAAGAATGGACTTGGGTCTAAAAAAACCACCTTATTAGAGATCCTATGATCCTTCAAGTTGCTGAACATCCTCAACTTTACTTCAGTGGTAGCTAGCACACATATCACCTTCCAGAGTATGTCATAGGTGGTAGCACAGATGAGCCAGGTTCAAAGGCCATCATTATTTTAAATAACAGATTCTGTGCAATCATCAACACTAAATCTTTTCACCATATATATATATATATATATATGCACCTGCCAGCTAATTAAGCCACAGACCTGCAATATATCGTTACTGGACACAACTTGCCTTTTCTGATTTTCTTTTCTACATAACTTGGTTATCTCTATGACTAATACAATTAAAACTGCTCATTTATTAGCAAAATAAAGCAAAAACTTTATTTAAAAAAACATTAAGGTTGACAGCATGTTGCACATAACAACCAGAAAACAATGGTACTTTCATTACTATTATTTTTCCATCTCATAAAAGTCCTGAATTTTAAAAAGTCTGAAAATTAACAGCTGGAGAAATGCAGACAGTTCTCTACTGCCATCCCATCTCTTCTGCTCTCCTCTTTTCTCTACCTCAAGGTCCTCCCCCAAATCTTCAATCTCCTTTCTCTAACAATACCTTAGTTAACTCCTTCCCTGTCTGCTTTCATGTGGGGTATACACTCACCCTATTACAAGATCTTTTTATATAACTTTGTGATTCTCCTAATAAACAAATACTGGACTACATTTCTCAGTTAAGCCAATGAAACAACAACATGGAGTTTGCAGTCCAAGCCATTGAAATGAAGCAATGAAATGCAAAAATATAAAATATAATAAAAATAAATAATAATAATAAAAAAACAATCCCTAAAAGCCAGCAACGGAAATATTTTTCAACCATCATAACTTTGTAGTGCCTTTTCTGGTATTTATATGACCTTAACTATAATAGCATCTGAATAGCTCACAATCTACAATGTATTTATCTTCACAACACTACTGAGAGGTAGGGCAGTATTATTAGTGCCAGTGTACAGATGGCAACTGAAGCATTGAGAGACTAGGGGCTGGTCTCCACTAGGGGGGAAAATCGACTGTAGATACGCAATTTCAGCTACGTTAATAACGTAGCTGAAATCGACGTCTCTACAGCCGACTTACCTCCCATCCTCACGGCGGTGGCGGTCGGCGGCACGGTCCCCCGTCGACTCCAGCTTGCGCCTCTTCACAAGCTGGACTTCCGGAGTCAACAGGGGAGCCGCTGGTGGTCGATTTATCGCATCTTAACGAGACGCGATAAATCGATCACCAAAAGATCGATCCCTGCCAGCTCAAGTGAAGACAAGCCCTAACTCACTTGCCACAGGTCACATAGGAAATCTGTGGTAGAGCAGGGAATTGAACATAGCTCTCCCAAGTTCTAGGCTAATACCCTAACTACTGGACCATCTTTCCTTTCTAGATTTAACTCTAATTATGGAATTTTACTGCTGCTTCATAAAGAAGCCATATGAAGCTATGTAAAATCTTCATCCTTTCACACCCCACCTGCTTCCATTGTTTTTTATCCCCACTCCCGGGGCAATGTGTGAAATAGATTATAAGCTATTTTGTGCAGAGACCACATTTTATATCAGCTATGAAGTGTTCTGCACACATTTGGACATTATCAAATAACTACTAAACATAGAAAGCTTGTTCGTTTGGTTTACTATCTAAACCATATACGTAGACCTGTGTGCACACCTTCCAACCAAATGAAGAAGAGATCCCTATTCTGTAATTCCTTAGGTTAGTCACTGAACCATTATATGGGGTACCCTTATCTTTTCCAAGGCATTTTAGGAAAAGCTATAGAGGATACATTATCAGGAAGCTAAAGTGATGTTTTCTCATTATCCTACTAAACTTCCTCTACCTCAGTGGCTTGTGACAGGCACTAGTAGCCTCTGCTTGAAAAGATTAGACTTAAATGAGATCACCCTCTGAAGGAAACAATGGATTGTGTAATACACAATTTGCTTTGATTTTGCTTTGATTTGCTACTGAATCGCTCAAATCCCACTCTTCAGCGATATCATTTGCTATCGATCTCTGCTGTAAAAGAAAATATATCCTGACAGACTTAAAGAGAGCTGAACATGACAGAGTTTTCAGTATTATGAGAATATAGGTTCTTGGGGACTCCCAGTGGAAGCCAACCATTGGGGGTGATGCTTTGAACAACCTGATTTGGCAAAGAGGTGCCATTTACATACATATATGTAAACTGCCTTGGTGTAGGCTAAATCCCCTGTTTTTACATCAAAGTAAACAGAATGAATCTCATATAATACACTCTCACTCCTGGCCCAGGAGTTGCAGTTTCCACATCTGTCAGAGCACAAAGGAGAAACTGAAGTTCCTGCTCCCAGTTGGAAAGGAAAATGACATTCCAAATCTTACTCCATTTGACATTTTGGGAGGAATTCCTTGGTTTGCATGAGAATATCCATGGCAAGTTGGAATCTCAACAGCATGTCCTGGGGACCTGTAGTCCTTCCATGAGTAGCAAGCACTTCAGAGAGTTTCTATTTGCTATTTGTCTGGTTCAAGTTCCCTTTTGATTCTGGTGACTGTGTTTTTATTAAAAGCTACCCCCTTTGTCCTGAGGGCTGGCCTCAGGTTTAATGCATGCTTTTATAAGTGGCTTGAAATCACTCAGTGTCACACAGACTCTTCTGTTTCATTTTCTGCTTAGTGAGCACAGAGCAGAGATGGATGCTTTCACTGGATCTGTCACCTGCAAAGCCTTGGAGGGAGTGCCCAGAAATAAACATGATGATTTTTCTTCCTTCCCTACTGATTCCAGTAGAAGTAAACTTTTTCTAATGTTTCTGGGCCATTCTGTGTTAGAGGAAATGGAATTCTCTTGGATTTCTTCCCCCCCCCCTCTTCCCTGCCCATATCCCCCATTCCTCTCATTTTCCCCCGACACCCATCCTATCAAAAAGCCCACACCATAGAAACAATCATTTTGGTTGATACAGCTCTTTCCAAGTTCTGTCTCTGCTCATTAGACTTCATGCTCTGTCTCCATTGTGCTTCCAGCTCCTGCTTCCTACATAGTTAGGCTGACCATATGTACTGTTTTAAATGGGACAGTCCTGTTTTTTTCATATTTCCTGACCGTCCCGTCATTTTAATATAAATATCAAATTTGTCCTGTTTTTGCTTTTTGGTAAAAAAACTGAACGCGGCTTATTTCAGGGACCCATGGCCGGGTCCCGCCTCCTCCTTGCAGGGAGGAGGCGGGACCCGGCCATGGGTCCCTGAAATAAGCCGCGTTCAGTTTTTTTACCAAAAAACTGGAGGCCTGCAGGGGTGGGATGAGCTGGGGGGTAATGGGGGAGGTGGGAGGCTATGGGTGGTGGGGCTGTGTTTTGAGGCCATTGGGGGGGGGGTCTGTGGGGGTGTATTGGTTGCCAGTGGGGGGCTATGGGCAGAGGTTGTGTAGGGAAGGCTGTGGGGGTGTAAGGGGCTTGGGGGTTGGTAGGGGGATGGTGTTGGGGGGGCCTGGAGGTGGTTATGTGAGGGTTGGGTATTGGTGACCTTATGGATATGGGGGGGCATTGTAGGGTTATATTTGGGGTCTGAAGGGAGTTATGGGGGGTTGGTGGTGGGATTTGGGGGGTTCTGTAAGAGGTGACGAGCATTGGGGAGGGAGTATTAGTTGCCTGTGGGAGGCTGTGGGGATGTTGGTTCTGGGGGGTAGGTTTGTAGGGTATAGGGAGGTTATGGGGATTATTTATAGGGGATTATTGGGCAGGTTTGGATGCGAGGACGGTGTTCAGAAACTTTGTAAGGGAATGTTGTGGGCAGATCTTGGGTAGTGATGGGTTTTTCAGTTCTCTGGCAATTCTGAAAAAATCTTAAATCTTGTTTGGGTTGAACCAAAAACAATTGTTTAGAATTTTTTTGGCATGTAAAAAAGCCCAGGAAACATTTCTAGTTGGGTTGAATGAAACATTTTCCAACCTGCAAAAAATGACATTTTGATAATATCAAAACAGTTTTGACCAAACCTAAAAAAATCAAAATATTTGGTGGCTTTGACACAAATTCACTGATAGTTTTGGGTCAGCTGATTCCCCCCCCCCCCCCCCAATCGCTCTTGTATGTTGGGAAGGTTTTGCTGCTGTGAAGCGGTGGGAGAGTTTGTAGAGCATACAGTGAAAGCAACATTTACCAACTATTGGAAATAACCTTAATAAAATTATTGAAATTTACCTTGACTCAGTTTCCACACAAGCATTCATTTATTTTTCCAAAGGCCAGTTGGTATTGGTTACATCCAAAATAGAAATATAAGCATATATGCACTTCTACACCACATTCTAGCAACAATACAGTTATAAACACTGGCCAGCTACTCACAACAGGAATAGGCCTAGGAGACGCCTTGCCATCATGGCATGACTCCAGAGGAGTAAGGAAAAGCTCCGTCAAAGAAACCCCTAAAAAACTTTGCTTCTTATACACTATAATAAACAAGTTAGGTCATTGCTCATTATTGGACCTTTGCGGAAGCCAGATGAGGGAGTTTTAACACTGAACACTGTACCTGATATCCTGTTAACTGTTTTTTCTTTGTTTCCATTACCTCAGCTCAACCTTAAATAAGATAATGCTGGTATTTCAAGGATCAGTACAAGTTTAACACAAACAACTCTTCTTTCTCATTATTTCATTATATGTGGTCACATGCTTTGGGTTTATCACCTATACTAATATTCAAACTCAATTTAAAACCATAAAAAGAATGAAGAGTACCTGTGGCACCTTAGAGACTAACAAATCTATTTGGGCATAAGCTTTTGTGGGCTAGAACCCACTTCATCAGATACATAGAGTGGAACATACAGTAGGAATATATGTGTGTGTATGTGTGTATATATATATCCAAATAAATTCTTTTGAGTCTTCCATTGAATACAGGAATCTTTTAAACCTCTTCTCAGATAGTTTGTTGGGTTTTCTATCCAACCTGGCCCAAAGATATGGCCGTCCTTTATATGTTGTTACATAACAGCAGGTTCCATCCATATATATATATACACACACACAGAACATGGAAAGGTAGAGATGGTTACCATACCAATTTAAAACCATAGGTCACCCAGTTCTAATGTGCCTATATTCCTACACTAACAGTTTCCAATAAAAATCTGATCCTTCAGAGCCTAATGTTAAAGAACAAAGAGATACCTGGAACACACATTTAAAACAAAAATAGATCTGCAGCTAGGGTCCTTGATCCCAAAATGACAAACTTAAAAAAATTAAGGGAATTAGTTAGGCAAGTAGACTGGTCTGCAACTATCTGAGGCCTGCATCCGAAGCAAGCAGGGAAAAAATCAGAGAGAAGCATTGCAGGCCAAACTGGATGAGCAAGCATCTCAAAAGAGGTTATTAAGAGAAAGCAGAAGCCTAAGGAATGGAAGATGGAAAGAATCAGCAAGGAAAGGTACCTCTTGGAAATCAGAAAGAGTAGAAAAAAGTGAGACTTCCAAAAGCCAAGCAGAGTCCCAAGCCCCCGCTGTACCCCACACTTCTTCCTGCACCCTCCTTGCAAAGAAAATTAAAACAAATAGTTAAAGGTTCTATAGCCATTTACGCTAAATTGTTAGAGCATGGAAATACAAGATTTTTGTCCTTGGGTCCATCAATTGACAGAATTTTAAGCATGTTTGATGGGCTTACTTCTTATATTCTTTCTCAAGAAAAATGCCCTGTTATCTTGCGAAAATGGTTTGAAGATCCCTGTTTGAAATTGTGGTTGTCATTTGCAAGAGATCAAGTGTCTACGTTCCAAACATATATTAGTTTAATTGAAAAAGATAATATTTCAGCTACAGAAGTAGCCATAAACATTGAAAATCTTGTAAACAATTTAGAGTCCAGAAAAAGTGAAGTGTTTGTAACTACTGATGTCAAAAAACAACCGAAAATGTTAGTAGATTCAAGAGAAATTAATGAGGCTAAGTTTTTTGAGGTAATCGAGAATTTCTATGAAGCCAGCTTAGAATATATCAACAAGTGGAAGTGCAGTGTAGGAAACACTGAGAAGTTCAAGTGGGTGCTACTAAGGAAGACACCTGAATGGAAAGAAATACAGGACAGCCTGAACGAGGAACTCATCACACGCACAGAAACAGAAGAAACTCATGTATTCGATCAGTGGACCCTCATAAAATCTACAATTGTGAGGCAGTTGGATACATGGAATAAAGAAAACATTTCTGTATCTGATAGATGGGTAAAGATTTTTTCTGAAGTGAGCGAAAAACGCCTAGACTTTCAAGACTTTTGTAATATTGTAGAGTTTATTCTTTGTCTTCCAGGAAGTACAGCAGAATATTTTCTGTTATAAACAGTATGTGGTCAAAGGAGAAATCTAGATTAAGTGTTGAGATAATGAGGGCTATGTTAGTTGTAAAACAAAATTGTGTCATGGAGTGTGAGAAGTTTTATGATAAGGTATAGAAAGACCGAAATTTTCTGCGTAAGATTACTTCATCGGAGAAATATTCATGGTATGATCGTGGTGAAATACAGTCCCCCTCTACGTCTACCTAAATTTTTGTATGAGTTCTGTCACTGAAGAATACTTGTTAGCTCAAGTCAATATGTTCATGTAATAAAACTTTTTTTATCATCTTACTTTTTCATGAATACAGAATATTACATAACCCCGTCCCATTTTTGCCATCCCAATGTCCCGTTTTTGTCTCAAGGAAATATGGTCAGCCTATACATAGTTCAGCGCCAGAATCCAAATCATCCAGGTCACGGCCAAGCACACTACTTTACCCATCTAACTTTTTTCATTAGACTCTCTTGCCTCTCTCTTATTTTGCTACAGCTCTTACCTTTTCCTTTATTTAATATTTTTCCTTTGAACTCCTGTGATGTAAGTGATTAAAACTTCTCTCTCCTCTCCCCACTCTTCCTGTAATGATATTGGATGAGTAGAGCTCCCACAGAGTGACAATCAGGTGCCCTTATCTATATATATAAAATTTAAATGGTATATGCGTGCATGTATATACGTTCCCTTACTCCTTCCACACCGTTTGAGCTAGAGACTTGACATTTGGTACAGTTATAGGCTTTAGGGTCCTAATCAGGGTAAGAATCGAATTTTTATCAAATCTCACCTCTGATGCCCCCTAGGGGTGAAATTCTTTAAAGCTCATTAACATCAGCTGGGCAGCTGCTGTTCTCTGTGACATAGTTATGATGTAATAATACCCCCCTCCAACGGACCCCGCACTCGCTCAGCTCTCTGCCCCCTCCCCCCCACTCCAACGCCCCCCCCACTCGCTCAGCTCTCTCCCCACTCCCCCCACTCCAATGGCCCCCCCACTCACTCAGCTCTCTCCCCCCTCCCCCCCACTCGCTCAGCTCTCTCCCCCCTCAGGTAAGAATCAAAAATTTTTAAAATCTCCCCTCCTCCAATGGCCCCCCACTCGCTCAACTCTCTCCCCCCCTCCCCAATGGACCCCGCACTCGCTCAGTTCTCTCTCCCCTCAGGTAAGAATCGAAAAATTTTAAAATCTCCCCCCCTCCCGCCACTCCAACGAACCTCCCACTCGCTCAGCTCTCTCCCCCCTCCAATGGCCCCCCACTTGCTCAGCTCTCTCCCCCCTCAGGTAAGAATCAAAAAAATTTTAAATCCCCCCCAACGGCCCTCCACTTGCTGAGCTCTGTCCACCCTCCCCCCTACTCCAACGGTCCACGCACTCGCTCAGCTCTCTCCTCCCTCCCCCCTCCAATGGACCCCACACTTGCTCAGCTCTCTCCCTCCTCCCCCCTCCAATGGACCCCACACTCGCTCAGCTCTCTCCTCCCTCAGGTAAGAATTGAAAATTTTTAAAATCTCCCCCCTCCCCCCACTCCAACGGCCCTCCCACTCGCTAAGCTCTCTCCCCCCTCCAACGGCCCCCCCACTCGCTCAGCTCTCTCCCCCCTCAGGTAAGAATTGAAAATTTTTAAAATCTCCCCCCCTCCCATGGCCCCCGCACTCGCTCAGCTCTCTCCCCTCTTCCCCCCTCTAATGGGCCCGAGCAACGCCGGGTATTTCTGCTAGTCACAGATAAAGCCAATCCGTCCTTGTCCCAATACCAAATTTTCATCAGAGAAGTTTTTGGGATATGTCAAATTATTTTATTAATAATAATGAATGCAAACTAAGTTATTTTAAATTACTAAAGTTAAAAATGGTTAAAGATCTGTGGCTTTTTGATCTCCTTTGGTGTGAGGCATAAAGTGAGCAATGAAGAATACAAAGGTCCCTAATCCCACAGAAATGGGAATAGATTGAAAGCAACTACTTTCACATAAATCATCATATAGCCATCAGGTGATAGAGATTTCCAGTCACTCCTACTCTGAGCTGGATTTAGGCTGGCAATTTAGAAGTGAAATGCTCCAAATTCTTTTGCTTCTCCTCTGAGCTATTCAGTCCCCAAAACGCTTTAGTTCAGATCCTCAAGTAATGTTAGTCAGCATAGGCCCATTAACTGCTGAGTTATGCCAGCAGGGATCAGATCCTTTGTTTATAAAACTGGCAGTTCACCTTTCAGCTTGACAAGGAAAGTGAAGAGATCAAGTTTAAGTGTGTGGAGTCAACCACTGAGAAAAATCTTACTGAATATTTGTAACCTATTAACCAGAGAAGCTCTTCCCTAGTGAGAAGCAAAGAGTATCAAATAAATATATGGAGATATACCTATCTCAATGAACTAGAAAGACCTTGAAAGGTCATTGAGTCCAGTCCCCTGCCTACACTAGCAGAACCAGGTATTGTCCCCCGATAGATTTTTTGCCCCAGATCCTTAAATGGCTACCTCAAGGATTGAACTCACAACCCTGGGTTTAGCAGGCCAGTGCTCAAACCACTGAGCTCTCTCTCCCCCCCTAAATTGAGCAAATTTGATATTAAGTCATCAATAGGAAAGAAATATGGCACCCCATGATGGGCCAGAAGCAGCTCCATGTGCAATCAGTGAATTTTGCTGTTGACATCAGTGAGAATAGCTCAATGTCATTTTTAGAGAGGGTTATTTTTCTAACTAGATTTCAAAGAAGGAAGAGGTTTGACACCATTAAAAATGTATTCTCATACCGTAGCCAGACAAGTTGACAAATTTTGTAATATAATATAGATTTAATATCATATTTTGTATATATTTTTTCTATTTTCTTTCCTCTTGTGGCTACTAGGTTCTCTATATGCATGAGACATATTGGTGAACTGTACATATTTTCTATTTCTCTTTCAAATTGCATGACAAACTGTATTTGGTTTAGATGTCAGTGTATTCAATGCACTACAAGACAGAGAAGAAATAGACCCTACCTTGAGTTTATAATCTAAAACAGTGGTGTCCAATAGAAATTCAGTGCTAGCCACACTTGTGGTTTTGAATTTTTCTTATTTTCCACATTATAAAAAAGGATTTAAAAACATACTACTACCATAACCCTGAAATCTGGCATATAATTCATACTGACTGCGCATCTTAACTCAGCCTCCAGATTTTACTTGGATTTTATAAAATTTACTGCAGAAAAAGTGGATTCACAGACGTACGCCTTGCTCATGCATTAGCCACAATCCAATAGCCTATTTGCAACAGGTGGCTAGTGGCAAACGCATTGGACACCGCGGATCTAAAATATTCAGCTGTCATTTGTCTCTATCTAATTTTGTTTTCTGTGGTCTATAGCTCAGCAGACAATGATGGGGTTGCTATTGAGAAAAAAAAGCAAACAATTATAGAATCTCTACACCAGGGCTCAATTGATTTCAAGATTTCAGTGATTCCACATTACTCTAGGGTTGAAATGTCATGAAAACATTAGGGCCAGACTTTTGAAATCACTAGAGCTAGGCTAATTTAAACAACTGAGGATCTGGCCCTTAGTTGCCATGTTTTGAATTGTTTATTTCAGATCTGAGATGCTATCAGAAGAGCAATTTTTTTCTGATTGTTTCAAAAATCATTTTTATCAATGACACATGTGACAGACCGCCTTCTCACCCCTTTCAGGAACAGGCAGGAAAACCCTTCTTTGCTTCAAACAGTGCTCTTTATTCACAGTGCAGGACCCCACCACCAATATATACAGCTTTATACAATACAGTCTTCAACTCTATATAGTTCAGCTCTGCAGCTCTGCATACAACTCTACAGTTCCAACCACACAGCTCTGAATAGCTCAAACCACCACCTCACTCTATACCATCCCCACCACACTGGGCTTCCTTCCTGGCAGGCCTTTTATCCCTCTGAGGCTGCCGCCAGGTGCAATCCCTCCAGGCTAATTGCCCTGCAGCCCAGGTGGCTGATTAGCCTTCTCTGCAAGGGAGGTTTGCAGAGGGCTTTTCTCCCTCTTAAAGGGCCAGCAGGGCTGGCTCAGTCCCTCCTGGCCAGCACCCTGCCACACACCTCCCCCCTTAGCCTAGCCCCATCGGGCTGGCTCAGACCCTTCAATATTTTCCAATTATATTTAACAGGGCCCTTGAACCCTTTCTCCTCATTTCTCTCACCATAGTAGCATGGTCCTGAGGCTTTGGGGTGTCATGCCCGGCTGTGGCAGAGAACCCCACTGCCTTCACCTCTTTCACAGGCGCCGCCTGGGCAGGGGGTTGTGGTACTTTGCCCCCGTGCTTTTCGGGGGGGAGCCTTGTCCACTCCTCACACTGCAGGCAGTAGGGTGGAACTGACCGTCCCTCTGCCTCAGTTTCCCCCATGCTCTCACAGGGGCCCAGGGCCTCCTCTGTGGAGCTTACCTCCTGCCCTAATCCCTGATGTTCAGGGCTGGCTAGGCCCTTCGCTGGGTTATTGGGCTGAGACCCGCCCCTTCCCTTGGCCGAACCCCCCGTACGGGTTCTCACGCCCGGCCTTGGGGCAGCCCGGGGCCTCATATCTCCCACCGGGCCCCAGTCCCGCCCAATGATCACTGGGCAAGGTAACCCCTCTGACACCCCGACCCGCTTCCAGCAGAATCCTCCGCTGATTTCTAGGGGGACCTGGGCCACCCGACAGGTCTTCCTCTCCCCATGGACACGCTGTAGGTCCATGGTAGCCCCCGGAATTAGCCACTCGGGGCGTACCAATGCCCTGCGGACGAGCGTACAGGGGGAGGCTGAATCTACTACCCCCGGTTGGGACTTCCTTCCCACCTGTACCCGCAGAGTGGGTATCCCCTTATGCGGTTTCCGCCCCCAAACCTTGGTCCACCCACACCAATCGGTGTAGCTACAGTCCATGGCTGGGCAGTCTCTCTTAATATGCCCTGGCTTCCCACACTGCCAGCAGGTAAGCCGGGCAGTTCTCTCTGGCGCCCCTCTGGGCTCCCCATCAGTCCCTTTTCCCTTAGCTGGGGGGGAGTCCATGGGCCGATGCCCCAAATCCCGGACCCGTCGTGGTCGTTTTTCTCCCCGAGGTCCCTCTGCCTCCACGTATTCCTCGGTCAGGCGCACCGCAGACTCCACAGTCTCCGGCTGGTGCCTCCTGACCCAGGTACGGACAGTCTCGGGGAGGCTGAGCAAAAACTGCTCCAAGATCAGGGAGTCCATGATTTCCTCCCCAGACCGGGCCTCCGGCCTCAGCCAACGCGTCGCCCAGTCCCTCAGCCTCTGGGCAAACGCCCGGGGCCGCACCGCCTGCATCCAGCGGGCTGCCCGCAACTTCTGTCGGTATTTCTCTGGTGACAACCCGACCCGGTCCAAGATGGCCGCTCTGACAATATCAAAGTCCTGGGCCTCTGCACTCCCCAGGGCCATATAGGCTGCCTGGGCTTCGCCCACGAGGTATGGAGCAAGCCTGAGGGCCCAGGTGGTCCGCTCCCACCCGGCTGTGGTGGCCACCCTCTCAAAAGTCCCCAGGAAGGCATCAGGGTCATCCACCGGGCTCATTTTACAAAGTCCCCAGCCCGGCGGCTGGATGCCTCCTCCTGCCCCTGGACTCACCAGCAGCTACAGGAGTTTCACCTGGGTGTTCGCCTGCTCCTTGATAAAGTTCTGAAGCATCTTCTGCTGCTCGGCTTGCGCTTGCTGCATCTCCTGGTGGGTTTGCTGCAAGGCGTGCATGGCCTGCTGGGTCTGCTTCTCTTGTTCCACAAGCCACTGCAGGGTTCCCTCCATCTCTGGGCCACCAGTTGGGTTGCTGGTGTAGCGATCCCACCTCTGACACCACTTGTGACAGACCGCCTTCTCACCCCTTTCAGGAACAGGCAGGAAAACCCTTCTTTGCTTCAAACAGTGCTCTTTATTCACAGTGCAGGACCCCACCACCAATATATACAGCTTTATACAATACAGTCTTCAACTCTATATAGTTCAGCTCTGCAGCTCTGCATACAACTCTACAGTTCCAACCACACAGCTCTGAATAGCTCAAACCACCACCTCACTCTATACCATCCCCACCACACTGGGCTTCCTTCCTGGCAGGCCTTTTATCCCTCTGAGGCTGCCGCCAGGTGCAATCCCTCCAGGCTAATTGCCCTGCAGCCCAGGTGGCTGATTAGCCTTCTCTGCAAGGGAGGTTTGCAGAGGGCTTTTCTCCCTCTTAAAGGGCCGGCAGGGCTGGCTCAGTCCCTCCTGGCCAGCACCCTGCCACACACAGCATTATGAAGATTTTTGCAAGATTTTATTTTCTGCTGTAACATGAGGTGCCAAACTCTCAGCCTATGGGCCAGATCTGGATCATTTGATGATGATTATAATAAAAATATCTAGAATCATAGCCATGCGGGATTGGAAGGGACCTTGATAAGTCATCTAGTCCAGTCCCTTGCACTGAGGCAGGGCTAAATATTATCTAGACCATCTCTGACAGGTTTTTGTCTACCCTATTCTTAGAAACCTCCAGTGGTGGATATACCACATCCTCCCTATGTAATTCGTTTTAGTGTTTAACTACCCTTTACAATTAGGATTTTTTTCCTAATGTCTAACCTAAATCTCCCTTGCTGTAAGTAAAGCCCACTACTTCTTGTCCTGGGTAAGGATTTATCATCCTTTTCTTCAAAACATCCATTTATGTACCTGAAGACTATTATGTCCCCCCTATGCCTTCTCTTTTCCAAGCTAAAACCCATTTTTTTAAGTCTTTCCTTATAGGTCATGTTTTCTAGACCTTTAATCATTTTTGTTGCTCCCCCTTTGGACTTTCTCCAATTTGTCTACATCTTTCTCAAAGTGCGGTACCCAGAACTGGGCACAATACTCCAGCTGAGGCCTTATTAGTGCTGAGTAGAATGGAAGAATTAGGTCTCTGGTCTTACAACATTCCTGCTAATACATCCCAGAATTATATTTGCTTTTTTTTGAAACAGTATTACATTTGTTGACTCGTATTTAGTTTGCGATCTATTATAACCTAATACTCCTTCCTAGGCTCATATAGAACTTTTCAATAGATCACAACATCCTTTACAAAGATGGTCAGTATTTTTATCCCCATTTTACAGATGGGGTAACTGGCATATACAGGGTATCGACTTTCATTTTTAAAAAAGCAAGTTCTTGCCCTGATGGTTGCTCCCTCAACATGATGCTTTCTTCCTGATTCTGCAGAGAGCCCAAATCAATGACTCAGAGGTGTGAACTCATCCATTTCCCATGAATCTCAATGGCACGTTAAACACTAATTACTAAAAATATAACCCCCACCCCGAAACCATTACCTATTTCATCACTGAACATTTTCATAGATGTGATGGGGAGAGGAATGGGAGCAAAGCCAAATGGGGACTGGGAGTTACTGTAGAGAAAGAAATAGAGGGAAGAACAGAGGAGACACAAAGATAAGGAAGGAGAAGAGAGAAATAGCAAGGATGATGGAGGAGGAAAAGAAATAAAAGGCAGAAATATCAGTGATTCTAAATGGGAGCAGATTTTCCCACTAGCTGATGAATGAAACAGTACTGTATTGACCTATAAATAAATAAAAGTTTAGTTACTATATAAAAGCCATATTTTCCTTTCAATCTTTGAGTAAACCTGTTAGTGAAATAAGCACTGGATCCCCTGTGGACTGAGGGGAATTGAGAGTCTCATATATATCCCTGTCCACTGATCATAATTAAAAATTGAAATTGGCCTCCTTCACTCAGTGTGTTGACAAACCTTATCACCATACGGTGGTGACTATCACTGGTTTTGCCAGAGGTAGATATGGTTACCTCAGTATTTGTGGTACATATTTTTCTATTCATACTGTAGGTAATAGTGTAAATTCTGAGGGAGTGCTGTATTGCTGCTTTAAACTATATCTAACATACATTGGATACACTTCATACTTAAAAAGATACTCTGTAGGACTTGAAGGGACCTTTTGGGTCATGGAGTCCAGGTCCCTGCTACTGCAGGCAACCCACCCTATAATGCCTTTCATAAATTTATACTACCAAGACAGAAATCACTTTTAAAAAGTGCTTTATTAATACCTATAGAAACTACTAGGGGGATGAGAAAAACAGTTTTCTAGAATTTACTGTAAAATGTATGAAATACAATAGAAAATGAGTTCCTTTCCATGGAATTTTATAGTAGGGATATATTTTCTATTCAAGATCACAGGATATTTCAAAAGCCTATAACAAGTTATCATTTCCTAGTAAATTCTATAGGGCTTGCCTATGAAGGGATATGCAGGGGGACCAGAGAGACAGTCAGGCCCTGCTACCCAATTGAAAAGGCAAATTAGTTAAAGGAGATGGGCATTTTAGAGTCAGGAGGACATTGGAGGTCTTGGGGCCCTGCCAGAGACTCGCCTAGAAATGACAAGGGTATTCCACTGCAAAGAGGTGCCAAAATTGACAAGCGTGGGGTAGTTTTTAAATAAAAGGTTATGGTTGGTTTAGTCAGGTTATCAATATTTACTAATGTGCTTTGTAGCTTTGTGGACAATTAAAAAAAAAGTAACCAGGCCTTTAAAATAATGGGTTCAAATATCTATCCTTCATTTCTAGATAAAGTTGATATATTTAGTTCGTTTTAATGCCTTTATAATGGCTGCCACAGAAAAGTATAGCATCCAGACCAGAGGATCTCCATTACAGAGCACTGTCCCCGCTCTGCAGCACCTGAAAGCATGAGCAACTGCACTTTTCATTCATAGTCACCATACAGAGAATTCATTAAAGAAAGATAGCCACAGCTTAATTTCTTCTTTGTCATGTATGGGCACAACATAGTGCATGTGGATCCTCTCTCTCCTCAGTCCCATCACTCCCAAATGGAAGTCAAGCGGAATGCTGACATACAATTCCCTGAACATTAGGGAGAGGCTATTGAGTCTAGTGACACATCATTGCCCTGAGGGTCTGAGGTTTGCCGCAAGGCATGGTAAAATGCTACCCACCATCCTGCATGATAGCTGCTGGCATCTGAGAGCCAGCACTGGGTGGAGCACACACACAAGCTGCAGCAGGGCCACCGCTGAGTGAGTTTGTGCTCCCTGGCTCCATTGAGTCATTCTGCTCATCTCTTTTCTGTGCAATTAGACACTATAGTGCCACTTCTCCCTTCCGCAACTAATGTGGCAAAGAAGGGAAACACCAGAATTTGGCTTGAGCTATTTCCAACCTATCTGAACACTATACAGATGTGGCATTGCCTCAGTGACATTGAAGCAACCCTAAAAAAGAAAAGCAAAAAACTGTTAGAACAGTTGACCATCAAAATTCAAAAGGTTTGGAGATCAATCTTGGTACAAACGTATCTTGGACTCGGAGTCTGAAGACCTGGGTTTTATTTCCAGATCTGCCACTGACCCTTGTGTGGTCATGGGTAGGCCATCTAAACTCTGTGCACAGTTTCCCCATCTTTAAAATGAAGACCATTCTTATAGATCTTTTTAAAGCATGTTTTGACCTACAGATGGAACGTACTACATAAGTGCTAAGTTTTAGTACCCAAAGGTTATCTGGTCCACTGGTGTTCTCAAAACTGGACTTGAAGTTTTGCAAGAAAAAGTTAACTCATGAGATTTCTGAACCTTGCATTCCCGGTCAAAAGTGCCACAGGAGCAGACTCCCCAGCAGTATTTCAACAGTTCCAGTTTTGGTCCTAGCTAGAAGTGCAAAATTGTACCAAAGTGGAAAACAGTTCAGGATCTTAAAGAGGGTCAGTGAGTTTTTCCATGAAAGTTTACAGGAGGTGATTTTTGTATAATCCAGGCCAATTTCCCCATTCCCAGTCAGCATACACACACATACACAACATAATTTCAAATTCATGCAGGACCTCTCTACCCACTGTGTTTAATTTCAACATCAAGACTGTCATTTAAATAAATAAAAACCTTTGCTCTTTCATCTGTGTCCCATGCTACAAATATTTTCATTAAAAACAGCAAAGATTTTCTAGGAAGACAGTCCCTTTAAGCCTGGAAATTAATTACTGATAGGAACACCCTAGTGTCAATTGTCCTGATTTCACCTGCTTGCACCCTGAATGAGACAACATCTATTCTTTGGTCTTTTTCAAGGCATGTTTTGAACCTTTCATCAGTATGTATCGTTGATCTTCTGCTTTCACAAATTCCTTCATCATTTTGAATATTTCTCTGAGGTCACCTTGACCTCTTTTGCAATGAGAATCAGCTCAGTCTTTTGTTTTGCACTTCTCCCCCCAAAATAAATGCTTTTATATATGTTTGACTGCACTTTCCAAGGCCTAATCATAGAATATCAGAGTTGGAAGGGACCTCAGGAGGTTATCTAGTCCAACCTCCTGCTCAAAGCAGGAGTAACCCCAACTAAATCATCCCAGCCAGGGTTTTGTCAAGCCTGACCGTAAAAACCTCTAAGAAAGGAGATTCTACCACCTCCCTAGGTAACCCATTCCAGTGCTTCACCACCCTCCCAGTGAAAAAGATTTTCCTAATATCCAACCTAAACCTTCCCCACTGCAACTTGAGACCATTACTCCTTGTTCTGTCATCTGCTACCACTGAGAACAGTCTAGATCCATCCTCTTTGGAACCCCTTTCAGGTAGTTGAAAGCAGCTATCAAATCCCCCCTCATTCTTCTTTTCTGTAGACTAAACAATCCCAGTTCCCTCAGCCTCTCCTCATAAGTCATGTGCTCCAGCCCCCTAATAATTTTTGTTGCCCTCCTCTGGACTCTTTCCTATTTTTCCACATCCTTCTTGTAGTGTGGGCCCCCAAACTGGACACAGTACTCCAGATGAGGCCTCACCAATTTCGAATAGAGGGGAATGATCATGTTCCTCGATTTGCTGGCAGTACCCCTACTTATACAGCCTAAAATGCCATTAGCCTTCTTGGCAACAAGGGCACACTATTGACTCATATCCAGCTTCTCGTCCACTGTAATCCCTAGGTCCTTTTCTGCAGAAGACCATAGAATTATGAAGAAATGTCCAGAACAGATCACCATGTTTTACATAAGCAATGGAAAAACAATTGACAATTTACACTTCCACAGAACTTTCCATGACAGTATAAGAAAGAGTTTTAAATACAGTATTAGAGTTTATTCTCACTTTCCCTACCTTACAGGTGTGTACTATTATTAGACCTATATTACAGATGGAGAAACAAAGATTTAGTGAGGTTAAATTACTTGCTCAAGATGACATAAGAAACAAAGATGGGTGTAAGCTCAGATCACCTGACTTCCACTCATATGTTAACCATGAGACCCATACTTCATATCTCGCGGTTTACATTCTGTCCCTTTAGCACTGCTACCCAGTACCTTTTTTAATGCATCCACTGATTCATTATTTTCTTTGGGCCATTCTCCAATCTTTTTTCTATAGCTTTCAAGGAGAGAAGAGACAAATGCTATCATCCAGTCTGATCTCCCTTAATGAAGGCCATAGAACTTCCCCAAAATAATTCCTTTTGAACTAGAGCATTTTAAAAAAATCCAGTCTTGATTTGAAAATCGCCAGTGATGGAGAATCCACCACAAGCCTTAGTAAATTGTTCCTAAGGTTAATTATCTGCACTGTTAAAATTTACTCCTTATTTCTTCTGCAATCAGAGAAGGAGAAAAAAGCCTAAGATCCAGTTGAGGGAGCAAGGAAAGGGAATTTCTACCCTTTGGGAACCAATGGGAAGAGGTTGAGGATGGGAGGAATTGGGGATAGAGGAGACTGCCATAGCACCCCATGAAAACATAGCTTCTGCAGGATGGGGCTGTAACAGGGTGGGGAGTGGAAAGTTGTGAGGAGATACTATCCTTCTGCACAGATGGCCATGCAAATTCAGTGGATCTTGAGAGAGCTGCAGATTTGGGAGGGAGGGGGAAAGAGCGGGAAACTGAGGATCCTGCCAGGTTCATGAAAGATAAACTCCATCCCCCACAAGGGTCCAGTCAAGTGGAAACTCTGCAAGTTCAAATTTGTGGAGCTTTCAGTGCCCCGTGGGGAAATAAACCATGCAGGAGACAATTTGCCCTCTCATTAGCATGCTGCATGGCTGCTCCATTTAAACTCATTTGGTTTGCTGCCCAGAAGCTGGCGCACATCACCACCACGGTTGGACTGTCCCACATTACTAGCAGTCTTTCAAATGCTAGTGTTGCTAGCAAATTAGAAGCACTCCTATTTGCTATTTTCATGGACTCACAGATGTATAAAGAAGAGACGTTTCCTATCTGGGGAACCTTGGAACACTTGACTGGTAATCTCTTTACAGCAAGACACACTTCTTGGGACACCTCCCTTCTCCCCTCACACCCCACCACAGGCTGCTTTACCCCCAGCAAATGATTTCATTTCCTATGCTGTGACACTGAACCATATCAAAATTAGTGTTTTGGGTGTGTGTGTTTTTTACATTTAAGGGCCATATCGAGCCATCCATTTTTAAGTAGAAATTCTCAATGAACTCAGTAGGGAGTTCTGCTTAAAAACTGATGGCATGATATAGATCTAAGCATTTAACATTCATTGCACTAATATGCTTGAAACACTCCAGGTTAGTTAGTTGCAAGGTGTTCCCTCCCTAAAATGATACAAATTGTTGCTAATATTGCCACACTTTGCACTTAGGAAGATGCTCTAATTACTGGCTATATATTGTGGCTCTTTCTAAACAGTGACGACATGACATTGTCTGGGCCTTAAGTATCTGGCTCGTTATTGGAGAACTTTCATAAATTTCAGTTTAAAACTTTGCTAGTTCCCAACCATCTCTTCTCTTAATATTAGGGACAGTTGGTATCACATAAGGAAGAGCCCCCAAAACTCAAACTGAACTGGAACCAAGAAGAGAAGCAGATTGTGTAGGATATGTTATGTTTGTATTTTGGATTTTTGTAGTTTTGATGTGAGGAAGGGGATGCCCTGTGACTACATTACGATGCCATGCACACACCCCTATCTACACTACTCTTTACCTGTGTCGGGGAACTGCTTCAGCAGCAGGGAGCTGCCAGAGTCTTTTCCTTCAGTGGACAAAGGCTCCAGCAGTGGGGAGCATCTGTAGCTTTCCCCTGCTGTCAGGGTCCTTATCTAGAGCAGGGAAAGGCTGTATCAGTGGGGAGGCAGTGGGACACTACATGGTTAAAATAGCAGTGTAGATAGAATTTTGACAAGTAGAGAACCGTGTGGAGTGTCTGCACTCCACTTGCCTAAGCCATCCATGCCTCACTGTCTATGTTTAAACCATGCCGGGGGACTATCCGAGTATAGCATGCTGCCAAAAGACACATACAATATAGATATAGCCACAGTCAAAATATATACATTACCCATAGTTCCTAATGATTTGCAATACAGGGATGTGCTGCATTATTTCAGATACCACTGAGCATTACTTTTTAACGACCAATATTGTATATGTGTGTGTGCACAAAATAAACTGTACAGAGTTAGAAACAAGCAAACATGAACAACAGCAATACTTCCATTTGAAAATCGCATAGCACTTTATCAACATTTTACAGATGAGAAAACACAGTGAAAAAGACCCAAATTGCTTCCTCCTGCAGAAATATCCATTGAGATATCCAGAGGGAAAGGAAATTCCATCAGGATTCTCTACCAGTTTTCCCCCAGATAATAGCTTTTTAGAACCTATTGCTAGATACTTTGATTATTTTACCTTCTACTCTCTACATTTCTGCCTATGTAGCCCTTCTCCTGTTCAGACATAATGGAATTAATTCCTTTTGTGATCTCTTTTTACTAAAAGCTTAAAACAAAATGGAGTACCAGTGAAAGGGGCTGGATTGACAGCTTTGGAGAAAGACGCTATCTATATAGCCATAGAACAGGTACAGAGCAGACACTGATAGGACAGGATATCCTACCAATCAGCCTCAGTAATGATATGGAGACATTCTGTCAAGTGAAGGTCAGTCCTTAGCACTCGTAGCAATGTGATGAAAAAGTGGCGGATATAAGAGTAGCTTTTTGTTACATAGATGCCTTATTTCATATTGGCCACTACTCACACAATCAGTTATGTGGCAGTGCCAACGCTCGTTCACTATTGACCTACCAGAGACATGCTTAAAACGGTCATCAATCTCAAAGTTTTTACTGGTTCTTATGTAATTCCCCATTTTAAAGATGGAGAAACTCTTTGGAACTGGTAAGGGTAGGGCCTTTCAGAATAGTTGATCTTTTAAAGGACATTCAATCTGGATTTAACTGGCTCCAGTATGTTTTCCATTTCTCTTGTCATAGATGTCTTATACACTATAGGAAACTCTTTCAAAATGTACTAGATGAATTTTCACATTCCTTCAGAATCAAATATACTTGTGTTACTTCTTTTCCAGTTACTAGCTTTCTGAGTAGTGAGTCTTATTAGTTATTTACCACACTTGGATAAATGTCCACTATCTTGTTCAGAATAACCTTGGATTTTGTAGGCTGCAATTAAAACATAAGAAAGCATACAAAAGCAGCCCTTCAATAATTCCAGAAACATGTTCCACTCTTTGGTTTGTTCATAGTTGTTATCCTGATCAAATGCCTGAGTCATTAAAATCCCCCATGATCAAAATTCTCACCTTACAATCCTCTTATCTGTAAAGACCTTCCTGATGTACTTATCCTAACTGCTCTGGGGAGCTATAGCAGAATCCTACAGTAACCTGACTATATGCACTGCCCTGAATTTCCACCAAGTAGTCTCCATTATGGACAGAGCCAAATTATGTATCATATTTCTCCTCCACAGAGGAGATCAGATTTGGTTTTATATAGAATCTCTCACACTCAGGGTTTCTTAGAAGCACTTTACAATAATTAGTCAGCTAGTGACAGTACAGTGAAGGCAAACAAGGTAACTTTTAAATGGCTGACTGGAATCCTTGGAACTTCTAGCTAGAATCAATTTTATTCACAGAGGATCTGTCAGCCAGAGCAGTTCAGCTATCCCCTACTCTTCTTTTTAAAAGGTACTATGAGCTTTTTCCACTTCCACCTCGTCAGCTACAAGAGAGACAATCAGAATGAGGTCAATTTAATGTTTTGTTTAGAAGGTATGACTTTTATATTGCAGCACTTTGATCCCTCATTCACCCAATGTATTTTCTGGTCAGTACTGTGACAGAACCCAAGTCCCTATATGAGACATATGGCTCCAAACCTTCTGGCTAAGAGACCAGAGTACTAACTACAAAGGAGTACTTATGCCAATATTGCCATTCTTATTTTTCCCCCTCAATTTGTCAACCCAGGAGGATACAATGTTTAATTGCGTCTGTAGTTCCAGACATAACTAAATGCTGTATTCTGCATAAACATATAAAAATATCTAATTCAGATCTTTGAAAACAATCCAGTCCAGCAGTCACTTTATGTATGTACCTAGCATGATTTTGTGTAAGCAAATGGTGTTGTTTCTCCCTGTTGAGTTTCCTTTGGTTTACCTTCAAATCATTTCCTACAATGCTAACCAGTGAATTCATTACCATTACCTTGGTATCTCTAAATTACCTCTAAATTCTTTCCTTCCCTCTTAGATATTTATACGCTTAATTAAAATCACAGTAGGGCATCTCTGACTTTGCTTCCTCTTGTCTAGATGTAAGTTGCCTCTCTCATCTCTTGATAGATGCATGTAGCATAAAGTAAGCAGGATATTAAAAAGCTAATTCTCCTCCCTTTACATATCTTGCCTTTTTTTAAAAGGATCAGCTAACCCATGTAGCTTTTTGTATTCCTTTATGAGCTTGCAGCATGCTTTGTTAAGCATGATATAGCAATACAATTTAAAACTGAACAAGAGTGGGCATGATGAATGTGTTTTTAAAAAATTATTAATCCGCTATTTAGTCTGATTTCCCCTCTTATTACGACTTTAAGTGGGCAAAGAGCAAAATGACTTTAGGAGATTTCTGCAACAACAACAATTTAAAAAAATCAGTAGAATTGCTGAGCTGATTTGCATGTTCAGAATAAAAAGCTATTTCAAGGCTTGTACGCCATGGACAAAATTCATTCCTGTCTTGCATGAGTACAGTAGGTGGGGGAAGACAATGCATGAAGACTCTTAATCCACCACCATAAACCTCCACTTTGTATGGTTATTTACATCTGTGCAAAGTGCACGTTAAACACAACCCAGCCAGGATGGCAGCATTTCACACTCACTTTGCACAGGCCTACAACTATACAAGGCAATGGTGAATTGGGACACTGGGGTCTGATTTTCCTGTTACTTACACGGGCCAAAACCATGAGTGTCTCAACTTGAAGTCTGGATAACATGACTAGCAGTGCACCATAGTTTGCAAAGCATAGTCAACCAGTCTGGGTGTGCAGCAAGGCCTCCAACCCCCACCCCACTGCATGCATTCTGCTGTCTTACAGCTGGCTCAAGGTTGGGAGACAGCACAGTGCTCCATACTGGAGCAAACATATGGAACAATACACACAGACCCAAATACTCTCCTAGTGCCAATTAGGAAAAACTCATTTGAAGTCAATGGATCTACACCCATTTACATCATCAGGAGAGTTAACTGACAGCTTCCAGACCCAGCCTGAACCATCTAGTGCTGTACACGGAGAATGGAACAGGAGCTCTCCATTCCTCCTGCCTCCGAGCTGCATAGCCCCAAATTTTGTCACTATATATTATGGGTGGCATCCTAGCACAGAGGTGGGAAAGCTATGGCCCACAGGCCACATCCAGCCTGTGGGACCATCCTGTCTGGCCCCTTCGCTCCTGCCCCAGGAGGCTAGCCTCTGCACCCTCCCCTGCTATTATAACCTTCCACCGCAGCCTCAGCTCACTGCGCCACTGGTGCAATTCTCTGGGCAGTGGGACTGCAAGCTCTTGCCGGGCTGCACAGCTGCAGAGCCATGGCCTGACCCTGTGCTGCACAGTGGTACAGCTGGCTCCAGCCTGGTGCTCTGGGTGGCGAGGCTGTAGTGCCGCCAGCCACCAGTGCTCCAGGCAGAGCACTAAGGGGGCAAGGAACAAGGGGTGCTGGATAGAGGGCAGGGGAGTTTGGCATGGTGGTCAGGAGCGCGGGTATGGATAAGTGTCAGGGCGGTCAGAGGGCGGGGAATGGGATGGGGGGTTGAATGGGGGCAGGGATCCCGGGGGCAGACAGGGGGGGGGTTGGATGGAGTGGCAAGAGGTCCAGGAGTGGGTCAAGACAGAGGGGGGTGGATGGGGCAGGAATCCTGGGGGAGGCATCGGGGGTGAGAAGCGGGCGGGGGGGGGGGACAGATTGGGGGCCAAGGCTGCGCCAGGCTGGCTGTTTGGGAAGGTACAGCCTCCCCTAACCGGCCCTCCATACAATTAGGAAACCTGATGTGGCCCTTGGGCCAAAAAGTTTGCCCTCCCCATTCTGGCACTATTAAAGTCAACGAAAAAAATGTTGGGTTCAGTAGGACCAAGATTTCACCTTGTATATTTATACTGGGTACTAGACCTGAGCTAACAAATCACCAAAAATGCATTCAGTGAATTTCACCTTTCCTCCCTTTTGCGGACCTCTCCTCAGACAGATTATTAATTTATTGAATGTAAGAATTAGAAATTATACATCAATGAAAAATTCTTGGTGTGCAGATCATTTGTAAACAGTTTGTTACAACTGTTCAAAATGCCCAGGTCACGCTATGATACTTAGTTACATACATCTCATGGCTTTGTTTCTGGATGACTTATGTAACTTCTCTAACCCAGCACAAAATCTAAATGAATGGAATGCCTACATTTCAGCTTGATATTTGCGGTACACAGGTATAGGAAACATCCAGGGTTCAGATGTTTGCACCATCCTTGTTTCTGCATTTCACAAACAAATGGGTCAAAGCCAAATTCACTTTTGAATGTGAATGAATAGTTTCAGAAACTCAGATCCGCTACTCACTCAGCAATATTTATTTACGACTAACACATTAAAACACGATCTCCTCTAATCAGGGCATGATTAAACAAAACTGGGGTTTGCTCAAATCAGGATACTTCTCCAGACTAATTGGAAGGGGACTACCCCTTTGGCCCCAGTTTCGTTGACACAACTGGCTGCTAGTTCTCACTTTCCTTATAACTACCTCCCCATCCTCCACAATATAGGCTCCTAGTGACTACTGTAAGTTTGCCATAACTTCCTTCCCTACTTCCCCTCCCCCAACCCTTAGCTCTACAGCTGTTTGAAAAGGATCCTTCTGAGGCTTGGCTGAGAGCAGAGAAGTGGGAATCATAGATAATAGGGTTGTCAGGAACTATGTGGATGGTTACATATCACATCCCCCAGGCTCTCATCAAGGAGGTTACATTAGTCTAGCCCCAAACTTATCTATTTTCAACTTGAACACCTCTGTTGAGGTTGCCATGACTATCTCATTAGGCAAAGTGTTCCATGGTCTGATTGTCCTCCAATGCCAGAAACTTTTTTCTAATTTCTAAGCTGAATTTGTCCTTTTACTTTGCCAATTGCTCCCTATCTCACTGTTTGTGTCTAATGTAGAGTAAATAACTAAATTCCCTCCCTAGCGTTAATAACCTTTAAGTATTTATGTGGAATTATCATGTCCCTTTAGTCAAACATTGCTTTAGGCTAAATAAATTCAATTCTCTTTACATTCTGTTAACTCTTATTCCCAAGTCGCTTTATCCAGCTCTTCATTGCATTTAACTCTACATCACCTTTTTGGTACCTTGCATTTGGCACCCCCTACGTCTCGCCTCAGGCTTCCAGCCAAAAACTGAAGAATACTTGTTAGGGCCCACTCATGTGAGTTGCTGAGCACTTCCTATGATGTAATTCCAACAAAATAACTGGAAGTTGAGAGGATTTCGTTATTCTCAGGATTGAACTCATAGTGAGAATTCACCATTCCTGAGATCAGGGTTACCTTCTCCTCCCTTCCTTATGCCACAAAGCCTGATTTTTCTACACCCCTGAGCCAGCAAGTTAGAGCCCTATAAAGCTCCAGTGTAGCTAAGCCCTATTAATGAGATTAGAGGCATGTTGAAGGCCCGGGGCCCCAAAGTGAACTGTTTTGGTCACAAGATTTAGTAAGGTTTAATTTACAATGCCCTTTTTGCTGAACATACAACACTGCTGTTTGTATCCTTTTCAAGGGCTCTGTAAAAGACAGTTTGTGTGACTGAGGAATGAATGCATCAGGAAAAGATAAGGTGTGAAGGCCATTGTTAAAACCAGATGGTCAAGAGAGGAGGGGAGAAGAAACTTAATGACACCAGAGAACCATCAACATGCATCCATTATTAAGGAAGGGCAGATTGAGGACCCTGCTGTGGAGGCTGGCAGGCTCCTGTGGAGGCTGAAAGACAATTGATTAAATCAAACCCAGGACAGAATGATCCTCTCGGAGGTGTTTTGGATTGTTAACATCAAAACATAAGACCAATTAAGGAGTAACCGGCATATACTGACACAGCAAAATCCATAGAAGTCTATGGAGAAAAAGGATTAAGAACAGGGTGCTATGCCATGGAACTTTGGGTTTGTCTTGCCACAACTCCAGGAGCATCGGATCGTGAACAACAGAGCCTGGCCTCCTTCTGCAACCAATCTGTCTGGCCACTAGATTATTCCAGACTCTGGACTGGTAACTGTAGGTGTGTGTGTATGTGTGTGTGACTGTTTTAAGCCCTTTTGCTTCAGTGGGGCAGCCGCCCCACTACAGTGACTAAAAAGCATATGCTAATGCCTGTATTCTCAATAAATGTGGCATGTTGCTTTCTCCCCTGGATAAAAAGATCTTGTGTGCTTTTAAAAAGCATAACAACTACATGCTCCATTTTTCTTATCCCACAGTAAAGAACAAAGAAATGTAAAATGAAAGTGAAAGGCAGTAGAGTGAAGGCAAGCAAAAAGGAGTAATGCACACAACTTATAGTTAATTTGTGGAATACTCTGCTGCAGGAAGTCTTTGGGTGGATTTTAAAGTGGGATGCACTGAATGTGCTGTATTAGAGAAGGTTTTTTCTAACTTTCCTCTGAAGTATCATACATTGACCATCACCAGAGATTATGGTGGAGTAGGTGTAATAATGGAGTAGCTGGAGCCATTAATACAAGTTTAGACACTTCCTGAAAAGCTCCTGGATCATTTAACTGAAAAAGGAACAGTGACCTTCTGCCTTGTCAGATTACCTCCTGCAAATGTGCATTTGTGTCACATGCTAAAAATCCTAAGGACATTTTAATTGAATACAATAACAAAACAATGCAGCGGCAGTAGCTTATTTTATCCTGGAGAAAATTAAGGCAGCCACATTCCTAAAAACATTATGAGAAGTTAAATGTTCTTAAAAACTAATCGCCCATCCCATTTGGTATTATCATTATCTCCTGGATTATCATAAATCTATTTTAAGTGATTGAAATAGAATTTTTTAAGCCTTCCACTAACATTCGATTTGTATTTATTTTTGTTAGAAAAATGGTGCAGCCTTATAGTTCAACATTTCAAATCTAGCTCAGGGCACTAGTAACCAATAGTAAATAAAATAGCTCCTTAGCCCATATCCATCCATACACACCATTTCCAGTAGTGTAAAGAACACAGAGTACTACCCCAGCAAGGCAGTTGGTGACTCCCCTTAAATAGGAAATGCCCTGAATGGAACACAGCCAGCTACATACTGTCTGCTCCTGGCCCTTCTGATATAAAGAGCATGTCAATGGCAAGAAGGTCTGATAGAGGCATGGCAAAAACACACTGGTGCATAGTGCGTTTAGTGCCAATTACTGCTATTGACATGCTCTTTGTTGAATAATCATTTTTTAAAAAAGTATATTGGTTTTAATACATTCTCTATTTGCTAAGATCATTCCCAGAGACAGTCTATGCCTGCCAATGGTGGAGGGGCAGAGTGAGGGAAGCCGACTTCAGCAGTGTTACTGAGCATGCTCAGTCCGTGTAGGCATACTCAGTACAAACCAAGCAGCATGCCTTCACCCACCCCCATGTTCCCTCTGATCATTCCTGCTAAGGGCTGGTCCTCACTGGGGGGGGGGGGGGGAAATCGACTGCAGATACGCAACTTCAGCTACGTGAATCACGTAGCTGAAGTTTGCGTATCTACAGCCGACTTACCGCTCGTCCTCATGGCGGCGGCGGGCAGCGGCACGCTCCCCCGTCGACTCCAGTTTGCGCCTCCCGGCAAGCTGGAGTTCCGGAGTCGACGGGGGCGCCACAAGTGATCGATTTCTCGCGTCTTCATAAGATGCGAGAAATCGATCGCCAGAAGACCGATGGCTACCCGCCGATTCGGCGGGTAGTGAAGATGTACCCTAAGTTTCAATTTTTTAGAGCCGGGTTTACCAAGCTTTGTCACAGCATTCTTCCTCTAAGCACCAGAAAGATACTCATGCCTCCTCTATCGCTATAAAATGCACATGCTGTGTATTTGGGATAACAGGTAAGTGACTGGTACTGGGTGAATGGTGGGGGAAAAGCCTGCTTGGGAAAAAATATCTGGAAAGCAAATAATGATGCTTTGGAAAGTTTTGTTTTAACCAAGAGGACACGGCCATATGCATAAAATAAAGAAAGAAAGTAACTTCCTCCATTTTCTTGCCGTTCTTCTGGAAGAGGTTGGACCCTCCTCCAGGAAGCTGACCTCATCATCAGGTCAGATTGCTAACTCCTGTGGAGAGAGGCGTATGATGGTAATACTCAGAAATGAGCAGGTCTGATCAGAATTTTGGTACAGTGCGGTTTGGAGTAGCAAGCACTTTGCCGCACAGAAATATTTCCTCTCCATGGCTGTGTGCACACACTACTTATTGCTCAAGACTAGGAAGATGTGGATTTTACATGCTATCTTGTATTCTGTAAATCACCTTTGATGACTGATGCTTTTAAAGCTACAGCTAACATATGTTAGATTAAGATTTAAACACTTCCTTGTTATTATTGCTTTTGATTCACACCAATCCTTTAAGAGGAACTTTTAGCAATTGTTCTTTTATTGCATGTCCACTTTCACCTCCTGCTGTGCTGCTCCATACTGTGTTATCAAAGCAATTTTCTCTCTTGCTCTGAAATGTTTAATAACTAGTGACTATAAACTAAACAATTAATCAAGTTGTAACAAAAGCTTTACTAACTGGTGTGCTTAGACAGCCATGTTGTACGTCTCTTGCCCACTGCTGTTCTAAACTGGTAACAGTCCAGTCTAGGGCTATTAATAACAGCAAGTGGCCTATGAGATCACCCCCTTTATGTAACTAATGTCTTAGTTAGTCTCTGTTCTTGCAAAGAATTCAACTTCCTTAAGCTGCACCTTTATCTGGTGTTAAGTAAGCATTGTTCTGTGTACCCCACTCCCCCATGGGATGAATTGGGAAGTGAGGCATAGTTAGACAGCTGCAGCTAGGGCCAGGTTTTAACAGGGAGAAAAGGAGGCTGACAAACACTCCTTCCTGTTATATAGTCTGTGTGGGGAGTGGGGAGCGTCTTAATATTTATCTATATTTAAGTACAATACCAGGGTTGGTTTACTATTTAATTGCATCTCATATTTAAAACAAGTTCTACGTGCCCTATTCAGTCTATGTATTTCCATTACTGGGGTGCATAAGTACTGATCCTTACACTTGACTGATGTAGTAAGAGCTCACCACACACTGGCCACCTACTGTACAGTAGATGAAGGCGTCTGATGGTAAAAATGTATTTTATCAACAACATGGCTTTGTACTTTCCCTGCAGTTTTAAAAACAGTCAGCACCACCTGTGGGAAATACAGTTATGAAGGAAAAACATATATTTTCATTTCCCTTCACAGGTTAATTTTCTCTAGGAGAAAGAGGTCTGATTGTTTGGTGATGGCCAGTCAACACAAGCAAAGGAATACAGGAATGCTATTTAAAAGATGTTTCTTCTCTTGCTGATGCTTACAAAGTTAATGCAGGGACAGGTCCAGATATGAGATGGTGTGACATACTAGGGTCTAATCCACACTAATGAGTAGCAGTGGCACCCTTGCCCTCTAATCTGAGATGCCCTTTACAATGCTTTGCTGCTATAGTCTCCAGTCTGGACTGCTCAAGAACAGCCTCCAGCATGCAAGTCACTCTCAGCTATGTCTGCATGTGTGCTGCAGCCAGCCAGCCCACTTTGGCTCTTACCAGCCTTGGTTAGAATGCAGGGTGATCCCAACACACTCTCAGCCTTAGATTCCCACCCCCTAAATGTATGTCCTGTACTGCGTAGTCCTCTCCTGGACTATACAAATTCATATAAAGTCCATTTATCTTTAACAGAAATAATATGCACATAACTTGTTACCCCAAATGGAGTTTCACAGATATTTCAGTTTAAACACACAGGATTAGATAAAACAACAAAAAAGCCAATTAACTAATAAGAGATTTTAAATGACTAAAAGTAATGAGGCATAAAAGTCAGAATTGGTTACAAGAAAAATAAAGATAACACACAACTAATGCCTAATTTCAACTCTGTTCTGTTTAAAGCAAGGGTCTCTCACCATATGCTTTCAGCAGTCTTACTGACCAAACTTCTTAGGTCAGGATCCCTTTTCCAACTAAATGGCTGCTTTCTTTTTCCCTTCTGGTGCAGTAAAATCTATGGACAGAGGAAGAGAGGAGGAGTGTCTTGGAGTGTTCCTCCTTTTTATAGTATCAGTCCCTTTCCTGGGGAACATTTCCAGCAGAGATTCTGGTGGCAAAAAGTCTATGGAGAAAGATGTTCCCCATTGCTTTTCCTCACGTTTTGATGTTTCTTTTGTCTACCCTTCCTGCTTGATGATTCTGTTTACTGCTTACGTGCAAATTAAGCAGAGCACACCTTCCTTTGTTTGACCTGTTTGTCGACTTCTGCTGTGTTTTGGAACATGCGTTAATAACATTATACAGGGAAATCTTATAACTTCACATACAATGTTGCTGCACATAATTTATCAGGACAATACTGACCAGCAAATTGCGACTTTTCAGATGATACCTCCCAAGGCATATTTTGTACATAGATTATTAGAAATGTGCTTAGGATGTGGACACGAGTACATTCTGTCACAGATGGTTCCCCTTGTTAGAGATAGCATACTCTAATGGGATTGATGGGCTCCAAATTCTAAGCTTGACTCTGCAAAAGTGTGTGAGAGCTTGAGAAGGTAACTTAACATCCCTATTTTTTTTTCTTTTGTAATATCAGGGATAACAGACTTACCTGAGCTCTTTGAATGAGAGGTTCTGTGTAAGTGGAAAGTATTATATTAAATCCCTCTGGATATGCAAGCTATAGCTGCATTGTTTTTTCTCTGTGTCATTTCCAATGCGGAGAAGATGGCACTTTCTACAAGGGCAATGGAGTCAGTCCTCACAAAAATTCCAAATACAGGTAACTGTATCCTTCCGACCTAGATTTGTCTTGCAGTTTAAAAGGCATCCAGTATGGTTCTTCACTTCTATACTGAACAAATGTGTAGTGCTGCTCTTCAATGTTAAACAGCTACCATGTTGCACCTCAGGGACAAATGCATTGAGTGGTGGATGAAATTTTCCTATAGGTGAAGATTTAATCAAATGGTCTTCTTTGAAGCTGAACTCCTATTTTCCTCAGTGGTTGCTCTGCCTGAGTGAGAAATATAGGACCAGGCTCTCTGTGTCAAATTCTTCAGTACTTATTCAATATCCACTGAAGTCAGCCTCAGTTTCCTCAATTAAATACGGCAGTATTTGGCATATTGTTTGAAAATCAGTTTATAAATCAACTTAAGATCATTATGAATGAAGGACGTAATGCAAGTTGGTATCATTTACGGGGCTGCGTTCTTCTTCCAAAATAATATTCTATTTCTCAGAAGAAGAAATTAAGGGAATAACACACCTCTAAGACCTGATCCTGCACCCCTCACACAGGCAAACCCCCCATTGTCTTCAGTAGAAGTTCTAGCTGAATAAGGAGCTCAGGATCACGTCCTTAATTTTGCTCAGGCTGCACAGATAATAAAATCAGTGACTTATCCTGGGAAGTATGGGTGGGAGCAGAACAGCATTTTCGAACTCATTCCAATTTTTGCAACCATGCAGTGACTGTGGAATTTTTGTATTTAGATTTTGCAGCTATCCCCAGGCTTTTCCAACAGTTGAAGGAATACAGAAAGCATTCTCCCTTTGAGTGATGTAAGGGGCTACAGGTCAGACAGATCTCGTCGTAACAGTCTATGTCCTTTCTGAATCTCATTTGCTTTTACATCCATGCAGAGTGGTCTATCCAGTACTGTTGATACAGTCTCACTTTGTCACATGTGACTGATTTAACAAATGCTTTGTCTAGCAAATGCCTCCTTGAAAAGGTTGGGTGAGTCCTTTCTTGATTTCTGACACAAAAATATGACATATTACAGAATATGCATGACTGTAAATAATGGATTGTGAATATTTTGTGACACTAGTCCTCATTATGTAAGTTCTATGCCAAAAGATGGATTTTAATATTTTTTTCATAAATCATTTGCTTTTGTGTATCCGATTTATTTCATACACATACTAAATTCTCTCTGGGTTACACTAAATTCAAAAATTTAAAGCATATTTATTCAAAACAAGAGATGCAGAAGGAGAAAAGTATTTAAAAATCATTTTAGTGGGTCAGATAAAGTAATGCAATTTAAGCTGTGGGAAAATAATCAGAAATTCATATTTTTAATACAAATGTCAATGTTCTAATGAACACTTGAGTTTTAAAAAATCTTTTTGTGCAAAGGTGAATAAAATACACTGGGCATCTTATAAAAAAGATTTTTTTAAAAAAATTACATCTGAATATGGGCACCAACCCAGCAAAGTACTTAAGCATGTGAGTAGCCAAATTGACTTCAATTAGTCCTATTGAATTATTCATGTCCTTAAGTACTTTGCTGGGTCAGGATTATAGCACATCTGTGAGGCAGATTTCCTAGAGTTATAGCAGATTTTTCTGTGCCCTTTTGGATTCTTGGCTTGTTCTCTGCTGCCAATTTCCCCCCATTCTCTCTTTTAGGTCTCCTTCTCTATCTCATCTTCTTCAGTTCACCCACTTCTTGAACAAAATGCAAGAACACTCATGCAACCAACAACAAACTTCTGCACAATATTGCAATACCTTGGCATCCACAGACATTACACAAAACAAACTCTTTGATCAGATCTGTGAATTTTGTGATCTACAGCATTAAAGGGAAACTTTGCCACCTTAGGAGACTCGATCCTGTTTCCCTGAACCCAGTAATATCCTGTATGCTCATTACTGTGGTTGCTTTCTCGCAGCAATCTCCTTTACATTGCATCAATTACAAACACTGATAAAATCTTCCCAGATGGCTCCAAAGCCATAGGATCAAGCTAACTGCTAAAGTCTGGAAGCAAAATGATCAATAGTGTCTTCTTGTGCTGCCTATAGGAACATGAACATTGGTCAACGGTAGGGAATAGTCTTCTATGGTCTAAAATGCTCTAACTTCACAATATACACATCAAAATTCCTTTAATGCCAGGTTTTCTTCCATGAGTACAACAAAGTTGGAGGTCCTTGTGTAGTAGTAGGATTTTGTGTTTGTATTTTTTATAATTTAGAATGAAGGATAAAGAATAATAATATAGCATGTATTAAATGTACTGATGTATGATTTGACCATATCCTGCAAGCCACCCATTTGAATAGCAGAAAGGAATGGCCTAATGGGCCATTGGTAGAGATACATCAACCAGAATTTGTGTCTGGGCTGATTTCAAGGCAATAATTGACCTTTTAAGGTCACCACTTTGATGTAGGCGTAGCATTTTAAAATAAGTAAAAGAATGCAATGATTGTTTTTCTTTTGCATTGCAACTTGATGTTCCTGTTCAAATGTTCTGTGTAAATCAATTCTGTTTTGTGTTAAAGTGAGGAATGTGTGTATTAAGAAATAAGTGTGAAGGCCATCATTGAACCAGATGTTCTAGGGAGGAACCAAAGACGGAGGCAAGAGCGCCAAGAGGTTGCAACACACCCCTACTGAAATGTCAGAGGAGGGCAGATTGATGACTTTAAAGATGAGACAGGCACCTATCAATGGGCGCAAGATAGCTGTGATCAAAACCAGCATGGGGTAACTCCCTGAGAGACTTAATGAAAGAACAAGATAAAGAACAAGCACTTGTTAAACAATTGATTACAGCATGATGGTGCAAAACTCATTGGTCACAGTGAAGGAAAATCACTATATAAACAGGGTGCCTTGCCATAAAACTTTGGGTTCATCCTGCCAAGACTTCCCCAGCACATTGTGTCACGACTGACAAAATCCAGCTCCTACCCACTGATGATCAACCTAGCTCGCCACTAGATTGATCCAGACTCTGGACTGTTAACTATAACATCATGTGTGTGTGTGTGTGTGTGTGTGTGTGTGTGTGTGTGTGTGTGTGTGTGTGTGTGTGTGTGTGTGTGAGAGAGAGAGAGAGAGAGAGAGAATTCATATGCTAATTGTTGTATCTTCAATAAATGTGACGTATTGCCTTTTTCCTTGAAAAATATCCCATATGCTTCTTATAAGCATAACACGTGCTCCCCGAAGTGTACTGCATCCACAAGGCACATTTCTGTGAGGTGTCTCTGATTCAAGAGGCAGCTATAAAGAACTTAAAACTATTCATCTCTTTATCTCATCTCTGACAACACTGGTTAGGTATAAAGGTCAAACTGGCCTCTGGGATGTCAACTCAGTGCCTTGTCTATGCGGTCTCCCTAGGATGCATCTTTATGTAATCAGTTGGTTTTAAGTCTACCACAGTATCGAAATAAATACACAGTACTGCAGTCCCTGAGGTCCAGTTATCCTAACTGCCATTACAATAAAACTCCAGGACGTAGGTAGGCAAGATAGGTCATCCTTTCAAGCCACACTCACCACACTAGAGCTGTCTCTGCTATTGCCTCGTGCACTCAAACCCTTGACATGGAAACAGCTAAATATTTTGTATCACCTATGGGAGAGTTTAGTGAAGGGGTTTTCACATTCTTTTAGAGCATGGACCACATGGAAAAGTAATGAGAAAAAATACTGTAGCTGTCTTTAAGGCAAGTAGAAGAAACCTCTAGAAACAGAGGAAATTAAGAAGAGTTGGCACCATGTGTCTGTTAAATGACCACCAAGTGGATTGTCAATCAGATATCTCTGTATTTGCACTTGAGAGAACTGTTCTCCAAAGGGACAACGCAGCTGGAGAGACCTAGATTTATACTCTCACGGGTGCAGAGGGCGGAGTGTTGCTGACAGCACAATCCCACCTGCAGAACATTTTACTGGAAGGGATCAGATTGAGCTCAGTATAGACTCTGCCTAGATCAAAATGTAAAGCCTACATATTTTATAAAGTTTTTTGCAAACACCAACTCTCTCCATATGAGAAAGGCATTATGCTACCATTGGGAGGGAGAGAAAAGAAACATGTCTAATCTGTTGCTGTTCCATTTAGCTTTATTTGATGCTGGCATTCCAAAGTGACAGATAACTCAGAAGTACCAACTATGGACAGGCAGGCAAACAGATAAATAAATATTGCACTGCCAATAATTGTCTCCACAAAGCTACAACATCCATTAAGAGCACTTTGTCCCAGTTACTCTAATCGGGTCTTCACCTTGCCTAGATGCTGTCATTGTTAATTATATTGAAAATGGGCCCTCAATGAGCATACACAATCTCCCATTTAATTCCGTGGGAGTTTGTCATTAAGTTCAAGGGTCTGACAAGGGTCACTTGTACCCACAACTTAGATCAGTAGAGGGCAGAATACCAATGTTGCCACAGGTCAAAAGAAAATTGCCAATATAGCTGGATTCTCAAATTAACTCTAACCTCCATTTATTGCCTTCCATTTATCTGTACCTCAAATGGAGTTTTGGGTGTAAAACTTATTTCCTTCTAGTAAAAAAGCTTCCAGACAGGACTACACTTACAAACATAAGCTTTGGTCCCCAAGCTCCCTTCTGAACTGGCTGCCCTTGTGGTTTCTGCCTGCAGGATTGCCTGTCCTTCTCCCCTCACCCTCCTCCCTGCCTGAAAAAATGACCAGCCTTTTATACTTCTGAGCTTTAGTTGATTTGGTTGTCAGAAGGAGTCAACAGATGTCCCACATAATATGTCTCACACCTTGCTGAAGTGGGCTCAGCAAAATCTGTTCTCTTCTCTGGTGAGCCAGCTGGGATCCCAGTGACACATCTCAGACCTAAATTTATAATTATTATTTTATTTAGTCCAGCCTTATTTGGCATAGAAACTGGAGGGATTTTCCCCCTGGTAGAATAGGTCAGTGGAGACTGGCTGATGAGGCTGCTAGTTATATCTCTTTGCTCACCTTTGTATCAAGTTAAAGTGGACACAAACATGTATAAAAACCATGTAATTTTTTTAACTTGGCTTATTAAATTAAGTACTTTTAAAAATAAAACAATTTAAAGTTTAATTTGAAATTATGACAACTTATGTTAAGGACGAAACTTACTATGATCTATTAAAATAATTTAAAGAAAAAATATCAGTCAAGCGGTCTATGTTTGCTGCCAACTTTTTAAAAGAATGTCAAATCACTGAAATGGTGGAAGTCACTCGCTAAGTACCTGGAACTAGCTAGTTTGTTGAAGTGCTGAACCAATGTTTGATAGAAATAGCCTCTTCTGAAAGTATAGAAAAAATATTTTCTCCATTTCAATTTATTTACCTAGTTCAGTGCCTAGTTCATTCACCATTCGTCCAGATTCTCCCGGACATGTCCAGCTTTTTTGGATAAAAATAGTGTCCGGGGGGAATTTGTAAACATCTAAAAATGTCCAGGATTTCCTCCACTGCAGAGCGCTGCGTTGGGCTCCGGCCGTCAGAGCCTCTACCCTGCAACTTCCGGCAACTGTAGCAGCACCTCCCCTCACTTCCCCCTCCCACCCCTGCATTCTCAGAGCTTCGGCTAGCCGGGAACTCCCCTGCTGCCCAGCACGATGCTCCGCAGCTCTCTGCAGGGACTGGGACCCGGCTCTGTGCATTGACCTGGGGACCGTGGCAGGCTGAGCACAGAGCCCAAACCCCTGTTTTGAGCTGCATGGTGGGTGGAGGAGGTTAGAAAAGGGGCAGGGAATTTCTGGAGGGGGCAGTCAAGGGATGGGGGGGTTAGATGGATCTGTGGCTTAGGGGGACAGTCAGGGGAAAAGGAGCAGGGAGGCTTAGGTAGGGGGTGGAGTCCTAGGGGGGAAGTTAGGATGGGGGTTCTCAGGCGGGGACAGTCAGGGGACAAGGGCAGGGAGGCTTAGGTAGAGGGTGGGGTTCTCGGAAACAGTTAGGGGCAAGGAGGGAGGGGGCAGTCAGGGGACAAGGAGGGAGGGTTGGGGGTCTTGGAGGGGGCATGAAGTAGGGGAGAGTGGGGGGGGGGATGTGTGGGGCCAGGGCACCCCCATCCTCTTTTTTTATTAGTGAAATATGGCACCCCGATGAGAAGCCAGTTAGAAACTGAAAAAGCAGTTTATTCAGTCTATGAATAAAAATGAGGTATGAGGCGATGAGAGCTATTAGTTTTTAAATTGTAGAGGATATGGTGGCCAGAAACAATCTGTATAATTCACTAACTACAGATAATACTTCCTTAGTTTAATAAGCCAGTTAGTTTTTAAATGAATTTTTAAAAAATGTATCCAGAACATTTAAGGTACTGTTATTTAACTAAGAAGTTTAAAATTCTGTATTTTTAAGTGAATTCCAATTTCCATCCAAATGCAGCTTGACCCAAATCAAAATTAAAAATAATTCTAGTAATAAGAAACATATAATCATTCACCATTTTCAAACATAACACAAAAATAAAACTTAAGAATCTGAATAAATATATAGTAAGCTATATAAATGCTTAAATAAATGTGGATCCTCCTGGGTAGTAAAAAGAAGTCCTTAGGAAAATAACTAAAAAAGTACAAAGGCAAAACCAGATTAAAACTGATCATTTAAATCAAGTTTTTGAAATCAAGTCTGCTGTTTGCTGATTCATGTCACTTTGATTTCAATCAATTCATGTTGGCAGACTCCCATTTATTATTAGAAATACAATAATAATTGTTTTCTGTTATGGAATCCATTATACATGAAAGAAAAGTCACTTTGAAAATATATATACACATGCGGCAATTTTCTGATCACAAAGGACACTCATGCCATGCTAGGGAAATTCCATGAATTCGGTTTGTGGGTAAATACTTCTGAGGAATGATGTTATTCCAGCATGATATGATTCCCCTTTAGGCTTCATGCTTAATATGAAGGCAGTTTTAAGGTAATTTGCATGTACCTAATTTTTTAATTCTATCAACTTTGCTTTGTAATACTAGTGAAATATCTAGCAATATGAATACAGGTACAGTAGACTCTCGATTATCCAGGATTGGAATAAGCAGGATGTCAAAAAAAATATGCGCGACTCGAAGGGCCAGCTCTGGCTTTGCTGACGCCCCAAGCACACACACAAAAAACCCCCACTAGGGTGCAGGGCAGCCAGTGAACCAACACCTCCTCCCCCTGGCGCAGGGTGGCTGGTGAACAAACCCCTTCACCCCATATTACATATGGATGGTGATTATCCGGGATTTTATTAACCAGAATTATTTTTTCCCCTATCATCCTGGATAATCAAGAGTCTACTGTACTTGCAAATCAAGTATTTGGAAAGCTGCCAACTTCACTTAATCGAATGAATTGCATCCCCCATCCTGCAATTTTTTTCCTATGCTTATAAAGGGGGGAAATATTAAAAGGCACAAATGGCAGTAAAGTGCCTAACTTCCATTGAGAGTCAAAGTCTTTAATTTCTCCGACTTGCTGATCACGAATGATTTTCTTTTGGCAGGAAATATCTTTTTCCCCCCCTCTTCTTCTTAAAGTGAATTTAGGTTCAGTAAATAAAGATATTGAAGTGACAGCCCTGAAGACTACTCTCACATTTGTCCATAGTATAGGAATTACACGGGCAGTGGCAATTCAAAACTTCTCTTCACAGTCATGCCAAAAGGCACGGCCCCTGCTGAGAAGGAACAGATTCTAAAGGATCAGAGGCCCATTGAATCCTTCCTGTCCTTCCAATGTGCTGCATGAAGCCCTGTTCCATACAAACCCTATGGCTCCAACTTTCATTTAAATCCCTCCATGGACTGTTAGTTATGCTTATCAGATTTCTAGCTAGAAGCATCAGTTCTGTGGCACTTGAAGTCTTAAAGGGACTTCCTCCCGCTTTCGTATCCTAGATTACACCAAGACAATGCCTGTAGACAATCCCATAACAAACTAAGAAAAATAAATGAGTGTTATTTACAAGGCAAAGCAAGAAAACATATACACTCACATGAGTTGCAATCTAAATCCTAATAGTGACAGAGTTATAGTGATCTGTTCATTCAAAATGTCTTCCAGATAGGACCCAGGGTAACCCTTGGGGATCTCTGGCTTCCATTTAGTATTTCTGGCTCTGAGAGAGTTCAAATAGCAAAGAGATGAACAATTTTCATGTTCACTATTTTTATTTCCCTCTACCAGCATTCATAAATGGGACAAGGCCTTCTGTGTGTACTTCTCTATGTGTGGATGGGGGCAATTAAAGCTTGTCTTATAGTGGCCTACTTAATTTTTGATAGTCCTCCGGGATCGGTGGGGAAAAGGGGAAGGAAGAGGCAATTCCCATGCCTGGGTTCACAAGTTCAGAGCAAACATGTTCAAAGTAATAAAGCAAAACTTGCATATTTCCTTATTACATGGTACACCAACATTACAAGTGAGGTGAATGCATGCAGCAACATACAAACATTTCATAGAGTCTAAACAGGGCCGGCGACAGGGGGGTACTACGGGTAGAGCTGTACCGGGCCCCGGACTTAAGGGGGGCCCCCTTAAGTCCGGGGCCCATAGTCCCCCCCCCTTGTCGCGGGGCCTGTCTCCACGGGCTGGGCGTGGGCAGCGCTCGTGCCGGGATGGTTTATTGCCACCGCCCGCGGCTGAGGTAAGGGGCGCGGGGGGGGGGGGGGGGGAGCCAGGAGCAGCTGCCTTGCCGGAGCCTGGGAAAACCCCTCCCCCGGCACGCTGGGGCGGGAGCCGGGCCGGGTCCCTCCCACTGCGGCCAGCAGGGTCAGGAGCCCGGCTGGGGTGCAGCGGGGCGGCCCTAGCGCGTCCCGGGATAGCCCCGACGGGAGACTGGCCCCACGCCCACCCTGCCTGCAGCAGGCGGGGCAGCCGGCCTTTGGCAGAAGCCTCCCGGGAAGTGTGGGGCGCTGCCTGCCCAGCTGCTGCCGCGGGGCGGACATGTGGCGAGCGGCCGGTCTGCTGGGGGGGGGGGGGGGCGCGGCGGGGCCGGATGGGCCATGGGGAAGCTGCCCCCGGGGCGGCCCCCCACCGTGGGTCCGCTATCAGAGTAGGGGGTCCCCAACGATCAGAGTAGGGGGCCCCAAACTTTCTGTCGCCGGCCCTGAGTCTAAATGCTAAAAGCACTGTTATAAGACTAATACCAGTTTTGAACAAAACTAACAGGTGCACTGGTTTGGTTTCCAGCTATAAGTTTGTCAGATCTTAACTAATGCCTATAGTCTTGGCTAGAGCTGGGACTTGGTTTACCACCATCACAACTAGATTTGAACACCCCTGAGCTTCGGGGAATTTTAGAACTAAATCCAAACATTTGTTGCTTGGGCCCATCTCTATTTTCTGTATAGAAACGGTAGCTACAGCTTTTTTGAAACAGATCTCTAAATACTAGAGAAAGAAAATACTCGATGCATTGATCCGTTGTGACATTTATGTACATGAATAAAGACTAGTCACCATATATTACACATACTATACATTACAGATTTTTTTCCTCCTGTTTTTCTTGAGGAATTAAGGTAGTTTTGAGGCCATGTGGAAAATGAGTAGTGTTTGGAATGTGTGGGGATAGATGGTTCTGAATAATGTTAAATTTTTTAATAACTAGCAAGTTGTTGTGTCATCAGAGGAGCAGCAAGGGGTGTGTGAGAAACTAGGAATAAGAACTGCATGGAAATATCTCCACAGTTACTGTTGGCTTTCATTTCCCCCCCCCCCCCCCACAAATCTTTTTGAAGGATGCTACTGACTCCAAGCCTTTTGCTATTGTGAGTCATGTAGTACTGATCACCTACCTGAGCACAGGAGATCTCTGGGGAAGAGGCATGTGCCGGCAGGGAATAAGTTCTGTAGGAAGGGAAAAGTCAGCCTCCATATAATTATTTTTTCTTCAGCAAAGCAGGCACCAGCGGTGATGATTTTCCTTAGGTGCTGGAGGAAATCAGAACATAACATCCCTTTCTAGCTGTTTAAAAAAATATCAAATTTATCTCCTTGTAAAAAAAGATTGTTTTGATGTTCCTTGTTCAGATATAATCAGCTGATGCAATATCCTTCCATTACAAAAACAAAACGTAAGCATCTATTTATTAGTGATACAACAAAGCCACTGTATGTGAGATGCAGTGTGCAATGCAATGCATGCAAAGGGAATGTACTTGTCTGTTTTCAGTGTAGGCCACAGTAAATTGTCAATATGTGTTTTTTTGTGCTCAGCTGGTTAATTGGATAAAAAGTTGTTGTAAAACAGAATAATGGCTTCTGTTGGTGTAGAGGATTTCTCTCCTTTCCATGTCTACATTTGCCACTTATATGCTGTGTGATTTTAGGCTGATCATTTCCACGCTCTGAGCCTCTGTTCCCTTCCCACGATTTGTCTGTTTAGACTGTACACTTTTCTGGGCTTGAACTGTTTCTTGCTATGTGCTTGTAGAGCGCCTAGCACAATGGGACCCTGCTTTTGACCGGGGCCTGAAGGTACAACTTTCCTACAAATACATAGTATTATTCATTGTTCAAACTGAAACTGAAAGTTCCTCTACAGTGAAGGGAACTAAGGTGGGCTCAAGAGATCTGGAACCAATTTCTGGCTCTGCCCTAGATTTCCTGTGGAACTTAGGTAAGCAATTTAGTGCCCAATTCAGATGCAGTGAGCATCCACAACTCCAACTGAAGTGAACTGGAACTATAGATGTTCAGCACTGCTGAAAAATCAGCCCCTTTGTTTGTTTGTGCCTCAGTTCTCCTCTGAAAAATAGGCATAGTAATGCCTCCCTACCTTACAAGGCTGTTGTGAGGATGAAGTCATTAATGTTTGAGAAGCATTCAGGTACTATAGCAGTGGGGGCCCATAGGAGTTCAGGAATAGCTAGAAAGATTTTTTTTTCTAAATAAAGTTATTTAGGCAGTTTCTGTAGAGGACCTTTTCTGACAGACTAGGTTATAAGTGTTCAAAATATAATTTATGACATTTTTCTCACCTCCTAAGGAGGCACCATCACACTCAGAGGACTGAAATTTAACCTGCCTTCTATTTGTTTGAAAAGTTCACAAATGTTATATTTATGAGTGATAGCGCAGTGTAAGCAACATAGAAAAAGGCAAAAGCCCAGCAACCAAAAATCCTATGAGCTTATTCAAATATAACACATAAAACATCAGTTCAGATGCAAGATGGTGAGACGGCAGTGGTGGGAGACCGATACATGTATTTTAACTGAAAAAAATACATCCATTTAATTTTTTTAAAAAAACATGCAAATTTAAAAGATAAAGCAATGCTGGCAGTGCAGTATGCATGAATAGCCCTACACTCACAAACTAGGAGGTGATCATAATAGAGGAAAGTATAAATTCTAGTATGGAAATGGAACAAGAATGAGAGCAATTTATTATACTACTGATTCATTTTTTATTTAATGTATATAGTAGGTGGAAGCCTTTGAAGGCAATCTCACTTGTTCTTTAGGCAAAAGTGATTGTATGATATCAGGATTGGGAAATGGATAGTTCTCCCCCACCCCCACCTTTCCTTTTTCTCTCATTTATTTTTCCTCCTTACTTTGTTGCTCTCTTTGGAACCATAGGGTCTATTGCTCATGGGCTGCTGCAAAGAAGGCATTTAATAGCTTTTTGGGCTCTGGTTTGCATTCTCGCAATGTAACGTGTGGTAGTTCTGTTTTGTCGGATTGTACTTCTAGAAAGATTTCCACCACACTGAAGAATAATTGGGCACGTATATAGCACCTTTGAATCTTAGGGATTTGAAGCACTTTGCAAAATGCACATTCACCAAAAACTGCATTCTAAGCTATTGAAATGCATTTCTCTCTGTGGTTGAGGAAGGCAACTAGCCAGGGCATAGCATTCTGCAGGACAGGAAGTAGAAGAAAAAAGCTTGTCCAGTGACAAAGAGGCAAACACTGACTTTTAGAAAACAGGAAATGGAATCTTTCATGACCATATAGAACAGATAGAGCCTCAGTTATGAAAAATACAGATTATCAGCGTTCTTCTAAACACTTCTTGTTGACATAGTTTCTAGTGCTGTAAGTGAATCAACTAGTAGCCAGAGGAGCTTCAGCTCCTCTTCCAAAATTGCTATAATCCTTATTTTCAAGCATTTGGACCAACCAGCAGACTCCTCTAGAAACTGAAAGTGTTTCCACCTGTGCCTTTGGAACCGGCAATTTTGGATTTAAAACTTAGTAGAACCTTTAGGAATTACCTTTGTTACCCTTTCCATCATATCCAAATGCCAGGAGAATGTCATTCAAAGCAATAGTGGCCATTGTCAGGGAACAAGATATATGAAATATTCCTTTCATTGCCTCAGAAATAGCCCTTTTCTGCTGACTATTCCCTAGTGGCCCATAAGCCTCCTGGATGCTTTTGCTTTAGGAACTGTATTTATTATTTGAGCAGAATCTGGTCCCTGTACAGTTAGAGCAGCATCCGTCCAGAATAGTTCCACTGGTCAACAGAGTTACTCTGTATTTACACTGGCATAATGGAAAGCAGAATCAGGTCCCATCGCTTTCTCTGGTCTTTCATATTTTTATAGGCTGAAATTTCTATACTGGAAAAACTAAACTAGAAAACAGAACTAAAAACTTCACAAATAGTCAGTTTTATTTCACACTTAGTAATTATTTTTGCTGTTAGACACCACACAATATGCAATTAAATAAAGGCATAAGGATTTTGTTCTACTCTTGCAAAACACAGCACAGCTTATGTGTAAATGAATCCACACCTGCTATGGACTGTCTCCTCCCATTTGATGCCACTAGTCCTAAATTCTGAGGCCCACCTTTCTGAAGCTGTTGCAAAATGCAGTTATTTTATCATTTGCATCCTGTAGTCACTTGCATAAATAAAAACACGCTTCACTAAAAAGATAACCTATTTCAGAAAAGTAGGAACATAATAGGAATTCCCATTGGACTTAAATTATCTTGGCTTGGGCCTGGATCCAACAAGATCCTGAACCCTCTGGTGCTGCTCCAGCAAAGTATTTAAGCATGAGCTTAGATTTAAGTAGTTGAGCAATCTCCCTGAAGTCCGTGTCACTCCTCACATGTTTAAAATTAAGCATGTATGTAAGTGCTTTCCTGGATCAAAGCTATTTATATTGGAAGCCATACTTTCTCAGCTCACACACACACACACACACACACACACACACACACACACACACACACACACACACACACACACACAGCTGTCCTGGTGATCAGAGAAGCACAAAGTTGGCCCTCCAAGCACATTACTTAGGGTTTCGGATGAAAGACAATGACCCTGATCTTCAGATTCTGCAGAGTGATGCTCAGCACTCCCCATAGACTGGAGCCAGTGCTAGTACAGAACTTTTACCATATTTAAAACGGACCATATATTCCAGCTTTCTGTTTCTTAGCTACTTTCTAATCCATGACACTACTTTACCTCTCACACAAAAAACTACTTAATTTTTTAAATGGTCCTGTAAAGGGCCTTCCCTTGTCTTGCTATCATCTTTTTTTCCATCAAAATTAAGAAAATTAGATTATCTGTTCATAAATATTCATCTTTCCTCCAGAATTTAAACAACTATTACTCATACTGGGTCTGATTCTGATGTAATTTACATGGTTAGATATCAAGTCAGGAATAACACCAATGAAATCAATGGAGTTAAAATGGATGTAAATGAGCTAAGAATTGCACCAAAGGAGATCAGGTATCAGAGGGGTAGCCGTGTTAGTCTGTCGCTTTTACCAAAGGAGATGTTTACTAGCTACAGAACCATACACTGAACACCAACTTTCCTTATAAGTTGACTTTTTGACCTTTGTTCCACCTACTCCTACATTTCTACTTGCCTGCCATTTTAGTTCTTTTTAGCAAATCTGGAAATAGCAGAAGGTAATGGAAAGTTGGTGAATTTGGAAAAAATAAGGCATGTCAGAAATATCCCAATTAAGCTAAAGAACGTAGTGTGGGCTACCGGTTACAGAAAAAGGTCAGGACCTGGGGAGCTCATAGTTTCAAATATGACCTGAGCAACTCACTCACTCGGTGACCTCCTTGAGCCTCAGCCAATCCAGCTATAAAACTGGATAAGAGCAGCAATATATGTTTTATAAAATGCTGCTGCTTTCATTCTCATAGCAAAGATTTTTAAAAGCATAAAAAGTGCCTCAGTAGAATTCCATTCTTAAGCCTAGAGCTGTAATGAGAAAATTAAACAGAAAACATTTCTTATCTTAGTCACAAGATCTTACTTTTTTTTGTTTCATTTCTCCTTGAATGCAGAACAATGCTTAAAAATAGTTTTCCAAGTGTCTTCAAAAGATTCAGTTAATTAACTTTGAAATCTTTTTTTATTGAGGAATGAATTGTACCCTTTATAACAAACTCTTACATCTCAGAGAGCCATATGTAGATTCAAAAATAAGATGTAGGAGAGGAATGTACAAATATTTTTTACATTCAATTTTTAACAAGATTTCAGTCAAATCTCCTTTTCCCCCCTCTTAAAATATCCTCAGATGAGATGCCTAATAACCTCATATTTACTGTTTCAACTCAGTTTATTTTAAATGACCGATTTTGCTCTTTGCTCCATTGATGCCAATAGTATGGTCAGGGTAGGGACTTGAATAGAAGATTTAGGATAAAATTATCCGCAGAGACTTGTGTGGTAGTAGTCCATCTGTATTCTGCTCTTGATGTCAATGAGAGCTCGGCATGTATAGGGAAGAGCACAATAGAGAAGCTGACTGCTACTTGGCAGGTTTTGCCCTTGAATTTCAGTTAGGTTTTACTACTTCTCCTTGGGTTTTAAAACAGCTACCATTTTAAAATAAATTAATGTCATAGATGCTACACAGGTCTTCTGAAGATACAGTTGGCTCAAGACTGGTGAGGGGTATCTGATGAATGGGTGTTACATGAACTGTAGATTTTGTTAGATGACATCATATGGCTACTGTACTCTCGTGATATAGTGCAAGCAATGGAGAGAAAATAATTTCTATACTCTGATTATCTTCATGTGTGGACCAGAAGTAGAAACACAACAAGGAGGCCTCTGTATGATATTTCCAACCCAGACTAAGTTAGGAAGTATTGGAAGTCTCATTCTCCCAATTCTCATGACATTTTCATCTAAATTTCCAGTCCAAATATTTCTAGATAAGTACTGACAAACTTAGGTGAAATATGCTAGAGGATATTAGGTAGTGGTTTAAGCTTCTAGGTTGAAATACTTAGAACCCTAAGTCAACAAGTTGAAATGCTGGCAAAGTTGTTACAGTCCTTTGTCTTTCTGAGGCAGATAAATTTACTCCATTAGTAAACTGTGTGGCTTTTTGGATAAGACCTTAAAAACAGAGCTGGTCAGGAATTTTTTGATGAAATGCGAGAGATTTTTTTTGAAATATTATGAATTTCTTGAGAGACAGGAAAACCATTTCCTGCCCAGATCTATTTAATAACCAAAGTTTTGTCTGCTTCCCATTAAAGATTTTATAGCATTTTATGAAGGAGATGGAGTTTGCAGTAATATTGATAACCACAATTTCCACTCTTCCCATGACATATGTTGTAGATTAACTATAAAGTTTTGAAGCATAAGCTTTCGTGGGCTAATACCCACTTCGTCGGCTTGCATCCGACGAAGTGGGTATTAGCCCACGAAAGCTTATGCTTCAAAACTTTATAGTTAGTCTTTAAGGTGCCACAGGACTTTGTTACCTCTGCTATTCCAGACTAACACGGCTACCTCTCTTATACTTTACATGTTGTAGATTAGTTCTCTACCTAGCTGCTTCCCCTTTACTCCTAAGAGCTTGATCCTGCACCTTCAAGTTAATGTGAATTGAGCAGAAGTAATATCAAGACCCTCATTTGACACTGCATGAATATAGTCATAAAAGCATTTGGGCTGAAGGACCCAAAATAAATAAAATATTATTGGTTGACCTTTCAAATATTTACATCCAGACCAAACAAAACTATGATACATGCAGAAAATGTTTATTTAGGTGCTTTAAGAAGTTAGTTCCTTTAAGCAGTGATAGCAAATATTTAAATTAAGGAAACCCATTCTGTGAAGCTGGGATAGCAGATCGTCCATACTCAGTTTCTATTCTGAATCAAGTTTTTATTAAATAACTCATTTTAAGAAAAACACATTTAAACTTTTGTGCTCTAATCCTTTAGCTCTATGCCCAATGTTTTGCTCAGATACCAGTTATCATACTTCAAAAAACTCATTTTCTAAACATGGAAAAATCTTACATTTGTTCCCATCAGCTGTACTTTCACAGGAGTTTATCAGTCTTCATTCTGAATTGTCACTATCTCTTCGTATGCACCTTTATGAAAAAAATACCGCTGTAATGATCCAGAACACTACAGGGCCTGGTTCTCTGCTGCTCTGCCCCAGCCAAGTATAAAATGCTACCATTCTAATTTGCTAGAGCTTCATACAGCTTGCACTGCTGTAAATGTGCATGACAATGGGAGAATCAAGCCCTACAGGATGAAACCCTGTCCCTATTGAAGTCAATGGAAAAACTTTGACTTCAACGGGGCCAGAATTTCATAGGGTTTATAGTAACAATACACTGCAGTGTTTTGAGATATTATTTCAGAATGCTGTACTATTTACAAGGTAACTTCTTCTCAGTGCCTGTGTAATATGTAAGAATAGGGTTCAAATCCCTTTAAATACTTTGTGAGCCCTCCAGTGATGCTAACTGTGTCGTGCGTTTTAGAAGCCACCAGAAACCAGTCAAAACACCAGTATGTGTCGACCTTCCATGTTTGTATGTAGTTAGTAAACAATTTTTTAGGACCCAATTCTGCTTGTGCGGTTTCTTCATATTGTTGGTTTTGTGCAAGAGTAAAATACAACAGTTTGGCACAACATGTCCATTTCTCCCAGATCACAATATTATTTCTCTTTCCTTCCTTTTTTCCTCCACATGCACAGGATCTTTCTTTATTTTACTCTAACTTTCATTTCTATTTTTAAATAGTTCGGTATGTTTTTATGGGTTTGTTAGTCCCACAAGATCATACACAAAAGGCGGCTGAGGCAATCTCTTTTGTTGGACCAATTTCTGGTAGAGGAAGGGACAAGCTTGACTCTTTAAATAGTTGGGAGGCTGATACCTCCTTCTGCCCCTCAGAGAAGCAGCTGGTGTATGAGTGTCTGACTACTACTCTAGGCTAAATTTTCTCTTCTCTTACATGGCTAAGCCTATTCCCACCACCACAACAGATTTTCTAAGATTAGTTGTATTTATTGAACATTTTCATGACTAAAGCAACCTATAGGCTTGAATAGTTGGGAATAGTGTGTCAAAATGGTGTTTCAATGGAAAATGTAGTTTCAGCAAAACTAAGACTTGGGCATTGGGTCAGTTCCCATGATCCATCATCCTTTCCCCTCTGGTTCACCCACCACAGTTCAGCAGGGGAGACCTGTGATTACAGTGCATGATGGGAGATATTGCATTGTTTAATATAATAATGTGGTATTAAGCTTTTCTTGTAATTTTTTAAATTTTAAAATAGTTTTCAAATGCAGTCAATCCAACACACTATTGGAACATGGAGGTCTCATATGTGAGGCATTGGCAATTTTCAAAAATTAGGAGGTCAGTGGAGAATCATGTAAATGTGTCCATACTGTTATGCAAAGTCTCTATTCCAACTACTTATTATTTATTATTATTTTCCCCTGGTGATAATTAGGACAGCTAAAAGCATTTCTTACAAAATGTAAAATGGTCATTCAGTTATCATTTTTGCTATGCTTCTCCCTTGTGAAAAATGGCTCTTGATGTTCTCTTTGGCCAATTAGTGATGTGTTATCAGTTTGCAACATAAAATTCCCAAACAGATTAAAGGGTTAAATCTGGACTGGTATTATTTAATTACAGCATTACACAAATATCTTTCTATGTCTATCCTCTTTTAATATTAGAGAACAGTTGTTTTCATACTACTGAAGTGAAACCGGATACAAATTAGCTATTGAGAAGTCAAGTATCCATTGTTTTACAGGAATGTCCCTTTGAATAAGTGCCTTCAATGAACTATGTAATAAAACTCTATGGCTCAGAATCTCCCTTACAAAGTTTAGCCCAATGTAGGACAAAGGAAACTCTGAGTTTGCATTTTCAGAGTTTCACTAGAATTCTTCAATGTGCAGCAGCAGTCAAAAAGGCAATCAGAATGTTGAGAATCATTAAGAAAGGGATAGATAATAAGACAGAAAATATCATATTTCCTCTATATAAATCCATGTTATGCCACACATCTTTAATATTGCGTGCAGATGTTGTTGCGTAACTCAAAAAAGATATATTGGAATTGGAAAAGGTTCTGAAAAGAGCAACAAAAGTGCCCTCATATGGAACCGTTTCTATATAAGAAGAGATTAATAAGCCAGGGACTTTTTAGTTTGGAAAAGAGATGACGAAGGGGGGATATGGTTTTGGTCTATAAAATCATGAATGGTGTGGAGAAAGTATATAAGGAAGTGTTATTTACTCCATCTCATAACACAAGAACTAGGGGTTACAAATTAAATTAATAAGTGGAAAGCAGGTTTAAAACAAACAAAAGGAAGTATTTTTTCACACAATGCATAGTCAACCTGTAGAACTCCTTGCCAGAGGATGTTGTGAAGTCCAAGGTCATAACAGTGATTTTTAAAAAAACACTAGATAAATTCATGGAGGATAGGTCCATCAATGGCTATTAGCCAGGAATGGTATCCCTAGCCTCTGGTTGCCAGAAGCTGGGAACGAGTAACCGGGGAAGATTACCTGTCCTATTCATTCCCTCTGGGGCACCTGGTATTGGCCACTGTTGAAAGACAGGATCCTGGGCTAGATGCACTTTTGGTCTCACCCAATATGGCCGTTCTTATGTGGGGGACAAGGTTTGCTCCAATATGCCAACAGTAGAAGTTTCAGCACACTGAACCCACAGATGTCAGAGGAATCCATCTGAGGGTACGCTCCATGAGTCCCTTCCACTAGTCAGTGCCCCCAGAAGATGCATTACAATCAACATGGAAGTAAGTGGTGAATTTCTGAAGAGTTGACTGAAGAAAGGGTGATACTATGAAGAACATTTGTCTTCTCTTTGTACTGCTGGTTTTTCCCCAGTTATGAATACAAATTCCCACGGAGAGGGTTTCCAAAAGGTGGCGGGTGGGGGAGAGGCCACAACTGTAACATTCCAAATGTCCCTCATCTGAGCTTTGTCACAACTCTGTTCCCTCAGCTTGCAGAAACAGAGGGAACAATCTTACTGGCACTTTTTTGACAAAGAATGCAGAAATTGCTCATTTTCCATGTCTGGTTTGAAATGAATATTCAAATTTATTTTTAAAAAATTCAAAAACATTTACAAATGCTCAAAAATGTTTTGCTTTGGGTCAAACAAAATATTCAGTTGACCCAAACCAAACTGTTTTTCAACTTTTCAATATTGCCCAAGAACTGAAAAATCCATTATTCACCCAGCACTGGTGTAAGGCCTGCAGCACAGAGTACAAATATGTGCACTTGATATTTGGTGGGTGAAGGATTGTTTTTCAACATTCCACAAAAACATTCTAATTGAGGATTTTGTTGTATATTGAAAACACCAAAGACAACATACTGAATAAATAGTTTATTTGCAGTGCTATTACCAGTTTGGTGAGTTGCTGTGTACCCCATAGAGATAACAGCAATTTACTCCAAACTGCTACATTTATCTGTATGTTGTTTTCTTGAACTGTATTTTCTAATCCGTTGTTCAAATGATTATCCAGCTACCTCACAACAGAGCTGCCATTAACTCAGCAGTAAACAGTACGTACATAGATAAATCATTGAAAGTGGCCCAGTCTCTTTAGGGAGGCACTTCATCCATTTCTTCCAGAAAGTCTGAAGTATGGGGCAGAGCCCTGTGGAAGGTGTCTTGGGAAACAAGATGTGAGGGATGAATGGACTCTTCATTGTGACCGCTAGTCAATGAGCATCTGACAAAAATATCAGTGACTGGAAGGTCCTCATATTTTGTATCCTGCACTGAGGTTCAGCCTTTGGAATGATGGACATGTAATCCTCACCTGATGTTATCTTAAAGTCACCGGTAATCACACAACAGAAAGACATGATATTGTTTCCCTCAAATAGCCTTTATAAAAAACCCAAAGTTACACTTTAAATTTCAAACAGTTTTACTCCAGAAAAGAATGTTACTGAGAAGGATTTTGCTTTGTATTTTAGGGGGAGTATTAATGATGTTCTCTTACATTTTGTATAGGATCTTTCATTCCAAGGCATCCCAAAACAATTTACAAATTATTTACAGGAATCACCAGAATACAGCTGTCTCTAGGATGGAGCATGGTTGCTATTTTAGCAGCACATGCAACCGTTTAGGACAGGAAGCAAAGAAGAATATAGTATTCTCTGCAGGGAGTAATTAGGTAGTTGGAATGTAAATCCCCAAATGAGAATTTAGTCAGGACACATATTGAGTTGGCATCTCAAACATCATGGTGCCTCCTAACCCCATGCGGAGGCTTTGGTCCTATACTGATGTGGTGGGAAATGTGCCACCTATTGAACCACCAACATCATATCTTCTTTATACAAATGTCTGAAGATGGGGACCTGAGAGATCAGGATAACTGTAAAGTGACAGGAAATTCTGTTTGCTAACTGCCTAAATGGGGGAGAGCAAAAGGAATATAGTTTATGCCAGTTAGATGCTGTGCAGAAGCTACAGTGCTACTGAGGGAGAGCTGGAGGCTGGGTTCTTCCTGGGGCTCCCTGTTTGTGCTTTGGGGGTAATTTGAGACACCCATTTTCAGAGAAGAACATGATCCTCCCCAACTTCTGCAGCCAGCTCCACTGGCCAGCATGGGGAACAGAGGGTGGGGGAGGGCAGGAGGGTTTGAACAATGGCTCTGCCTACTCCCTGCCCCTCTCTTAACATTCTTAGCCCAGTTGCTCCTGGAGGAGAGTATCTGGGACACAGATACTCCACGTCCTCAAGCAGTGGGGCTGCAACTATACTCTGACTTTACATGGGCCCCGCAAAAGAAAGCAGGAGGGAAGAGGGAGTTACAAAAGAACAGCCATACTGGGTCTGACCAAAGGTCTATCAAGCTCAGTATCCTGTCCTCTGACAGTGGCCAATGGCAGGTGCTCCAAAGGAAATGAACAGATGGTTATCATCGAGTGATCCATGCCGTCACCCAATCCCACCTTCTGGCGAACAAAGGCTAGGGACACCATTCCTGCCCATCCTGGCTAATAGCCATTGATGGACCTATCTTCCATGAATCTATCTAGCTCCCTTTTGAAGCCCATTATAGTATTGGCCTTCACAACACCTTCTGGCAAGGAATTCCAGAGGTTGACAGTGCATTGCATGAAAAAATACTTTCTTGTGTTTGTTTTAAACCTTCTACTTATTAATTTCATTTGGTGGCCCCTTGTACTTGTATTATGGGAAGAAGTAAATAACACTTCCTTATTTACTTTCTCTATACCACTCATGATTTTATAGACCTCTATCATATCAGAGAACTATCCACAGTTACTCCAAGATCTCTTTTGTGAGTGGTAACAGCTAATTTAGACTGCATCATTATATATGTATAGTTAGGATTATGTTTTCTGATGTGCATTACTTTGCATTTATCAACATGAAATTTCATCTGCCATTTTGTTGCCCAGTCGCCCAGTTTTGTGAGATCCTCTTGTAGCTCTTCACAGTCTGCCTGGGACTTAACTATCATGAGTAGTTTTGTATAATCTGCAAATTTTGCTGCCTCACTGTTTACCCCTTTTTCCATATCGTTTATGTTCAATAGGACTGGGCCCAGCACAGATCCCTGGGGGACACCACTAGTTACCTTTCTCTATTCTGAGAACTGACCATTTATTCCTACCCTTTGTTTCCTATCTTTTAACCAGTTACCAATCCATGAGAGAACCTTCCTTCTTGTTCCATGAGTGCTTACTTCTTATTTCTTCCTACTGCTCTGCGTGGCCATGTAAGGCAAGAGTATAATCTTGAGCTGAATGAAGTATGTCAACAAGAGATGTGACCTTTGTGATCAATACTAAAAAAGAAAGTGCGTCAGAATATTAAATTGACCTCGGTTCTGTCTCTCCTGTAGAGGTCTAATATACATAAGAAATTCCTCAGGGCCAGATTTTTAAAGACATTTAGGTACCTAAAAATGCAGGTAGATAGCTACTGAGATTTTCAGAAGTATCTAGGTGCCGAACTCCCATTGATTTCAATAGGAGTACCTACACTTTTGAAAATCCCACCAAGTTTCGATCTACACCTGGAGATGCCTCAATATCTTTAAAAATCAGACTCTTCGTTCCCAAGGAGCATTCCTAAAAGGGTGCACAGTATTTTCCTTTCTAAGTCACTAAAGTCTCATGGGAAAGCAGGATGCTTAACATGACAAATTCCCAGACTGAAATCCATAGACCTTCCCATTAATTTATCAACCAAGCAGAATTTATGAGCTATCTAAATTGGAAATGAGATGTGTATCTTAATGGCCTGTCCCCCCAGTAAGCAAATGAATACATAAATAAATCACAGAATGCTTGTGGACAAAATACAGAGTTACTTACATCTTTCCATTCAGGCTATAAACATTTGCAAAATCATTATGTGAACACAATGAGGAGGAGCATGAGAGGAAATATGCTTTATGCACATGGTGCAATGTGAAAAATATCCATTTGCTGATCAAACATAAACCAATAAAAATTATGTGGATGAAGTGCTCTTTCACTAACAAAATAAGCATTCTAGAAAGAGCATTTCATACTGCCGTGGTTTAATATGTAGAGAATATTACCCAGCAGGTGGGGAATTCTGCATATTTTATACAATGAAAAAACAGTGTGACTCATGATTGCCATGGGATTGACATATCAAAATGATTTGGACTTAGACTGTGTTGGGAGAAAATTATTAATACAATTTGAGCTGAAATCTTAGCACTGAATCCTGAGATGGTTTTGCAAGGAATGTTCAAGATGACCTAACCAAAGGAAACAAATGCAAGTAACAAAACGACGAGGATAAGCTTCATTCCACACCTGACATTATAGGAAATTAGAACAGCAGCTATTTTGATGTAGGAGTTGCAATTTCAAGAGGCTTGCTACATCATTGGCCTAATGCTAATTTTCCAGATCCATAGTCTTTCCTATTACAGCTGATCAAATGTAAATACATTTCTATAACTAGATTGCTTGGAACTTGCTCAAGATTGACCTGCAACCTCCGCTTATGAAAACTGGACATGCTTGATTGCTCCATGCTGACACAGAGCATGTTCAATTAATGCTTACATTATAAAGATTGTGCAAACAACGCAAATGGAAATTAAACCTTTTCACTAGCCATCTCCATCAGAACATTCATAAATTGAAATAAGTGTGAAAGAGCTGCACTCAATCAATTTCAGCTCAAGCCCCTGACCTGATTATGTTATGCATGTCAATATACGTTCCCTTAATTAAATGTGGTTCAGTGAACATTAATGGTAGGAAAAAGGGAGACTCTGGGTCTCCTATTACTACCCAGGATATTACCAGGGAAAACAATATAAAGTAGATGGACAGAAAGAAGCTTCAACTGTACAAAACAAAACTGGGTACATTATCAAAATTATCTCCAATGCTGGGTGGCTTCAAAACAGGGTACTACAAGTATCCTTATTTTTTCCTTGGTGATCTATTGTGGGAGCCTAATAATTATAGAAAGAGGCATAACACACTACAACTTATTGGGAAACTAAATACCATATAAACACCATTCATCTGCTATTGTTTATGTTAGTACCATTGCAGGCAGTAGAAGGTGCCTCATGGAACACGGCAATTTAGCAGAGGTAAAAAAAGGGCCTTAAACCTGTTCTTTAAACTTACTTCCATTTCACATCAACAGTAAATGGCTTCTACAAAACTGAGGGTTTCTTGCTTTGTTTTATTTATACACCCTCTTTTTTATTCTTCCTCCTCCTGTGCCCTTTTCCATGGGTTCCAGCCACGCCCGCGGAAGCCATTATGCTGCAGGCTTGCTTTACCACATACCTTGCATAAGTGGTTTTCACAAGGGAGAGTTTTCATCAATATATCACTCAGTAATGGAGGACCCCACACAATGGCTAGGATTGCAGTGCTGTGAAGTGCTGATAATGATGTTAGAGGGCGTTAATTAAGTTTCTCACCGAGATTGCTTTTTACTCAGTATATTGCAGATCCTTGGAGGAAAAGAGGTGACAGACTGGAAAAGTCACAAAGCACTGTCTTAGAGATTGATTCATGAGGGGGAAGAAATATTTCCGATGGTTGGCTTGTGTTACTTCTACAGGATCTCCTCCCCCTCCTCAGAGTTAGGCTGTGAATTATACCACATTTATGATTCAGAAGGAATAAAATAACGTACAGTGTGCTAATAGGAACATCCTGGTGTACAGATGGGTTTAAGGATCCCACTTATCTATGCGCATCATAGCCAGAAACATGTGGTCGGCAACTTGTTATTGTTGTCCACTGTAGACAGTTGATCGCTTCTCGACCTGGGAATAGTATTCGATTAGGACAATCAAGGTCACCTCCACACACAAAAGCAAATTAAAAATATACAAACCAAACATATTGGAACAGCCTACCTTGAAATAGCCTGTTTGACTCCAGTGCCCTGTGGCATCTGCAATCATGTTTCCATATACAGAATATAGCAACAGTTTTCAATCTTCCCTTCTAGAGAGCCTGCTAGATTATATTCTCTCACTCCCCCTGCCCGAAAGGGTTTCTCCAATCAATTATCCACAACCCATGTCCAAACAGGTTAGAAATGTTGCTATTTATCTGAGCCAAGTGTATCAACTATAGCTATAAACTTGACACATTTCGTTTCTTTTTCTGTTCATGGATTATTTTAGAGCATTTTACAATTGTCTTATTTTCAAAATTATATGACAAATAATATCCATAAATACTTCTTGATTTGCAGCTGTTCATGAGTAATTCAATGCAAATAAGCAGTAACTCAGAACTGACTATACTGATTGACTTGGATTAGATCTATAAATCCCATGGTATTGTTTCTGCTATCTGAATCAGAGGGACTAACTCTTAGAATCAACTTTCTGGTATGCACACTTGCTTTTAGGAGTTTAAAATTTGCTTTTTGTGTGTATTCTCCAATTGCTCACTTAAAGTTTGCATCTTTCATGCATATTGCTTCTAGTAAGTGCCTTTGCCAGAACATGCACAGAAAGCAAAAAGGTTGTAGCAAATTCCATTTTTATAGGAACAAATATTCCTGAAATATTGTGCATGTCATTATCCAACTTTCTAATCCATGGGTAAATAAAAAACAAGGAGACTGGGAGAAGTATCAGTATCTGGGGGAAGCATGGGCTGTTTCGGCAGGGATAAGGAAGAGAGAAGAGAGAAATGGCGGGGGAGGAGAATCAGATCAGTAGCTTAGATGTATACTAATGTGAGACGTATGGGGAATAAGCAGAAAGAACTTGAAATGCTAGTTAAACACAACTAGGACATAGTTGCCTCACAGAGACTTGGTGGGATAGTCTCCCAGGAGACAGGAATGGGAAAAGGGAGGCGGTATTGATATATATATTAATAATATAAACACTTGGACTGAGTTTGAGATGGAAATAGGAGACAGACTTGCTGAAAGTCTCTGGGTAATGATAAAAGGGGTAAAAAATATGGGTGATGTCATAGTAAGGGGTCTGTTACAGACCACCTAACCAGGAAGAAGTAGTAGATGAGGATTTAAAAAACAAACAAACCTAAACTAAAAGTCATCCAAAGCACAAGGCTTGGTGGTGATGGGGAACTCCAACTACCCAGGCATCTGTTGGGAAAACAACACAGCAGGGCACAGATTATCCAACAGCCTCTTGGAATGTATTGGAGACCATTTTTTACATCAGAAAATGGAGAAAGCTACTAAAGCAGAGGCTGTTCTAGATTTGATTTTGACAAATAGGGAGGAACTAGTTGAGAATTTGAAAGTGGAAGGCAGCGTGGGTGAGAGTGATCATGAAATGATGAGTTCATGATTCTAAGGAAGGGAAAACAGCACAAAGAGGACAATGGATTTCAAGAACACAAATTTTAGCAAACTCATGGAGTTGGTAGGTAAGATCCCAGGCAAAGCAAGTCTAAAGGAAAAAACAGTTCAGGAGAGTTGGCAGTTTTTCAGAGACATTATTAAGGGCAGAAGAGCAAACTATCCCTCGGAATAGGAATGATAGGAGATATGGCAAAAGATCCCTGGCTTAACCAGGAGATGCTCAATGATCCTCAATGAGGCCTCCCTGATTGAATTTACCTTGCTATCTTGCCTACATATTTATACCTGCCTCTGGAGATTTCCACAACATTAATCTGATGAAGTGGGTCTTTGCCCATGAAAGCTTACACTCCAAAATATCTTTTAGCCTATAAGGTTCTACAAGACTCTTTGTTGCTTTTGCTGTTCCCAGAGAGTAATCATCCGTGATTCAAAGTCAAGCTGGACGGGCATATCAAGTGGGGTCTCACAGAGATAAGTTCTTGGCCTGGTTCTGTTCAATATCATCATCAATGATTTAAATAATGGCACAGAGCATACATTTATAAAGTTTGTGAAGAATACCAGTCTGAAAGGGATTGCAAGTGCTTTGGAGAATAGGATTAAAATTCAAAATGATCTAGACAAACTGGAAAAATGGCATGAAGTAAATAGGATGAAATTTAATAAGAACAAATATGAAGTACTCCACTTAGGAAGGAACAATCAGTTGCAAACATACAAAATGGGAAATGACTGCCTAGGAAGGAGTACTGCAGAAAGGGATCTGGAGTTCATAGTGGATCACAAGCTAAGTATGAGCCAACAATTTAACACTGTTGCAAAAAAGGTGAGCATCTTTCTGGGATGTATTAGCAGGAGTGTTGTAAGCAAGACATGGGAAGTAATTCTTCCGCTCTACTCCACGCTGATTAGGCCTCAACTGGAGTATTGTGTCCAGTTCTGGGCACCACATTTAATGAAAGATGTGGACAAATTGGAGAGAGTCCAGAGACAGCAATAAAAATGAGTAAAGGTCTAGAAAACATGATCTATGAGAAAAGACTGAAAAAAATTGTTTATTCTGGAGAAGAGAAGACTGAGAGGGGACATGATAACAGTTTTCAAGTACATAAAAGCTTGTTACCAGGATGAGGGAGGTAAATTGTTCTCATTAACTTCTGTGTAGAGCACAAGAAGCAATAGACTTAAATTGCAGCAAGGGCAATTTAGGTTGGACATTAGGAAAAAGTTCCTGTCAGAGTAGTTAAGCACTGGAATAAATTGCCTAGGGAGGTTGTGGAATCTCCATCACTGGACTTTAAGAGCAGGTTAGAAAAACACCTGTCAGGGATGGTCTAGAGCGGGGGTTGACAAAGTGGGGGTCACAACCCCTTGGGCCACTTTTGTGGGGGTCGCGGGCCCCTACCGCAGCAACTCCCTGCTGCGGGATTCCCGGGGACCGGCGCCGGCTCGAGCCGCGCTCAGGGGCGCCGGCTGGAGCCCCGGGGAGCGCGCCGTCTGCAGCCCCAGGGAGCGCGGCAGCTGGAGCCCCGAGCCCTGGCTGGATCCCCCGGCGCAGCTGGAGCCCCGAGCCCCGGGGAGCGTGGCTCCAGCCACGCTCCCCGGGCGGCGGCTGCAGCCCCGGGCAGCGGCTGGATCCCTGGGCAGCGCCGCGCTCCCCGGGCGGTGGCTGGAGCCCCGGCTGGAGCCCCGAGCCCCGGCCGCCAGCGGGGACCGGGGCCGGAGCTCAGCTGGGAGCCTGCCCGCGGCGGGGACTGGAGCCGGGTCGCAGGGGGCTCCTGGCATGGCTTTAAATAAATAAATAAATACATTTAAAAATCAGCGGCTTTTCGGTGGAGGGGTCGCGCCCCCCTGCCGGAGCACAAAAAGGGGTCGCGGTCTCAAGAAGTTTGAGAACCGCTGGTCTAGATACTCTACGTAATACTTAGTCCTGCCTTGAGTGCCTGTGACTGGACTAGGTGATCTCTCAAGGCCCCTTCCAGCCCTACAATACTATGATTCTTGTTTAAACAGAAGTGCTACAGTCACCGAGTAGTTCCACATAAAGAATTTTTCAATCAGCCACACAATTTATTGTTTGAATGAATTTATTTTTAAAGTAGAAACAATGTAAATGGCATGCTTGCAAAGATTCTTGGATAGATAAACAGAAGATTTCAGTCCGTTTACAGAGTAGGTAGTGCATGGCCATCAACAGTGGAAGCTTCCCCACCTTGTCCTACCAATGTGTCTCAGCCCTGACTGGGACTTATAGAATACAAACCTGGAGACATGTTAACACACAATATTAAATTTGACTGTGTAGCTAGTGTAGTCACACTTAACCCTGTGTTAACCTGTGACCGGCTGACACAATGTTAAACATGACCTGCTCCTGTCTACAGTCACATTTATCATATTAGTTAACATGACTTCTATTTTAATCTACATAGGTTCTCACACCATGATCACCACCATAATATCTGAGGACCTGTTTCTCACAGCTGTGTTCTAACCTGATCTAATTTTCTATTAAGACAGTTCTCTTGCAGGCCAGTCACTACGGGCAATGAGATTGTTTGACCTCTGTGACCATTCAGTCCCTGGAAGAGACAGAGTGGATGACAAACTTGGACATCAGCATTTAATGCTGCTTTTTAAATTCACATATGAAAAAAGTCCTTGAGGCATTTGCAGGTATTGCCAACAAAGGTGCTAATTAAATTTGTGGACATTTTGTCCCATGAAATCCATTAACCACTCTGAACCCCATCAGCACAGGTGTTTTGGGTACTCTCTAATGGCCAGTATGTTCCAAGAATATTAATAACTCACCGCTGGAGATACCAGTAAGATCCCCTCCTCCGTCTCAAAGTCTCTCCCAGTATTGTGAATAAAATCAATAACTACTCTTACAATTGCAGAGTTATCAAAACAGGCAGTTTTCCTCCTAATATTTCCACTTGTAAAATAAGAGAACATTGCTTCCCCTTTGACCTTTCCAAGCTTCACTAAATCCAACTTCTCCCTTGCAAGCACATCTGGAGCAAATTAAAGGGATTAACACAAACCCTCTTAACCAGCTTTAGCTGGCACTTACACATAGCTTACTTATTTCATTATGCTCATCTACAAAGCCTGCTCTCCCCAACACCTCCCCTGCTTCAGGAACCATAAAAGACATTTGCCAAATCTGTCAAAATAAATTTTATAGCTAAGAAAACACAGGTAGTGTCCTGTCCAGACCTACCTACCTTGATACAGCAAAAGCCCAAGGAAAAACATTTGAATAACATTTATAAGTAGGATTTAGGATTTTAAAATTTGCATTTGGGGCCCCATGCTACAGAACCCCATCCACATCCATCAGTCACATCCACACATATTTAAGCATTTCTACCCTTTCCACCATTAGTTCTCCCTCTCCCTCAGTGCACTGATTTGCCTGCTTGCCCTAATCCATCAATTTGTCTCCCACCAATTCTATCCGCCCTCACTATCCATCAGTCCACTTTCCATTACATTAATCCTCTCATTCCGCCATTCCATTCATCTATCTCTTTGTCCCAAGCTATAAATCCTCCATTCCCTGCTGCTCAGTCCTCCCCCAGATATGTATTTTTGACTTTAATTGTTTAATTTTCAATTTTTTTAAATTATATAGCCCAATATTAAATGCATAATGGTTCTTCCTGCTCTTCACCTATCACCCCATGGATATGTGTATGCTTTAAGAAGGGTCCTTTTGAAATGTATGGTCTGGAAAAAGCTTCCCATCTACTAATAGTAATTAGGGTTGATAAAAATACTTAATGTGCAATATGTTTTATCTCTTGTTATTTAGAAAACACAAAGCCACCATCCCTGAAATAACAGTTTAAATGTCTTGAATTGTGCATTAGAAGAGGTTTGCCTGTCTCTCTCTTACATTCCTTCAACTGCTATCACTGTTGTATCTAAGCAACTCCACCTAAAATGAATGTGAACAGTGTTATATCATGGCAGATCAAGGACATCTCAGTATTATAATATTCTTATTTACTGGCTGATGGTGAAGCAGATGCTTGAAATTGACTGTAATGTATTTTGCCTTTATGGATTACTATATTGAGATTCAGAAAGGGGGAGGAGGGGAAACAGCCTTGCAGTTGTATTTCCACAGGGAAACCATGACATTTGGAGTACAAGTAGGCTAATCCTACTGTTTGTTAGTACTCTTCTATGGACACACACCCCAAAATAAAACAGATCAATTACAGTTATGCAGTTGTGCTAAAAGTCTATAGAGGAGGTTGTGTGGCCTGGCCTGGTGGATAAGATCAAAAGATTTATTATCTGTGATGATATGGTATATTTCAGAGCTCATGTGAAAAGGGAGGTGGTTTGGTCCTCTTTTGCTTAGCATAATTTGTTAAGACTGTGTGCTTTTGCATTATTAATTATTATAGTTGGGACTGGTAGCACAGCCTATTACTAAGGTTGCCAAACCTTCCCATTATAAGACCTGGCCTTTAATTGCTTATAACTTTGCCAAATATTAACCATCTGAGCTGGCGTCTTCCATGCTGGGTCTCTGACTCAAGCTGAGTTGCTCTGGAAAATTGCAGCCAACATGGCTCAGTTATTTCTGAGAATGAGGCTAGGGCAGAACAATGTATTTTCCCCATGTTAAATTCTTGAGATCTTTTCTCCAGTGCCCCATATTTTGGAGCAGAGACTTGAAATTTTGGCCATGGGGACGGGGGGGGGGGGTATGTGGGGTGTGTGTGTGTCTTTTGCTGTCTGCATGAAAGTCTACACAAATTTGGTGAAGTTCTAGACCTTTGAAAAAAATGCAGTTTGCACATACTCAGACTTGTTAAACCTTAACAGCTAAAATCCCCAAAGATTCTGGCCTCGCTGAGCATTCTCCATCCCCTCGAAGTTTCCAGTATTGGTAGGACTGTGCATATGCTAGGATCATGTAGAAAGAAGAGCATGTGATGATGTAACTACAGACTGTACCATTATGCATACATACAAAGGGGGTGAATGAAGCTTGCACAGGCAACCTCAGTAATAGTATTAGTACTGCCCAGTATCCTGTCATTGACAGTGGCCAGCACCACATGCTTTGAACCCAGGCATACAAAACCTAATATTAGGCATATGTGGGATAATCTGCTCCTTATAGAAGTCTCCTCCTAACTCCTAAGAGTTGGAGGTTGAATTAAACCCTGAGCATGAAGTTTAATATTGCTTCCAAAGTATTTTTTAGCATTAAAAATGATAACTCCATACATTCTTGTCATCCATATAAATGTCCAGTTCCTTTTTGAATCCTGCTAAGTTTCTGGCCTCAATGACTTCTTGTGGCAATGAGTTTCACAGTCTGATTATAGGCTGCGTGAAAAAAGTACTTCCTTTGATTAGTCTTTACTTTCCCTCCTTTCAATTTTATTCAGTGTCCCCATGGTGTTCAGCTCTAATATTAACAGAGAATGCAGTGCCATGTAGAATGAATATCAGCATTAAATGGGAAGCTTTAAATTGGAAAGAATGCAGGGCTATTACAAGAAAGGCTGCAGTGAATCCTTAACATGAGAATGGTCACACTGCATCAGATCAATGGTCCATCTAGTCCAATATCCTGTCTTCCAACAGTGGCCTCTGAAGGAATGATCAGAACAGGGCATTTCATTAAGTGATCCCAACCACTGTCACCCAGTCTCAGCTTCTGGCAATCAGAGATTTAGGGACACCCTGAGCATTGGATTGCATCCCTGACTATCTTGACTAATAGTCACTGATGGACAGTCCTCCATGTGGTTATCTAATTCTTTTTCAACCATGTCATATTTTTGGCCTTCACAATGTTCCCTGGCAAGGAGTTCCACAGGTTGACTGTGCGTTGTGTGAAGTAGTATTTTCTTTTTCTTTTTTTTAAACCTGCAGCCTATTCATTTCATTTGGTGACCCCTGGGGTTTGCATGTTATGTGAAGGGGTAAATAGCACTTCCCTATTCACTTTCTCCACACCAGTCATGATTTTATAGATCTTTATCAGATCCCCCGAGTCATGTATTTTTTAAACTAAACAATCCCAGTCTTTTTAATCTCTCCTCAGATGGATGCTGATCCATGGCCCTAATCTTTTTTGTTGCCCTTCTCTGTACTTTTTCCAATTCTAATGTACCTATTTTGAGATGGAGTGACCAGAACTGTACACACTATTCAAAGTGTGGCTGTACCATTGATCTGTGGAGTGGCATTGTGATATTTTTTTGTTTTATTACCCATCCCTTTCCTAACAGTTTCTAACATTGTTAGCTTTTTTAATTGCTGCTGCACATTGGGTGGATGTTTTCAGAGAACCTTCCACAATGACACCAAGATCTCTTTCTTGAGTGGCAACAGCTAGCTTAGACCCCATCATTTTGTATGTGTAAACAGAATTATGCTTTCCAACATGTGACCCATTCTATTTATCAACAGTGAATTTCATCTGCCATTTTCTTGCCCAGTCATCCCTATTTTGAGAGACCTCTTTGTAACACTCTGCAGTCTGTTTTGGACTTTAGTCTTGAGTTATTTTGTATATTATACAATGTTGCCACCTCACTGGTTATTCCCTTTTCCAGATCATTTATGAATATAGTGAACAGCACCGGTCTTAGCACAGATTTTTGCACTTTTTACCTCTCTCCACTGTGAAAACTCACCATTTATTCCCACCCTTCATTTTCTATTAACCAGTTACTAATGCATGAAAGGATCTTTCCCTTATCCCATGCCTGCTCATTTTTCTTAAGTCATTGGTGAGGGACCTTGACGAAAGGTTTTCTGAACGTCCAAGCACACTATATCCCCCGGATTACCCGTGTTCACACATTTGTTGGCCTCCTCAAAAAATTCTAATGGATTGGAGAGGCATGATTTCCCTTTGCAAAAGACATGTTGACTCTTTCCCAACCCATGTTGACTCTTTGCCTGCATTTCACCAATTATTCAATGGCATACAGACAGTAGTAGGGGGAAGTGAGTCCTCTGTCCTTAGCAGTAATCAGCTTACATCTGAAGCATTTTTCAGCATCAAATCTAGCAAAAATAAACAGCAAAACTAGCTCTTCGGCTCCTCTGTGCACTCATTGGAAAGAAACTATCAAACTTTGCACCCTACTGCTACAAGATGCATTAAAATCTCGTTCAGTTGAGTGCAAAATGTGTCAACCACCATTGCTATGCCAGCTCCATTTAAAAAGAGGAAAAAGTCCATTTTATACAAGCTGTCAGTGAAAGACTTCCAGCTAAACATTAGTCCATGCAAGAGACTGGCCTCTATTTCATGCTTAATGAGCCAAAATTTAGAAAAGAACCTCTTTGCTCATGGTTGGCACTGATACATGCAGAGTGTTGACAAAAGCACCCTTACATGACACTATTTTTTGTTGTCATGGCAATCCAGCCTAATTTGAAGTAGCATCTCCCATCTCCCAAGTGGGTTAGATGGTCTCTGTTCAACAGCTATGGGGTTTAGGTACATACTATTTGCCAATAAGCCAGGGGTAGTTAATAGATGGACCTCAGGCCAAACCCAGACCTCCAGATGCTTTTGAATGGACTACAAAATATTTTTATTTAATTTTTATCATTATTGTGGCATGAAAAATGTTTCTCTGGCATCTGGATCTTGACTATACCTTGACCAAGAAATTTGGACCTTGACAAAAAATAATTGACTATCCCTTCAATAAGCTCTGTGTTCTGACTTTGGCAAATAGCCAGTAACTAATATTTCAGAGACAGGTAAATGCTTCTGATGTGGAAAAATGCATCTGATCATTTATGCAATGGTATACAGTGGGAGTGGGGGTGGAGAAGTAAGTCCTCTCTGCCCTCCACAGAAATCAGCTTACATCTGAAGCATGTAACTTGATTACCATTATTTTATCACATATAATTTACAGGTGTTATCACTGGTCATAAGTCTTCCTCCCAGTGAGGATCTATCTAAAGTATATGACCTATTTTTGTTACTTTGATCATGGAGGGGTTGAGAAAGGAGCCCCTACTTTTCCTATTTCGGGGTTTTGATTTTTTTTTTTTGCCTACATAATATGGCAGTGATGCTGAATGCTTATGAGACAATACTTGATGCAAACACAGGTACTAATGTTGAGTAAAATTCTGGCATTCAACACCTGATTAGAATTTTTGTAGATACCTATAAATCTGCGTATTAGCTCACCTCTTATAACCTAACTGCAGGGGAATGGATGTTACAATTTCAGCCTCTCTCCAGTAAAATACTTTTATTAATCAAACTGTTACAGAAAGAACATTTCCCCAATCATCAATTTGACATGAAGCAAAAAAAAGAAAAATAAAAAATTAGCTGAGGTTAAGGCATCAGAAGGGCCAGCAAAATTACCCTTTTTGAGATTTTAAATTAGAAAAGTTAAATGTATAACCCTTTATCCATGCTTGTTGCAGTCTAAATCAGAAAAATGGACTCATTTGTGCCATTTTCTCTTCCTATTACAGCCTTTGTCTGGAAAATGAGGTTTCAGAACTTTTATGTCTAATAGATTAAGCAGGTGAAAGGTGTTCTAACAGCTAATAGAGTGGATGCCTGTTCTAGGGTGCAGGTGGAGCACACCACCAATTGAGCTCTAAATCCAGTGTGTTGCAGCCATCTTATGATTGAACCCATTACCAAGGGATCGTCAGAGATGTGTTCTCCCATTTCTACTCATCTTGTCCTGACAGTTGCTACATTCTCTTTTCCCCCCATCCAGCCCCTTAACTTTTTCTTCTACTTATTTCCCTTTCTTCTGTTATTGGACTTCACATTTTTATTTTTTCCTTCCACTTCCCTATTGACTCGTCCTCTTTGTATGCAACAGAAGGCTCCTAGGCTCAAGGCACAGGAACTTTTGCCACAGGAATAAAGAGAAAAAGCTTGATCTGGTGGACTGTTATCTGAGCTGGAAACACTGTCTACTGAACCCATTCCCATAACTGACTGCACAGTCAGAGCAGGAATACAAGAAGCCAGCTGTCAAGGACCCACCTGTTAACTGCATGAGAGCCCATGTCTTCACTTTCAAGGCCTATCCCTATTCTACCTATCATCTATTATTTCAGGACCAAGATGTCAAATCTCATCTCTAAACATCCAATGGTGCCAGCCTCCATTGCTCAGGAGTTACATTTTCAAATAAGCACTTCCATGCCTTTTCCCATGTTGCCTCTCAAACATGGAAGAAGCTCCCAATAAATATGCAGAAAACTAATTCATTACCTGCCTTCAAAACTGTCCTTAAAACTCTCCTTTGCTGTGATGCCTACAAAAAACCTATTCTATGATGAAGGTGCTGGTATGCTGATACCACTGCATATCGTGCTAACCAACACTGTCTCTGTTTCCTTATACTCACCATTTGTTTGTAACCATCTATTGTCTATTGTCTTATACCCATATTGTAATCCTCTTGGCCCAGGGACCGTCTTTTTCTTTTGTTGTGCAGCACCTAACACAATCATGTCTTGGTTCCTGACGCACAAACTTTCAATCTTAGCTTAATGTAAGCTCCAATGCTCGTTTCCCTCACCAACAGAAGCTGGTCCAATAAAAGATATTACCTCACCCACCTTGTCTGTCTAAGACCAGAAAATGTCACATTGCCCCAAAAATGAGTTAAAGATCACAGTAAGAATGAGGAAAAACTTTGATCTTTCACACATCTAACTGGAGACTTGACAATGCAGTCTACAATGATATATCTCCTTCAATGGCTTTAATTCATAAACCATTACTGCCAGTGACCAAACAATATGCCAAGGAGAAATCCTAGTGAAGTAATGAAAACAGGAGCTAACCTACACATAAATAAAATAAACAAGTTAGACAGAGTTCTAGAACTGCAAAGAAAACAAACAACTTCAAAAATTGGCAACCTTGAGAAAATAATGTATTGGTGCACTTATCTCTACAGAAGAAAATGAAGAATGGAGGAAGAAATACCAACAGTAAGCATGTATCTAATTGCTTAGCAGACCTGTAGGTCTGGTATATCTCCGTACACAGAGCAATGATATGCCTCAAACATACAGTGAGTGCTTTAGTTAATTATGATAATGTCATATTATACTTTTCCCAAACAAAAGGAAAGACTGACATTCCAAAAGTATTGTCATGACCTTCATGGTAGAGAAGATACAGAACACTATTAGAGTCAAAGCCCACTGAAGTCAATAATAAATATAAAGCCTTATTGAGACTGCAGGACACATAGTCCATAGTGATCTTGTAGTACTTTTAGACTCTTTAACTGCCTGACTAAATAGAACTGTTATTTTGAAAAAAAAAACATACACATTATAATAGGGAAGAAACTAATAGGGTTCTAAAGAAATGTTAAAAAATTCTAAAGGCCTAAAGAACTTAAGAATTATATCCTTTCTATAGAATTTTAATCAACCTATAATACCCAATAAATAACGGTAGCCTTGTTATAGAATTCTATAGATTAAAAATTCTGCATGTGAGCTATTCAACTATTATCTATTTAGTTTTATGATACTTTTCCAGAAAGTTATGGTGACATAAGACAGCACGCAAAGTCTTGTTAAGTTCTGGCCTGAACTAAGCACTCATTGAAGGAACTGGCGATTATACTAATACAGTGGTGAGTAACAGTCGACATGGATTTGTCAAGAACAAATCATGCCAAACCAATCTAATTTCCTTCTTGAACAAGGTAACTGGCCTAGTGGATAGGAAGGGAGCAGTAGATGTGATGTAGCTGGATTTTAGGGCTTTTGATACAGTCCCACAAGACAGTTTCATAAAAAAATCTAGGGAAATATGATCTAGAGAGCATACTACAAGGTGGAGACATGACTGGTTGAATTCCATAGAGGTCTGTCCTTGATCTGGTACTAGTCAAGATTTTCATTAACAATTTGAATAATGGAGTTGAAAGCAAGGGTTAGTGGAGAGTATGGAGAGTACTTTTATCAAATCTACAGATGACACCAAGATGAGAGGGGACTCCAAGTACTTCAGAGGATTAAAATTCAAATTATCTAAATAAACTGGAGAACTGGTTTGAAATCAGTAAGATGAAATTCAATAAAGACAAGGGCAAAGTACAAAATGAGGAATAACTGGGTAGGCGGCAGTACTGCTGAAAGGGATCTAGGGGTTATAGCAGATCACAAATTAAAGATGAGTAATACTGTGATGTTGTTGTGAAAAAGGCATGTGTCATTCTGGGATTTATTAATATATAAAACATCAGTGGTAACTGTTCCAGTCTACTTGGCACTGGTGAGATCTCTGATGAAGTACTGTGTCCAGTTCGGTGCACCACACTTTAGGAAAGAGGTGAATAAATCAAAGATAGCAAGAGCAGAGCAACCAAAAATATAAGAGGTTTAGAAAATGTGACCTGTGAAAAAAGGTTGAAAGAACTGGCCATGTTTAGTCTAGAGAAGAGAAGCCTATGGGGAGACATGAGAATAGTCTTCTCTTTATGACAACCATTTATAAAGTTGGATGGGGATCAGTTGCTTTACACATCCACCAAGGGAAAGACAAGAAGTAATTGGCTTAGTTTGCAGCAAGATATATTTGGATTAGACATTAGATTCCCCACTCCCCAGCTATACGGATAGTTAAGTACTGGAAAAGGTTACCTAAGGAGGCTGTGGAATCCCCATCATTGGAGGTTTTTAAGAACAGGTTAGGCAAACATATGTCAGGGATGGCCTGGGTAAACCTGCTCCTGCCTCAGCACAGGGGGACGAACTTGATACCTTCTTGAGGTCCTTTCCAGTCCTACATTTCTATGATTCTATTAGAGATATGACACGTTTGAAGGAGGTGAATCTGAAGCTGGCACGTGGCAAGCTTGTAAATGCGAGTGATACCATCTTGTGAGCAAACTTAAGAAATTCTCCCCAAAGTTTACCAAGAGCCAATGCTTCATCCCTTTCCTAGCAGTAATTGTGAGAGCAGGAAAGGTTACACAGGTACAATACATGTCATAGCACGTGAAGCTTTTCACCTTGACCCTGGACTCCACTACTCCTCCACTGTGATTCACAACTTGAATTTTAATTTAACTCATAGCAACAAAAATAAAAAGTAGAGTGAAAGTGTCATAAAAAATCACTAAAAAGTATGACAGATTTGCTTGCAAAAGTTGCGGTGCAGTATTGTTTAAAGAAGTGACACTTTTCTGAGTAGCTTTAGTAGACATAACATCCAAGGACAAGACTGGAACAAGAAACTAAGACCCTATCTTTGCAGTCCTTATGCAGCCAAAACTTCAGTTGAAACAGGGCATCTTGGCTAATTAAGGAACACAAAAGTTGTCTCTATGATGTGTAATCAGATCAGTTTCAGGAACTGAAAAATGGTTAAGTGGAGGGAAAAGAGGGGATGATTGTGAATTTTCTTTCAAATTACTTTTCTTATATTTTCATTGAAATATAGCCAAAATTTTGAAAGTTGACTTTAAAAAATCAGCTCTAGCAAAGAATTTAGAGACATTAGTTGAGGACCAAGGCTACAAAATAGTTTAGGAAACCACAAATGCAGCAGGTCTCTGGCTGGCAAGTTAAGTTTTTGAAGAGAGGCCTGACCCCAAATCCCTTATGCACCCAAAGCTCTAAACGAAGTCAAGAGAGTTTAGACTGCATGAGAGATATAATGGATTCACTGGGCAATAAAAATAAATGAGTGCTCAGAATCTTATATGGATTTCAAGAAAACATTTGATATTGTATCAGCACTACAGGAAGGAGCAGTATACAGAGAAAAACATTGACAAATGTTAAAATGTGTATCTGTAAAACATGCTAGAGTTCAGTGATGTATTCTGTATAATAAATCTCTTAGGAACCAACATTGGCATGTAAAAATATTTTCTACAGACACCACAGAAGTAATCTCTCTGTCTCTGGTACTTGTATTGCTCCCCCTCTCACTGTGCTATTTGAGCACCTCAGCATTCTTAATGTATTTAGCCCCACAACAGCCCTGTAAAGAAGGGAAGTGCAATTTCCCCCCACCTCACAGATGAGAAAAGAAGGGACAAAAATTAAAAACCAGATTTTAAAAAGCATTTAAGCACGGGGCAATTCAAACAGGCACTAGAGGGATTTCCAAAAGTGCCTAGGTGCCTATCTGCACCTTCAGGCATCTAAAATACATTTAAAAATCAGGCTCTAAGTGACTTGCCCACAGTCAAACTAGAAGTTGGGCAGAGCAGGGAAACTGAACCTGGGTTTACCAAGTCGCAGGCTAGTGCCCTACCACCAGACTATCTTCTTTCCCTTCCTCAGGTAAGATTCAGGTGCTCAGATACCAAGGCTACCGAAGGGTATAAGACACACTAGATAGCTGAAAATATATAAACAAACTAGGGTCAAAACTTTGAAAAATGGGTGAAAAATTGAATTGCTATCTTCAACAAAAGATCTAATACATTGAGATCTGACTAGAATATTCAGATTTCTTATGCATGTTTTAGTTTTGTATGTTTAGAACAGCACTGCTCCATGACCACAGGCCTATTGATCTGGAACATCATGTTCATAAAGGATTTAGTAAATTACAATGCAGAAAGGCCTCTAGCTCATAAAAAAAGGATTGATCTTATGGTGGCTGTACCCCAACTGCAGGCTTTACAAGCAGTATATGGCCCTTGACAACCCTGGTTGCTCCACATACTTGCATTTTCAGGTTGATTCATATAAACTCACATTGTGGTCTCATCCACCCACAGAGCCCATAGCCACAGGGATCATTGCCAAATGAATTCTTGTCATGCTTCATCATATTCATAGACAGCTTTGACAAGGATCAATAGTTGGTTCATTTAACTTGGCTGACTCCCTTAACTTATTTCAATTTATCATTTTGAATGAACACGCTTTATTTAACAGGTTAATTCCTTTGTAAGGGGGAAATTTAGAATTGGTATGTGAACTGTAGGAGCTAATTCATTAGAATAAAAATAATTAGCTGTATCTAGTAATCCAGTGCCATAAATAGTACCAATCCTAGCTTTCCAACTTTTCTTTAGTGTCAGGGCGGAAAAGGAAAAAAGAAAATGTAATATCTGAACTCTGTCACTAAAACTGGATAGAGTGAGTTAATTTCTAGAATGATCTTTCATCAGGTGTGAGTGAAGCACAGAAGACAAATGACATCTAGACTGATATTTGGAGACATGATGTTACTTGGATCATCAGCCACTACTTTCCTGAACTCCCTGAAAAATAGTCAAAGATATTCTGTGGAGTGAAAAAACTAGTAAAAACACAAGAGAGGAGTACGCGGTCAAGCAAATTGCTGGAGAAACCTTGACCATTATATACCAATGGTAAGAGCAATGAAGGATGCAAAGAAGAAGCATCCGCCTCAAAATAAATCTGAAAATTACTTCAGTCTAAGATGTTATGAATTCTAAGGCTTGGCAGAAACATTTTTTAAATGATTGACATAGACACCAGACATGAGAAGCACAATCTGTAGCCAGAAAGAGTGTAATGCAGTCTCTGAAAATGTCAAGTTTCATACTAAAAGAAGTACAATCTTCAATGTCAGTGATTTATTTGCACAACCTCCATTAACATTTTAAAGGCATGACTGTATGCTCATAACTTCCCATGCATCAAGACAGACAAAACTATACCTCAGAATCTGCTGTATTAGAAGCAGATAGGAAAATAATTCTCTGTAAAAAAAACAACAATAGATTTTGACCTACATCACAGAAGCTCCAAACTACCGTATCAACCAAAGAAAGACGTTTACTTGAAAAGACCTACTACTGGTCAGCAGTGGGATGGATATGCTGCTAGTGAAACAAATCAAATCACTACATGTATATCTGAACTGTAAACTGATTGTTTGCATTCTAGTTCTTCTGTATTCTATGGCTGTTTTCGCATTTAAGTTTATGAAGCTTGTAGCCTATTCCTAGAAATAAGCGGGACATGTTTTGCAATCCAAGGTTGTGTAAGATTGCGTGATGTCTCCCTGAACAAGGTTATGGAGGGTAGGCTGGATGAAGCCTGAACATAAAAAAAATGCACTTGGATACAATTTGTGGACTAGTTTAATATTAGAGACCGGTCATGTATGGCCATTGGCCTGGATCATTCCCCCCCCCCCCCCCCATGGGCAGGAGGGCACATGAGAGGAGGAAGGGATAAGGTGAGGTGGGAGAACAGTTTACTAGGATTATTTCATTAGAAGGGAAGGGTCTGTTTCCTTCCCTCCCCCTTACACATTTTCTATGTCAAGAGTGTACTTCCTTCAGACCCTAGAGAAGCTAGAAGCCCTTTGCCTCTCCACTAACTATTGAGCTCTTGTACACTCCTTGATCTAACGTAGCACAGATTTGTTGCCTGTCAAAACATGCAGCAAGACCTATGTATTTTTCCAGGCCTTCCTGGAGAGGATGTTTTGATTCATGTATATATAGGAGGGGCAGTTTAGGAGACTTTTTTGAACACTGACATAGCCTAATATTAAGGTTGCCAGACACTTCCCATTATAGGACCCTGGTTTTGGCTGATTATAATTTTGTCAAACCGTCACCATTCAGAATGAGGAGCCAGGAAGGGGTGGGATTGGCTGGGCAAAGAGCCTGGGGACAAGTAGGGTGTGCTTGGTGGGGAACCAGGAATGGCTGGGCAAAGAGACTGGGATGGAGAGTGCCATGGGTAAGACTGGGAATTTGGGGAAGAGAGTTAAAGGGGTTGGGGCAGAGGTAGTCAGGATTGTGTGGAAACGGCATAAAAATCAGCACCCACATGATGACACTCCTCTCCATAGCCTGGAATAGAACCTAGGATATCGAGGAAGACTTTGTAGCACCTTAGAGACTAACCAGTTTATTTCAGCATAAGCTTGTGCTGAAATAAACTGGTTAGTCTCTAAGGTGCTACAAAGCCCACGTGCTATAGCCCACGAAAGCTTATGCTGAAATAAACTGGTTAGTCTCTAAGGTGCTACAAAGTCTTCCTCAACTTATTTACGGATACAGACTAACACGGCTGCTAATCTTAAATCTGTTGTGATATCTAGGTCTCATAATTACTCTACAGTTAGAAAATATTCATGAAACCTACTAGCACAGTATCCTATTTTCCCTCTAGTGCTGCTTCATATACAGGATAACAACCTAGTACTGCTATCAGTTACAAGCTGATCTGAAGGTTCCTACCCTGCTGATGGTCCAGGTGGGTGTCAATATGCCACCACATAATAGAGTTTGTTCTGTCAGTTTGTTTTTTTTCAACCTAGGAAGTGACATACAAAAAGTTATGTTAAAAGAATATTAAGGTTGCAAAGTCAAGCACTCAGAAGTTGGGAAATACTAGAATTAAAGCTGCCTCTGCAATCTTTACTCACCCCCATGTGCATATGCATTATGAGATAGTGCTTAATTACAAATAAAAAATAGTCTTACTGGAAGTTTGCAATATACCACTATTTTATTTCTTAGAATTCAGAACAATAACATGCACAAAAACCCAAACACAGAGAAAGATAAAGCAGACTATTCCCAGAAACAAAGAGGCATAACTCACCCCACCTTACTGTAGGCTGGCTGATTCACACTTGATGCTGATAGACTGCATGCTTTCTGTATAGAGCCCGTAGCTTGCAAGCAGATCCAGGAACCCCCAACCCTCTTAAAGCTTGGAATTTCAACATATTCCTCAATACAACTGAAGGATCATATCTAAACTCCTCCCTGACCCCAATTTTAAAGGCAGGGCTCTGCTTTGGGCCAATTTCTATGTGAGGAAGCCCTGCATAGCCTTCGGATTGAAGCACAGAACTGAGAGCCAAGCAATCTGGCCTCAAGCAACTTGAACCCCTTCTTTAAGCACATGAGAAGTCTGACTCAAGCCCAAAGGAGCTAATCACATGCTTATAGCTAAGGGTTTTTTTTTTGTGTGTGAGCTTAACAGTGGTTAGGCAGGTGCTGTGCTCAGACCGCTGCCTATTATGTGACTAATATTATTTTATTGTTTTCTTGGGATCCCCTCTTTGAATCTACCAGTTAGCTCTTGTTCTATATTTAGATTGTAAAACAGAATGTCTTTTTGTTCTGTATTTTGTGCAGTGCCTAGCACAATGGGGTCCCGAGTCCTGCTCCAGGCCTGGGGCTCCTAGGTGCTGTGACAATACAAATGATATGTTTTAAAAGTTTAAATAGCAATTGCTTAAGGCTTTGATGGCTTGGGGCATCAGGCCCCAGCTGTCACAGACTTCCTGCATGATCTTAGGCAAGTTACAACTTTACCTCTGTGCCTTGCTGAACTGTAAGATGGGGTTAATAACACTTCCTCCTCTCTGGAAAGGGTATTGTGAGGCTAAATTCATTACAAATTGATAAGTTCTTTGTATTGCTATCATGCCTTCCCTAGAAATATCTCAAAGTATAGTTATTAGTTCAGACCATGCTGAGTCTAAATTACAGCTAGAAAATGTGGAAAATAGATTAAATTCCATTGACTGTTAATACACAGTTCCAGTCCAAGTCCACTAACAGTTAGTGTTATCTACTGGTATGAAAGCTTCTATTGTTTTGAATTTCAAAAACAGGATGGCTATTATTACAACCAGTTCAGTACCTCTCACATCTTTAAATAAAACAAGGAAGACTTTGTAGCACCTTAGAGACTAACCAGTTTATTTCAGCATAAGCTTGTGCTGAAATAAACTGGTTAGTCTCTAAGGTGCTACAAAGCCCACGTGCTATAGCCCACGAAAGCTTATGCTGAAATAAACTGGTTAGTCTCTAAGGTGCTACAAAGTCTTCCTCAACTTATTTACGGATACAGACTAACACAGCTGCTAATCTTAAACCTCACATCTTTGTGTTCATCAATCTTTTTCTTTACACCTCACGTCTTGGATAACATATCATCCCTTCCACCGTTTGAAGCAGTTGGTGCAATAGTATTGAACAGAGGCAGCACATTGATTCTTGACTGCTGGGAATTACCAGCTGGCACAGTGGGTGACAGGATCAGAATTAACTGCAGCAGATAAAGTTGGTTCTACTGTACACAAGAGAGGTCCCTTCAGTTTCAAAAAATGAAATTTTGAAGGTTTTTTCCTTTGTTAAGTTCTCCCTATTTGCAAGACATTAGAAAGGGAGCTCTAGAGTTTGCCTTCTATAACCTATATTTCGGGAGAGATTAACTAAGGAGGCTCTGCTGCTCTACATTTGTGTTCTTGTTTCTGTAGTATATATATATTTTAAAATAAAAAACAGTGCTGGCATGATACACATATCAAACCAGGACTGATTAATGTAATGCGGTGTTTTCCAAAATCCACCCACATATAAATCTTTGCCACACCAGCTACAGGGTATTATGTTCAATAAAGTACAGTAATCCAAGCAGTAGTGGAAAGAATTCATAGTGTCCCAATCATCATGCCCAGCTATAGTGTGTTTGTATTTGCTGGTTTACAAACAAGGCAGATGGCACAGCAAGCTTTATCCTTGGCAAGTGTATATGAGATTAGATACTCTTTTCCTATCATCTTTGTTAGCTTTATATCTAGGAGGTTTTGTTAGCTTTATTTCTATGAGGCGGCAAATTTAACACAGGGCTCTGGAAAGCATAAAAAGCCTGTACCTTTACACTTTAAAGGAAATAAGTGGCACGAGGATATATTTTAAAAGTTATTCTTCTTGGAACTCAGATGACATTTCTAATTTTTTAAATTATTTTTGCCAATAGAGTGCCAGAGTTATGAATACAGTATAAACGCTAAATGGTCTGCAAATGTTCAAAGATCATTCCATCTTAATGGCATCTGTAACATCACATTAAGGAAAATATGTGGTAATAGACTGCAATGCCATTGGCTATATGAGAAAATCTCTATCATATGCACCTCACTGATTACCGTAGTATTTATTGGCAAGAATAAATATTGATATGAAACAAAACAATGGAAAGTTCTTAAATTGATAAAAAGTGCTTTTTCAGAGTGTCATTCAGATGCTCCTCCTGATCCTTCCTCCTTTTCTGATATGTTTCTAGGCTCTGTCCTTGGTCCCCTTCTCATTCTAATGCTGTCTCCGGGTGATCTCATTTCCGAGCACAAGTTTAACTATCATCTCAATGCTAATGACTCACATCTCTGCTTCTGTACTCTGGACCCATCTTCTGCCTACAACTAGATCTTGACCCATTTTACTGACCTTTCTTCGTGGATTTCTAGCAGTCAACTTACAATGAATATGACCAAAACACAGCTCTTAATCTTTCATTGCAAGTCTTCCTGCTGCCTTTCTTTGCTCAATGTGGACAACACCATCCTGCCTATCACTCAAGACCATAAACTGGGTATCATCTTTAATTTGTCCCTCTCTCTAGATAGTTCCATACAGGCTATGTCTAAATCTTGCAGATTTTTCTAACACCTCTAAAATATAACCTTCCTTCTCCATTCATAAAATTAAAACTCTCATCCAGGATCTCATTTCACATCTTAACTACTGCGACACTCACTTGCTTGAGAAATGCAATCTTGCCCCTCTTCTATCAATTCAAACCACTGCTACAAAGATCATTTTCCTAGTTTGTCATTTTAACTGTTTCTTTGCATCCCTCCACTAGCTCCTCTCTCTCCATTGCATCAAACCACCACACTCTGAGGCCACCAAAAATATTGTCCTAAGACCCCTAATGCACTATCATAATACAAATACATTATGTGATTTGATCAATATTGATGTCTTATAGCAGTTATCACACAAGATATTGTTATTCTGTCTAAAAAAACATCTTAGACATTGTGGCAGTGCAGGGGTAAACTCATTTAAGGCCCTGCCAAAATACTGGCTGCAGCCTGCTCTCTGGCCAGGGGTAGAGAGACAGGTATTCAGCCCAGCTGCAAGCCCTAATGAGGGCTGGCTCAAAGGAACACGCTGAGCTAAGTTGTGACAGCCGGTAAAAGCCCTGGTCAAACCTCAGGGAGGAGACTAGCCTGAGAGGAGACAGGAGGGCAGTATCGCTGTCTGCTTACCAAGGAAGCCTCAAAGGCCAGGAGACCCTGGGGAGGGTCTGTGGGGCACTAGCTGTTGGGGGATCTGGGAACTGCACAAACACTGTAAATAAAGACACTTGGGAAACCAGCAAAAGGAGGCGTGGAGGATTCTTTACTATACTAGCCTAAGCACAGGACGCAGGTTCAGGAGGGAGAAAACCTGTGCGGACCCCATGACAGACATATCAGCTTGAACAAATCCTCCTCACTCAAGACAAGGAATCTGCCCTTTGCCAACTCTCTGCATACGTGGTTCACAAAAGTAGATAATCATGTGCTGGGCATATAGAACTTGCGATACTTAATCAAGACTATTGGGTCCATCTGGCCTCTGGGAGTGACTATATCTGATGATTCAAAGGAAGGCAAACAACCCATTATAAACTAAGACTAGTGGGAAATGCTGCATATAGAAGAGAAACTTCTCTCTGGCCACCTGCATTTGCCTTATGAGCTGATGCTTGAGTCAATATCTAAGCCTGCATAGCTGCAAAAGTTATTAATGATCCTAACATTACCAAATGCTTTTGAAATGCAGCTACCATAGTTGCCTTGATGACCTTCCGAGGCACTGAATTACACATGAACGGTACACTATGTAAAATAGTATTTTATTTTATTGGATCTAAATGTACTGCCCTTTAAATTTTATTCAAGGTCTGCTTTTACCCATATTTTATGACAGGGTGAAAATTAGGGTCTCATGTGTTTTCATTATCCCATCATAATGTGAATACTGAGGGGATTAGATACAGGGAGTGTTGGGGGCAGCGGGGTAGGAGCACCCACCCCCATGGAATGCAGAGGAAGAGCTTCCCCTTGGATAAGCAGCATTCTTGTACAGTTGCCCCCTACTCCTGTTTCAGTCTATTTTAACCGTGATGAATACCTCAGTGATGATCTCTGTGCCTCCTCTCCCTTTCAAGCTAGATAAGCCTAGTTTTCTGTAATCTTTCAACATCTGCAATACCCACTATTACATGGAGCTTAGAATAGCCTCCTGTGTTCTACTGAGTCAAACAACCTCTCGCTCTCATCCTACAAGTCCTGTTAGAGGAGACGTCCCCTATGAAAAAACCTGTTTGATCTGCCCATTTGCCTGAACCCACTGCAAAATCGACATGATGGGATGGACCCAGGAGTTTCTGTACTTACAATTTAAATCCTTTAATTCGTGGATGCCTTTGGATGCAATGTGGGCACTAACGAAACACTGTCTGAATCCTACAGCATAGTCTCTCATGCTACACATTTTCACTTGATGTTAGATATGGCCCAAGGATATTTCAAAATTCAAAATATCACCCTTTTGGGGAAATCGGAACAGAATCACAGTTCCTTGGCTCCTACCAAACAATCTTCCTAATCAATGTTGATAAAGTTTTTGACTATTAGCTACTAAGCTACAGAAAATTAAGAAAAAAAACCCATAATTCATCCATACTAGATAGGGCGTATCCAAGACAGAAATTCCTTGAGCCATGACAAGCATACAACATACTTCTATTCTATCTGTAGACCTAGTATCTATCTTCATTTTGGTCGACACACACACACACAAAAACTACTTGATGGAATGGAGCCAAGAGTTTATGTACTTACCATTTAAATCCTTTAATTTGTGGATGTCTTTGGATGCAATGTGGGCATTAATCAAACTCTGTCCGAATCCTGCAGCATTAAATCATGGCTTCATTTCAGCTTGGTTGGAATGAGAACGTTATGTAGCTATAGGCAAGGTCATCATCCTTCCTTTATAAAATAGAATAGAATGGAAATAGAATGTCTCACCAGGCTGGAACACTCCCTGCAGAGAAAGCAAGTTCTTGGCCTTTGTTCTCTCTCCCCTCTCAATTCCTCTTTTAAAAAGAGATATTCCAGACTGAAGACCAAGATTTACATTCTCTTAATGTACTTCGTCTGGTACTTGAAGTAACTGTTCAGACAAACAGGGAAAAGGAAGACCCAGAAAAGAACCCTCCCTGCCAACACTTCCAGCAAAAATGACTAGATAAGAACACTGGAGTCTGCCATATTACCAACCAAATGCATCCTAAGGATATCCAGTTGAGAGCAGACCCACTCCAAAGGCTGAGCAGGCCACAGCTTGGTCAGATTCTGACTTAATGGGAGCATTGGAGCAGGAAGAAAAGGACTGAGACAAGCCCCAGAGTTCTGCTGGAGCCATATCTGTCCCGAGTGCTAAAACCTGTTGTAAATGTGTTTATGCTTTTAAGTTATTTTCCCTCCTTGCCATTAAATAGATTCATTTAATGTGGCTTACACTATGTTGCTGTTTGGTATGTTCTAAATTGTTACTTTTGCTCAGAAAAGTTCAAGGCTTTGGGTTATTTTATGAAGAGTTAATTTAAAAGGAGGTGCCAGAATGAGAACAAGGGCAGGGGAGGGTCATTGCATTATGTTCCATGGCCTACGTATGGTCGGTGACACGCCTGCCACCATTGCAGCCCTGGCATTATAGAAATCCACGTACCAAGTGGAAAATCAGATGAATTTCTCATTCTGTCTCTGTGCAGTTCATTTAGTGCACAGGTCCACCGAACACTTTTTCATTCCTTACTAGGTTTCTTTAATTCAAACGGGCAAGTTTTGTGCTATGGTAGTAATCGTTTCAAATCTGGTCCTTTGGCGTTCGTTTGACTCCTGTGGAAAGTCCCTCTGTTCTCCGGTTCCATTCAGTTTATTTACCTGGAAATACCAAATCAGCCCAATTGCATTTTTTCAACTCTAATTTCAGTCTCTCTGTTAGCAGTATTAAGTTCAGTTGAAATAAACAAAACTCCAAGTTCAATGGAAGACATGTTAACAAGCGGATAGCACATCTTTATAAAAGCCTTTCATCTAGAAGGTTCCTTAAGAATTTTACAAAATAGGCCAAATTCTGTTCTTTGGGTAACTGAATGGCCCTATACTTAGCTATCCCTTTCAACCAGCCTCTTCCTTGAAACAAAAGCTAGATGCATAATATCTCCGAACTAGATTCATTTACTTCTCTTTTGTGAAGAAAATAAATTTAGATTTATTGGCAAAGAGTCAAAGCCCTTACGATACCTGTTTGTCTTATTTAATAAGGGAAACCCTGCCTGTGAAATATGCAGCTCATACATTTTTGCCATCTTGAAACATTTTGTACCATTAGAGAAGTATTTATAGCTACTTCTAAATGAACCGTTACAAGAGATTCTATTTCCTGTTTTTCTCCTGAAAGATTTTTATGTGCCTGCTCGCTGAAATAAAATACATTGTTCACATGCTTGCCTTAATATTACGTAATCTATCATGGAATCCTGAATGGTGAAATCTCCTGCAAACCCATAGCCCTATGAGTTGGCAGATGAAGTAAAATAACCAGAAGCTGATTTTTTAATCTTGTAGTCTTCGGTGGCAAAATAGAAAAAGAGGAATTTATAGAGTCTATGAAAATTAATATGATACACATTTAGGAAGGGATCAAAGGAAGAAATGGAAATGCAACTTTGGTGTCAGGAAAGGTTCGTGAAAGACACTGATGAGGGACAAAATATAACATGTATTTATTGGAGATGCTTATGGCTTGGATGGATGGGGAGGTAATAGTTTTATTTCTGCCCCTGCTTTGTGTGGGTCTTTTTGGTTGTTAATTAGACAGTGTTTGTTTTGTCTGTCATTTTGTCTGGGTGGGACTTCCTTGTAGGAGGGTCCAGGACTAGCACAGAGAGTCAGTTTACCTGCATCTCTCTAGCTAGCCTGAAAACATCCATATGGCACTTACCTTCACTGCCTGTGCTTCCAGGTGACGAGAGGGTGGGGAAACCCACTTACGTTTGCTCCTCCTCCGAATGCTCCAAGACATATGCTGGATCTATCCTGGCTGCAGCTACCCAGGTCTACTAGTGTCTGGTAAACCACTATTGTCCCTCACTTTTTTTGCTGCTACTCTGGCTGTCCTTGCCAGTGCCTTTGTTGGTCACCTTGTGCCTGAGGTTGGTCCCAGATTGCTCGTTTTAAGATCCAAGCTCCTCTTCTCTGCATTTTTTTGGTTGCTTCACCCCTTCAGCTCTATTGGAGCATCCCATTCACCCCTCAGATAGCCCAGGTTGGCTCCCTCTAGTGGCCATTTCCATTTCTGTTAACCCAGAAGATCCAGACATCCAGTGGTCAGATACAGATGATGCAATGCATCAACAGGCATATTGATCAATATGCATTGCCACATTTTCAGATTTCACAAAAAGACAGTTCTTGTTTTCTTCTGCTACTCCCAGCTTTCTCCACAGTTTCAGGCTATGAAAGTCAGTAAAAGAAAGTATACTATACATTTAGGAGCCTTTGAATCCTCATGAAACTGAAACATAAGTACAAGGTGAAGTTAAACTCTTGAGCCCGGACATCATGGTGAGAAGACAAAAATGTCCTAATCAAACCAAGAAAAATGCCACATTAAGTCCCTTCCTGTTATTAATGCCAAAGGAGACCCGGCACTCCAGGGATTGAAGAAGCCATCCCAGCCCCTGCTTTGTCATTGCCACCAGCCATGCTGTGCTCTGTTCCTCCTCCCTCATAGCTGCTGCCCCTGCTGTGAAAGCCCACTTCTGCCTCTGCACACAGGGTGTGGGAAGTGCTCCATTCCAACACAACCTACAGTCCCGTCCTGTCTTCTGGCAGGAAATGAGGTCAAAACATGCTATCTGCACAGATTCCTGTTCTCTATCATCTCTACTACTTTGCTTCAGTCAGGCCAGAGAAACCTACCAGAGACCATGGAGACTAGGAATACGAGGAGTGGGGTATGCTTAGAGAGGATTCCATGGGTGCCTGAATCTCCCAGGAATATGAGAAGCCAGATCTGAGCATCCCATTGGTTTGCTTAACATTCCTTATGCAGAATTATCAATTAACGTCTTTGGATCAATCTCCCATTGGAGCTCAGATTGGTGTATTTACACTCTCGTGAAAAAATGTTTATTTGCCAAACACCGTGGTTACAAAACACAGTGTCAGACCCCTTCCCCAAGAGAATCCATTTGTTTCTTAACCCCCTCCCCACAATGTGTTTTTCATCTGGCTTTGAATGTTGTAACCTGAAGTCTCACACCACCTTGGTATGGTACATATTACTGTACTCATTTCATAGATGGGAAAACTGAGACAAGTCTGAAGATCTCAATTATGGCATCTCACTGCACATGTCAGGCCAAGGATGGCATTTGCTCCCTTTCCCATGTTATTAGCCATGGCCCGTCTGGCTGATACAATTGCTTACTCAACATCCCAGGTGAATGTTTAAAGGCACATTTGATATCATCGGGAAGTCCATAGCAGAGCTATAAAAATCTACCTCTGAGACCTAGTTTTGTGTCTCAGTCACAAACCCATCCTTCCTTTTCTTTAGATGGTGCTGAATGTTTTGTGCCAAAGACACTTGGCACCTCAAAAAATGGACTGAAAGCCTAAGTAATGAATTGGGGCTTTCCAATATCATATAATTACAAGTTTTAATCATTACCAATCTGGGCTATATTTTGGAGGGTGGGAGGAATGAAAGCTCCTTTTTGCATTAACCAATCCCATGAAGCATCATTCCTACATAGTAAAATCTGTGACACTAGCAGTGTAGGCTTCCTACGTCAGATACAAAATCAATTTTCATACTGCTTTAACAGCAGGTATAATAATCAGAAAAAGAATTGCACCACTTCAAGTAATTATCTCCTTAAATAGCAATGCCCTGAAGAGAATGCCTAAATCACCATTAAAACAGGATAGACATTAATTTACTACCAATATCTGAGAGACTGAGATCCCATTCTTCTGGTTTGGCAAGTGATGTTGTTATTCAACAAGATGGCTGCCATCAGTAGGAGGCCAATTTTTATTCCTAATATTGAATTTCACAAAGTTTATATCTCCAAAGACCTTCACTTCCCTCCCTGAAACTTACTCTGAAAAAACTGAGTGCTGCTTTCATTTGCTACTGCTACTACTCAAGAGAAAAGCATCCCTCGGGTATGAATAGCTGAGAAGAAGTGGATTAAATGAAGAAGTCATCAAAAAGACAATAGGTTCTAAAGTCACACTTCATAGGCTATTAGAATTCTCTACCAATGGGTGTATGAATCCATGTGACTGATTAATCTAACTTCAAGATAAGGGGAATATCCTGTAACCAGCAGGTAGTCATGTTTATAGTTTCATAGGAGTTGATTTTTAGGGAACTTGTGTTGGTTGAAATGCATTGTTTAAATTGTATTGGGAACAGAACTGCAATACAGTATTTTTAATAATAAATGGATTTGTCACATCGCTTCTTCCATGGCTTCTATAAAGGAAGTTGTTATTTTAGGACCTCCTGCATTTTAGGCTCATCGTTTCAGGAGGAAACAACTGTATTATAGATACAGTCATTGCTCTACTAGTTGAGTCACCTATGGAGTTTGGTTGCAAACATCACAATGTAAATGTCATGCCTGTCTAAATTTGGGTGAGCTAATTAGAAGCCTCACAGCTAAGCAGCTCTTCACACATCACTGGGTATCACTGCAAGTATTCTTATGCTGTGGCTTTCAGAAATCACTTGCAAGTTCAACAGATATATAATCAGCCAAGTAAAAGAAAATTATGTTGTAGAAGCCACTCTGTAAAAATAATGGCATGCACTATATGCAAGGAAGTGCTATTTAACAGAATGGTCACTTAGTAAACACCACAACCTGATACCTCTAGTGCATTCATGGGCTCTGACTCAACAGAATTTATGCAGTTCATCTGGGAAAAAAAGGGGGTAGGATTTGGGGCCCCCATGATTCTCCACACCCCATGGATCTCTGCTCCATGGGCATTCTCTGTACTAAAATGCACAGGGGATTTTGGGGATGAGCCTAGAAAGCCAAAACTACAGTGATCCAACAGCCATTTTTCTCCTGTGTTTCTCCAGCATTGCTGAGGAGTCTTGGAGGTGGAGAATTCTGTATAATGCAGTACAAAATGCACTGATAAGAGATGGGTTATGATAAACTGCATGCTTCTACTATTGATAAATACCCCATTCCCATCTGGGCTCAAACCAGCCTAGTTTTTGCCCAAATTTAGTTAGTTGCCCTTAAACTTAATGCAAAACCCTCTACTGCTGCTGTCTCCATTGCTTACCTATATTCACTGTTTTGTCCAAACAAGTTACTGTCAATCATTATCACTGGATTTATTCATGGCATTGGTTTAATGAAGTTTCTTGATCTTTAACATTCGGATAAACAAAACATCAGCAACATTTTCTGTAATATATGTATACAATTTCAATGTTAATTTTCCTAGCAGTGCACTTCTATCAAATGGTGTTTTCTCCTTAAGGATTAGTCTAGATGCAGTTTATTCGCCAACCTCTGCCAATAAAATAAATCATATTTTTGGGTCTATGTACAAAAGCCATAATTCCCTCCACAAGGAATTAGCAAATGCCCATGTTTGGATGGTAACTTTTGGAACATGCAATTGAATTAATGTGTTTTATTTACTGAATATGTTTCGCTCAATCATACAAGAAGCTTGTATGCAACTTCATTTCTGCTACAGCTCATCTAGATAGTGTCTTAAATACTATAAATCCATTGAGATGGAGGAAAAAATATTTTCAGGAGTATTAATTAAGAGTCTAAAAAACTTTAAATAAAAGTATTTGGTGTTTACATAACATTTTTTATCCAAGGATCTCAAAGCACTTTACGAGATCAATTAAGCAAGCCCCACAACATCAGCAACCTAAACAAGATTTATTATACTCATTTACAAATGTGTTAGCTAAGGCAATGATTGTCTATAGCTAAGTATTTTGCTGAAGGTTAAACAAGGAATAAAATCCAGAGTCACGAACAAGAATTCTTGACTCCCTGATTGTTGCTCTAACCACTTATACTGTGCGCTATTTCCTCTGAAAATGAGGAATATTGAGATCAGATTGATTGCTTAAGCTACCTTCACAGCCACACTGATAAAAGAGACATTTATCAAAACCTTGGGGCTCATTGCCATTAGGCATATATTTGAGGTTATTATTCACTAATGATGGAGCAAGAAACTCCCATTGTAACCCTCATTGTTCTTGTAATACTACTGAAAAAAACCCCAACAGCATACCACTGAAGAGTTGCCATTTTACATTTGTAGCAATCCATTTTTTAAAGAAACATGGTCAGGGCTACATGAGCTCAAATTACCTAATAATATGACATTTAAACATATTTCTACATGTCCCCAGATGTACCAAGACACAAAGGGAGAGGTTTTAAATTTTGACCTCGTAATCGAAAGAGCATTTCTGACATATGATGTATGTTTATAGAATCCAAGAGCCACAGTTTAGGAGGCTGTTGATGAAAGGCTGACATCACTTGGAGCTGAGAAGCAGAGACACTGAAAATCTCCAGCAGCATGAACACATGCAAGTCAGAGAAATGGAACGTTTAGAGGCTAATAAGGTTTGCCATTGAATATTACTGATTTATTTATTTATTTATTTATAATACCCCAGGGGCCTCCACTTAGATCAAAGCTGCATCATGCTAGGCACTTGACATATGCCTAGTCAGAGACAGTGCTCATCCCAAGCAGTTTACAATCTCAGCACGCAAGAGACAAAGGATGGGAGAAACGGATACAATACAGAAGCAGAACATAAGGCTGAGAGATTGAAGCCTGGTCTACACTACAACATTTTGCTTCCATAGTTATGTCAGTTAGGAGTATGGGGGGAGGAGGAAATCTCACAGCCCCTGACAGCATAGCTATGCCAGCAAAACTCCCACTATATATGCAACTATCCCGACAGAAGAGTGCTAAAGTCAGCTGAGCTAACATCTTCCAGGGAGTTGGTGTTACGATACTGGCAGAGCCCCTGTCACATAAACTGAGTCTACACTGAGGGTTCTGCTGGTATATCTATACTGACAAGGCTCTGTAGTGTAGACATGGCCTAAGGAATTTGCCCAGGATCATTCAGAAAATCTGTGGCTAGGATTACCAGATGTCCCAATTTTTTTTAGGGACAGTCCCGATATCTGGGCCTTTTTCTTTTTAGACACCTATTACCCCCTACGCCTTGTCCCGATTTTTCACACTTGCGGTCTGGTCACCCTGTCTGTGGTAGAGCTGGGAATTGAACCCAGGTCTCCTGAGTTTTAGAGCTTTTCTACACAGGAACATTTGACCAGTTATACCAGTATAATTACAGCTGAACAGTTAAACCAATACAGTTATACCAGTATAACTTCCAATGGGGACAAATAAGAGTGACTTTTTTTGGTTTAGCTTAAACCCCTTGCAGAGTGGTATAAGCAAAACTAAAAACGGCAACTAATACAACACCACAATTACCCACATGGAGAGTTATCCTAGTTTAACTGTAGTGGTTTAAATTCATACCTTAGCTAGTACAAGAAATACATTTCCTGTGTAGATAGGTCTTTCCTTTTCAGGGGAATTCCAGGAAAAATGCCAAATGTTTTAAACCTGCATCTGCAGTGAAGACTCAGTGAGAAGAAAGGTGTTTCCTGATTTCTATACAATATTGTGTCCTGAAAGAGGAACTTGTAGGAAAACTAGGTTCTTTTAGCAAAGCAACTACATTTTCCATTAATTTTACCTTACGGTTAGCTTGAAGTTATAGTCAAATACTGATGATGACTGAGAATTTTAGCCTCCTGGATATTACAGAAGCTTGGGAGAGAGGACTCATGAGTTCATAGACTCATACTTGAAGAACAGAAGGGACCATCATGGTCATCTACTCTGCCTGCACATCGCAGGTCAACCATCCACTCCTGTAAAAGGCCCATAACCTCTGGCTGAGTTACTGAAGTCTTCAACTTGTAATGTAAAGACTTCAAGTTACAGAGAATCCACCGGTAACAAAGTGGGTATTAACCCACAAAAGCTTATGCTTCAATACTTTAGTTAGTCTTTAAGGTGCCACAGGACTCTTTGTTACCTCTGCTATTACACAGCTACCTCTCGGATTCAGAGAATCCACCATTTACTTTAGTTCAAACCAACAAGTGACCCGTGCCCTACACAGCAAAGGAAGGCAAAACACACTCAGAATCTCTGCCAATCTGACATGGGGGAAATTCCTTCCTAACTGCAAAACGTGCCAATCAGTTAGACCCAGAGTACTTGGACAAGAGACACTAGCCAGACACCTGGGAAATATTTCTCTGTAATAACTTAGAGTCCTCTGTATCTAGTGTCCCTTCTCCATCCATTGCAGCAATATTAATATATCAGTCATAAGGTGGATTATATGCCATTTTAGGCAATATCATCATACCGGCTCCTCAGCAGCAGTTCAGATCCTAGCTCCACTTGATCTTGGGAAAGTCACTTAACCTCTGTATGCCACAGGGAATGCTGTACTCCTTCCGCAGAAAAAGTGTCAATATTCAGGTCCAAGTCCAAAGCAACAGGTAATGTTAATTTTGGTAACTCAAGGTAATTTACTTCTGGTAATATTGTTTTAAAAAGAATACTTTACCAACAATGCTCTTGTTGAATAATATGAAAATATGGTGTATGTTTATGATCTTTTAAGATTGCAATTTGTTTTGATTACCTCAAACAGCATCTGCTCTGTTTTTTCTTTACCCAAAGCACTAAGAAAAAATGCATAGCCACAAAATAGCACTGTGCGTATTTTGGGATTTGCAAGTCTTTCTGCACATTTCATTAGAGGGGAACTTTTCCAAAGCAAACTTAAAAATATGTAACACCATTAGGAAAAAAATGTATACCACTTTTTGTTATGAATATTTCATATTTGCAATCCTATTACTGGAGGCATTAAGATTTGAGTAAGACCTTTCTGTCACACCTCAGATTCTGGCTCAACTGTAGTACATTCATAATCTTATGTTTATGGCATCCATGGGTGTAGTCAGGCATATGCTATGATCACCATAGTGTACAATTTTTAATTTCCTCAGGGCAACATTTTTTATTGCAACTGGCAGGTTTTTGCTGTTTGAAGTTGCTTTTTTGTTGTTCTTCGCCAAGCCTTTTATTAGCTTACTGCTAGATATCACTCTGACTGCACATGCTGTGTTAGTGATAATGTTGTCTGTAATGGCAGGTCTACCTTGGCAGATTATGAGTACAAAATGGGCAGGGGGCAATTGACTTGTCAGAATATTTACAAATTTCAAATTGCCGGTTACACCCCTAATGACTTTTGCAATGAAAGAGATTGCAGTGTCACCATATCAGCACTGCATGACGTCAGCTAATAGGAGTTTAAGATGGGCTGAGACAAAGAAAACCCTTGTTAGAAACAAATAGCTTTGAGTGACAGGAAAAACTGAAGGTGCATGGAAGATAAATGGATTATGTATTTTATTGGAGGCATATGACTTCAAGTTGTTTTAAGCAGGTTTTAGGTCAAGGAAACTTACTAATCCAAGGACCAAGTCTATTACCCAAGGTAAAAGAGACCTGCACTACTTCACCATGGCTATGCCCACCAAAAAGGCACACGACCTGTAATTCAAATTATTAATACAGTTGTGTACTATATATTTTTCACTCTAAATTGTATCATTGGAAACCAACCATTTTTTTAAATGACCTACTCTATCTCACTTACTGTCATTGCACTTACCCTTCCTGGCTTCCCTTTACTTTTTCTTTACTATAACAGATAAAGGTTTAATTACTATGGCATAACCTTCAGTATCTCTGACCTTGGTAGAAGGAGAGAGAAGGGAAAGTGCAATCGGTTTCTGTCTTGTCCTATATTGTATTCTCTGTCTCCTACCCTATATTCCTTGCTTCCCCTTTCCCACTTTGCTCTGAAAAATTGGTCTCGCTTCTGTTTGTTTACAACTTATTGCATCAGTCTCTCCCACTCTTATTCACACACACAATTCTCCCCACACCAATTCAAACACATTGTCTCACCTTCATTCAGTTACATCAGGCTGAGAAATTTTACCAGACACCTATAAACAAGGAGATTAAACTTACTAGCTCGGGTGACCATATGTCCCATTTTGGCCAGGACTGTCCCCCTTTTAAGCCCTGTACGGACTTTTGCCAAAAAAGTGGGGTGCACACTGCTAGTGGGGTGCAAAGGAAGGTGTGGGGCAGGCAGGTCAATGGTGACACCAGCCCTGAGGGGGAAAACAGGGCTCCCGTGATCTGCAACACCAGCCACACAGAGGGGGCAGGCAGGGCTCGGAGTGATTCCAGCGCCATTCAGGGAGCAGGCTGGGCTTGGATAACAGCCTTGTGAGGGGGAGGAGGAGTGGGAGGAGGCAAGGGGGACAGGGCTTAGACCAGTCCCATGTGTGTGTGTGGGGGGGGGGGGGGGGGGTGGAGGGGGAGTGCAGTGCTCAGGCCAGTGGCTTGGGTTAGCCTCATGTCCTATTTTCCCTTTGTGAAATATAATCACCTCTTACTTGCAGATGTGTGTGATCTGTGTGGAATAAACCTCAACTATTCCATCTGGCTCCTGAAAGCACATGTAGGAGACCATTCTGTGGAACAAAATGTCATCCTCCATGCAGCATGTCCTCAGATGTATGGCATGTGTGAGGTCACACTGTGCAAAGCATGCTATTTTTGTTGTACAGCATCTACCATGTGCGTTCGGGGGCTGGACGGAATCTGGAAGTCAAGGTCCTTGCAGGATGCCATTTTGTGGATCATCACTAAAAATGCATGCAACTATAAAAGTTTTAATGGGGACTTGCCACTATGTAAGTAAAGAAGGGAACATCTCTTCTCATGACTCAGGGATTCAGTAATTATTAGTAGCACATAATGCCTCTGTATATTTCTGGCAGAGGGTTAGATCAAGTGCACTACAGATGTTTAGCATATCTCTTTGAGGTTGGCATTCTGATACAATGTATCTACTAAAACTTCCCACGTGCAGATAAAAATCAATTACGATTACAGCTATATGGAAACACTGCTGAGTTCTTGAGGCAAATTAATACAGTGCGGTTCTGCATGGAGGACTGAAAAGGCATGTAAGTGTAGAATTGAATCAATGTTAGAACAGAGCTAGTGGTGTGAACTCTCTCAGAATGGAAAGTTTAGTGCAAAATGTGTGAATTAATTCAGTGCTCTCTAATCCAGTGGCGTTCAACCTATGGTTCAGGGACCCTTAGGTATCTACAGATTATGTCTAAGATTTTCAAAGGGGTTTGCACCTCGATTCAAAAATGGTTAGGGGTCCACAAATTAAAAAAGATTTAAAACCATTGCTGTAAGCACTAGGCCAGACTAGCTCCTCTTCTTAAGTGTCATACTTTTAAGAAATGTTAGTACTGTAATGTTCTTTTAGGATATGTTTAAAAATTAATTATGCAAGTTACTGTTTGAAAGAGATTGTATAGAATTCTGTAATTTCATTAGATTTTAACTCTGTTCTACAAACACCAATTTTACTAAATCGTTCAAAATATTAAAAAGGTAACAGTTGGAGCATCTGGTTTATCAGAAAATAGAATATATTTGCTAAAGTGAAAGATTTACAAATGTTTTTAATGTTTTTATAGACACCAGAAATTCAGAACACTCTTATGCCAGTGCTATTAACTTGGCAAGGATACTTAGACATTTTGCAGCATGTATGGAACAATATATTTCCAACAGAATAGCATTGGCTCTTTTTTTTTTAATGTGACAGTGTTTGCAAAAGGTGCCAGATAGAACAAATGGCAAAGAAAGCTTCCCAATGCTGCCTCACTCACCTGCCAAAGAAAGCCATGCTTTGAAAGGGTTATTTCTCTAGAAGAAAGTAGTTTAGGCTCCATATCCATCATTTGATCCTACCAACTGGACTCAATTATGATAGATTTAGTGATGTAAATGACTGAGATTGAGTGGATTGACACCACTAAATTCATTGCTTTCAGAACACTGAATAGCCATCAGATGGGAGTAATTTTGGTCACTAACAACCTGGACTATTGACAACACAATTTTTTTCTTCCGTCACATAAAAATCCATTTTCTCTTTGAAAAGTCTCACAGCTTTTCACAAAAACTTCTGGATTTGTCTAAAGAGGCCAATTCACCATTTGCACTGGCCAATACAGTTTAATAGCAATTTTTCTAAGGAGAGCAAATTCACTTAATTTATTTAAGTGAAACTTTGCCCCAGTCTGAAAACTTCTTTTCCCGTCATTCAAAATGGCCAAATAGCTAGGTTCTCAGAAAAAAAATATTTAATTTAAACATTTAGAATTTGGTTCTATTCCTCTTCTCCCCCAAACACCCATCAAGTTCTTATATTTGTTATCCAATTAATTAGCAAAGCAAAGTTCCCCCACATATAAAAAGAGCTAATTAAAACTTACCTCACCTTCATCTATTATGGAAAAAATGGGAAGGAATTACTTTTGCAACAGTGGTTTCTCTCTTTTCTGTTTCTTCCCATACTCTCTTATGTGAACTTGACTGATACTTAACAATGGCTAGCACTTAACATCTTAGACAAATGGTATCATCCCTAAAAAGAAGCCATGTGGCCTAAGATTAACTTTGTACATGTGAGTAGTTCCATCAAAGTCAACAGAATTACAACCACGAATGAAGCTATGCCTACACATAAGGCCCTGATCCTGCCTGTCATTCTGTGCAGGTGGCCCTTGTGCTGGCACAGAGGTCCTTTGCAATCAGGGGTGGCTCTATGATTTTTGCCACCTCAAGCACAGCAGTCAGGCAGCCTTTGGTGGCACGCCCGCGGGAGATCTGCTGGTCCTGCAGATTGCGCTGCATTTTTGAGGGAGGTCCCCCAGTCCCACGTCTTCAGCTTATACCCCGCCGAATCCACGTGAGCAACATGCCTGCCAGAGGCCATCTGACTGCCTACCTGAAAGCAACCGTCAGGCAGCCCCCTGAGGCTTGCCGTCCCAGGCACATGCTTGCTGCGCTGGTGCCTGGAGCCGCCCCCGTTTGCAATAGCACCAGGGTTGGCTCTAGCTTTTTTGCCGCCCCAAGCAACAAAAGGGGGAGCAGGGCAGATTTCGTTGCCCAAAGAATGGCCAGAATGCCGCCCCTTAGAATGTGCCGCCCCAAGCACATGCTTCCTCGTCTGGTGCCAGGAGCCGGCCCTGAATAGCATGGGGTTGCACTTGCAGAGAGTGATTTGTGGGTTTGTAGCCTTTGTTTCCAGGATGGGACCCTGGGTTCCATAACCAGCTCTGCTTCTGACTTGCCCAAATTCATACAGCAAGTTGTCTAGGCCTAAATTTTCTATAGTAGCCTGTAATTTGGAGGCTTTTTAAAATAACCATCTTCAGAAAACCTAGGCCCTGATTTAAACACTAAACATCCAGAACTTCAAGGGAACTGAATGGGAACTGCAAACCCAGGACTTCGAAGAATGAGGTCACGTATAGTTAGGTAGCAGACTATGCATTGCAGCCTCATTTTAGTCCAGGTTTAAACATTTTGTCCTAAAGTTGTACACCAAAACTTGAGGCCTCCACAAGTAGAGGCTGATTTGAAAATCCCATCAATTGCTGTTCCTTAATTTCCCAACCTGTAACACAGGGGAAATGACAACACTTACCCACTTTTGTAAAAGTGTTTCGAGAAATCAGTGGACAAAGAGCACTTTGTAAGTAAAAGCGTTATAATTAAAAAGATTTTAAACATCTTCACAACCAGAAGCCACTTTCATTTCTATGGTGAAAACACAAATAGCTACATGTTTCTTTGAAAAATACCGTGTGCTCATAAAGAGCCCTGCCAAGTAGAATAAAAAGAGGGGAGGGAGAATCTACATAATATTCCAAATTCAGGTTACATGAAGTATTCATATAGTTAACCTATAAACAATTACTTGAAATTGCTTTCCCTCCCTAAAAATTGTAATAAGAGGTATTCTACTACTGTAAAATCTGTAGGTAGTTTCTGGATATTAATATCTCAACTCCCAAAAAGGAGGGAGTAAAAGGCAGCAGGGTTGGATGTTGAATATGATTCTTAGGGTCAGACTATCACTTAAAAGTCATTAAGTATTAGCAATTTTTATTAATCCTTTGTTAATTGCAGTATTAACAGAGGACAATACATAGAAATGCTGCCTTAACTTAAAGAGTTACCAACATTTATTGCATTCCTGGGATGATACAGGCTTCTAAAATCATGGAATACTAGGCCCAACTTCTGATGACAGCAACGTGAATTTATCACTTTGCTAAAGGAACCTGAATGTGTCCACCTTGATAGTCGTAGCTGAGGTTGTCACTGAGCTGAGGAGTTCTTAGGGTCACACTACCATCCTTCTAGTTATGGTCACAATAAATTCTAGGACAATTAGTTGCCTAGAATTCACAAAGGTCTCGTCATATACATCTGTGCACATCTCGAAGCCACATGGGGCTCTCCTGTGCAGCATATACTCATGTGAATGAGCTCTTACCGAAACTGTCCCACTGAAGCCAAAGGGTGCAGTAGCAAAGGTCAATACTCAGAATCAATAAGAACTCCATAATCTGGCAGATGATGATTGCCATCTACCGCTCTTGAAAAGAGAAAGATTTGCATTCTTAAAATGACAGTTCCACAGAATTAAAACCAATGCTAGAATTCTTTCAAATGTGAAATACCAGCGTGGCAAACCAAAGAGATCAACTTGCCACCTGACCATTCACCATTAGCATGCAATTTCCTGACACCTTCAGATGTTATATGTGATCTTACACACCACATAACACTGGTCACTTAGTAACCAAAGTTAGTGTTATCGTTTTATTGCATAGCACCTGAGACAGATTGGGGTGCCATAATAATACAAGTAATCAATATTATTATGGGAATATGGCAGCATTACCTTATCAATAGTCTGGAATTACTAAAGAGCAGAGCTGGACACCGTATGACCAATGTTCACCTTCCTATTGCCCGCCAGCTGAAACTAAACCACTCAAGACTGTTGCTTCACTAACCATCTTTCAGGTGTATCATCATTGCTTTGAAATCTACAGTGTAATGCATAAACATTGTAAACAGTGTAATGCATGAACATTCAGTGGGTCTATTCTCCCATCCATGTTTGCGGCTAATTCTCATTAGTAATGATGGGAGAGAGTGCTTTCCGCGTATTTCAATCCAGTAAACTCTGAAGATTTTGACTGAAATAAGCAGCTAATTATGCAATCATATAGCTACCACCATAATGCTGCAGGTGACAAAAATATGGTCTTACAGGTCCTGATCTTATTCCTACTGAAGTCAATGACAAAACTCCCAGGGCAGACTTTGAGGATGCGGGATTAAGGCCATAGCTGCAGTACGTGTCTGCAAAGAAAGTCAGTCTTTGTTCAGTCACTCTCATGGGTCTTCGGGCATTTTCTTGGGTCATTCAGAATGCTGCCCTTTCTTATTAAATTGAAAATGTCTATACTTCGTGATTGAATTATCCAAGAATATCTGTTTAAAGAGCAGAAGTTGTGCTGCCTCTTTTTAACATAAATAATTTGACTCAAGAAGGGTTTTGATCTAATTAAATGGAGGATCTAATTAACCTGTCATTAAATTAAGTGGAGAGCAGGATATATAGGCATAAATCCCATACACATTGAGAGGAAACTAATTGTGATACCCAGATCTACAGAGGTAGCCAAAGGAAAGTAAGTAATCAATTCAAAGAAGAAAGAGAGGTCACAAAAGAAAGAAAATAAAAGATGAAGGGACTGAAAGAAAGGAGATAAATACTGTACAACTACAGATACTGCTGTTACAATGGTAATAACTAGGAAAGGCTGGTAGACAGAAGCCTGGAAACAAGCCAAAACCTGAAGAAAGGCTTCCACGCTTAGATACAAGTGATCTAGGCCTTGATTGTGTCAATGGGGGAACTTCATCATGCACAATAACAGCAAAATAACCAAACTACAGTGTAAGTGAGCTGCAGTTTACACTGCAGGGATATAGTAAGACAGGGTAAAGTCCCAAGCACACTCCATAGGGGAATTTCCTATGGCCCTACCCACACAATAGCCTTAGGCTGTGGCCAAGATTTTAATTGGGGTAGCAGTGCTCATATTCACTCAAGAGCAATCTGCTGATTGCTCAGGACACAACTAAACACTCCTCTTTGGACAGGTTGGAGTCTCTCACCTTTCTGGTCTTTAGGCAGGCTGTGGTTTGCCCTGGGGGAAGGATGATTCAACCCCATCCAGCCCACAGAGGGTTGTGTGTGTGGCCTCCCCCCTGCCATCAGTCCAACAAGGGAATGGTAGAGATGAGGGGAGAGGCCTCACCGCTACCCGTATTACACATACAGTTCTCTGCTGAGGTGTTGACAGTGGAGGCCAGCAACTTCCCACACACACACACTCCTCAGTCCTAAACTGGCTGCTCTGAACAGCCCATGGAGAGGACGAGTAAGTTCACATCTCACTGAGCAATTGTTTTAGGCTGGCTATGTAACTGGGCACAAGCCACTGCATCAGCTACACTCCGATCACCTTTCTAAGGGCCTGTTTACACTGTCACTTTACAATGCTGCAACTGTCTCACTCAGGGGGGTGAGTTTTTTTCAGGCATCCTTTTGGGGGTGGAGAGGCCAGCTGAAGACAAAATGGAGGGATTTCCAGAGACTTATATAGTTTGTCTCTTGTGGATGGAAACCCCTCTCTCCTCCTGTGTTGAAGTACAGCTACAAGATGGAGTTTTGGAGTCAGATGGGTAAGTCACATATCCATGAATGACTCAGTTCTCTATAGGAACATTACCAGGAAAGCTCAGATGTGGATTGGTGTCTATCAAGGTTCATTGTTAGTCAAGTACTTCCATTTACTTGAATAACCCCTCCACACTATGTTGACCAAATCTGCCTTAGGTGCTTTCTATAACAAACATTTTCAATACAAGCATAGAGCCAACGCTCGTAACTTCAGATATAGAAATGATACATGCATACAAATAGGATGAATACATGCAGTAGAAAATAACCTTTGCAAAGATATGTTACATGAAAAATGTAGCATAAAACATATTCCAGTTATGCCATATTTACATTCATATGCATATTTCTATAAAGCATTATGGAGTGTAATGTCACAGATACTACCCAAAGACTGTTTTTATATTAGGACTGATAAATAGAAGGAGAATGGAATTGGAAATTAAATGAACCAAAATCGGTGTGCCAGATCTTAGCCCTTAAGAACACAACACCAGAGAGGCAACTAAAAGCATTTCCCTCACCATCCCAATCATGGTCCACGTTTGCCAGGGATCACAGAGGCTGATCAGACTGTTTTTGCTGTACTTGTGTTTTTCCAGCAGCAAGGCTGCAAAAAAGAGTCAGCAGCAGACCCAGAAGCGGCATGTTCTATCTTTGCTGTTCTCTCCCCTTTTGTATGTTGGTCTTATTTTTTCTTCAGATAAAAACAATCAGACTTTAACAGCAGTAACAGTAGCAGCTGCAGTCCATCTCCAGTAATGTTTTTCTCTTTTCCCCACAAGGACAGTTACCACCCTCTTTAATACTATCTAAAAGATGGTCATGAAGGGAGGTTTCCTTATAGAAACTCTTTACAGCTAAAGGGAATAATAGATCCTTAAAACAAACTCCTTATTTAACACTATACATTTCACATGTTCGTGTGTTTTCCCTTTTGTTCGGTATCTTTAATCAAAGATTACACAGCTTTCTGATGCTTGTTGCTGCCCTAGGAATAAGCAGGCTGAAGTCTCTGTTCTCCAACCTCAAACCTCGTCTAGCTGTTTAATGCTGTACAGTGACACATTCGTGTTAACAACTTTGATTCTCTGGCCCCATCCATTTATTCCACCAAAATTAACACAGCAGGCATCATATTGGCAGCCGGGAGATACTTTCCCTTCTCAGCCCTGCAGCTGTTCTGTGATCTTGGGCAAGTCACTTGGGGTTAAATTTTCAGAAGCAACCATTAATTCTGAATTCCTCAATATTTGGGAGTTCATCTTTCACCAGTCTGGCCACCATTTGCAGAGGTGTAAAGCATCCACAAGTTACTGAAGTTAATGGGATTTGCAGGCACTCACTGTAGGCACCCAAAATAAAAGGCCTCTCTTGAAAATCCTGGATTAAACCATTTTCTACCTAGTGCACCTGTAAACTGGGGGTGAAAATTACCCCCATTTCTATGGTGATATCCACTGATGACTCATGGTATTTAAGTGCCAAGCATCATCACTTGTTTTTAAATTTCGCTTTGTATCACTTACAGACCAATTTATCCATATCAATATCAAATAAAAACATCTCAGAACTTTCATTCCAACATGGAGGAAGCTCGAACCCCAAAGGTTAACTTCTCTGGTTGTCTGCCCCTCTGAATTTCCAGATTCTGACTGGACACAGAAATGGCAGAATTCTGTGATAAATCAATCTGCTCTTGCAACACTTCTAGCCTGACCACAAGAAAAAAAATCCTGGAAATCTCAGAAGACAACCTGTTTTCAGATGAGCTCTAGATTGATTGCACATACATTCAGAAAGTTCTAAACAGTTCTGGAAAAGCATCCAAACTTGTGCACACTTATACTATCAAACAAACATTTGGAGATGTATCCATCGTTTCCCATTTTTCCATTTTCCAGCCCCTCTTCTTCATGCAAGTTGCAATTGAACTACAGTGGAATTCTGCTGGAGTTTTGCACATTTAAATTACATTGCTGTAAAGAGAGCTCACCCTTTCAACTGTGTTGCTTGAACAGGTTACAGAAAATAGTCTAGCTATTCAACAGTGGCTAGTGATTTTGGGTCCTTCGATATTTGCTCCCAACTTGAGAGGTCTTAAATGGGGCTGATTTCTAGAGAGCTGATGCTCACCATTTTCTGAAAATCGGGTGCTTTTAATGTACCCAAAAATTGAGGTTCTGAAAATCGCTAGCCACTTTTGAAAATGTAAGCCAATGTTTTTACATTCCATCATGGAGTTAATGTAGATTTTTGTGCACGAATCAGTTACATTATGTGCATGGCAATGATTCCTGTTCTATGGTAATTTTCAAAATAATCGCAGGCAGCATTTTCTTTTCATTCACAGTTTTTTCCACCTACACAAAATAACCGTGCATTTGCAATCAGTAGCTTGAGTGAAATATTGGATTAGAAATCAGAGTGCGTGATCAAATTCAGAGTCTTAAATAGCAGAACACTGATTGTTCTTTCCAGAGTAGTAATGCCAGGATTTCTATACCATCTTTTTAATATCAACAGTTGTGCAGTGAAGATATTAATTTCCATTAGCAGGCCTGAATTATGCATATGGCAGTTGTCATCTACTTTATGTGACTGGTACAATGAGTCAGCCCTACACCAAGTTGGCAACTCTGCAAAGAATTGTGTATCAAGGTCAACCCACCCATTTCATTTTCCTTTGCTACGGGAACATTTCTAACTTGGGAAGCTATGGCTATCATTTGGTATCTTAAAATCCGATAAAATAGATTAATCTTATTTTATACATAGAGTATCTCATTCTTTTATCTGCAATACTGGTTAATTTCTGTATGTAGGTGTGCACCTAATATTAGCAGAAGTTTAGCATGAGTGACATACTATTTTTCCATTCTTTTTCTTTGCTGGGTGGCAGTACTTGTCACTGTTTCTTGTTCTTACGGTTTCTTTCCTTATAGTTCACACGGGAAATTGGTAGTTGTCTTGCTAACAGAATCAGGAACATTAGAAGTGCTCCAGAAAGACCTCTGGTTTTCCACTTCACTTCACATAATCATGGCTCCCATGACCTTCATGACTCCTCACTACATGCCCTTGAACAAGGAGGATTACAAGTAAACTGACAAAGGGAAATAGGTAAAACTAAACACATTATTTATCTGGGCTCTTGTGACAGCCCTGGAGTAATGGACAAATCATTTCAGACAATTTTTCTTCTATTACTTCAGCTTCAATCTTCTGTTGGACCGATGTATTCTGTTTTTAATTCTCTAATCTTCAGAAAGTGACCAGTTTGCTAACTAATTACTAGGAGAGTTGTAGAAACTCTTACAATCTTTTTACCGGTGAGTTAATCCTTACTGGCACAAATGGTGTGTTACTGATTCAAATAGGAGAACATTCGGTGTCCTTCCTTCTGGAAGCTGAGAAACCCTCAGAACTTTCTTTCATATAATCCTTTCCTGTCTTTTACACTGTTGTACACCTGCAGTGAGTAATCAGTCTCTTATTCTATTACTTAATGTTACACATCCTTAAAACTCTATTAGACTTCAATGCAAGTGATTTGATGTTTACTCTATATGCAATTTTAACTTATCCTCCAGACTCATTTTTTCCCAGGTGCCTACAAACAGTTTTGCATACATCAGCAAGGTAATTGTCTCCCCAGCTCTGAACCACCAATTTGGAGCTCATTGACCGAGAAAAAAAAAATCAGAGGTATAGCAAATCTGCAAGTTTCATTCTCCAAGTCTCTCTTCTCTCCTACCATATCCTCCCAGTCTTATTCACCTCCCCCCCAAATATGAGTTTTATGTTTCTTCTTCACGTGAATTGTGTTTGGTTTCCAGGGAATCTGCAGATGGACTGTAACTAGAGGTTCTTCAAGATGTATTATCCCTATCTGTATTCCATACATGGGTAAGCATGTACACTATGCGCTTGAGTCTGAAAGTTTTCTCCAAGTAGTGGCCTGTAAGCGGGCCTCTGGCTGCCCTCTTCGAAACACAGGCAGGAGACTGCTTTTGGCTTCACCAGTGTCTTTATTTTGCTCACACAGTGCAAAAACCCCACCACCTATGTACAGCTTTCTATATAAGTACAGCTTGGGCCCAGCCCTCAGTCTGGCTGGCCTCAGGGTTAGCTAGCTCCTGCAGGCTTTCAGCCTCAGCTAGCTTCCTCCCCTTCAGCTTAATCCCCTGCACCTTCTCTCTCTCTCTCTCTGTCTCTTTCTTCTTCTCCTTCCTACCTCCTCACCCTGGCTTCCTCCCTGGCCGGATTTATACCCTCCCCCCCCCCCCACCCCCCGGAGACTGGCAGGTGGAGCCCATTAAGCCCTCTGCAGCCCAGGGCTACAGCCAGGTGGCTGATTAGCCTTCCCTAGCAGGCCGGGCTTGCAGAGGCTTCTGCCTGTTGCTGGGCAAGGAGGGAGCAGGGGCTGAATCAGCAGGCGCTGAGTCAGCTGCCTGCTACATGGCCATTGACTCACGTGTGTGCAGGGTCTCTCCTAGTGCTCCTGACTGAATGTATAAGGGGTGGTGTTGGTCAACTCCCTCTTCTGCAGCCACTAGGGTGACCAGACAGCAAGTGTGGAAAAGCAGGACAGGGGGTGGAGGGTAATAGGAGCCTATATAAGAAAGACCCAAAAATCAGGACTGTCCCTATAAAATTGGGACGTCTGGTCACCCTAGCAGCCACCTGCCTCTCTACTGTGACCTTTGTGAGTCAGTCTCTTGAGGTTTCACCCAGCTCTCAGTGGAGGCACTTCCCTTCTAGTGCAAGCTGGGCAGTCTCTACCGCAGAAACACTATGGACAGCAGGTCTAAGCACTTAGACCCGATTATCAGTGATTTCAGCTGTAGTGGTCACTTAACAAAACAAAAGACTCCCAATGGAGCATAATCAGTTCTATCTTTTAACAGAGGAGAGGGGTAAGTCAAATGGTGCCTATGACTCTTAGGCAGATCTCACACAACCAGGCAGAAATATCTATCCCTTCCCTCTCTCCTCCACAATGGGATTTGGCATACAAACCCCTTGCTTAGCAAGTGCAGTTCAGCTGAGGGTGACACTTTCAATCAGGAAAGGCTAAGTACAGTTCTGTTGCCCTTTACTCATGGACTAAGAACAACATTTCATTACCCCTGCATTCAATACTAAAGTGGTTTGTAACCCAACACCAGCCAAAACTGATCACTTGGTCAACACGGCTCTGTTTGTTGGATACCCAGGCAGAGTAGCTGTGTTCCTATAAATACAATCTGGGCCTGAAACATTTTGGTCCATAGCTTATCGTCAGCTTTGAGGGAAAAGCTCATTCAGACCTTTCTTACATATAGATATTGCTTTTACCCATTACATTATTTTGATTATAAAGCATGTTGTAGAGATATGTAAGAGGGATTTTACATACTTGTTATATTTTGTACCAGGTTTATTAACTATTCTAAAATTGTTTTCATAAAATACTATAATCCACTTAATAATAAGGGAATATTGTATGGATACGACTAATACCTTAGCAGTAGAAATTGATAAATGTTACCAATAAAGTATTACCCAAGTCCCTTCTGTCTGTTGAGTCCCAATTCTAGAGTCACATTTCACAGGGAACCCACACTAGTATTAATGGAAGTTGTACATGCAGATCTAGGGCAGCAGGCCGGTCTCTACAGAGTTTTGCTGCTCTAGGCAAACTGGAAAATATCCACCCTTCCTTATATGCCGTCACACAGACAGTCGCTAAATATCACACTTCTTTTAATGTATTGGGTCCCAGAAGCAATCACCTGTGTGATGCGTACAATGGAGCTGGCCCAAGCAGTATCCATTGTAACAGCTGTCACAAAAGAATATGGATGTCATTCATGGTTTCTTTAAAATTAGGAACCCCCCCCACACACACACAAATGTAGGCAGGATTTTGTTAGATACAGAATAGCATGAGAAAACCCAAGAGTTGCGGCTTTCAAGATTAAGGCCAGATCTAGATTATAAATTTACATCCAGTATAATTATATTGCTCAGGGGTGTGAAAAGTCCACACCCCTGAGCGATTTAGTTATACCAACCTAACCCTCAGTGTAGACAGCACTATGTGGAGAGGAGGGCTTCTTCCATTGTCACAGCGAGTTAATCCACCTCTCACTTAAGTGCTGCAGTGGCACAGCTACAGTGTTTTAAGTGCAGAGCTGCCCTTAGTCTTACCAAACGGAGGCAATTCTCTTGAATGCTGAAGAAGGATCAGGAAGAGGTACAAAATGAAGACTCTCACCTCATCAGGTGATCTGATGTAACCAGTTGTAACCTAATTCAGCAAGCTGAGTGCTTCACTTAAAGACTGTTGAGGAAAGCAGAGAATTTAAACTACCATCTGAAAAACACTACTGCTCGTGTTGTAAGCGATGTACCACATTTAAGCAGTTAGCTATTCTTCCCTGGAATGACTCCAAGGGGAAAAGAATCTGCCATAGTTTTAAATTGCTCTAGTGTGACCTCATGTATCTGAGGCCGGCCTCTCAGTTCACCAACCCAGAGGACATATGCTAAGAGGATTCCCTTCCCCAGCAGGTCATATATTCAGAATAGAATCCTGTTTGTGTGGCTTTTACTTAATGCTCAGATAATATAATGAGGGCTACTCTATGAATACCTAAGAGACAGATTTTAGTATCCTCTTCCCCCCCACACCATGACTCTCCCTCCTTCTCTTGCAGCAGTTATCAAGACTGATCATTCTGTAGCAGCTTCCTCTAAGACTGCAAAGTTCCTCCACAACCAAATGCCACAAGTAGCACACTCTTGGAAGAAAATTGTCATTGACAGTTGGTGAGTGCCACCTCTTCTTCTTTGACATGGTCACAGTCACATTGCAGCCCCATATAGCAACTCTGCACCTCCTTAACCATCATCATCATAAGCGCTTGACAATTAAAAAATTCAGCTCAGAGAAGAGAAGATTAAGCAGAAGTGAGAACTCAAAGAAATGCACCCAGAGTTTGACAACAGTAGGAAGTTACAATGTGTTAGAGTAAGTGTTAACATGATGTTAAACATACCACAGCACTAAGCATAAACCAAGACTTGTGTTTCACACCATGTCATCTGGTTGTGATTAACTGGGGGCTGGGAGAGGAAGGAAGTTAACCACAATCAGCAGACATGATGTGAAACAGGATATGGCCTGGTTTACACCTTGTGAGTTAGATAATGTCCTAACGATGTCATCTCCTAGTGAATACACAGTAAACAATCCCACAAGCATATACATGCATTGGTATTTGCCTACGCATGTTCAATAGCTGGACATGAAACATATCCTAAGTCAAATGTACATTGCATGTTCAATTTTAAAAAGGAAAATGCTTGGGTGTGCTTTTCAGGGGGTGATGAGGCACAAAATTGGATGGAAATGCAGATAGCGCAGAGGTAGAAGTTCAGGTACAAAAGTAAGGTTTTGTTTTTGTACAGTCACTTTACTGATCATGATTAAATGTCACCATTTCTGCATTCAAAAACCAAAAAATACAGATTAAAGCCAAAGAGATTACAAATAGTTTCATTTAAACATCATTAAGTGCAATTCTTGTATAACGCAAAAGGTTAATATCATAGCAACTTATTAAACCAATTTCTGCGAACCTCATCAAGAAAGTTAATAATTTAGATAGCACATGAACTATGAGAAAAATCCCTCTGATAACTTGTCTCTATAAAGCAGCAGTTTTCAAGGTTATTCCTTTCATATGTCTTTATGGAAGTGACTGCTGCTAACTGGAAAATGACACATACTTTGAGAATTATTATTTCAGTAATTGCATTTCAGTTGCTAATTAAAAGCAGAGCCAAGATGACTATTTCAGAGGAAGATAAAAATGTGACATTTTCTGAAATTTTGTCTACACACACACCAACCCTTCCTACCTACACCTAACACACACACACACACAGCCCAGTAGAAGTTGCACACAAATACATAGCAATATACACTCTGAGTGAGGCATTTGTGGAGAAGTCCCAGAGTATGACAGATAGGAATGCAGACAAGGGGACCAATCAGTTACAATACATGACATGCTGCATCCCACAATGGTCTTCTAAAGGTGAAGGGAAGAGAAGAGTCTAGGGGGATGTCAGAGAAAGAGAGAATCTTGGTAAGCCTATCACAGGTATGACTACTGGGATCTAGAGGCCTGGTGCAAAGCAAATGGAAATCAATGGAAGGATTCCACGGACTACAAGGAACTTCAGATCAGGTCCTTGGAGAGTGACTAGGATGACCTTTAAGTAGGCTGGAGTGACCCCTTGGGATTTGTGAAGGAAAATACTAGACAAAACCTTTTGAAGGGCCATGGAGGAAAACACACACCAAAAGTAGAGTTAAAAGGTTCCAGGCATCAGGAAGACAAGTGAGATGGAAATGGGATGAGTCCGTTCTTCTGTAATTCTACTCAAAGTTTAAGTTCTGTTCCAATAAAGGGTGGCACTTTGGTTCTCACTTAAATGAATTCACTCTCTGAACAGAGGTGAATTGCACCCACAGTTAATAGATAGCAGTATCCCTTTCCCACAGCAAGACACTACATTTTGAAAGACTGGTAGAATAGGCCTGTGCCTTCCAGCCCAGTTCGACAGATGTGTTAGCTCTGTTCGAGCTAGCCCACTTAAAAATGATAAAAAAGAACCTTGTGTGGTACGGACATCAGGGGACAGGCAGCAGAATGATGGGCTACTACTCGACCTCAGACCCAGGGAGACGAGTGGGCTTGTACTTGGGTGCCCATGCCACAATTCCACACTGTTAGTTTTAGCATGGTAGGTGGAACAGAGCTAGCGCATGCTTGTCTACCCAAGTTGGGAGACACACTCCCAGCTACAGCAGAGACATACCGTTAGAGGCGCTTGTATTTTGCCATAGGGAGGTTCATACTTGTTCCAGGGTTCATGGAGGGAATGAAAAGGAAGACAAAGGAAAGCAGATGAAGGGAATTCAAGCTAACAAATATTAAAGTTCTCACTCAAAAGAGCATTTTGAATTTGAGTCTCTTTGAAAATTGTTTAGTGCCATGGCATTGAACTGTACAACTTCCCTGCCCCTTACTTCTTGCTATCTGGCAGTAATCATCTCCAGGACAAATGGAGATATTTTGGGGAACATCTCACCTGTTACTGGAATTAGGTTTATAATTTACAGAAATGGTCTTGAAGTAGGCAAAGAGGTAGAGGAAAATAAGGTAAAAGTCCGGAAACAGAAAGGGAGAATGGCAAATGGCAGGGCTAAACTGATCATTTGTGGCAACACTGTTATAGATTATTTTTGTTCCTCCTACACTGCGGATTTTTTAAATTAGTGTTTTTAATTTCCCTTTCTGTTCAGAATTTTACAATCCATATAGAGTAGTGAATACAACAGATGGTTGAGTTAAGAGAGAGAGAGAGAGTTTAACACATTTGTCATTGCTCTGAGAAAAATAACATCCAGTTCCTGCAACCCTTCCTGAAGGGAAGTAGTTCTTGTGTGAAAAGTCCCATTGACTTTGTCTTATAAAAGAACATAAGAATAGCCATATTGGGTCATTCCAATGGTCTATCTAGCCCGGTATCCTGTCTTCTGAGAGCAGCCAATGCCAGGTGCCCCAGAGGGAACAAACAGAACAGGTAATCAAGTGATCCATCCCCAGTCGCCCATTCCCAGTTTCTGGCAAACAGAGGACAGGGACACTATTCTTGCCCATCCTTGCTAATAGCCATTGAATAGCTACATGTATAAATGAGGATTTATCTTCACATAAGGAATTCAGGAACCTTGCATGAGTATGAAGTGCAAAGCATTACTAGCTTGAGGATTTAGATCACTGAACGCCCTCCGTACTTTTCACCCTCTTGCTTCGCTTTTTAAGAAGAGAGCCAAAATAGACCCATTACATGCAAGCCCTCAGTAAACTATCCATGTGGAAACTTTTGTACAACCATGTGCTGCACACATCAATCCCTGATTGTTGTCACCTGGTGTTGGCATTTAGTACTGTGACAACCATTCATGGAGTGCTGCCAAATCAAAATGGTAGCATCTTATCAACTTTGCACAGGTGTGGAGCACACGAGGCGATGGAGAATGAGGTCCAGTAGTATCAAGGCATTCAGAACATTATGCAAAGTAAAAATTGTCTAGTGTTACCACACCCCCTTCCAGAATGTGAAGGGAGGCCAAACAAATCTCGGAAAAAGTCAGCTAATGCAGAGTGAAAGCAACACAACCATAAGCCTCTGAAATGCAAGAATTAGGGAATTATGGTAATGTCTCCCCTCCTGCCCCCACTTAGCAACCGTACACCATTAATTCCCCACAATAATGTGCAGGACATGGATTCCCTCCTTGCCAAGAGGAAAAGTCTTGGGCTACTTTAGAAGCAGTGTTTGAATGTTACGATTGTTTAAAATACCTCTTTAATTCAACAACAAAGTCTTTCTATTAGCTGCAGAGACACGTTCCCCTCAGCTGGGAGGTGGTATGTCCCAAGAGATGTGGCAAATTGTCAGCTATTCACAGGGAATCACCACAGTTCTGACTTGACAGCACTGCTTATTGATTAATGAATACATGCTCTTTTGTGTGTTATTTATTACCAAAAGACGTGGCTTGAAAGAACAAATCTGATTAGCTTGGAAACATTCCCTCCTTTTGGGTCCTAACAGCTATAGCTGCTTTTACATCAGGCCTGCACAACTCGGAAAGCAGCGAGGGCCATATTACTTGAGAAAACCCAACTGCGGGCCGAAAAGCCCTGCCCTCGCCCCGCCCCCATCGGCTTTCCTCCCACCCCCCTGCTTGGCTTGCCCCACCCCTTCTCACCCCCCATGGGCCATACAGTGAGCCCGTGCAGGCCACATGTGGCCCCCAGGCCGCATGTTGTGCAGGCCTGTTTTACATAATCAGCAGCCTTCCACAATGCCCGAGATCTACAGTTGTATCACATGTACATAAGAATGTCTTACAAAACTGGAAATGGCCAGAATTTCAGTAGACGGAAGACATATTTCTAAAGCCAAGGCCTCTTATGAGCCATGTTGCTTCTTGTACATAATCATCACGCATGATTTACCAGGAAAGGGTCTGTTTCATAGGCATGCACTAAAAGTCCCACTCATCATGGTCAAAATAGAAGGATCTTATGAAATTTTACAAGCAGGGTATTATGACTTTTGCACAGTATGATACCTTGGGAAGACTAAAGAAGGGAAGGAGGCAGTGAGGTTCAAGAAAACACAGCGATTTCTTTTCCCCTTTGGTGACTGATTCTCTACTGTGTGATGACGGAGGAAGTAACAACAGAGTCACTAAAACAACATTATCGGAATCGACACAGAGACCAAGGCAGTCATAACTTTAAAATACGCAGTCTGGGTATATCTGACTGGGCTGGAGTTGATAAATTTAGATACCTGCAGGCCGCCATCTGGTTACATTCTAATTTAAATTCCAATGAGAGTATTGATTCTGTTCTCAAAAGAACTGAGGTGAAATGGTGTGGTCTTTACAAAGTAAATTGTCTCGTGAACCATGCTACAAGCTACTCTTGGTCACACAAATAATTCTGTATACGCAGTCACTTATAGAATATGGCTTTGTCCATTACAGATATTGCTGGCTCTCTTTAGATTAAATGTTCTAGAGTGCTAATTTCACAGATTTATAACTCATGGCAACTTTATGGCTCACATTAAGTACTTGGGATGAAAACCAAGAGCAGGAGGCATGGGAGAAGGAGTTGAAAACCTTAAGATTTATTTCTGTCTTTTGGAATTTTCTGTAGATCCATTTCTAGGCTTTTCCCTATCACAAAGATCTCCACAGTGGTGTGCTGTAGGGATTGTGTATAGAGTCCCATTTTCTGTTAAACAGGATTTCTGAGCATCTCCTTCACACTGCTTTGAAACCTCTAGCTTTAAAGGTATCATGGAATTTTGAAAAGCGCACACTTCAGATCAGCTAGGCCTGCATAATTCATATCTGGATATGCACAGCTGCATGACTAACTAGTGCAACTGTATCCAGAGGAAGTGGGGTAGAGCATTGTATTCAAAGAGGCTAGGAAAAAGACTCAGTGGTACTGCAATAGCACAGTTCCTACTGGCATTAGCTCTCTTTTTGATCGCCTGGCTGTACCAACTCTCTAGAGAGCACCACCATTCCAATTCAAGTTCCAGATGCAGTAATGGGTATGATGCAAACAAAGCAAGTCCAGTTGTTGAAAGGGGAACTCTGCTAAAGGGCTGACTCCATGTTAGCGTCTAGCTACTAGATGGCAGGCAGAGCAATGGAGAAAGCTAATAAGGTTGAAGTTTGGCATGGAAATAGCCTTCTCTGGAGAGGAGTGCCTTTGAATGTGACAATGAAAGTGTCTTTTGATATAACTGAGTAAGGAATATTTGAAAACTGAGGACTGTGCATATGGCACTATATTGTTAACCAGGAGAACACTATGCTCATAACAGCATGCGCTCCATACCGGGCTAACCTAGCTGTACAGTTAAAAAGTTAGTGATGGTAGACGGTGAGTTCTACAGGAGACTTTCCCCATTTACTTCATGCCTCCTAAGGTAAAAGCTTGTAAATGGCACAAGGTTCGTAGGAAAGCGGTGCTCTCTCCCCCCTACACTGGGAAGCAGTTCTATTTTTAAGTATAAGCGACAAAGAGTTCTGTGGCAACTTATAAACTAACAGATGTATTAAAGCATAAGATTTTGTGGGTGAATACCCACTTCGTCAGATAAGTATAGGTACTCTGGATCCTGCCAGCATGATCCTGATACACACACTCCCCCTCCCCCCCCTGACCATACAGCTGAGGTTGAGGGCATGCTGTGTGGAGGGTGTCATTTTGTTTCTGTATAAGTGCTAGAACAGTAACCCCATGTCCTACACCTAAGCAAGTCCTATAGAAGAGAGGCAATCCTGGCTGTGAAACTCATAAGGCACACAGGATAGTACATGCCAGTCTAGCCAAAATCCCCATAGCACACCAAAGAGATGGGTATAACGGAATGTTCAACAATTCTACTCTTCAACCACTGCACGACACTATAGGTAATGTACCTTATTTAAGCTAACATTCATACCTGGCAGATCACTGAAGAATCATATAGTGATCACAGCTGGTGTATATCTTTCTGAGACAGAAGCTCTGCTCCTGTCCATACCTAAAGCCTTGCCTGCTAGTAGCAGACCTGAAACCTCCCGTAGTCAAGAAATACATTACAGTAGAGCCTAACAACGGGATACTGCCTCGCCCATCTCTTCCTTGTCAACCCACTGTCAATAGGACTACAGATATGAGCTGCCAGAATTAGGTCCTTACAGAAATAATTTATCAAATTAAAGGTAGTAAAGATTTTCTGAGCCATCAGGCCAATGAGAACTGCACAAGTAGAAAATAACTTCTAAAAAATTAAGATGCTGCTCCTTTGGTTGTCTTCTTGTTTCCTTAAACTTTTATGCCTTTTGAAAAAAGGTGTTGAACTGAACCACGAATGTGAGATTAACTAAGGCAATTTCTTTGCACTTCAACTGTTTGCCAGAGGCACTGCCCTAACACTGACCCAGCCAATATATTTCAATCTAATCATCTGTAGAAAGAGAATCACAGCCCTCTAAACTTCAAGGTAGTTAAAGGAGCTAGGATTTTATTGTCATTTGTTTGCGGAGTTATATATATGTGTAACAGTCTTATACCCATGTTAAGTTCTACTGGCATTCAATATTCAAACAAGTTTCTAAAAAAGAGAACCAAGGTTCAAGGTAACAGGAAAGAGGTTAACATTTCAACAACAGCAGTTTTACAGTGGCTAATTTAAAATTATTTACTTGTAAATGTTTAATCTAGATATTTTCCACAACCCGTCTAGGATCTTATGAACTCATGAAAAGCTTGCCATTCTGCTTTTCAGACTAGTCCAGAATATACTGAGTGAACGTTACCATGGCCTTTCCCCAAAACCTGAATAACCAAGCCATAGAAATAATTTCTTTTGAACAAGAGTGGGTCTTCTCAAAGGACATCCAATTTTGATCTGAAAATTGCCATAGATGGAGAATCTGCCATGACCCTGTGTAAACTGATCCAATGGTTAATTATCCACTACTGAAGTGTACACATCGTTTCCAGTCTGAATTTGTTTAGTTTCAACTTCCAGCCATTGGACCCTGTTACACCTCTGCTAGATAGAAGATCCCATTAACAAATATTTGTTCCCCATATAGTTACTTATAGACTGTGATCAAGTCACCTTTTCTTTGTTCAGCTCAATAGACTGAATTCCTTGAGTCTATCCGTGTAAAGCAGATTTTAATCACTCTTGTGGCTCTGCTCCCTCTGCAATTTATCAACATCCTTCTTGAATTGCAGACACCAGAACTGGACATAGTATTTCAGTAGCAGTTGCAATAGGCCTTTTGGCTCCAGCCCTGGGAATTCATGTTCAACAGATTATCCACCATAGCACCTGAAACTTTCTTAGAGTCACTGCTTCTCAGGATAGAGTACCCCATCTTGTAAGTATAGCCTGCATTTTGTATTCCTTGATGTGTACATTTCTATTGAGCAGTACTAAAAATAAAGAACCCGTAGTGAGACAATTTCCCTGATGCAGAAGTTCTGGAAAAAGCAAAGCCAGCAACTCCTAGTGGAGCTTGCAAAGAAGAGTTGCACCTCTTACCGCAGTTATTAAACAAACAAACAAGAAAACCACGCAATAGTTAAATTATTCCCCGTGTTCCCCCAAAATCATACAAATGTATGAATGGTAAATAAAATGCACTCTAAAGGAGTCTGGAAAGTCACAATCAAGGATGCTGAAGAAGGTTGAGAGAAATTTCAGGCCGTTTCTTAGCTGATCAGCCTGAGAGGAAAAACGGCAGCTCAGAGTGACAAGGCAGGTGAAATGTTCACAGGGCTCCTCAGAGTGGCCTATTATCACCTCACGGCTCCTCAGGCACACATTTGATGGGCCAAGGGAAGCAACAGCTTTTGATGCTCAGGGCAAAACCTTTGAAAAGATAAGCACATTGAAGCATATAAAATTGTTGTTCACTTCAACTATTCTGCTAAGGCTAGAAAAAAAAAATCTTGACCCAGATGTGACAGGAACAGAAAGCAACTTGGAGCACGGGCTCAAAGAGGCAGAGGAAGTCTTTAGCTAGGAGCCTATAAACCACGTGGCTCGTGGGGTGTCCCAAGGTGATGGGATCCTTTAAGAAGTCTTCTCTGTCAAAACAAAACAACTGCAACAACATTGCCTACAGAACAACACGTAGCAGCGCAAAGCCCTTGTTTAGTGTGCCCTCTCCTGGGAAGGAAATTGTCTGGGGAGTGAATGGCAGAGCTGCTTCTTGGCAGGAAAGAAGAGAATTGAGGACTCAGCAGAGGCACCTTCCAGGCTGGCAAGGACCCGTGCCAATGTATCATTCTGCCTCCCCCTGAAGCAGCCATCTCACTCCATTCTTCAGAAATCCTCCTTTTAAGCTAGTAGTGCTGGGTATAATGGCTGGTTTAACTACCCCCAATTCCAATACATGGGTTATCCACTTAATTCACCACTCAGATAAAACCAAACTGACTCTAGCAGAAGTAATCCCATATGCTGTGGGTATGACTCAGTCTGGAGGGAGAGAAAGAATCATAATGGTTTAAAATAATGGGGCAACAAATTACTACTCACCATTCGGGTGGACCTAATCCCCTCAGTTGTCACTGGGAAGAGGTGAAGTCTCCTTCGCATGCAGTCTTAGACACTCCAGCAAAGGGAGGACCAGCACTCGTCTACGCAGGGCAGGACATACCATTCCTTTATTCATGCAGGATTCTTTTTATTATTACCTGAGAAACCGAGCAAATCAGAGCTCCTTGTCAGGTGAATTTGTAGGCTGAGTGAAAACAAAAGTGTTTGCAAAAAATAAGTCTCACGTTTGATATAGAAAACAAGGCTAAAATATTTGATTCAACATTAGAGCTGGTCAAGACTCCAGAATTCCTGGCCCACTGGAAATTCTGATATTTCCACCTTGGTTTTCATCTTGCATTGAAACATTTCATTCTGTCTCAGCTCAGCATCAAATTACATCTACCCAAGAGGCCTGAGTGCCTCATGGGAGTTGAAGTTCAGGGGCATCACACCTCCATTCTCCTCTATGGGCTTTGATCGCTGACTGTCCCATGATGTGTACAGTTATAGGACTCTTATGATGCAGAGCAGTAGTTCCCTAAAGGGGAGGCCACAGTTCCAGCTTAGGAGATAGTGTGGACAGAGAGACCAGCCAGAGAGTAGACTGGTGCCCATGAGGCACCTGAACAGCTTAGGTTCATACATTAATATTGTACTGAATGAAAACAATTTCAGACTTGATTTCTCATGTGTCTAATTACTTTCATGGGAAGTAGGAAGCCAAAGCAAGGAAGCGGCAGTCCTCTCCGGGAATAGACAACATGCACTGCCAATAACAGTCATTACTCAGCATGGACGGGCATGGCTTTAACACACACAGAATAGCTGAAAGCTCCCCCAGCACCCCCAAAACCTCATTGAACAGCACTGGCAAAATCTAAGCAGAGAGACTCTGATCTAGAGTAAACAGTGCATACACTGAAGAATTTGACATAACAGGCCAGATTCTCAACTGGGTAAGTTTCCACAGTCCTGCTGAAGTCAATGTAGCGATGCCAATTTACACCAACTGAAGAGATGGCCAATTAATTCTGGGAGTGATAAAGAAATGAGGAATGAAGGGGTGGCACTTTTCTGAAAGCCTATTTTTAGTATTTACACTGCTTATTACTCCCAAGTCAATGAAGTATCAGGCCACACAAACAATCTCGGACATAAAATATAGCATAATCCTATTTTGCCAACATTGCACATGAAACAAAGAAAAAAAAAAGAAGAGAAAAATAGATTCTTCTAATCCGTTGCTTGGTCTAGATTTCCTTGCAATTTAAAAACCCAGTGACACTTGTGGTATGGAAATACAGATGGGCTGTGCTCAGGCAAAGGAGGGATTAATTGTAATTGCCGACTTTTTCTGAGCACATTTAACAAAGTAGCAGCCGCATGCTGCCTTATTCCATGAATCCAGGAGATTGTGAGAGCAGGCAGTGTTATATTACTCCTAGGTGGGAATGAAATCATGTGGGAACTGCAAGCGTGGTTCACGGAGAAAAATTACCATTTTATATTTATTACTTTGGCTGGCTTAAGTGCCACAGGAATAGACTCACTAATGCATTTGAGGGCAATTCCCCAACACTTTGACTCTGTTGCTTTGTAAACTATTTTTAGGGAATGTCTCGGAAGGCATTTAAAGGCACACGCCATCCAATTTTTAAAGGTTATTTTGGTGGTTTGTCAGAATGATACCAATAGCACAATACATCTCCCCAGATTACACAGCTATTCTGAATTCAGCTAAGAAATCCATATGTTGGGGAAAAAACAAAACACAAACACTTTTCTTTTTCCTCATACATCTTCTGTTCCCTAAAACAGCTTATATCTTCAATAAGATATTATTCTGACTGGCAGCTTTTAAACTGGTAATTGTACAATTTAGATGGCTTGGGAATGATTCCTGCTATTTTTTTAAAGTATTACTTTAATGAATATAGAGGCTTGAACATATATAACAACTGCATAATTAATCCAGAAATTCACATTGTCTTTTCTGAAAGGGCATCTAATAAAAAACTATGCCCTTTTCATATAAGAACAAGGTGTGGGTGTATGGGGTGGGAGAGGGGTTACTTCCCCTTCCTGAGTCTTCAAATACTTGACTACAGTACACTATTCAGCATATAGTTCCCTCTTTGTCTTGCAGATTGATTTGCTTTTCCAGCACAAAGGTCTATCTTTCAGCTGTCGAATCCATACTGTAGGTCAATCTTCAAACTGGATAGCCAGCACAGGGCAACAGCATGCTTCCTGTTTATGCCATAATAACCCTATCCTGAACTCACCAGATGCTAAGGTTGAAAGCTGAGGGCTTTATTGGCCCAGGATGTTTAACGACCACTTGAAGGTGCTTCCTGTTTATTTTAGTAGTTTATTTTATCGTTAACAACTGAATTCTGGAGTGGATAAACTGCCAGGTTAGAGAGCAAGGAGTTTAGCAAGTAAGCTCAAAGGTTGAAATTCAAACCTGCCATAAAGACAATATTCCAGATATGCACATTAGTAATCAAAAAGTAGCTTACAACTCAACCAACTCACAACTAAAGTAGCTTGTATTTCCTCCTTTACCGATCTCATTTAAAAAACCCACAATTCCATAACTCAAAATCATTTTCTGTGAAGAATTTGGTTACTCTTCCACTTAAATCTCCTTATGCATTTCTTCCCTGCCATACTGCAGAAGGAAGTGTAAAATGTGAGTAGTTCATCATGAAGTTATTTTTATTCTAATTCAAAGAGAGAAACACATCTAAGACTATCGTTATTCTAGGAAATTTTAACCAGTAAAGATCATCAGCCAGACAGTTGTATTGACATGGCTGCATTAAAAAAAAAAAAGTTTCACATTTTTTTCTCCTTCTGTCAGCTTGGTGAGAAGAAAAGCCCAGCACCAGGTTCCTATGATGAAGGAAGTCTGGGAGCACCGATAAAGGGCACTGGACCTTCCTGCAGCAGATCTGGGGAGAATGAACTGGAGGCAATCTGAACACCTCTAAAAAACTTGGGGGAAAAAAGAGCAGCGGATAATCGGTTCCCTTTCCTGCCTGTATGGTTGCCAACTGTCCAATCACGCAAACCCAAACATTTTTGCTCCACCCCTTCCCCAAGCCCCTGACCCATGCCTTCTCCGAGGCCCCACCCCACTCACTCCATCCATCCCATTACCTCTGTTGGTCATGCTTTCCCATCCTCCCTCACTTTCACTGGGCTGGGGAAGGGGTTTGGGAGTGGATGTGGGCTCTGGGCTGGGGCCGAGGGGTTCAGAATGTGGGAGGGGGCCCCAGGCTGAGCCTGGGACAGGAGGTGTGGGGTACAGGAGCAGGTGTGGGGCGCAAGCTCTGGGAAGGAGTTTAGGTGTTCAAGGGAGCTCACAGGTGGGAGAGAGGCTGGGATGTAGGAGGGGGTGCAGGCTCTAGGAGGGGCTCAGGGCTGGGGCAGTGGATTGGAGTGCAGGAGGGGCTGAGGGATGTGGGCTCTGGAAGGGAAATTGGGTGCAGAAGTGGGCTCCGGGCTAGGACAGGGAGTTGGGGTATGGGAGGGGGTGAGGGCTCCGATCAGACGGTGCTTATCCCAGACAGCAGTGAAGTGGGGCTAAGGCAGGGTCCCTGCCTGACCCGGTTCCACACCACTCCTGGAAGCACTGACATATCCCTGCAGCCCCTGGTGGAGGGGCAGAGGTCTCCACTTGCTGCCCATATCCTGAGCACTGACTCCACAGATCCTATTGGCCCAAAACTGTGGCCAAGGGAAGCGGTGGGGATGGAGCCCATCTTAGCCCAGCTGTGCTGCTGCTCGGAAGCTTCCTGAAGTAAGCGGAGCCAGGAGGCTTCCTGGGTTGCCCCCTCCACATGCCGCTCCTGGTAGTGACCCACACATCGCTGCAGCCCCTGAGCTGGGTGGGGCACCACCCCCACAGCTCCCATTGGCTGCAGTTCCCAACCAATGAGAGCTGCAGAGTCAGTGCTCAGGTAGCATGAAGTGACTCTGAAGCTCCCATTGGGTCCTCTCCCAGGGGCCACAGGGACATGCCAGTTGCTTCTGAGAGCTGCACAGGGCCAGGGCAGGCTAGGAGCCTGCCTCAGCTCTGCTGTGCCACATCTGGGCTGAGGCCTAAAACCTCCCAGCTTGGCTTCAGTAGCCTCTGTGAGATAGAGCCCAATTCTTGGAGACTCCCGGCAAAACTGGTGGGTTGGCAACCCTACTCACCTGCCTTTCCTTTCCTAAGGAATCTATGAACTAAGGAATGTATCTAGTTTCTATCCCGTCCCACACAAAGGTAACCACACACTTGTATGCTGCCAGCCTCTCTTCCCAGCCAGGAAGGACTAATACCACACCCAGTCTTTTCAGGCACTTTCTTCAGAGCTCAGTCAACCTCTATCCCCTGACTTCAGCGGAGTTACACTGATTTACATCAATTAGTCTTAATATTGTTACATAATCAACTGCAGGAAAATCAGGCAAGACAGGGAATTGTTTATTCTAGTAAACCCTGATTTCAGTGGAGCTACCCAAGTTTGCCAACTGAGCACCTGGCCTCAGAATGGTTTTCATCTTCAGAGCACTTTAGAAACATTCACTGAATATTATTTAAGCCACAAAATACAGAACATTTTTTAGTTTCTTGGGGAAACATTTCTTGTTGCAGTTTCTTCTTCTTTATGAGGGACCTTCCTCACCTCCAGGGTGCCCCTCCTATTCGGACACTGTTGCAGGGGACTTTGCTTCTTGTATTCCCTCTAGTGGTCACTTCCTCAGCCATGATGACCAGTGCTCCCCTGGACTGCCTTAATGGGTCTTCTGTAGCTCTGGTGATGTCACACAACAGTCTGAGGGTTCAGGTGTAAACAAAGAATCATTTGCATCTTCTGGGCTCAATTCTGAAAAGAGAGGCTCTTTACTCGTCCTGGGCTTAACTTCAACTCTTCCTCCTCCCCAGGGGACTGATTTTCCCTGCAAGGAGTCCAAATACCATTTGTTTTAGCCTTCCACCACTCTTGTATTTCTATCTTATTCCCTGATGTTCATAGACCCTAGCTCATTCTTCATTCTATGGCCCCACCACAGCTGCTATCTCTGCTGCTGTAGCTCTACTTTCTAGCCACAGCCCATCCCCACTACTATCCCTTCCCAGGTAGGCAGGAACTCCCTACTCTTACTTCCAAGGCCAGGAGGCAATAAGTTAATCACCTCCCAGATGCAGAGCATAACTAATTGTTCTCTTCCAGGTGATGGCGTTTAAGCCTCCTCATAAACCCAGTTTTAAATTTCTGCCTGCATGGACAGAACTAACCCATCTTATAACCATATAAAAACACAAAGTAATGCCCTGGTAAATACCACTGTGAAGGTCACTGCATCCATAGTGTTAATGATCATAAGAAGCCAAATCCTTCTCACCTTGCTTATGCACATGGTGCTGTTGACTAGAATAGGATTATTCTAAGGAGAGCTGGGGTTAGTTCACGGTCTGTATCAGCTAAAAGAAGCAATGAAATAGGATGGTGTTATCTTTGATTTAACCATACACCCTTCTGACCCTTCCACTCTTACACCAAAACTGGCCCCTGATGTCAGCTGAGCACAAACTTTCCACTTTGGAGTCAGACATGTCACCATTGCACTATGGGCACCCACTCTGGAGCTTCTGATTGGAGTGGACAGATATTTACAGTTTACTGTCTCCTAACCTGCCAGTAAAAAGGTCAAAAACTCCATTTACTGATACTGTGTATAAAGGTGCATGGATGTGGCATCGAACCATGAGGATGGCATTCAGAGCCTGTTCTTTCATCCAATAGTCCGAAGGATTACAGCTTCTCTGGCCACATTTGTAAATGGCATGTTTAGACGTTCAATGCCAGGAGCAGGCATAGTAATTCCCAAAATACAAACACTTCACTCAAGGCCACCCCACCTCTTCTGAACTTAGCCAACAGAGGCAGGAATGAACACACTAGTCACAGCCGATCAACACAGTAAATTCAGACCCCTTAAAGATCAGCTATACAAAGCTCTTTAAAACATACATGCACAGAGCCAGTATAACACATTTCCCCCTCTACATGCAATTGATCAAAAGAGAAACTTTTTGTGAGAAAGGGTCAGTTCTGAAGAATTTCTTGCTTTCAATTTTTTTTTTAAAAGCCATTTGAAATTGTGAGAATGGGACAGTTCAACATTTTCTAAACACAAAGTTCCTTTGTTTGGTTCAAAATGACTTCTCATTTAGAAACTTAGCTTATGTAAAAATCTAAAATAAGCTGAAAAGCAAAAGAAACATTTCAAAATTCATGTTGTGATTGACCCAAACTTTTTTCCTACAATTTACAAAAGTTTTCTAAATTTTCATTCTGATCCAGGAAAGGAAAATAAATATCAGCTTCTTCCAGGAAAGGAAAAATATTATCTATCCGGCGCTAGTGCAGCTGCATTTAAACACATTCCCTCGCAAAGGCTCAGCCAGAAAGGATATTGGCAGTGGCCAGTGTAGCTCAGGTAGGACCGTATTAAACAAAATTGAAGCCACCTGGTTCAATGATAGGTTTTGGCAAGATTCTACTCTTTGCCTTAACTTCTTTTAGTGAAAAGAGAACCTTTACAGTGATGGCAGCTTCTCACTTTCATCACTTACTCCCAGTTAGCTAAATAATTGGTTTTAGTGAGAGCTTTCTTGTACTGAGACTGACATCTGGACTGCCTGAGCAAGCAGGCATTCTTGATGCCAGCCTATATGGGAAAACTGAAGCATTGCTTCTCACCTATGTCATTTAGTTCCAGTCAGGAGGTTCCTTCTGTTTGTGAATCTAAGGTTAGTCAATGTCAATACCTGGTTTTGCCTATGACCTTCAAAGAAATAAGAAGACTGGTTTGAACTTTTTTTTTATCCACACATAATTTAAACACAGCTTACTGAGAAAAGCTTGAACAATTTTCTGAAATGGAAAAAGCAAGCAATTAAAAACCAAACCAATTCACATTGCTTCAAATGTTTTTCTTTGATAAAGTACAAGCATTAAAAGAAGAGTCTGCCCTGAATTGAAACAAAGGCTGAGAAACTTCATGCTTTAAAAGGTCTTCTGGGAAAGATAAGAGTTAGAAATAAGGCTTAACACCTAACTGTCATTCAGCCCTAATTATGTGATCTTCTTTGACTCCACAGGAAGTCAGTCGTGCACAGGGTAGAACACCTAAGTACGGATCAGAGAATTGTAGGGTTATTTGTCCATGGCTTGCGGACATTTTGTTCTTACATTGACAACCTCCCTTTTCAGTTTGCTTATTTAAACCAAAGCCTGTGAAGCAAAACCTAAATGGTGCTGACACTGTTACTAGCTAGCTGTGCATTTAGCATTTCCTGGTCCAATCCTTCACTGTTTTCTTATGTGCCTTCCTTCTCACACACCATGTTGTGCATCTGGCGTTGTGTTTTACCAAGGATTTACAGCCAGCCACCAGACAAACTTTTTTTGAACATAAAAAAATAAAAGCACCTCATCAAGCTGGCTTTAAACCAGTAACCTATGAAAATCCCTTAAAGCTCATTATAGGCCTCCATTCTAGTAAACAAGATCTTGAATGGCTCATTTTGATTCCTGGAGACAAGCTGATACATCTGTCAATGAAAGCTACAACCAAGTCATTCAAGGACTAATAGTGAGTGTCTACCTTGCAAGAGCACAGGTGAAGGAAACTGATTGGTCAGTTTGTATAATTCTAAATTGCTAACTATAACCTTTCTTCCTGCAGTTCTAAAGTGTAAGTGTCTCAAAGCCATTTTTTTCTCCATCAAGCCACTTATGAAACTGGATTTCTTTCACTCTGTGAGTTTTAAAGGGCTTATTTGCCATAATCTGAAACACTAATGAAGATCTTACTACAACTACTTCTCTTTGATCAGTGGAATTCAACTCCAACCATTAAACGGAAAACCTACATAAGTATCCCTTCAGCCCCTTCATTGCCACCCTCTGGCAAGTTACTGAGCTGTAACTGACTGGGAGAATTAAGGGGCATTTCTTACAAACAACAGGAAGAAGTCCTGTGGCTCATGTAGTATCTGATTCATGACTCACTAAGTGAGTGCGCTGGTGAAAGTTCAATCCCTTTCATTAGGCCAATTTCCTATTTTCTTACAGCACAGTCTAACTAGTACAATCAATCACAATGAAGCAACCCCTAACAGACCTGTTTTCCATAGCCTGCAATGAGGTGGAGGGAAAAAGAGGAGGAGATATGCAAGACCTCAGTCCACTCAAGACTCACATAAAACATCCCACCAATCAAACAGAGGCATTAAACCTTCCTGTACTTCAATGCCATGATACCCCCTCACTAGGCACTTCCAATTAAACAGATTTAAGGGGCTCCTATCTATCAGTGACAACAAGACAAGTGACTTAAAATATGGAGAGAATGAAATCAGTTGCACTGGGGGATGCTTCTGAGACCAGAACCGATAGAATAGCTGTGGGGAAAACCTACCAGTGACACAGTCTCTCTGAGACCACACAGATAACAAAGCTTGATGGCTTTGTCTCAGAAAGAGAAGATGAATCAGGGAGGAATACAGCTGACAATAAAAACACCCACCAAAATTCCCACAGTGGCATATTTTAACAGGGCAAGAGAGGAAGGTATGTAGTAAAAATGCCAGTATGTGTAAGCAGCATAGCTAATGCTAGCACACACAGTGTAGATGGTCAGAATTTTATTTCAGAGAATTGTACTGTAAATCAGATAGAAAATTAGTGTTTACAAAAGGATCTACATAACAGAAAAAGAGCCTGCCATTTTCATGGGAGTCTTTTAGAACCAATAGGAAATACCTACTATAAAATATTGGCCATTGTGTGGTCTTTTAGGAATTTTAGTAGTTTGCAAACTACAATCACAAGAAGAAGAAGTTGAAAGGATGTTAGTTGTTTTGCTTTCAGGAAGATGAAGGGTTTCTCTGCCCCCCTCTCCCTCCTACGTGGTTGGAGAATAAAAATCAACATTAAATAGGTTGGAAGGAAAAGCTTAAATGTAGATGAAACAGGAAAAAAAGGACCTAATACACTAAAGGCCTAATCCTGTAAACACAGACCTTGAAGTAGTTCCCACAGCACTTCTTACCTGAGCAATGTTACTAACATCCTTCCGGGTTTGCAGGATTGAGACCTTAATGGGGTGTTGAAGAGCTAGGACAGGTAAGAGCTAAGTTGCTAACAACAATGATAACTTGACTATGGTGCCCACTCTCATATGTTTTATTATGGGTATACATTTTACTCATTTACAGTTCAGATTAGATTGATGGCGGGTAGGGCCAGATTTTGTTACCCTTATTCATGTTAGTAGTAGTTTAGTGGATGAGCAGACCCATTAATTTTAATGGGGCCATTCAGGGAGTAAGGTACTATTCAGTGTGAATAAGGATGGAAGATTCTAGCATTAAATGAACTAAAATGTTTACGTGAAACCTTTTTTGGCTGAAAACTCTATATTTGTATTGATTCAAACAATTTCCAAAAATATCAAAAGGTTTTGTTTTCTAATGAAAGCATTTTGATTCAAGACATCATTCCGTTTCTGTAATTTTTTAAAATAAAATGTTTTAAAAGTCCAAAATAAAAGGAAACATTTTCATTTCAGTTCAAATGAAAGATTGTTTGACTTGAAACTTTTTATTTAAATGTTTTCAGTTCAGCCATCAAATTAAAAAAAAAAAGTCAGTTATTTCCACAGATCTAAAATGAACTGCTATAAACAGAATATATTTAGAAAGTCCTTAGTACTTACATGTAAAGCTAAATAGTGTATTACTTGGAAACACACAATAAAGTTCAGATTGTTAATTACCACATTTTCTTCAAGGCTTGTACATGACTATAGGCAACATAAAAATATCACTTAAATTACTGTACCAAGACTTACTTTCCTTTTTTATGTAAATTCATCGCCTGTAAAAGGTGCTGGATTGACAGAAAGAGAAAAAAAATGTAGAAAATGTGTGTGATAATCAAAAGGAGTTTTGATCAAATGTTGTTCAAGCTCCATTGAAGGCAAAGGAACCATGGTGATTTTCCCCAGCGTTGGTTCCAAACTCCTATTTTATGTATTTGTCCAAATGTGTCAAAAGTTGTTTAACTTAAGGATCTGTGTGACCTTACAATATATTTACTACCTGACTGAAGTAATCTCTCAAAAGCTTTGAGCAGTTGTGAGGGACCAGAGTGTGGACAACCTGGCCTAGCTGGCACTGATAGGTTGGTGTTAGCAAGTCAAGGACAGCCACCAGCCTTTTTCACAACTGATTCACATTCAATTTATGATCTACGATAACCCCAAGATCTTTTTTTCAGCAGTACCACCACCTAGCCAGTCATTCCCCTTTTTGTAGTTGTGTGTGTGATTTTCCTTCTTAAGTGCAGTACTTTATGAGTACTATACACATGATCTCATTGGTAATGGATCAATGCTTCATGTGGTGCTTGGGGCACAGTAGCTGTGACATCTCTATATAGATAATACTTTTAGTGGTATTTGATACTGCTATGTGCTTTTGTTTTCTCTCAGATTTAACTGGCTCTAGAGCGGTTTCTTATACTTCTAAAAATTAAGCATTTTATAACCACCTCTCAAGTTTGACTAATGACTTCATATTACAGTATTTACCACCTGTAGGTGATCCAATTTTGTTATTGTTTTGTAAAAGGAGTTGGGTTGTGGAAGACTCAGTCCCAATACTTACTACCAGGAGCAGTGCTTGCTACTCTGAGTAGTTCCAATGAAATCATTGGGACTGTTCACAAGAGCTGAGAGAATAATTGATTTTTTTGGCTCAGGAGCCAAAACTGGGAGGTGGAGTAGGGGAATCATTTCATTTTGAACCAAAACTGATTTTTTTTCAGGTTTTTCTTGAGATAACAAGAAGCCCCTAATTTTTTTGTGCTGGGTTGAGAAACACAAAACTAAACAAAATGTTTTGCATGTTATCATTTAGTTTCTGGGGTATTTTTCAATCAAGAATTTTTTGTGTTGGTTTTGTTTCATACTCAAGTGTTTTTCACCCTTTTTCTGTCTGTGTGTGTTTTAATACAAATATAGCAACATTTGATAATAAAATATTTCAAAATGAAAAGTCAATACATTTTGCTTTCAAAATGGTAAGAATGAACTGTTTCAACTTAAAAAAAATATGCCCTCTTTTTCTGACAGGAACTATATATACACCAATTTGTCCAAAATCTACAAACAGCTTGAATGCTTCCCCCCCCCCCCCCCCAAGGCTTATTTTGGAAAATGTATTATTTGCCAAAAAATTTCACACAACTTATTCACCATTGGCCTAATCCAAATCCCATTGAAATCAACTAACAGCCCCCCCCCCTTCACCTTAACCAAAGTAGGTCCTATAACAGGCACGGCACATGGGGGTAAGTATAGGCAGGACAAAGCCCTTAATTAGTTCGGTCACACACAAAATACTTTGAGAAATATCACAATTTTTCCTTACTACATGGACGATAGAAAACATGTTGCTGTGTATAATCAGCATCCCCTAAGATCTGCAGAGTTATGACAGGGCTGAGGAGAGAGTATCCTGAGGCCACACAAAGAAAATGTGCTGGCAATGATCAGATCAAATGTAGTGCTATAACTAGAGAATAAATTGGAGTTGGAATGATAATGCCACAATAGAAGGATGTGGTGAAATTACAACATACAGCTGAATGGCAGGAAATATAAACATTATAGGATCAAGATTACTAATGCCATAGAACAAGTAAATTTTCGACGAAACTGAGGAATTCTCAACTATTGGTAGCACGTTGCAATAGAGAAATCATATGTACAAGAGATGGAGGGTGATTTTTCTCTCTTATCTCTGCTCTCTCTGGATTAACTCTAAGCTACATAGAAAGAGACTAAAAAATATAAATAGTATATACCCAGAAATGAGAAACCATGTTTGAATATTTGTATTGCATCCATTTTCAGAGTTCACGATGTGAGTATCAGTACGACAGAAGAAGAACAAAGAGATTAGAAAACTGATTAAATTGCTTAGGCATCATTATCACTTTACTAGATACTGCTGTTTGTGTGTAATGTTTTAACACCAAATGCACTTTAAATTCAGTTGCAGGATGTACTGCACTAGAAACACCGCACTACCTTTCCTTCTACCTAAGGAGCTCCTTTGGCACTTGAGAGTTTTAAAGACAAGCAGTTTCGCATATTGTGGGATCCCCAAAGACGGCCCAAGATGCTGGTTGGTTCTGTCTCTTACTGAAGTTCAATGAAGATATATTGAAGGAAATTTATATGCAATGTGAAAATATTGATTTCTTTTCCTTGTTCGTTGGGCATCAAGACCTTCTACTGTGAACAATGCTCCTTTCTCACCGCATTTATTCAATGTTAGTTTTAAGGACATGAGCTTGTTTTGTAAGCAAATAACTCAAAATAATATAAAGATCAGAGGGGGAAAACTCCCCTGTCTAGCACAGTGCACAGTTACTCATAGCTGCGACTGGGGTATTTGCTATGTGATGCTACTTTGCCTGTATAGTGTCACTATAGAACACGAACAGAAAGGAGGTCAGGCTCACCAGGAGTCTGAACACTTTCAGGGTGCACTGCAAAACTCTGCTTTTGGACAGATCCTTTCTACAATCACCAGATCCTTGCAGGAGGAAAGGAGGGAAGAAAACATCTGCACAAAAAATTACAGCCTCTCTATGGCAGAAGTTAAAAGAAACCGTGATCCATGGGGGCTCTAGTTAAGCAGGTCTGATTTACATGGGATGCACTAGGGTGATGGATGCTTCAGCAAAATCCTAAAACAGACAAAATCCCAGGCGGAAATAAAGTCCAATATTTCTGATCCATATCAGTCTGCCAATGTACTCAGGTGTAAGACTTCCTTTGAGTTGATGGGAGTTGTACTTTTGGATTGGAGACACACTGCAGCCCTATGTTATGTCAAGATTGGATGCCTTTCTGGAAAATCTGCATAATTAATTACCCGTTATTGGGATCATAATATCCCAATCATCCAGGAGTAACTGGATGATATGCTATGGCCGGTGATATATAGGGGAGGTAAGACTAGAGGTCATAAAGACCCTTTGTTGCCTTAGTCTATAAGTTCTAGTTTGTAATATTTTTGTACATTTCTTGTATTTTATTTATTCTAATTCTCTCCCACAAGCACTTGCTACATCACTCTGAAAGGAATCTCCTAGCCAAAGGAAACAAAACAAAGGAGCTTGTGCTGGGTTCCCCATCCGGAATGCCACCTGATGTGCTGGGGTCTCTCTGAGCCCACCTGTTCCACCAGCCTGGGCTTCTTCACCCTGTTTATGCTGTGTGAGGCCCTGAAGCCTTTGCTGGCAAACACACAGGTAAGGCCACACCCAGGTGCAGACACAGACTGAAGTCAGCTCTGTATGAGAGGGTTCAGCTTGGAGATTCACCCAGCACTCATGTGCACACCCCCTTTGGGGAGTAAGCCCAAAGTAATATTGTATTGCCCTATATAGAAAGTTCTGCACAGCGCAAGCTCATCAAAATTTGCTCTCTCCCTCAATGTGAAGAGAGATATGCACAGTGTGACTTCCTCCTCTCCCACCCCCCGATATGAATTTCACAAACTGGGTTATGTTACAAACAAGCAATAAGTTTAACATCTACAATAGGTCAATTTTAAGTGATTATAAGGGATAGCAAAGAGATCAAAGCAGATTACTTTAGTAAATAAACCAAGCCCACAAACTGAGCTTAACGCACTAGATAGGTAAGATATAAATGAGTTCTCACCCTGAGTGATAAACCAGCTGGCAGATTCTTAAGACACAAGTTGCCTTGGCTTGCCCAGGTTTTCATACACAGGCTAAAAATCCTTCTAGCCTGGGACCATCACTTCCCACAGTTCAGTCTTTGCTCCTCAGGTTTTTCCAGGTGTGTTGTTGCAGGGAGGGTGAGGTGCCCCCATAATGGCATTCCCCCCTTTTATATCTTCTCCCCACTTGCTGGAAAACTCTTTTGCTGTGACCTAGTCAGACCATGCCCATTGTGCAGTGCTATCTCTGAGGAGTTTCTATTGGACACAATTTCTGGGGTAATCCTTCTGCTTATGTGCATTTCCTCAATAAGCCATTAACATCGTTTGGCCTTTTTACTGTCGTACCAGAAAGGCTGCTTGTGGGTGTTTTCAACATGTACATAGCCAAACTTCATAACTCCACATACGACAACAACACATACAATCCAAGGAGATATTACTGGCTAGCAGATCAAAATGTCAGGAAGTCAGAGAGAATTCAAATGACATTAGACATGATTTCTGAGCCACTTAAAAAAAATATCTATATACTCATAGGGTTGCATTTTCCTCCATAGAAGACTTTTAGAATGACACCGCACAAGGCATACTTTGTATAAGTAACATATCATAACTACATGACAGTGGTGAATATTGGGGTGTCGGGTGGAACATAGCTCTCAACACTCTGCGCACACACACACACAATTTTAGTGCACTACAAAACCAGAATCAGAAAAGAATGTATCCTACAGGCATATGTTCAATGTTTTGGTAAAGACAGGTGCTGCATGAAACTCAGCAGCCCCTAGCTGCACACAATGGATAAGGCTGCGAGTCTGTCATGGAGGTCATGGATTCTGTGACTCTCTGGGACCTCCATGACTTCTGCTGCAGTGGGTGCAGATGGCCTGGGGGCTGCCAGAACAACATGGGCAGCTCCTGGGCCAGCTGCTGAGGCAGTCTTGGCCACCGTGCCTCCTCCTCCCAGCAGCAGCGGTGGTCTGGGGCTGCCCTGCCCTCTGCCCCCCATAAGCAGCAGGAGCCCAGGTTGGACGCTGCTGCCCATCCCCCTCCAGAACCAGTGGAGGTCTTAGGCTGCATGTCACTGCCTCCCCCCATCCAGAGCACCCACAGAACCCCAGGCCACCCCCTGCCCCAGAGCACCCAAGACTTAGTCAGGGGCACATAGTACAAGTCGTGGACAGGTCACAGGCCATAAATTTTTGGTTACTGCCCGTGACCTGTCCATGACTTGTACTAAAAATACCCATGACTAAAATGTCATCTTAACAATGGGCCTTGAGGCTGAAGAGTTCAATAAAACTCATTTTAATCTCTAAAATACAAATCCACATATTATATCTACCACATAGTTTCCACATTGTTCAATGTTTTTTTTCTCCTTCTATATGGAATGCTGCTTGTTTCAAAATGTCAGGAAGTCAGAGAGAATTCAAATGACATTAGACATGATTTCTGAGCCACTTAAAAAAAAAATCTATATACTCATAGGGTGGCATTTTCCTCCATAGAAGAGTTTGATTAGACAGCAGCCGGGTGCACCTGGCGACACGCATATATCCAGAAGGTGAGTAAATGGATGAACCCAAAATTGGACAGGAAACCTTTTCCAAGAGTTCCGGCTCCTCTCTCTATTGCATACCCAATGAAATTCCATCTCAAAAAGTCAGAGCATTTAGATAATTTATAACATAACATGAACCCCTCAGGCAACACAGTAGTATCTAGCTCATTCCTGAAATCCATGTTTCACGTTGTCAACAGTGCATCCTGATCACAAAATGTAACAATGCATCAGCATCTGTGAAAAATGCCGGCAAATTATTCCAAAGTCAACCTCAAGGAAAAAACGTGAAATAAGGTTAAAGGTGTTGCCGAAAAGGACATCTAGGGGGATCGGAGCTGGAAAACGGAGGTTGAGACGGTGGCCTTCACACATTGCAAAATGTAAAAATGAACAGAGCAACTATAGAATTAATAATTAAAATTAAATTAAAAAGTGGTGGAAGTGAAGGCCAAGGGAGTATTCTTAGTTTATAAATGTTTTATTATTTTTGATCTATTACAGAGGCGGAGAAGGCTGTGAATACAGAAATAAGCGTGTAAGTGAAATAGCTGGAACTGCGGTTTACTAGTAGCAATACAGGACGTAAACCACCATAAATTTAATAATTAACGCAGTAATAGATTAAAACCACAAATAGGTAACCAGGAATATGTTTAAACAACAGTATAAGCAGGAATCCAAAATAATTTAAAAAATACAGCCCAGGAGCCAGATTCTTATGTCATCATGGGCATGCCTGCAGACATTATATGGGACTTACCCTGCCGGAACTGAACCGAGATTCTGACCCTGACAGGTTCAGCTGTAACTCCAAATTTCTCAGCTTTTATAAGTCCAAGCAAAGACTTTCTGAAGAACTAAGCAGTATTTTAGGAAGCCTGAAAGGGGACTTTTAGTCCAATTTTCAGAAGGGTAAGGAGAAAAACCTTTGAAAAATTCCCTAACTGTATAGAGGTGCATGATAGGCCTTACTGTCGTCAAAGGGCAATAGCTCATTGATAATATAGGGTTACATTGAAGCATTTAGCTACTGCCCTGACTGGACAGGATTCCCTCCAGGAAAGAATCAGAGAGGTAGCTGTGTTAGTCTGGAATTGCAGAAGTGACAGAGAGTCCTGTGTCGGATGCATCCGACAAAGTGGGTATTAGCCCATGAAAGCTTAATGCTTCAATACTTTAGTTAGTCTTTAAGGTGCCACAGGACTCTGTCACTCCTCCAGGAAAGAGTTCCTCCCTGAATATAATCCTTCCCTGAGCAGCCTCATATGTGCGCTGCACCAGCCTTACAGCAAATTCTGCCATGGTGGCAGCAAGGTAGTATAGGAAGGGGGAGCAGAGATGCTGGCCAAAGTATTCTCTTAAAAAGAAACCTGCTGGTGCCAGACTTGAGTCTAGAAGGTGTACCTGGACACTGTGCTCAGGGTACGCTTTGCTTCTCCTCTGAGCAGAGACAACATATGCGCTGTCCATTGCCAGGTACTATTTGCTGCCACTAGCCAAATACATACCAGCGCAGTGAGGAGACCTAGACAGACTTCTCCTGAACACCACATGCCTCGCCGTAAGGCCTTTCTCCATGCACTCGTGAGAGCACCATGGAGAGATTCTGCCTGGCAGCTGAGAATTTATCACTCTTTGCAGGAGGTTTTGTGGCTATCTCCACCCTTCTCCTACCTGCTCCAGTATGAGCCTGAGTAGGATGCAGTTCTGAGACATCATCTGCCACGTTTAAGTCAAAAGCAAAAGCAGTTAGAAACAGAATGATAATGGTAATAACAACAGACGGTGAAATATTACTCCCCAGACACTGGAGTGCTTAGGAGCAGCCTTCATTTGCGTGGCCGCACGTCTTGCATTCAGGTCCTCAAAAAAATCACTCTCAAAAGGCACAAGTTTATCTCCAGCCTCATCATTCTTTGTAGGTACAAATAATACATTCCACACATTTAAAGTACAAGTTTTTCTGGTGATTGGTAAGGTATTGGCGGCTTGCTGAGGTCAGAAGCCAGGCTTGGTTTTTTTTAGTATGATTTTTCAGGAAAGGGATGCATGTGGGTATCTGTATGTTGAAAATGAATGTAAGTTCATTGAGGAGGTGGTGAGGCTGAGTGCACTGGGCACTTTGATTCTGGAGTGGTAAACCAGATGAACAGAGATTAGTTGTGATGTTAATCTTGCCTTTCCTGCCACCTCCCTGGATTTTTTCTTTTAGTGCATTGATAAGAAATACACATGAGCAGCCTCAGCTCAATAGTTACAGATTTTTCTGGAGTGGACTGGCCAAGTGGAATTTTCAATAAGTAAAGAATTTTTTACATTACATGACTGTAGATGCATTTTAGCTGAAATAATAATAGTAAAAAATCCAATTTTGACATGTACAAAAGCTGGGTTTATTACCACCTGGAGAGCAGATGAGTAGAGAAGTTGACACTGGTTGCAGAGTGACATTTTAGAATGGAAGAAAACCATGTTGCCAATTAATTCTAGCATTTGTATCCTGTAGTGTTTTTCCCCTCTAGTGCTTACTTAACATTCTTTGGACTATGCTCACAGCTGCAGCTTTGATTTGTGCCATTAGTAAACTTTTCTATCTTCAGTACAAAGAAATTTCTAACTTCCTTCATGGCTAATTCTTTCCAGGGCATTGTGATTATATGGTGTGATTTTGGAGTGCCAGTGAAATATAAAATTTCATCCCACTTGTCACTTTTGACCCTAGCCTCATTTCTTTACAAGTTTTTTTCTACATTAAATTGTCTAAGCTACTTATCATCCTGATCACCTGTTCTTCTTTGCCTCTTTGGATTCAGATTCACTCATCTTTGGCTTTAGCCAGCCAACCTTGTGTCTTCTATGTGTTCCCATCTCCAGCTCATTGATGTACTATATATCTGTCAACAAGACAGGGTCAACACTGATCTGTGTGATATTCCACTTGCAATTTCCCTCCCACACTACCTATAATCATGGACCATCTCCCTGGCTTCACACAAACCATTTTCACATGACAGTTTTTCAGTGACAATGCTATATTTATTTTATAGGTATTGCTAGGTCACTTAGTACTGTACAATCAGAATGTGTCATGCTCATTAATGAATGTATCTACTTCAAAAGTGTATTATGAGGGAAAGCATCATTATCCCCGTTTTACTGCTTAAGAAGTTGAAACATGAGGTGAAGGCAAATTTTCCATAAACTGATTTTGAGTGCTCAACTTGAGACACACAGGGTCTGATTTTCAGCTGTCCTCCACACCCACAGATCCCACTGACTCCAAAACAGAGGTGCATAGGTGGTAAATACCTCTGGACAATCAGGCCCAGACTGGTCACTTTTGAAAATTATGGACCAAATCACTTCCTCAACCTCCCCTTCCCACAATGGAATCTGTGGGAGAACCCCAGCCCCAAGCCTTCAAGTCCACCCTTATCCCTCCCTCAAGAAATCTTATGATCAAGGTATTTAGTCATCTTAACTCATTAATTCCACTCTTGAAATGCGATTATCTATGCCCTGGGTTGGAGATGTGAGGATCCCTATTTCCTTTCCACTCTGTGCTCTCAAAGGTCCCACTTTACAAGCAGTCATTTTCTCGTTCTGTGTAGTTCTTCTCCCATTGGATCCCACCAATACTACTTTTTGTCTGGACAGGAAAGATTGCTTTTGAGCCATGCAAAGCCTTCCTTCCCTCCAGAGACCAGGCACGTTACCCCGTTTGACCAAGAACTCAATCCAGATTTTCAGTCTTCCAGTTTAGTTAAGAGTTCCAAATTGGCCTCCACTGGTTATTTATTGTTTGAAAATCCAAAGAGTGGTAATTAGGAAAGTTGATGCAACAGAGGAAAAAAGTGTACATTAGCTATGACCACTCAGTGAGTGGACTTTTATTTAAGCCAGATGTAAGACACTTTAGGAGATAAAACCTTAAGTACCTGGCTGCGAACAGTTGAAATCATTTGCATGAGAAAGTAAGAAGATTAGACTAGATAAATGTTTTGAAAAGAGCTATGCAAAAGAAGTGCAGTAGACCATGCATTGTGTGCTGATATTCTAGGGTACTTTATGGAAGGATTTGAGGGTGAGCATATATACTGGTGTAGCTGCTATAAAGGAAGCTATTTCAGCTTGAAGAGCACTATGCAGAAAAGTAGGCATCATCAAATCCAGTCCAGCTTGTTACTGACAGTAAATTGTTACCTCCCAGAGAGATGTCCATATAAAGTGAATTGCCAGATGTCACAGTCCTGGCTGACCTCTTGTCAAGAATGCTTGCCAGGCAGCTCCGCTTGGACCCATATGCTGGATCCATATGCTTCTAAGCTCCCCTGGGTCTGTACAGGTCTCTGACTCTGGCAGCTTGGGCACAGTTTGTACCACTTCTAGGGAATGAGTCCAGCTGCCCTGGGCCTCAGGACCATTCCTGACCCCAGAGGTCTACAGCACCACACAACCCTCTAGAGCTGTACCCTTAGGGGTATTCCAGTTTAGAGTTTAATCCCTTGAGGGATATGTGATAGTTGAAGTAACACACATACCCCCCCCCCTTTTGCAAAGGGATTTCTAAACCAAATATACTTTAAACATACACAAAACACAAGAGATACACAGATCGAAGAAAAATAAACATCTGTATGCAATTTCCTCCCTCAGAGTCCTCACCACATTTGACTGTTCTTTGGGTTTTAGACAGTGCTGTCAGGGGCCCCATCCCCTTTCCTGGATCCAATTACTCTTTCCTTCCTCTTGCTCAGTCTTGTCTTCTTCTTCAAGTTAGAGAATCGGCTACTAAGAGTAGACTTTTTCCCTTTCATAACTTCCAGTGCCATCCATCACATGACCCTCCTGGTAAGCCTCAACCACCCTCGATCAGGTGATCAAGGTCCCCCATCAGGTGATCTGTTGCTTGGTTACCACCTAACTGAAGTCAAGGCTAGATAAAGTGGTTCTGCACAGTCATTCAGTGTTAATGACCCTTTATTACTTCACATTGTTTGCAGTGTGTTAACACTTCTTGACATTTCACTCCAAGGTAGAGGCAAAAGGCAACAGGGAAGGCACAGGCTAGTCGCACACTCAAAATGGTGTTCATAAATCAAAATGGAGATTGTGGTTTGATGTAGATACATAGACATTTACTAAATTGTCAGAATGATCGGTGTCTATTTCCTTGTGGAAACACGTTTATATCAGAAAAATCATTGAATGTTGATTGTAAATAGCACTCGATAGCAGTCTTAGCAGAGAAGTAAAGGACTAATCTCTGCTTTCATCACTAGAACTGGTCTTCTAGCAGATGATGGAGGGGGTATAGCCTGAGCAAGCTGCGCTAAACTGTACCAGGGATTGGGCAGGCCCCCAGCAGGGACTTGATTATAAGGGATGCAAAATGTAGCTTAAAAATACCCTTTCCCCCCCTTGCACCATCCTGTGCAGAATGTAGCTCAACCCAACCTCTACGCTGCAGAGTCTGTAAAGATATCATCGACACAGTAAACAAAAAGGAAAATATGAGCACTCTATCACAAAAATTAAGATGTTGACAACAAAATGAATCAAAGAACCAAAGTACATGAAGAGAAGAAACTCTTCAGTGTCTATATACCAGTGTGAAGAGTCTGGGTAACAAAGAGGAATTGGAAATGCTCATTTATGAGCATAAATTCAATCTAGTTGGTGGACAATTCATATGATTGGAATGTTAAATGCAATAGTTATAACCTATTTAGGAAGGGATGGAATCTCAAGCTCTGGATGTCTATAGTCTCCAATTGCCAGAAACTGGGAGAATGATGGGATGGATGCCTGTTCTGTTCATTCCCTCTGAAGCACCTGTCATTGACCACTGTTGGAAGACAGGATACTGATTTAGATGGACCATTGGTCTGACCCATTATGGCCATCCTGTTCTTAAGGACTGCAGGACTATAATTGTATTATATCCTCCTCTCCAGTTCTCGTTTCTGGTCATCAGTTTCAGAAAACAGTCCCCTTTGCAGTAGACTCCTAAGCTCATTGCTCTATAGAAAAGACAACATGAATATCTGTATCACCCTCCACAGATGTTTGTGTTGTTTTTTCTACAGAGCACCGCTAGGGGTCTCAGGCCAGTCAAAGAATCTCTGGTAGAGCAGCTCCAGGGCTTGCCAGGGGCCAAAACTATGGAGGCATATGGGTTCTACACGGAAGTTGCTGGATTCCTGGGAGATGCACCAAGTTCAGGATAGGTCTCTTTTGTAGAGGAGAAGCTCCCCCACTCTTCCTCTAATTCCCTCTACAAGTGCCTCCCCAACCTCTGATGGAACAACATGGAAAGAACCCTATGAGGCGATGGCTGAACAGGTTTCTTCCCCCAAAATTGCCCCAACAGACTACTCTGAAGGAGAGGACCATCCAGACCAACAGCATTCCTACCTATACATATGTTTGTTGAAAACCAGACTTTTTTCACTTGAGTAAAGTAGGATTTATAAACACTGGCAATTCCTCATGTCTGTCCCATGTTTCTGAGGAAGGGCCTTTCAATGATTCAGTGAGTTACTAACAGCATTCTATGAGTTGATAAAAAAATCATACTAAAAATGCAATTGTTTTTTTTGCCGTCACCAGGGTGTAGCAACGCTAATATTGGCATCAATTGTGATTTTCATGTTGTCAGTTGTTGGTATAAGCCCAATAAATATAGCTCATTGTATTGTTTTAGCTGAAGTTGCTTTGCAAACTGCAGCAAAGAGCAGGCATTAAGGTGCTAAAATTAGTTTGCACTGCAGTAGTAACAAATTAAAAATGGCATACTGTTACACCAAGCAATGTGCAGTGGTGCCAATTGATTTATGAGGTCAGGAGTGAAAGAATTTATCACCTGGCATTATCTCTGCCCAGATTTAATGCCTGCTCCGTCATCGATGCACAAAAAAATTATAGGAGTAGAGAAAGGTCTTTTCCAAAGACGAGAGCTGTTTACAAAAGAGTGTTCCTCTCTAAGACACCATCATAAAATAAGTCTCAATGGCCTAAATCTTGCAGCACACTGTGCAATCTTTATGGTGGTGATTTTTGTCTCCAGACAAATATTTTTAAATTTGTTGTCAAATGATGAGAAAGATTGTCATGTCACCTCCAGGCATGAGGAACCTATAAAGCTCTGGACAGTCTGGCATCTTCCCTCTCTCTGGGCAGCAAAGAATTAATGGCAGATTGAGTGCCTTTGCTGGAGTTCAGAACAACATGTTCAGCATTAACACAGTCTCCTTTCAAAAGCAACTACTCTGAAAGAATTGAAAATTACTTTGAGGCCAATTTAAGACGGCATGGGAGGAAAGAGGGGTAGTTTTGACTCACTAGAGACCTCATCACGCAAAAGAGTTAAGTTAAGTTTTAGTTATATACTTTAGCGCTAAAAAGAACTGCTAAACTTTACCTCAGAAGTGGCTGCATTTCAGTGGCAGATGAATAGAGCCATGTTTGTACAATTTGTTCAATGCCTTGAAATCTCCCTGGGTGAGACGTGCTGAGTCAAAGTCTCACCATCCCTTGTGGCATGACAGTATTTCAGCTGCTCTGCCCGTCATCCTTGGAACTTCAGTGGTCTACAGTGGTGGTGACTTGGCCTTCCAGCATGATCAAACTGTAGTTCTACCCATTCCAGGGTATCAGTGTCCCAAACTAGTAACGTGCACAAAATAATCGTAATAAACACATCTTCTGCCCTTCCTGGGCTCCTCTTCAGTCTCACTTCTTCCAGAGCAACAGCTCTAGGGCATCTCCCAGGAGTCTCTCAGCCAAACCCCAACAAAAGGCATTTGCACCCATCTTGGGCTTGAGCCTTTAATTCAATTTAGGTTCTCCTCAGTTCTTCACTCTTCTACAGAAAGCTGACCGCACAGGGCTGCTCCTTTGGAGTATTGCTTCATTTTAGAGTTCGATGACTGCAGTTAATGCCACTTCGGTAGCTTTCCTATAATTCTCTTTCCTTGGCTCCTCTCAGGCCCTTCCCACAGAGCGGGAACTCCAGACTACCTCCCTCCTTGGTCTCCATCCTCCAACTGTTCTGAACAACTTCCTTTGAACTCCTCCCTTAGCCTGATATACACTTCAGGTGTAACAAGGTGGAGTTAACAGCAGTCTTAGGCTTCAGTTATCCCCGTCTCAGCCAGTGTGGGTTTTATACATCCCATGTCATTTTAAACAAAGGAGTTTTATTATTATTATTCTAATTCTATTAAGGCAGCCGTTGGGCATAATGGTGTGTGCCTGTAATCCCAGCTACCTGGGAGGCTGAGGCTGGTGGATTGCTCAGGGGTTCTGGGCTGTGGTGTGCTATGCCGATCAGTTCCAGTGCCACTGACGTCCTGGCCAGTGGATGGCTGAAGAACCAGCTAGAACAGAGGTGGGCAAACTACAGCCTGCGGACCACATCCATCCTGCGGAACTGTCCCACCTGGCCCTTGAGCTCACACCCAGGGAGGCCATCCCCCCTCCACCACAGCCTCAGCTCATCATGCCACCAGCACTCTGGGCAGATGGGCTGCGAGCTCCTGCCAGGCATTGTGCCTCATGGCCGGCTCCGGACAGGCAGCACGGCTGCCAGACATGCTGCTCTGAGTGGTATGTTCTTAAATTAAACTGAAGTGTTGTGCTCCACAGGCATGAATTTAAATACATACCTATATGCAATGTTGAATCAGACCTAAATACCTCCAAACTTTGTGGAAGTCCACATGTAGACCTGAACTCTGCTATTAGCCACTCCATGAGGAGTCAAAACAAACCCTCCAGGCTGAACACACACAAACTTTGGGGGGAAAAATCACCTCAGGTTTTAGCCCCTCTCTAATTACAGGTAATACAGTGTAACGGGGTCTCCCTCTGCTTCCCCGCTTCCTTCAGCCCGCTGGCTGCCCAAATGAAGCTTCACAAGGCTTTACTGTGCAGCACCTGTGTCCCTTATTATTTACAATGCAGTGCCCACCACCAGTGTCAAGCTATATACAATAGAGGCTTACTTGGCTCCTCACAAACACTGTAGCCCTCAGCTGGGGGACTGACCTTACTCTGGTCATTCTTCCCACCTTCTGGCTCCTTCCAGCCTTTATAGCCTTCAGGCCAGCAGGTGTAGCCAATCCACAGGCCAGGCATCAGGCTCTCCCCAGCCCCAATCCATCTCCCCTGATTGGGGCTGGCTGAGCATGGGCTGATTAGGTGCCTTCTGCAGCAGCACCCTGCTACATACAGACATACTGAAGCACTGCCAATCGCAAACACCCACAGCTGTCTATCAGTATACAGTCATTCATCTGAAAATAATAATTTATTTTTAATTAAAAACTATTCAAAAATATTAAGGGACTTGAATATGGAGATTTTCTTTTCATTATTTTAAGCAGTCACATACCAAGGGCAGGCCCTACTTGAAGCTAAAGCAGTGTATTCCAAACTTTGAACATAAATTATACTATGGTCCAAGAGAGCATCATTTGTTAGGTCTTGATGTTAAAAAGCAAGATATATCCCAATCCAGCTAGCAGATCCTTGGCTCAAGGTGAATTTTGCTACTAAATCCAAATATCCTATGATAATATGTTAAAAACCTAATTGTCCCCTTCTTATTTGTACTCAAGGAACACATCACAGACAGTATTTTACATGGGAGATTATACCGCTCTCATGTGCAGCATGAACTGGGGGCCTAAACAGCTTCACAGGCACTAAGGCAGTTACAGAAAATGAAAATGCATGAACAAAATTCCAATCTGTTTCATTTAATAGATTTTTCTTTTAAAATGTGGTTACAGTCATTAGACAAATTCTGCATCAACTTTACACCTCACACACACCCAGTGGTGGCATTGGGTTTGCATCAGCACAGAATTGGGTCCCTTTTATATATCATTATTGAAGGCTTGTGGAAAATCCTGATGCACATGGAACCCCGGGGTCGTCCCTGTGTCTAGGAGCCAGAGGGAGATGCCAGCAGCTTCCCGGGAGGCTGGCAGAGCTGGGCAGTTAGCCTGCCTGTCTTCCTGTGGAAAGCCAACTGGACTTTTAACAGTCTGGTCAGCAGTGCTGACCGGATCCCTTTTCAACCGGGTTTCTGACTGAAAATTAGATGCCAGGCAACTCTAGTTATAGGAGATATCCTGGGGCTGCCCTGAAAGATGTTTGTCTTTTGTGAGCTAAAACAAAGTGTGCTACTCATGGCTCCCTATCCAAAGATGTTTGTGCTTTGTATCTGTTGCCAGCAGCACATGGATTCATGACACACTTCCTAGGTCAGAATACAAAGCTGTTTTAACGGGGAATGGTGGCATTATATCATACTAGGCCTGGAAAGGAAAAGTGAAATCAGATCCAAACGAAACGGGTGGGGGATTTAGAGACAAAGTATTGCACTGAACCCCTGAGGCTATGTCTACACTATGAGTTAGGGGCGATTCCCCTGCCTGTGTAAATATACTCACGCGAGCAGTCATTGAGCTAGTGTATGCATAAATAGCAGTGTAGCTGTGGTAGCATGAGTAGCCACTGTGGAGGTATGGCAGAGCGATGCAGAAAACAAACCTGCCTCATACCAGTGGGTATATACCTCTGTTACCACCTCCTCTTTACAAGTCACACTAGCAGGATGAAAGGCAGGCAGCATGGAGCCCCATTGGTCCAAAGGGAATTTGGGGAGGCTCATTTGCTCCCTCAGTGGCCCCAATGTTTCAGGTACTGTACAGGCATCATCTGTCTTCACCATGGTGCAGCTTGACCCCCTCGCTCAGTGCATGTGCCCAGTTCTGCCATTGTAACTGGGCCTTGAATAGGGAATGTAAAGGCGGCTCTTCGTGCTTTCCTCACACACCTGTCTAAAGATCCTGTCACTGAGATAGAGAGAATGTAACAACCCAAAGTAGAATTTGCCCACAACGGTGCAGTTGACAGTCCAGACATTGCAACAAGTGCCACATTTCCTACCATACCTGGCTTCCAAGGGAGAGGGGTATACATTACAATAATGGTGCCACGTCTTGCAGTCCTAACCTCATCTTCCTTAATAAAGCAAAACTCCCAGTGATTTTCACTTACCCAGGTCCCTGGTTTAAAACAACCTCAGAGTACAATGCCATCTACCACCATGCTAAGGTATTAGTTAAATACTGACAAACAGGCAGGAATGATTGCCAGCTACTGAACAAGCTATTAATATGAGTATATGCATAGAGTTGTACATAAATATAGATATATAAAATGGGTGCATCTCTGATTAAATATTGTGACGGATCGCTCTCTCACCCCTCTCAGGAACAGGCAGGGAACCCTTCTTTGCTCCAAACAGTGCTCTTTTATTAACAGTGCAGGACCCCACCACCAATATATACAGCTTTGTACAGTTCTTCAACTTACAGCTCTACAGCTCCCAGCTCTACAGACTCTATATAGTCCAGCTTACAGTTTACAACTCTAAATAGTTCTTAACACACAGCTCTGAATAGCTCAAACCACACCACACTCTATACCATCCCCACCACACTGGCCTTGCTTCCTGGCAGGCCTTTTATCCCCCTGAGGAGGCTGCCAGGTGTCACTCATCAAGCCTGAGCCCAGGTGGCTGATTAGGCTTCCTGCACCTGGGGTTTGCAGAGGCTTTTCTCCCTCTTAAAGGGCCGGCAGGCTGAGTCACGCCCACCCTGCCACACACCTCCCCCCTTAGCCTAGCCCCATCGGGCTGGCTCAGACCCTTCAATATTTTCCAATTATATTTAACAGGGCCCTCGAACCATTTCTCCTCATTTCTCTCACCATAGTAGCATGGTCCTGAGGCTTTGGGGTGTCATGCCCGGCTGTGGCAGAGAACCCCACTGCCTTCTTACTTTCTGCCCTTGCCTCTTTCACAGGCACCGCCTGGGCAGGGGGTTGTGATACTTTGCCCCCCTGCTTTTTGGGGGGGAGCCTTGTCCACTCCTCACACTGCAGGCAGTAGGGTGGAACTGACCATCCCTCTGCCTCAGTTTCCCCCAAGCTCTCACAGGGGCCCAGGGCCTCCTCTGTGGAGCTTACCTCCTGCTCTGGCCTCAGCCCTTCCTGGCTGTCTAGGTCCTTCGCAGGGTTAGTGGGCTGAGACCCGCCCCTTCTCTCGGCCGAACCCCCCGTACGGGTTCGCACGCTCAGCCTTGGGGCAGCCCGGGGCCTCATACCTCCCACCGGGCCCCAGTCCCGCCCAATGATTACGGGGCACGGCAACCCCTCCGGCACCCCGACCCGCTTCCAGCGGAATCGTCTGCTGATTTCTAGGGGGACCTGGGCCACCCGACAGGTCTTCCTGTCCCCATGGACACACTGTAAGTCCATGGTAGCCCCCAGAATTAGCCACTCAGGGCGTACCAATGCTCTACGGACGAGCGTACAGGGGGAGGCTGAGTCCACTACCCCCGGTTGGGACTTCCTCCCCACCTGCACCCGCAGGGTGGGCACCCCCTTCCGCGGCTTCCACCCCCAAACCTCAGTCCACCCACACCAATCGGTGTAGCTACAGTCCATGGCTGGGCAGTCCCTCTTAATATGCCCTGGCTTCCCACACTGCCAGCAGGTAAGCCTGGCAGTTCTCTCTGGCGCCCCTCTGGGCTCCCCATCAGTCCCTTTTCCCTTAGCTGGGGGGGGAGTCCATGGGCCGACGCCCCAAATCCCGGACCCGTCATGGTCGTTCTTCTCCCCGAGGTCCCTCTGCCTCCACGTACTCCTCGGTCAGGCGCACCGCAGACTCCACCGTCTTCGGCTGGTGCCTCCTGACCCAGATACGGACAGTCTCGGGGAGGCTGAGCAAAAACTGCTCCAAGATCAGGGAGTCCATGATTTCCTCCCTTGACCGGGCCTCCGGCCTCAGCCAATGCGTCGCCCAGTCTCTCAGCCTCTGGGCAAATGGCCGGGGCCGCACCGCCTGCGTCCAGCGGGCTGCCCGGAACTTCTGCCGGTACCTCTCGGCAGATAAACCGACCCGGTCCAAAATGGCCACTCTCACAATTTCAAAGTCCTGGGCCTCTGCATTCCCCAGGGCCATATAGGCCGCCTGGGCTTCGTCCACGAGGTATGGAGCAAGCCGGAGGGCCCAGGTGGTCCGCTCCCACCCAGCTGTGGTGGCCACCCTCTCAAACGTGCCCAGGAAGGCATCGGGGTCATCCGCCGGGCTCATCTTACAGAGTCCCCAGCCCGGCGGCCGCATGCCTTCTCCTGCCCCTGGACTCACCAGCAGCTGCAGGAGTTTCGCCTGGGTACTTGCTTGCTCCTGGATGAATTCCTGCAGCCTCTTCTGCTGCTCTGCCTGAGCCAGCTGCATCTCCTGGTGGATTTGCTGCAAGGCGTGCATGGCCTGTTGGGTCTGCTTCTGTTGTTCTACAAGCCACTGCAGGGTTCCCTCCATCTCTGGGCCACCAGTTGGATTGCTGGTGTAGCGATCCCACCTCTGACACCACGTGTGACGGATCGCTCTCTCACCCCTCTCAGGAACAGGCAGGGAACCCTTCTTTGCTCCAAACAGTGCTCTTTTATTAACAGTGCAGGACCCCACCACCAATATATACAGCTTTGTACAGTTCTTCAACTTACAGCTCTACCGCTCCCAGCTCTACAGACTCTATATAGTCCAGCTTACAGTTTACAACTCTAAATAGTTCTTAACACACAGCTCTAAACAACTCCAAACACACAGCTCTGAATAGCTCACACCATACTCTTTACCAGTGATGGCAAACCTTTTTGAGCCCAAGTGCCCAAACTGCAAACCAAAATGACTTGTTTTTTTCAAAGTGCCAACAGCGCTCTCCTTCCCCCCCCCCCGCCGCCGCCGCCGCCGCCGCGCTCTCCTTCCCCCCCCCCAACTGACCCACTCAGCCCGGTCTCTCCCCCCCAAACTTCCTTTCCTCCAACCTCCCCCAACTGACCCACCCAGCCCGGTCTCTCCCCCACACCGCTTACCCCCGCTCCCAGCCCAGCCTCCCCCCAACGCCCCCTTGCAAACGGCTTACCCCCCCCCCTGTGCTTACTTGTTCGCTGGGTCACGCTGCTGTGACCCGACTCCAGCAAGGGAAGGAGAGGAGCGACACGCCCCCCAGCCTCGCGGTCAGAGCAGCGCCGCGCCAAACCGCCTCCCCCGCCCCCCAGCCTCGCGGTCACAGCAGCGCCGCGAGCCAGATGACAGGCTCAAAAGAGCCACATCTGGCTCGCGAGCAATAGATTCCCGACCCCTGCTACAGTGTATGACTGTAGTCACGGCGTGCCCACAGAGATGGCTCGGCGTGCCGGCAGCGGCACGCGTGCCACGCGTTCGCCATCACTGCTCTATACCATCCCCACCACACTGGGCTTGCTTCCTGGCAGGCCTTTTATCCCCCTGAGGAGGCTGCCAGGTGTCACTCATCAAGCCTGAGCCCAGGTGGCTGATTAGGCTTCCTGCACCGGGGGTTTGCAGAGGGCTTTTCTCCCTCTTAAAGGGCCGGCAGGCTGGGTCACGCCCACCCTGCCACAATATAAATACACATGTAACTGAGACATGATTGCTCATGCCCCTAGTGCATATAGCCAACTAAATTCCCACATAGTCTGATTAAAAAATAACAAGAAGGAAGTATCTTATAGTGATTAGTGGCCAGTTTGTATTGAAATACGATATTCTAGATTTACTTGGCCCTGTCACTATTCAAGGGGCTGGATTTGATTATTTTCCGGGTCCCTTCCAGCACTACATTTCTATGATTCTACGACATGTGTGTGTTTGGAATGTTACTGTGGTTTTCTGGTGTGCTCCAACTCATTTAGTCCCAGTAAGAGTAAGGTCCACTAACCTCATGCTATTGGGTATATTTACAGCTAGAAAAAAGTTTCAAAGAGCAAGTTAATCCAGGAGCCTATTTGTTTTCATCTCACTACTGAACATATTATCCGCCTTTTGTTACTTTGCATACTATACCACTATACAAATATGACTACATTAGAATAATTTATTTCTAATTGCTGCATTTTAGAATGTTTCTCCATGTTGTTTTTTCTAAGTGCAAGATTACTAGTCTGCAAAGGTCTGAGAGAAATCCTCAGAAATTAGCCACCTTCCAAATATTATGAGGCCACAGCAAAATGCAAAGGTGTGTGTAATAGATACATTCATTTTGAAAACAAGAAAAAGCAGTATATAAAAAGGACTGAATGCACAGGAGGTTAGTAATGGGTTACAGAGCTATTCACATTTAGGTTACCGGTTCATTTATAGTCTTGATTGGTACAGCATAAAATTGTTAACAAACATGTTGATGGTTATCTAGCAGTGCTACATGAAGCAAGGAGGTGGTTTCAATCCATTTCTCATATCCTCATCACTGCAATTCACATGGAATCCTAGAAATGTAGGGCAGGAAAAGATCTTAAGAGGCCATCAAGTTCAACCCCCCTGAATTGAGGCAAGATGAAGTAAACCTAGACCATCCCCAACAGGTGACTGTCCAACCTGGTCTTAAAAACCTCTAAGGATGAGGATTGAACAATCTCCATTGGAAGCCAATTCCAGAGCTTAAATACCCTTATAGTTAGAAAGTTTTTCCTAATATCTAATAAATCTCCCTTGCCGCAGATTAAGCCCATTACTTCTTGTCCTACCTTTGGTGGACATGGAGAACGATCCTCTTTATAACAGTGCTTAACGTATTTGAAGACAGTTATCAGGTCCCCTTGCCCCCCATCTTCTTTTTTCAAGATGAAACCTGCCCAGCTATTTTACCTTTCCTCATAATTCAGGGTTTCTTAATTTTTGTTTAATCATTTTTGTTGCGCTCCTTTGGACTCTCAAATTTGTCCACATCTTGTCTTAAGTGTGATGCCCAGAACTAGACACACTCCTCCAGCTGTAGAAATGGCCTCATCAGTGCAGAAGAGAGCAGGACACTTGCCTCCCAGGCCTTGCATACGACATTCCTGTTAATATACCCCAGAATAATAATAGTCTTTTTTACAACTGCATCATATTGTTGACTCTCATTAGATTTGTGATCCACTAGAACCCTTTGATCCTCTACTATAATATTATTGCCTAGCCAGTTAATCCCCACTTTGTAATTGTGCATTTGATGTTTCCTTCCTAAGAGTAGTAGCTTGCACTTAACTTTATTGGATTTTATCTTATTGATTTCAGACCAATTCTCTAATTTGTCAAGGTCCATTTTAATTCTAATCCTGTCCTCCAAAGTGTTTGCAACCCCTGCCAGCTTGGCATCATCTGCAAATTTTATAAGCATATTCTCCACTCCATTAGCCACCTCATTAATTTAAATATTGAATTACATTGGATTTAGGACTGAGCCCTGCTGGACCCCACTAGATACATCCTCTCAGCTAGACAGTAAGCCACTGATAACTGTTCTTTGAATACAGTCTTTCAACCGGTCCTGCACCCACCTGTGATGGAGGACACTTCCCCCCAGTGCTGCCTAGGGTCAAGCAGAGGTGTGGCAGCTTGTCTTTCTTCTGGGTGTTCCCCTCAGCTCCACCCTGCAGTGGTCTAGCCTTTCAGTAACTTAACCCTACGGCCAGGTCATACTTTCAAGTCCACCCCCTTTGGAGTATATATAAGAGTCCAACAACCGGGAAGTCTTCAGAATTCAACAAGAGATTCAGGGCTTCCTCGTGGGTTGGGTTGTTGTGGTCCGGACACTTTTACCAAGAGGGTATTCCCCTAATTAGGTTCCCTGCCAAGGGATAGACTTCCATCATTTTCTTGTGGGGATGGCAGGGAAGTCCGGGCCCAACCCCTCCACTGGAGTCTGATCCAGGGTCCAATAGTAAACAGCTAAGTCCTGTGCCCGGGGATGCTAAGAAGCTGCTGCCCACAACCATATCATACCAGTCTCTTCTATTTGCACAGGGTAAAGTAAATAACTAAATACACAGTGATACAGCCTCTACTTTCAGAAAGCCACAGGTTCCTCCTTTGTGGGCTTGGCCAGGTCCTGTGGCCAGGCCTCAGAGAGCAAGAGGCTCCTGTGGTGCTCCTTCTCAGCAGCTCAGTGTGCAGGGCAGCTCACTGCCATTGTCTGGCTGCCAATAAACTTCTCAGTTTCCCTTTCTAAGCTCCTCCTCCAGCCTGTGCAGGCTTTGTAGGTGGAATGGGCCAGGGAGGCCTGGTCCCAGAACAGCTCCTTAACCCCTTCCTCTTCAGTATGGGGTGTGTATAACCCCACCACCTTATAATAATAATTTAATCTAGAGCAGATTTACCTAGTTTGCTTACGAGAATGCCATGTAGGAATGTGACACAATCCTTATTAAAAATCAAGATATATCACATCTACTGCTTCCTATGCATTAGACCAATAACTTTGTCAAAAGAAGAAATTAGGTTGGTTGGGCATGATTTGTTCTTGACAAATCCATGTTGGCAATTCCTTATCACCCTACTATCCTCTAGGTCGAGGTCTCCAAACTATGGCCTGTGGGCCGGATTCGGCCCATGGCTTCCATTTGTCCGGCCCTCCAACCAACAAGAGAAGCGAACAAGCAGCCTGCAGCTGAGTAGGCATGCCAAGCAGGCAGGCATGGGGGCCTCCGGCAGCAGCTTGCACGGGGGAGCAGGGGCAGCTCAGCTGAACTGTGCAGAAAAGTGAGTGCCCCTGGAAGCCAGTGTCCCCCCAGAAGGGGAGCCAACTTAGGGGACAGTGATTTTTAATGTATTGACAAATATTTTGTCTGATTTCACAGTACCTGCATCGATTAACTTTTATACCTGATTTAGAATTTAATGCAACGCTGACACAGTAGTGTTGTTTTTTAATGATTTTGCATATAGTTGCATATACTTAAATTTTCACAGTTGCTTCGACCCACGAAGCCCCTTCAAAAATCTAATATGGCCCTCGTCTCATAAAGTTTGGAGACCCCTGCTTGCAAATAGGAGATAAGAGTTTGTTCCAGTATCTTTCCAAGTATTAAAGTAAGCTTAGGCATCTTTATTTCCCTTTTTAAAGATTGGTACTATGTTTCTTACTTAATCTCAGCAAGGGAGAGAATGGTTATGGGAGCTGAACTGTTTTTTTCACACCTAAATATGTTCCTGCTAGGTAAGAGACAAGGGTGTGGGGGAAGCTGGCACTGACTTTCTTTTGTTATTCACGTTCTGTATTAAAACAAGGAACTTCAGTCTCATAACTGCCAATATGACCCCTTTTAATGGACTCTAAACGTATTTTACGCAGGTGACATGACAAGAAGCACATCACATGCTGCAATGGCAGTTTGTAGAGAAAGATAAAGTAGTAAAGAAGTTGTATGGGAAAGATAAGAATGGCTTGACAAAAGAAAAGAAAAAGAAGCCAAAGAAGCATCAGTGAGAAGTGACTCAAAGAAATTATTCCAGGTGTGTAAGCAATTATCATCACAGTTTCAGAGTCACAGTGGTATCATAAAAGCAGGAGATGGAAGATTCTTAACAACGGAAGCAGAACAAAAGGAATTATGGTGAGAATGTTTAATGAAGTGCTCAGTCAACCTGAGCCAACAATTGCAATCAATGGATATGAAGAAGGTGATAAAGAAAGCAGAAATAGAGGAAGCCATTAAGCTTCTAAAAATGGCAAAGTGTATGGTCAAGATAAGATCACTGCTGAAACACTTGAAGGTGGGGAGGAAGTGATAGAACATAAAATACATACATTTGCAATATAGTTTGGGAGAAATAATTTTTCCCTGAGTAGAAGAAAGGTGTGATCTGTAAATTACCAAAGGAACTGTGTACTGAGCAAGCAGGCTTTAGACATTAAAGATCATGTATACATCACATCTTTACCCTGAGTCAATTGACTGAGGAAAGGCTTGCTTGCCAGAGAAGATTAGTCTTGACCTTTATACACTTCTTCAAAGCTTTTAACTGCATTAATAGAGTGTTGCTATGAGAGATCTTGCAACAATACAGGCTTCCTAAGATAGTGTCACTGGTTCAGATGCTGTATGAAGGTTGAAAAATGCTGTTTAAGAACAGAAAGTGGAAAGACTGACTGGTTTGATATCATCATAGAAGTGCAACTGGGATGCATCTTATCTTTTCTCTTCTGCATTGCAATAGATTACATGATACAAAAGTAACATCAAAAGAAAATACAGGAATTAAGTGGAGTAGAGGAAAACATCAAGGTCTCAACTTTGCAGATGACGATGTTCTGGTGGACACAGCTCATACTATGAAAAACGCCACTATCAACATCAAATGTGAGGCCGCCAAAGTAGCATCAAGAATCAGCCAAATGAAAATGAAAGTCATGACTGTTGAAAAAGGAGTCAGCATAGATGGTGCATATGTGAGCGATAGTGATGAATACTCATGGCTTAGCAAGTTTGTAAATCTTGGAAGCACAATTGATGCTGATGGCCAACTCCATAAAGTAGTACAAGAAAGAACTGGGAAGGCAAGTGGAGCCTTTCTTATCTGAATCTCCTTATCTGGAAAAATAAGAAGATTCAGATAAGAATGAAGATAAAATTACCCACAATACCATTTGTGATACCAACATTGTTCTATGTTTCTGAATCTTGGGAAATGCTAGAAACCCACAACAGGAAATGTAATGCATTCCATCAGAGTTGCTTGTGTAGAATACTTGGTATCAGCTAGTAGGACAAAGTAACCCCCATTGATGTTGTACAAAGGGCTGGCCAACAGAATGCACAGACAGTGATTCAGGAAAGATGACAATTGTTTTGACATGTATGGATATTAAAAAACAAGCAAACCTGCATTCCTAGACAAGCCCTTGACTGGAAACCACCAGGTGGAAGAAGAAAAAGAGGAGGACACAAGATGACATTTAGGAAAACCATTGAGAAAGATGTTGCTGTTATGGAAACAGACTAAAACAGAGCAAAAATGTGGCATTAGACAGACAGAGGTGGAATGACTGGGTTGCCTTGTGTGTCATAAGGCACACAAACATCTAATAAAAATAGTAAAAAATAAACATTTTCCAAAAAGAAAAAATATTTAACAGAAAGAAAAAAATTGAAATTATCCCAAGTGTAAAGTTAAGAGAAATATCTATTCTTATTTCTCGTGTTTAAAGGACGGATACATGTTGTAAATTTCCCTTTTAAAACTCAGTAGACAAGCCTTATCAATGATTTTTTGAATGGACAGGTAAAGGATCGTATGTAGAACAAGAAAGGTAATGGTGTCATTCTTCATCACCCTGTTGCAATCACATCTGGAATATTGTGTGTTGCTCAGTTCCTACTGCTTAGGGACCATATAGAAACAAAGATTAAAGGAGGGGTTCTCAAACTGGGGGTTGGGACCCCTCAGGAGGTCACAAAGTGTCAACCTCCACCCCAAATCCTGCTTTGCCTCCAGCATTTATAATGGTGTTAAATATATTAAAAATGTTTTTAATTTATAAGGGGGAGGGGTCACACTCAGAGGCTTGCTATGTGAAAGGGGTCACCAGTACAAAAGTTTGAGATCCACTGGATTAAAGCAATAAAATTACATGAGGAAGAATAAAATATAGGAGAGAAAAATAGTTACATGTAATATACAGATTTAGGAGAAAAAGAGTGTGATGCCTTTTAAAAGACCCATAAAAATAAGCAATCAAAATAGTTAGCGATTAAAAGGGTATCAGTTTGAAAAAGGAATTAAAATTTATGACTTCTTATGTCAACAAAAATGTTTTTGAAACTGCATTTGCAGGAAAAAGAAAAGGTTTAAATAATGATATTCTACTACCTGGATTATTGGGACATGACAGGCATAGTTTTTCAATATACTGTAGTCATTAGGCTCAGAGCCAATGGACAGCTGGTAGCAAAAACCCTCTAGAACGCCAGAGGCATTTAAGTCTGTTACGTATTTTCAAGTTGTTTGGTGGTTGTTTCTAAAATATATTCAGCTCTGTGTTGACTGAAGTCTTATAACATATGACTACAGGATGGCATCATTGCATGGTGACTGAGCATTCTTTAAGCTTTTTCTCTTTTGCCAAGTGCATCTTCTGCTTCTGTGCATTTTATCACCCAGCAGTATCCTCCTATATTCAGCACAGCACAAGTAATGAAATGAACAATGTCCTTCAGGACTGAAGCTTATGTGCATTCACTAATTAGCTTCCAAGGCTCCCCACCCTGAGGGAAGCTGGAGGTTGGCCTGGGAGTTAATGGCTTGGAGATGAAATTCATATTAATGTGTATGCAATGTATTTAATATGTATTTCCCTGTATGTTCAAGGAAAAGTTCCAAAGCGATTCTTTCTGTTACTAATAATTGCTTTATCTTGGGCTAAAGCACTAAGAGGGAAAAATGGACTATTTACAAATGAATTTGGTATATTCCTCTCAAAGGAAATCAGATACAACACAAGAAAATACCTTAAGAGTCTAGTTTTCTATTAAGTTCAGTAGAATGATTCCTGACTGATGTTGGGGGTTGGGGAATGAGGGGTGGGGGAGAAAAAGATTAAAACAAAACAGAGGTGAATCAAAGCAGCAACCATGACTACATGTCATGAAGCAGAAGAACTGAGGAAGGATTAGTCATGGATCAGTGCTTGTCACATGGAGAGAGAAGGCACTAAAAGGAATGGATCAGATAACAAAAGGATGCTTAGCCTGTCTGACTAGAAGGCTCCAAAAGGTGTGGTATTCCTAGACCTTGCTGTTTCTTTCGCTTTCACTGCACAATATTTCAAAGTCTCTAGCACGCTACTAGGGGAGCATGGGCTAAGAGTCAAGTAAGTCTGAACTGGGTAATGGTTTCAGATGGAAACTATGAAGACTTATTTGTAGCTGAAGACTTATTTGGAATTCTCAGGTTCACTAGAAACTGAAACAAGGGATTCAAGGCATCGTGAAGCAAAACGGGGGGGAGGTCGGGGAGAGGAGAGAGCCTTACACATCAAAACCAGTGAGTTTGACATACATCTAACCAGCAAGCTGTCTCCTTCTATTCCTGTTATGTACCCTATTTCTCCAGTTTGGTACAATTTTCTATACTGAAAATAAAAGAGAAAATAAAAATATGTTGCCTACTGTGGAAATATTTTATATCATAATTTTTAACTCCTGAAGTTTCCTAAGATGAGCAATTAAAACAGTTTAGCAAGAAAATAATGCCATATCTTAAAGAGCTGGTTACTTATTGAACACATCCATTCTTCTCCAAAGTTCTACTACTTATACTCCAAATACAGTGCTAGTAAGAATTTGTCTTGTCTATGCACTGAGACCAGCATTTGTCTCTTCTATGCACTGGGACCAGTCTGAATTCACATATATTGTGATCTGGCAAGCAGTGCATTATGGGAACTGAAGTCCATGCACAATTATCCAGAGCTATCAATCCTGCACCTTTCACAAGCACTGAATCCCCATTAAAAGGAATCATTTTAAACATACCCGCTGCATTTCTTTGACATTTGTAACACCTACCTGCCATCCTCCATCATCACACATATAAACACCACCTATTCACAAACCTTTTGCTGGAACAGTTATCAAACAAAGTTGCGGGGGAGACGTATTACCTGCCTCTTTTGTTTAAATAACAGGGCTAACAAAGGGCATAAAAAAGTGACAGGAAAACAGATCATAGTATTTACCATTCTAGGGCGAGGCCTTTATTCACACTGAATAGTACCTTACACCATGAGTAGTCTGACTGAAGTCAGGGGGACTACTCAGGCCCAGATCAGTGTCTCAGGAAAGCCCCCAACCAGGTTTGAATACGTGCCCTCCCCCCTTCCCAACCTATCGCAACTAGTGACTGTTGGTGTGCGCACATATGGAAATACAGAAGGCTGCTTCCACTATGGTGCACAGGTCTTATGGTCACTGGGAGCACTGCTGGTGCAGCACCTGGGGCCCACTCCACATGCTGGGGTCTTCAGTGTGCCAGCAGGGCAGCTGAGAACGCTGCTTCTCTCAGTGCCAGAAATCAGGATGGAGCTGAGGCTCATCAGGGAGGAGTAAAGTGTGGGGACTGGGGTGGGAGGAGGCAGAGTCTCCTGGGAGAAGATGGTAGGGGGCTCCCTGGGATGAGGCTGCTGGGAAGAAGTGATTGTAGGGTCTCTTGGGCCATGGGATTATGTTACTGGTGGTGGTGGTGGGAGGGGGTATCCGAAAGGAGAAGAGGAAGGTCCAGCTGGTGATGGGGGTGCCTGGAAGGGGGAAGACGGTGCCTGAGAGTGGAAGAGGAGGGTTCACAGCTGGTGGCAAGGGGCAGTGATTGTTTTTTCTGCCTCTCAGTGGTGTCAACCTTATCTGCCCCGACCAGGTTTGGCCCATCCGCTCCCCTCCCATCATGACTCATGACAGGGTGGCAGGCAGGGCCGGATTAAGGCCGATAGAGGCCCTAAGCACTGAGAAGGGTATGGTGACCCCCCCATGGAATTCAAAATAGAAACAATACGATACCGTAAAAATAAAATGTTATTTTTCCAACTGACACAAAACTTGCATGTTTGCTGAAATTAAAATAGCTTCTTTCTCGATTTTCTGATTGCAAAATGCTGGATTAAGTTCATCGAAGCTGACTCGACGAAGCAGGTCCACTGAATCAAGTCTGTCCTGATACATTGTTGTTCTCGGAGGGTTTTTTATTCTTTTTCAGCTGAATAAAAACCAAACAACCAACAACAGCAGTCAGCTATTGCAATACATGACAGCATCTGAGTTCCTCGCATTATTTCGATCTACGTCAGTAGGATGCCCCCCTGGTTTAGGTGGGGATAAGTTATAAAAAGAAAACAGAAAAATGGGGGAAGAGTGTGGAGTGGAGTGTAAGGAAGTCTAACAAAGTTCTGACTTTTCCCCATGATGACTATTTCGATGCTTTTTTAAAAAACATCAAATTAAAAAAAAGAAACAACTCCTTTTTTTTGGTGCCCTTTGCTTTGCTGGTGCCCTAAGCACGTGCTTAGTCTGTCTATTGGGTAATCCAGCCCTGGTTGCCAGATTCCAATTTTGTTGTATTCCCAAGAATAAAATATATTATTAGCCTTTTCAATACTATAATTATATTAATATTAATATTTTTTTTCATTTATTGTGGGGCCGCCTTTTTATGGGCCCTGGTTCAGCTGCAACATTGCACCATGGTCCATTGTAAATCCAGCACTGGAAAAAAACTATGGGGCCCCTCTTTACTTGAGGCCCTAAGCACGTGCTTATTTTGCTTAATGGTTAATTCAGGGCTGGTGGCAGGTGAGCCAAACTTCATGGGGTGGAGTTGAAAATTGGTGCATGGAGTCAAGGTACTGCTCAGGTTTGTTACCCTAGGCAGCTTGGTCTCTTCTTGGCACTCTCCTGGTCAACCATGGCAATCAGCCATGTAATGGTGGGGGGGGGGCTTCTGGGTGGGGTCCAGTTTCTTGGGTCACTTAAGGAAGATGGGCAGCCTTCCCCCCATTTCAATAGTGCACAGGGAGCTAACATTATTTAATCCAATCTCTTGATTATTTGCAGAGGAAGGTGCTATTCAGTGTGAGTAAGGATATAACAATCTGGCCCATAAGGTGTACAAGAACGCAGCTGAAATATTCCACACACCATTTAATTAGGCTGGGTTTATGGATAGTCCTGCTGGTAAGTTGTCACAGCTGGAAGATGTCTGCAGTAGAATGAACAGGTATGGGAACAACTGCATTGCATAGGAAATGAATTCCAGTTGTTTCTGGTTGAATTCTGCTTCTTTGAAATCTCTCACTGTGGAAGAGAGCTAATTAAGTCCTGAATGTTCTTGACTCTGCTGGATGTTCTTAATTTTTCTCTCAAACAGATACACAGAGGCAAGTTTTAGTGTACTCGTAAAAGTGCTACAGGAACACAAAGCCACGAGGACAAGTAATTTTGCAAGCAAGGCAGGCAATTTATTCAGCCCCCATGTTGTATTTTTTTTTAAACTGGTCTCATAATTTAAGTGCTGACTTCTGGCAATAAAGATTAGCAGAAAAAATGTAAACTGGAATATAATCTAATATTTCTAACCACTATTCATGATAAGCCTGCAAGGTCTATTCAACTGTCAAACTGAACTTTCCCCACAAAAAGATCTTGTGGTATTAGCTGAAATAGTATGGCTGATGACCATCCATGTTCCCCCGGAGAATCCAAGAACTAGACTGCTGCTAGTTGGCAGAACTTCATTTTTCCAATCATGTCACTGCAACTAATCTGTACATCTAGGAGCAGAAGGATCCAAAATTATTTGGGCCTGGACTATGGTCTATGATTAACTTTGGAGAAATCATACATACATTATATTGTGTCTATTGTGGCAGGGTGCTGGCCAGGACTGCCTCAGCCAGCCCTGCTGGCCCTTTAAGGGGGAGAAACCTCTGAAAGCCTCCCCTTGCAGGGAAGGCTAATTAGCCACCTGGGGGTAACCCTGGGTAACAGAGGACCTTATGTGCTGCACCTGGCAGCCTCCCTGGGGGATATAAGGCCCAGCAGGAAGGAAGCCCGGGGTGGTGTGGTAGAGGAAGTGGTAGAGAGATAGAGAGAGAGAGAAGGAGGCTAGGGAAGCAGGACAGGGAGAAGTATTTAGACTTTGGATCCCTGTGAGCCAGGAAGAAGGGAGCTACCTTCGTGAGCTGTGGCCTGTCTCCCTGAGCTACAGGCTACTGAGCTGAACTGTAGAGCTGTATATAGTAGATGGTGGGGTTTGCACAGACTGAATAAAGAGCACTCGTGAGTCACAGAAGAGTCTCCTGCCTGTTTGTGGAGTGGGGCAAAAAGCGGATCCCCTACAATATATACAAAACCCCCTGCATTTAAAGACCATTATTAAGGTTTCAAAGTCAAGTATTCAGATGATAAGAAGAGCCAGAATTAAGGTGGCCTATATGCCTTTCTTTTGCTGTCCATAGTGTATACTATTTTTCAATAGAACCCCTGAGTCATTTAGTGCTCACCATTTTGTTTATCCTTATCATTCAGTGAATGGCCCTAGACCTGGTTTACTGCACACACTTCAAAGCCTGCTCTGAAGACAGAATTATGTTCCCTTGTGGGCTTTTCTCTGGTGCTCCTTACTGTAGTATCAAAGAGCTTCACAAACAAGAGTGGATTTGTTCTCGCAATACCCCCTATAGAATGGAGGACTGTTATCCCCATTTTATAGTGTGGGACTGAGTCACAGAGCAATTAAGTTCAAACGTATCCACTAATTTTGAATGCCCAGTCTGAGACACCTAGGACCTGATTTTTCAGAGTACACTAGCATTATAGCACTTTATCAATTCAAAGCACAGCTCCCGTTGACTTCAGCTGCAGCTGTGAGTGCTCAGCACTTCTACACATCAGACCTCCCAGTCTCAAGTCGAGGAACCAGAAAATAAGGAACACAACTAGTGACCATCTGCTAAAAGTCTGGTTTGAGTGACCTGCTTAGCATTACATAGGAGCCCTTGGACAGAAACAGGGATAGAAACCAGTTCCCCAAACCAACATTTAACTGCCTTATCTGTGAGACCATCCTTCTCCCTCCTGTACTCCTCTGCCTCATTCATCGCACACCTTTCAGCTCCTGTAACAACTGAAACAGGGATAGACCGCAGTCTCCATCACAGCACAGAGCATGTGAATTGGGAGCATCCTGTGCACTATGACAGAAAGGTCTCTGGAAAAAGTAGCATGTGATCCTGCAATTAAAGACTGCCTGTGAAAGTATAAGTGGGTAACATTCCTCTGGGGTTGGAGGTCTACAGCTGGCTGGTTGGGAAAAGATCTGCTAATTTAACTGTCTCTGCTAGGCTGAAGAGCCCAGTAGTAAATATTTGTTCCCCCGGCAGGCACTTACAGACTGGCATCCCCAAACCATTTAGAGAACTTAGAGGTCCTGCATTGCTCCTGGAGGGCTCCTGCTATTGCTGTTCTAGAATAGTGGGGTGCAGGAGGTTATGACCAGGGAGGCATGGGAATGGTGATCCCCATTGAGCCACCACTGTATGACCCACTGGTTTGCCAACTTTAAAATGTCATAACTTCATTTAGTGCTGAACCAAAATTCTTGAAACTTTGCTTTCTTAGCAGAATATAGTGAGGCTTAGAAAAAAGCAACACTTCAAGATTGGCCCTGCCACAGGGAACAGGGGCTAGCAGATTTGAGAAGAGGGCCAGATTCACTGCTGATGTAAATCTGGACAGCTCATCTTTGGGTTGGAATACTTACTTACTTCTCATCTCAGTTCCCTTTCCTTGCTGCAGCCCATCCACCTCTTCAGAGCCCCTTTGGCCCGTATGATTGGTATTATCAACACTCCCTCCGTGGAAGACTGACAGACCCCAGAAGCCTGGGCTTGGAGAACTGCTGTAGCTGTAACATGCTGAAATAAAAGGGTGCATATTAGGATATTTTTTTAAAAAAAATCAGAAAGATAGCAATGTGTTTCCAGTGTACTGTAGAGCACATCCTGTCTAAGGTCTGTCACGGCCTGCCTCTGGTTTGAAGATCACTAATGAGACTAACGGTTTGGCAGGGAGCATGAACAATAATCCAAGCCATGCAAGAGAGTTGACAACCAACACACTACAACATTATATAGGTACCTTGTTTTTCTTTCCCAGAAAAGGTAAAGGTCAAATCAGCCAAAGGTCAAGCTGACTGGTATGGATTATTATAATACTGTCCTCGCCATGCCTCAAGATCAATACTGGGTGTCATCATCCATTTTCTTGAACCACAGGCACCAACACGGTTGTTCTAAGAAAGGAGTAAAACTATATCAAATTCCTGCATAGACCCATGTTATTAAATTTGGTGTCTGAATTCAATAAGTAAAAATCAAAATACAATAACAAATTAAATGATCAAAATCATTTTCCTACACCAAAAACAAGCGCCTATTTTTATTTGTAAAGGCTGTACGGTGTATAAAATTTTGGGTCGCTTAGAGTTTAAACTGTGTTTGAAATTAAAGATAATCTCTTTATAAGCAGTTATTTTATCGTGGTGTTTGTAGCTGTGAAACTGTGGTGACTTTTGTTTCCTGTGTACTGCACCTTTACATTTCACTCTCCCTGCTTATAAACTTCTACTGCCATTTTATTGTTTGAGCTCAGTACAGACTATTAGCAGATGCATGCTGGGCTTAATTCTCCAGGGCTTTACACTGTCTCTAGTAATCTTACACCTGTGAAGAATGGATGTAAAGTACTACCTTCCTGGCTTAGTTGTGTTTTTACACTCATTTTCTGCTAATGTAGAAGATCACGCAAGGCAGCAGAGAGTCCAGCTTTGTCATGGAGACATTTTAGTTTTGTTCTTTCTTTTGTTCTCAACTTCAATTAACTGTCACTCAGATTTAAAGTATTTTAGCTCTTAAATTCAAACAGCCACTGTGAGTTCTGGTCTGTAGCCTTCCTCACACAAAGTAGCATCTTGGTATGCAAGCAATCCCACTGACTTCAGTGGGACCCCTTGCCAAATAAAGTACTCTCAACATGAGAAAGTGAGAGAATTGGGACCTTAGGTGGTCACAATTTGCATACAATTGCAGCTCTTAAGTGTGAATTACTGTTAAAGAATGCTGCTTTTTGTAAACTTTTGTAGAGTAGATGAACTAATGGAGAAAAATATTGTAGATATGAGATACTGAATAAAATACCTTAGTGAAATACTGAAAATGAAATACTGTCGTTTAATGAAATAATGGACTGAAATATTTTAATATATTGAATTATAAATCTAAATGGGCCTTTGGTGAAATACTCTGCTGTAGATGAAATACTTTGTAGTGTGAAACTTTGAATAGGGAAATGGTGTAGTGAAACACTGAGAGAGAATAAATGCAGTACTGATGTGCTGAAATACTAAAATGTGATAGTGGAATAAAACAGTATTGTATAGTGAAATAATGTAGATGAGCCACAGTTAATCTTTAGAGACTAGTTCTATACTGGTACTATACTACAGTGTAATAATGTGCATTATTGAGAGGAATATTTAGGTCTGAGTAAATAGTTCAAACAGAAATCCAAACAAACATGAAGAGAAGCAGGTTTGGTTTGACAAACATCTGATGGATTTCTTGTGGTGATATACTGCCAGTGGGTGTTGCATCATGATGCATCAGGGCAGCTGCTTCCATGGCCATCATCTGGAAGAGTCTAGGGGCTTGTTTCTATACTCACTGAAGTCAACTGCAAAGTTCCCATTGACTTTAATGGTGAAGGATCAGAGTCCAGTTGCTGCAGCCTTATAGTGCAGGCAGAAGGTCACATTTGAGTTCACTAAAACTTTGCAGCCACAGCAAAATTTGAACTCAAATGTCTCTGGGTTTTCTTGCCTCTAACTTTTCGCATTGGTGCAATTTAAAAATGATCTTTATTAGTGGGAAGTGATCCTAGTTGTGCCTGCAGAATCAATGCAGAGAAGCTTTCACAAAATGTTGCTATTGGTAGAGCCTAACACCATGCAAAACGGTGGAATACATGCTGCAGCAGGTTTACTAGAGTTCGGTTTTATCACCGTATTTCAGATGGTGAGTCAATCTTATTCACAAACTTAATTCAAATAGACTTGGGTACAAGTACTCTGCCTAAAAGTAACAGTGAAATCAGCCTTAGGTTCAGTCTCATTGTTATCAATGCTCTGGAGGAGTGGGCAAATGGCATGTTTATGAAATTCACAGATACAGTTAACTGGAAAGTCAGTGAAGAAAGAACACAAAGAGTGGTTGGAAATATGGGCAGAAATTAGGAGATTCACCTTAGGAAAGTGCCACTAATACATCAAGTATTCAATAGAGAGACCCCTGGAAAGCAGTGATGCAGAAAGAGACCTAGGGGTGATTGTGAACAACACATTAGATGTGAAATTGCAGTGACATTCACCATTAAGTGCAATGGAGTTTGGGGGTATATATGCAGAGGCTTCACATTAGAAATCAGGGGGATGGGACATGTGTGTCTGGAAAGGCTGCACCTGGAATACTACATTCAGTTATCTGGTGCTGAGATGCAATCTGGTGGTAATTCAGAGAAGAGGAAAAAAACATGGTGTCTTAATAAAAAATGCCTGGCTCTTAGAAGGATTCATTATGAAGATTCAAAAGTCTGAATAGGTACAGCTCAGCAAAGCTATGGCTAGGACATGATAACCATCTATAAACATCTGAAGGGTACAAACACTAAAGAAGCAGATGAATTCTTTAGGCTGCTACAAGGGATACAACGAGGAATAATGGGATGAAATTGAGATGCAAAATTTAGCATCTGCTTCCTCACAATGAATGATGATATATCTGTGAAATAATTTACACTAAGCATCAGGAAAAACTTGTGAGATGTATTCACCTGCAGTATAATCTCCAAAATGGAAGTGGTGGGATGGCCATCTCTTGGGACTTCTGAAATTAGACTCAGCAAAGTTCTCTATACATTTTAGAGCATTATCTTGTATTGGCACAAAGACTAACTGGATGACCTACCAAATAAATCTATTCCCATTCTCTAACTTCTATGATTCTATAATAATTGTTCGGAGATTTTTGTTCTCTTTCCTAGCCAAGAATGTCATCGTTCTTATAATATAATATGCGTAACCAGCTGGGAGGTGGGGTGAAACTGGCATGAGAAAGAAAAGACTCTTACTCACACTTTAATTACAGTGCTGTGGAAAGTGCAAAGTATGGTAGATTTTTTACAGTTACTGTCCTAAGAGGAGCATTCCAGTAATAAGACAGTATAAAAGAAATATAATTGATTATGCAATCAGCATTAGGACAGATTAACAACTAAAGAGAGGGCATTAGAGAATGAACTTGTACATGAGAGAAATACCATTTAGAGGCAATACCATAAACCTATGCTGGTGCTCAAAATTCTTCAATTTCATCAGCTGGCTCATGCTTGCTCAGGCATGACACGCAGTAAGTGGAAAAACCCATCTAGTTAAGGAGGCAGAGCACTACCCAAAGGAGTTTCACTGAAACTGCAGGATAAAGGGTTTTAAACTCTAAAATGTAGCTTTTCTTGATCTCTGCTAGTGGTCCCCTGCTAGTGCTGCAATTCACCATTTTCATTACATGTGTTCCTGTTAAAGGATTTGATAAGATTATTACTTTATCAAACTTTGGAAGACTCAGCACATAGGTTCTCGGCCAGGTAGTAATTTTATATTGGTTTAAAAAAATGCTGCTGAATTGGGGGCCATTTAGAAAGCAAGCTAATAACTCGCCAGCACAGAGAGATGTGAAAAGTAAGGGAGAGTACTTATATAAAAATGGATTTCCCTTTAAATAATTCCATGATATCAGGGGTTCTACAAATCTGTCCGACAAAAAAAGAATGATCAAGGATGGGTGCGGGTCTGCTGCTCAGTGGAGAAGATGAGCTGGTAATGGAAGACGATGGGAAGGCAGAACTGCTCAGTGCCTACTTTACTTCAATCTTCACCCCAAAAATTAACATGTGACCGGACAACTAGTGACGTGATCATAGACCATAAAGGGGAAGGGATACAGATCAGAATAAGTAAAAAACACATCAGAGAACTTCTGACTAATCTGAATGAATTCAAGTCAGCAGAGTCTGATGCTATTCACGCCACAATGCTGGAGGAATTAGCTGATGAAATCTCAGAACCACTGGCAATAATATTTGAAAACTCATGGATGACAGGAGAGGTCCTAAAAGACTCAAGAAAGGCTAACATAGTGCCCATCTTGAAAAGGGGAACTATAGACCAGTCAGCCTGACCTCGATACCTGGAAAGCTACTAGAGCAGCATATAAAACATTCAATTTCCGAATACCTGGAGGATGAAGGGTGATCACTATCAGCCAGCATGGATTTACAATGAACAAGTCATGCCAAACCAGCTTGATTGTGTTCTTTGACAAGGTAACTGGTTTGGTGGATAGGGGGAGATGCGGTAGACATAATATATCTGGACTTCAGCAACGCTTCTGATACACTTTCACAGGACAAGCTGGATAAATGCAAGCTTGGCGGAACTACCCTTAAGAGGATACATAACTGGTTAAACAACCACAAAAAAGGAGTAAATGTTAATGGAATAATGTCAGATTGGAATGAGGTCTCAAGTGGCGTTCCACAGGGATTTGTTCTGGGTGTGGTGTTGCTTAACATCTTTATTAATGACCTGGATGTAGGAATAGAGAGCATACTGATCAAATTTGCAGATGACACAAAGCTAGGGAGGATTGCAAACATTTTGGAAGATAGAGCTAGAACTCAAAGGGCTCTTGATAAATTGGACAACTGAGTTACAGACAACAAAATAAAATTCAAAGACAAACATAAGGTGCTATACTTACGGAAGAAAAACCAAATGCACAAATACAGAGTGGGAGATAACTGGCTTGGCAGCAGTTCTGCTGAGAAGAATCAGAGTTGTGGTGGATCACAACCTCAATATTAGTCAGCAATGTGATGCTGTTGCAAAAAACAAAGGCAAATGTTTTTTGAGTTGCATTAACAGAGGCATAGCATGCTGGTCATGGAAAGTGATAGTACTGCTCTATTCAGCACTGGTTAGCCTCAGCTGGAGTACTGTTTCCAATTTTGGTCACCATTGTATAGAAAGGATATAGAAAAACTGGAAAGGATCCAGCGGCAAGCGACAGAGATGCTCAAACTGATGGAATGTAAGCCATATGGACAAAGTCTGAAGGAACTGGATATGTTTAGTTTGGAAAAGAGATGAAGTGGGAACATGATAGCAGTCTTCAGATATTTGAAAGGCTGCCATTAAAAAAAAAGAGAAAAGTTGTTCTCTCTTGCCACAGCGGGCAGGACAAGAGGCAATGGGTTCAAACTACAGCAAAGCAGTTTTAGATTACATCTCAGGAAAAACTTCCTAACTGTAAGAACAGTAGGGCAATGGAACAGACTGCCTAAGAAATTGTGGAAGCTCCTTCACTGGAGGTTTTCGAAATGAGCTCTGGATGGCCATCTGTTCTGGATGGTTTAGACACAACAAATTCTTAATCTTGGCAGAGGCTTCAACTAGGTGACGGTTGTGGTCCCTTCTAACCCTACTGTTCTATGATTTTCCAGGCAATAACATCATCCCAGTATGGCTCAGAAGAGTATTCCGCTAGAAAAAATGGATCCCAAAGGTTTTACAATATTCTCCATGGACTTGATCCATGTACTGTGCAAGTAGGGCATGTTCTATGTGTAAGTGAAAGTAAAATGTGGTGGAGCCGGACACTGAGCAGAGCAGAACCTGGTCCTGCGTCAACAAGAACTCTCTTGCTTGGTTGAAACCAGGGCAAACCCCCAGAGTCTTGGCGCGTATGCAGGTGACCCTCTGGTGCCCCACATGTGGTTCTCTCTACCATTGGGGTGAGGTCTCCAAGGATGGGGGAGGATGGGGGGGGACTCACAGCCAGACCTCCTCAGTAAGCGCCCCTCTTCCTCCTGCCTCAGGGCAGTGCTCCCTCTGAAAATGGATTCTCTCGTCTCCCCAGCTTGGACTGCTGGAACACTTTTAATACTGCTCCTTTCCCCAGGAGCATGCTCAGCAGTGCCTGAAGGGTGGAAAGGAAAGGCTTTCCTGGCCCAATCCTGCTGTAACCTTTCCCCAGCCTCGGTCTTAGTGAGGGCTTTGTAAAACCCACCACAGTGCACTCCCAAGGTTAGGACTTCAAAACACAGATTACTTCACCCACCATTCTACATCAGCTTCTCCTTGTCCCATGATTTTAAAAGATGAAAGGAACAAAACAATGGGGGGGGGGAGGGAAATTTGCAATGAGATTTGCAGTGAGAACTGATCAGAGGATAAATTTTTACCATATCAGGGAGCATCGGATTGACCACCAACACCATGCTGGAGCAACAATTCATTAATAATCCAGAGTGCGACATACTGACTCCCTAACATCTCTTTCAGTAGCACCTACTTTCTTTCCTCTCAACCAAGTATTGACCAAGCTAGACACTATTCACTTTATGAAATCTGACACGCTCACAGCCCAAAGCATTATGGCTACAGACCGAGTATCCAGTGCTCTAATTTAATTAATTTGGACTGGGTCACCAGCCTTCCTGCTCTCACCTGCATTGTTGTGCATCTCAAAAAGCCAGTTGGCCATCAATATTTGTGCTTTCACGGCATGTGCTGACACTACCTGTGGGCCACTGCTGATTTTTAAATGTTTTCTTTTATAGGCTATGTGTGAGCAGGGTAGATAAAACACAATAAAAATGAACTCAATAAAAATTCAGTTAGAAAAATATACTGTGGGTAGAAATCAAGCAAATCTACTAAAGTCAATACAGCATTCTTCCCTTATAATGGGCATAGCCAGAGGATTATTCATTTACAGAGGAAAAAGAATGGATAAAAAACTTTGCTGATCCAGTATGATGGTAATCACATATCCATCTGCGTATTCAAATCTCTGAATCAATTGTACTTGTAGGAGCAAACCCTGACCTGACTCACAGCTTGTGAAATCTCAATGAAGTCAATAGGTCAGATATTACCCTCAGATGCACCAGAATAAATCCAAAATAACTCCATTAGTCTCAGTGACATTACTCCAGTGTAACTGAATATACAATCTGGCTCAGTATGATTCCATAATGTATAAGTCAGGGTAGGATTTAGTCCATATATTAGAACTGGAAATATCTGCTGCTAATCATGAGTGAGAGGGAGTTTTGTAGATTCCTTTTGCAATCCGAAAATGTTGTAATCCATATACTATAGAAACTGGCAATCTATAAATAACCAGACTGACTTGTTTTCTATAAAACATAATAAGCAGTGGTCCCAGCAGTAATTTATATAACTCATACCCCTCCCCCACAAGCTTCCCCAGTGCACCAATGGAATAGGAAGGCTGTATTATCTATCCATTAGGGAGAATTCAGCTTGTTCCTCCTGTACCATTCCCAGTCATACAGTTTGGCCAGATTTCCACCCAAACCCATACACTGACCCAGACTAGTCTGAAACTCAGTAGAAGGCTGACCAAATAGATTCACAAACCCCAGTGACACTGTTCTTTCTTGCAAATTTATAAGAAAGCAAAACACAGGCAAGTTTCTCCTGGTTTAATTTACACACATGCACACAGAGTTGCAGTCCATCTTGGATGTTGGAAAAGCCTACATATGATATAAGACACTTAGACAAATGCCTCATGGTAGACACGTTTGTAAAGCAAAATTCAGACATCAAATCTAACTTCTAAAACCTTCACGGCACTGGAATTGTAAAATTGTAAATTGTAAATCAGAAGGCCTGATGAAGAACTAAAAGAAAATGCTGATACACCATAAGACATATGGCCCCTGGAAATTATAACTTGTGCTCCGGCATACAAAGCAGGTGCCTGACTACACATGCAATGTACTATTATATACATTTTAATGTGCAGCAACGATTTAACCATACATCTACTATTAACATATGCATACACTGGAGAGTTGCAATTATTGGTCAAATTTTCAAACATTAAGAGAATGAAAAAATTGCACAGACACATGTGGTGTCCACAAACCCACACACTTGTAATAATTGCATCAAAAATTTGGATAATTGCATAGATTCAGTAGGAAGCCACTTGTGTGTGCAACTAAGTATCTGCAGATTATGCTTATACAACAGGTTCATGTGCAATTAATTTTCCATTGCACTTTCCTAAAAATATGGCCCCTACATGGCTGTTTAGAAGACAACAACAAAAGACACAATTTTTCTAAAATGTATTTTGTGGCAATTTAAGGTAATGTAACTTTTCTACAAACTTTATAAAGCAAATATCAGATCTGTGGGAGTGCTTGGCTCATCTGTATGCCATGAAAGCTTTAATCAATACATACATACACACACACACACACACACATACATATATGTATATATATTATACACACACACACACTCTAAGTTACTTTGTGTTACTACAAACCTGCAGTATTTGACTTTGCTACATCAAAAAAGCACAAGGAGTGTGAAATCAGTGATCAATGTGCCCACATGGTAGAAAACTTTCAAACTGCCAGCCAAAATATTTCTCTTGCTTTCTTATCTACATTGTGGTAAATTGTCAGTGCTGTATGGCAGATTGGATGTGGCAAGTATTGTAAAGAAAACATAAGCTTTTCTTTTAGTTTCTTTATTTTTTTGTCAAGACAAGTGGGTTTTCTATATTGATTTGGTCACTAAAAATGAGATCAGTGGGCAAGGTCCCCAGAAAATACCTTAGACAGTTTCTAACAACAAATCAAAATATTTTTTCCTTCTGATTGACTCAAGTTTTGAATGCAATCAGTGGGCAGCAAGTAATATGCCTGAACACCACAGAGTGTATTTTTTTCCTTCCTAGTCACTATGTGTTAATTTAAGATGACATGCTGACTTGGTGGAATCACTGCAGCAACTTGTAAATGATGAATGAAAATGAAATGAAAAATTCCAGTCCAATGCATAGGGCAATCAGTGCTGTACTTTTCTGTGTGATTTGTGTGCTCCCTCCACACACACACACACACACACACAATATGAGCTCATGTTCATCCAAAGGATTAAAAAAATAAAATAAAAAACCAAAAAATATTCACACCCCAAGTCCAGAAACCTTTGCCACCACCACAAACAAAACGCCTTTAAACAGAACCTCTTTTCCTCCCCCTGCCTCCCTGCTTTGAATGAGATGAGATGCCAGTTTTTGGTGTCTGTTTTGCAAATTTTGTGGCAGCCAGGTTTGGCAGTGGTGTTGGTGGGGGGCATTATTTGGAAGGGAATGTCTTTTCCACCAGACAGCTGTACAATTGGAGACAGTTGAAAAAATCACTTGACCCAAGAAAGAAACTTGCCCCGTCTAAAACAAACATACCGGGAAGTCGTGTTATCCAGTGTTGAGAAGTGGGGGCTGGCAGTCAGGAGTCAAAGTCTGTCCTCAGCTCTTCCACTAACTCACCATGTAACCTGAGGTATGTCACAATCTCCCTGTGCCTCACTTTTTCCACTTGTCAAACAAGTAAAAAATACCTACCCCTAAAAGACTGTGAGACTTAATTTTTGAAAATAAGTTTCAAACCACAGACTGAAAAGTGCAAAGTGTCACATCACCAACAATAGAGCTTGAAAATCCACTCACTAAGGACAAAGGGGAATCTTTCCTGGGCAAATTGCCATCAGTTTCTTCAGAATCTAAGCTCTCATTAAAAGAAAACACACAAAACAAAACAAAAAATTTCTAGCTTTTGTGGTTGGGAAGAGAACCTTCCTAATGTGAACTAGCAGAAACCAAAGCCCTCTTATCTTCCTATCTCCGCAGACAGGCAACTCCAATGCCTGAGTTGATGCTCAGAGCTTCCCCAAGCTGCAGAAGAGTGGAGTTTGCCCTCTGTCTTGTCCATGTTTACTACTATTGCTCAGGACTAAGTGGGAAACAGTGAAGTGGCGAGAATCAGATTGAGTTCTCACTGTTTCCCAAGAAAGCTCTCAACAGCACTGAGGCAAACACTGGCATTATTCACTGGGAAGGAACACAGGCTGCATGGGGTGTACAGTGAAAGAAAGTGGAGCAGGAAGAGGGGTAAAGTAGTAGTCACACACAATAGCCAGGGTACTGAGGAAAGGGAAAATAGTCAAGATCACTCCCAGCCATCCTCATAGCAGCTTGAAGATTCTTCGGTGGAAGAGGGAATAGAAAGAGAGAGAATATGTTCCTTCTCCACTCGAGCAAACATAGAAAAGGGTTGGGGGTAACAACATTGGTCTGACACCTATTACCTGGAGAAGGATATGAAGGAGAAGAGGCTCATCATCCTAATAGGAATCTCAGAACACTGTGGCTTTCCCAGCAGCTTGAGGGAGAAATGTTGGCTTCTCATCTGGACACCTCCCCTCAATCTTTCACAACAACAGTGAGTTTAGTCCTTGGACTATTAGGTGCCTGGCAAAGTTTCCAAGCTGTCCATTGGAGAGGTTAGCGGGCAAGAAAGAGAAGGTGAGATTGATGGGATAAATAGGTTTTGGGGGTGAAGGCCCGGCTTGATATAAGTAACTAACTTGACTCATTTCTTCGTGGGCATGATTGGGAAGGTGAATGACAGTTAAGTTGTCAAAACAAGCAGTATGATGGCCAGCTAAGTTCAGCAGGAACATGCTGGCAGTAGTCAACAAGCCTGAATGTAAAATAGTTTGAGGTCAGACTATGCATGAACAGCACATGGAAAGAGCATGTGGCACAGGGATGACACCTCAAAATAACCAAGCCCGTCTTGGAAAGTGTGATGCAATGTATAGTAAATGTGATGTAATGTGTAAATCTATATAAAGGAAGAGGTTTGCTGTATAACTTTGGAAGTGTGGTACAACATATACCCACCCTCTGTGCTTGAGTCTGGACAACTCAGCATAGCTTTGCTGTACGGCAAATAAAGATACCCGAGTGAAGCAATCTGGAGTTGAACTGAGTTCTTGGGAAGCTGAGTGGAAAGAGGTTCGGAGGGAATCCCAACAGAGGGAGAAGTGGGAGAAGAAAGGAGGAACTGAAAATATAGGAGGAGATGCAGAATATAATGTAGAGAAATGGAGAGAGAAAAGGATAAGAGGGTGGAGAAAGAGAGAGAAGGAAAAATAGGAAAGAGACACCGGAACAATTCAGAAAAAACAGAGCAGCATCTATTACAGGAGGAGGAAAAAAAATAGAGGAGTGATGACAGGAAGGGAAAGAGGTTTGAAAAAAGCATCTGAGGTTCAGTAAGAAGGACCTGCCAAGCTGTATTCAGCAATTATTGTAGGCAAATTCCACCAGTATTTGTTAAATAATTTATTCAACAAATATTTTGTGTGGTATTTGGCAAGCTCTCTCTTTGGCTAATATTGTATTCAACAACTATTGGTGAAATTCCTTGACTATAGGAATATCTTCTCCTAACTATTTGACCTGTCCTAGGAGTTAGTTATATTGTTTTAAAAACTGTTAAATAGAAGGAATGCTATTCATGGGAGGGGCAGTTGTCTTCCTTTGTGTTTGAAAAGTTCATTGTGGGTACTATTGCAATATAAATAATAGAAGTTGATTGATTATACAACCATTAAATACAGTACACAAATGTACACAGCTGCCTCATTCCTTTACATTACAAGGGATATGGAGGCATAGGTAATTTTCATGCTGTGTTGTAGGCTTAATCTTTTGTCTAGTGGGTATCAATTTTTGAAGCCTAGATTATCATAATTAACCTATACTCCTTTGGAGCCAGTTCCAACTTGTAGTCAGATATCAGCAGGCAGCTTACCTCTCATCCATTTAAATGTCTCAGAACTTTTTCATATTAGCTTTGCCCCTTTTATTGGAAGAACATTTGATGAGATAATATACACCTCCATAGTTATCCAAATCAATTCCCGGTGCTCTTTAAAAGAAAGGCAACACCTTTCTCCCTTGCAGAATGCCTTTCATCCCAAAGTACTGTACAGATTAAAAGCTGTATTACATACCAGAAAAATACACTGAAAGAAAGTTATTTAAGATGCAAAGTCAATCATTTGAAAGTTAGAAAATGCCAGGTTTAAGGTTGCCTGTGCAACCTTAATTCAGCCCCCTTTGTGCATAAGCATTGTGATGTACTTTTTAATTACGTGATCAGATACCAGTTTTTTCCACTATTTTTCCAGGTTTTTTCCATTCAGCACACAGGTTGGATGGGGCTCTGGAAGTGAAATAGCTATTCAGTCTTTTTTATTCTCATTATTTATTGTGTGGCCCCAACTTATTTAATACATAACAGTCAAATCCTGCTCTGAATTCATAATTACTAATTCCCTGGTGGGTTTTTCTATGGTGCTCATCACCATATCTGAGGATTCACAAACTTTACCTTCATGCTTTTGAGAAAGAAAAGTGCTATTATCCCCATTTCACAGATGGGGAAACTGAAACTAAGACAGAGTCACTTGCTTGAGACCACACAGCAAATCTGTGGAAGAGACAGAATTGGAGCTAAGGACCTGCTGAGTCCCAGCTCTGTGCTCATTCCTCCAGACCACAGTACTTTATTAGTCAACATGATGAGTATCCACAGCTCCTATTCACTTCAATTGCAGCCGTGAGTGCTCTGCATTTACGCAAATCAGACCCCAGGTATCTTAAGTCAGGCACCTAGAAAATAAAAAATACAAGGTATTTGAGAAGTATTTGCAATGCTTCATGGGGCTGAAATGAGTCGCGGTGACTGGGAACAGGTGTTCATCCTCCCATAATGCAATGTTCATCCTCCCATAATGCAATGTTCTTCATCACATAATTTCATCTGATAATATTGCACCCTTCTTTTCAAAATCCCTGCAAACCTGAGCACCCCTCCTCGATGTCTGCCACCTGTGACAGAAGCAAGGATCTTGCACAGCTCTGCACTATTGTGATGGGCGTTGCAAGCACATGGCACCTGAACCAGTAGTATTGGTAGAAGCACAAGAGGCGCTACAGGGAACTTGATGATTCCTTGGACACTAGATTGTTATGGGACATAGAAACAATTCAAGGTTGTTGGCGGCATTCACGGAGCAGCTGCAGAAAGTGGAGCGCTGTTTCTGAGAAACCAATAGGAATCACATGGTCATGAAGGATTGGGACGATGAGAAGGGGCTGCAAACTTTCAGATGCATTAGGCCACATTCATAGATCTATGCGCCAAACTGGCCACAGCTTTCCAGAGCAAAGACACCAAAAAGAAAGCTGCACTGATAGCTGAGAAGTGAGTGGCAATTGCACTGTGGAAACATGCAATGTCAGATTGCTACCAGACAGTCGGGAATCAGTTTGGAGTTGGGAAATCCACCACGTGAGTTGTTGTGAGGCAAAAATACAGGGTCATTAACTGCCTCCTGCTACACAGGACTGTGACTCTGGGGAGTGTGCAGGACATAGTGGGTGGTTTTGTAGAAATGAGGTTCCTGAACTGTAGTGGGGCAATAGATGGCCCATACTGTATATCCCTATTTTAGCACCAGATCACCTTGCAATGGAATACAACAACAGAAAAGGCTGCTTGTCTATGATAATGCAAGCGCTGGTGGATCATTGGGGACACTTTACTGACATCAGTGTGGGCTGGTCAGGGAAGGTGTGTGACCTGCGCAACTTTAACAACACAGGGCTGCTCAAAAAACTGCAAGCAGGGACTTTCTTTCCTGTCCGGTGGATTGCCATTGGGAATGTTGAAATGCCAATAGTGATCCTGGTGGATCCCTTCTACCTCTTGCTCCCATGGCTCATGAAATCGTGCACCAGCCTCCCCAACAGCACTAAGGAGCATTTCAACAGTTGGCTCACCAGATGCAGAACAACAGTTGAATGTGCCATTGGTCATTTGAAGACTTGCTGGTGTTGCCTACTTACGAGATTGGATCTCAGTGGAAAAAATATCTCAATGGTTTTAGTTACCTGCTGTGTCTTCCATTATATCTGTGAAGCTAATGGGGTTTCTGTCAGGATGGAGGGAAGAGGTGGAGCAGCTGTCTGCTCAATGTGAACAACTAGATACAAGAGCTATAAGAAGAACTCAACATGGAGCTATATGACTCCTGGAGGCTTTGAAAGACCATTTCAATGGTGAGCAAAGTGTGTGTCTGTAGTGTGCTCCACCTGGCCTGGATCTTTTTCAGGCCAGTATGAATCTTGTAGTCAGAGCTGTATGCGTAGGAATAATTTTTCCAATGTACCTATTAATATTGTTTGTGAATGATATTATAGGTTATGTGACAAAATGAAGTAACAGAAAATTGGTAGGTGTCAGACCTACTCAGCATTAGCCAGCATGTTGTGAACTAATAAAGATAAATTATGTTCCCAAACCAGAATTTTATTCTGTAACCAGCCAAATAAAAAAAAAACATTTAGAACTTAATAAAACTTAATACATTAAGGGAACAGAACATTGGAAGGGGAAATAATAGTCATTTCCATTTCAGTTACATATTTCCCAACTGTGTCTTTCACAGGTCAGTGTATGTGCACCTGTGAATGTCTTTAATGTCCCTTGAGGCAGAGTGCTAGGGGTAGTGCTGTGACCCCTGATACCATGTGGAATATTGAGGGGCAATGTAAGGAGGTCCCGACTTTGAGTTCTCAATGAGCTGCAGCAGGAGGCAAGCATGGGATTGTTGAACCTACAAGTTTCCAGAGTTCACAGCCTCTGTGTTTCAAACTTTATAGTTAGTCTTTAAGGTGCCACAGGACTTTGTTACCTCTGTTATTCCAGACTAACACGGCTACCTCCCTGATTCATTACATCCTGGTGCATCTCCCTCTCCTTTTCCTGGCTGGATTCCTGGGCCTGTCTCCTCTCCGCTCTTTCCTTTCCATGCTGTCTTCAAGGGTCATCCACCAGGCCCTGGTCTAATTCTCTGATTCAGCACTAGACTTGCAGCAACTTCCTGGAACATGTCATCCCGAGTCCTCTCCTTTCTCCTCCTCATCTGCCACAGGCTTTCCTTGGGTGCCGAGGGGGAGACCCTCAAGGCCAAGTGTCATAAGTGTAAAGGGATGGAGAGAGCTAATGTTATCTGAGAACAAGTGACGTAAGAGCTCCCTGCCATGAGGGAGGGGTTTTAGAGTCAGTTTCGTTTTGCTGGCCATCCGAGAGCATCTCTAGCTGTGGAGATGGCTCAACTTTCCTTCTTATATTCCTACTTAGCTAAATGTAAGTAATATTCTGATTTTGCATCAAGTCTGTGCCTATCTGGGTGTCACTGTCCATTTCAGATAAGAAGTAGAAAATTCTAAATTGTAAGTTGTACTGTGTCTCTGTTCTATGATCTTTCTCTTTATTAAATCTTGTTAGTTATAAAACGTGTGGTTTACTTCCCTTAAGGCTTCCTTTGCTTCCAGGTTGGGAAGAGAGGGGGAAAGGGGGGGTAGGTAAAAGAATCAGCTCAGGTTATAAGCTGAGGAACGACGTCTCTCTCTCTTCAATGGGACGAGAGGAGGGGGAGGTGAAACAGCCTCCAGGTGTCTGACTCTGGCTCTCGGGGAGGGAGACAGGGTTAGGGGAAGTCTGCCTCTCTCTTCAGACGAGAAGGGAGAAGGGGGAGGGGGAACAGACAGAGGTAGGGGGGAGTCTGAGTACCCCCATCCAGGGCCTTGGATATCTACTTAGATGGTGGCAGCCGTGGTACCCCAAGAACCCCACTGGTAATGGGGTGGGGGGAGTCTTGGGATGTAGGGACTTAAGTTGGCTGGGAAGCAGCTAAGTTGAGTGGCTTGGGCTAGAAAAGAGTCCCAGTTTTTGTACTCAAGAGCACAGAGGCTGGGGTACCCCACTCTTACACCAAGTTACCAGCAGCTGAAAATACCACACAGAGGTACCGCTGTCAGCGTATTCATGACAGAAATCAAAACTTAGGATACTGAACTCAGTCCCTTGGATCTCCACAAGTTATAAGCACGTTCTCCTGTGGATTGATTCAGTCACAGCCTGGTCTATACTACATCGTGAGCCATGGTGAGTACAGACCTGTGGGGGAGTGGGGGGCAAGTTTTGGGAAATGAGGAGGGATGGCTCACAGGCAAGAGTATGCATGTACAGGGCAACGGAACTGAATACTGGCACCGTTTTCCACAGGCAGCGGTGATTGTAGCTTATATCTCACTCCTGAGGATAACAGAGGCAGTGAGAGCACAGCTGCTGCTGTTGTTCCAATGCCACCTGGGAACATATGCTGTTAGCCTGTGTACTGGAATGGTGCCTGCTGAAGTAATCGCTGAGTGGGAAAGTGTCCTACCACGGCAGCACAAATAAGACAGCCCTCCCCAGAAACCGTCGGCAGAGGGTTCACAATATCTCTGTTATGGTTTCCTAGAGATCTCTACAGAGGATTCATGGGTCATCCTGGTACACATGAATGACCTGTTCTGCTTGGCCCCCTCTGCCTACCTCTAGAGGAGAATGAAAAGTAGATAGCAACTCTGCCTCTCTTGGTTGTTTCACTACTTCTTCTAGCATAAATAAAAAAGAGTAATCAACAGATGTGTCCTGTTCCCTGTAATTTCAAAGCAAATGGCATACTTACCAGAGGTTCCTTCCCCTGCCTCAGGCTCATCCATGCTCAACTGTCGGGGGCTTTCTGGACAGGGGTGGAGTCAAAATCATATCCTGGCTCGCTGCATAGCTGAATCCCCCAGTCACCTGTCCCCTGTCAGGATTTTCTCTCCACTCTGAGCTCTGGGGTACAGATATGGGGACCCGCATGAAAGACCCCCTTAACTTATTTCTATCAGCTGAGGTTAAAAACTTCCCCAGGGCACAAATCCTTTCCTTGTCCTTGGATGGTATTGCTACCACTACCAAGGGATTTAGAACAAAATTCAGGAAAAAAGGCCACTTGGAGTCCCGCTTTTCCCAAAATATTCTCCCAAAACCCTTCATCCCCTTGAGAATAATGAACTAATCAATAGGTTAAGAGAGTGAGCACAGACCAAACCCTTTCGTTTTTAGGACACTAAAAATAAATCAGGTTCTTAAAAAAGAGAACTTTATTATGAAGAAAATAGTAAAATAATCAGACCTGCAAAATTAGGATGGAAGTTAATGTTACAGGGTAATAAAATATTTAAAACACAGAGCGCTCCTCTCGGGATTCAACTTAACAGGTACAAAAAACAGGAATAGAACTTCCTCTTATCATAGGGAAAACTCACAAGCTAAAACAAAAGATAATCTCATGCATTTCCTTGCTTTACTTAAAATTTCAAAAATTCATGGGACTTTAAAGGGGAGGAGTGGCTTCCTGTCCACCTAGCCCCCGGAGAATGGTGTTCACAACAGTGACCAGAGCGGTCAGGCTGGGGCATTGCGGGACAGCTCCTGGAGGCCAGTGACAGCTGATGTAAGTAACATTGACACTGTGTCACCTTAACTAAATTGACCTTGACTCTACGCCACTTGGGAGTGGCGATGTTATTCAGTTGGCATAGCAGGGCAGTTACACCGGCAGGAGCGAAATTTAAGTGTAGACACATCCACAGCTAGGTTGATGTAAGCTGCTTTGCATTGACCTAACGATGTAGTATAGACCAGGCCTAAGACTCTTACTCTGGGAAAAGTGCTATAGGATCTTTACTAAACACAAATGATCAATATTTACATTGTACTTCTCATTGAAAGTAGCACTTTTAGCAGTACATAGTAAACAACAGCATAAACATGGCAAGGCTTGATCTAAAGCCCATTGACTTCAATAGGCAGTGGGCCAGGAACTTACGAGGGAAGAGAGACACCTATGCAATCACAGTTTTCACTGGCTACATCACCAGGCATTTCTCTGAAGACCTCAGAAGTATCAGCCAGGCCCAAGTGTATTAGATCTGAGAGGATCACAGCCCAAAACTGAAATGGGAAAGTGTGAGAGCAATCAGCACTAATAAAGCTTTCCCCCCCCCCACCCCCGTTCTGCCATAGCCACTAGACATGGTTCTGAGCTGCAACCTTTAAATCTGGATTTCAGTCCCCCAGGGATCAGGACTGTTGGGATAAGAGGTTTTATTTGGTTCATTACAGTGATACAGGGCAACATTTGGTTCTGGATCCAGAGTTTGTTTGCCTCCCACTCCAACTCCACCCGAAATCACTATGCTAAATCTCTCTTTCCATGTGTCTCTCTCTCTGTCACACACACACAATGACTGAATGAATACTGGATCCTTGTACCTTCATAACTGGTACCTTGGGGGCAGGGGAGAGATAGGGGAGGAGGTGGGGAGTTAATTGTAAATTGTCAGGTACAAATAACACCATTCCTACTCTAAGTTCTTGCCTTTTGACTCTTGAGTCACTTTTAGGGTTTAACTTTTCTGGACTATTCCTAATTACATAGAGAGATTCATACATTCTACCCCTTGCACTTGTCACAGCCCACCCATGGCTTTTTTAGATAACATCACACCAAAAAATCATTATGAAGTGTGATAAATTGTGCCTGCATAGAATCCTGGGGAGCTTGCTAAGTAAGTTCTCCTAGGCAATGACTTATAAAATCTTCACCTGATACTAGTTACAGGTCAAAACCCATGAAAATCTTGTAACCACACTGGAAAACAGATATTCACTAACCCAACACAGAAGCAGCATGCATAAAAGCCTACCTTTGTTTCTCCACCATTACAGAAATAACTCCTTCATGTATACTGCACCCCAATGTCTAGGGAGGATGACGTACTGCAGAACTCACTGACTCTGCCTGTTTAGGAATGACTTTCAGCTTTACATGCCAGATCCTTTGTCCAACATTGGCTGCTTTGCACCACGCCAGCATCACAAAACAGTGCTTAGGCAAGCTCCACTGTCCATGGGAGGATTTTGCAAGTGGCACAAAATGCTCTTGTACATGCCCCAGACCCCAATGTGGGATGTTTATCCAGAGGAGAGGGAGAGGGGTCAGACCATATCTACACAATGGCTGCCAAAATAGCCCAGTGGGGGCAGAGGGCAGCTGGTGCTAAATTCAAAGATATTTTAGCTTGTGTTGTGGGTTTCACACAAGCACAGACTGAACCCACGGGCCAGGAGACTGTAAAAGATGCTTAAAGGTGCCCTTTGGTCTTGCACCATGAACAGTGAATCTGGGCCTACATGCACATTACATACAAGCAACATAGACCAGCCAAGGCAAACAGAACCAAATCCTCAGGTCCCTACTCAAGAAAAATGTCACTAGTACCTGCATTCTAGAGTTCACAGACACAGAGAGCACAATAGTGCCCTGAGAATTAGCTAATCAGACTAACAACTGAACTTCCTAGCTCCCTGACATATCAAGGTTAGTTATGGCGAAGAGCCTGAAATGCACTAAATTGGAGGGAGAGGGGGGATGAAGGAGAAGTGGAGGGGTGCACTGTCTGAGCAGCAGTTGCTGGAGGCATTATGCCAATAGAGATCCAGGATGAGGAGTACTATCTCCGGGGGGGGGGGGCATGGGGGGGGGGGTGCTGGCAGGAGAGCTTTCAGCAGCAGTAGTTATTACTTACACAAAACAGATGTAATGTGCATTACCTCAGAGCAGTGTTTAATTTGTGCCAGGGCTTGCCAGGGCTGAGCCCCTAGGCTTGGCAGTTCACAGTCCCGGCACCTGTGGGCTTGCCACGTCTGCTATGAAAGTAAAAAAAAATTGCTTGAGCCCTGGCACCTCTTTCATTACAAATTAAACACGGCCTCAAAGCAGCCCTGCAGTTTTGGCCTGTGCATAACCAGTGCTCTTCCCCTGCCCAGACATGCCCTTTAGGAGCACTGCTGGCTTCGCTAATTGGCGTCTCCCTTGTGCTTAGGATGTGCAAACAGTCATACTGTGGCTGGTCCCCACATGGCCGCTGCCAGTGCTGGGGTGGAAGAGTCTCCCTGCATGAGTTCTCTGCCCCCCTCCAGCACGCCTGCCGGGGGCAGCAACATTTCGCTCTGATTACAGAGGCGCCTCCTCCGTTGATTTAAATTGGAGGTGCCCTTGTGTAACAGAGCTGAATTGACCCTTGGATGAGATCCAAATCTCATTTAAGTCACTGGAAAGACTCTCCCTGGCTTCAGTAGGCTCTGACTGTGGGGATCCCTCATCTCTTTAACTCGCAGAAATATTTTTATGACAAGTCAGTATACAATGTCAGGAACACAGTTTTAAAGCCCCGACTCCTTTGTCTCCCCTAGGAATATGTTTACCACTGAAACAGCCTGGGTAATTATAGTGCTTTCCCCCAGTGAGATGTTTAAATTTCTCTCTGATTTCCTCTCTCATCTCCACCTAGTGGATTTAATGTATTTCCAGGTCAGTTCCCACACAGCTCCAACACTTTCTGCACCACTTGATTAGGAAATTCAGCCATGTCAGCTTCCTCAAACTGCTTTGTAGCTACTGTGGCCACTGGTTCTCAGCTGAACTGTGTGCTCAAGGATAAACAGAAAGTAGGTTTTCTGCTATTCCCAGATCAGTCAAGTAAACCCACAAGATCTGCTCAAGTTTTCATCACACCCTCTGCAGCAGGTGTATGGCTCCCTCCTGCCCCACACCTTTCAAAGGGCACAAGTCTCTACTTAGGTTACACACACACACACACACACACACACACACCTGCACAGGCAGCACAGCGCACAGGGCATGCAGCCCTGGCTTCCCACTGCTGGGACATCAAGCACACAGCCTTCGTTTCTCTCCCCACCCCCACACCACAGAAGTGCAGCACAGAGTCTGCTTCATGATCTGCCAACTCCCTATCAGCTTCCTCTGAACTTTCTCACCTCTGTGGCTCACTTGAGAGATTGATTCCTTCCTATTCGCTATTTCTGACTCTGTCACTCAAGAAGCGCACGTTTCCTGCACTTCCTCAGGTCTGTGACCCACCGTGTGCACGTGGGCTCAAAAGCTCACCTTTGAGCCATATCTTTGTGGAAGGTGGAGGATGAGGAGGAACTGGTGTTGTCTACATATGACCTGCATCACGCTGACATGCCAGATCATCATCTTAACGCGAATATTGTTTTGCCAGGCAGAACAGAGAAATCCTGTCAGTAACTGCTCATGTAAAAAAAAATTAAAAATACTTTTCCTTCAGAAAATTTAGGTGATGTGGACACTACCACTTACTGTGGCATAACTTATGCTGCCCAGGGGTGAGAATAAGGACCCCCTTGAGTGACATAAATTACAGCAACCTAAGCGTCAGTGTGGACAGCGCCATGTCGGTGGAAGAGCTTCTCCCACTGACAGCTCCTGCCGCTCCCAGGAACTGGAGTAATTAAGTCAATGGGACAGCTCTCTCGCATCATTTTAGGGCATCTGCACAAGCTGTAAGCTCTGCAGTGTTGCAATAGCCTTAGGGCACTTTTACTCCCTTTGGCAAGTTTTTAAATCTGAGATTGGATTGAGCTCTTCTCCTCCTTTCAAAGTACCATAAAATGTAAATCACTGACTGGCCTTTTAGTGTCTGCAACATACAAACCCTAATACACTTTCCTCAGTTTGGTAATGTTGTCAGAGGTTTCTTTGTTTTTGTTGGGGGTTGGGCAGAAGACGGGAGGTGGCTAGCTCCAGAAATCTGACAGCCTCACAAGTCATTTCCCTTACCTCTAGGACGTACACTGTGATGGCAGCGGGAATGCAATCAAACCCCAACACACAGTATGGGCTCCTTCAAATGACTTTCCTCATGATGTGATGTCGTTTCTTTGAGCACGAGGTAATGCAGTGTTCATGCTAGCTTAGTCCTGGGCTTCTCTGAAGCAGATACTGTCAATCATTTCAGACTGTGTTGAATTGAATATTCTATTTTCAATATGGTGTTTACAGTTTTCCACTAAAGGTTAAGCAGAGACCACCAAACACATTTTACTGAGCAATACATTCATTTATCCTTGAATTGGACTCTGGGCACGAGAGGTATCAACTGTTCTATGCTTATTAAAGGTCTGTTTCTGTGATGTGCAAAGCATTCTTTGCTCCTATGGACTTTGATGCTGAGGATGCGCCGCACCTTGTAAAAAGAGCTCAGTACTTCCAGGATTGGGTCCCAAAACTATAGTCTCCATTACCACAAATGACAACAATGTGTGATTTAATAATGTTGTGCCTTGATGGATTTACTGAGGGATAAATATTTTTCATAGAATCTAGCCCTCAGATACCACAGAAATAGATGCTTCAAAAGCAAGTAAATAGCTAGATCAGATAGATTCTTTAGAACTAGACGCTAACAGGGGAGAAACAAGTGGATAAATATACCATGATAAGTGACTATTAAGTGGAGGTTCTGTTTAGAGAAGTACCCAAAAGTGCAGAGGCTCATCCGCAATCTCTTGAATTTGCAAAACTAAGCTAAAAATCTCTGTTTCAACACCTCGGCTTCTAGCAATGATCAGAAATGTGAAACTGAAAAATAACAGGAAGAAAAAGTTAAAATACCTACCCCTAAAAGACTGTGAGACTTAATTTTTGAAAAGAAGTTTCAAACCACAGACTGAAAAGTGCAAAGTGTCACATCACCAACAATAGAGCCTGGGGAGACATACCCAAGCTAGCTTTATCCACACTAGCCTGGCTAAAAATAGCTGTGTAGATGTGGTGGGGTGGGCTTTAGCGCAAGCTATACAAGCATGCCAGGGAGACTGGTTACCTATTTGTGTTGCTAGCCCATGCTGAAACCAGTGCCCCTGCATCTACACTGCTATTTTTAGTGGCCCTAGTGTAAGTCTGTCGACTGGTGCTACAGTGACACTTCGGACTGCAGTGTAGACATAGCTAAGGCCCCTGTGCACATTTTTCACTGCTCCATTTAATATTCTCAGTCAGCTTTGTTGCAAATGAGGAACTGGATTTCATGAATGATTATCACTTTTCAATAAAGCGGGTCTTTGAACTGGCCTGATCTTAAACGCAATTTACTCCACTTACCTGGCCCACCCCCCAAAAAACACTTGCTCAAGAGAGAGGGGCACAATTACCCTTTATTTGTTGCATGGTGGTTCCTGACCATGGGAAACCACAGCAGCCTCCAACTTCTTTTTCTTTTGGTTAGACTCTGTTTGTTCCCTGCTTTATTCTTCTGATGAGGCAATCGACTCGCCTCCCTTATCTCCAATCTGTAATTAGCAAAGATTAAGGAGGCTGACAGAAATGCCAATCACAAGTAAGAAAATAAACAAAAGGATCAGGGAGGAAATGAAGGGTGGGGGCGAAAAGTCGAACAGCTCTCCCCGTGGAGAAGGTCATCCCAGTGAGGAGGAGCAGGCAAAACCAATGGCTTTTGGCTCTGCAGTGAAGGGAGTCAATCTGTCAGGCAGATTGATGGCAGTCACTCAGCCTCTCACAGGCACCACCTGTCCCTGCCAGCACAATGTCAGTTCTGAATTCATTTGCATAGCACTCCCCCCTGGGGCCACATTTCACAGTGCCACCGAGGTGACAGCAACCAGCAGAGCAGGGGAGAGAATACAACTCTCCTAACTGAGACGGAAGCTAAAGTTCTCTTCATTTCAAATAGAAGAGGAACAGCGTCTGGGATACAGGCTGCATCTGTATTTTTAACATCAAGATCGCTAGCTCACTGTAAACTCCTATCAGAGACAAGGCACGGGTAGTTTTTACCTTTATGTAGTTAGTCAAGGTCAACCCTATGCCCCCCTGTCCCACCCCTACGGTTTATTTTGACTAGCTATCTACCTGTGCCTTATGTCTACTGGGATTTCTCAAGTTAGTTCTCTCTTTTGCAGTGAAGACAGCCCGAATGGGAAGCCCTGCCAGTGTGCAGGGAGAAGTGTCTTTAGTGAAATAGATCAGATAGTGAGCTCTCACGCTTCCCCACAAAACTTGGCCTGTCCACCTGTTAAATTCTGGTACAACTTAGACAACGTGTTGGGATTTCTGCCTCTTCCCCCAATATGATGGTGGCATCAGCAAACTCATTTTCAATTAAGACCTCAGCCAGATTTACAAAGAACTCTCCAGAAGTGACATATTTCTAATTCAGGAGCACACACAGGAGTTTCTCTTTAAATATTCTCCTCCATTTGGACTCCAGATTGTGGTCCATCTTATTCTGACTGAACTGGTGAACCCAGTCCTCAGGTGGACCACACTGGCTATTTCAAACTGCGTTAAAGAGACTGCACTGTCTCTGTTTATCCAGGCAACTATAATACATACTTTACACATAAAAAGGGCAGGAAGATTTCATAATCCAAAGCTTGCCTATAAACTAGCTATTTAAAAAACACAACTAGTGTCTATTGTGCCTCAAAAGCGCAACTCCCAGCGACTCCTATTGGAGTCATGGATACTCAGCACCACTGTAAGGAACCAAATTCAGAAAAGCACTTAAGCACATGTTTAAAATTAAGCATGTGCTGAAGCCTTGATTCAACAAGGCACTTGATCCCTCTTGCAACAAGCTTTAAACATGTGCCTAACTTTAAGCATGTGAAATGTTATGCATGTGTTTAAGTACTTTGCTGACCTGGGGTCTAAGTCTGGCCATTTTTTATTTACATCTCCAAATATGCACTTCGATGTCCAACTTATGGCTGCCAGCTCTGAAACTTTTGGTCGCAACTCCTCTGCCTCAGTTTTTAAAATGGGTCTGAAACGTACTAACTTCTTGATGTGTTGTGAGGATTTAATGGTTAAAGTCTGTAAAGCAGCCAAGAAAATAAATGCTAAGTATTCTTAGTAAGCATAACTATGCAAGTAAACATTTGATGTTGGTTTTTGCATTGTTCATATGCAAGACAACACTTACATTTTATATGCTTCTCTTCTCATCTTTCAGAACTTGAGCTGCTAATTCACTTGTTTTGGCTTGGGTTTTTTTCTTTTAACATACAGCTTCTTTAAAATAAATAAATATTCATTTTGCATGCATGGATGTTGAATATATTAACCCAGCTGGTGAAATAATTGTGAGGTACTTTGCCTTAATTACAGCACAGCGATATGGTGCAGTTAAACATCCATATAATTTTATATTACTGCCCGTAAGGCCCTTACTTGGAGTCAAACTTTTTTTTTTTTTAAACAAGATTTAATTTGCAAGTGCCAAGGAAATGAGAAAAAATGACTCCACTATAGATCCTTCACATCTTTCCCTTCCGTTTTAGTCTCACTTCTGAAGATTAATGTAAACAGATGGGGGGAAAGGATCTTTCTATTCCATCATGCATTTAGGGAACTTTGTTCTTGTTTTTCCCAAATTCTATTTTAGGCCCCAATCTCATTTTCTTGTAAACCACCGTGGTTCATTAAGAAACATTAGGAAATAGCCGATTGTATTATCTTCCAGCAGATACTCCCTCTCGTATGCCTCCCTAAGCACCAGCTCCACTCTTTCTGCATCACACAGCTCCCCAGGAGATAATTTCGGCAAAAATGTCCCCTTTAAGAATACAAATAAGTGGCACTTTGGATTCTTTCCTTGCTAGATTGTTATGAGAATTTAAATGTTTAGTGTACCCATTGCTGTGGCTTATGAGGCCAGACCAAAAAAAAATAAAGAAAGAAAAGCACACAAAACTAAACTGCCAACAGGCAGCACAAACAGTCCCTTCCTGTACTGCCTCAAAATATCAGAAGAGAAACTGTCTCAGGGCTGGTCCATAATCAAACAACCAGAAATACCTCTTTCTACTGCACCTAGAAGATTAGTAAATTTGAGAACAGATGGAACACTGGAGGTAGCAAGTTCCATCCCAGGCGGCCTCTCTGCTCTAATGGCCCTCCCTCCCCTCCCCTCCCCAAGAATGCGTGCATCCAGGCATTGGCAGCAGAAGCTTCTCAGCTGAGCTCAATCTTTGTGTCCAATCCCACTCCATTTTATTTTATTTTTAAAACCTAGCTACTCCCACTTGGCAACGTGGCTTAACTAAACCAACAGGAGAACCCCTCTCATTGCTATAGTTAGTGCTGCCGCTGTAGCATTTCAAGTGTAGACAAGCTCTTAAACCCTTCCCTGAGATCAATAGAGTGAGTAAATGCATGTGGTCAACCTACGTTGATTCTTTTTTATCCCCCGTATTGCTTTCCCTTCAAAGCCTGACTCTCTTTACTCAGGCCCCAGGTAGAAAAGCCAACATAACAGAGAATAAAAGAACTAATGAAAATAAGTTACAGAATTCTAACATGCAGCAAAAATAGTGGGGAGGCACAATTAAAGGGCACCAATTAAACAAAGAACTTTCTTAGCAGAGCAGAGCAGCAGGCCAGTTCCACCCATCCACCTGCCACCTAAACCTCTGAAATACAAAGGAAGAGGAATATGGTTAATACTGAAGTAGCATTTATGAGCCCCTGTCATGGACTCGGACCCTATTGTTCTAGGTACTGTACAAATATCAAACCAAAGGATGTCCCTGCCCCAAAGAGTATAAGAAAACCCTGCACTCCTCATTAACTGAACTTTGTCTAATCTCCAGTAATCCCTTCTTTATAACAACCTGAGGGATTTTAATTACACATTCAGTCACTAAAGTATCTACATTTGTATGATTATAACATTGATTAAAGAAGGGAAAATGTATTCTCATTCTCCTCTTATAAACTTAACCTAATCCCAACAAAGGTTGTTTTATTATAAATTTAACAGGCGTTTTAATATAGGAGCTCTCATCATCATCCACATTTTCTTTTACTACCTTTCTTAAGCAAGAAAATAGTAAAAGCATAGAACTGAGCTTGTCAGAGTTCAGCTCTGTGCATCTCATTTAGTTTCTCTCTTTGCTATGGAATTCTGCTGGGCTCATGTATTCATTATTTAGATCCATCTTGATTTTCTGAAAGCCCCAACAATGTCATCGCTTCCTCTTGATTAATAAAAAAATTAATTTGATTCCTGTAGATGGCTAGAGTCTTGCAGGATACCCAAGAGCAAAAGATGTACCTTTTCTCTCCCTTTTCTCTTTGCAGAATATACAGAATTCTTTGAGCGGAGGAAGAGACATCAAGGAATACATTTTTCTTTCCTTTGTAAATTGAATTAGTCTACCGAGTTAATTTGGAGATTCTTTCTTTCGGTCTTGGGATTTTAAAATAACCCCCTAAAGCAGCAACGATAATTTTATCATCAAGGGGCCTTGGGGGAGTGCTTCAATGAACTCTTTCTGGCCCCAATTCAGCAAAGGTCTTACGCTTGTCATTAACTTTAAGCACAGGGTTAACTGCTTTGCTGAGTCAGAATTTCCATTTCAGTATCAGGCTCAGAGAGCTCTATGGCAAATACATAACATTATTTGTGTAAGACTGAATCTCTCCTACTTCCTCTCCTTCTGGAGGACCCTCTGACCAAATTTTTTAATCTTTTCTCTCCAACCTCCTGATTTTCCATTTCTTCCTGAATCGTGTTTGCTGTTTATTAATTTCCATTTGGACTACAGATTTCTTGTCTTCAGTAGAATTATAGAATCTCAGAATTGAAAGGGACCTCAGGAAATCATCTAGTCCAATCCGCGGCTCAAAGCACGACCAATCCCTATTTATGCCCCATATCCTTAAATGGCCCCATCAACGATTGAACTCACAACCCTGGGTTTAGCAGGCCAATGCTCAAACCACTAAGCTATCCCTCCCTCTTGTCCAATAGCCCAAGTTCAATGCTTCACTTCTTGTGTTTGGGATGGCACACCGAGGACTGTGTTGGAAGGACATCTGTGGGTGTGGGTGTCCTTCTAGGTCCCGCTTGCAAGTTAGAGGGCCCTGTAACAAAGTATGTGAGCTAGGTCAGCCTGAAAAAAAGCCATTTTAAACCAAGGTGAAATGAGTAGTACCTTTCTGCCTTAAGAAGTAGCCTGATTTCACTCTATAGATATTTTTGGGTTCTTGGGTGTTACTGTTGTGAATTTTCAGAAACAGTTATGTTGTAACCTTTCAACAAGAGTATTTATGGTTCTGGCTAAATTCTCTACATCTTTGCTATGAATACAATACTCAGTTTTCCTACATACCAAGCTAACAGCATTTACTGTTTCTCTTTACCAAGAGAAAACATGTCTTTCCGCATTGAGTGTTGAGTATTGGTGACCTGCACTGGTCTTCCAAATCCTTCCTTGAGATACGCGTGGGCTTCATGAGGCTGATTCCACAGTGGAGCAACCTCTTGATCCTCAAAGACTGGTAATTTTGCCTGTGTTTTTCCTCCCAGTTCCCCCAAGTGTAGTACAAAATACACATCACTCTATGATTTGCAGCAAGGTGTCCAAAGTGCAGGTAACCAACCAGGTTGGGATGGGTTTGGCCATTCATTGCATGGACCAGCCTGTTTAGCATTCCACAAAGCAGAAGTGAAAAAGGATTTGTGCTGAGACGGCAATGGCTTGTACTTTCTAACCTTGAACAGTACTGTACAGCACCTCTCAAATGGCTAATACATATTCACTCTTTCAGGCATGTTACAAGTGTAAAACATGCATCTGCTTTCTGACATAGGATGGGCACTTAACGTGCACAGTTAGAACCATTGCACAGGAACTAGACTATACTCTATTTTCAGCTTGGGCCTCCTCCTCCTCTCTTTGATTCACTCTTTCTAAAGCAACTGATAAACTCAGAGAGCGTGAAGAAGCCAGACAAGCTGAATGGGAGGCTAACAAATGAACAAGATCATGTTTTCACACTGTAAATAGCATTGAAGGATTTGTTCACTATTGATGCAGATCTCCGGTGGACATGTTGCCATAGTTCTGAAAGGAATAAATAATGATCAGTGACTGATCATAGAGTGCAGACACTCTATTTTAGACAGCTTCTTGTTATTAATTTTGTACCACACCTGAGTGTGGAAGCAACTTTGGAGCGGATGGCTGCTCAGGCTAGTGGTAGATGTGAGTGTTGCAGAAGCAGCACACTTAATCTCCTGGAAAAAGTTTGCCTGCTATATTCTAGTCTGCAATGCTCTTTGAGCAGACAAGGTTGCCACCAGTTAAATTATGGAGGGAAAATGCTGGGCTCTATGGTGGTAATTCTGATTGAATAAATGGACCCAGTGAGTCAAAGGTGTTAACGTGACCTTGTCATTGTACAAGACTAAACATGGTTTGGGAGGCAAATACAGAGACCTCAACCTGCTTTGTCACATGGCCACAAACACACTACATTTCTATAACGAATAAAAGATTTTAAAGAAGGAAGAGAAAACAGCAGCTAAACATTTAACATGGAAAGGGGTAAGTGAGGCTTTTATTTTAACAAAATACCCTATTCCCTTTAGCTGGAAGGAGCATACATGCTGGGGTTACTCCATAGCCAAAAACCCTACGATGCCAGTAGCATGCCAGGGACACTGTGTGTTGGAGGCAACCATTGCATAAGAACATAAGAATTGCCCTACTGGATCAGACCAAGGGTCCATCTAGCCCAGTATCCTGTCTTCCTGCAGAGGATTCAGCAGCCAGGACTTGTAGGCGCTAGCCCTTATGGATCCCAATAACCACCCAGACATGGGACTGAGTGAAAGGGCATGTCACTAGGGCGGCAGGAGAGGGAAAAGTTGTAGGTACCCTGGGTACAGAGGTTTAAACAGTTACAGTTCAAAGTAAGCAATAGTGGCTCTGATTTAGGTCCCTGGGGCAGCCCAGATGTGAGTCAGGGCCTTTCAGGCCTAGTGCCTAGTTCTGTCCAGTCTCTTCAAGCAAACAGGCATTTGCAAGTTTCCAGGCCAGGCTCAGTTAATGTCTCTCATTGGGGTCCTCTCTGCACTGACTCCCCGCCCATCCCCTACTGCTTCCTCATAAGCCCCACACAGACTCACTCCAGTTGTTATGTCCAGCAATCACAGCCTGTTCCACATTCAGCTCTACACACTATGCTGCTACCACTGCCAAACAAAGCCCAGTCACTTCCCCATTCAGGGCCTTCCCCATTACCTAGCCAGAGGAAAGAGACCTGCAATGGGGAAGGCGCTGATGGGAAATAGTCCCTGCTTAACCAGGAGGAAAGGGCTATGCAGGGGGAGGAGCTGGTGGAAGCTGTAGTCCCCTGCTTTGGAGATCCATCACAACAGATTTTAAATGGAAAAATTGACTTGTCTTCTATATAGCATTAAAGATGGTATTAGCTGTCCTTTTTGGTGACGAGAGAAAAAGTTAGCTGAGATGGGCTGGAGTGGCTGTTGATAGAGTCCAACCCTACTTCCTGAAAGACCACAGAAGACAACCACACACAAAAGGGAAGACAAAAGCACAAGGCAGGCAGAAAATGCAACTCGTGTCTCTGATTCTGACTCTCATATACAACCTTGCTGCTGGAGAAAGACCGGCACAGCACACCATGTGATCAGCCTTTCAGGGACCTTGCAGACTTTTACTAGGAGCAGTCATCTAAAAAGCAATGTCTTAAGCAACCTTTCTTGTTGTGAGCTCACAGCGGTGTTGGCAAAGATGCAGTCTTTGCAGCTTCGCCAGTCTCTCATTGAACAGAAGGCTGAAAGGGACAGTTGGGAAAAAGTAGTAGTAAAATAGAGGAAGGAAAAGGCCATGAGTAGGGCCCTACCCAGTCCACAGCCATGAAAAACGCATCACGGACCATGAAAATAGATCTGCCCTGTCAAATCTAGCTATTGTATGGGAGGGAAAGGGGCAGAGATGGGGACGCCCTAGTTGGGGTCTCCTACTGTGCAACAGGATGCAGCTGCTAGTCCCAGTGGGGCTGGGGAGGGACGGGACTTCCTCTTGCCCTGCACGGCCATTCTCGGGGGGGGGGGGGGAGATCCGACCCACCTCCGGATACCTTCCTCAGCTGCAGGAAGTTCCATGGCTGCACTGCCTTCAGAGCCCAGCAGAAGTGAGGATACCAATCCTGTGACATCCCCACCCCCCGCAATAGCTTTCCACCCCTGTCCCCTCCCCCTATGGCCACTTTATGGGTCAGGACCCCCACAGTTACAACACTGACATTTCAGGTGTGAACATCTGAAATCATGCCTTTGACTATTTTTAAAAATTCTATAACCATGAAATTGACCAAAATGGACCATGAATGTGGTAGGATGCCAGCCAGGAGGGAAGATATAAGAGCAGGAAACCAAGGTTCACATCCCATCTGCTGATCAGGATTTATCCAAAGGTGGTGGGGGTGACAAAGTCATTGGTTCCCACTCTCTGGCCTGGTCAGGACAGCTCTCAGGACAAGTTCCATGAAGGCAATGTCACCAGGAGCTGGTAGCCATGATGGAAGAGGTTGGCTGCTACTTTCAGTTCAGTTGTCCTCCACATTTGTGATCCACCCTGAAGCTTCTTTTTAAGGACACCCCCCCCCAAAGGGGGTGATGTTCAGAATATCCCATCCCCTCATTATTCTGTATACAAAGTAGGCCTACTTTCCAACACACCAACTCTGGTTCATTAAGTTCTTTTTCCAGTGTCCATTTGTTTACCAGTCATGATTTTAATACGCTTGGGCAGTACAAATAGCCCTTTTTTAGAGAGAGAGAAGTGGGGGAGGGGAACTAATCCAGTCTGTCTTTAATTTTTGCTGACTTTTTATACACACTATTATGTAACAAGGCTGTAGTGAGTGAACCTAAAAGGTAATGATCAAGTGATCTCTCTCCTGCCATCCATCACCCCCCTCTGACAAACAGAGGCTAGGGACACCATTCCTTACCCATCCTGACTAATAGCCATTAATGGACTTAACCTCCATGAATTTATCGAGTTCTCTTTTAAACCCTGTTATAGTCCTAGTCTTAACAACCTCCTCAGGCAAGGAGTTCCACAGGTTGACTGTGTGCTGTGTGAAGAACTTCCTTTTATTTGTTTTAAACCTGCTGCCCATTAATTTCATTTGGTGGCCCCTAGTTCTTATATTATGTGAACAAGTAAATAACTTTTCCTTATTCACTTTCTCCACACCACTCGTGATTTTATTTACCTCTATGACAGGGGTCGGTAACCTTTCAGAAGTGGTGTGCTGAGTCTTCATTTATTCACTCTAATTTAAGGCTTTATGTGCTGGTAATACATTTTAACATTTTTTAGAAGATCTCTCTATAAGTCTATATCAGGGGTCGGCAACCTACGGCATGCGTGCCACAGCAAGCTGCTGCCAGCCAAGGTCCCGGCTGCTGGTCCTGCTCAGTCTGCTGCCAGCCTGGGTGAAGGAAAGCCCAGGCTGGCAGCGGACTGAGTGGGTTCGGCAACTGAGACCCCGGCTGGAAGGAGCCTGCTGCCGGAACCCCTGACCAGCGGCGGGCTGAGTGGGGCCAGCGGCCAGGACCTCAGCTGGCAGCAGCGTGCCATTAAAAATCAAATGGCGTGCTGAAGGTTGCCAACCCCTGCTGTACAACATCCCCGCTTAGTCTCCTCTCTTCCAAGCTGAAAAGTCCTATCCTCTTTAGTCTCTCCTCCTATGCGACCTGTTCCAAGCCCCTAATCATTTTAGCTGCCCTTCTCTGAACCTTTTCTAATGCCAGTGTATCTTTTTTGAGATGAGGAGACCACATCTGTGTACAATATTCAAGATGTGGGTGCACCATGGATTTATAAGGCCATTAAGACATTCTCCATCTTATTCTCTATCACTTTTTAAATGATTCCTAACATCCTGTTTGTTTTTTTGACTTCTGCTACACACTGTGTGGATGTCTTCAGAGAACTATCCATAATGACTCTAATATCTTTTTCCTGTTTAGTTGTAGCTAAATTATCCCCCTTTGTATTGTATGTATAGTTGGGGTTATTTTTTCCAATGTACCTTACTTTCCATTAAATTTCATTTGCCATTTTGTTACCCAGTCAGTTAGTTTTGTGAGATCTTTTTGAAGTTCTTCACAGTCTTTGGTCTTAACTATCTTGAGCAGTTCAGTATCATCTGCAAACTTTGCCACCTCACTGTTTACCCCAAAGGTAGGCAACGTATGGCACGTGTGCCAAAGGCGGCATGTGAGCTGATTTTCAGTGGCACTCACACTGCCTGGGTCCTGGCCACTGGTCTGGGGAGCTCTGCATTTTAATTTTAAATGAAACTTCTTAAACATTTTAAAAACTTCATTTATTTTACATACAAAAATAGTTATAAATCAATAAAATATAACTAGAAAGAGACCTTCTAAAAATATTAAAATGTATTACTGGCACGCAAAAACTTAAATTACAGCGAATAAATGAAGACTCGGCACACCACTTCTGAAAGGTTGACGACCTCTGGTTTACCCTTTCTCCAGATCCTTAATGAATAAGTTGAATAGGATTAGTCCTAGGGCTGATCCTTGGGGAACACCACTAGTTACCCCTCTCTATTCTGAAAATTTAGCATTTATTCCTACCCTTTGTTCCCTGTCTTTGAAAGAGGTGGATGAAATTAAAGTCTAATAACCTCATCAAGCACAACATAATCATGCTTTCGAGAAATAGGTGAGACTAGAAAAGGAGAGATGCATACTGGAATAGGAAACTGAGTGGATTTAGTAGAGCAGAACATATGCAAATCCCCAAACCTTCCGTAGAAGAGGAAAGAAAAAGCAATTAATTTGATTTCTGGATCAAACCTAACATTTGCAATAAGCAACAAAACATTTCTATAAAATCTTCAAGTATTGGGCACTATGACAGAGTGCCAGATATGAAACCCTGAGTCAGCACTCTGTTCACAGCAGTTCCAATCAGGCATAGCAGATTGGAGCTGATGAGACAGACATGTGCCTAATTTCTGGATGGGGCAGGGCAGAAAGGCTAATTAAGCAATTAGCCAGAGCCCACAAATAGGCACAGGAAGGAAGTGAAAAGGGGGAAAGCAGGCAGTGAGAGGGAGAGAGAGATTGCTCTCCCCCTGCTTATAAAGACACTAGGTATGCTGTGAAGGTGGTGGACCCAATTATAAATAAACTGCACAGGGTGTTGAACCAGCACAAGGGTCTCCACATGGTTTGTCAACGGAGACTGAAGCAGGACTGAGGAGGCCCTGTTACAGTAGCTAATACACCAGGGAGGGAAACGTACCAGGTCAGAAGTTTCAAAAAACACTTAAAAATACCTGGGAACAATGAACCCCACCTGGGCAGGGAAGATTTCACATAAAGATGCCAAATGCCTTCTTTATTTTCAGACACGGAAACTTGATCTGGACAGGGGCTTGTAAAACTAACTTTCTTCTCAGGTGTGAGGTGAAGTTCACAACACATTTAGGCCAATGATTTAAAAGCTGGGACATTTTTAAACATGAGGAAAGAACTCACTCTGGGAGTGTATTTGTTTGTGCCTGTGGAAAAGGCACAGACAGGGTCAGATGCTGAGCTGTCCTCCTTAGAAGCCCCAGCATGACTTTGAGCCCACCCATAGCTGTTCCCCAGAAGAACCAATGGGCCACTTGGTTCTGGTCTACACTTAAAATGTAGGTCAACCTGCTTATGTCTTTCAGAGGCATGAACAATTCGCATCCCTTGCCACCATAGTTAAGCCAACCTAGCCCCTGGAGTATGTACTTCTAGGCCAATGGAAGAATTCTTCCTTTGACCTAGTTACTGCTGCTCAGGGAAACAGATTATCTACACCAGTGGTTCTCAGCTCTGGTCCACCGCTTGTTCAGGGAAAGCCCCTGGCGCGCTGGGCCGGTTTGTTTACCTGCTGCTGCCTCTGCAGGTTCGGCCAATCGCAGCTCCCACTGGCCGCAGTTCACCACGTCAGGCCAATGGAGGCTCCGGAAAGCAGCGGACAGCACATTTCTCAGCCTGCGCCGCTTCCCCAACGCCCCATTGGCCTGGAGCGGCGAACCTTTGACCTCCAGATTTATTTGACCTCATCATAGCAGCATATTTGGAAGTTTTAATTTTAGGAACACCACGAAAACAAGGCTGCAGCCTGCGGTGAACAGTTTGATGCTTAGAAAGTATATCAAGTACAAGCATGTGTGGATAAAGGTAGGGCACTTGGGTATAGTCGAGCCTGCACTCCTGGATCAAAGAGTGGGTCACATTGCAGAGAGGTTTTAGCCCCAAAGACTGCTGTTTGTATTCCAAGGGGAAAATTAATGAGATTTGCCAAAGGGCCTTCTGAAGAAAGGATAATAGCATGTTAGTGACAATGAAAAGATCTATTATACTGAATCCTATTGGAACTAAATGGTTTTAAAGGAAACACTTTGGTATTGTGTGGTCTGCAAACTATTGTACTGTATGATTCAAGGGATAGGAAATGAAATACAGGCCCTTTTCTCTGCCACTTCTGAAGACTGCACCGACTGTATGGGAATTCACAGTAGGAAAAGCTGTGTAACAAATTTCAGTTTGTAGTAATTCCCAGTTTAGCATATTAAGGTCAAGCAAAGGGGCCAAAGTGCACTCTGCAGTTCCTGACTTTGGGGAATCATTTTCAGTTTCCTTTGTTGTTTAATTGGGAGCGGTTTGAAAGCTGCTCAAAGGTTTTGAAAGTCAGTAGTCTTGGCAGAGCTGGATTAGTGGACAGTGCAAATAAGGCTGCCTATGATAAATTGCATTTATCCTGCGTGCATGGCTGTAGATGGGAGCGTAAGGGGTTTTACTGGCACTCATTTGGGATGAGCCACACAGCGATTGCAGCTTTAACCCATGTGTATAACTTGTGTATGTTTAAAAAGTACTTCTTTAGACTAGAGTAATCCAGCAATGATATTAAGGTTTAATCTAGTAGTTCTGTGCATTTATCCGATGGCTCACATTTAATCTTTATCATTCATTACTGGGAACGGAGCTCTTAGGAAATGGTTTTGTCTAAGTAGTGTTAATAATCTGAAGAAAGCCCTCTAGGTCTAGGGACAATACTGTTCTGTTCTTAAGAAAGAGATAAAGCTGAATGTATGTTTCAGTGGAATCCAGCAAACACCTACCCACAAATTACACTATTTTAAACACAAGTTCTACACCTTAAAAAGGTCTGGAAATAACTAGTTAAGGAATCTAACTCATGTCACCCAATACCAAATAACTTTGGGCATATATATATATGCCATTATATGCCACCAGTGTCCCTCTGCTATGTACATCGGCCAAACTGGACAGTCCCTAAGAAAAAGGATAAATGCACACAAATCAGATATTAGGAATGGCAATATACAAAAACCTGTAGGGGAACACTTCAACCTGCCTGGACACACAATTACAGATTTAAAAGTCACCATACTGCAGCAAAAAAACTTCAAGTCCAGACTGCAAAGGGAAACTGCAGAGCTACAATTCATTTGCAAATTCAACACAAACAATCTCGGATTGAACAAAGACCTACAATGGCTCGCTCATTACAGAAATAGTTTCTCCTCTCTCCATGTCCACACCCCCCATTCAAATGCTAGAAGAATAACCCACCCTCCCTGATCGGAGATAACAAGCTGGTTCAGCCTAATTGGACTAACCTTTTTACCTCCCACCCGGTTCTTGCCTACTTTTCTATACCTGCCTCTGGACATTTCCACTGCTTGCATCCGACAAAGTTGGTATTAGCCCACGAAAGCTTATGCTTCAAAACTTTATAGTTAGTCTTTAAGGTGCCACAGGACTTTGTTACCTTTGGGCATATGCTATCATCCCTCCCAACCTTAATTGTTTCTTTCTGTTCTATTCTATAATAAAAATACAATGATAGATGTATAAGGTTGAATAAGCATTAAAATCAGTGTAGAAGAAGAAATAACGATCCAGGGTACATGAAGTTATGTCAGCATTCTATGTTTTTCTTCAAAGTGTGATATTTAGGAGGAGAAGAATAATATTTTGAGTAAAATTGGAATGAGTGATCTGCTTGAAGTTGCAGGTCTGAAGAAGTGTATGTACCTCTTCCAAGTTTTTAATATTTTAAATATACTGCGTTCCAACTAAAACAAGTAACTCTTTCTAGTGTGTAACACAACAGTATAGAGTTATAGCATATGGGGAATGGATTCTTGTGACACCAATAAGTAGTTAATCTAGTGCTCTGGTTACTGCAACAAGTATCAGCAGCAAGCATGGGGGGGTCCACTGTGCCAAACCCAGAATTGGAATGCATGGAAAAAGAAATGAAACAGGATCCTAAAGAAAAACAGTTTCCTCTAAGGCAGATCATGCAAAAAGATCAAGCTAACCGCAACAGCTGAAGCTAACAGGAATTGTTGAAAAGGCCCAGAGAAGATTTAAATTGAGTTTCCAATGTTACCTAATCTCTACTGCAGTCACAAAACTCAGAGAACTTGGCCCAAGAATACTTCTAACCATCACAAGATAAGATGCTCAGCTTCATCATTCTCTCTAACAGCAGCGGCTTTGTTCTGGGCTATGTTCTATGTATACAGCATATTTACCAAATTAAAATTAAACATATGTGAGAGGAACGTGTTGTCTTCAGAAAACTCAGAAATATCTGTGACGGAATGGAAGTTGAATCAACAAATGAAGATTTGCCAATGACAGGCGTAAGACACAAAATGATTCCTGAGAAGAGTTTAATGTTAGCAAAAGCACGTTGCACATGCAGGTGAATAAACGAAGCAAATGAAAAACATATAGCACAAGGACAGCACAATTATCACAGTGGTCTGTGTTACGACTTCCAAGTCTTATTTATTTGTTGTAGTTGGAATAGAAAAGGCAGTTTATATTTTCCCAGCATAATGGAAGGACCATAGATGATCCCAGTGTATACCATTAAAGTACTACTGTTAAAGTCAAATGCCCTTTTTCTAATTAGTAGTTTATTTCCTCTGTTTTGTTTTCCAGAGCAATGTGGTTTATGAGTGCCTCTTTATTTTTGTTTGTCTACATCTGATATAGCAAAACGCAAAGCCCTATACTCTAATGGAAGCAAACACTTAACTCCAGTGACACTTGTTCCCTTTTACATTTGTATTAAGCCTTGTGAAATGCAATTAGTATTGGAGAAAAAAATAACTAAAAGCATTGGCTCAAGATGTTGTGTAAGTTTCTCCACAAAGATCTGACAATGCACCTCATGCTCTCCTATCGCCAGGCTCTACTCCAGCACGGAGGGTCAGCTGTGCCAACCTACATGATGGCCTGTTGATACACATCCATTGTAGCCCCAGTTCACCAGAGTCAATGTTCTTTTCTATATCACACTTACTGAGACTATTAAAAAATGCAAATCAAAGTGCAACTATGCACCATGCACCAGATATCTATCCGTTCTTATACTTTTCACCCCATTAAGAGTCAAATCCTACCTTGACTTGTGCAGTAAGAAGCAATGTAGACAATGGCAGATGTATCCTCTCCTGCACAAATCCTTCTGGTCAGGGCAGGATTCCATGATGTGGACTTGGGGGTGGTGAACAGATATGTGGTGGAACGCAGTTTTCTGCTACTCTAAGTAGGAACAAGAATGATTAGGAGCCAGTTGAGATTCTGACACAGACATTGGTGCAACAGATAGTTCTCTTCAGATGTTGACCACCACAGCCTAAAAAAGAATTTCCCCCAATATCTGGTTCCTATGCATCCAGGTAAGCATAAAAATTATCCATAACAATGTTACATTATTTAGGAGTTAACACAAATTCAATCGTAAGCATACAAAAAATGCCACAGAAAAACAATTACAGTTCCTGATCATAAGTTATAGGCCCCCCGACGCTAATAAAATCCTTTAGGATGAACATAAGAATGGCTATACGGGGTGAGATCAATGGTCCATCTAGTCCAGGGTCCTGTCTTCCGACAGTCACTAGTGCCAGATGCTTCAGAGGGAATGAACAGAACAATTACAGTTAGCCATCCCCTGTCGTCCAGTCCTAGGTTCTGGCAGTCAGAGGTTTAGGGACACCTGGAGCCATTAATTAGGGGAGTTAGCGAGGGAAGTTGTCTGCAGTTTACTAAATATGCTGATGATACCCAGCTCTATCACATCAGAGCTGTCTGGTGCCATGGAACAAGAACTAGAACTGGTCAAAAATTCCCCAATAGAACAGTTTTCTACTAAAAAATGCCAAATCAATAGAATCTAAACATTCCATGGGAACATTTTAACAGAATTGACACATTCCCAGAGATTGAGATTCAAATTTCAGGAATGCAGAGATCTGGGTTTTTGAATCAGGCCCATCTCTAAGAACTCTGCAAACAATACAGAGTTTTTCCCAAACTCTTTTTGCTTTATTTTACTTTGTTGACATTCAGATAAAACAGATTGGCTAGTTTATCATTCATACCTATGAATTATGTGTCAAAAGTTCCAGAAAGTTTTTCCCAGTTGTCTAAGAGTCGGATGTAGCCTAAGAATATCTCCTATTTGTGGCTGGGTCACTTTGTGCAGTCCTTTTAGTTGGAATGTTCTTTTGAACTGGGATAGAGGCATTTCATATGACACACAAAACCATGAGAATGTGCTTCCCATTGTATCGTCTCTGCTCAAATGCCACGTGTGTTTCTCAAGGCAAGCCAATCTGTTTTGAAGGACACTGGATGCTTTTCTGAGGCGAACAGCCTTTGCCTGCAAGGCACTGTGAGGAACCAGAGCCAGTTCATGAAATTCATCACACACCAGCAAGCAGACAATGAAATGGAAAGCATTCATCTGAAACTGCAGACCAGATGCTTCCACAGTATACTTTCAGTATGGTTCACTTAATTCCATCAGAGTCTTTATGATGGCCGGAAAGGAGCGGGGGAGGAGAGGGTTGTACCTGTTTTGTTTGATTGTTTTTACACTGGCAGGATACTTTTCAATCAGTGTTGGAAATTCAGATTTTCTCCATCACAAACACTAGTGCATTTTAATGAAGACAACCCAGGGCTACCAGCCACTACACAACAGAATGAGGATGTTAACACCGGTTGCTTTATGAGACTTTTTGCAGTATAAGAGATTTTTACCTTCAGCAAATGGTTCCTGATATTCAGCTTACATTTTCCTTTTCCAAATTTCATTCCATTATATCCTTTGGACCACCCTAAACAATACTTCTGTTTCTGAAAAACATACACACCAAGCAGACACCCTGAGGATGGTTATTACCACAACCCTACCTCATAACCATTCTTTAGTAGGGCATTTCAGACCTTGTTTGGATCATATTCTGTTTAGAGTATCTGGTATTTTCCCATTTAAATGCCCAACTAGCTCTCATTTCTGATAGCTACACAGTGTGTCACCATCCATGACACCAAGTGCACATTACTATCTGTATTTCTAAGCTTATTGTATCATCAGTAAAAAATTTGACACAATTAGAGCCTAAAGCAAACATAGCCCACCAAGGGCCCTTAAAATTTATGGTCCATCCAGCCTTGCATCCTGCACTGAATAATTTGTGAAGTGCTGTGTTAGCAGGACCACTGCAGACTACACTTGGGGAGGGTGAGTGGAACCACTACCCATGCCAACTAATTTATAATCTATGCTGTTTTTTAAAAAAAATCTCAGATGTCTGTGAAATGATGATGCACTTACCAATGACATTTCTGATCTAATATTCTGATACGAGTTGGACCCTGCTGCAGTCATGACATTTCACAAGAAAATGGTTGAATGCTTCCTCTCCTTCTCCCTTGCTGTACATCATGTTATTTTTCATGGCATGCCAATAGAAGTTAGATAAAGACAGAAAATACTCTTGCTGGGAGGTTGCAATGTAACACTACTCTGTTTCTTAGAATTCAGAACAATGAAACTAGAAGGAGAGAGAGAGAGAGAGAGAGAGAGAGAGAGAGAGAGAGAGAGAGAGAGAGAGAGAGAGAGAGAGAGAGAGAGAGACTTCTCCCTAACTAAGATGAGACATAACTCACCTCATCTTACTTTAAGCTGGCCAGCTGCAAACTGTCTGATTGCAGGTTTCCCTACAGAGCCCCCTACTCTACAAAGAGAACCAAGAAAACCCCTGAGAATTTAGATCCCCATTTTAAAACAGATTTCAATAGACTAGGTAACAAAGAGTCCTGTGGCACCTTAAAGACTAACTAAAGTATTGAAGCATTATTATTATTATTATGCTTCAATACTGTAGTTAGTCCTTAAGGTGCCACAGGACTCTTTGTTACCTCTGCTATTCCAGACTAACACGGCTACCTCTCTGATTCTTCAATAAACTATACATTAGAGCTCTCCTGAGGTAAATTCTGTGCAGATAACACGTTAACTCTTTCTATGTGAAGCAATAGGCAAGTAAGATCCAACGTTTGGCATGACGTGTTTTGTTATGGAACAGTTAATGCTTTTGAGGACTGATTTTTGAAGTCCTCTATCACAGGCATAATATGTCCACAAGCCATGCAGCTAAGGGGGCTAGGGACAGTACATAAGAACATAAGAACGGCCATACTGGGTCAGACCAAAGGTCCATCTAGCCCAGCATCCTGTCTACCGACAGTGGCCAATGCCAGGTGCCCCGGAGTGAGTGAACCTAACAGGTATGATCGAGCGATCTCTCTCCTGCCATCCATCACCCCCCTCTGACAGACAGAGGCTAGGGACACCATTCATTACCCATCCCGGCTAATAGCCATTTATGGACTTAGCCTCCATGAATTTATCCAGCTCTCTTTTAAACCCTGTTATAGTCCTAGCCTTCACAGCCTCCTCAGGTAAGGAGTTCCACAGGTTGACTGTGCGCTGTGTGAAGAAGAACTTCCTTTTATTTGTTTTAAACCTGCTGCACGCCAATTTCATTGAGTGGCCCCTAGTTCTTCTATTTTGGGAACAAGTAAATAACTTTTCCTTGTTTACTTCCTCCACACCACTCATAATTTTATATACCTCTATCATATCCCCCCTTAGTCTCCTCTTTTCCAAGCTAAAAAGTCCTAGCCTCTTTAATCTCTCTTCATATGGGACCCGTTCCAAACCCCTAATCATTTTAGTTGCCCTTCTCTGAACCTTTTCTAGTGCCAGTATATCCTTTTTGAGATGAGGAGACCACATTTGTACGCAGTATTCAAGATGTGGGCGCACCATGGATTTGTATAAGGGCAATAAGATATTCTCCGACTTATTCTCTATCCCTTTTTTAATGATTCCTAACATCCTGTTTGCTTTTTTGACCGCCACTGCACACTGCGTGGATGCCTTCAGAGAACTATCCACAATGACTCCCAGGTCTTTTTCCTGATTGGTTGTAGCTAAATTAGCCCCCATCATATTGTATGTATAGTTGGGGTTATTTTTTCCAATGTGCATTACTTTACATTTATCCACATTAAATTTCATTTGCCATTTTGTTGCCCAATCACTTAGTTTAGTGAGATCTTTTTGAAGTTCTTCACAGTCTGCTTTGGTCCTTACTACTTTGAGCAGTTTAGTATCATCTGCAAACTTTGCCACATCACTGTTTACCCCTTCCTCCAAATCATTTATAAATAAGTTGAATAGGATCGGTCCCAGGACTGACCCTTGGGGAACACCACTAGTTACCCCTCTCCATTCTGAAAAAGTTCCATTTATTCCTACCCTTTTTTCCCTGTCTTTTAACCAGTTTTCAATCCATGAGAAGATCTTCCCTCTTATCCCATGGCAGCTTAATTTACGTAAGAGCCTTTGGTGAGGGACCTTGTCAAAGGCTTTCTGGAAATCTAAGTACACTATGTCCACCGACATAGTACATAGTGTAAAACTGAGGCATAGAGAAGTTCAGTGATTTTGCCATAGTTCAATAGCAAGCCAGCTGCAGAATTGGGGTCTGAATTTAGGAGTTTAGCTCCCAGGCCCTGTTTTAGCTGCTAGACTATTCTAGGTTCCATATACAAGCTAATATCCCTGAAAAATCCATAGGTTGGGAACGTGTGATGGAGATGACTCTCCCTCCTTTTTTCTTTACCACTCCTCCCCTTCCTTCTCCCTTTGCTGTGGCCCTGTAAACAGCTCACCACTTTTGAGGAAACACTGACATCAGAGCTGACATCATTCCTTCCTCCTCTTAGTAGTGTGGGGTGATTGCGGAATGAAGGGCCCTTCACAGCTGAGCTCCAAGGTGAAAAGAAAGAATAAGGCATCATTAAAAACTAAATGTAGAAAAATTGCTGAGGGCTAGAGAGTGGGTCTTGGGGAAAGAGCTGAAGAGATGGAATTAATAGCTCATAGGAATGTGGTTTTAATGCTGCTGATGCTAATAAAAATGATTTTATGGACTGCATCTGATTTCTCTGGTCAGGCCAAGGGCTCCCCCATTCCCAGTACTCACCTGTGAATGGAAAGTAAGATTACAACATTACTGCCATCCCATCAGCACCTCTTCCTACCCCACTGCCAAGCCCAATAGCCCCATGCGGGTTTAAATACAGGGTCTTTACCAGTACCAGGTTAAGACACTGGTTAAGTGGGTAGACACTGGAAAAAACCTTTGATAGTGGTTCACATTGTTGCCATTGTATGAGTAAATTTTTTTTCCCCAGGAGCAGTTCTCCAGAGAAGCAGGGGATGTATGCTTGTGCATACTGGTGAATTTTAGAGTTGTTAATTGGGCCACAATATTTTCAAAACAAAAATCCACCTGTGATACAAACGTGCAGGGAGGGTTTTAGTAGAAGATCCAGGAAGTATGTAAGAACCTGGGATAATGTAGAGTTACTGTCAGGTTCAGTGCCCAAGCTCATTTCAAATGTCAGGCCAGAGCATAAGGAGACAGGCAGTCTCCAAGACAGCCAGGGCCCAACTCATAAAGAGTTAAACACTCGGCTGTCCATTATGTGGCAGATTGCCAGCAGCCCATCTTGAGCTATGGAAACATGCGGATGTGCCACAGGTCAAATAGACACAGAACATGAGCATATGGATAAAAATAAACAAAATGCAGGTTTTTTTAAAAGGCACAAAGTAGGATCAGATGAGGTATTTCCAATGCAGGGCACAGAGACCTAAACACAAAACTTCCATTAACACTAATGGGAGTTATGCACTTAATGTCCCACATGCTGCTCTGAAAATCTAATATAACCCTGTGTCTAGATAGCACTTTACATAAACAAAGAGTTAAAGCATAAAAAATGAAATGTACTATCTACCTATTTAATATCTCTTAAAACACACACACACATTAACTTTCCATATGAACTTAACTGCTGACTATGTCCTAGGGGAAAACATGTCTCATAAGACAATTTCTAGCTTTTAAGGCTCATTTTGGAAATAGAAAATATGCTTGTTCTCTGGGTCTGTGTTTGAGAAATAGGAAAGATTGTATCCAAACTGTCTTATTTTAACTTTTAGGCAGGCTCCTGCTGTCATTACAAAAGTTAAACTCCCAATAAAATCACTGGCACTTATGTGAGGACTAGAAGAGTGGGGCTTTTGTTGGTAAACACTTTAGAGATTACATACCCAAATTCCCTTCAGTCCCAGTGTAATGAATCCTTGAACCTGATCCTACCAGCTGTTCCCTTCTGTCTCATCATTTTTCTATTAATCTTAGGCATGTAGCAAAATGGAATTTGCAGACATAGGGCCCAGTCTAGTAGCCCTAAATTCCAGGAAAGAAAAGGCTGCAGGATGAAGTTAAGGCTCTATGTTCATGGCACATACACAGAGAAGTTAGATGCTTTTAATGGAAGCTTGCAACATAACACTACTTTATTTCTTAGAAGTCAGAACAATAAATGCACAAGGACGCAAAAGCAGAGCCACTCAAAGCAGGCTGCTCTCTAAAACAAAGGGTTACTACTTACCCCAACTGATTCTAGGCTGGCTCTCTACCAATTGATTCTGTTCACATTCTTTTCTATCGCACCCCCTCCTTTACAAGCAAGACCAGGAAACCCCTCTGAAATTTAAAGTGATAGCTTGACATTTTAACCCCTTTCAATATGCCATAGGGCTCCAGGAAGAATTTGTCAGTTCCAGCTATGGACATGGAAAAAGCAATCTTTGCGACTAGAGGTGTGTGAAATGCTTGCTTGCCGGTGAAACCATATTCCATCAAAAATTATACTAAAGAAATACTTTACAATTGACAAAGCTCAGCACATCTTGTAACCACCTACAATATATTGTTTGGGCAATAGGAAAACCCAGATTAAAACCAAGACTTTTCACAAAGTACAAGTACTTTAACTCTGCTCTACACTATTGTCTATAACTTGGGTTTAGTGTAATGATGAGTCCAGCAGATTTGGGCTTTAATGAGGGCTGTAAGTAATGACAAACAGCTGGCCTTCTTAAATCAGGATGTCTGCTGAGAGTGGGCAATTTGAAAAACCATAGGCTAGCTATTGCCAGCATTTTAGAAGCAGTGCCAGAAACCTAAGAAACAAGAAAAATGCCTTTGCTAGAGTTTAACCCTCAGGCCATTTTTGGTGCCTGGAGACAGCTAACAAGTTCATTTAGTTGGCAAAGCTGTGATGAATTTATGGCAAGAATTCGACTTTACTGATCATTTGTGGCCAAAATAAAAATATTTTTGGTGGGGCAGAGAAACAGTTCTCTATATCCACAGGAAACAGGATTTAGACCGTCAAATCCATATCATATAGACTATTGAAAAGCCGTCACACAGTAAGAGGGGATAGAGCCACTGGTGAAAGGTATTACTTCCTATTACAATCCCTTATCAGGTCCTCTATAGTCTATAGCACATATTTTCATGATTATTTTAAGTTTTTACTTATTCTTATAATATGGCTATAAATTAGGATATTGCGGTAAAGGACAAGTTTTCAATTAAAAACGTAAACTACTAAAAATATTCACTCATTCCGCTAGGATCTCAGAATCAGGACATGTGATAACCCAGAGTGATGTAAAAAGTGACGAGATACCATAGCTTTTTAATAGAATTTCTTTTATACATTTCACACTTATCTTGATCAACTACAGTATGATCCATCACAAATAGGCCAAACACATCCAAAATTATGATTAACAATCACAACAAATGGAGAGAGAACATAACCAAGTTATTCTGTACTTGCAAAACTATCACCACTCTTACCAAGCCATTTCCTTTCCTAATCCATTACACATCCCATTCATTTTGCTTACATTCACCTTCCATCCTGCTTTTATGTTGTCATTTTTTTTACAGTATTTCAGCCATATTTTCCTTAAATCAATACATCATCAGCTGCAAATCCTAGGTGATTCAACTTGCTGTCTATTTATTCTAATAGCCATTTTCTTCATGACATCCCCTGAACACCATATGTGGGGTCCAAATAGTCTGTGAAGTTGCACTGAAGGAAACAGTGGCTCATGTCTGAAACCTTCTTGATTACCTATGGGCATCATGATGTATGTTGATTACTTCTGCAAAAGTAGTTGTAGGTATAGCAAAGCCTCAGGGAAAGTTGAACACAAAAAGTTAACCTTTTAATGCCTGCTGCTTGGAAATAGCTTGACTAGAACAGTATGGGAAATTTCATACTTAGGTTGTGTTGACCCTAGCAGACAGCAGGAAATACTGAAAGCCTGTTAGTTGGTTGGTGACATTAGTTCAAAGATGTGTGCTGATCTTATAAAAGAAAGTGACTTCTCTGAAGCAGGGTATGGAGTTGTTGGGAGAGAATGGGAGGAAGTATCAGGGTTCTTCTCAGAAACCAGTTGAAAGGGACCTTGTTCAAATCTTTCTAGCAATCTGGATGGGGACAGTTGTTATCCTTTTATTACCACCCTGGGTGAGCTCCCCCTTGAGGATGCTTACTAAGCTGCTATAATAGACCCAATCCTGGACCCCACATGCTCTGTGCTGGCTGGGTCTGGACAGAGTCCAGTCATGTCTTCTAGGCGCTATCTCGAAGTACAAATCCCTTATTTAGCATGCCTTCCTGAGATGCGAGACTCTGCAGTCAAACTGCCTAGGCCCTGAAACCATAGCTAACCCTCCCAAGCATCAACTGCAATCTCCTCAGAATTCCACTGAAGTTGTGGACACACAAATCTCCCTCCGGTGTCCTCACCACTTTGAGAATCCTCTGGACATTGGTCAGTGAACTTCCAGGGCCCTCTGGCCCTCCTTCTTCCTAGTCTTGCCTCCTTCTTCTGACTGGTGAGGGACCCTGCTAAGGACAGACGTGGTCCTTTTTATAAAATTTCAGCCCTCTCTGTCAGACCTCACTCCATGGCTTCAAGTCCCTGGCCAGAAAATTCACTTCTTGGTAACAGCCTACCTGAAGTCTTAACTAGGAAAACTGGTTCCCCTGCACAGCAGCCAGGTCATTGTTCTAGAATGCTTCCATTTGTCTCACTGAAAAGCATTACAGAAAAGCTAATATGGCCTGTAACCTGCAGACCATAGGTTTTAGGAAATCCTTTAGGAATACAGAAGCAGTGGCCAAGCTCATTCAAAGGACCATCAGGGACACTTTCTAGCCCCACAGACAGACACATATATTATTTTGTCTTCCCAGCCCATACAAAGGAGAGATTTTGGATGGCTACAGGAGTTTTTCACTTGCTTCTTCAGTCAAGGTTAGTACAGCATGAATCGTAGCTATCTAAATGACTGGTTGAGTTTTACTAGTGAGACTTGGCATATTTGACTGGACTTTACCCTGCTAATTACTAAGCTACACCTGAACCTACATGGTTACAGAAAGGAAATGGGGGTAAATTGGTGTTTCTGAGAGTGCAAATTTTGTCAGGAGTGGCAGTAGCCTACATCTAAAACAGAAAAAGTAACAATAAAGTGAATATTAATGTATTTTTTTGATTAGATGCTTTATGCTTCATTTGCTGCTTTCGTTTCAGTATTTTACTTCAAACAACTTTACATTTCCCCCATCACTTCATTTAGTTTTTCTCCCCTCTCCTAGCAAAGAGCTGGAAGCAGGGCCGGTGACAGGGGGGGGTACTACGGGTAAAGCTGTACCGGGCCCCGGACTTTAGGGGGCCCCAGTACACAGCAGTACTTGTAGTCATCCCCCCCTTGTCCTGGAGAGCGGGGAAGTGCCAGCTGGGCTGGGGGGGCCCAAACGATCAGAGTAGGGGGCCCCCAAATTTCTGTCGCCGGCCTTGGCTGGAAGGGAAGTTCCCATCCACTACTTAAATAAAGTATATCAAAAATTGGAAAATAAAATGGTGCTAAGACATTTAGCAAGTAGAATGATATTACTTTAAAATCACTTACATCAAGAATGTGATCAAGAGACACTAGCAGTACGGTGAGGTAATGAAGAACTGTGCTGGGTTGTTTACATTTTTGCCATTTAAGCTGGGTACATTCAGATCTTACTCTCAGTGTGGTGTAGGTTGCTTTTTTTCTTTAGGTTACTGCCTCTGGGTCAGGAAATTAGACAAACAGGGTGACTGCATGGTTGTACGGGACTTATTGACATGAGAGCAAAGCCCCAGGTTGTGAAACACACACAACATTTTAATGTCTTCTGGACAAATGCAAAGGAAATAAAACCTAAGTGACACTAAGACAGCAGTGAAAGAGGCAAAATCCTGGAGACACAGCTGTTGCAGCTGTGAATAACTACCCCTCTTCACTTCATAAGCATTTGCTTGGGAAAACTGATCATTGCAAGTACAGTGCCTTTCCTTTAATTCAGTCACCAGTTGGCAGTTAATTTGATCCTTCGTTTAATTTGATGAAAACCTCTGAAATTAAATCATTCAGCGTTTAAAAGTACAACTTCTACCCTTCATTTTTTTATCCTTCAGGCAGGTACTGCCGGATAAATGCGGTTTAATTAATGGTGATGAGCAATATAGAAATGCTTACAAATAAATTAATAAAGAAGGTCAAAATCCTGAGAGAGAAGAGGCCCAAGAAAAACATGTACAATAATTAAAAATGACTGTAAAACTGTGATATTATAAGCACTACCATAATACTTAGTACTTATAATCACTTTTCAGATATCCAAATGCTTTACTAACGTGGGTAAGTGTTACTATTCCCATTTCATAGACAGGCAAATTCAGACACAGAGATTAAGTGACTTGTGTAAGGTCACACAGCAAGTCAGTGGCATAACTGGGAACGAAGCCATTGTCTCAGAATTCTTAGTCTGGTGTGCTTTCCATTGGATAGCTCTGTCTCCCATGTGAGCTGCAAGCTATGATACCTACACCATGGTGGTCACACTGATAATAAGGGCAACCACATATTTTAATCAAAGAGAGGAACAGACTTGATTGACATAGGGATACAAGAAGGGGGGGAACTCCTTTAACATTTCCACTTTGCCCCAGAGGAGAGGTTTTATGCAGAGCTCTAATCTTGTCCCAAGGCAGTTATCAGTAGTGCCAAACTGAGTTCCTCCCTATTTTTGTATGGCAAGCATGATGGAAACTTTGAACCTCAATTTGGCTAATGCAGAAAGCCACTGGCAGGAGGCAGCAGCGACCAAAATGGCAGACAATAGAAGAAGCTGACAATAGCCAATGGAAACAGGAAAGACCCCGTGCAGCACACCAAAACTCAGATTCATTGAATGTTTTCAATATTTCACAATTCTCTTTACTCACTATTCGTCTGAACTAGAACCGGCCATACACAGGCGTCCGTATGAACTGATGATCATCATTGTGGGATGCCTGAAAACAAAATCAAACAACATACATTGAAAGTTATTTAAGTTACAGGCCCCTAGTAAGCCAGCCTATAACCACCAGCAGAACTGGAGTCAGGGCCAGTGTTCCCTGGAGGACTGTTATTAAGTGGTCACCAGTGAAACCGGGGACATGGAGAATTAGGCTGGAAGCAACTCAGCCACATGGACAAAGCAGTCCAAAAGGGTTTCATAAAGTTTGACATGTTCAGCTTAAAATGCACGTAGCTTCATATTCTGCCAATGAAGCATCTAGAGACTTTATTCAAGGGAAAGAGAAAAAGTAGCAGTCAAGGGTGCCATTAGTAAGGCCTCATCATGGCAGAGAGACTATAAATATTGGTATGGGCCAGAGCAACATCTGGATCACGATCCAGTTTCCTCAAGACAGGTGGTGAAATCTCCTTCCTTAAAGGTTTTTAAGATCAGGCTTGACAGACCCCTGGCTGGGATGATTTAGTGGGGATTGGTCCTGCTTTGAGCAGGGGGTTGGACTAGATGGCCTCCTGAGGTCCCCTCCAACCCTGGTATTCTATGATTCTAAGATGCTGGAGTCTTTGCATTGGGGTTTTGGTTCTGTCCTATTCTAAATTTTGTTCGAGATCACTAGGCACAATCCTACAATTGTCATCTGGTATACTCCTTTCCCTCCCTCCAGATAATAAACAAACAAACAAAAAACAATGCATAATGTTTCTTACCCCATCTTATTTTTCGAGTTAGTGCCTGTGTGGTAGGTTTTCTATGTAACATTATTTTTACTATTCTGGTTCATTCTAGCCTATTCTGAGGACAGCTTGTACCACATTTTTGTAGCTTAACTAATCCTTAAAAAAAACCTGAGTCAGGACACCGACAACTCTTATGTTTTGAAAGATACAATGAGCTATGACATCTGTTATTTCTCCCCCCTAATCAGGGTCTTTCCAAAAGAGCTCAGTACAGCATTTCTACAACAACATATTCCATTCATTGTGATACTTTCCTCACTTTTCTATTTTGACAGGCAAATGAATACAGGAGAACAACACTAATAGGCACCTGAGGCAGAGAGAGGGTTAATGAGACTTCTAGTGAAATGTTCTCATTAGGTGTGAAGGCATCTTATTAGATGATGATATGGCTTATGAGAGGGAATTGGGCCACAGTCCAACAGCATTGCTGACCAAATCTAATAACGTCCCTTTCTTTTGAGAGGCCCATCCCTAATGGTGGTAGAAACAAAAGCAGGCCTCATTAGCTCCTGGAACAGAAGCTGCATGTTCATTTCAGCCTCTCACATTCAATTTTCCTGTAAAGATTTGTGGCACACAAATAAATACACAGTCAATCATAGGTGATGTAAAGTATGTCATGTTGACTGCAACCATGCAGGAGTGTTTTCTGACAGAGAGAGAGAAAATAAACTCCATAGCTGAACCATGATAGGTGAGCGCAGGGTATTGCCATAGTCAACCATGGAAAGGAGTCTGACCTTGTTATTAAGGTCCAAGAATGAGCATGGAGACTGAGCTACTCAGTCTGGGTTAAGGCAGACTGGTAGCACAGGCTGTGAGGAAGCTTGCAATGTTACTGCTTGTGTTATACTTGTCCTGAGGATAGAGAACATCATATGCCATGGCTGTCAATCCAGGACCTTTCATCAACTCATTCTCATGCGCGCATGCATAAAACATTCAGAGTGATGTTACCCTTAGTACCAGAGATAACTGAAGGTATGTCTTCACTACCCGCCAGATCAGTGGGTAGTGATCAATCCATTGGCAATCGATTTATGGCGTCTAGTCAATACACGATAAATCAATCGCCAACGGCACTCCCATCGACTCCAGAACTCCAGCTTCCCAAAAGGCGCAAGCTGTAGTCAACCGGGGAGCCCGCTGCTACGTTATTCACGTAGCTGAAGTTGCGTATCATAGGTTGGCCCCTCCCCATACCTTAGACCAAGGCTCGGAAGTGAAAAGTAAGATACACCTAGAGCAGGGGTCTCCAAACTACGGCCCGCGGGCCGGATGCGGCCCGCGAGGCCCTCTCATCCGGCCCGCGGAGATCTTTTTGGCTCCGCGCTGGGGCCTGGAAGCGCCGCGCGGGCCGCCGCCGCCGCCGCCGCCGCCAGCCGCGGGGCCTGGAAGCGCCGCGCGCTCGGCCGCCGCCGCCAGCCGCGGGGCCGGGACGCGCCGCGTGCTCGGCCGCCGCCGTTGGCCAGGGACGGCTCGGAGCTGGGGCCGGGACGCGCCGCACCGCCACGCAGTTGCAGGGGGCGAAACAAGGAGCCACCCACTGCCAGGCGGCGAACCGGTCTGTGGGGAGAGACCGGGTTGAGCAGGTCAGTTGGGGGGGTGAGAGACCTGGCTGGGTGGGTCAGTTGGGGGGGGGGTTGGAGGAAAGGAGGTTTTGGGGTGAGAGACCTGGCTGGGTGGGTCATTTGGGGGGTGGGTGGGAGGAAAGGAGGTTTTGGGGGGAGAGACCTGGCTGGGTGGGTCAGTTGGGGGGTGGGTGGGAGGAAAGGAGGTTTTGGGGGGAGAGACCTGGCTGGGTGGGTCATTTGGGGGGGGGGTTGGAGGAAAGGAGGTTTTGGGGGGAGAGACCTGGCTGGGTGGGTCATTTGGGGGGGGGGGGTTGGAGGAAAGGAGGTTTGGGGGGGAGAGACCTGGCTGGGTGGGTCATTTGGGGGGTGGGTGGGAGGGAAGGAGGTTTTGGGGTGAGAGACCTGGCTGGGTGGGTCATTTGGGGGGGGGGGGTTGGAGGAAAGGAGGTTTTGGGGTGAGAGACCTGGCTGGGTGGGTCATTTGAGGGGGGGGGTTGGAGGAAAGGAGGTTTTGGGGTGAGAGACCTGGCTGGGTGGGTCATTTGGGGGGGGGGGTTGGAGGAAAGGAGGTTTTGGGGTGAGAGACCTGGCTGGGTGGGTCAGTTGGGGGGTGGGTGGGAGGGAAGGAGGTTTTGGGGTGAGAGACCTGGCTGGGTGGGTCAGTTGGGGGGTGGGTGGGAGGGAAGGAGGTTTTGGGGTGAGAGACCTGGCTGGGTGGGTCATTTGGGGGAGGGGGGTTGGAGGAAAGGAGGTTTTGGGGGGAGAGACCTGGCTGGGTGGGTCAGTTGGGGGGTTGATGTGTAGTGTTCATGTGTAGTGTTCAGGTGTTCAGGTGTAGTGTTCAGGTGTTCAGGTGTAGTGTTCAGGTGTAGTGTTCAGGTGTAGTGAACAGGTGTTCATGTGTGGTGTTCATGTGTAGTGTATCAATGTGTTATTAAATAATAACTGAATAAAATAATATTAAATAAATAATTAAAAACAACATCCATGTTTTGATTCTTTTTTATTTGGACCTCGAGTGTGTTGTCGGCCCCCGAACTGCTATTTGATAGCTAATGCGGCCCTCGGGCTGAAAAGTTTGGAGACCCCTGACCTAGAGTATAAACAACATGTTGAAATTGTTAGGAATACTTTGCGCCAGGGGGGTTATTGGAGAGGGCTCCCTAAGATGGCGGAGAGGGCACCAGGATCAGATCACTGCTTTGGTAATTAAAGCCAAAGGGCGAAGTCTGGGATTTGACTGGGCAAGCAGTATGATTAGTAGTGGCATTTGGGAAGAATAATTTTTTTATTAGTGCCCATCATTTTAAGTTCTACAAAAGACCTTGGTGTCAGCAAACTCCTCTTGTGAAATGCCTGCTCATAGCATAGTAAAATTTCACTGAGGCTGCCACCCAGTGCATCTGCAGCTTCTGAATTCAATTCACCAGTCTTGTTGCAAAAATGAAAAATTATTAAAAGAAAGAGTGAGTGGATGTTAAAATGTTCATGTCTAGGTTACCAGCTTTTCCTTACCCTAAACTAGCATTTCACAAACTTTTCTGGTCAGTGGTCCCTTATTAAAACTCTAATATTTGTGTGCTCCCCATAGATGTACGATATCCTTTTATATTGAATGCATCAATGGTAACAACAAGCCTAATTTATCTCTGGGTGGTTTGAGAAGTGGCAGACAATAATTGACCTTGAAAGGTGACGGTGTGGAGAAGTGAGATTTTCTTTGGTTTACATTGTAATAAAATTTGCAACAACACTCCCCCACCCCAAATGTCTTTCATAAGTCACAAACCACCTATTGAAAAATACTGCTTTTGACCCACTGTACTAAAGCATCAGAAGGTGTTATTCCTAACCAGGACATTTTTAGCACCATCAATTCAATCTTCCCAGAAGAATTCAACTCCCTGAAGTACAGAAGCCACAGTAGCAATAGATCTAGCAAACACGGCCATATCGGTAATTTAAGTGTTACACCAAATGAATAGTCAAGTAAGGGACAACTTCTTCTAAAGGCCTTTGTCACCTGCTTAGGGTTGGATGGGTATCCTTTAACCCAGAAATATTCTAAGCTAGTATATATGGACAAAGCACAATTCTAAGCTATTGTACTGCAGAGGTACAGCACTTGTGAATTGTTGAAGAAAAAATGGCATGTGAGAGAAGTCAGATTTGTTGATTCTGAAATCTTTGCTTTTATACCAAGTGGGACATATCACATTTGTACCTATCACCTATTACCACCCCAGTGTCCACTTTCCAAACTAACTAGTCAAAGAAAGAGTATAGTTTCCTTAATACAATAATAACAATACTTTGTATTTAACATCCCACATAGATCAAAGCACTTTATGAACATTAATTAATCCTCACAGCATTCCTATGTGGTAGGCAAATAGGTAACACTAGCCCATTTTACAGATTGGGCAACTGAGACAGAGAGTAAGTGACACACCTGAGGGCACCCAACAGGGCTGTGGCAGAGCCAGAATGTAGAATCCAAACCTACCAGTCCTGTGCTCTACCCAGGAGCCTGTGTTACTTCTCATGAACATAGATTGACCAACAAATACTGGAAATAAAAAAAACCAAAACAATAAATTAGGCAGAAATAGAGTCTGTCACTTGCTGAATTACCACGGAGCTTGCTAATACTGCTGTATTACTTTCAGTTTCAATAATTTAATGCCACCTCAAATTGAGAAGCTGCTCCAGATGAAAAATGGCAGCTTTGAATAAATGTTTGGATAAAACAGCAGAGAAAAATGAAGCCAGTTGGAGCGATGATGGAGGGGTTTGATATGGTTTACTAATAAATCATTAGAGTTAATAATAACCCCCCCCCCCAATATCATCATAGTCTGGTGTAAATCCTATGATTAGCATGGCCACAGACAGAATAGCACATGCAACTGGTGGAGATTTACAAACTATACTCAGGACACTGAAAATAAATACCTACTCTGGTATGCCTGATTCACAGCAAGTTTGTACCGAGAGGGCAGGACCTGATCTTCCTTAGGCATTGAATGTTGCTAGATATGTGACTGTTAGAATGCAATCCTGTTTACTAGAAAACCAAACTAAGACACACACACACAAAAGGGGAGAGAAAAGAACAGAAAAAAAAACAGACAATAGATCTGTCTCTGATATTGACTTTCACTTATAACCTCCCTGCTGGAAAAATCTAGGCATGGCACATGGTCTTCTTAGCCTCTCTGAGACCTGACAAATTCACACCAACATCAGGCTATTTAGGGCATTGTTTTTATTGGCTTCTCCCATTCCAGACCCACCGCAGTGTTGCAAAATAAACAGCATTGGGCAGGTAAGCCAGACTTCAATTAGATGGAAGGCACAAGAAGAAGAATAGGAAAGAGAAGACAAAGCAGGAAAGAAAGAGGACACATGGGGAGGGAGTGACAGTCTCATATCCCACATGATAGTTGGGATTTATCTGGAGACGGTAGAGATGACATTATCATCTATATCCCTCTCTCTCGCTGACCTACTCAGGATCTCTCTCAGGATCAAGACAACAATGGACCAACAGTCCCACGGTGGACCCCAGGAGACAGTGGCGATGGCGGTTATGATGCTGAAGCTCACTCTATTCCTGTTCACCCATAGCCCAGTTATCAGCTGTTGTCAGACAGTTAATTCCTCTGCTCATTTTCCCATCAAAGTATTTCCTTTTTAAGAACTACAAAAGGGAAGGGTGGGTGGAATAGCTATCCTCTTATTATTTTATTCATAAATTAGGCCTAATTTCCAACACAACAATTTTGGTCCATTGTTTTCAGTCCCCCACTTGTCTTGTTCACCAGGCATGATCTTAACAGTTCTTGAATCATATCAGTAAGCCTCTTTGCTTGCTCTGTCTCCCTTCTGCACCTTTTTCCATTAACACTTGTTATAGGTTTTACAACTGGAGTGAATGTGTAGATCCAATCATCAAAACATTGTTTCTAAGGATATACACTTTAATTTAAAAAGGTATTTTCCACTTGCTAATGTTTAAAACACTGTGATATATTATCTTTAGCCATAGTATGTTTTTGCTAGGTGCTATCTTCAACTGAAATTGTGCCTCTATAGTGGGTTTATGACTTTACAATCCAGATCTTCAAGTTGCTCAATTCACGGCAATTGTTTTCTCTACAAAATGGTGCACCTTTCCCAAAATATAAAACCATCTATACACCCAAAGATTGTAGTCCTGGTCATTTATACTTTACTTGGGTACTTGGGAAGCAGGAGTCATGGCAACGGAAAGAAAAGCATCTCCAGAAGCCACAAGCTCAGGAGGCAGTATCTAGTGGACTCCTGCCAGGGTCTGTCCTGGGTCAAGTACTGTTCAATATCTTATTAATGATTTGGATAATGGAGTGGAGAGTATGTTTATAACATTTGTGGACAACAGCGGGCTGCTAGCACTTTGGAGAAGAGAATTATAATTCAAAATAAAGAAGTGGTCTGAAATCCAAAGGAAATTCAGTAAAGACAAGTGCAAAATATTACACTTGGGAAGGAAAAATTAAATGTGCAACTACAAAATAGAGAATAACTAGGGCTGTCGATTAATCTCAGTTTACTTATATGATTAGCTCAAAAATTAATTGCAATTTAAAAAAATTAATCACAATTAATCACAGTTTTAATTGCACTGTTAAATAATAGAATACCAACTGAAATGTACTATATATTTTGGATGTTTTTCTACCTTTTCTAATTTATTGCTTTCAGTTACAACACAGAGTACAAAGTGTACACTGCTCATTTTATATTATTTTTATTTCAAATATTCGCACTATAAAAATGATAAACAGTATTTTTCAGTTCAACTCATTCAATACCATAATTCAATCTCTTTGTTGTAAAAGTGCAATTTAACAAATGTAGATTTTTTTCTGTTACATAACTGCACTCAAAACCAAAACAGTGTAAAACTTTAGAGCCTCCAAGTCCACTCAGTCCTACTTCTTATTCAGCCAGTAGCTAAGAAAAAAGTTTGTTTACATTTATAGGTGATAATGCTTCCCACTTCTTATTTATAATGTCACCATAAAGTGAGAACAGGTGTTCACATGGCACTTTTGTAGCTGGCATTATAAGGTATTTAAGTGCCAGATATACTAAACATTCATATGCCTCTTCAAGCTTCAAGCGCCATTCAAGAGGACATGCTTCCATGCTGATGGCACTCATTAAAAATATATATGTTAATTACATTTGTGACTGAACTCCTTGGGGGAGAATTGTACATCTGTGGCTCTATTATACAGTTCTGAAACTTGTATGTTATAACTGTTTTTGTTTGTCCTGTTAGAATCACCATGTTATCTAGCTCGGTGGTCCCCAATCATTTTGTGGAACTATACCAGTTTACCAGCTTTAGAGCTCAGATTTTCCCTCAGACGTTCCAATCCAATCCTATTTACTTGAATAGCTCAGCTGTAAGCAACAGAGAATTGGAGCCCATAGACCTAATTAATCCAGCCATTGCTAAAATACTTACCCGTTCAGTTACATATGCTCAGCCCTAATCGAATGTAAGCTTCTCCAAGCTCAGGTTTCAGTTACTTTATACTCTATTATAGAAGACATTGGAATCACAAAGTTGATGTGGTTGTGGTGGGACCACTGGAGTACCTGGGAGCCAGGACAGAGACTCATTAAATAAGGGAGTGAGGGAAGCTAGAGTAACATAAGAGAATGAAATACAAGTACTAGTGCCCTTACAAGTGGAGGAGAAGCACTAATCCGCTATACTTTCCCAGTCTCCGTTATGGGTCCATATACCTACCAATGTTATCTGAATAACCTACTATTATGAGCCTCTCCAAATGCATGACATTTTTCTTGGCAAACACTAGACTGCCAAGAGATCTGACTGAAGTTGGCAACCCTTAGCTACATATAGCAGCTTTTCAAAAACAAAAACAAAAAAACAAAGAGAAAAAGGTTCCTCTGATATATTGAAAGGCTCTTGTTTCTTTGAAGCATCTCTGGCCCATTGTTTTGTTTTGTTTTTTAATGTTGGGTGCCCAATTAATTACTTGGGGTTCTGTGTGATTCTGCTTAACAAACAGCATTATTTTCTTGGCAGGGCACATCCCATTAGTGATTGATCGTAAGAGCCTAGGAAATGAAGCTCTAAGTACTTTATCAGCTTCCTGCCCTTCCTTTGAATGACAGCCCATAATCATTAAAAAAACCACCCTTGGCATTAAAATGATTTATTTTAATCTAAACAGCTATTACTTTAATTAAACACACTCTACTCCTCTTGAAAGTGACAAAGTACTTCTCTGAAGCCCTCTATCACTCTATTTATCAAACAATTTCAATGGAACAGCACGTCCGTTCTCCCAGACCACTTTGCCATGGAATTTCAGTTTTGCTCTAAAGAGAAAAATGCTCAGGGGAAATAACAAGGGGCCAGAATCATCTCAAATGGAACTGCAGCAAAGTCAATGGTTTGAATCTGGATCACTGGTTTGAAAAAGGAAACAAACCCAAGCAGCAAAGTTTAGATCCAAATCTGCATGCAAGCTTTCTCAAATTTCTCCCAGGAATATTCAAATCCAAGGTTTAGGCTTCGATGAAATCTCTTCAGGATAGGTGGGTAAAGAATCTAAAACTCACTATTACTATTATATAACATTTATATTACTCTAGTGCCTAGACCAGTGATCTCAAATTCGAATCACCAGGAGGGCCACATGAGGACTAGTACATTGGCCGCATCACTGACACCCGCTGCTACTCCTGGCTCTGCCCCAACCCCACCCCTTCCATTAGATCTTGCCCCTTCCCACTCCTATTCCAACCCCTTCCCCAAATCCCGCCCCCTCACCACCTCTTTCCCAAAATGTGTGGCTCCCCGCTCCTCCTCCTCCCTCCTCCTGGAAAATGCTGCCAAACAGCTGATTGGCAGCGGGGAACACCTGGAGGTAAGCAAAGGATTGGGGATGTGGCACTCTGGGAGAAGAGGGAGACGGGGGGGGGGGGGGGCGGAAGGAGAGTTTGGCGGGCTGCAGAAAACAACTCCGGGGAGCTTGGCAGGCTGCAGGAAATAACCCTGCAGGCCTCATGCTTGAGACCACTGGCCTAGAGGCCTGCCACACCCCATTATGTGAGGCATTGTACAAACATGGTAAATGACAGTCCTGACTCCAAATAACTTCCAATCTAATAGGAATACTAACTCATGGAAAAGACAAACAAGCATATTGGGAAAGACAGGGTAACAAAAATAATAGGATGTGAGCAATGGAGCAAACCAGTTCAGCTAACTTAAGAACCAAACATCAAAATTAACTTTTTTTTTTGAAATTCAAAGAAGTCCATTCAATTTTAACTTTTACAGGTACACAATTCTGTAATTGTTGATTTTGACAAGGTCTCCAAACACAAATATTGTAGGAAAGGCAATTCTCACAATATTCCCAACCAAGCTGAAACCAGCTAGTACAGACAGTCCAGTTCTTCTCTCACTTATTCCTGGACAAATCAGAAGTAGTCCATGGAAATAATCTGTAAAATACCAGTATTTTACAGAGACTAGTGTTGCCAAAATGATTTGTACTTCTCATCAGGGAGCCACTCATTTTGGGGTATTAACCCTGTAACTCCTTTTGTGCACAAAATAAACCTTGCCTGTTTTCATACCTCCTGGAGCCTCTGCCTCTATCTGGAAAGGGAATTGACTGCGCTTCCAGGTAGCTGATGGCCTCATTTTGGCAACACTAGAATAGAATAATTGCCAGAAAATCTCACCACTACACCTTCCTACACATTTACTTCTTTTATAAAAATAAAAGACACTTTAGCATTTTCAAAATATTCATTTCACTCCCTTTTCCATTATCATGAGTCAGTATTTTTGTGATTTGATTCAAGACCAAAAATGCGAGATGCCAGAAGGAAAGTTATTCAGTAGTACTTTTAGACCAGGATGCAACATGGAAGACTACACATCTCAGAAGAAAAACAGATTTTGACGTATTATCAGCCTAATGTACAGGCTCATGGAGTTGGAAGAGTTTGGTTAAACCTGACAAGCATCCAAACTATTGTGTAGCTGGCCTAATCAAATCAGAATGCCAGACATTTCAGCTTCACCCATTCAACGTCTCATGGGAAAGTCTCTTCTCATGAAAATTCTACCCCAGTTGTCTGGATAGGTGTCTGAGTTTTTCAATGCTTGATAGAACAGAACCTTTGCAGGTTCACCTTTCATTTATTATTTATTTAGCAGTATTTACACACAGTTGAAGTTGGCTATAGCAATCGTATGCGACTGTAGAGAGGAGAGAGAATGAAACAAGTATAGACAGTATTATATTGTACTATTTATAAAAGAGAACCATAACATGAGAGTACAATTCCTAAGTAGGAGGAAACAGGGATGAGTCACACTTGTTTGAAAAGTTCAGGCAGTTCCTAAAATGGCTCCAGTTATCCTTGAATTGTCTACTGTAATACATATTTCCACCAAGGATCAATACCAGTGAACATTCTTCACCGGGGGAGGGAGGGCTGTTAAGGGTTCTTCTTGGCTCAGAAGCTACTTTTATATCCTGCGACACACACCTTAGAAGCTTTTGATATATATTTTGTCCCCAGTTAACAACATAAAAACAGCCATAATGGGTCAGACCAATGGTCCATCTAGCCCAGCATCCTGTCTTCCAACAGTTGCCAATGCCAGGTGCTTCAGAGGGAATGAACAGGACAATTATTAAGTGATCCATCCCATATTGTCCAGTCCCAGCATCTGGCCATCAGAGGCTAGAGACACCCAGAGCATAGGGTTGCATTCCTGATCATCCTGGCTAATAGCCATTGCTGGACTTGTTCTCCATGAACTTATCTAATTCGTTTTTGAACTCTGACACAGTTTTGAGAGATCCCTTTGCAAATCTTCACAGTCCGCTTTGGACTTAACTATCTTAAGTAGTTTTGTATCATCTGCACATTTTGCCACCTCACTGTTCATTTATGAATATGTTGAACAGTACTGGTCCCAGTACAGACCCCTGGGGAACATCATTATTTACCTCTCTCCATTCTGAAAACTCATCATTTATTCCTACCCTTTGTTTCTTATTTTTTAAACAGTTACTGATCCATGAAAGGACCTTCCCTCTTATCACATGACAGCTCACTTTTCTTAAGACCTGTCATGTGATAGTATAAGAACAGAAAACTGTCTATGGTATTTATAGGACAATGTGAGAAAGATCCCAACAGAAAAAAAAAAAAGGAAAACCAATCTAAAAGTAGTTCAAACAGCTATATCCAGTTTAAGAACATAAAAACACTAGGGCTGGTCTACACTACAGGGCTAAGTCAATCTAGGTTATGCAACTCCAGCTATGTGAATACCGTAGCTGGAATTGACGTTGCTTAGGTCAACCTTTTGAGGGGTCTACACTGCACTGGGTCGATGGGAGAAACTTACCTTACCTCATTCTGGTGGAGTACTGGAGTCAACAGGAGAGCGATTGGCAGTCGATTGAGCAGGTCTTCACTAGACCCACTAAATCAACCCCCAGTGAATCAATTGCTGTGTGTCGATCCCCCGGTGGAGGACAAGTGGAGACAAGCTCTAATGGAGCTACCTGTCCAAGCAATAGTTATATTCCAACTGGGGGAAAAAATTCACATTTTATAAATTATTACATTGAACAAATGACATGGCATAGCCATGTTTAACTACTATTAGATGCTGGACAATGATACTTAAAGCCATAAGAAATCCCAAATTTTTATCTTGCATCTTTCTCATAGCAAAAAGCTGAGACTTCAGGCAATAATTACAAGTTTAGTGGAAAGCAAAATTTTAGAGATTTTTAATAAGGAAGACTAGGCTTTTGCACTGATCTGCCTATGGATGCACTATGCTACACCCAAGGAAATCACAAGATAGGAGGACTTCATGCCCTTGAGGATAATACCTCATTATTATAGATTCTACCTTGACCGTTTTTTGATCTCCCTAGTTAGACTAATAAAGCATCCTACATTATATGGGTGAGTGAACTTGTTTGAATATAATATAAACCACCCAAAACATACTCCCTTCCTTTACTTTGGGTTTCTTTGGCAGTTTGAAAAAATTAGGTAAGAACTCCTCTTCCTCTCCACCATTATCATCCCCCTTCCTCTCAGAGTAAGTTGAAGGAAGTGCAACTATTTTCACTCCCAGGCTGAGAAAGTGCCCATTTGAAATGGCTGCAGTAGCACCTACAGGAGTATTTTCAGGTCCCACTGCAGAAGAACTCAGGCAGGTTTGGGGAAAATCCTCAAAGAAGTGTGAGATTCCAGCTACTTTACAGCTCCCAGACAACTGAAAGGGGAGACAAAGGGAGAGAAAGTGTGAGACGATCACCCCCTCAAGTTGTGGGAGGAGTTAACGGACGCTGGGCCTCACTGTCCAAAGGCAACACAAAGAAAGAAGAGAGGCTCTGCCTATTGGAAAAGAGGACTCCTATGGGGAGGATAAGGACTTTCTGACCTGTGGGGTGGAGGGTGATTCATTCTGAGATTTGAAGAGGCACCAGATATGCTGATATTGCAGACAGCCATGTTCTGAATATATTTAGTTCTGTTTTCAGGGCTTGCTATTCTACACATCACACATACCTCAGGCACTAGGAAGTGATAGCATTTTTTTATTATTGCTCTTTCAAAATTCTCTAATTTCTTACCAGACTGGGCACCAATTCAATGCTCATTGTGCAGAATTTATTCATATTTCATAGCAAAGTGACTTGTCCTTGGGAAGAAAAGAGAGGAGGAAGGGAAGGAAAGATTTTTCTGACATAAGACTTCCCTCTAGGCTTTTTTACCATGGATTTCATTTCACTTCTGTCATCTGAACTAGCCAATATAGCCCTGTCATCCAGTCTTTCAAACATTTACTTTATCTTTGTGTGTTCCAGCTCCACTGTTAATGAAATAGCACGTAATAAGAGCCATTGAGATAACAAAAACTATTAATACATCTCAATATGAGTTAGTGACTTGGCAAACAAGATCTGACACAAAAGTCATCAAAAATCAAAACCAACTTCTACAGGACTTTTCCACTGGGAGGTGCTCTCAGACCTCTTCCTAGTGGGCACATAATACCTCATATAATACCTCATACAATTGACACCGTTTTTGTCTTTCTCAGCAGAAGCACAAAGGATTAATTGGGTCAGAAACAATGAATTAACTTCTTACTCCTAGAGGTGGTCTTTCCAGAACATTTCAAATTCACCAATGGAGCAGATCAGGGGAAATTTGCATTGTGCTGTTCACTTTGTATTTCAACTATAGATAACTGGGATTTAGGTCATCAAGACTTTCAATTTCACAGCTTTCTATGAACATTAATTTCAGTTTAAAGAAGATTGTCTAAGTCTCAGAAAGGGCAAACTTGTCCACTGCCACTCATGTAAAAGTTGGGAAGGCAGGCAGCTCAGCATAGAGGATGCACCATAAGAGGTCCAGTTATATTAGCCTTCAATGGTTGTTGGTTTGCCAAAACTGGAATTGACAAACCAGAGATGGAAAAAAAATAAGAAAGAAAAATGCTTAAAGTGGTACAGCAATAAGATTTGCTTCAAGGCAAAATCTGGAGAGCCCCGCATATGTGTACTATCAGGAACTGTGCCAACAGGGCAGACACATACACCCATTTATGTGCCCTCGTTGGAAAAGTATGACACTCAAAAGAATATGGGAAATTTAAACATAGAGTTTGTTAAACTTGTTGCAAAGGACCTTGGAAACCTGCACTGATGGCCTGAAGAAACCAAACAGTGAGAATTGATTCAGCAACAATTTGGAACTCAAGGGAACAGCCACCTTCAAAACTTACAAGCACTTGTAATGAAAAAAAAAAAACACCTATGCTCAGGCTTTTCAACTGCTTGATGAAGTGAACCACTTTAACAGTTTCAGACAATGTTCAAATGTTCCAGGCAAATTTTTCCCCCATCCAGCAACTATAATCAATCCTTAATGTAACTCTGAAAAGAAATGTCATTGTGATCTTGGGAGACTTTAATGCACACGTAGGAAAGGATAATGACACCTTGGCAAGAACACTCAGGAAGTTGGGTGGTTTTTTTTTGTCAGGCTGAAGAACAGGAATGGGCGGTAACTACAGGAATTTGCAGCTGCTGATGAAATAGTGCTTCCTGACTCACTTTTCTCACTCAAAGATTCACAAGCCCAGTATACCCCAGCTGGTTTATCATGATTGATCATGATCACTAACAATAGTTAACAAGGACAATAGTCATGGATGTAGAAGTTTCAGAAGTGCTCAACTTGACACTAATTATTAGCTTCTGCGGACAAAAGTCTTCAAAGATGGACACTTAATGGACCAAAATTAGTCCGATTCGACCAAAGGTTAGATTCAAAGAATCATAGAATATCAGGGTTGGAAGGAACCTCAGGAGGTCATCTAGTCCAACCCCCTGCTCAAAGCAGGACCAATCCCCAACTCAATCATTCCAGCCAGGGCTTTATCAAGCCTGACCTTAAAAACCTCTAAGGAAGGTGATTCTACCACCTCCCTAGGTAACCCATTCCAATGCTTAACCACCCTCCTAGTGAAAAAGTTTTTCCTAATATCCAATCTAAACCTTCCCAACTGCAACTTGAGACCATTACTCCTTGTTCGGTCATCTGCTACTGCTGAGAACAGTCTAGATCCATACTCTTTAGAACCCCCTTTCAGGTAATTGAAAGCAGCTATCAAATCTCCCCTCAGTCTTTTCTCTTCTGTAGACTAAACAATCCCAGTTCTCTCAGCTTCTCCTCATAACTCATGCGCTCCAGCCCCCTAATCATTTTTGTTGCCCTTCTCTGGACTCTTTCCAATTTGTCCACATCCTTCTTGTGGTGTGCCCCCCAAAATTGGACACAGTACTCCAGATGAGGCCTCACCAATGTCGAATAGAGGGGAACAATCACGTCCCTCGATCGGCTGGCAATGCCCCTACTTATACAGCCCAAAATGCCATTAGCCTTCTTGGCAACAAGGGCATACTGTTGACTCATATCCAGCTTCTGATCCACTGTAATCCCTAGGTCCTTTTCTGCAGAACTGCTGCCTAGCTATTCGGTCCCTCGTCTGTAGCAGTGCATGGGATTCTTCTGTCCTAAGTGCAGGACTCTGTACTTCTCCTTGTTGAACCTCATCAAATTTCTTTTGGCCCAGTCCTCTAATTTGTCTAGGTCCCTCTGTATCCTATCCCTAACCTCCAGTGTATCTACCACTCCTCCCAGTTTGTCATCTGCAAACTTGCTGAGGGTGCAGTCCACACCATCCTCCAGATCACTGATAAAGACATTGAATAAAACCGGCCCCAGGACCGACCCTTGGGGCACTCCGCTCAATACTGGCTGCCAACTAGACATAAAGCCATTGATCAGTACCCGTTGAGTCCGACGATCCTGCCAGCTTTCTATCCACCTTATGGTCCATTCATCCAGCCCATACTTCTTTAACTTGCTGGCAAGAATATTGTGGGAGACCGTATCAAAAGCTTCCTAAAGTCAAGGAACAACACATCCACTGCTTTCCCCTCATCCACAGAGCCAGGTATCTCATCATAGAAGGCAATTAGGTTATTCAGGCATGATTTTCCCTTGGTGAAGCCATGCTGACTGTTTCTGATCACTTTCCTCTCCTCTAAGTGCTTCAGGATGGATTCCTTGAGCACCTGCTCCATGATTTTTCCAGGCACTGAGGTGAGGCTGACTGGCCTGTAGTTCCCTGGATCCTCTTTCTTCCTTTTTTTAAAGATGGGCACTACATTAGCCTTTTTCCAGTCATCTGTGACCTCCCCCGATCGCCATGAGTTTTCAAAGATAATGGCCAATGGCTCTGCAATTACATCAGCCAACTCCTTTAGCACCCTCAGATGCAGCGCATCCGGCCCCACGGACTTGTGCTTGTCCAGCTTTTCTAAATAGTCCTGAACCACTTCTTTTTCCACAGATGGCTGGTCACCTCCTCCCCATGCTGTGCTCCCCAGTGCAGGAGTCTGGGAGCTGACCTTGTTCGTGAAGACAGAGGCAAAAAAAGCATTGAGTACATTTGCTTTTTCCACATCCTCTGTCACTAGATTGCCTCCCTCATTCAGTAAGGGGCCCACACTTTCCTTGACTTTTTTCTTGTTGCTAACATACCTAAAGAAATCCTTCTTGTTACCCTTAACATCCTTTGCTAGCTGCAACTCCAAGTGTGATTTAGCTTTCCTGATTTCACTCCTGCATGCATGAGCAATATTTTTATATTCCTCCCTGGTCATTTGCCCAATCTTCCACTTCTTGTAAGCTTCTTTTTTGCATTTAAGATCAGCAAGGATTTCACTATTCAACCAAGCTGGTCGCCTGCCATATTTACTATTCTTTCTACACATCGGGATGGTTTGTTCCTGCAACCTCAATAAGGATTCTTTAAAATACAGCCAGCTCTCCTGGACTCCTTTCCCCTTCATGTTCCTCTCCCAGGGGATCTTGCCCATGAATTCCCTGAGGGAGTCAAAGTCTGCTTTTCTGAAGTCCAGGGTCCATATTCTGCTGCTCTCCTTTTTTCCCTGTGTCAGGATCCTGAACTCGACCATCTCATGGTCACTGCCTCCCAAGTTCCCATCCAACTTTGCATCCCCTACTAATTCTTCACGGTTTGTGATCAGCAAGTCAAGAAAAGCTCTGCCCCAGTTAGTTCCTCCAGCACTTGCACAAAGAAATTGTCCTCTACACTTTCCAAAAACTTCCTGGATTGTCCGCTGTCTTGCTGTCCCAGCAGATATCAGGATGATTGAAATCTCCCATGAGAACTACGGCTTGTAATCTAGTAAGTTCTCTTAGTTGCTGGAAGAAAGCCTCATCCATCTCATCCTCCTGGTCTGGTGGTCTATAGCAGACTCCCACCACGACATCAGCCTTGTTGCTCACACTTCTAAACTTAATCCAGAGACTCTCAGGTTTTTCTGCAGTTTCATACCGGAGCTCTGAGCAGTCGTACTGTTCTCTTACATACAATGCAACTCCCCCACCCTTTCTGCCCTGCCTGTCCTTCCTGAACAGTTTATACCCATCCATGACAGTGCTCCAGTCATGTGAGTTATCCCACCAAGTCTCTGTTATTCCAGTCACATCATCATTCTTTGACTGTGCCAGAACTTCCAGTTCTCCCTGCTTGTTTCCCAGGCTTCTTGCATTTGTATATAGGCACTTAAGATAACTCGCTGATTGTCCCGCTTTCTCTGTATGAGACAGGAGTCCTCCCTTCTTGCGCCATCATGGTTGTGCTAGGTCGCGGAATCCCATTTCCCCGCTTACCTCAGGGCTTTGGTCTCCTTCCCCCAGCGTACCTAGTTTAAAGCCCTCCTCATTAGGTTTGACATCCTACTTGCAAAGATGCTCTTCCCTCTCTTCATTAGGTGGATCCTGTCTCTGCTTAGTACTCCTCCTTCTTGGAATACCATCCCACGGTCAAAGAATCCAAAGCCTTCACTCCGACACCACCTGTGTCGCCATTTGTTGACTTCTAGGATACGACAGTCCCTACCTGGACCTTTTCCTTCCACAGGGAGGTTCTTATTACAAGCAAACTATTTGCCAGCCTTGTGTTTCAAACTGCTTAAGGCCATTGAAGCACAAGACACTGAAGTCTCAGTCCCTCTGTCATCTGATGAGGAATGGCGTTGTTTCAAGTCCTCAGTGCTGACTACAGCCAGCTCAGTGCTGGGGCTGAAGCCCTTTAAACATCATCCAGAGATCAGTGAGCAGACACTCAGTGAAGCTGAAGCTAAGGAAAAAAAGCAAGGCTACAATTTTAGTCCTTAAAGAAACGTCTGTTGAGAGCAAAAACAAAGGCTGAATGGGTTTGACTTTGGAGTGTCATTAAGTCACTGTGTAAGAAATAGAGGAATCTTGCTGGTCAACACAGGTAGACAGTTTAGAACAGATTGCCACCAGGCACAGTCTCTGCACCATCTACTTAACTTTGCGGTGTTTTCAGGGCAAGGTGTCCCCAACTTGTGCAGTAAAGAATCAGGTTGGCAGCAGCCACTGTCTGCAAGATCAGTTGCATCGAGGAGACAGTCCTCGATTGTACGTCAACTGCAGTCCCTACTCCACTGAAGAGGGGCAGAAGTTCTAGAACAGCCACCTTCTTTCAACCAAGGAAAGCGTCAGATCACTGTCCATAAGCTAAAATCTGGGAAGGCACCAGGGTTTGTAATGTCACTCGAATTGCTGAAGGGGATGACAGTATTGTTGTATTGTGGCTGCATAAGCTCTTCCAGACCATCAGGCTTACTAATATCAGCTCTGAAGACTAGAGGAATATGGGGGACGGGTATTCTCCTTCTGTTCAAAGGGGACAATAAGGTTGAATGTAGCAACTGTAGCGGTATGATGCTGGTGTTGGTCTTAGGCCAAGTCGTCATTTGTGTTAATGTCTCAAATTAACAAGAAGCCTGGAAAACAACAAGGAGGCTCAAATCATCGGCAAAAGGCTGGGTTACCCAGTGAGGTTTTTAACCTGGCTGTTCCAGTCTTGACTAAATCTTTACCTTGAGACAGCTTTTTGAGAAGATGGTCAATTTAATAAGCTGTGTGCAGCACTTTTTATACACGTCAGTCAGGCCTTTGATTCAGAACATCAAGCAAGTCTGTGGATCTGATGAGGTGACCGAGTTACTGGGAAGATAGAGTCATGGATAGATGAGCTATATAATGGAATGGAAAGCTGTGTTTGAGTCAATGGCAGGTACATGACAGTTTCCTATCTCCATGGGAGTTCGGCAAGGCTGCTTTCTGTCATCATCATTATTCAATATTGGCATTGATTTGTTGATGGATAAGTTTGACACGGCAGCTAATGGCGATGATAAGCAGAATGTCATTCTGCTTCGAGAGCTCAAATATGCTGACAACCTTGTCTTGTTGGCTGAGTTTGGTGAATCACTACAGCTGGTGATTGATCTGGTTGGGCAACAAGCAATGTGTGTTGATCTGGTTATTAGTCCAAATAAAAGTAAGTTTCTGGCCATTACCACCAAATAGCCTCCAGCTCCAGATTACAGTCATCTCAGCATTAACCTGTCCAGATGGAAATTGAGCATTGGACAACTGTCAAACATTTGGGCAGCAGAGACAGTGTTAGAAGATGTTTGAAAGATGTGGATATTCACAGAGAAAGAGCTGCTGCCATCTGTTGGGCCTTTTAGTGGCCTCTGTGGGGACATCAGGACACCAAACTGGCTATGAAGCTGTGCCTCTACACAATCAGAGTTACACCAGCTCTGTTGTACAGCAGTGAAACACGGGTGCTGAGGAAGGCTGATGAACAATAGAATTACATTTTTTGAATTTTGTTGTGCTCCATTACAAGTGGCAGGACAAAATCAGAAATGAAAATGTTCGAAGCCAAACCTAGCAACTACTGCAACAGCACTGGTTTGGTATTGAAGGCTTTTTAGGTATAGGCATATTATTAGACTGTGTACCAGTGAATTCTGAAGTGACTGTGAACCAAGGCATGCTGCTACATGGCTGGTGGTTAGGTGGATGCCAAAAGCTGTAGTGGTGCCCTACGATTGCCAGTGACGGACATAACTTGAATAGCCAGCCAGTCCACTTTAAGGACTAATACAAAGCGTAATCTAGATGGTGCTCGGTTTGCAAAGAGACCACATCTCTTTGGTATTTGCCATCATGATGTGGATGATGACAATGAAAAAAACATCATAAGATTTGAGGCTTGGGCTAGAAATAGTAAAAAGCCAACCTAAACACAAATACAATATAATCCAAAAATATCAAAGTGGCAATGCCAACTCAAGAGATAGGAACTCCTATCTTGATAGCTTTTACTGAGAAATGACTATGGAAGGCCACTAAGCTGCATGACAACAAATGCTTCTACAGAACTTTAAAAAGACTCAACCATTTTCATTTCGAGAAAGAAAAAGTTATTTTCCATAACTGTGATGTAATAGAAACTAGACTATTGAATGCAGTAGCAAAAACTTATGAACAAAGGACTCTATTTCCGAGATAAACACAGGCTGAAAGACAGTTACCCAGATTTTGTTGAGAGGCCATGTCTACATATGAAGTGACACCAATTTAATTAAAGGTGTAATTTTAAACTGATTTAGTTAAAAGTGATACAAAACCCTATGTGGACACTCATAAGATAAGTGTTAACTGAATTAAAAGAGTCCACACAAGATTTTCAACTATTTTATTAAATCAGCTTTTAAACTGGTTAAAAATGCACTGGTTTATAGACAAGGCCTAAGCTACACCCATATAAATCCAGAGTGACTCCCATTGACCTCTGGTCATGTAATAACTCCATTGAGCAATTTACTGCAGTTGAGTCAGCTCAGTATCTCTAGGCTACAGATAATAAATCTACTTTGTTAGCATTTTGGTCAATGTTGCTTAGTGAGGTTCTGGAAATATTGTGGGTACTCCAGGCCATGGACTGCAGATGACAACTATATCCTCCATCGTGGGTGAAGGTCAGCAGTGAGTATTGGGTCTATTGGCTGAGCAAGTCAACATTGCCCTAAAGTAGGAGATTGCTAGGACGGGAGCCTCAAAGGTGCAGGTACTCTTAGCAAATTTGCTGTGGGGCCTCTGCACATGAGACAACTATCTCTTGATTTTGGCAGTCTTGCTAACTGTTCCAGTTGTTTCTAGTCTCCTGTTTTTGGCCAAAATCAGAGAGAATGTCTTGATTGTGCGGCTGTGTATTCAGGAGTCTCCTGACACCAAGCGCTACACATCTTATCATGTCTGATCCAGCCAATACAGTGGAGCAAACCACTTCTGAGAGACTGGAGACATACATAAGGCCATAACTCAATCCAGATAAGCAAAGATAACATTGGTAGGTTGTGGGAAGTTGCCAGAAAAGTTGGAATATGTCTGTAATTGCTACTTTAGTTAAAAATCTGGGAATCTTATTAGATCCTGGTTTACTCCTGGATGGGTAGTAGGTAGCAGCAATAGCTAACCGTTCATTTCTTCCATCTGCAGTTAACTGGAAGAATTTGACTGCCCTTTCATATGGTCCCAATTAGCCATGTGTTAGACACTTCAAGATACTACAGTGCAGATTACATAGGGCTACAAGAGGAAACATTTGCAGCTGAAACTTATGCAGAATTCATCTGCGAGTGGGATATTATTACATGAGTGCTCTGGGATCTGCACTGGCTCACAGTTTTTCAGGTGGCATTCAAGATGTGTCAACTTTTGGGAGACTAAATGGTTTTGAACCTGGTTACCTAACCAACTGCCTCTCTCCTGTGGTGAATTGAAAACCATGTTACAATTACAGTCTATCACTTTGTTTGTAAGGGGTTTCCTGATCCTATTTGTAGGCTAAGGGACTCAGTAGGGTAGGGAAGTGTGCAATCTGGATCTAGCAGTAGTGAGTCTGCACAGAGCCAGCCCAGATCAAGGTGGGATGAGTTGTGCCTCTTTGCTTTAGGGAACAGCCTGCTTTATGTCTCTATGGTTTTGGTTCATGTATGTTAGGGTTCTGGATTTTAAGAAATAAAGTAGTGTTACTTTGCAACCTTTCAAAAAGGATATTCTATGTTTTTAATCTATTTTTTTCTGTTTGCATGCCATGAAATATAAAAACATCTTGTCTTTTATTAGGGAGGCAGAGTTGCGTCTATGCTGCCATCCGTCTATCTGCGTGTTGTGCTCCATTTCAGTTGTTTGACCAGCCGGGGGTTTCATTACAGAGAAAGGTGACCTGAAGTAGTCACTTAGAGATTATTTCATCATGAACCTAACACTGGAGCTGTACTGGTTTAATTGCTAGAATAGTTAGTGTCAAGGATGATTTCCCCACTCTGGCACTTGGAGTGCAGAGGGTGGGGGTCTGCAAGGATTTTAAAAACTAATACTGGCCACTCCAGACTTGTATTAAACTCCCAAGGTTACAGCATCTCTCTGATCTTGGATGGGTAGATGCTGCCACCACCCAAGTGCAAAAAAAACCTTTGGACCCAGGAAGAAACACTTGGGAATTCCTTTCTGTGGGGTACTCTCAAGCCCTTTCACCCCACTCCCCAAGGAAAAAACTGAAAAATAAAATCAAGGAAATCAGTGGCTGCTGTCAGCTAAATAAACATGTACACAAACTTCTTAGGCTAGCAAAACTCCAATCCTGTTCTTTAAAAAGGTAAATTGTATTAAAACCAAAAAGAAAGCAAGCACACTTTGAACTTAGGCTTTTGCTAGATTTTAAAAAAACCCACTAACAAAATTTAAACATCAAGAATAACCTTCTTGAGGTTCAGCTTAAAGGTTACAAGCAAAATAAAAGCATTTGAGGTTAGCACAGAAGAGTCCACAAGCCAATAAAAAATAAACAGAAATAAACCTAATTGCATCTTTCTAAACATTCCTAATCTACTTGCATATCTGGGTCGTTAAATAAGTAGTTCTAGATAGGATCTGATTTTCATATCTGGCCTTCAGCTTCTTACAGAATAACTGCTCCCTGTTCCCCTCTTTCCCTGAGAACCACAACACACAAAGGGAGGTTTTTTGTTTGTTTGTTTTTTTCCAAATTTTACAAAGTTTAGCCCTCCCATTGGCCCTTTTGGTCAGGTGCCCACTCCTTTCCTTTTCCCTGTGGGCTTCTTAACCCTTTACAGGTAAAGCAAGTAGAGAACAGCTACTAAGAGTAATGTTATAGCTAACTGATTAGCTGGGTGTCCACAAAAGGGAGGGACTCACTCTCTGATTTATCACAGTTGTGTTACCTCCTTTGCTGAAAGGTGTGTAAAAGCTGTGCACGTCTGCATATCAAGTTCCAGTTTTGATTTAGAGGGTCTGAGGTTGCTCTTGATTTTCATTTTCTCAACCATTCCTGGAACCCTTCACCACTTTCTCTCCCTGTTGTAGCCTCCCAACCGGCTCTTGGCTTCCTGTCTCCCACCCTGTGATCTTTCTGCCTCTGTGTAACCTCTTTCTGGGGCCTAGACTCACATTTGGCAGTACTGCTGTAGCTCTGCACTAGGCTTTTTTTAAAAAATTGTGATAAATGAAGTGGTGGGGGGGAGCTCCCTGTTATGGACACCTAGCCAGCCAGTTAGCTATAAAATCCCTCTTAATAGCTGTTCTCTACTTTAGCTATAAAGGGTTAAAAAGTATTACTGCAATGCATAGGTAAAAGGAAGTGAGTGGGCACCTGACCAAAATAACCAATGGGAAGGCTAGACTTTTAAAGCTGAAACAAGACTCCCCTTTTGTCTGTCTGTCTGTTGTTCTTGGGAAGAGGCAGGGCTGGAACTATGCTGCAAGAAGCTTGGGACCGGGTATGAAAAATCATCTGAATCATACATGGAAACTATTCAATTGAAACCTCCAGATATGTAAGTTGGTGGCAACATCTAATTTCCTTTTGTTTTTTTTCTCAGCTCTTCCCCCAAAAGGGGCAGGGTGAAAGGGCTTGAGGGTACCCCCACAGGAAGGAATTCCCAAGTGTGCCTTCCTAGATTCTAAAAGGGATTTTTGCACTTGGGTGGTGGCAGCATCTACCCGTCCAAGGTCAGAGAAAAACTGTAATGCTGGGAGTTTAATACCAGCCAGAATTAATTTTTAGAATCCTTGCAGGCCCCCACCTTCTGTACTCAAAGTGCCAGAGTGGGGAACCAGTCTTCACAAAAGTAATGGACTTTCTAGCACTCAGTGGATACCTGAATGTTCCTCAGTGGCAAAGGTCTAGGTAGCTCAACTATAACAGCCATCATCTTGGCTACCACCAAGGACTGAACAGGGAATCTTCAGAGTTAAAGCATGAGTCTCTAAGCTTGAGCTAAATACCCAGGCTGTTGAGATAAGGGCCAGACCTAAACTGTTCTATTTTAATTTTTTTAAAAACATGTCTCCCAATAGCATTTTTTTAAAAACATGTCCCAATAGAAATTATTTGCATTACATTAACCATATTCATGATCACAAACATTTAAATAGGACTTCAAGCAGGATGGGTTACTCAAATATCCACCCAATTTTAATAGCAATAAGTTTTCAAAAGAGATGTATTTTTCCAGAGAGATTGACTTGTCAGCTCCATCTCCAAGCTAATAATACCAGTGCTATTATTGTGCTCTCAGCCAGAGAGTTACCATGATGTTATGTAGCCCTCTATTGTGTTCTTCCACTTAGTCAAAGAAGTCATTCATATAAAATTAATATATTTGTATTGTGGTAGCACTTGAAAACTCCAGTAAGAAGCAAATTCTCACTGAGTTAGGCACTGTGCAAACATGTACGAAAATATAGTCATTGCCCCAAAGCACTTACAACCTAATCAAACATGCAAAAATATATGTACAAATTAAGTTCCCAATCCAATAAAGACATACACCTGCCAAACTTTGTGTTCAGAGTGAGTTCAATGAGCTACTCACATGCATAAAATTAAGGGTGGCACAGAAAATTATGGATGACGTGATTGGGCTTCTAGTATATTTCAGATCTTGAACACACTCCCCCCACCCCACCCCTGTTGACTTGATGGAAAAGACGCAGGAACCTATTGTGAAAATATATCTCTGGCCCAGGAGGCTCCTTAAATACCATAAACAGAGCATAAGCTTTATTGATTATGTCCAGAGCCCCAGTTATTCAATGATTCTATAGCCACACTACAGAAACACAACAGTTCAGCACAGAAGATGAAGTATAACTTATGTGAATGGTTCTACAGCTTTTTATTAATGCTGACTTCTTCATACCAGAGAGATTCTCTCCAACTCCCCACCTCATCTCCCAGTCCAAAGCATGGCTTTCAAATGGTTACATTCTGCATACTGCCACAGAAGGCTTCAAGGACCAGAATTTTAGAACTGCTGCCCAGCCATTTATAATTACAGGGAAATGTTTTTAGAGGTAGAATATAACTGCCTAACTGGAATTTAGCCAGGACGCCTGGACTCGCAGTCTTCCCTAGATGTGTAAAAGCACCACAGGCATTTTTAATGGCCATATGTCATTTTCAAGAAGAAAGGTGTGCTAAATTCAAAATTTAATGCGAGTCAAAAGCAAAGTCAGATCAGAGCTTGCACAGCCATGACAAAAATAATGCCAGGGATAAATAGTTAGCAAGTTGAAACAAAATGTGGGAATAAATGCCTTCAGCAACTTGGAGAGATCCACAAGAAATTAAATCATAGTCCATTAATTTACCCAAAATTTATCTGACAGTGTCATGATATATGATTGGAATGTGTGGGTTTGGGGGAAGGCCTGGTGGAACAGAATACTGATAATCTCACTGGTACCATGCAGATGAAAAGATTAATATGGCTGCTGCCTCCTTATCTAGAGAGTTTCAAATATTAATGACACTTTTAGAAATGGTCTGATTTGATCGATACAGTTTGTGTTAATGAAAGATGAAATGAGTTCATCAAAACATTGACTTTCATGAAAAGAGATGGTTTTTTAAATGTTCTGGTGCTGAAACCCAGCAAGTACTCCCTCACCCCTGCTTGCTTTAAAAAAAAAATTAAAAAAAGAGACGTGACTACAGCATGGCAAGCCCTGTGAAGTGTGTGGAGGAGAGACAACGGGGTTGTGCGATATGCTGTAACTAGGATGAGAGCTATGGTGGATTTCTTATCTGTGGGAGCCATATGACAAATCATCCTGCAACAAAACCTTATTGTGCCTTATTCATTTCCTTGTGACCCAAATTGTGTGTCATTCCTGATTGATATGCTGGGGGTTTTATTTATTGTGGAACTGTGGGACCACATTGACAAAGATATAAGCTGGGACCCAGAGACCAGGTCTTTTTGTGCCCATTCTGAATTCATTCCAAGGTCCCTGGAGGGCACATATACACAAAGCCGTGAATTTGTCCAGTGGGCCTCCAGCTCTCTTGATGCTTTGCATTAGTAAGACAAATGGCTAATTCACTGCAGCCAAATGTTCCACATTTCATGATTAAACACAAGCCTCCTCAGACTTGGCTTCATTTGTTTCCCCTGCAATGAAATATGTGCAGGTTTATATTTTTTCATTACTACATAAATACATGTAGTTTATAAAACACTGGAGGAATTATCAAAGTTAAATCTCTCACTCGTAGCATGGAAATAGGGAGTTGACGGTATTTTTGTGTCTGCTCCCATATATTTATTTAGTGGGGATATTTAATTATCTTTAAAGATTTTTTAAAATTAATAACATTCATTGTCTCAGGAATTCAATTGGATCTCGCCTCAGGTCTCTAGATATTAAGGGGCAGTGTGAAATCTTGCTGTTTCAACTGGCCCTACTTATTAGGATTTATATATTGCTGTTAAGTATGAGTAGAATTGTTAGCACCTCTGTCACATTCTGGGATGCAGTCCAGACCAGTGAAGAGTTGTGTTACCGCTTGCCCTGTGACCCTGAGTGCCTCACAGTGCCTTGCTACTGTAGCTCTCTTCCTGGCATACCCAAAGTCAGCACCAGGCATGCACTCTGTGTCTATTGTGGCAAGTTACTCCCACGATATTGATGGGTCCTGCGCTTTCTGTTCTTGTGGGGGAATTCAGGGAGCCTTTTTCTTGCCTCTGAACAGGGTATTAACTGTCCCACAAGTATCCTAGAGGGGAGAAGGGGAGAGGGAGGGACCCAGGCCCACCCTCTACTCCGGGTCCCAGTCCAGGGGCCCTGAGGATAGTGGTAAACCACTGGGATTAGCTACTCCTTCCCCTGGACTACTTCCCTCTCCTACTCTTCAGCTTGTGGGGGGCTTCCTGCCCTCTCTCTACACAAGCCAGGTGTTCCTTTACTTAAGGTCTGGGTCTTTCTTAGCTCACCACAGCACTTCTTCAAACTCTCTCTGCTCCAATGCCTCCAAACTGCTCTCTGCTCCAACGCCTCCAAACTGCTCTCTGCTCCAACGCCTCCAAACTGCTCTCTGCTCCAACGCCTCCAAACTGCTTCCAAACACCCACACCTGTCTGCCTGAGGCAGGGGTTTTTATTAAGGCCTTAATTGACAGCAGGTGCTCCTAATTAACCTGCTGCCTGCTTCCCTAGTCTACAGTGAGCCACGCCCTAATGAACCTGAAGCTGATATATCTCCCGTCAAACACTCTGCCACAGCTCCCTGACCTTCCTCTATCACACTATGTATTGGGGAGCCCTAGCCCATGCTTTGGATCCTTTGGATACCTGCCTACAATGCCACAGCATTCCATTAGTCTCCTTGGTTAGCAACTGGTAAAGTGGCTCCATACCCTCTCCAGACACAAAATTTTCCCCAAACATGTGTTCTGAAGGGTCCCAGTCCTGTCCAAGAAGAACCAGAGGAAAGTAAAAGTTTATTGCTCCTTTAAAGAGTCACCATCCAATGGTTTGTTACTTTAATTGGAGTTACTAAACAGTTCAGTTAAAACTCTGCACTGCACTGGTTTAGATTAAAAATAAAGCAAGTTTATTTCATTCCAAAGAGATGGATTTTAAGTGAGTACAAGTATAAGGATTAAAGCCAGAAAAGGTGGCAAGAGGAAAAATATAAAACGCTTTCTAGTAACTAAAACTTAAACTAGACTTGTTTCAAGGTAAAATTTTCAGGACATTTCCATCAAAATAGCTGACCCAACTTCTGGGTCAGGATCAATCCCCCAAAGTCAAAGGGCTGGTACCTTTGTCTTCTAAGAAGAAAATGTTTTGGCAGCACTTTTTGTAAATGCCTGGTACCATACAACTATTTAGTGGGGATATTTAGGTAATATTTAAAGAATAACAATTTTCATTGCCTCAGGAATTCAGTTGAATCTCACCTCAGGTCTAGACATCAAAGGACAGTGTGAAATCTTGCTATTTCAGTTGGCTCTAATGATTAGGATTTATATATTGCTGTTAAGCATCAGTAGAAGTGGTAGCCCCTTATTATACAATTTTCAGTAGGGTAATCAAAGTAATTAGCAAAGCTAACTATAAGCACTGCTAAGTATTATATGCCATGAAAGCTTGCTTGATACATGATAAAGAGCATGTGCTTTAAATACTCAGTGCTTGTTGGCTGCTGTCTTCAGCACAATATGGCACCTGTGTATGTGTGCGCCTCATGAACTCTGATCCCTGGAACAAACAACTGATGTAAAAATCTGGTACAGGCTTGTGTACCAAGGATTGACTGACTGTATTTTTACCCCTCTTTCCATTTCAAATAGAGGCTCTCAGACCCTCCTAAAAGCATGCACTGCAGCCTGATTGTTCATCAATTAAGGGTTATTCTGCTGAATAGAAGCTTGATGTAATCATGACTCAGATGGGAAATCACAGCTGCTATCTCCTATTTGAAACGCCAACTCTTCTTATGGCAATCTAACACTTTGGCTCCCAACAGGGAATGAACTCCACCTCTTCCATCAACACCTACCCTTGTTAGGTCTTGTTTACACCAGGGAGTAGCCCCAATTTGAGCCATCAGTGGTCAATGACCAATTGTAGACAAGGAAATCCCCAGTTTACACTGATCTATTTTTACCCCCATTTCAAGCAAAATTAAGCTCTACTGGTGGAAACAGTGGCTTTGCCTGTCTATCCAAGGGATTTGCACCAGTGCAGCTACATTGATTGCTGGCTAATGATTGCTGAAATTACTAATCCCCCATACCACCACATGAAGAAACAGAGCTCATATTTGTACAGTAGCTGAGAAAGGCACAAAAGAAAAGCCAGTTAGGTAAGATTATATTACCTAGTTTTCTAAACTAGCCTAATCCATGCATGACTATTAGTATTGTCTTGTAATGGGTGTGGTAATGGTATTGTAATGGGAGTTTGCACAACAGGACTACTTGTTGCCAGCTGAATCAGGTGGACATTTTCTAACACATTTTTCACCAGCAACTGGGCAGTCTCCTTGTGACATTGTCATATTGGTACCTGCTGCTCTGAGTCTCAGTTTCTCTACTCCAGCTCCAAAGTATCCTTCAGTCTGGTCATTTCTGGATAATTTAGTCCTACAGCTAAATCATGAAGTCCTCCCTCACCCACATTTTGGGGGTAAACAAAAAGTTCAATACCACAAAAAGTCTTTCAACCGTTCATGCTGTGTTCAGCATTCCTCAAAGCCTTTTGGCCCTCCTCCAGGGTTCACTCTTGTATCAAACCTTCATAAATTCAGTTAATCCCTTTTTCAGGATTTCTCACTCACCCTTACAACAGGCTTCAGGCAACTTCTCTTGACTCCTCAGTTCCTTCTGAGCTGGGAAGCTCTGCTAGTTCTACTCTGGACTCAGGCCTCTTTGGAGAGGCCTTCCCTTCATGGTATTTGGATCAGGCATTTACTATCATAACCAGACCGTAGTGGACTGGAAAAGGTGCTACCATCAAGGGGGTTATCACCAGATTATGGTTGATCACGTCCACTACAGCTTCAGTACACAGTCATTCTTAGTACCATACAAACATACAGCAGTGCTCACAGGTTGAGGGTTTCCATTTCTAATGTAATTCTTGGTAAATAATTTTCTTTTTAGGAGAAACACAATCTGGCATTATTGTTTGTTTGTTATATAGGTACCTACTAAATTTTACATTTTAATAAAATTGTCCTGTTATATATCACTCTGTTCAGGAGACTAAAAGCAAGAAATAACCATGGCAACACAGTAATAACTGGTACCTTTTGAATATCTCTAAATAATTTTTGAATAACTTCTTGACAGTTACTGTAGCCAAAATATGTATGTATTTTTCACAAAATATATGTTATATTATTGTCACTGTAAGCAACAGAGATAGATTATAGGTAATTTCCACTTTTAAACTCCTGTTACTATGGTAATATGAGCAACTGCCATTACTTCAGAGCTCGTTACCATGGTTATTTCAGGTAATTTCAGGTTATTAATGCCCTTAAACCCAAAGTGATACTCCCTTCTCCCCACCCCTACTGATGTTGAGTCAAATCACAGTTCATATTTAGGGGGAAACAAAACAGCTCTCCTGGATGAAAAGAAGAGACAAAAGAAATTATATAGCCTTTGACCTCTGGATGAAATGCTTATTTCTTCATCCTGTGGGTAACACTCTCTCTCTTGCTCTCTCTCTCTCTCTCATATGTGCACAGACATGATCTGCAGATGAGCAGTGGAGCTTGCTTTCACTTGCATGATGAAAGCAGCAATAACCATCCTCAGCTAAAAGGAAGAGCTGTGAACTTCCAAATCCCCTGTGGAGTTATGGAGACTGGTTATAAGGGACTGATTTACCCACGTCTTGCAAATACTGGCTGAGAGGGTTGCTTGTTCCAAAGCAGTCTGTCTCCACACTTCCCTAGCAACAGTTATTTGGGAGCCTGTTCCTCCTCACTCTGAAGGCATATAGAGTTCTGTCATTAATTAAATTGGGCTTCGATTGAGTGCTATATCAGGATCATCTCACTTAGTATAATCAAATGAAAAAGTTAAGGCAGGTCCTCATGATTTTTAATCATACCGTAATACAGTAGGACACCAAACTCTCCCATGAGGAACCACTCCAAGTTCCTGAGTTTTTAAAGCTGGTTAGGATGACTGGATTCAGAGCCTTCCCCAGGGAGGGAGGATAGGTACCATGAGAGGGTAACATCATCAAAAGACACTATGCCTGTAAACGAGCTCTTTATTACTAGAGCTATTTACAGAAGTGCTGCAATTGTATCTACCATTCCAGGGAAATGCGTACACACTAACCCCCTGGTAACTCCTCCAAACTTTTCTCTTCAGGACCCTCTACTCCTCCCTTCAAGATCCATGCAGGTAACTGCATCTTTCCCTTCAACATTTTATGTTGTCCTGTCTTTTGATGACTTACTGGGGCCGGAGGTTACAAGTACACAGCCCACTGCAGGGATATGGTCTTTACTGTTAACCCATTGTGGTCTGTTAGGCCTCATAGTCCTTCAAGTATGCAGTCTTCGTAGTGGTCTCCCATTTCTTGTCTGTGTTATTGCTGTTGGAAGGAAATTTATTGTCACATGGTGGCTGCCTTCATTCTGTCGGGTGGAGTCCTGTTGGTTCTCAGTGTTACTCACATACCTCGTTTCTGACACTCCTACAACTGGCCAGCTGATGGTCAAGGCTTTATGTCTGTTCTGGTGGGCCATCTGTCTGCTGCTACACACTGCAGTCGTCTTCCGTTTATCTCTGCAGCTATCGTGAGTATAATGTATGTCTGGCTGAAGTTTGGACTGTTGCCCTTTGCCATTGCTTTGTGTGACTATTTGATGGTCAAACCCAAACCTGTTCATCTGTGCATAGTGGCCTCAGGTCCTCGGCTCCTTTCTTACAGTGGGCTGCCTCCTTAGCTTGGTGTTCTCTTAGCTTGCTCTGTATTCTGTCATTACTTCAATGGTCTGCAACAGACTATCCATTAATGGAAGTAGAGCCTGGTTTTCCAGATTATCATCTGAGCTACTATCTAGTCCCTGGGAAAGTGTAGAAGAGGTAGTCTAGCATTGCCAGGTTGTGATCCTTTTGGTCTGTTTTGCCTCTTCCGTCACTCTCTTGGCTCTCTTTACAGATGTGTTTTGGGGCTGGGAGCTTGTGGACATTTTCTACAATTCTAGTTTTCATTTGGATCCAGGACAAAAATGTTGGAACTTCAATTTTTTCACAAAGCACAATTCCTGTTTTCCAGTCAGCCCCACACACAATGGCTGAAATGCATTTGTTTTTCCTTGGAATTCACAAAGTCCTTCCTTTCAGGAAATGATGTTTGTTCCACAACTTTCCTTGAGTTGCTTCAAACCCCTGAGTGCAAAATTCTTTAGACACAGTATATATCAGAGTTACTGGTCTTTCAAGCAGATACAGCCGTTCTCATCTAAGATGAGAACATCTGTAGATAGTAATCATATAAACAGCATCTAAAGTTATTTACACCAACCCACTCTAGAATGCCCTTATAGCTAGTGGAAGGGCACCAACCTAGTCAAATAAATTACAGAGACATTTTCTAATACACAGCCCCTATTTGCAGGCTTGCAGCACAAAATTCGAAGAGGCTTTTTCAATCTCCCTAACCTCCATTTTCTCTCTCCTGATCTAGGAAGGTCATGACACCAAGACTCCTCATAAACTTGAGAGAGTAGAAAGCAACACTACTCTGTCTAGATTGTGTCTTACCTAAGAAATGTTGCCCTTCCCTTTCTAAAGTGTAGCCCTCACCATGTAAAAGGACATGCTCATTTCTATCCTTTTGAATTAGTGGCACACAGCTCTTTCACTTGGCTATATTGTTCCTTTTAATTTCCCTTTTCGAAGCAGCACTATACTAGAGAAAACTCCTGGCATTTTATTATTTCCATAGGAGCTCAGTCAGGGTGGGACTGTGTATGCAGCACTGAGAATTGCTCTGGTCCCCCTCCTGTGCATGCCAGCTGTGCTCTTTCCACAAGTGCTGCTTCTAAGGGTTGCTATGCTTTAATCGCATGCCTCTTTTGTGCCTCACACCACCTCCTATGTATTTTCTTTTCAGTCTGCCCAAATAGTCTCTGACCCAGACAGATTGAACAGGATGAATGGGGAGGGCATCGCTATCTGCTTTGTATATGTGCTCCCAATATTTGTTACTCTGAATTTTGAAAACTGCAAAAAAAGGGACCACTCTTTACTCTCCCTTTCCCACCAACATTTCAGTCAGAGCTCAGTTCAGCCAGGAAGCCAAATATGGGAAACTAAGCTGCTCCCACAGTAAGAACCCAGCCGCAAAATCTATTCATTTGCATTACAGTGATTACCACTTTGCAGTCATCTGGAATCTCCTTCTCTCAAGAAGATTCTTCCTCCTGCCCCACATATCCTTTGGATTGGATTTTTTTTCTTTTTCTTAATTTCCTCCACTTTGGCACGGAGCACTCAGGGAGCTGATATGGAAAATAAAAATTTTGGTCCATTGCTCTTAACCTTGGATAGTTACATTCTCCCTTGCCAGGGAAATAATTCTTGGAGCGAGTTTTCAAGCCAAGCTACACCACTTAGAAACTTCCCTTCCATTAAAGTTAACTGAAGATGTATGTCTAAATCCTTTAGGGTGCCTTGAAAAGCTCAGCCTAGAAGGTTAAGACGTCCCTTTCAAAAAGGCATCTGTTCTTGGAGAGGTGGAATCTACTCATACAGGCTCCCCAATTCCTTTGGGAGAAACCTGTCTTTTCACAGAGAGATCCAGGGAACTTATAAGACAGTGTTGTAATTTCTTCTCTCACAGCCAAAAAAATAATCAAATCCCAGTACTCAGGAGATGAGCAACAGGAGTGCCTGTGCCTTGCACTTTGTCACCATTAATGCCTGTGCAGAGGGAGTATAAAATCACACCAGAGTAGGACAGAAGCATTTTACACACACTTTGCAATGGGGGGAGGGGGAGGCAGGGCTTTGTGGTCACATGACTCTAGCAGCCTCATTCCCCTTCCAGGAGCACCAGTTGGGCTGAAGCCCTCACTGAATTTAAAAGCCCTTTGAAAGGCAGCCCCAGCATTGCTCAAGAATGAAAGGAGCACCAGACCCAAGAGGCTAGCTGAGCTCCCGCTGGCCTTTAGCAGAGCTAGGGCTTTGGAGACACTCACCATCAACAGCCTTTCTTCCCTCCCAGCAGCTCAAGAGTTCCTCAGGGATGTTTCTTGGCAGTTTTGTGTGACTGTGTGTGTGGGGTAGGTCTGGGGAATATAGAGTAACTGAGCACTGGACTCTGAGGGGCAGGAACTAGCAAAACGGCGACAGCCTTGTGACACAGAGCATGTGCTTCATAACTGAGCAACAGGCCCTCTTGCACCTGATGGCTGCCAGGATCTACCCCCGGCTCCTGGCACAGCAGCAGAGTGTGGGAGAGCCCTTACATTGGGCAAACATCTCCTGCATTTGCCTAATCTAGTCACATCTTTTGAATGTGGGCGTGCCTAAATGAGCCTAAATAAAGGATGTCAGATGGGGGCTGCAAGTGCACAGCACTTCTGAAAGCCAGGCCACTTCTTTAGGATCTGACATGTGGATTTAGGTGGCTAATTTTAGTTCCCCATCTTTGAAGATTTTGGACCCAGAGCTGCCCCCTGCCCCCTTCACTTCCTGCACTTCCATCCTGGAGTTTTTCCTCTAATGTACATGTGTTTTCTTAAAAGTGACAATTGTCAGTGGAATTCTTTTCTGATTCGAAGTGGAGGCTGCTACTAACGAGGCATACAATCTCTGTGTCCATTATTATTTCTCATGTGAAGGACAAAGCAGCTTTTTTATTATAAATCAATCCCTGCGAATCACCACTATCTGAAAAATGTTAACAATTATACAATAATTCGGGGATTTTGAAATTAATTACCCGGTGTGTGAACAGATTAAGAGAATATTGTCTATGTAATTCAGGAGAAAACTAATTAAGCCTACCATATAATGAGCAATGATGCTTTCCCACATCTGCCAACAAAACCAATCACCATCCTCTATTACAGACTGATATGTTTTCTATTCAGTATGCTATAGGGATGATTCAGCACCATAAATTATGTAACCATAATTAACAAACTCTAATATAAGAGGCCATAGGTCCCCCGGTGCCCAGAATCAAACTACAGTTGTATAAAAAAGAGAACCTTTAATTTTGAGTTTGCTACCTGTCCAGCACAATTAAATCAGATCACCAATTCTTCCACAATGACCCCAAAGGTATCAGAGTCTTCATTTGCTGCCACTCCTTTGCACTTCAGGGGTTTGGTCACAAGCCCATCGAAGTAGAGTGGAGTCTTCCCAGGAGCTTCAGTGAGCTGTACATCAGGTTTCTAATGATCAATTTTTTGTAGGTTAGAGTACAAAAAAAAAGTGGTAGCCAAACTGTTTCTGTGATATTTGGCAGGATTCTATTATTAATGAGCCATCTTTTCTTATTTTGTAAAGTTGATCCAAAGATTAAGATCTTATTTATAATCCTCCCACCACTAAAGCTCACTTTGTCATCAATAGAAAGTAACATTTTGATAGGTTTAATGAAAGATGGCAATTGCTTAATAAAATGTTGAATAAGCATGAATTGACAGTTGGCAGCTGGCAAAAACAACCTAAATTCAGAGAACTCTGATGTTTGCTAGACAAATTAAACTAGACTCATTCCTGGTGTAATGCCACTGAAGTCAAGAGAGTTGGACCAAGAATCAACGTGGTGCATAATCTATTAACCAGATGCACACCTAAAACCAGAAGCTCAATAATCTCAGTGTAACGATTTGTGATGGAATTATTCACTAAATCCAAAGCTTAACTATGGTCCATGTAACCTTTAGTTAAGATCCCCTCATGGAACAGAACAAATAATAATTAAAACAAACCGATTAAGCTGTTGCACTACATCCATCAAATACTATGCTGACTAATACCCAAAACTCATTCTTTTTAAAATTTCACTTTGTAGGATTATAGTGAGTACATTTTTCAAGTCTTGTCACCCTCGTTTCAAATCTTGTTTTGCAATCCTGGTGAAAATGGGCCAAAGTCATGGTGAGTATAGGGAAGTCTGAAATAGTATTGTTTATACACTGATAGGATCAGAAGAAGGGGCCAGTTCACCAGTTTATTCTGATTCACTTCTGAATATGACCCAAATATGTTATGTGTTCATCATGAAGACACCAGGCTCAATCTTAAACCCTACTCCAACTGCTTTTGCACTGTTCCATAATCCCTGAACTTTTTAGAGACACACTGAAACCCACCTGCCCTGGACAGAGACCACCAGAAACCAGAAGTATTTAAAGCCAATTAGTAGAAGAGCTCAGAACAGAAAACAAATTCCATGCAGGTGCTCCTTCCACAGTCAAGATGAAGGGAGTATTTTGATGGGGAAATAAAGCAGGAAGATCCCTTTTACCCAGTCTCGTATTTCTGTGACCTTTTGAAAGGGATCCTGACCAAGTTGGAATAATTCAAGGGTCCAATTAAATTCACAGTTTGACTCATCAGCTACATACAGTGTGGCTTTTCTTAGCTTTTCACTAAACATGGAACATTTCAGGATGAAGAGAGAAAGTTTCAGAAGTTGTTAGTGCCTGAAAACAGGAGGCTGTAGTGGAAACTATTTCACGACCTTATCTAAAGTAGGTTATGACCAACACTACACTATAAGAGACACAGGAAGACAGTGATACCCTCATATAATGGGAAATAGCTTATATATTACCCAGAAAACAAATACTTTCAATGATTCAAGTCCTCATGAAAGGGAGACATTGAGAAATAGCAAGATTACTAAATAATTAGGCCCACAAAAGCATCCTCATTTTTCCTACTGACAGAATCTTCATTTCTTGTGAGTAACACATGGTCATTATTCATTAGTCTGATTATTGAATGTAACCTGGAAATGAATTACAGAACCTGAAAAATGTTATTTTGTCAAGACCCACACATCCAAGTGCACTCAAGCAGTGCCTGATTAAACTACTAATAGAGCACTACCACTGTATGAAACAAGCATCTCTGCAGTGGTCCATCACTCTAAGGATTATTCATCTTCAGTGAATAACCACTGATAGCACCTTATTTTTTTTAAATGTAAGACTTGTATGCATATTATGTCATATGAGCTCTCACACTTTTCCCTATTCTAATTAAGTACATATAGTACTTCCTGTGAAAATCCATAACTGCTATAAGCATTTTTTTAAAAAAATAAAATTTTATAGTTTTCCTCTTGCTTTTCTCCCTCTCTTGCTCCATTTCTGTATGTGTCCCACTAATTTTAAGGATCACATTCCTTGAACCCCATGAAAGCCTCCCAAAAGATTGAGTTTCAACTCTGAAGTTGCTTGTCATCATTCCACTGTGAGGAATGGAGGTTTGCAACCTTCATCTACACTCCTCTGTCCTCCCTCCCCCACTACTGCACAGTGGGCAGAGAATTAGCCACCTAAACCAGCAGATGTGCTGTTATCTATAAAGATCAATACACCTGTGAAGGCCCAGTATTTCCCTACCACTACCTCCCTGACTGTTTCTTCTTCCATAGGGTGGCCCACTTGTAGAGAATGCCCTTAGGAACAGCATTAACTCGTGATCCAGCTGGATAGTTACAGGGTCTGTAGGGGAGCATACCACGGAGTGAGGCCCCTTCCTGGCTTTACCTCACCTTCCTTGCCTCTGAATCCATGCAGAGGCCAGAATTTATGGAGAAGCTTCTACTGGGACCTGCTCAGGGAGAGAGGAAGTGACCATGTCACAGAAACAGAACATTTTATGCTGGCATCACCCTTTCCCCTACCTACCAGCTTTCAGCAGGTTTGGCTACCTTCTGCTGCAGAATATGGAAGGCAGAACAAGTCCCTAAGTATACTGAAGATCTGTTTATTTCATTCTATGCCTTCATTATCTATTGCTACCTTTAGAACTTGACAGGAGCTTGGGGCTGGCCGTATATTACACACCATATCTCTTTGTATTTACCGTTGATGCACTGTTGGCAGCTGCTCAGCAACCTGACTGACATCATCTCTCCCTTTGTGTACTCAGAATTTTCTTCTGGAGAGCTCATAGAATCAAGTTTTTAAGACCAAATAGATGAATGTGATCACAAAAGCTCTACATCATCAAGTCTGTAAAGTGCAGTCTCTGCTCTCAACCACATTAGGGACACCATCAAAAATGGATTTCCAGAACTACTACCACCCAATTCTTGTTTCCAGTTGTCATAAGCTCTCCCATTTTATACCATGTTACAAACCTACTGTAGCTGATCCTTGAGTTACGTGGGATCTTCATCATGAAGATATTATTAAACATGACTTTCACAGAAATTAAAATGAAGAGAATCTCTGCTCTAAAGGGCACATAGTGTTCTTGAAATAGTTTTAAGATTAGCAGCCGTATTAGTCTGTATCCGTAAATAAAACGAGGAAGACTTTGTAGCACCTTAGAGACTAACCAGTTTATTTCAGCATAAGCTTTTGTGGGCTATAGCCCACTTCATCGGATGCGTAGAATGGAACAGAAGAAAGATGCATTAATACACATAGAAAGAAAGAAAAGAAGGGAAAAAAAGGTTGTACATTAGCATACCAATTCTAAAAGGCTGTTAAATTTAGATGGGCCATTATCAGTAGGAGAAAAAATACCTTTTGAAATGGATATCTGTCAGGCAGGACATAACACCTATTGAAGGTAAATTAACAAGGGAAATGCAATCAATTAGTGTAATGAGAGAACCATTAGCAATTTCTGTTAAGCCCTTGGTTTATTGTATCCAATTTGAAAATTAATTCCAGTTCCTCAACTTCTCATTGGAGTCTGTTTTTGGAAGATTTTCTGTTTCAAAACTGACACCATCAAGTCTTTAATGGAATGGCCAGGAAGATTGAAGTGTTCTCTTACTGGTTTTTGAATGTTATGATTCCTTATGTCAGATTTGTGTCCATTTATTCTTTTGCATAGAGACTGGCCGGTTTGGCCAATGTACATAGGAGAGAGGCATTGCTGGCACATGATGGCGCATATCTCATTGGTCAATGTGCAGGTGAATGAGCTGGCATTAATTTTCAAATTGGATACAATAAACCAAGGGCTTAACAGAAATTGCTAATGGTTCTCTCATTACACTAATTGATTGCATTCCCCTTGTTAATTTACCTTCAATAGGTGTTATGTCCTGCCTGACATATATCCATTTCAAAAGGTATTTTTTCTCCTACTGATAATGGCCCATCTAAATTTAACAGCCTCTTAGAATTGGTATGCTAATGTACAACCTTTTTTCTTCTTCTTTTCTTTCTTTCTGTGTGTATTAATGCATGTTACTTCTGTTCCATTCTATGCATCCGATGAAGTGGGCTATAGCCCACGAAAGCTTATGCTGAAATAAACTGGTTAGTCTCTAAGGTGCTACAGAGTCTTCCTCTTGAAATAGTTGTTATTTAGCAACAGCCAAAAAAAGACAGCTAACAGTCTACAGTATAGTTCATATATAATCTTTCATAGAATCATAGAATATTAGGGTTGGAAGGGACCTCTGGAGGTCATCTAGTCCAACCCCCTGCTTAAAGCAGGACCAATCCCCAACTCAATCATTCCAGCCAGAGTTTTATCAAGCCTGACAGTAAAAACCTCTAAGGAAGGTGATTCTATCACCTCCCTAGGTAACTCATTCCAATGCTTGACCACCCTCCTAGTGAAAAAGTTTTTCCTAATATCCAATCTAAACCTTCCCAACTGCAACTTGAGACCATTACTCCTTGTTCGGTCATCTGCTACCACTGAGAACAGTCTAGATCCATCCTCTTTAGAACCTCCTTTCAGGTAATTGAAAGCAGCTATCAAATCTTCCCTCAGTCTTCTCTTCTGTAGACTAAACAATCCCAGTTCTCTCAGCCTCTCCTCATAAGTCATGCACTCCAGGCCCCTAATCATTTCCGTTGCCCTTCTCTGGACTCTTTCCAATTTGTCCACATCCTTCTTGAGGTGTGCGCCCCAAAATTGGACACAGTACTCCAGATGAGGCCTCACCAATGTCGAATAGAGGGGAACAATCACGTCCCTCGATCTGCTGGCAATGCCCCTACTTATACAGCCCAAAATGCCACTAGCTTTCTTGACAACAAGGGAACACTGTTTCCATTGTGGATACCAGTTGCTCACCCTAGTTAAAGAAGCCAAATATATTTTGATTTAAAATGTTTAGAGTCTCTATACTGCATCTCTAAAGGATGTAGGCCACATGAGATAGAGTGCTTATCTCTTTACAACTAGATGCTTCATTGGTATAACTGATTAATGTTCGGGTAATACTAATTTAACATGGTTTGCACATACATTTAAAATAATGTAAATATTCAATGACTGGATAGTACAATGGCCCAATTCCTATAGCCCCATTAAAGTGAACTACTATGGATTTCAGGAAGATGAGGATTTGGCCCAAGGACTACACCATAATAATTAGTTAATAAGGGTTATCTTGTGTTTGAAAGTAGGGGGCCTGTTCACAATACTGTGACAGAATTATACAAGTACTCAGGTGTCCAGCAAAGTAAAATAAATTTCAGATCTGATCCTTTTCAAATTGCCTTTTTTTAAAAATGTTGGGCTAGATTGTATGTACTAGGCCCAGCTATGCATTGGCAATGGTGCACTGCCCCAAGGAGAGACAAAGGCATTTCTTTTACAGTGTCACAGACAAATCAGAAAAACACTTATGCATGTGCCTAAACTTGAAGCATGCACTTAAGTCCCTGTGATGGTGCATCTGCCAACTTAGCCTATAAAGGGTTAACGGAACCCTAAGGAGGCTGCACAACAGGCAGCCAATTGGGAAGGACCTCAGGGAGGCTGTGCAGGAGACAGCCAATCAGGGCTGGTTAAGCCCACATAAGAAGAGCCGCAAGGCAGAACAGGCCAGTAATTCCCTGGAGCTCAGAAAGGGAGGACTGGCTGCCTTGCAGGCAGAGGGCAGCTAGCACCTTGGACAGAGCTGTGTTGGGCAGGATCAGGGAAGAGAGTGAGCTCCTGGCTGACTGCTGACAGAGTGTGTCCTTGAGACAAGGGCAGAAACAGTGCTAGGGCTATGGGGAAGTGGCCCCAGGAAGCAGACTGGGGGGCTGCCATCTACAGGGTCCCTGGGCCAGGACCCAGAGTAGTGGGCAGGACTGGGTCCCCCCCTGCTCCCACTTGCCACTGAGTGAGTGGCTGGACAGTGGACTGCTGTTCCCTCAGAAGTGGGGGAGAACTGAGTGACACACAGCTGGAGGGCTGTGTACTGAAGAGGATGCTGTGTTCTTTGGGACAACATGCTTCCTGGAGCAGACGTGATGGTGGCGAGACGTCCCCAGATGAGGGTGCTCTGGCAAACTAAGCAATTCCCAGGACAGCCAGCAGGAAGTACTACAGTGGTGAGTTGAGCCCTGTTACTGTTCTATTGAAGTCAATGAGACTTCAGCATGTGCTGCTTATGTCCTTTGATGAATAGATATCAGATATCAGGAATGGCAATATACAAAAACATGTAGGAGAACACTTCAACCTGCCTGCACACACAATTACAGATTTAAAAGTCATCATATTGCAGCAAAAAAACTTCAAGGCCAGACTGCAAAGAGAAACTGCAGAGCTGCAATTCATTTGCAAATTTGATACAATCAATCTGGGATTGAACAAAGATTTTGAATGGCTTGCCAATTACAAAAGTAGCTTCTCCTCTCTCGGAGTTCACACCTCCAGTTCAGTTGCTGGAGGGATACCTCACCCTCCCTGATTTGAGATAACAAGCTGGTTCAGCCTGATTGGACTAACCTTGTTATCTCCTACCTGGTTCTTGCCTACTTATTTATACCTGCCCCTGGACACTTCCACTGCTTGCATCCAATGAAGTGGGTATTATCCCACAAAAGCTTATGCTTCGTTAGTCTTTAAGGTGCCACAGGACTCTGTTACTTGATGAATAGAGAGAGATTTAATCATGTATTTAAAGTTAACCAAGTTCTTAAGTGTGTTGCTAACTCAGAGCCAGCACTTAAAATCCTGTCTATAAATAAATAATGGAAGCAAAGAACTTTGTACAAGTCTCAACTCTTGAAAACCATGACTTTTCTTTGAATATTAAGCACTCCATGCAGCAGATTTCAGTTTTTGGAGTGGAGAGAGGTAAATAGTGGTGCCCCCCAGGGGTCTGTACTGGGACCAGTCCTATTCAACATATTCATAAATGATCTGGAAAAGGGGGTAAACAGCAAGGTTGCAAAATGTGCAAATGATACAAAACTACTCAAGAGAGCTAAGTCCAAAGACCAGGACTGCAAAGAGCTACAGAACAATCTACCAAAACTGAGTGAGCAAAATGATGCACATTGGAAAACATAATGCCAACTATACATATAAAATGATGGGGTCTAAATTAGCTGTTGCCATTCAGGAAAGAGATCTTGGAGTCATAGTTGGTAGGTCTCAATCTGCAGCAGCAGTCAAAAAAGCAAACAGAAAGTTGGGAATCATTAGGAAAGGGATAGACAGAAATATCATATTGCCTCTATAAATCCATGGTACACCCATCTTGACTACTGCATGCAGATATAGTTCCCCCATCTCAGAAAAAATATATTGGAATTAGAAAAGGTATGGAAAAGGGCAACAGAAATGATCAGGGTATGGAACACCTTCCATGTGGGAAAAGGTTAATAAGACTGGGACTTTTCAGCTTGGAAAAGAGATGACTAAAAGAAGATACAATAGAAATCTATAAAATCATGACTGGTGTGAAGAAAGTAAATGAAGTGTTATTTATTTATCATAACATAAGAAGTAGGGGTCACCAAATGCAATTAACAAAAATAAGGATTTATTCACACAACACACAGGCAATCTCTGGAACTCCTTGCCAGAGGATGTTTTGAAGGCCAATACCACAACGGTGTTTACAAAACAAACTAGATAAATTCATGGAGGATAGGTCCATCAATAGCTATTAGCCAGGATAGGCAGGGATGGTGTCCCTAGCCTCTGATTGCCAGAAGCTGGGAATGAGCTACAGGGGATGGATCACTTGATGACGACTTGCTCTGTTCATTCCTTCTGAAGCACCTGGCATTGGCCACTTACAGAAGACAGGATATTGGGCTAGATGGACTGACCCAGTATGGTTGTTCTTATGTAAACCCACTTCGTATCCTGAGGTCAAGGTTTCTCAGCAAGTGTGAGACAAGTACTGGGATTGTTTCTGGACTCATTCTCCCAGTTAACCCATTTTCTTACAATCAGTACCTGAAAAAGAGGCCACTTTATGTTAAAATTCCTAAATGCTTCTACAGTGCGTATTGCATTTACTTCAAATAGGGTTTTTTGAAATATGAACATGTGAGGGGTGGGGAAAGAAATATATACCCATAACAAAGATACCATTTCTCCTGACATTCTGAAATCTGAAGGAGAAAGATCTAAGTTGTGTAGTCAGTGTGTAAAGTGGCAGATGCTAGCAGATTAATTCTCCGCTGCAGTATGCAGTTTTTGTTAAGTGAATGCATCAGTATGTAATTGCATGAATGCATATCAACAAATGACTGATTCTTTGTAGTCCTTCTGAATAGAAACGACTGTCATAACAAATTGCTACTGTTCAGGAACAGGTATCTAGAAAAAGCTGATACAAAGAACTCCATTGATTCTTGGCCAATGCTTTACATAATAGGGGCAAATCATTATTGTTTCCCTTAGTATTCATGGTTCTGTCATCTATCATGAGAATTCTTTGGCATTCACATTATTTCCATAGGAATTCCACTGAAAATGAGAATTAGCATCAATTAACGTCCATTTACCATGAAGCAGTTTTGAGTTCTGTACAGTTGCACTATTGAGGTGCAGTGCAGCTGTCAATGGAAAGTGAAACTCCTATACCCCAAGGCAATAGCAGCTGATTTTTTGGTGTGAAAGAATCTCCAACAAAGGGTTGAACTTAGCTTCTCCCATATTGCTAAGAAGAACTTTGATTCTGCTCTGCATTAGCTCAACAGAAATGTCATACTTAAGTTCTTGAGAGGGAATCAGTGTTTAATGTGAAATTTCACATGAATTGTATTTTCATTCTCTTTTATTATTTCAGAAGAGTAGAGAGAAAGATTTTATATTAGTTAATCAAAAAGGAACATGGTTGTTTATAGGTACAATACATATTCATACTTATAATTTATACTATATCTCCTTGTAGCAAAAGGTGACCACCAAAAGAACTTCACGTTAAGTCAATTAAACTGTGTAACAACTTATTAAAAATAAAAGTAAACTTTCATCCATTGTTTAAGTTCTTTTACTAGCAGTGGTCTCCATTCAGGAATAATTCCAAAATCCATTATTCTGGCCAAGGACCCTCATATGGGCCTTAGTGGCGGAGATACTTCATAGATGTAATACTTATTTAAGATCAGCAATGAGCTGCATGTATTTGCATCAACAATGAAGCTCAGTCTTTTACCTTTAGCTACATTAAGGAAGCCCCACCCCTTTTTAAAGACATTCAGGTGACAATTCTGGAGAAGTTACGGTGCAGTCGAGGACAATTAATATGGTAAATATGCATAGGAGGTTTTGTTTTTACCATACCTTAGTATTGCATAAAAAACCCACAACCCTAAGAAACATACTTATTTACCATCAGGTATCCGATCCGATATAAGGCCAAATCCTGTAGTCTTTGTGTAAGTGGGAATTACAAGCTCATAGGGATGGTATTGGGATAGTGACTCTTTCTACAAATTAATCAAATGTTTCTTATTTGAGGAAACAATCAGTTGCTAGGGTCAGCTGAGGTATATTTTCAGCACTCTGAATGAATAGATACAAAATAGCAAGTGTGCCTGCTAATTCCACAGTATCCTCAGAAAACATAATATCCTCCCTATGGCTCTGATTCAGCAAGATATCTAAGGACATGCCTAACTTTAAGCATATGAATACTACTGACTTAATTTGGAATGTTTATGTATTGTAAGCAATCACCTTCTCGCCCCACTCCACAAACAGGCAGGAGACTCTGCTGTGACTCACCAGGTGCTCTTTATTCCGTTAGTGCAGACCCCACCACCAGCTATGTACAGCTCTACAGGTTACTAGCTTAATACTTTACAGCTCAGGGAGAACAGGCTACAGCTCAGGAAGGCAAACTCCCTCCTTCCTGGCTCACAGGGATCCAGAGTCTGTATTACTCCTCCCTCCTGCTTCCCTAGCCTCCTTCCCTCTCTCTATCTCACTCCTCCACACCACCACCCTGGGCTTCCTGCCAGGCAGGCTTTTACCCCTCCAGGAGGCTGTCAGGTGCAACTCATGACTCTGAGTCCCCTACAGCCCAGGTGGCTAATTAGCCTTCCCTTGCAGGGAGGTTTGCAGAGGCTTCTGCTCCCTCTTAAAGGGCCGGCAGGGCTGGCTCAGGCACTCCTGGCCAGCACCCTGCCACAGTATTTAAATATAAGCACATGCTTCAGTGTTTGGCTGAATTGGTACCTAAAAATGGGCAAATGCTACAAAAGTATGTGCAAACTGTCATTTAAATAAAACTGTAAATTCATTTGGTTCCACAAACATTCATACAACCAATGATTTTTTGTTCAGAAGACTGTTCACACAAATAAAAACCTTGCAACTATTAATGACATTGTGTTCACACACCAATATAAGCCAACAGCATTCAAGAGTTCACGTTGAAATCTGATCTCCCTCCTCCTGAGTACACTTCAGTCATTCAGGTAAGAAGCAGAAATAATAACATATATTTACAAGGCTAATCGGTCATCATGAACAAATTGATAACAGTCAAAGCAAGTAGTTTACAAAACAAAACAAAAAACCACCCAACCATAGGCTAAAATACATTTGCATAAAATCTTCTAACAATATAGAAGAATGTGTAAAACTCAAATATGTTCTGTAATAATTTACAAAACAGTAAAGTTAAATTTGTCAAATAAGTGATTCACTATGAACAGCCACCTACTAATTGGCATTTATTTCTTCTTTGATATTCATTGGACACACACAGAAGTCTATACATTTGTATATGTAAAGCAGTGATAAACATGCAATAACTATATTTATAATTAAGCATTTTAGTGTTTGTGGGCCAGATTAGATGAAATTTATTTTTAAATATATTTTATATTTCTCAGTTTTCCCACCCACACACACACACACACACACACACCCTTTCATAATGACACTAAGGGTAGAGCTAAGGATGTTTGGCTGCCATACATGTCCATTTCTATACTTTAACATGTTTGGATTTCTTTTAAATTTACTTTTAACTTCCTGTGTTTGTAACACCTGGCTTGGAAATAATTACAATATAATTATATATTTTAAAATATTTTTATCCTAAATATATTAACCATTTGTTACCCTCCATTAATGATAATTGTCCTTGAATTACTGATCTTTCAATCTTACCTCCATTTTAATGTAGCTTTCGTTTGGGAATATCCTATATGAAAAACAAATAAGCCATGCAACAATGCTACCATGTGATACTTATAAGGATTTGAAAAGATGAAGCATCAACTTAAAATTTTATAAATTAAATAATTCTTTATGGCGAGAATCACCAGGGGTTGTTTTTTTTTGGTTTTTTGCTTTTGTCATTCCAGAGCAGTGCAAATCAGCTGCAACCAGCCAATTCAGCTGGGTTTACAGCAGCTTTGTTTTTGCCAAAGCAGTACAAATCAGGAGTGTACTCCCCAGCTTCTCCCGCCTTCCAGTCCTATGCATTCCCCTGCATGCAGACATATGATCACAATTTCCCCCCTTCACTCCTCTACCCCCCTTTATTTCTCTCTGCAACCTCCATACTAGTTTCCCTCTCCCTCTGACTCTTCCATCCCACATTCTCCAACATGTGTATGTATGTATGTACACACACACACGTTCCCCCTTCAGTCTGTTTTCTGTATTAAGCAGCTACAAGAACCCTTTAACATTAAGGATTAATGGTCATTTATTGTTGCTTTTCACAACCAAAAGTTGACTCATCAGCAGATGCTGATGCATGATGATTATTATTGTTTTTTTAAGAGAAATTCATAAATCCTGAATTTTAAAGTGTTGTTCTCACTGGGACTAAGGATGTAGGTTCTTTCATCCTGGTCCCCACCATTGTTCTAGATAAGAGTGAAGCCGGGGAAGGAGGTGGCTCCTCATGCTGCCAGGTGGAAAGGAGTGCTCTGTCCCTTTGAGAACAATAGGAAATAGCCATTTTGAGAATGGCATCTACCAGAAGGTAGCCTCTTTCTTCATCCCATTAAGAATAGTGTAAGATGGCAACCATTCCTTCAGAGATATGAAATTTATTCTCATTAGTTAAGGGAATAGCTTTGTAACAGGCCAGAGGGGAATGTACATCCTTGTTTTTTTCCCCACATCTCTGTTCACCCCTTATTCCAGGCCAATGGCACAACTAGTTTTAGTATGGGTCCCTGGGACACCCCACAATCTCTTTCCCTGATGAGCATTACCCACTGTCATATATTCCCTGCTTCCTTGCTTTCAACCACTTTAAAATCCAGTACGGATCTTTATCTAAAGTTTCTGAAGTTCTAAATTAATTATATTCCATGGTTCTTTTTATCAGTTATTTTATTAACTATCCAATAATAAAAGAAATAACTGTAGATAATATCCTAACTGCAGCAATGCTAATGCTTGAAGTCAGCACCATTAAGGTAAAAAAGGGAAAGTTTTAAAGATTTACTCTGAAAACTTGAATTTAAGGGTGGTTTTGAAGTGGTTTTGGCCTGGAGTATCTATTTTAATATGAAAATCACTTCTGCACAAATACATGTATAATTTTTTCCCATATGGAGAAAAGTAGCACAATCTTCAGTAGACAAGTAGCATCTGACTTCCAGATCCTAGGGCCCTTTTCAGTTAAAGGGGGGGGAAAGGAGCAACTTGTATAGTTGGATCACTTTGTGTTTGTTAGCCATTTCATATATGGCTTGGGAGAAGGAAAAGGTTTCTGTGGGTTAATCATAGAGGTCTGATCCAAACCCTTAAGTCACTGGAGAAAATGGACTACAGGGGACTTTGCATCACGCCCATTAAACGAACGTATATGATGTCAGTTCACATTACCAATATTATTCTGAATGCGCTTCAGAGGAACACCTTTTTCTGATCATAACCACCCTTTTCCTTTTCTATTTATAGTATTGAATCATATTTTAATTTGTGTTTAAACATCAAAAAATGAAACACCTGAAAATAGTTATTGAGGATCCTTTTGTTAAAACCCAAGCTGGTTGACATATGCATTCCACCGTACTGAAGGAAAGCAGTCTTTGTAGATCTAGTACCTGCTACTATGTACAGCTCTTTAGAGGTGGGTTTGGTATATAAGGGCTTGTCTACATGAACAATTAGTTTGCAACAAACTGGGATGGAAGCTTACCCTGCACTGGCCTGCCATGCCTTAGGGTTATGTCTGCATAACAAAGAAAAACCTGGGGCTGTCTCATGCCAGGCAACTCAGGTCCACGAGCCTCAGGCAGCAGAGTTTGTTCATTGCTGTGTACATTTGTGGGCTCAGGTTGGAGCCCATGCTCTGGCCCCAAAGCCCAGGCTTCAGCCTGACCCTGCAAGTCTACACAGCAATGAAACAGCCCCACAGCCTGAGCCCCACAAGCCTGTGTTGCCTGGTGCAGGCCAGCCCCAGGTTTTTCTTTGCTGTGCAGACATATTTTAAGTGGTTGTGTGGTGCTTGCAGCTGCACACTAATGGTTCCATAATGCGCATCGACCAACACCGCTTTGAAATGGGAGTAGATCAAAGCGCACTAAGGAACGGTTAGTGCCCAGTAGCAGGGTCCACACAGACACTTCGTGTGTGGCAGGCTAGCGTGGTAGAGTCACATCCCAGGTTGCCCTGAACTATCTGTTCCTGTAGACAGGCCCCGAGGAGGAAGGGAGCTGATAATATTGAGAAGCTGTCTGGGGAGCTGCCAGTACCAGACAAGAAAAAAATAAAGGGAAGAAGTGTGATCAGCAGGGGAAGGATTCATAAGCTGTTTTTGCAGCTATGAGACTGACATCCTGTGTGACAATGGGCAGTTAATGTTTTTGGGCCTCATTTTACTCATCAGTAAAACAAAATTCTCTTGCATATCAGGTTAATTATTTAAGGTTAATTATTTTCCAGTTTATAAAGGTGCCTACTGTGCCCCCCTACATGTATGTATAAAATATCTATTATACACACACTAATATAATGTTATAGAGAAATAAAACAGATGCAAGTTAACACCGTCCTTCCACTGCCCCTTCAAAAAGCCCTCAGACCCAGATCTGAAACCACCCTCTTAGGAAAAAAATGAGGAAACAGGTCCCAAGCACAAATAATGGAGTCTAATCAGCCTGAGCTCTGTGGGAGCAATGGATCAGGGGGATGGAGTCAAAAATCTTCCACTGAAAAGATCCCATTCCCAACCCCCTACATAGACAAATCTAGGGAATCTCTGCCGGAGAGCCCCAGCTTAATTCAGCTACCAGCTTTGTGTGATGCTGGAAGATGAAAAGCCTGGCATATATTTGCAGTATTAGCATTAAAAGTACCTAAGTCATCTTGACTGTCCTATCCTGGTAAAACCACTTCCCTTTAGCCTTAGACTTATGTAGTGTGGCAGTTACCATGGAAACTAGTTTTATTTTTTTTAAAATACCTTTGTCAATAAGAGCACCCACTATATTACATGTCTCAGCTGTCAGGGTGAATTATGCCCCCTTTGCTTCAACATGAATTCCTGCATTTATGCAGAAGTGTGTAGTCTGCTTCTTTCTTGTATGACTGACGCTGCCCCTTTCACAGCACAATATGCTGTTGTGTATAGTCAGGTGAAAACCCACTTACCTGCACAGTAAATTAGCTTGTACATCTCAGGGGAAGTGGAGTGAGAAGGGAGGGGTGACAAAGTTTTGTGTAATTCCAGTGAAACTCAAGATGCATCATTACACACACGCAGTATTAGGAGGAGGATCTTAAGTGGGAGAGGTATTTTTGGAAAGAAAAAAAAAGTAAAACCTGACTGACCTTTGGTTATATAAAGAAATGAAGACTGAACATCTACACTGATGTATACTTTGTAGATGGAGGACAGCAGCAAATATGCCAGCACATGTCTTCTATGCAAGCCTTCACTAACGTTAAAATAAATGTAAAGACAGTATGCTTAGGCTTGTGTCATTGTATTACCGACAAAATGTGTGAACAAGTGACCTGCCACCGTGGTAGAAGCCATAGTACTCACACACTAGAGATTCAAGAGCAAATATTTCTAATATAGTATAGAATTCAGAAAAGGCCTTCTGTATGTAGAAATGAAATTGGGTTTTATTCTTACACTGCTGAAGTGCATGAGGACCTACATTCAGAGCTATTAATGTAATATAAAGGAAGCCTGAATAACCAGACACAGTGGAATATGGTTGTCAATATAAGAAGCTTTAATACAGTTTATAATAAAGTTTAAGTGTGGAGATAGAGATAAGTACTGTATAATGTGTACCTTCCTTTAGTAATGATAGATAAAAAAAAATACCTTGTATGGGGAGATCAATTTAGATCTCAAAGAGGTTCAGATACTAAACATACATTAAAAAATACTATTTATGTGGAACTTCACTTATTTGAATTTAATATTTTTGACAGCCAAATAGAAAACCTGGGAGAGTGAAGTCCTAGCAGGTATTGCAATGATTGTAACAGTGCCCACTTCCTCCCACTGCCCTATATATGATGCGCCTCAGCGCTATGCCAGAAGGCCAAGAAAATGGTTGAGTTTCTATGCTTACTATGTGTGTCCTTTGCATTGTAATGGTGGCTCTTACAACATGGGCATCTGTGAGGAAATGAATGGATACTAATTAGTCATTTCTCATAGGCCTCTGAACAGTTGTTAGATGGTAACAACCTTCACTAGTATACAGGGTGCAAACAGATTTTAACTCTTATCTGTACAGTACTGACCTGGAACCCCCACCCCTCTCCTCACAAAAAATGTTCTGTGACTAGAGCCCTGCACGGATACAGATTTATACCTGCAGACGTGGAAATCAGTGTCCGCTGAACCACAGTGATGAAAGGCACAAAATGTGGGGCTGCTGCTCCCAGGAGCTAGTGCCCCTGACCAGCAGCTCCCCTGGCATGGCAGTACTGTCTCCAGCCCTGTCCTCCGGCGAGGCAATACAGACAGAGACACAGCCGCATGGAAGGGCTAGGGGCACTGTGGTGGAGGAGCTGCAGGCACGGGGCACACATTCTGCTCCTTTTGTCACTGCAGTTCCCAAGAGAGCCCTGCAGTTCAGCAGATACCATATTCTATCCATAGGTATAAATTTATATCAATGCAGGGCTCTACAATTCATTCTTGAAAATGTATCTTTCCAGTACGGCGTACTGGCAATATAGGTCTTAATGGTACAACGTTCCTGACCGTACCAGCTTACTTGCACCACTGCTAGCATGTAACTTTTTCATTACTAACCAAGATTTGATATGCATGTGGACTCTGACCCACTCTTAGGCTCAGGAATGCAAGATGAACCCCACCTTTCTACGGCAGAACAATTTCTCTGTAGTACATAAATATTGTACCATAAAATCATTCTGCTTAGGAAAGGCTTTCATTATCCGATTTCTCTCGATAAAAGACAGAAGAACAGCTGCCCAAATTCTGTTCTCAGTTACACACAAATAGGTAAGTCTCCATCAAATGATGTGGAGTTACATCTGTGTAAATCTAGTACAGCAGTAGAACGGGGCCAAAATAGTTATTTTTTTCTGCATATGGTACATATTGGGGGGGAAACAAAGAATAGATATAAAATAACTAAACCTGCCCCCGTGCCCCAAAAATTAATCTGTTGGCTGATGACACATATCAGCAAGATAATATTCATATCCTTCAACATCCTCCCATTACACACAGCGGGCTAAAGGGGCGATGGTTAGGGGAGCATTTGCAGTCTGTTATCTGCACAAATGTCGATATGGCAAATGTAGATTATGGGTAAACTTCTGAAAGCTTTACACCGCATTTAAATACCTACAAGACTGCATTTTAGCACCTGATTCCTGAAAAGTGTTGCACTACTTGTCTGTCCATTCAGGAATGATTTTTTTATTATTATTATTTTGCTCTATTCTTAATTTTATAGAACTTCAAAGAGGCACCACAAAGAAGACTGCTGGATTCTGTCTCAATATTTAATATCTGAAAACTAGATCTTGAGTATTGTTGATCATGCAGGTCTGTGTGCACTAATCCACAATTAGTGATTCCACAGTTACAAGTAACCACCTGTAATCCCACTCCCAAATCACTGTCTGTTTCCTTTCCAGTCTACTCTAGATCAGATAGACTTAAACATTGAGCAGACAGAACTATTGCAATCTTATCTTCCCAAATATTTCTGCCCTGGGGAAACAATATAGACGAGATAAAATTCTTCCTTCCAAACACAGCTATAACTGTGTCTGCAGAGTGTCTGATGTCCTCCATGCACCACATGCTGTTTTCCCACTGACTCTGTCTGCTTCTGCTCAACTTTAGTGATCCAAAGATGTCACTGCTGCTCCTGTCAGCCTGCAATTTCTGTTCCTTACTATTGACGACTGAAGTTCTTTTTACATACTTCACAGAAAGAATAGACCAGGATTTGAAGTGGGGAAAAGGGAAGGGTGGGATCTGATAGAGCTACACTCATGCCCAACTAACCTTGCCCCCTTTCTTATCAGTTCCCTTCTCCGTCCGTGGCTGCTTCTGCCTCTCCTTGCAGCCAAATGTATGGTGACTCTTTCTTTATTCCCCATTTTATGGGGCTGAATTTTAGACCTGGTGTATAAGAAATGGGATGGGAAAAAATGGCAAGGAAAATGTATCCTGAAACAGGGAAACATTTCTAACTGATGAGGTCTGTTAGGCTGTGAAATGGTTTTCCGTGGTGGATACTGCCATATCCTGAGTCATTTATAACTGGTTTGTACAAAGTATTAGACAACATATTGAAGGAACCAATCCTGCCCTGGAAGGGGGATGGATTAGACTACAGGCCTTTCCACCTCTAGTGTTTGCTATATCCATCCCCAGTGAAGCACAATACCTGGATATGTCTGCAAAAATGAACAGTGGTGAAAGTTAACATTAACACTAAATCATAATCAGGCTTGAATTAAGTAGAATGGGGCATTTGACACTTCTTAGAGCTACTGTTTCAGGCTCCCTACGGACACAGGAAGATAAGGTAATATTCTCAAGGTTCTCTCCCAACTGGGAAGGCAAGGTAGATTTTTTTAAAAAAAAACACTTCACCAAAACCATTTACCTTCTGAAGAAACTGAGCACACACATATTAAGTTCACCCTTGCTCACTTTGAACCCTGAAATAGACAGACAATAAGTCAAGGGTAACTGTCAAAATGGCTGAATTTAGGCAAAAATAGTATTGTGGTATATAAGATGACATGGGGAGGGGGGGGAAGATGAGTAAGATTTTCAAAAGCACCAACATTAGTCAATGGGATTTAGGAAGCCATGGCAGCTAGGTACTTTTGAAAGTATTACGGAGCATCTCTTTCCAGCATAAGCAGTATTAAAGATCCTCACTTCTTTCTCATGATCCTTCCTAAGTGATGTTCCTCAACCCACTCCTGCTGTGTCTTATGCCATGGACAGACTGCAAGAATCTTTTCTCCAACCTAGATAAAGTAGCATGCTCAGATTCGACCACGCAGCACATAGAGAGTTTGGTGACCATCTCTGCATAGGGTGACCGCAAGTGTGAAAAATCGGGACGGGGGTGGGGGGTAATAGGAGCCTATATAAGAAAAAGACCCCAAAATCAGGACTGTCCCTATAAAATCCAGACATCTGGTCACCCTATCTCTGCATGAATTGTTCAGTTTCTTGTGGATTAAAAAATTAGTTTCTTAATCATGGCAAAAGGGAGTGTCTGGAAGGAAAGTGGGACTTTGTGTCTCAAGCTGTTGACAGTGTTTCCTGTAGTTGTCAACAGTATCTTCTGAGGGTGGAGACAGCTACTTTTTGAGGAGCAGCTCAGAGAGCTTCACAGAAAGAGGTTGTGAAAACTGCAAGAATTAATTTCTTGACTGGGAGACATCCTATAGTGAAACCCCACAGCAAATGTGTGCTCTGTCTCCTAATGAATAAGGTGGTACGGAATATAGTCTCTTCTAGACTGTGAGAGGTTAACACAGGAAAATAAGACTTAAATTGTAGAAAAAGTAAGTGTTATAAATTCTTCAGTGGGATCTAACTCTGACTTTCCTAGGGATGTTTTTTTTTAATGGAGAGTAAATATACTGAACATAACAGGAATTTTATTAATCTGCTCCAGCGATATGAACTGTAAAAACGGACTCATTTACATTAGATATAAGTAGTAGATTAAATATTTTGGACGGACATTTAAAAATTATGTGCCAAGAATATGCAAATATATAATTTTAAAGCTATGGTAACTGAACTCTAAATCACAGGTATGGGTCTTGAGCATTCATTGCTGTTTGGTGTGAATTGCTGAAGAATTTTTGTTCCTGTAGGCAGCCATTACTCACACAAAATCAATGGGATCAACTATGTGAGGGATAGCTGCTTGACTAGCTCTAGTGTGGGCAAAATTCTAGGGTTTTTTGCCTTTTGATATTGGTAACCCAGTGACTAGAAATGAGCATGATGTTTGGGAAAACAATTGTATCAGTCTGAATCTTAGCCCCTTTTCTCAAGTGTAGATGACTCTTCCCTCCTTTTATCCCACCTGGACAGTCTTCCTTCATTGGTTTTCCAACTGTGGGAGTTCAGGTCTGTTGCCCTTTCACTAGACTTTACTAGTTGCTCTTCAAATAGAGCATGGTCCTGTCAGAGGCAGGTACCAACCACATTTTAGGGCACACTATACCAGAGAGAAAGCAAACCTATTGGACCTGGGATGGAATTTGCAACCAAGAGAGGAAAAGATACCCAAGAGACACTCAATCCAGCAGGAAATATCAATCTTTATGGGCTACCCACTGGCTTTATCTACCAAGGAACCTGTCTGTGGAGGAATGAATCAGAAAGCTACAAGGGACATGCCTGATGGGTTTCCTTGCAGTATGAAGCAAGCAGCCACCAAAAGCGGTTCTTCAAGCATCCTAGGAAGACAAACAATAGCCTTGGTGACTCCATATTAAGAATGGACGGAGAATTCAGCCGAGGACACAAGAACAGGGCAGTGTACTGTCTCCGTGGAGCAAAAATAGCATATCAACTGCAAGGTTTGGTGGGATTAGAATGTTGGCTGACAAATCTCCAGAGGCAATGATACCACTTGGAACCAATGATACAATGTCAACAAGGGTGCCTGTCCCATAGCACCACCAGCTGGGCAAGCATGGCTTTGCTAAGGCCTGCTTCAGTTTACCCTTCACTCAGGGCCCCTTATGAAGTCCACATAGCTTACCTCATCAAAACATGCCCTGAGGTCCAATTAAATCCTGCACAAAGTCTTTCAAAACAGAACTCAAATCTATGAAATCTTCATCCCAGTTTCAGCTGCTCTCAGCCCCATCCTGTTCTCTCTATACTTCATTTATTTCCCCCCAGTCTCAAAGTTCAAACACACGTGGAACTCCACTCTCCACCTTGAAGGCCTGTCTTTCTGTTCTTCCAGCAGGCTTTCCCCTGCCGACTCAAGGCCCTACAGTAGCCGTGTAACTCTCTGCAGTGTTGGTATTGCCAGCACCCACCTGCAACTGCCTCCCCTTTTAAGGCCAAAATGCTTTCCCTGAAACACAGTTGGACAGCACTTAATCCATCAATCATACTGGATTTCATTCTCTTAAAGGGGCCATTCACCCTATAACACATAGCTACGCAGATTATAGAAGACTTCTGGGATCTTGGAAGAGAGCAGAAGAAGAAAAGTTCAAGTGATCTTTTTGGAAATCCTTCCAGGTCTCACGAGCGAGATAAAGCAGAAAGTACAGAAGGTGAACAGTTGGCTGTGTGGCGGATGTGAAACTGAAGGTTTTGGAACACAGTCATATTTCAGTATCAGAGTGGGCTGTAGAAACAGAATATCTCACAGATGTGCATGCATGTTTGGGGGTGGGGGGGTGGGGAGAGTTAATCTTCTTGATTGGAGAATGGCTGGAGCAGCCAGGAGGACAATCAACTAGTAATGCAAGGAGAGGGTGCTAAAATAGCATATGCTGTACAAACTCAAAGAGCATGTGACAAAAAACTGAAGTGGCAAGAAATACGAAAAGAGGAACTGTATCAGTTGTTTATATACCAGTGCTAGGAGTGTGGGTAGCCAGCTAAAAGCACTGGAAATTCTCACTGATGAGTAGAGATCCTATATTATAAAAGACAAGCGAACGGTGTGTGAAGCCGTCATGCGCAGTAGAGACGGCCCGGATGAACGGCATGCTGGGGGTTGTAGTTCGGAGGCACAAAATGGCCACCGCGCGTGCCTGCCTGAGCGATCTAGAGCACCAAGGAGCAGTTATACATATAAAGTTAGCTGGGCTGTCAGGCGCATGACGAGGAGTTGAGGGGGGAGGGAGCTGAGCGGGGGGGAGGGTCGTTGCAGGGGGAAGGGGGGCTGGGCGAGGGCGGGGGCACGAGCCCTTACGGTTGGCCCGTGTACACGGGCTTTTACACTAGTTTTGATATAATCAGCATTACTGAAACCTGATAATTCACATGGTTAGAATGTTAAAACCTTGTTTAGGAAGGATAGTGTGGGTAAGAAAGGTGGGGGTTGGCGCTCTCTGTTAAAAACATTACCTATTAAGTGCTATTGATAACACAGAAGCACAAGATTTTTGAATGCATATGGATCAGTGTGCTAAGTAAGCCCAGAAGGCAATACAAGTAGTACTCTACTGAATCAAACCAGAGACTAGAATGAGCTAGTCCTTAAACACTTATGTAATGTGGAAAAGAAAACTGCTATAGGGAACTTCAGTTTGGGAGATATGCTGGAGGTCTCATGTATCCAATAATAAAACATCATTTGAGTTTCTAAAAATTGTAGATAATTTTCCAACAAAGTGTCAGTGCACCAACACAAAGTAATCCTATGGGGGACCTCATTAAGACATTTCAAGATGAATTAATGATTGGACTGGAAATTGGTGGTTGCCTAAGGACTAGTGTTCATGACCTGATTGCATTCCATATGAGCAAAAAGAAGATATTTTTCCTCAACGTTGAGACGATGAGCAAAACTGACAGGAAAGAAATATTTAGACACAAATTGAATGAAAATTGTAAATTCTTTAAAAAGAACTTATTAGATGTCTAAAGAGCCATGATTCCACAATCAAGAAAGGACAAATTTTGGCTAGAAGCCAATCCTGGTTCAGTGGCAAAGTGAAGGTAGCATTTAAAAACAAAAAAGCAATATGACGAATGGAAAAAAAGGGGGAAAATAGCAATAAATATAAATTCAAGTTAAGACAATGCAGAAAATTGATAAAGGAAGCTAAAGACATCTGGAAAAATCCATGGTGGACCAGACTATGAAGAATAAGGACTTTTTAAAGTACATTAGGAACAAAAGAAATCATAATAATAGCATAAGCTCATTGCTAGATGGAGATGGTAAAATTATTAATAATGATACCGAAAAGGCAGAAGTTTTCGGTAAATATTTCTGTTCTGTTTCTGTGTTTGGAAAGAAGCACGATTATTTGTTTCTATCATATGAGGTTGATGAAGTATTTTCCAGTCCATTAGTAACCAAGGAGATGTTAAAGATCTATTAGAGATAAAGATCAGACAGAAATATACAAGATATTATTTATATAAAAAATGAAACCTACACCTTATACTAATAATTTTCTTACCGTCTGAATCAGACTATGTCACAGGATTGGACTTCAGCATCCAGAGGCAGATATTTTTACCTTTCCCGACCCCCAAATCTTCATTTGTATTCCAAACAACTGTTTAGCTGAACCATGTTCAGACCCCCTTGAGGTTCAATATTTGTTCACCCAACTATTCACAAGTATTTGTTCAGACAAATGCTTGGGGAAGGGCTGTTCTTCATACAAATATCTGTCCATACATAAGAAACAACTAACAAGATTCATTGCCTACTATTTGACATTCACTATTCTCCTGTTTAAAACAAAATATCAGATATCCTGTCATTGAGCAGAATACCCTGTGACACAGATGATCAATCCCATAGTCTGACTATTAAATGGTGAATAGTTCAAAGGATCAGCAAAAATCCACAGGTTGAAAATTGTTCATCCAAACTATACAGTAAATATGTATGAATAGCCTATATGTTATAAGTGCTCGGAATGTTTGCAAATCATTTGTGAACAAAAACAATGGCTAATTTTCAATGTCTATTATTTGTTAATACAACCAGCATTACTATTAAAAGGATAGACACTAGCCAGTCAATATTTCAGCTACCGGTACTTTAAATTTTCTTTTGGAGACTATCATTCTGGAAGTAACCTAGCAGAAAATGATAATTCAACAAGGTATAGTAATTCGAGGACATACTTTCAAGTACACAGTGTTTAAAGAAGATATTTAAACCCACACACGATTTGAAGACACATTTCAGTGTTTGAAAAATGTTAAGTTATTAAGGTTTACCTCATAAGTGTTACACTCTCAGTGCGTATAAACATTGTCTCATCAATTCTTTTATTTTGTCTGGTTGGAATTGAAGTGAGTTATTTCATCAGGAGAATTATTGTTTTGGGATGCTCTCTTGAACATTAAAACTTTACATTTAAACTCTGTTACAGTCCAGAATTGAATTAACCTCTCTCACACATAAAATCAGCTAATTTTCGTTTCATGTAAAATGTGAATGTGCTCACATTTTATCTCACAGACGGCACTTAGAAAAATTCAATGAAAATACAGCTCATAAAATTTTAGTGCAATCAGCTAAAACACAAAATTATTGGAAAATTAGTTTTTTCCATCTGTTTTTTTCTGAAACTTAGACAAACAAATGCTGTCATGTTACACATTTGTTAAAATTGCAATCAATATTGAAGTGAAAAAATCCGGGCATGTATAGTTTATGTACAGTATTGTACAGGAATATCTTGGAGATTGATTTCTACAATATACAATAATCAGACAGAATTGTGTTTTATGAAATACCTAAAACTTTTTTAAATTTCCAGGAAATATGTTCTCTCTTAATAAACTGGAAGTTTAGTGAGACCAGGTGGGTGACGTAATATATCTTTATGTGGACCAACTTCCACTGGTCCAATAAAAATCTCAAGAGAATAAAAAATAAAAAATATTACCTCTAAAAAATCTCATCCTGGATCTTTGGAATTTGTATTCGGGCACTCTTAGAATTTTACTTGCTGATTGGATCTCTTTCTTGTTTTCCATATATTTTCAAATATTATTTCATGTTTACAGCCTTCCAGAGAGGACAGAAGTTCCATTTAACAAAGGGTTTTAATATTTAATAATGTTCCAAATTGGAACAAAACCAAAAAGGAAAATTTCACACACAAAAAATGGTCTCAGGACTACAAAAATATTGTTTTGACTTCAGCTTTTTTTAAAAAAAATATTATATACAATAAAAAGTATTCACATCAAAAGTATTTTCAAAATGAAAAATGGAAATATAATGTTCCAAAATGTTAAAACGTAATATTGCAATACTGTCAGACTTTTTCTTTTTCCAGTTTCTGCCAAAATGAAAACCCTGCTTTTAAAATATTAAACTGTTATTAGGCCAGAGAGTGAAAGTGAGAATGACTCTATGGCCTGGTGGTTAAAGCACTCACCAGGGAGATGAGAGGCCCAGTCTCCATCCTCCAATGACTTCTTAATTATTTATACGTAGTGGAACATGTTCAACAGGAGTCACTGAGGGAGCACTACACCATCACCATCTTTTCCCCTTAGAGTCATAGAGTATAAGGCTAGAAGGGACCAGATTATCTATTCTGACTTCCTGTATATCACAGGCCACCACTACCTCATATTAAATCCAACAAGGCAATACAGAATTAAATCAAAGTATTCCTCCGGCCAGATTTTGAGGAGACCCGATCTGCTGGATAGCATCTAAGAATGCCTACTGGATCAGGACCCACACACAAGATAAACAGGCAAATTCCTCTCTTGCCTGATTTTTGGATCGCTCTGGGGCTTAGGTGGAAGATAGACATATGGACTCGGAGTAAGGCAGCAGTGCACCTGCCCCCAGGTGGAAACTTAGGCCCTAGGAAATTATAGAACTATAGGGTTAGAAGGGACCCCAAGAGTCACATGTCTAACTCCCTGCCAAGATGTAGGATTTGTTGTGTCTAATCCATTCAAGACAGATGGCCATCCAGCCTCCTTTTGAAAGCCTCCAGTGAAGGCACTTCCACGACCTCCCTAGGCAGATTGTTCTATTGTCCTACTGTTCTTCAGAACTTTTTCCTGAGATGTAATCTAAATCTGCTGTGCTGTAGTTTTAGGGTGACCAGATGTCCCAATTTTATAGGGACTGTCCCAATTTTGGGGTCTTTCTCTTATATAGGCTCCTATTAACCTCCACCCCCACATCCCGATTTTTCACACTTGCTGTCTGGTCATCCTGTGTAGTTTCAATCCATTGCCTCTTGTCCTGCCCTCTGTGGCGGGAGAAAAGTTGTTCTCTCCTATCTTTTTTTATTGCAGCCTTTCAAATATCTGAAGACCACTCATGTCCCCACCCTCAATGCCCTCTTTTCTACACTGGACATACTCAGTTCCTTCAGCCTTTGCTCATATGGCTTGCATTCCATCCATTTGATCATCTTTGTCACTTACTTTTGAATCCTTTCTACCTTCTCTACATCCTTTCTATACATTGGTGACAAACTGGACACAGTACTCTACCTGAGGTTTAACCACTGCTGAGTAGAGCGGTGCTATCACCTCACATGATTTAAATGCTATGCGTCTGTTAATGCAACCTAAAATTGTGTGCGTGTTTTTTGTTTTTGAGCGGTGTTTTTTTTGCAACAGCATTGCACTGTTGACTCAGGTTGAGGTTGTGATCCACTACATCTTGATCCCTCTCGAGAGTGCTGCTGCTAAGTCAGTTATCCCCCATTCTGAATTTATCCATTTGGTTTTTCTTCACTAAGTGTAACACCTTAGATTTGTCAGGAACTTCTTCCCTGAAAATGTAGGTGCCAATTTTGGGTGCTTACAGGGTTTAGTGGGAGTTTGTGGATAAGAGTGGAGCTAAAACTGGGACTTTATTTTCCCTTTGTTTATAATAGGAACAGAAGCAGGCCCTAACAGAATACTAGACGACACCATATCCAGTTAACAGTCAATACACAAAACCATAAACAAGATCCTAGGAAACTAGGCCTTTCATACATTGGTTGGTGCTGCCTAGCGCACTAGGGGTTACATTTTTATTAGCAGCCACAACCATGTCGGGCACCTCCATGCAAAAGAGTTTAAAATCTTAATTATGGATTACACGGACCATGTTCAAATGAGGATGTAACATACCCCTGAAAAGACCGTGGCAAAGAAAGACATGTTATGGAACTATAACAACACTTATTCAGCATAGGCGTATATACAACAACCTCGGTTCAGAGTAATTTGGGAGAAAAAATTCACATATTGGAGAAAGAAGAAAATGTTTTTGTTACAAGATCTTTTACAAAATAAAATAAGGGAGGGATGGAGGTTGTTTTAAAGTTGGTCAGAGGTTTTGACTAGCCAGAATAAAAGAGGATTAATGGGCTGAGTGCAGGCAACGCTGTCAGAGGAGCAAACTAAATGCAATTTATCACATGGCCACAGAAATAAACTAATTAGAATAATATTATTATTACAGAGGTAGGAGATTAGAGACATCCTTTCATTATTTGCTGGATTAATGGAACCAACAATAAAATATTTTCTTCTATCCTTTTAGCTTTACTTCCCAAATCAAAATTTGACTCTCACTGTTCTAAGACGACTTTAAACCAGAAAAAGTCTGAAGTGTTTTTCCCCCCACAAATGGACCCTTTCCCCTTGTTTTCAGTCAGCCATAGGAGGGATCTTTCAATTACAAACACAGGTTCAGGTCCTTGGGTTCAGGTCCTTCACTGGGGGTGCGGGATCGGCTGTAGATACTCAACTTTAGCTACCTGAATAACGTAGCTGAAGTCAGCGTATCTAAAGCCGACTTACCTGCCATCCTCACGGCAGTGGCAGTCAGCAGCACACTCCCCCGTCGACTCCAGCTTGCGCCTCTTGACGAGCTGGAGTTCCGGAGTCGACGGGGGCGCTGCTGGCGATTGATGAGACGCGATAAATCGATCGCAAAAACATCGATTCCTCCCCGCGGTAGTGAAGACAAGCCCATAGTATAGACAGACCTTACACTGTCCATAAATCCTAGATGATCACAACCATCAGACTCTGTAAAAGCTTTTATGAGAAAATATGGCTTAGGACACAGACAGCAAGTATTTAAATTATCCAAGTGAGAGAAATTACTTTTATTCATTCACCAGATGCTTTATTCATATATAGATTTTTAAATTAATAATTCCATAATAGTTAAAACTATGTAATTCTAAAATCCACACTGTTTTGCTCACTGACCTTAACAAGTTTTGACATCTTTTTCATTTCTTCCAAATAGGACAGCACACTTGCCAACTCCCATTTTCATGAAATATTGTAATGAATAAAGAATAAAAAAAGTCAGTGTTCACAAACAAGTTGAGAAGAGTTCAGCAGAATGTTATTTCTGTGCAGAGCCTAGTGTAAGGTAATGAGCCACTCCTGTCTGGGCTCCAACCAATCTACAAGCCAGGAGCTGGTCCAATGACTCCCAGGGCAGGCAGGTATATAAGCCCCACAGCAGAAACAGTATCTCAATCTGTTCAACGTCACTCAAGGGCTTGGAACACTTTTCTGCCTGATGGTGGTAATAGACTCCCCAAGCCTGAACCTGCTCCAGCCCTGCTTTCATTCTAGCCCTCTTCTAGCCCTGCTGTTGCTCCCACCCTATTTCTCATCCTGCTCCAGCCTCACTCTCGCTCCAGTCTCTCTCCAATCCTGCTCTTAAATCTGGATTCCAGCTCTGAACCCTAGCTTCGACCATTAGGCACAACTGCTGCAGCTCCAAACAGTAGGCCTGACAGTCCCCATCAAGGTTTTACAGACACCTACGTTCAGATTATTTGAAAAAGAAAAACACCATCAAGTCACATGCAGTACACACACCTCCTTTTCACCAATTGGGCTGCACTACATCAAAGCTCACCACTTGAAAGCTAGAGAGATATTTAGGGAGAAAAATAGGATGCAGTATTAAGGCACAATTGCACACTATGCCAATGCAAAAGAAAGATAGGAAGAGAATTAAAGGACCAATATCACTCCATCAGGAGCCCTTTAATCACCTGAAGTCAACAATGAAGCTACAAAAAAGTGTAAACATCGATGAATTGCTAAGGAGAAGTAGCACATGCAGGTAGTGACAAAATCAGAAAAGTTAAGACACAAAATGAGTGTCTTAGTGTCCACCTAGCAGGAGACATGACAATAAAAAAGGGGTTCTTTAAATTCTTTAGGAGCATGAGGAAGATGAAGAAAAGGTGCAAGCCCGCTACTTAGCGGAGAAGGGGAGCTCATAACTCATGACATCAAGAAGGCTGAGGTGTTTAACATCTGTTTTTCTCCAGTCTTCACTAAAAAGGTCAACAGTGATAAGATACTCAACACAATTAATACTAATAACAAGGGGGAAGGATCACAAACCAAAATAGGATAGAACAGTGTCATAAGTATTGTTAAGACCAGAAGACATTGTAAGAGGCAACCACTAGAAAGCGCAGTTACGCTTCTAAGTCAACTCCAGGAGAGTGCATAATAGTAGTATTATCTGAAAATGACCTTGCTGCTATCTGTGTGTTTAGGAACCAGTTCCCAGCTGCATGAGTGTTTACCTGTCTGTGTGAGAACGAATGCGTGAGAAACCAAATAGAGAAACTAAAGCAAGACTGCGTAACCAACAAGTGCTGACCAATCAGTTTGTTGCTTGCTATTAATAAGATGAGTATGTATGAAATGCAAATGAGCATGAGTATATCTGTGCTGACACACCTCTTTGAGTTGAGCTTCCTCCTTGGACATCTCTAAACATCGCCCAGGCGTGTCAGTCATCTTGTATTGCAGCCGTGCTGGCAGATAAGCCCCCCAGCACGAAATGCCACCCCCTCCAATAAACTCACCACTTTCCAACTAGCCACCTGTGTGAGGCCTCGTTTCTCCTGGCAACGAGATAAGCCCCCTGCAACAAGCATAAAGTAGCTTAGAATTACTGTTTTACCTGTAAAGGGTTAATCTGAAAGTAACCTGAGAGGGAGATGACATAATCAACCTCAGGAACAAAGGAGAGTGTTTTTAGTTTCGTTTTCTCCCACTCGTCTCCCTCGGCTGGCTGGCTGTGCGTTCTCCTGGCTATGGGAAGAACCACACCTCTGTCCTTTCATATCTCTCTATCATCTTCTAACCAAGTCAAGTCCAGTAGTAAGTGAAGTGTATGCTTGAACTGTATCATTTGATAATTGGTCCACGGTGTTTCTTTACTGTTAAGCTTTGGCAGAGGAAGACTTCCCAGGGGAGGGGTCAGTTATGCTATGTGATGTAAGTGAGGAGTTTTTCTATTGATTTCCGTACAAGGAGTTTATGCTCCTCCTTTTCCTTTTATTAAAATCTTCCTTTTAAGATTCTGCCTGCTTGTTTCTATTGGATAGATCCTGGTTTGGATTGGGCACGTCTCACAGGAAGTGAGGATTTTGGTCTCTGTTCTCAAAACCTCTCCCAGGTGAAGGGAGGAGATTTGAGATGTGTTACAAGGGGGTTCCAATTTACCCTAACCCATGGTTTTGGGGGCTTAAATTGGTGGTGGCAGTATTATTCCAAGTCCAAACTGGAGAAGTTTGGGTTCTGGGGAAAAGTTTTAACCTGAGCTGGTAAAATAAGCCTGGGGGGTTATTCCTTCTTTCATGCGGGGTCCCCACATCTTTACCCTAGAGTTCAGAGTGGGGAGGCACACCTTGTGTGACAGTGCTGTTCCTGGTGGGATCCAACTGTGAGTGTCAGATCAGGACAGATTGCTTCCAAAGGGGCAACTACAGCCCAAAGCTGGGGTTTTTCCACACTAAGGCAAACCAAACCAGCCAAACAGAAAAGACTTTGGTTTCACCCCACTGGCTAACCACAAGTCACACAAGCAATTCCCTTAGACACTCCAGATTCCCAGTATCACCTCCAGCAGCCACCTGTCCTGGGGACCAATGGTTATGAAAACCAATACCCCAATAAAAGAAAACAGTTCTCCCCAATTCCAAAGAATCAGGCCCCAGACCCAGGTCAATATACAAATCAGATCTTCCCACTAATCACACTGTTGCCAATCCTTTGGAATCTAAAATCTAAAGGTTTATTATACAAGGAAAAAGATATAGGTGAGGGTTAAGAATGGTTAAAAGAAATCAATTACATGCAGTAATGGCACATCTCTTGGTTCAGGCTTACAGCAAAGGTAGAATAAATGCAGGTGTAAATCAAAGTCTTTAGAAAGCATCCCATTTAGGGATGGGTCAGCACCTTAGTCCAGAGTTCACCTGTGTAGCAAAGTCCATCCAGAGCTGGAAGCAAGACAGGCTGCAGGCTGAAGGTAGAAGACAAAATGGAGGACATTCTTCCAGGCTTTATAGACTTCCTCCTGTAGGCGAAGACCCTCCTCCTCCTTATGCAGAGTCTGGTTGCAAACTGGAGGTCCATAGCCACATTGTCCAATCACCAGACTCTCAATGATTCAGTTTTTGCCCAGGCATGTCCCATTCCTGGGGAGGCTCCTTGGGTGTGGACAGAGTTCATTGTGCAGTTGATGGCCCTTTAATGGGCCATCAGGCAGGCCATTCAAGTTAACACCAGTTTGTCTGAGATTTCACCCAGAAGCCAAGCATAAGTTTGAAGTACAGGCACCCTATATTCAATATTCATAACTTCAGTTCCAAAAAGATACACACATATCAATGGCACATTCATAATCCGCCCTCCATAACCTGGTCATAGACACCTGCTATGACCCCTTCACATAATATTTGGTACCCCAATGATCTATATGGTACCAAATTATTTCGGTACCGTGACACCTTGACAAACAGGTTAATGAATATTTAGACAATTTAGATGTATTCAAGGAACTCTCTTCCCACCAGCCCTAAAAATTTTCCTTTCCATTTCTCCTACCTAAATACTTGTCCCTTAGCGATCTTTTATCTTGACCTCTGCAACCTCCTCCTTTCAAACATAGTAATAGCAGCAAGAGACGTGTGTGTTCTAATCTGTGATAACGTTGACTCCATCTGTGGCCTTGGTCAAGCAACCTAATTTTCTCCCTTACCCCAAGTAAAATGAGGCTAACGATACTTACCTCTCTCATTCAGAGGAGAAGTTGTTGTGATAATCAAACAGTTAATGTTTGCTAAGTGCCAAGCTTAACCATAAAATTGAGCCAAAAACTTCAGGAGCTGTGGCCTCACAAAGCAAAGCACCCCAAGTAATTTGGCAAATGAAAAACCTTTTAAGCTACTAGCATAGCATAGATCCCACAAAGCAGTGGGGTTCCACTTCTGTAGCAGAAGCCCCAGGAGAGAAGTGAACCGACCTTTTTATTAAAATTAGTCCCTTGAGCTTAGATGCATCCCCAAAATCATTTTACTTAACCTTCTGCAAAATATTCTGTCTGGTCCTATCCACGGTATGGAGACCATGGTAAACAGGGGTCAGTTACATTTTGGTGGGGGAGAGAGACTAGACAGGCCCATCCAAAAACACTGAAGCTAGGTCTGCTGTACAAAAAGGGAGTTAGACTCAAATATGCAACTTCCAATTTCCTGAGTCTCCAATTAAAACTGGTTAAAGTTTTTTTTTACTTTTGAAATTTATTTTAAGGTGGAAAATTTTCCTCCCCTTCCCATCACTCCTTTCCAAATGTGGGTATTTTTCTGATCAGCTACATCTCCAATGCAGTATACATCTAAAACTACCCCTTAACTGTATCAATCTGATTGTTACCATGTCACTGCATAAAGAAGTCCATTCACATGTTAGCACATTCATATACTGCAGTTTTCCCCAAATCGTGGGCTGCAGGCAGGTTCTAGACGGGTCACAGGGCCCTAGGCAAACATACAGTTCTCCCTCCTGATTGGAGAACAAGGCCACCCAGCAATCACCCCTCATCAGCACCAATTCTCCACTCCAGATGTTGCAACCTGGTGCCCGGGATCATAGCACCATTCAGGTTTAGCCTGGCTTCTAGGTTGCAGTGCCTGGAGCAAGGAGTCAGGCCCAGACTCACAAGACAGGAACTACTGCTGTCAGGTGAATGCAGGGCAGGGTCCATCTCCCCTCTCTCTCCCCCAGGCTGGGGTTAGAGTAGAGGGAGGAGGATACATAAATGTAATCGTGGGTCACAAGGGGGAAAAAAAAGACAAAATGCAGTTAGTGAGTCACCTTAGTAAGAAGTTGGGGAGCAACTCATCTATTTTAATAGATCTTTTCATATGTGGCAGGCTGCTAAGGGCCATATCCATGGCCAAAACTCACCAGTACAATACCTAGAGACAAGACAGTGGACCAACTGAAGAATGACATCATTAGAATAAACTAATTGGCTGATCATAAACTGAGGTCATGACAACGTAGCAGCTTCAGAAATCTGCCATTGTCAAATTAACTTTTCCCATGTTTGTCACAAATAAATGGCTAATATTAATAAAGCACAGGTATGGGGAAAAACATAGCATGAGCCACAGAAACACACACTGTTGAGTAATAGTAAGTTCTGCATTCAGTTCTCAGCTCTGAAACTGACCAGGCATGTTTGCCTTCAGCAAATCACTTAATTCCTCTGCTCCAGTATTCCCCACTTGTAATAGAGAAAACATCTATGTAAGCCACAGAGGTGTCATGAGGATCAATTAATATCTACATAATTATCTGAACATTTCAAGTGCTATGTAAGTCCTACCAATTAATTAAGATACAAGTTTATTGATGTGTGTGTGGTTTGTGGTGTCCTAAATATTGTTTCTAGATATAACAGCTCATAAGAAAGACCCTGTTACTTTGAAGGTCTCTCAAGAGAGACCCTATTACTGCCATGCCAGATTACACATATCCTGGGTTGAGATATTCTACTTTAGGGCCTGATCGAAGTCCACTGAAGTCAATGCAAGTCTTACCATTGACTTCACCAAGTTTTGGATCCAACCACTAGAAAGCTGTAAAAACATTTCTAGTTTTACCTGGAGCTCTTTTTTGTGTGACAAAGAATTAGATCAATGCTATTATTACAGCGAGAGTGACTTTAGTTCTTTGAATAAAAAAGTACTTAGTCCTCTGCAATGATCACTGCTCTGTTACTTTGGTTCAATGTACACCTCAAAATGATTTCTACAGCTTTAGCAGTCGGGTGCAAAAAGATTATCTCTGATCTGATACTCCTGAATCAGACTGCTTTATGCACAGTGGAAATGGTGTGCACATAATAAAAGGCAGGAATAATAGCGCCGCAGCAATGATTTCCTTAGATGAGCTGGTAGGCTGGACTATTCTATACAGTGCTTTGGGAGAACTCTGAATTTTGACATGACAAAGCCAAATTTCGTTATTTTCATTGGTGTGTCCCAATTATCAGTAATTGCAAGTGCGGACTCTCTCTGCCTCTAAACTTCACCATAATCTAGGTAAGGGAGCAGAGGCGGGGGCGGAGAGGAGCAGTCTTTAGCTTTATGACCACAAACCCCATTAATGTTACACATTCCTCTCCATTCTTGAGAATACTTAAAATATAGTCTTCTCTTAAATTTGTTCTGTTCTCTGTGTCAGATACCAATTGTTTTATTTACTGAATGGGATTTCATTGTTCTCTTTGTTTAGCAGAGACGTCAATTTGTGTGGTAGAGCCTCAACGTTCTGGGGACTCTCCAATGTCTCTCTCTTGCTCGTGTGTGAGAGTGTGAGTGAGAGAGGCTTGTATGTGTCTGTCACACTTTTACATTTCTATAGCTGCACTCCTCCCAAAAGATCTCACATGCAAACAGCCATAATGAAATACATGCAGTTTGCTGTGCGGTAGGATGGAGAGATCCAGGCAAATAATGGGTGCACAGCTACAAAATACTGGGGATTTTTTTCTCATTAAGGAGCAGAACTCCTGATATTGGGGCAGACACTTATACTGCTTAACAGTTCCCTGGGGTCTTTGCTAGCACAGAGCTGACAGGAACTTGGCGCCAGATCCTCAGCTGCTGTAAAATTGATACACTCCCACTGAAGTCAATGGAATCATGCAGATTTACACCAACTAAGGATTTGGCTCTTATATTTCAAGACTCTCCTTAAACATATATCAGATTCATTACAACAAGTTTTTTCTTTTTGCAGCCCTACATAAGTCTGAAGACTTGTTGGCAGGACACTTACAGAGACACACTCTCAGCATCCCAGTGACCTGGAAAATAATTAATGTTAAATGTGTTGTATCTCAAATACGTTTAGTTGTCATCAAGCTTGTATTTTAGAGCTCACATATCTCCAATCCAGCAAAGCACTTAAGAATGTACTTAATGACACCTACATGGGTTTGTATGTCCTGTCCTTTTATCTTGGATCTCGAATCCCAGGCCTGAAACATGCAGGTATCCCTCATAATTCCATACCCTTTCATGCTCATTGCTTGCATATATTTTTGGCCCCTGGGATATTCCATATACACACTGACCCTAAACTAGGGAAATATTTAACATTAGTACTGTATATGTTTGATCAGAAGACAGTTCATTCCATACGGAATGCAGATTATATGTAATTATGTCTTCAACAGCCACATGAATGATTATTTGTTACTCTGGAGCTTTTCAACAAATTAAGACTCAACTCTGCTCTTCTATTAACTACTCTGCATATCACCAATTATGCTTTTCTTGCAATTCTGCTAAGAAACTCTCACTTTGCAAAAGAGATTGAGACACAAAGAATAAATCTCTTTATGTAGATAAGCAACCTGTTTTATTTCAATGGGTTGTAAGGAATACCATCAGAAATACAAATATGATATATACAATCATCAAGGTGTTAATTCATCATGATCTCTAGGTTGAATAAATGACTCTCCATTTCTTTAGAAAGCTTGACTTCCTATTGAATCCACCGAACTTGTTATTAGCCCCTCATGGGCAGCAGAATACTGTAGACTTGTGCTTGGCATCTGGAAGTTGCAACTGCTTCTAATGCAGTAAACAGAAGTCATCATATGATTTTGGAGTCAAGGCTGAAGGTTCATGGGAAAGGAAGATGCTAGTAGCTATAATCTCCAGTTTAATCACCTAACCATGACCTATCATGCGGTAAACTCATTTACAAATTCAGTATGGTGAGGGACATGCATAGATGATGGTGTAACCCAGGTGCCTAATAGGGAGATCTCTCGTAAAGAGACCTAGGGAGGCAGGGTAGGAATGAATTGTGTCTGGGTCACCGTTATTAAGCAGATGCACAGTTAGCACACCTGTAATGGCATGGCACCCACCTCTCACGAGTGCCTCCTTCCAGTCAGGTGTGTCTGCACTCTTTAAACAGCCCCAGCCCTGGTATCCAGACCTTCCTCACTGAAAACAATGGTTTAATCCTTTCAGAGCCTTTCTGGCCCCAACTTTCAAGGTAGGCCACTAAGTAGTTCAGATCCCCTTCTGGAGGTTTATCACTGTTCAATTGCAGGCCACTTCCTCAGTGGCCTATGGGCCTGCCTTATACTCTGGGTCCCAGCCCAGGGACCCTAAGAATACAGCCACACCCCATTATGTCCCTTTACCAAAACTGCTTTCAGTTCCCTGGGTCATTTCCCTTCAGCCCCAACCTTCACAAATGCTTCACCTCACTTCAGGGCTCTTCCATGTTCTGGCTGGCTCCGGGGCCTGAAACTTTTTCCTCACTTCTCCTAGTCCCTGCCAGCACTGAGCTGTCCATGGTGCTGCAGTTCCCTTTGGCCAGCCAGGAGCACCATCTACATTCCTCTGGCTCCAGCAAGGAACTGACTCTGGTCTGCACTGCGGATCCTTTTATATTAGCCTGCAACCCTCTGATTGGCTAGCTCCTTGCAGCCTCCCCCTGATTGACTCCTTTCCTGCACATTAGGCTTTAGGCTGTTTGGAGGACTTAGCTCCACTGCTCCTTTCCTGGGATGGATGCAGAAGGGCCCTGAAGTCTTCTGCATGGAGGTCTAGTCAACCCTGTCACACCTTCATATCCAGAAGTTTCTGGAATTGGGTGTGTCAGTTTTGGGCATAAGTCCCTGTAGTTGGACTCAGAGTCCACTGAGGGCAAGTTGTCTGGGCAGTTACATTACAAAAGGCCATGTGACCTATATGGGTTGGGAGAAGATGAGCCACCATGACTGGCTTTTCTGTAACTCTGAAGCATTTTGTAGCTGATTAGTGATATTGTTAATCCTCTAACAGGGAACCCCTGACAGTGTTAATTTACAGAAAGGGAAAATTGGGAGGGAAAACTAATTTCCTTTATTTTAATTGTATATGCTGGATGTTATTTGGTGTAGCCAAACTGTTTTAGTTAAATTGTCTCAACCAATATGACTAGCCAACTCTTTTTTTATTCAAATGTGTTGAGGAGGAAAGAGTTATTTTTATTTTGCTATTCTCCATTTATTTTTTCTTGTAACAGGATTGTTTTCATTTTTATACTTAATCTGAGTGGTTGGTTAATCACTTAGCTGAGTGATTTTAGCGAAGGAGAGGAGAAAAAATCTGCATGGATTCCAGGGAGATTTCTGCAAGCAAGAGAGAAGATATTGTTGCAATGCTTTCAACTCAGCAGACTGTATAGATTTTGGTGATCAAAGATTGTAACGGAGACTCAGGTGAACTCAACCTAAACATTGGGACCTGTGCAGACTCTCCAGTACAATGTATTGGTGTAGACTTCCAAATTTTTAAGTACTGGCTGCTGCCAACAGCAGTTGTATGTATAGTCTAGGTCACCACAAGATCACTTCTACTGGGTTTGTGCCTCTTTTGCATTCACTACTTATGAATTCTTTACAAAATGAGCTTCCTGACAAGCATTTTCTCAAAAAAGAAGTTTTAAAGAAATACTTCGGTTAGTTAGAATGACTTGGACTGGAAACCGTATTCTAAGTGGATCCAGCCAGTGAGGAATTATAAAATATGTGGTATGATCTATCTGTGCAATCAAAACTGCTTGTATGTCAAATATCAAAACACTGATGAAGACTAGCTACAGACCAAGAAGTATTCAGTGAATCATTCTGAAAAGTGAATGTATTTGAGAAGTCATGATCTGTTGTGGATAATTCGTGAAAAACAAGAAAAAAGGCAAAACTCATCAAATACATTTTTATTATAAATTATTCATGCAACTCTTCTTTGGGGCTATGAAGACTACACAAAGAGGCAAGCTTTGTGTAAATGAGGAACTGAATATAAAATATATAGAATGTAATTCAACAGACTCTAATGAGTTAACTGGTTTTGGAGGGAAGGCAACAATTGTATTTGTTTCCTTATCCTTGCTACTCGATTCGTTGTTTGAACAGGAGGACACAGAGCTGGATCCTGAATGAAGATGCTGAGTCCACACAGCTCTCAGTGAAAGCTGCTCAGCACATTTCAGTATTTGGCTCACAAAGTGCTATATGTAAAGTGCTAAGTTGTATTATTATTGATGGGAAAAGATAATCATGAAATTGAAAAGTTAGTGATGAGTGACTGAAAACTGGGCTGGAAATCTGTCAAGCACTCGCTCTCTTCTGACATTTCTGCTTCAAATAACACTAGAAATACCAGGAGAACAACCTCACTGACTGCATCATGTTTTCGCAAGTGCATATATATTTTTCTTTTTGATGATCCACATTTTTTTCTAACCTAAAATATATATTTCTATTTTTCATTTTTTCCATATACAACAGGTACTTTAGAGCTCCATGCGTCTGATGAAGTGGGTTCTAGCCCATGAAAACTTATGCCCAAATAAATGTGTTAGTCTCTAAGGCGCCACAACGACTCCTAGTTGTTGGTTTTTTTACAATTGTAGTGGCTTTTTGAAATTAGAAGGAAACAAAATGGCTCTTTTGGAATTGACAAAGTTTCTGAAATTTGATTTTCCTGATAGGGCAACTCTTTAAATAGTAGGTCCTGATTGAAAAAAAAATCTCATTAATAAAGCACTAAGAGGTTTCCTGCTCCCCTGCTGATGTTTACAACAGGGTTTTGGTCATCACCAAACAATCAGGTTTTCTCTCCCCTCTTTCTCTGCCTTCTGCTGTTACAGATCAAGAAAGGCACCAACAAAAACACTAAAACGAAATATACACAAACACTCTGAGATATAATAGAATTGGTCAAAAACTTCTGAAGTTCACAATTTTTAACAAAAATCTGGTCCCACTTTTCTGACCAACACTAACTTATATTCATCTTAAAGGTTATTAATTTTTTTTAGTACCAGGCGGTATACAATCTTCTCTTGTGAATATTATTTTCTATCTGATGGTGACCTTTTAAGAAAATAGCAATGCAAGATAGAAAGAAAAGACTCCATGAGATAGCAAACCATGTCACTCTTCTCTTTGACAGTCTGCTTTAAAATGAAACCAGAATGTTTTACCCAGAATGGCTGCCTTTTCCAGTAGACAGCAGAGTTCTCAGGGATTTTAAAGTACTATACACAGAAAAATGTAAAATGCTTACACAGCTAAGTATGCTACATAAACCAGGTACAGTTCAAGGTTGGGGAAGGTCTATTCTGATTACATCTAAAACAGTTTTCTGATTCCTATGTGAACCCAAATATCTTGTTTTCACACTTTTTCTCTTTTGGGCTCAAGCTAGAGTGTACAAGGAAAAGAGCAGCCCCCAGGGATGAAACCCTATGGACAGCGCCTTGTTACTGAACATTGCCACATTCATGAAAAGGAGAAACCTGCCATCCCTTCCAGCCTCTACAAGAAACATTCACTTCCCCATCCCCTCAAGGGTGGCTTTCTTTAAATCCACCTTGTATCTCCAAAAATAAAAAGGAGACTTTCCCAAGGTTATGCTGCCTTAATTTGAGATTGATGTCTCGTTATCACCCTCACCTCAGGAATATTAAAATATGACAAAATGAAGCATTTTTGTTCTAAATTATTTCAAGATATTACATTTCCTGGAAGAGAGGTTGTGGACTCTCATTTGTTTCACTTATTGGTTAATCTACACTTTTTCCTTCAGAGGGGAGAGCAAAAAGTATTTTCTTTGGTCTTCTGAGCATGAAAGAACAGTAACCAGTTCAGTGCCAGGTTCTCCACCTCACCCACAGGCCACAAGTCCTATAGAATGGTGGTTTTCTCAACAGCACACACACAGTTATAGTGATACAAATTAGTTCATAGGTGCTAGCTTTCCAGAGCAGAATTTCATATCACAACTTTGGGAAACAGATTCAGCTCCCAACTCCTGTCCCAGGCAAGCAGATTATTACCCTTATCCAGTAACTTTAGTATCACTAGATTAACTTAATTAAGTACCTCAAAACCTCCTTGGAATGACAGAGTCTGATTTGAGAAAAGCGGCACAGAATTTCTTCACATTGGAATTTTTTTCTATGCTTTACTGTAGCAACAGATGTAGCAGCATACTGTACGGACACCAAAGAGTCTTAGTCCAGCATTTTATACTATAGATGAGAGCAAGCAGCGCTGTGCTTCTCAGCTGCCTAAACACAATTTAAATAGGTAGACCGCAAAGAACAGTTTTGCAGATAGAAATCTTTCCTATTCGGGTGGAGGGCAGTGACAGAAACAACTATGGCCTTCACCCACCTCTACCAGCACAATCCACAGTGCTTTTAGTTCTGAGGTGCAATCCCAGGGGAACATAAAACTTTGTACAAATACACCCGTCACACGTTTTTACCATTAGGACAGTTGGTGGCTTGCAGAGTGCTACTGCACCTGGCATCGTATATGGATTTAAAAAAGAGACTCTTGAAATCATGTGTATATGAACCCTAACACACCCTTTAACTATATCCAGTGCAAACAGCAGGGGTAATTGAACATCTGCTAGAGTTTGGACCCAGAGTTAATTCTAATTGGGTTCCTCTCTCTCTCTACACCTGAATTGATAGTGGGTATTTGGCCTAAACACTGTTTTAAACATTTCTGATGGGTCTGGCATGTCCCTTTATGAGGCACCAGATGTGCAGGTCTTGAAATAGCTACTGCCAACTTCTACTCACAGGAAAGCTTCTAGGCACTTAATTTTTTTTTAAATAGAAACTGTTTTTGCTCTGTGCATGTGTTTTGTTTTTTTTAAATGAAATAGCTGAAAAGTCAGTTAACTGAAAAAATATCTATTATAAAATGTAATTTCAAATTTCCCCAGGCTTGATGCTCCATCTGGACAGTCCTAGATGCCCGGTTACATCAAATTACATTATATATATACACACACACACATATATATATATATATATATATATATATATATATATATATATATATATATATTATACACACACACACACACACACTTTATGGAGTATACTTTGGTATTAGAGAGGTTATATATAACCTACATATATATGTAACCTCCTAATACCGAAGAAAACTCCAAAAGGTTACTGTATTTTTGTGACCCCTGAGCATTTATGGAGGTGAATAATAGGGTAGCAGTGGTTTAACACAATATTCATGCCACCAGCAAGAGGTTAGTTTCCTGATTCCTTCCCTTGCCTAACTCCTCCTGGCCGCCCTATCTGATTCTTCCCTGGATAATTCAGCGCAATTCTAATTATAGGAGGGATAACAACTGGCAGGAAGGAGATGCTTTATTTTTATACCTGCTGCCACTGGTTTACTATTCTCATTGCTCTGGTGTGTGTGGGAGGTGGGGGGGGGAGGGGAACGGTTTACAAATGTATCATTATACTGCAGATCTTAAATTGCACAACTATTAGCTGTAACTATTGACTACTGTCAGAGCTTTGCTGCTGCCTGTGAAAAGGTCAGGACTTTTCATTTGTGTTCTTTTTATGTGATGAATACCAAATAATAAAAGCACACAATTTATTGGGCTGCTGAGATTTCTTTCCCAAACCTACATTAGACCAGTCTCCAGTTCTGAGTCTTCTTTTCATTATTTCCTAAACAAGTTAATTTCTTTATCTAGTCTTTTTGCTTTTTTTTTAATCCCCAAAAGGAGTTTAATTTATAACAATAGCACCCAGAATTAACGCTGCTTCTTTTCGAATTAGGAATGACAGACTGCTGCATCATTATCAACTCCACTATGCTCCCAGCCCTAAGACTTCAATGCAGACCAGGAGATTTTTGCTTTGGGAACAAGTAGTAATGAAAGGTCCTCTGTTGATAAGACAAGAGGACCATCAATCTGAACTCAGCTTGGAATTGAAGTCTAACATGAGAAGTTCTTTATTATCCACTAAGAGCAACATTTTCAAGTGTAAGGTATCCAACTTTGGGCATGTAAATTAAGATGGCCTGATTTTCAGAGGTGTTAAGCAACAGCAACTTCCACTTGAAATCAATGCTCAGCACCTCTGAAAAACCAGGTGACTTAAATCTGTTCTTGGGCAACTAAGTTGAGTACATCATTTTATGCAAGCAAGTTTGAAAATGTTGGTCCTAACTCACTTAGGGCCAAATCCTGCTGTAAAGGATAGGAGTACAATCCCAGTGAAGTGAAACTGATGACAAATTTTGACCTTAGTGGACAAATTCTTTATGTACAATTCATACTATCACCTTGAAAATAAGAGATCTTCACAGGGTGTAAAGCAGTACAGAATTTGGCTCTGAACTAAGAAGAATTGTAAGGACATTCACTACAGAGATGCAAGACAGAAAGCAGAAAGCAGCAATTCTCAATCCATCATCTTCTATTCTTCATTCACCAACAAAGAATTATTACTGAGGGGAACTGATATCAAAACATCCACTACCTTGTGCATATATATTTGGTGCCTGAAAAATCTGCAGGCAGTCTGGGCTTTTGGTATCCTACCTTTATATGCTGCCGTGTTGGAATTATGCCTGTCATACACTGCAAGCATCGTACTGCTCTTTCTATCATGAGATCAAGATATAGGAAAGAACTCCACCCAAACATTGGGCAGATGAGTTCTAGTCCTCTACCAAGGCTGTAAACTGAAGGAAGCACATGTCCTCTAACTTGGAGAGAGATTCCAAGTTCACAAATATGCTTCCAAGGATGAGAATTTCCTTACTTCCCCCTTTTATGCTCTTTCCATGGACTCTTCTAGAATACAAAGAGACTCCAAATTTAATCCTTTAATTGAAACAAAACAGGAGTTCCAGTGTTTCTGCAGATATATGTGCACTGCTCACCATGAATTCAGTGGACATTTTGAAAACAACAATAACCAGGGTTCAGTAATCAAGTTATTAGCATACTTTCTGGAGCCCACACTGGGTTCATCAAAGGGGAAGGGGAACAAGTCAGGGGGTTGGTGGATTGCTGCAGGGGGGGATATGGATGTCCCCAGAACACAAAGGGACTTAGCACTCTGCCTGTTGACACATTCGTTGAAACAATTAATAGTTTGTCAGTGTCTCTCTAGTGAGCACCATTTATAAGAATGGTAACAAATAAGTTTAACTAACTCCACTGTGGCATTTTCAAGCTTCCTTCAAAGGTTTGGAATGCTCCCACCAAGCTGAAATCCTTTCTTTAGGGAAAAGACAGCCCTTGAATTGACTCTGCAGCTCCTACATTCAGACAGCCTCTCCTCTTCTCTTTCAGGTTCATCTTTCAGTATATACCAGCAGCAGTACCAATCCTTGCTGCCATCTGCATGCAGCCTACAGCCTCTCCTGGACCCCTCTGTTCCTGCTTCAGCCTCCTGCCTGCTTGGCACTTCTCCCTGCTCACCTTGCTCCCTGCTCACCTTGCTCCTTCCCTCACTTCTATTCACTGGCTTCTGCTTATCACCAACCTCCCACTGGAGCCCAGGAACGCTCCTGAACACATTTGCCACACCAAATTCTTTCACCCTACCGCCCTCTAATTCCTTAAGGTATGTCTATACTACCTGTTGGATTGGCAGGGGGAGGCTGAGGGAAGGCAAGAGAAGCTAGGGAGCTCCAGCCTGGTAAACCCCCAGGCTGTGGGCCTTATGTGAGGCCTAAAATAGGTACTGGGGTTGCAAAGGTGCAGCCCAGGGTTAGGCAGAGTCAGCTGGTCCAAACCCTACTTGCCAATGATGAGTGGCCATTACAGACTGCAGTCTGCCCCAGTGAGCGGGGGGTAGATGACGACTGGCAGTAGCTACTGAGGCAAGGTGGGTGCAACAGGGTACGACTCACCGCGGCAGCACCTCCTGCTGTTTAGTCCAGGAATTAGCTCATAACAGTCCTGAAGGGCCCTCTGCTGATGGTGTCCGTCAGTCCCTCGCCCTCTGCTGGCATCTGGACCCGCATTACTCCTGTCTCAGCGGCATCTTTTTCAGGACACTGCCTCCCGCAGCACCCCCAAGTCCCTCTCGCCCCCTTCTGGGGGGAGGGGAGGGTTGATAGCATTCCTTCTCTGCGCCCCAGCCGCAGTGGCCTGCCAAAGCCCAAGTCTAACCCCTTGTGTCAGGGGTATGGTGTAGGCCGCTATCGCCACGCTCAGTGGCTGGGTGTACATGCAAGGGGGAAGGGGAGAACCCAGGCTCGCACTCTACACTGGGTCCCGACCCAGGGACCCTTTGGTGTCAGCCTTCCTGCCCTCCTTCTCTCCAGTTTTCCAGCTCTCTCCCTGGGCCACTTCCCCTTCAGTCCCTTTGCACCAGCTAGGTCCTTCTGCTCAGGGCCTGCAGCCTGGTAAGTACCAGGCTGGAGTTCCTTCTGCTTCCACAAGCCTGCCCAACACTGCACTGTGCTGTCCAAGATGCTAGTCTCCTGAGCAGGAGACAGACCTTCCCCTACAAGGTCTGGGACAGACTGACTGCTATGCTCCTTCACAGCCTTTATATAGGGCTTAGCCGAGCCCTGATTGGCTCCCAGCAGGCCCTCCCTGATTGGCTTCCTGTCCATGCAGCCGCTCTGGCCTGCTTGAGCCTATTATTTCAAGGGGTGGGGCAGCTGCCCCACCACAGTGGGGATAGAGGGCTGGGGGTTCCCTTGGGAGGGGAGACCCAGATCTGGGGGTTACTGCAGTGGGCAGAATCCAGACACAAAGGGGCACTGCCAGGGGACAGCACCCTTACGGAAAGGAGCACCAGGGTCCAGGAGGGACACAGGGCCAGTGGTAGGCGAATCACCGGCCTGCAGAAGGCGCTCCGAACTGAAACTAGCAATTCCTGAAAAAACCTGCAGGAGGTGTTGCGCCGGTGAGTCCATCACTTTGCTACGGTCACCCTTCTGCCTGTTGGTGTTGGTAGCAACATGGAGCCATTTCAGGTATCTAGAGATTCCTCAAACTTTACAAACACCTCCAGCTCAAGCTCTCTACCAGAAACCAGGGAAAAACAAAATACCTTCAGTGCCTATGGTTAAAACAAAGAGACCTTCATTAAAGAGAACACGGCATTCATTTGGAAAAACAGTAGAGTGATTGCGTGTTTATTTGAGTAAGCGGAACACTTACCCACAGTATCTTTGGCAATTTCAAATGGCATAGAGGACTCTTGTGCACAATCCTGGCCACCAGAAATTTACTCCTCACCACAAGGAAGGAACTCTTTGGGTTGGATCCAAGCTCCCGCGGTGCAAGACTGAGGTGTGGTTAAGACAACTCCTCATTCAGGTCATAGTCAAGATAGTTACTTTGCCCTTTAGTCACATGATAAGGATAACAACATTTCATTACCTACATTACTCAAAACTGAAATTAATTTTAAACAGAACAACCAAGATGTTCACACTGGGATAGTGGGTAACAAACACGCAAATAAGGTCTGCTCATTCTGTCTCTTCCTCCAGATCACCAATAGATTGTAGCAAAAAGCTCCCTTCCTAATACTACACACCACAGGGCTTACACAGGACTCTGTACTTCCTGGTCTTACCAAGGAGAGAAAGCAGGCACCCTCTGACAAAGTGTATTAGTCTTATGTGTAAAGAAACTAGTGGAAATCTCACAAGAAACCCACTGTTTTTATGAGATTTATAGTCTCATGTTCAGATAAGCATCCTAACTTGTAGATACTTATCCAAAGCCAACCTTAAAACCTTTTGCATTTTATAGTTATTTCTGTTTTAAAAGTGAGATAATGCATTTATGTGGGTAACAAGAATATCTACTACAGTTAGAAGAGTTAATGCTTAAAGAGAATTTTGGAAGTGCCATGCTTCAAGGCTTAAGTCAATCTTTATTTGAGAGAGGGATAAAACTTTCATGGAGGACCAATTATTCCATATTGGTCCTCTGACAGTTTCTTGCACCTGCCTTTGAAGCATCTGGTACTGTCCACTGATGGAGATAAGATATTGGACTAGATAGATCACAAATCTGATCCCAGTCAGGCAATTCATGTGTGTGTGCTGTATACATACAGTGGTTGCTCTTAATTTTTTTTTTCATTTTGAAATATTTCATTAATTCAATACCTATTCTCTATATTTAATATGGGGGAGGGGGATACCAGTGGAACCAATAAGAACTGAAAATGGAAGTACAGCCATTCTGTATATACTTGTTACAAAAGCACTAGACTTTGTAATGTTGGCGGGAGCTATCAGATACAAACCAAGATTTTTCCTGGATTAAAATGATGTTGGAGAACTATACTGGAACAGAGGTTTAATCCTCACAGGTAGGGTTTGGATGCGAATGGCATCAAAAATGTTTCCATTGCAGAATCAAATAATAATCTACTCTTCCATTTCAGTAGATATTTCGCTCAGTAGCATATTCCACATGTAAGAATCTGAAGAAACTGATTTTTCTGAATTTTGAGATGACCACAAATATTGTCTGTCCTGCTTCTTAACAGCTCTTGCAAACCTTTACATTCAATTTAAGAATAATTAACTGTTCTCATTTCTTCCATCCATTTAATCCATTGTTTCCTACCACTTTCTTCAATGTTAAGCATATTGAGCCAGATAAATTCATACACTGATGTTTGGTAACCACTGAACACTAATCACCCATTTGCAGTATTGATCAATAGCTTTCACATTTGCTACAGTTAGAATGAAAAACAACCACCTAGTGAATTCAGCATGGAAGACTGAAAAATAAGATGCTTTATACCGACCTATATCATCAGATGTACACATTCCAGAGGTTTCAAGATTCTAGAAAAACGCAGACAGAGAATGAGACGCTAGGGGTTTTAGACCCACCCTCTAAAATTCACAATTCTATTCACTCTCCTTTTCAACACTGAATTATAGCTGATTGCATCTGACAGCCACATCCATCTCTCTACACATTCCCATTCCCCTCTATAATTATAGTTTTATAATCTCTTGTTTCCTAACAAAAACATCAAGAACCTTGCTATTCACTTATCTTCCCTTCTTAGTGTTTGAAATTGTTAAAGTGTTCAGTCAGAGACAGAAATCCAAAAACTGGGCTGAGTTTTTATAAAGATAAAAAAACCAACTGTATTTGCCCACAACACTAGTAAGGAAATTCAGGGAGCAGAGAGGTGAACTGCAGAGAATGAGTAAATGCATGGCACATTTCTTCAGTCTTTGCTTCTCCCATATGAACTCATCACTGTACACTAAAATCCCTACCACTAGAAAATATTCCACTGCACATGCATTTCTCCCTCTGGGGAAAGGATGAGAGAATGAACCATATGTGACAGATGTTAGTCATGTCACTTAACACTCTGCTGGAAGGTGCTCAGATAGTAGAACAAGAGCCTATGTAGGAGAGACTAGCAGAAGCATATGTACATGGGTGGTAGTGCACAGGACTAGGGGCACAATGCAAGGAAGAAAAGCCTTCATTTTAGTGTTTCCTTTCTTTTTTAAGCAGGGAAATTCCTATATTCATAAAAATACTTAATTGCCTTAGATTTAAGATTACTCAAATGCATCGCCTATCAACTCAATACATAAAATAATCAAGAAAGTCACCAGTAAAGGTATCATTAGCCTCCAGATCAACACAGACTCACTTCCAGTATAAACTCCCCTTCCCTTCCAATATACTGCCACTCAATACATACATCAAATTCCTGGAAAGAAAAAAAAAAGTCACATTCAGGAGGCAAGCTTTTTACTTCAGTAAGGTATTTTCATCTGGCTGGGTTCAGAGTTCAGGTTGTGCCTTTGCCTGTGATTGCTAGGAATGGAATGTGTATGGGGAGTGTATGGGAGCAAGGCATACAAGCAAGGCATACCAGCTGCAGTTGGTCTGGATGCCAATCTTAATGGTCTTACCTGATGATTTCCATGAATTTTAATGCAATTGTGCTGATAGGTATTTCACCTGAGAAAGATTAATTCTAAAGTCAGGAGTTTGGGGGTAGGGATTTATTAGGGCCTGTATTGTTTGTTTACCTTCTTAAAAGAGCCACACAACAGTATACATTATGTCTTGAAGAGACACTTTTGTAGCTGTGTGGAAAACATGCAATTTATCTTGCTCTCTTTCACGACACAGCCAGGTTTTCCTTAAAAATTGAATGACATAAAGGGTTAAATACATTCTCTCCCCCCCCCCACAGAAAGCATATGCACCACATGATCTGCAAGCAAATACTTCCCCCCCCCCACTGAATTCTCTAGTAAATAGTCATATAAAATCTTCTGTAAATAAGCACTCTCTCTGTGTGCATGCGTCTCTCTCCTCTCTCTTGCTCTGTTTGAAAATAAATGTTCTCACTGAGGGTTTTCCTTGTAATATTAATTCATGTGTAGGGTATCCCTATCAATACAGGAATGAGAATATATTTTAAGGTACAGTATGCATCTTGGGTGGTTATGCACATGTTTATATCTGTGTCTATATAGATATTAAAACACACGTGCAGCAGAACATGAAAAATAAATGAAAATTGAAATGAAGAAACATACTTTTTTTTCTTAAGCAATTCTGCATTTTGTTTTTGCTAGTAAATTTCATGAAAAGCGTGTCTCAATAGAGCAAAACTCATTAATGCTAGAGCCTAACATGTTAAGTACTATTAGAATACTTAGTGCATTGTACAAAAATGAAAGCTAATCTAAATATGGAGTCTCAAACAAAAATCTATGACCTTTTTTAAAATTTGGTAGTCTTCTTGCTGACTTCATTTTGCTGCTCTGTTTTCCTTTCATTTTGCAGAGGCTCAGAAAAGTAAGAGACCATTACAAAAGATAGGACATAATACAGTGATTCAACATTACCACCTAGAGTCTAAGGAGGTTATAACAGCCCTAAAAAAGGAAATGTATGTTATTCTGTAGACTGTTGCTAGGGTCCAGATACAGTGGGCTAAAAAACAACAACAACAACAACAACAAAACCACAACGTTGTAGTTATTCCAGTGATAACTTAGTAGTGATATTCTGAATTATTTTGGTGGATATAAAACTAGCAATTAGCACTTGCCATCCCTTTGTCCCCACCTCATCCCACAGATGTGTGTGTGTGATTAAGAAGGTGACAAGATAAAATTCTTTTGATATTTCTCTATCACACTGCCAATGCCTCACAAGGAAATAGATGGAGGTACCCAATGACCTATGTTTTTAATCCTCTTGGCATGTTAGGTAGTTTGATCCTTCAATTCACACATCCTGGTGAAAGTATTTAATATCACTATAGTGGAGTTCATTGCACATAGTTCAGATCTAGATTCTGCTTCCAACCTGCCCATCCATTGCCCATCAATCGGCAGCATTTGGTTTCTGAGTTCTGACTCAGTCCTCCCAGCCCCAAATGTCTAATTCATCCAGTGCATGATAACATCATGGCAGGCAAAATAACCCTACTCTGCTAGTCAAGCAGGCCAAGTTCTTCTTTAGTCCATGCTGCACTGAACACCTGGAACTACTTCCCTCTCTTCATGTACCAAATATCTATCCCTTTTTTGTAAATCCCTCCTCCAAACCCTTTCTCTATGAAGCCTACTTCACTAGAAACACTCTGAAGTACCATTGTACAGACACGCATAAAACTTTTAGACAGAACCTTGCTTGGGGTCTCCCATTGCCTTGTGCCACTCCTCTGTTTAGATTATAAACTCTTTAATGCAGGGCCTGGCTTTCCCTTCCTTGTCCTGTCTGGGGGTGAGCTCAGTGGTTAGTACTCAGATAATAGCAATACAAATAAGCCATTTATCATTCAAAATAATTTTTTGTCGTGAGGGGGAAAAAAAGAAAAACATTACCCACGCTTCTCTCTTTTCCTTTACTCCCTCTTCCTTTAAGATTCCTCCTTTTCTCTCAGGCATGCCAGCTCTTCCTCTTCTGCGTGTTACATTTTATGAATCTCTCTTTTCCTCACAGAGTTGCCTAAAGCAATCGGTGGTCCGTAAGGCAGCAGAATTAATGCAGTTGATAAGTGATAAAAAGGAGAAATGTTGGCAATATATGATTACAGATTAAATGATGCAATTTCAGGGTCAGCACTACAGAAGGCACTTATGAAGAGGCTGACAAGTGAAGATGAATGGCAAATGAATAAGGGCAGTTATAGTATTTAACGTACATTTGCCTTCTCTGAGATCCATAGACTCTGCTACCATCTGCTGGCTTATGAAAAAGAGCCAGAGAATCTATTTTAGAGGCTCCACATACATAATCTTTCAGCTGTCTCTCATTATAAGAACAGCCCTCATTTCAGGTCACAGCATACCTTCAGCCTCCATAGACCTGTCAATTAGCCTCTCTTTTGTATTCTGATGCATTTCCGACAGCAGGCGTGAGGAAAAATGGCAAAGAAGCAATGGGAAATTTATTCTAAACCCAAATAATGTTTCCTACAGTTAATGCACAGCTTGTGCATTTTTTAAAATACTGAATCGATATAATTAACTACAATATATTCTAAAGGGCAGGAGGTGAGGGTAGACTGAAAGGCATTCAATTTTGTTTTTTGAATGAATGCACCTCTCTGCCACTGTAAGTTGGCATAGCTCCACTGAAGTCAATGGAACTTGCAGAATCACAACAGCGGAGTGAGAGACTGGGATACATTTCATCCTTAAACATACATGTAATAAAATGGAGTCTCCAATTTTTTCTCAAGAAAGAGGAAATACAGAAGTATGTAAAAAAAATTACAAATCTCAAAAAAAAACCCAGTATTAAACAGCAGTCTTCCTCAGCCATTCCACCTGTCAAGACTATGCCATCTAGCTTGTTTACATCTTTCTTAGCCCACTTCCTTCTCAAAACCCTGTCAGAAAAGTAGGCCTTATATATGGATTTCAAGCTAACTGTATGGACTTTAATGCCAGAAGGTAGGATTATGACCATCTTCTGTGACCTCCTGCACATCACGGCATTTCACCAAGTGATTTCTGCATCCAGACCATAACTTCTGGCTGAGCTAGATCATATCACATAGAAATACACCCAGGCACGATTCAAAGACTTCAAGTGATAGAGAATTCACTGCATCCCTTCATAAATTGCTACAATGATTAGTCATCCTTATTGTGAAAAATCTGCTCCTTTTTTCAAGCATGAGTCTGCCCTATGTTGGGAATGGAGAGAAATCACATCATACCACAGTAAGCTCTGGGAAGAATTGTGATTTAAGGAGGCACAAACCCTTCCAGAGCTCCTTGGGCTTAGGCAGAATGCACATGCTGTATTACCCTATAGAAAGGTATAGATTTCTCCCCTGGGCAAGAGACCAGCTCTGTAGGCCAGCTAAGGTTGGCCTTGTCTCCTGCCTTCCCCATGTGGAGCAATTTGTACCTCCTGGGAAATGAAGCATTTGGACAAGGCTCAGCATTTAGCTCACATACCATACATTTTTGTATATCGAGAACCAGCAGGTGTAACACAAGTATATAAACTCTTTGCCCTGTATCATCGAGAACCAGCAGGTGTAACACAAGTATAAAAACTCTTTGCCCTGTATCATCGGGGGGGGGGGGGAGGGGAGTCACCCACACTTAATAGAAGGCAAAGGAGGCACATTTGTTTTGTGAATGCAGCACACTCTGGGCCACCCTAATGCAGATACTCAACTTCTTCAGGAGAGTCTTTTCATGAACCAGGTTGAGACACAGAGCACCTGGATCAGGGGATTTTACAGGGAGCTGCTGACAGTGGGATTTTGGCATAAGGTCAGAGGGATTTTACCCCTTGAGAAACATCAGCAAGTCTTGCTTGCCTTGACTAGTCCAGGACAAATAAGATTAAGTGATTTCCCCTGCAATCAGCTTTACAAAGGACCCTACAAATCAGTGAAAGGAGAGAAAATGCATAAGCCAGGTGAAGTACCATGGAAGTGGCAGATACTTCCTAGGCCTGCATTGCTTGGTCTCCATACCAGCTGCCAAAAATAGAGAGCACAGGCACTGAAATTTGTTGCCAACAGGTCTACACCGGTGATTCCCTGATTCTTGAGGAATCTGCTAGAAGATCTTCACCTTCAGTGATCACTCTCCTGAGGGAATCTTAGATCTGCTAATCAGCCATACAGCAGATTGAAATTGAAGGTAACCCAAAGAATAGGACCTTACCATGAGAATTATTACCTATATCCAATAGAACAAAAAGGGTATTCTGGTTTCTTGGGCCACTCTATCAGCTCAGATGTACAATTACTATCTTGCCAAATGTTGGGGACTAGCCTTCTGACTGTTAAGGCGGCTAACACAGCCATTCAAGAGTCTTTATGTAATATAACTTTCTTCCCCTTGCGGGCCAATTTCCACGAACTGAGTGGGCATCTATGCAAGTCTCCCATACCAAAAATCTCACATGAGGGGTACACATTTTCTGCCTTGCTTCATAGATTCCAAGGCTAGAAGGGACCATTGTGATCATCTACTCTGACCTCCTGTATAAGACAGGTTTTATACCTTCCCCAAAATAATTCCTAGATCATGTCTTTTACACATCTAATCTTGATTTAAAAATTGCCAGTGATGGAGAATCCACCAAGACCCTTGGTAAATTGCTCCAATGGTTAATTACCCTCACTGTTAAAAATGTACGCCTTATTTCCAGTTTGAGTTTGTCTAGCTTTCCAGCCATTGGATTGTGTTATCCTTTCTCTACTAGATGAAAGAACCCATTATCAAATATTTGTTTCCCATGTAGATACTAACTGACTGTAATTACATCACACCCTAACCTTCTTTTCTTAAGGTAAATGGATTGAGTGTTTTGAGTCCATTGCTGTAAGGCATGTTTCAAATCTTTTAATCATAGTGGTCCAATTTATCAACATTCTTCTTGAATGAACACCAGAACTGGACACAGTATTCCAGCAGTGATTACATCAGTGCCAAATACAGAGGTAATAGAACCTTTCTACTTCTACTCAAGATTTTCCTGCTTATGCACTAGCCCTTTCTCCACAGTGTTGCACAGGGAGCTCACATTCAGCTAATTACCTACCAGGACTCCCAGGTCTTTTTCAAAACCACTTCTTCCCAGGATACAGTCTCCTACCCTATAAGGAGGTAACATTGCAAGGTCTAGGTGTATCTTCCTGGCACTTTCAATACTCTTTCTGGGTCTGGGCCTCTCATTGCTTCTCTACTTTATTACAACCATGTTCTTACAATATTCCAGAATTTCAGATGCCCTTCCATTCTTATAGATAACCTGGCAGGGAACACAAACATGAAATATTTAAGCCTATACCTGCCAATGCTCTTTGATTTAAATCTTTGACACTCTTTAAATAGGATGTTGTGCCATGCTAACATTTGCTTTTGGGAAGAAAGAGGGATAAGAAGTACACAGAGCTCCCGTGGGGGTAAAGTAACATGAATTAGACTGTCTACTGCTTGTCATTAATAAGGATAGAAGAATCTGGGAAGATCAGATTTGACCAAAATATTCAACTAAAGCAGCATCATGTAATGAATTATGGATAAAATGAACAAGCTGAGCTTCTTCATGAGCTCAAGAAGCAGAAGGGACAAGCCAGAGCTACATTCCTATCACACAACTAACCTCACCTACTAGATTAATTCAGTCTTTGGCAAGGTTTTCTGTTTATACAAGGGAACATGGGAAAAATATGTACAGTATGTGCTGAATATATTTTTGGACAAAGAGGCAAATGAACAAAAATATCCTTGTCATGATGGCTTCCAGTTCCTAACAGGGTTGTTTGTTTGCAGAGTGCCTGAATAATTAAAGGATTTAACTCTGTACTGAAAAAAAAGAAAATTGAAAATAAAAGTAGTTGGGGAGGGGGAGGGGAAGAGAAGGGAAGGTGTTTTCCTGCCATCCACCTATGGAAGAGCTTAGCAGCAAAAAATAAATCGAGTGTGCTAAATAAGTTCTGATGCAAGTCCATTAACTTTAGTAGAGTTGTACAATGGATGAGTTTGGTCCTAGTTGTTTGGTTATGGGGTGGGACAGGACACTAGACGGACACAACTGTCTCTGCAGCTGTATACTTTACTGGCAACAAAGAGGAATATTACAGGAATTTAGGCAAGAGATGGCTGGCAACAGAGTGCAGTCAGGTTATTTTGTGCACTCAGCATTGCAGAGGGTGGAGATGGCTGCTCTTTGTAGACATAAGCCCAATGCTCAACTGTCTTCTGTTACAATGGTTGCTGGCTTTGAATTTATTTCAAAACAATCAAGGCCCAGAAAATCCATTTCAGTTTAGGCCCAAAGACAGGATACATTTTATTTTATTTTTCATTCATAGTTCAGAAGTTTAGGAGGTGTCTGGAGTCTAGTTTCCTCACCCATGGATCTGAGAGTTACTCTTCAAGCTTGATTTCACTTCCCTCTATTGTCAGAGGTGGGCATTTCGCCAAAGACTAAATAAAAAGGATTTTAAAATAACATTTGAGGTGGTGACATTTTAATTCTTATTTCAAATATAGAGGAAATGTAAGGGCCAGATTTTGCAGGCCTTTCTCCTCAGAGATAATGAATAAGGGCTTCAGAGCCAACCCCTTAAAAAAACACTTGTAAAATTAAACTTAATATTTTTTTTGGTGGACTATATGTTGTTGCCTAGGCAGACCACCACAAAATTAGAAATTTGTTTCAGCTGTTCTTTGTGTACACGTCTTTCCTGAAAGGAACAAACAGAGAAATGTTCACATCCCCATGAAGATGACAATCTCACTTATTACTCTCCTGCATCTCCTCACCTGCAAAAAGACCCATCCACTAAAGTTGCTTATTTGCAAACATAGAAAAAGAGAATATGAGATTGAAAAAAAGGCAAAAAGAAACATTAAAATTTTGTGACAATAGCCTTTCGTTCAGTAAAATCACCACCACGGGTGAAATCTTGACTCCACTGAAATCAATGGGAATTTTGCCATTGACCTCAGTGAGACCAGGATTTCACTAGAGTCTTCAACGAACTAAAACAAACACAGCTTACCTCTCTGGCAGGAGAAGAAACCGAAGAAAGAGGGAGATAGATTGTAGGGGGGAGGCTGTTTTAGTTAAAAGGTCAGTCATCTTTACAAAAGATAATGAAACAAATGTCATTAGATGTAGGAGATATAAAAGGTCAAATATATATCCTGAACATGGAGCTAAAATGTTACTGAAGGGCTAAGGGAAGCAGAGGATCACATCTCTTCCCTGGAGGATAACATGATTAAAGAATAAAAATAAATTTTGGATGAGGAATCTCTAGCAAGGAAAATTAATCCACATGGTAAAAACCTGAAGTAGTAAGCCAAAGTTAGAGAAATTAGGTCCTTGCGTTTGGTAAGGAAGAAGAAGAAATCAGGAACTACAGTGATGAAATTTATTGGAAAACTTCTGAATGAGATTTTTAAAACTCGAATCCTCCCAGGAATCAGAGCACCATAGGTAGCTAGATGGCTGAACAAAAATTAAACCTCCCCCAAGCCATTGTAGAAGGTTCCTGAAATGTACAGCCTGAGATACCATTTAAAATCAATTATTCAAAATGAAGGGAAATACAGAGTCATTTTTTGAGCATTAGGGTAGAGCCACTGGAACGATTTACCAGAGAATGCAGCAGATTCTGTCTCTAGAAGCCTTTAATTCAAGATGGGATCTCTCTCTAAAAGATTAGTTCAATGAAAAGTTATTGTCCTAGAAGCAAGAATTGCTGGGTCAAATTCCATGAGTCCATAGGTGACATCCTGGCTCCATTATTATCAATGGCAGATTAGACATTGAGGTCAGGGAGGCCAGGATTTCACCCAAAGAATCGATGAAAGGGGGGTCAGAATGTACAAGTGTTTTCAGGATTGAGTCCTTATACATATTTAACATTCACTGGGAGGGTTTTTCCCTATACTTGTATACTTACTCTAATTTTATCACAATAGCAGTCCACTCTATATATTTCTGGGCTTACACTTTGACAATTTCTCTTCACCATAATGTATTCTAATACCCATCCTATCTATTTTCAGCATATTTCTCCCCACCCCTTTGAGAGAGATACCTCTGAACAATAATTTATTACTGTAGTATCTTATTCACTATTTCTCAGAGAAGCACACACAGAGTTGAATTAATAATCTACTTTTTAGTTTCTTGTCTATGTGTCTTATGAAGAAGGGTATCTAATTTGTACAAACTGTCTTAATAAAATTCACATATTACTTTATCCAAGAAATGGGTGCACTTTGGGCTTGTCCTCACTGGGGGGGGGGAGGGGGATCGACGGCAGATACGCAACTTCAGCTATGTGAATCACGTAGCTGAAGTTTGCGTATCTGCTGCCGACTTACCGCTCATCCCCATGGCGGCGGCAGTCGGTGGCACGCTCCCCCATCGACTTCAGCTTGCGCCTCCTGGCAAGCTGGACTTCCGGAGTCGACGGGGGAGCCGCGGGCAATCGATTTATCGCGTCTTGACAAGATGCGATAAATTGATCGCCAGAAGATCGATCCCGGACCAGCCTAGTGAAGACGAGCCCTCTATGAGGAGAACTTACGACTCTCCTCTACTGCTTTGATACTATCAATGTCCTTCTAACTGCACAAGTACAAGTGACTTTTTCCATATTCACCGATAAAAATGTATGCATGTTTCCAGAGGCTCATTATTCAGCTGTATTACTGTAAATTATATGACTGAAGAAAACAAAAGGATATGCAGTTATATGGACTGTTTACATCTGTAGGTTTCAAAGAGCTATAAACATGGTAAGCATTATTAGCCACATTTTGCATATGGGACAATTAATCACAAAGGTCTAAAGTAATGTACCTGAGTGTTACTGTGGTTTAGCCAATACAACAGATGTAGTTTCTGTTACCTGCTCTGTCACAAGCTTCCTGGGTAACCTTTGCCAAGTCACTTAGTCCCAGATATTTAAAGCTAATTAAGCATTGCTTTGTTCAGTGTTTGTTCAGGGCAACAAAATGGCAAATGAAATTTAATGTGGATAAGTGTAAAGTAATGCACATTGGAAAAAAATAACTCCAACTATACATACAGTATGATGGGAGCTAATTTAGTTACAACTAATCAGGAAAAAGATCTTGGAGTCATCATGGATAGTTCTCTGAAGGCATCCACGCAGTGTGCTGTGGCAGTCAAAAAAGCAAACAAGATGTTAGGAATCATTTAAAAAGGATAGAGAATAAGATGGAGAATATCTTATTGCCCTTATATAAATCCATAGTGCACCCACATTTTGAATACTGCATACAGATGTGGTCTCCTCATCTCATAAAAGATATACTGGCATTAGAAAAGGTTCAGAGAAGGGCAACTAAATGATTAGGAGTTTGGAACAGGTCTCATATAAGGAGAGATTAAAGAGGCTAGGACTTCTCAGTTTGGAAAAGATGAGACTAAGGGGGGGATATCCTAGAGGTATATAAAATTATGAGTGGTGTGGAGAAAGTGACTAAGGAAAAGGTATTTCCTTGTTCCCATAATATAAGAACTAGGGGCCACCAAATGAAATTAATGGGCAGCAGGTTTAAAACAAATAAAAGGAAGTTCTTCTTCACACAGCGCACAGTCAACCCGTGGAACTCCTTACCTGAGGAGGTTGTGAAGGCTAGGACTATAACAGGATTTAAAAGAGAACTGGATAAATTCATGGAGGTTAAGTCCATTAATGGCTATTAGCCAGGATGGATATGGAATGGTTTTCCTAGTCTATGTTTGTCAGAGGGGGGTGATGGATGGCAGGAGAGAGATCACTTGATCATTACCTGTTAGGTTCACTCACTCTGGGCATTGGCCACTGTCAGTAGAAAGGATACTGGGCTGGATGGACCTTTGGTCTAACCCAGTATTGCCATTCTTATGTTCATATGCAATGCCTATGTTTCAATTTCAAAAGGAATTTAAGGATTTGGGGTCCTAAGTGCCCAAATCCTTTATGAAAACAAGACTCAGGTTCCTAAATCAATGGAATTGCAACTCCAAGCACAGCAATGCCTAAATACCTTTAATGATATGGGTGTTCACCTCTCTGTTCCTCTGTTTCTCTATCCATAAGATATGGGGCAGGAGTGACAAGGTGAGGCCCTCGGGGCTGGCCCTAGTTGTTTTGACACCATACCTCCCCCTCTTTCACCTCCCTTCTCTGTTTCCCCCCGCAAGAGCTTAGCAGAAAAAACAATAGAACCAAAACAGATGAGCAATATGCCACCCTCCTGTAGCAACTGCTGATTTGGTGCTCCCAGAAGGTGGCACCCAGCCTGAGCATCTGCCCTTAAGGCTGGTGCTGCCTAAAGAGCAGAGAATTAAGGCCAATCAGTGGAAAAGGTGGGACTAGAACTCAAAACGTCCCCTTCCCCAGGCATGTGTGGATTTTTTGGAAGGGGGAGGATTGTGGCAAAAGAGGGATGAATGCAGTAGCAAGGTTTTTTTTGGCCAAATCGCAGATTCCATGAACAATATTTGTAAAGTTGTCGGAGCTATTTTTGAGCAATTTTGTGGTGTCAGAATTTCACCACAAAGCTAATTTTGTCTCTCAGAAGCATCCCACCCAAGTTAATATAGTAGCTTTAAATTCAGCATCACATTGCTTAACACTTTTCATTACAAATGTAGCAGGGGCTTATCCAATCTGGCTTTAGGCCAAAATCAGTTTCCTCCATTTGGTATCTCAATTTCCTCTCTGATAGCCAACTCACTGGTTTCCTTCTGGCTGCCCTCCAGCTTATCCTTCTAGGCAATTGAGGAGATTTAGCCCTTCAGTTAAGACACAAAAGGCCTCCCCTTTTCTGGACTTTACTAAAGTGCAAGAGGAAACAATCAATCTCTCTCTCTTTCCCCCTCCCCCCCCCCCCCCCCCCCGATTCTTGCCAATACAGCTCTTCCTCTCAGGTCCACCACTTCCCACACCGTTCCCTGAGGCTCAGCTTCCAGTTTTTCTGGACTCCAATCAGTCCCTTGTCCTGCCTTGTTGATGGGGTGGCTGTACTATTCACATGGAGGCAATGCAAGAGTAACCTGTTCCCCGCTTCTACTACAGGTCCCAGGCCATGAACCCTAAACACTGGGCTATCTCCCCATAACCCAAACTCCTGTCTTTCCTTTCCAAGGCCTCTTCCTATATACTTCACTCAAGCCACCTCAGCCCTTTTGTGGCTAGTATCCCATGTTTTAGTGCATCCGTTCCTCAATTCTAGGTCTGCTCTTCCTGTCTCCCCTGAAGACCACAAGCTACCCTTATAGCTCCCAACAGGTCTGAGCCTTAGTCACGTGCTCCCTCTCATGTGGCTTTTAGACTCATTCCTTCCATCTGGGGAGGCAAGCAGGCTAAAACCTGGCATAAGTGAGGCCAAGTCCCGCCCTGTTACCGGGCCAGCTCACCTTGTGACAACAACCCTCTGTTTTCAGGGGTTTTTTTAACTTTGACAAATCAGTCTGTCAGGCTGAAGTTTTCCATGCTTGGTCTCTGCCTGGAGCTGGATTATTTTGGAAAGTTTCAGCAAAAACAGTGGAGTTATTTCATAGAATGGTGTTGGTTAAAATAGGTAGTTTCTGTTATTGCCAACAAATTTTATGACCATTTCTTTGAGCAGTTCTAGTGCCTCATTAGTGTGGAGTAGGGACTTGAAATAACAGGAGGGATAGTCCTGAGGATGAATAAGTGTCTTTCATTCTTCCCAACCAAGTCCATCTGGATTAGACCAAGATATAAACTTTAGAAAATTGCCATGTGAACATGCACAATAGAACTTGTTCAACTGCACCATATATGCTCTAAAATCAGGGGTGGGCAACCTGGGGCCCATGAGGGTAATTCAGTGGTGGGCCATGAGAGAGTTTGTTTACATTGACCATCCACAGGCATGACTTCCCAAGGCTCCCAGTGGCCCAGATCGGACACTGAGAGCTCTAATCATAAAGTTTTGACATCCAAGGCATCCAAAGACCTTCCTGCCCCAGATGTCATGGAGACCACTGAAATGGAACGATCCCAATTGGAGTACTTGGTATCCCAGTAAGAATGGGAGAATGATGACAGAACTGAAGATCAGGGAGACTGAGGCAACCCAAGCAGCAGTCAAAGCCAACACGGAGGCTGAGGAAGAGAGCCAAACAGATAGAGGAGATTGTTCCATGCATCTTTGGTGGGCTAATAGCAAAAGTCAAAGCCAATACTGAAGCTGAGGAGAAGACACACCAGAAAAAGATGGAAGCTCATGCATTGCATCTCAGAGTTCTGGAGCAGCAAAAGGAGCTTCCCCGGCCAATGAATACACCAGGGAATGGGAGAAACTCTGCTCAATTTATAAAGCGACTGGACAGAAGAGTACTGGTCCACCTTTGAGAGACTGAGATGCACAAGATCTCAGAGGAGAAGATAATCTGGTTAGGAGGATAAGCATCAACTGGGAAAGCCACACACAAGTTTTTAAAGCTATAGAGGAGGAGGATGTTAAGGTGGATAAAGAAGTTAAGCAAAATGGAACTGAAAACATTTAAGGTGACCCTGAGACCTATCAGCTAAAGTACAGAAATCTCAAGGTTTGACAATATCACTCATGTTGAATATGTGTATCTGATGTGTTATTTTACGAGAACATGGATAATGGGGTCAGGGGCTGAAGGTGATTATAAAAAATCTGATGGCCCTGGAGCAATTGTTATGAATAGTTACACACAAGTTAAAGGCAGACATCTGTGCCCCAAAGTTCAAACTGATGGAACAAGTGTCCATGCCCATCCCCTCTTCATGGGTGAGCAATTAGGGGACAATTGGGAGTCTTTGTTCTTTCAATGTTTCATTTGGTTGCAAAGGACCTTCTTGTATGCAGGCCAGCACTTTGCATTGTAAACCTCTCTAATTGTGCAACTCAACAAACAGGAAGGAAGCATTAATTAATGTAAATACTCAATATAACTTTATATCATGGATTACAGATGTTATAAGTGAATTCACTACATGCAGCATCCTATAAGCATTTCACCAACTCTAAACACTAAATGCAATCTTATCAACATAACATCTATTTTAACAATGCTTTGACACAGATAAAACCAGTCTGGTTTCCAGCTATGCATTTGTCAGTATTCAGGGGGGCCTAGGGGCCTTGGCATGAGCTGGCACCTGGTTTGCCAGCATCATATCTATAATAAAAGTGAATCACAAAATTTCAACTTCACCTACTTCTTGTGCTTAGTATATCACTACTACATCAAACAGAGGGTTTGAATTTAGTCTCATGATGCTATTTTAGACAAATAAAAACCTATCATATTCCATCCAAACTATCACCAGGCCTTATGGCCTTTAAAAACTTTGCTCAGATCAAGCGTCTGATGGCTTTTGAAGAAGCTTTAATCCACCTAGCAAAAGACTACTCTAATTCTGCTCAGCATTTTCACAAGCAGAGATTTCCTCATAATGCCACATTCATTGCTTCAAGGAACAATTTCATGCCAAACAGGGATCACAGCTCTTAGTGCTCATGCACCTGTAGATTTAATAACAAATTTGGATAGCAGTCAAGTGAGATCAAATAGGTTGAGAATGAACTCTTCTGTACCCAGAGAAAAAATATTCTTACACACTAGAAAAAAATGCACTAAGGTCCATTTCTGGATCAAGCTCAGGCTCAGTTCAAACATAATGAGGTCTCTGTGAAACAAAAGAAAATGTTTCCATTAGAGGGGTTCTAATCAAAGAACACTGGTAGATTAAAAAAAAATCCACAATTTACTGAAACTGCAAATTTAGAAAGAAGAAAAATAAGACTATGAAGATCAATCAGCTAATGAGAGGCTACAAACCTTTATAAGGTGAAATATGATATTAATAAAAATCTGTGACAAAGTAGAGTATGCCTTATTCAGGCCAAAGTGAAGCTATTATGAATCTGGCAATAAGGCTGTCAGACTCCCAGCCTGGCATTTAAAGAAAATTAGAACCTTCAACTGGAATGTCAAACAGAGAAATAATTAGCAAAATGCTTATTTCTGATCTTGCAACCACAAGCAGAACCTTTGCAACCTTGTATGTGAACCTGTATAAATCCTGATTCTCTTCAGAACAAAAGCAGTTTAAGTTATTCTTTCCTAAAATTACATTTCCAAAAGAATTAGAAGTGGCTACAAATAGCCTGGAGCAGAATAGTACACTAGATGAGGTAAAAGGAGGGCTACAAAAATGGTACTTTTCCTGGCAGAAATGAACTGTTTGAGGGGTTATATACTATACCAAGCAAATTATAAGCCTGCACTCATGGAGCTAGATCTTGAGCTGGCACTAATCAGTGAAACTCCATTGCCTGAAACAGAACTAAAACAGATTTACACCACTTGAGGATGAGAGTCATAAACAAGGAAGTGAAATGCCTCTCACTGTGAACTGAGCAATAGTTTCAACAGTGTCCATAATTTTAAAGCCTGGTAAGGACCCAACAAAATGTAGCAGCTATCATCAGAAATCCCTCCTAAATGCTAGCTATAAACAATTAAATAAGGTCCCAAAAACACAAGACTAAATAAAAGTAGGATTAATATTTTAAATCCAGTTTAGATTACTTGCATCCCAAGGAGATATCGGCGGCGAAGAAGGAGGTTCCACAAATTGTTTTTGACAAGAATGAATTGTGCTACCTACAATATGCTTAGGGTGAAATTCTCCCTTATGCAGAGATCCAGCACAAATCCCATGCACTACTTAATAAGGACATATGTGGTGCACAGGTGTGAAGCAGTTTTTGTTTTGTTTTTAAACAAAGGGATCAATTTTGCCCTAAAAAAATTCAGATTTGGTCTAATTTTTTAGAAACATATCACAAGCATTTGCTCTCAATTTCAATTTAATTCCTGTCCCAGACATGTATATTTTTTCCCCAGAGGCTACAAAATAAAACCTTATCTAGATGCAGAATAAAAGTCTAGCCATGACCAGCTGAAAAGCATGCAGCATGTATTGGGTAGGGTTAGTAACATTTCAGAATTTTTTGGAGAAATTCACCCTTATACAAAGAACCATAAGTGATCTCTGAACTACTTAAATCCTATTTAAACCCTAATTTGACATCCCACCTTGTCCTGATTTGCAGGAAGACAATAGAACCAGTCCCCATCCTAAATATAGAACGCATGGCCCAAAGACAACTGAAGTCAATGGGTTATGGATCAGGCCCATCGGAATACCAGATACTAGTCATAAGGAGAGTCTGTCTCAATCAGTAAATCCATACTGAGCGAAACCAAAATTACAGGCCAGAAAACTAATTTTCTTTTTCACCTGCAATGGATTCACTTCTCTGGGCAGAAGTCGTGGGAAGTAGCAGGCACAGATGCAGAAATAGTCAGTACAAATAAAGATAAGAGAGGAGCAGCTATAGATGAAACAAAAGTGATCACAGGGAAAACTTCTCAAAGTAGAATTAGCTTGAGACAGAAAGAGATGCTGTAAAAACTGGTTGAACTCCAAAATTACTCTTCTCAGAAGGAAAGGATTTATATCCCTTTGTATACTTTTTATTTTAATCCATTTATCTTCATCCTGAAACTCATTGTAAACAGATTGAAGGATCCGTTACCTGAAAATTCTGTCTGGCAGACAGCAGTGCAAATTTGTAATGTTTAGAAAAAGAATGTAGAGATGACCAGGCAGCAGCTTTCCTCCCAACAGAGCTGGTATTTTACTATCCAACATGCTCCTTATCTCTGGTGGAACGAGCCCCAAAGATCTCATGGGTGGGAGACACAAGGGCAGGAGAAGTACCAAAGTGAGGATTTATTTGCCTGGAAGATGGGGTTATTTGGGCCATCTGGTAATGTAGTCTTTTCACGAGTGCACTACATATAGTTGGTCAGGAAATTTTTGATTATTATTTTTTTTTTCAGAGGTGAGCAGATCGCGAAAAGCCAATTTGTTGAAACCAAAACTCTTTGTGAAGAAAAGGTCATTGAGTTTTCCATTTTGGAAAAAAAATGTTTTGGAGTTATTCAAGCATCCTGTTTTGATCTTTTCAAAATGAAAAGGTTCCAGGTTGGGGTTGAAATGAATTTTTGTTCTGTAGTTTAACTTCATTTATAGTTAAATGTAAACAAAAAAGTAAAAAATGAAATGAAATGTGTCAATTACCAGGTCACATTTTTTTTTCTAAATATAAATGAGGGTAATATAATTAATTCCAGTATACATGGGTTTATGGAAGATGGATCTTGTCAAACTAACATATCTTTTTTGAGGAGATTGCAAGTTTGGTTGATAAAGATAATAATGTTGATGTAGTATATCCAGACTTCTCTAAGGTTTCGACTTTTTTACTCAAAATTTCATGCAGTACAAACTAGAATGATATAAAAAGAACATGCTATACATTAAATGAATAAAAACTGTCTAAATTGCAGGTCTCACAATGTAACTGTAAATGGGAAATCAGCATTGAATAGGTGTGTTTCTAGTGGGGTCCTGCAAGATCTGTTCTTGGCTATATGCTATTTGACGTGTTTATCAATGACTTGGAAGAATACATAAAATCATCACTGATAAAGTTGGCGGATGACACAAAAATTGGGAGAGTGGTAAATAAAAGAGGATAGGTCACAAATACAGAGCGATTTAGATCACTTGCTAAGCTGGGCACAAGCAAACAATACACATTTTAATATGGCCAAATATAAATGTATAAATCTAGAAACAAAGAAAGAATGTAGCCCACAGTTACAGGATGGGGGACTCTCTCCTGGGCAGTGGTGATTCTGAAAAAGATGTGGGGGTCATAGTGAATAATTGTTATGGACTGGGATGTAGGCAGTCAGGTCTACTGGGGAAAGCAAGCATACAGGTTGGGGGACAAAGCCAAGGGTCAGCACCAGAGCCAATTGCTATTTACCAGAGCCAGGGGTTAAGCCAGAGTCAGAACCAAGAATCGAAGCTGAGGGTCAGGGCTGAGGTCAGATGCCAAACGCCAAAGCCAAGCTGGAGTCAGGGTCAGAAGTCAGAGGCCAGGGTTAGAGCTGGAACTGCTCACTGAGGACTGGAGGCAAGGGGTAAGGATAGGAAGAGAAGCCTGGCTCAAGTATGGTGGGATAGGGCAGGAGCTAGGAGCAGAGCAGGAAGGGTGCAGGAGGCAGGCACAAGCAGGGTCCAATGCAGCCACACCAGGAAATGATCTTGTTGCTTGGAAAAACTTTGTTTCTCTTTCTGACTTAAATAGTGTGGTTGGACCAATCCGTGGAGCCAGGCAATCCTCCAATCAGAGCTCCCATGGGTGATGCCTTGGCTGGGGCCAAAGTCCTAGTAGTTTCTCAGCCAGGCAATTTCAGTAGCCATTGGATGGAGGACAGGATGTGGCAGCTGTTCGGGGACTCCCAGCCCTGGGGTCAAGATGTGGAACACTGCAATAATCAGCTGTCCCTGAGCTCCCAGTGCAACAATATAGACAAAAGGGCTAATGTGATCGTTGGATGTATAAACAGGAGACTCTCAATTAGGGGAGAGGTTAAATTATGGCTATATTTGGCACTGGTGGAACCACTGCTGGAATACTGTGTCCAGTTCTGACGTTCACAATTCGAGAAGGATGTTGATAGATCACGAGAGTTCAGAGAAGAGCCACAAGAATAATTAAAGTATTAGAAAACATACCTTGTAATGAGAGACTTAAGGAGCCTAATCTATGTATCTTAAAAAGGAGCAGGATAAAGGATGACTTGATCACTGTCTGTAAGTACCTTCATTGGAAACAAATATTTGATAATGTGCTCTACAGTCTAGCAGACAAAGTTCTAGCAAGGTCCAAAGGGATGAAGATGAAGCTAGAAAAGTTCAGATTCAAAATAAGACATAGATTTTTAAACAGCGAGCATAATTTACCATTGGAACAATTTATCAAAAGGTGTTGGAAAGAATGCAAGTTTTTGTAAAAGATATGCTCTAGTCCAAACAGGAATTAATTAAGAAAAGTTTTCTGGCATCGGTTATGCATGAGTTCAGACTAGATTATCACATTCGTCCCCTCTGTCCTTATGAAAAAAATATCCATTAGTAAGGACTTCCATCCAGAGCATTCAATCTAGCACAGGAAAAATAAATCCTGTAGTGTGTCACATACTACTTTTTGGTAAGTGTTGGCAGATGTTGATATTTGGAAGCAGAGGCCACTGAGGATGGAGTGTTTAGAGAGCGAGTCTTCTGAAAACCCACACTCCAACACCATTCCTAATTTCCATCTTAACAATCCAATTCATCAAAAATATCAGGGTTCCTGAAAAGCAAGAGCAGTTTAATGATTCATGATGATGACTTGTAAAAAGAGAAAATGAAGTTTCTGTTACAACTCATTAATTTGAACTTTTACCCAGGCCATCTCGTTAAAGGGATTATACATAAAGAACGGAATGCCAATCTGCTTCTCCTTCTCAAAAGCTTGCAAAGGGGTTCACAGCTGGCATTTCAAAAGCCCTCACTCTTCATACTGTACAGGATGTGCTTACAGTACTTTTAAAAAATACAGCATCCAAATAATCATCTCTCTCTCTGCTTGTCACCCCCCAGGCGGGGGATCTAAATCAACATATGGGTGACAGCCAATGGGAGTTTTATCTCTGCAATATATGGTATGATTCTGCCACAAGTGTATCATTTATAGCTAATTGGCCTCCATATTACAGCTATATGAACTTGATTAATCAATGAACTTTTCCAGTTTTGCACAGAGTAATCATAGAATCGTAGAAGATTAGGGTTGGAAGTAGGGTGACCAGATGTCCCAATTTTATAAGGACAGTTCCGATTTTGGGGTCTTTTTCTTATATAGTCCCCTATTATCCCCCACCTCCATCCCAATTTTTCATATTTGCTGTCTGGTCACCCTAGTTGGAAGAGACCCCAGGAGGTCATCTAGTCCAATCCCCTGCTCTAATCAGAGTAATGCTATTGATTTAAATGCAGCAAAACTACTGTTCGATCTGTCTAGTGCATGTAGTAATAAGGCCCTCTATCTCCACTCTGTGGATCAACTAGTTTGGACACGTTATGCTTCCAGAACTCACTCAAGGGGAGAGGGATTCATGAAAAGATAAGTATACTCTCTCTACATACCATGGGAAAAATTACAGAGGGAGCCCTTGGAGAGGAATTAGTCAAGTTTACTGGCCTTGATCATGAGCAAAGATGGTGACAATTTTAGTATTGGTTGAAATGCAAGACAGCAACTTGTGTGGTTATCATTTACACATCATATACCAGACGAGGGAAGAAATTTTACCTCTGGCATCTACAGGAATGGAGAGTAAAATTCGCTCCTGGGCAGCAAAAGGACTATGCACCTAATAGGGCTTAAGTGGGCCATAAGTAATGAATAAAATTTGTGTTGCTCAGTGCTAGAGAGAAAATACCAGTTTGAATGGGAGACTCAATAGCACAAATAAGTAGGGGGAAAGAAAGCTATTCTTTAGGCCAGAAGTGACATATCTATTGGGGGAGGGAGAATTCACACCTGCCAGCTGCAGATCTATATCCTACTTAACTCTTCAAGATAGAATATAAGTGGAATTAAAGTGCTTTTTTGTTATGCAAGCCTGCTGCACGGGGTGAATTTCATTTTTTGTGCACATCCAGTCTAAAATTAATCATCCAATGGTACTTTTATAGCAATATTATGAAATTAGAGATGGTTTTGGTCTTTTTCTGCCCCATGCTTTATTTTTCAGTTCTCTTTATTAAAAATTGTTTTGTGGCTGAAAGTTTTAAATACAGCGCACACAAACATTTCTCTCTCTGTCAGGCAAAATATAGTGTTTCCTTCCACCCCCTCTAATTAACTAATCTCATCAATATGCCAACTTCAAATAATTCCAGTATACTGCAAGAGAAGGAAGTCCAGATCTCTTTCCCCAAGCTTATGAACTGAATCAAAGATAGATGCTGACCGCATATGAAGAGCAGGGACAACTTCATTTATATCCACTTGCAAAATTTACCTGTTTCTGAGAAAAGGCTGAAAGTTTTAAAAGGACAAATTGACAGTTTGTGTGTCACACATTTTGGGGGGCTCAATACAGGGGAAACAGGATGAAAATTTAATGGCCTTTGTTATACAGGAGGTCAAACTAGATCTACTGGTCCTTTGTGGTCTTAAATCTATTAATCTTAATATTGAATTAAAAACACATGTGGATTTTGAGTTTTGCAAAAAGCATGCAGTTGATCTGTAAATACAAAGATTAGCTGTCCCAACCTCCCTCAAGAAGATGAGTTGCAACCAACAAATAACCTTCAAGAACTGGATAACATGTAAATGGATTCATTAGCCAGGAAGGGAAGTTTTGGTAAACACTGTTTAAGAACTATATCTCAAGTAACTCTTGAAGCGCTTACAGCCAAAATCTTTCCTGTCAGCCTATTTATTTATAGACATTAACTTCGGGAACCTCCTTCCTTCTTCTCCCCACCCTCCCCATGATAATTGACTAGAACACAACATAAAATGACCTTGGATTGTTTGTTTACTTTAAATGTTGCTTGTTTTGTCTGATTATGATCTGCTCTACATAGACTTACCCTGTAGGCGATTACACGGGGGGGGGGGGGGAGAGGTCAGGTAATCAGAGAGGAAATTGTGCTGCTGTAGGATGGTGCCACAGCTGGTGAATCATATCATTCTTTAATTATTTTTTCTGTTAAATAATTTATGAAGAGTGAATGGAGAACAAAACAACTATCCAACACCCAGATGTTTGAGACCTCGTAGCTGAATGTTAATGTATAGGAGGGAGCCCAGTGGCACCGTTATTCCAATTAAGTGGAAAATAAATCACCCTAACAAAATATAATAATTCAATTAGTATAACAAGAATGGCAAAAATGTCAGGAAATAGACAAGCGTGATTTCGGATAGCATGCCAAGCTGGGCTGCTTTACAACCATAAGGCCAATAATATTCTTTGAACAATTGTGCACCCAAGTCATATTTCCCCTTCAATTCTCTGTATATATGTATTTTTAACCTAAAATGATATTGCATAAGTGCAGTGTGCACCCTAAACTGTAACATGCAACTTTCTTATTTTACATTCAATTAACACTTTTAATAGGGAAATCTACCCCATCACTAATTACATGATGACAATGGTCTTATGAAGATTACAATTTTGCTCCCCGTAAAGAGAAAACGATGCTAAAATACTTCAATATATTCAAACATAAGGAGCCGGATGGACTCCATGTAGACATAGGGATTGGCCCAGGTGGAGTTAGATAGAGAATTACGATCCAATTATGAGGCAATGCTGAGTTAAGTTTTTTGCAGCTATCATCTGTTTTCTAAATAAGGGCCAATTCTGCAGCCATTACTCAGCCTTAACTTCCACTGACTGTAAACGTGGTTATGCCTGAGTGATGTATAGTGTGGTTTAGCTATAAATGGCATCTGTGGCATAGACCGTCTCTGGATGTTTGCCCAATTTATACAAGCACCGTCATAAATCCAGGACAATATATTTTCAAGATTTTTAAAGCAATAAAACTATTAAAGTACCTTAGTTACCTACCTTTAATTGATATGAATTAGACAGAATATCTATGGAAAACTGAGCTTGAGAGCACATCACTTATAATGAAGGGAATATTTTCAGATTCCTCCTGAGCAATGAAAAGATGTGTTTTGTGAGCAATTTATGTTAAATGGTGCAATAAAAACAAACATCACAAAAAACCCTAATGTGTGTTTCCGTGTATGCATTACATACATGAACCAGGCATTTTTGATTTCATCTTATAGGGAAGAAAAGCAGATACTAGAAGCCAAGGTAGCACATTCTCTGGCAGGTAGTAAGTACAACTATATCAGAATAGGAACATAGGAATTGTCACAATGGACCAGAAGAGCGGTCCAAGTAGCCCAGTATCCTGGTTTGACACTGGTCAGCACCAGAAACTTCAAAGGAGGATGCAAGAAACCCTGCTGCACATTAATCTGCCCCAATAAGTCCCTCATCCTAACCCCTAGTAGCTTGAGATTCCTTCAGAGAGAGATGCAAGAAACTTCATAGTGGACAGTTATGGAATACTCTGCCCACATGAAACATTTTGGGCAACAACCCAATCATGATAGGAAAGAACTTTGAATGTCTAAATGGAGTGGAAATACCTTTGTGGGTGTAGCAACACAGATAAGTAAATGTGAATGGGTATTGCTCCTGTATGGATAAATACAAAACACACCACCACCTCCCTCCAGCCAAAGCCAAGCACAAAAATCTAGTATATGGTTCACTTCAGCAAAGTTCCAGAGAAAATGAAAAAGCATCACTCGGCCTCCTGGTTCTTCTCACAGCCACAGACCTTTTCACAGACCTGGAGACCCTTCCTGCCCGACTAAACCTCTAATCCCCTTGGCACATCCCTTTTTAGTATACTGGACGGTACTACATTCATCCATTCTACACAGCCGACCAACACAACAACCCAGCAAATCCCAGCACTCACAGCAAGTAGCAGAAGGATAAAATTAATTTCTTTCTTGCCAACCTTTAGACAGGGCTTTTTTCCCCCTCCATGGCATATCTGTTGTCATACAGTTTACTCATTACATAAAGAAATATGGAAAATACTCACCCATAGAGGAAACAAGATATCATCAATAACTGATGCATAGTTGTAATAAATAAATAAAACCAACCTGCTGAATTTGTCCCCAAAGGCTTTATTTGTGCATTCACTCACCTAATATTTCATATCAAATCTGAAAGAAAGAAAGTAAACTGACATTTTGATTATGGAACATATTAGAAACTGACTGTATTTTTACTGATCTATCAAAACATTTGAAGGATTGATTACTACAGTTTCCAAGTCATTCATTCCGCAGGAGGTGCAGACATGAGAATACTGCAGTCCATGGCAAACAAAGGGAACAAAAAGCTTTAATGCTCTTGATTGAATGTACAATTTTCAGTCTCAAGGTAGGTGTTATAGCTATTTTTGCCTTGAAATCATTGTGCTAAGCAAAGAATACTTTATAATTAAGAAAACTACTCAGTGTTTGTTTAGTGCAGTGTTATAGATGTCTTTTGAGAGGGTTCATTGAACCTTAAAAGATATGTCATTCATATTCTATCTTTAGTAAGACAACACAAAGGTAATCTCAAAAGAAAAACAATGGAATTACACCGAAAATTCTCAAGAATGCCACTGCCACAATATGTTTGATAATTAAACTCAACTGAGTTCATTACATCAGATGGAACAAAAATAATAATCACATGACTTAAATAACTCACTTAAGGCAGGCTGTGTCATTTATTCTCTCTCCCTCATTCACTCCTGAGTATATCTGATGTAAGGCATTCCTTTCCTCCTTAACTGAGAGTCCAACAGACAAGTCTGCCAGATCTCATAGTAAAATGACAGCCCATAGTAAAAGGACAGCCATTTGCCCTTCAGATTGTGCTCCCATCTATGACTAGTAATTTAAAGCTTTCTAAGGTCCCTAAAGATCCAACAAGAGTGGCAGGCAGAAACACCACATGCATCTTCAGTGCAACTGTATCATGAGATAGGTCCAAATAGTCACCTAACTATCAACAGCTCATCAACAGACACCCTCAGAATAATCATCTATACAGTCAACAGCAGAGATAAAATGCATTAAGAAATTGAACAAAAAAAGATGGCCTGTGTGTAACAAAGAGGTGAGAGTTTTGTAACTACTGGAAGAAATGATCAACGAAAAGGAAGACTGAAGACACAGGAAAGCCCTGAGGAGAGCAGACTGTTTTGCTACCCTATTAAGAAGCACCTTAGGCATAGGCACCGACTTTCTTCTGTCCGGGTGCGTGCTCCACCCTCACTGTACCCTGAGGCCCTGCTCCCACTCCGCCCTTTCCCCCAAGGTCACACCCTCATCCCGTCTTCCCACTCCCTGCTCTGTTCCCTCCCCTGAGCACACCTCACCCTCATTCCATCTCTTCCAACCCCTCATCACCAAACTGTTAACCGGCGGGTGGTTGCTGAGAACTCACTAGTTTTTCCCTGCATCTGACTGAATCAAAAAGTGAAGTCCCACCCTCCTTGTGCTATGGGCTTCTGTTAAAGGTCTTCAGGGCAGAAGAGGTTTCATATATTACTGCGATTTGTGGATCACAAGATGTTTCTGAGACAGTGTACCAAGGGAAGTGATGAGGCAGTACCCTCCCTCCTGCAGTAAATTTATAAGTAGAGCAAACAGCAGCAGGTGCACAAGAGGGGAAAATCCTGGGATACAGGGAGGGCTGGAAGAGATGACCTAATAGCGCGTCACTCTTCCCTCGACCCACACCTCTGACTCTACTGGACAAACAGAAGAAAGAGACCCCTTATTGGGACCTGAGCCACAATTCTGTTCTGGAATGCCTGTTGTGTCATCCCTTACACACGGACAAGCCCACCCGCTTGTTAAGCCCACCTCCAATGCACTCCCATCCATTTGTCCTACTCTTCAGCACACCTTGCCTTTCGTACCTGACTCGGCTTTTCACACACAGAGCCACAAGCCCAAGTCCAGGACAAAGAAAAGAGCCACAACGATCCATTATGGAAGAGCATACAGACTCAGAGGCAGTTCCCTTCCAGTGAATGGTGCTGCTATTAGCTCATGTGTGCTTTGCAGGCAGAGTGGACATACCCCTGAACTTCCCCTCAGATTTACTTCCTGAACCAGGGGGGTCTTCCCCACAAGGGAGGAATCAGAGCCTTTGGGAACCATCTTTACATTGTCAAGAGCACTTACCCATCCATCCAGTATGGTAATTCTACTACAAAATATAACCTGCTTCAACTGATCTCTGGAATAAGTATAAGTTTATGGACAAAAGAGGTTTCTAGCTAGCAATTCCTCCGGTGCTTAAGGAGAGGAAGCAATATGAGGAAAAGAGCAAATCATCATGAAATGTTTTGCAGGCCCAACTAGCTAAAGAGACAGTCCACTTTCAAACTAGATTCCTCTCTCTGTAACTTCCAAACATTACTACCAACTCTCAATATAGCACATTTGAAAGGAAAACAAATGACATTAGTACAACCTTGGATGCGAGAACTGCTTTTCAGTTGAGTCATTATGTTGCCAAAAATAATCACGAATCTGAGTGCTGCATTTCAAACCCTTTCTCCTCCGCTCTTTTGATAAGAAAGAGGGGTTTACACACTAATGAAGAATACTATTTATGCAATCCAAACACAGTATCCTTCTTGAGCAACATAGTACCAGTTGTCCCAGGCATTTTTGAAAATGTGACTCAAAAGGGCAGCTGAAAGGGACGTGCAAACTGGCTTTAGTGTCTGGAATGCAAATTATTCACTAGCAGCATACTGGGTTTCCTTTAGTTGTAGAAAGCCATATTGTGTTTGCATGCTCATATAGACAGAAATGCCAGAGAGGAGTACTTTATGAAGACAAACACCTTTCCATAACACACTCATCATCTCAAAAGCCATTCAGTATTTGGATCACCAATAACATGGCACAAATTAGATCCATGTCAATAATTTGCAATATACTGTAGTTGATAAGAGGAAAAATCCACTCTTTCTGGAATGGGAAGATAGTTGTTCTCATTCAGTTTGGTCTCTAGAAGAACAATTTCTGAAATTCTTCCGAAAGCACCACTCCCAGCACTCTCCATATACGGGATATTCTTCAGTGACACACAGCAATGCAGCGGTTCTATGCCAATTTCCCTGGCAGCCCCTGCTGTACATGGCATAATTGGGGAAAGAGCACTGTTTTGCCCTTGCCATTCTTGGCTGAACAGCCCCTTCGGGACACAGAAAGCAGCTCTGTGCAGGTTTCTGAACTGGTTCCAGAAGATATGGAGTGGAAAGATGGGCTTGACCCTCTCTCCCTTCCTGAGCTGAGCAGACCTCAGCCAGGGCTGAGAACTGGGTCTTCCATCTCCAAACCCCCTTTTGTTCATCTATAAACCAAGACTCTCTCTTTCAGATTATTCCCCCTCAGAGGCTTCAGTGGCATTTATTTTAATTTTTGCCACTTTGCATTCCTCCTGTCTGAGCCAAAAAGAAAGCAAAGATTCAAGGTCCTGCTCCAACATTAGGAATTAAGCACCAGGCAGTGAGCCATCCTTTGGATTGGGTTAGTAATAGATTTTACCCTTAGGCTGGCCATTAAATTAAGAAAAAAACCCTCTTCATTCTGACACTTCAAGCCAAAAAAGGGAAGGCAGCCTATGAGATACCGTCCAGTGCATCTGGGAGTACTGGAATGCAGAATTTATAGGTGGGCAGATGGAGGGGGAACTTGGAAGGAGTTGGGGGAGGGGACAAGAACGATGAACATTTGCTAATCTAATTGAAATCCAAAAATGAGAATCATTTTTTTCTTCCATCAGAGTTTTTAAAAAAAATGTTCTAAACAATAATAAAAATCTCCAAAATATAAGCTTCCTAAATGAGCTACATAATGTTCCATGCCATAATCACCACTGCAACGAGAAAATTGCTCAAATCGTTTCTGAGCCCGAGTTGTCAGTCATGCTGCTCTGTGCTCTGAGTAGCAATGTTCTGTGCAATTAATATCAAACCTTCCAAGGCAGCTCTGACTTCTGATGTTCTGTGTGCGTCTGTCATTACAGAAAATGCAAAGCCATACATGACTGTAATATAGAGCACTGGAGGGAAGAAGAGAGGAAGACAGAACTTTTTGTAGTCAAACGGGGTCCAAAAACTGTAAGATAATGAAGGTGTTTTGTGCAAGATTGCAGCAACTCACTTTGCCTCCGCTCCCGCAAGCCAGACCCCACCACATACAGATTTTAATGCTTAATTATGGTTTTTATTGCACTCGTAATAAATTTAGCTGGTAAAATAACCCTAGGAGCCAAGAGCAATTCATTTTTTCCCCTTTTTGAAACATTTCTAGCCCAACCATTATGCACTTTGTAAACCAAGATGAAACCAAGTGCTATTAGACTCTTGTTTACTTTGGGGTCCTCAGATGTGATCATTATTCTGAGCCTGCATGAAAATCCTGGGGAAGGAAATGGACGAGTGACACACAGGGAAGTAAACAGGACAAAATTATTCTTCTCTGCACCTTGCTGTGCCTTTGCTCTGCAAAATTACCACTAGCATCAGTAAAATGCACATCAGGCACTGAGCATAAAGAGCCCTGGCAAAGGGAAAAATCACAAATCAAGCCGATATGAAATAATCCTTAAATAACAGATACCTCCCCCCACATACGTTTAAATTATACACCCTAAGTATAGATTGCTGAAGAAGCACCCCTCAACCTAAGCATTGGAGGGGTAGAAAGGAAGGAGAAATTACATATGAGGGCATTCTTAAATAGCACTGAAATTCAAGATGGTAAGCGATCTGACAAATATAGATTATTCATCAAACTCTTCAGTCTATTTAGAATAGTGCAAATTTGAGCTCATTTACTATTTGTGGCTGGATTAAAAAATTAAACCCGCAGCAGGCAGTACTGTGAAGCAGAATTTGATGGACATAAACGGGAGCCCGGCACACATAATTTGGGGTTTATTTACATGTTGCTACAAAGCACCTGTCAAATAGTATCTGCGCGCACTTCTGTAACCCTGACGCACATGAGCTGTCCTGATTAAATCAACAGGGCTACTCCTGAGAGTAAGGATTGCAGGATGTGCTCTTAGTCATTAAAGGATAATAGACTACACAGAATAGTAGCAATTACCTTCAGGCAAGAGACTATTTAAGTAAGATGTTTATTTGTGGAATTCTAAGGCTCCTGTCAGTAAGAAATAATGCTCTTTGGTTCCAGTTGAAATGAGATTTAAAATTAGTTGGAGAAATTTTACCTGTTAAAGAAAGACATGGTCACTGGATGCCCTATTACCTAAAAAGAACTTCAGTTCATCTCACTAAACTTCAGCTTTCAGTGTGTCTGGCCCACCACCCTCACTCCAATCCTTCTGCTCCCCTCCCCAAGCATTTCCCCCCCCCCACCACCACCACCAATCATAGAATATTAGGGTTGGAAGGGACTGCTGGAGGTCATCTAGTCCAACCCCCTGCTCAAAGCAGGACCAACCCCAACTAAATCATCCCAGCCAGGGCTTTGTCAAGCCTGAACTTAAAAACCTCTAAGGAAGGAGATTCTACCACCTCCCTAGGTAACCCATTCCAATGCTTCACCACCCTTCTAGTGAAAACGTTTTTCCTAATATCCAACCAAACCTCCCCCACTGCAACTTGAGAACATTACTCCTTGTTCTGTCATCTGCTACCACTGAGAACAGTCTAGATCCATCCTCTTTGGAACCCCCTTTCAAGTAGTTAAAAGCAGCTATCAAATCCCCCCTCCCATTCTTCTCTTCTGTAGACTAAACAATCCCAGTTCTCTCAGCCTCTCCACATAAGTCATGTGCTCCAGGCCCCTAATCATTTTTGTTGCCCTCCTTTCCGTTTTTCCACATCCTTTTTGTAGTGTGGGGCCCAAAACTGGACACAGTACTCCAGATGAGTACTTACCATGCTGAATAGAGGGGAATAATCACGTCCCTTGATCTGCTGGCAATGCCCCTACTTATACAACCCAAAATGCCATTAGCCTTCTTGGCAACAAGGGCATATTGTTGACTCATATCCAGCTTCTTGTCCACTATAACCCCTAGGTCCTTTTCTGCAGAACTTCTGCCTGGTCATTCGGTCCCTAGTCTATAGCTGTCCATAGGATTTTTCTGTCCTAAATGCAGGACTTGGCACTTGCCTTGCTGAACGTCATCAGATTTCTTTTGGCCCAATCATCTAATTTGTCAAATTTAAACCAAGGCAGGTGGGGGAAAAATCCCATAAAGTATTCAGGTCAGAGAATTGAGGAGTTAGGGGATTCAGGGATGGGATTTCAGCTAAAACATTTTTGTAACAGCTGCATAATTTCAAGGGATACTATCAATTGAAATTTGGCCCCAAAATTAGATTTTATAGTAGCAAGCTTCTACCAAACCCAAGCCCAACAGAAATGTTTCCATTAAAAAAAAATTCCAATGGACAGACTACTTTAAAAAAAATTCTCTGTACTATCGGTGATCAAAACATTGTGGCACTGAGAACTTACAAGTCAAACTCACTATGAAACAAATAAATTGACAAATAAAATCTTATTGTAGGAGAAAGACAGAGAGATGGCATAAATAGTTCAAGTAAACAGGATTTTTTACATACACGTATAGACACACACACACATTACATATATATATAAAATCAGTTATAAAACCCTCTGATATTAATGGCTCAGATGAAGAAATATTTGTTTACAATGAAAGACTCCAATCTTGCAAATTGTTCTGCATAGGTGGACCCCACGGACTTCGGCAGGGATCTTTGTGGGTATAAAGTCCCACTGAGGTCAACTGGAGGGACGGGGGAAAGAAAGATCGGCCTGTACAGATCAGTGCAGGTCATAATATTTTAAATTAAGCGTCTCAATCATAAGGTGACCATAATTTCCCAAAGAGAAAATGGGACACCACCCAGAGCCAGCCTGAGATACATGGGACCAGGCTGAACCCCCCTGACATCACTGGACTTAGGCCTCCTCTAACCCGCTGCATGCAGTGCCGGCCGAAGACCCCCTGCTTCCCCACCCATGCGGGGCTGGCCCAGCCCGACCCTCTCTCCCGAGCCCTCCCTCCCATGCAGGACTGGCGTTGCCACTTGTCTCCTCTCCCTCCCACACATTCCTCCACACACTGCTAGGGGTCACAAAACTATTCATTTATCCAAGAGATTTTTCTTGGTAACATGCCTTGGTGATCAGTTGGCAAGAGCAAACGGGACAAATAACCAGTTTTGCCCAAAAAAGTTGGGATGGCCAGAATAGGGCTTTAAAAGGGGACAGTTCTGGTCAAAATAGGACATATGATCACTGTATTAATCATGTCCTGATTGGCTGATAAAAAAATAAAAATAAAACCTGATTTATGGGCCACTGAGACAGTTAAAACAACTTCTGTGGCTGATAACTGATGTTGACCAGATAAAACAATTAGGGCCTAAACTCGAGATGAACTGAGTGTCATAACTCCCATGATACAGCACCCCAGATCACGGACTGCCAGAATTCCTACTGACTTTGTGGGAAATTGCAAGTGTTCCGCACTTTTCAGGATTCAACACTGAATACTAGATCTGATCACAATTTCTCTAAAAAAAGCTTCAGACAAATGTTTCCATATTTTTCATCAAGCTTTAATTTATACATTCGAGGGAGAACAGCTCAGAAAATACTCGTTAGTGTGAAAATGAAAACTCAGTTTGATCCCACAGGCCTTCACATAGATTGTTCTGCAGAATCCAGTTCCAACTGTCCTCTCACACATTCACTGGAGAAGTCTTCTGGCCAGAAACTTAGCCATAAATCCATTCTCTCCCTGGGCAGTTTAGGTATGAAGCAGATTATCCTAGACTTTCCTCAATTTGAAAACGAAGTATAACCAACAAATCTATTTTCCGAAGACTCAAATGATTAAGAAAAAACTGCTGATGTCAGTGCTTTGATTTTTCAGAAAAATGTTGGATTATCTTTAATAAAAGAGAAGCTTGGCTAAAAGCTCTTTATCCTAAAGATTATGTTAGGGAGAAAAAAATACATTTTCCCCACTGACTTATTTCAACATCTTTTATGACCTTTAATGCCAGCTTTTTATTGATAGACATCAAGTTTTCTAACCTTTCCCCTTCAGCACTTGTAAGCACAACGAGCACAACATTGGGGTTGACACACTGGTAACCTCACCCCTAATCCATTGTCAGAACATGGTTTATAAAAATCAGAGTTATGATAGCATCACATTTTTTGGGTCTGGATCAACCAGCTGTGCTCAGTCAAGAGGAAAATAGAGGGAGACACTCAATGCTGAAGAACAGGTCTGGGTTTGGGGGGCAAAGCACCAGGCAGCCTGGAGAAGTACGGAAAAGCCGGATTCTGCACAGCAGACCTGGTCCAGTCTTTGTGCAGGAATTACTGGGGGGAATTCTATGGCCTGTGTTAAGCAGGAGGTCAGACTAGATAATCGCAATGTTCCCTGCCAGCCTTAAAATCTGAAACAGTAAACAGAAAGAGAAAAGTTAATGTGTCTTACACTCAGACTTTATTTCCGCCTAGTTAATCTTATTAACTTTTCTGTGTGTTTGTCTGTCGAGTAAAATAGTCATAGCCTTTGTTTTCAAGGAACACTGGGATGTAGCTCCTATAAATGACAGGGAAAGTACCAGCACTCAGTGTTGCCCCTATTCTGAAGATATTAAATAGGATATATCATTTTCAGTCCATGGTTGCTATACATACAAACTCATATCCCAATTAAGCCTTGGTGACAATCAAGTGTCCTGCCTAAGTACATAGGCCTCCTGGGCCTATTAGGTACTGAGGACTAGTCTTTTCTATTTCAAGCCTTTTAACACTCATAGGGACCAGTTATTAAAGCAATACATCTCTCAAAAATACACCTTTCATAAAAGATTAGGTGATAATTTGTGTGTGAATATTTTAAAATGGAAAAATTAACCAGAAATTGCAAATCCTGTTTGATATTTTCCCCTCTACATTTAACTTCCAGCTAGAGATTTTTCATGGCAACTTGCCAGTCATTTTCATTTTCCCTAGCCCTCACTAGACGCTGTTCAAGCTGAACTTTTTGTTCATTCATTTAAACTTTCTGCACTTTCATAGGAGCCAAACTTTTTTCAAATAAAATATCTTATATGTCCCATAAAAAAATCAATAATATATATACAAAGAAGATGAGAAAAACCACGTTTCCCAATATTACTTATCCTTGGACAGATCTATATTCCTCTAATTGTTTTAAACTGGGAGGAGAATGGAACATCTTCAACTCTATAAATATCTAGGAAGATTTGTGACAGGGATTTGCTTATACTCAGAACTCTGCTAACAATTAACACTTCAGTAACCAGAGAGAAAACAGGTCCCACACAAATTCATCTGAAAGAAAAAACAAAACAAAACCATCAATGGCTGATTGACACTACACCTACATTTTCAGATTAAAAATACCAAATATAAAATAATTGCACCAATAGTCTACCTGACTGGACCCTACTTCCATCAGGGCTGGAACTGCAGTACAAAACAGAGCAAAAGCTAGCAACAATGCCACAGCCACCGCTTGCCTGCTAATGCAACCAGAAGCAGTAGTCACCATGGTCTTTCTCCTGATCCTCTTCATCTGGGCTAGTGAGAAGGAGAGGCCATGACCAGCTTCAAGCAATATTGGCTATTCCACATTGCCAGCAGCAGAGGTCAGACCCATGGTTTCATCTGATCAGGGACAGCGTCAATAAGAACAGCCAAAACCTGTGATTTAGGTCTAACAGGAACATGATGTCTTTGGGTAAATATTTCCAATTGTCCAATAACTGGTGGAGGAAGCAAAAATTCATTGGCCCGGAATATCATTCCCCGGCCTGCAAGGATGTGTATTTAAATGGATTGGTGTGAATGACCTTTGTTCAGACTCTCTCAACAGACCTTTTTTCTTCTCTCTCTCTCTCTCTCTCTCTCTCTCTCTCTCTCTCTCTCTCTCTCTCTCATAAGTAAACCTGAAACACGTATGTCTAATAGATGCCAGGGGGGAGGGGGGGAAGAAGAGGAGTTAATTATAAGAAGGATTTTTTAAAATGTCTGTACCTTAAAGAGGACATTACAGTTTAGGATGAGGGAGTTTTTCCATCTGCGGAAAAAGTAAATAAATAAGTAAGAGTTGGTTAGAAGATTAGGCAACTCAGGAAAGATAGGTGTCCAGTGCAATGGTGTATATTGCTAAAAACATAGTGATAGTGTTTGTAAAATTGTGAGTGTGCATATACAGCAGTAATGTTGGCAAGATCAGAAGCCAATACTTTTGCTGGGTGTCCTCATAGTGACTAAGAGCTATAAAGAAGATGCGCAGATAAGCAGAGGCTTCTTTTCTTCGAGGAGAGCATGAACGCAGTCCACTGCTATTTGGGAAATGAAGTTTAGTAATTGAGTGGCAATTTTGTTGCAGGCTCCATTGCGTGTTATTGGTTAAATTCAAGCAGATGGCTTTACTGAGAGACTGCCTATATGAAACTGCTAGCGATAAACTACTTGACCTATTTGCCGCAGTTGTGGGTTCACAGCATTTTTGTTTGTTTGTTTGTAATAAAGAGGGAGATTTTAAATGGGAAGGGGAACAAAGAGGAAGAATTATGCATTGGGTAATTGAAAGAAGTGTCCCCGCACCTCAACAAGGAATTAGATACAGCCCGAAAAAAACCCATAGGAGTGGGCAGAAGCCTGGAATCAGTAGCTGCATCTAGGTCGGTCAGTTTAATATGCATTTGTACTGTAAATTATCAGACAACTCCTCAAACATGGCGGAAGTTGGTTTTGGTCAGGGGATTTCTTTGTTTTAATGACCTATTTATTTTCTCTAATGTTTAAACGAGATGGCTTCCATGCCAATATTCCTAATTATTCAGCCACATTAGCCACTGCTGGACACTCTATGAAATCAGTAGAAGGCCTTATAAACAGATGCTAAAATAATCACTCAAAACACTGTACTAATACTATGGAAAGCCAAAGAGTTTATACCAGAACTGTTTGTTGTTGTAGTTGTTTTTAGAACAGAAACAAGGCCGGTGCCTTCTCTTCTCCCTGATGATGGTGGCGGCAGCACTGGGAGAGTTTTTTCTCACCTAACATCATCTATGTCACCACATCACTCATTCCCTCTCTCCATCTCCTCATCCTATTGTGGAGGAAGGTTACAGTGGTAAGAACATCAGGAGCCTGTGAGCAACTGCAGCTGCTCCATGTAGCCAATTAAGCTCCGTTATGGCTGAGGCAGCAATGAAAAGAACAGTAAGCAATGTAGGAGTGGCTCCCACAAATACTGGACTTTTGAAATGATTAGCAATAGGGGCGGACATCTTTGCTCCCACAAGACACTGCCCCAGAACGGCAGCTTTTCAGCATAGGAGACCACACCTTTCAACTTTTCCTAAAGCCTAAATGTGGATCAAGGTGATCAATATAGACCCAAACTTAGGGATGGTAAGTAACAGTACAGGACTTCTTTATTCAACAGATATCTTCCATTTGTATACAATGGTTATACCCATTTGCTTTGGGGTGAGGAGGAATCAATTTTACTCATTTTTACAGTTTTACTTAACCCTGCAGAGTCAACTCTGCTAATAGAAAGTTGGGTTCTATTCCTTCCCTTGCATCAACAGCTCAGTTTACTAAATTCTAGTGTAAAATTCAGAGTTCAGGGGATTGGTAATGGATGTACAGATCTTCAGCTCTAGGTTTCTGGTTCAAACCCAGCCCACGTTCATAGTGGCTGGAAGTCACTGATTAATAAAACAAAACCAGATCAAACCCGATGGTTCCATAGTGGGGTTTAGAAATGTGGAAGCAGCAATGGGGGACTCTCAAGACCAAGGGATTTGGAAACTCTCGTGGGTCCATGATCCAACAAATTAACTGCCCCAAAGAGCCCCAGGCAGGCCAAGGCCCATCTCTAAATGCCGCTTGCTGTCTGTGATGGCATCAGCTAAGTGATTATAGCTGCTTTATCTAAGCTGTATTGGGAAATGTCACTCATCTGTATGTAGCAGTACCAAACCCAGCAGCAAGTCCTAATCTAGCCTGGCCACAAGGGCTTTCTGGCCTATCTAGGCCCATGCTGTGGAGTGTCAGGTCAATCACAAATATGCAGAAGAGACCTGGGGGACAAAGGGGAGGCGAATAGATTTGGCCAGGGAGAAGACGCTGATTGTAGCAGGAAGAGTGTGCTTGCACAAGAGGACTGACTCTCCCCTAGGCACTTCTTACACAGCCTCTATACATGTAGAATGTCATCTCTGCTTGCACGTGCAGTCTGTCTGTCTGGCGCTTGCTATGTGGATGATGTCAGGGCAGTCAAGCTTTCCTTTTTCCACCAGCACTAAATTCACACAGAAAAGGTAACAAAGAAAAAAAATCTCTCTCATCTAACGTCGTTAAGCATTAGCAGTCTCAGATAGGGCATGGATGCCAAGCAGAGACAGATTTAGATGAGGAACCTGCAATAGTTTTCATGTGCTATATCTTCCACAGGAGAAAGTCTTTCCTTCTGATGACAGCCATGCCATATTGGTGTCACATGCCTTTTTATGCTTGGTCAAATCTGGTGACATTTACTTTACTAAAAAGGAATAGCTGAACAGTTCAAGGAAAGAAGAGGCTTTTTCAATGTTAGTGGAAGTCTATTAGACTCATTGTGGCAATAGATAGCTGGAAAAAATAATGGACTATGCAGCATGTTACAAGAGCAAGGAAGCACTGTGTGTGGAGGCAGATCCATGGGAGAGTCAGCCACACCAGGGCAATACCTAGCTCAGTCAAAAAAAGTTTAAAGATACCAGAACGCAATATAGAAAGCACTAGTGGGAAAGTTTACTCAGAAGCATGATGGCTATAAACGTCTCCTTGTCCTCTAGAACACTACTGAAATGTTTTCATTTACCCTCATTCAGACTGTCTGAGTCCTCTGAAATCAGTGATTTGCATGCATGTAAAGCTAAACTGTGGGGCTGAAAACCACCAGATGAGGGGTTATTTTTCTTATAGCTTCAGAGTGGAAAGTGGCTGCTGCCATCTCCAGTGGTAGCTGCAGACAATGGTGAACCCAACTGTATTATGACTTGACTTGCAAGCTGTAGGTTGGGACATATGCCAGCCAGGTTCCATTTGGTAGGAGTGAAAGTCCTGGTTTGTTAAGAGCCAGTGTCCTTAGCAAGTCATAGCCCATCCAGGGGGAGATAGGGTTTGCCGAGGTGTGGCTTCACAATTGCCCAGAGAAATGGGTAATTAGCAAAGACAAATAATCCCATCATGCACACTTTCAAACGTGCCAAAGACTGAAAGGCTTGGTGCAAACTATGTTTGCTTTGCCTGGGACGCTGTACTTTTGTCTACTGCCAGGGAAGAGCAGAAGAGAGAGTAATTACCTGACTCAAACACATGGAGAGGAGTATGGGAGTTCAAAAGAGCAGGTCGCTAGGATTGTTAGTCATGCTGTGTTTGAGGTACAGTAATGAGGAGTCTGGAGGTGAATTTTAAAAACATAAGCAGGGTATATTAAAATCTAATTAATTCAACTACAGAAATGTGAGAGCTGGAATCTTCTCTGTGCCTGAGACGCCAGTTTAGACTTTATTCACAGAATTTCATTTTTCAGATTTCTCCAGCATAAGCAACAATGCAATACACTAATGAAAACACACGTTATAAACGTTACAGTGCTTCCTTAAGACAAACAGTCATTGCTTGAAAAGTGATCCTGAGGGCAGGTCATCTATCACCTAGCTCTTAAATAGCATATATTATATGGACATTAAATCCTAGCTCTTATATAGCACTTTTTGTTCATAGATCTTAAAGTGCTGTACACAAAAGAGTTGAGAATTATTTCCCCCATTTTTCAGATGGGGAAACTCAGGCACAGGCAGGGAAGTCATTTGGCTAAGGTCACTCAGCAAGGCAGTGGCAAAGCCTGGAACTGAACCAAGGTACCTCAAATCTGACACCACTAGACCAAACTGCCTCATCTAGTGAGTGTTGCACATAACACCTGCCCAGTACTCTGAAATTGTAATTTGAACTTTAAAAAAAAAAATCACAATACAACAACCAACAAAATCATACCAGTTCTCATCTACAGATACAGCCCATCTAGAAGATCTCCTGAGCTATGGTTAGCACATTAGATCAAATATCTTCATGCCCTGAAGATTAATGTAATGGTTTCTTTCAGTTAGTAACACTTAAATGTTTGCTGATGCCATTTTGAAGAGATCTGGAATTTCTCAACCAGAAACTGGAATTTCAATCTCTGAAAACATTTTAGAACCTCCTGGATAGCTATATATCATCTGAACCTTATTTATCTACCACATTAGCCAGCCATCTACTGCCACCGTTTATTGGACCATCAAGGTTTTTCTTTATTTTCCTTTGTACCTAAGTTTTTCTCTCTCTTCTTCTGCTATCATTTTTAAGAACTATTGATTACTTCAGGGAAAAAGGTACTTGGTGTATTGGCTCAAACTCCGGTGGCTGGGTTTTTGTAGGCAAGCTTGAAAGAGGATCACAATATATGTATGTTGCCTCTCCATGATCACTATTAATGTACTTATACTACTTACCAAGTATTTTGGCATCTCAGTCATAAACTGACTTTAATCCTCAGAACATCTGGATGAGGTAGGGATTTGTAATCCCCATTTTACAGAAGATGAACTACTTTCCCTACTTTATAACACTACAGCAGGTCTCCTCAGCAGCACAGTCTACCATGAGCATATCACACCTCTGCTCCTTACTCGGGCTTCTCAAAGAATATCAAATTAAGTTCAAGTTCTCTGTCCTTATCTTCAAGGTGCTCGAGGGGCTGGGCCCAGGATATCTAAGAGACTCTCTTAAAACTATGGGATGAAGACTGTGGTTGTCCCCACTGGCACAATGGAACTCTACAATGAGTCATGTTTGTCTGTTCTGGGAGACAGCTTTCTTGGTGGCCAGTCCAAGACTGTGGAATGAACTCCCATAGGAACCCAGGACCATCACAAACCTCACCACCTTCCATACCCAATGCAAGGCACATTTATGACCTTGCCATCTCTAACACATAGTGACATGTATATTAAAAACAAAAAAACCCTATCTAAACAAGACACTCCTCTGCGCATGCTTCTCCAACCCTGAGGAGAGGATGAGTGAACAAATAACATATGGCAGCTATGTAGCATGTTGCTTAAAGCACAACTGAAAGTCTTTGTGATGCTACAATGATGAGAGTGGTAGAAAAACCTGTACAGAATAGAAAATCAAGTTAAGTAACCCAAGTGGCACAGGAAGCCTGTGGTTGAGCTAAGAATTAAACCCAGCTTTCCCGAGTCCCAACGCAACGCTCCATCACAAGATCATCCTTTCTACCATTGCGATGACATTGTTGTTTGATATTGTACTCCTATGCGGATAATACCAAAGAACGTCATTAGTGTTAGCCCCTCTCTTTCACTATCACAGACTTTGGGAACTCTAGCTCCTTCTGTCTCTACATTGTTAGGCTTCTCACTGCCATCTGGCTATCAGCACAACATCACAGCTCCTGCTCCCATGAGTGAGGCATCACAAGTCTAGGACACCCTTAGAAAGGGAATGGAATACACTGACTCTTGTTTAGACACACCACATGCTATGTGGAATTCCCGTGACCCAATTTTTCCTTTTTGTAACAATTCAGTCAGCGATTTTGCTACCCTAGGCAAGCATGAAATGAATTTTCCACAATTGTTTACCGGTACTAGGAAACCCTACAGCTCAGGAACACCTACAGATCCCAATGCTAGTCTGATTGCTTCTGGTTTTTTCTTATTTGGGCAAATTCCTTTAACATTAACACTAAACTCTGTCTAATCTTTTCCTTTACTCACAATTCATAGTTTTGACATCTGCTTATGGCTGCTTCAAAAGGTAAACAAGAATATTTGTGCTGCAGTTTCTTCTGTATCTAAGACATTGTCTAAGCAACAGAGGACCTTTTCAGTGCTTGCATTATCAGGTCTTTAATTCTCCCCATTATATTTTATACAACTTATCCATAAGAATATGAGAATCATCCATGAGAATGGCAAATCTGACAGAGTAATTAATGAGTCCCAGATTGGGGTTATCCTTACACACCCTGAGTAATACTTCACTACACAGGTAGTCCTACTGATGATAGTGGAACAACTTGTGGTATAAGGTGCTATTCAGTGGGAGTTCGAGTATCCCAATCCGATCCCAGCGAAGGAGTTAATCAGTTCATGAAAGACTCAATTGTGCATTTACAATAAGAACAACCGTACTGGGTCAGATCAATGGTCCATCTAGCCCAGTATCCTGTCTTCTGACAGCGGCTAATGCCAGGTGCTTCAGAGGGAATGAACAGAACAGGTAATCATCAACTGATCAACCCCGTTGTCCATTCCCAGCTTCTGGCAAAGAGAGCCTAGAGGTCAAGGCCAAATCTAGGATTGATTGTTTTAGCAAGCATAATCCCTCCTCCAGTTGCTTTTGCATGTTGTGCTCCATGCTGGAATTTCTTAAATTGGGAGCTGCACCATGAATCCGCAAATAGAAAAAACAAAAAACAAACAAGTTCTTAGTTTTGTCACTGGTTTTGCCAGCTAGCTCTTTGGTTGCCTTGAGCATGATGACGACTTCTTGTTCCTTGCAAACAGAAACTCAGTGTACCCATGTAATTGTTATGGAATGGCAGAAAGCAATGAAATCTTCCATGCTATGTGCAGTGCATTCGAAATTATTTGCAACATCCAGAATTCTTTCCTAAAACAATTTTTTCTTTTTGTAATTTCCTACAAAGCTCTGTGTGGCTAATTCCATACAGAAAATTGATCTGTCAGCAATTCTTTTAATGTAATGCCAGACTCAGCTGTGGAAGCCAACCTTTTTCAGACAAGCTATACATTCAAACAACTTTTCTCCCAAATGTTGTTAATAGCCATGGAAGCTATTACTGCACCTTTTGGCTGAGACATTGTTCATAGCCGAATAAATATTTCTTAAGACCTTAATGGCTACATTAAATTGCAGGTTGTGCTTTTTCCCCACGGACGCCAGCTCCTATAGCAGGGTGAATATCTTCAGTACGTTGGTTGACAGGAACACAGATCTTTTCTTGCATTTTTTGTTTTTGTCTATTTGTAGAAAGCTCCACATGTGCCAAATCCCTCTGTAGCATTATCAAAGCAAAACCCCACTCTTATTTTAAAAGATTTTTCTGTATATATTTTCTTTCAGAGACTTTTCAAAACACAATCTAGAGCATTCTCATTGCCAAATTGATGTGTTTGAAGTATAAGCAGAGATGGAGCTGAAACTATAGGATGAAACCTCTAAATCCAAACAGTTTTGAAGTTGGGGTTGTTCAGAATGCTAACTCAGATCCTGACTGTTTCCTTAGGAATCATATGCAACATGTGCCAAAACTTGGGAAGGCTCATAAATGGAACCTCAATGGGCATCCATGCATTTATCATTTGAAACTACATTCCTGAATGGTGCTATCGATTATCCTCACTGAGTAACTCGGATATTGCAATGTTATTAGTATAAGTCACCAGACACAGATGTGCACAATGGAGAGCATTGTTCTATGGTAAGCTCAAGGGTTATATTTAAAGACAGGGATCCAAGCTCCAGAGAGAGAATGTATATGAGTGTAAAAGTTTGTCTGTTTTCATTAATGAATTAGCTTCAGTCTAATTTCAGCCAAGATGCTGAAGCCAAAAGTGCTCCTTGCAGCCAAAATGTGCAACGGGAATTTATGCAGAGCCTCGAGAGTAACGGGTTGTTTTATTTTTTATGTCCCTCAGAGATATAGAGATTTGACCTATATCATGTTTAATATATTTTGCTTTGCAGCAAAGCATATTGGTAAATATTTTCCCACTGCAGTATTCAGTTTAATTTAAGTCTGACCTCAGTCCAACCTGAAGAGGGAAGAAGGGTGTCTAACAGTGGCACAATGTTTTACCTTGCAAAGATGTATGTGTGTGTGAGTGAGCAATTCCTCGCCACTAGGGGAAGACTTCAGCAATACTGTGGTGTGGCACTGGCCACTGTGCTGAAGGGCTGTGGAAAGAACCTCTTTGGTTGGAAGAGCATTTGTTGAGATGTGACTTCCTGGGAATGGAGTGAGATGGATGAGTGTCAGTAGAGGAGGACTTATTATTTAGCATTTAGCATCTTCTCAAAGCCATATGAATATTAGCTATTGAATCCATACAACATCCTTTTGAAGTAAACAATGATATTTATCCCCATTTCATAGTTGGAGAAAGAGACATAGTGAGGTTAAAAGGGTGGGAATTTCATATGTGCCCAGGGAGTTAGGTGCCCAAATTCCTTTGAGTTTCAATGCAAGTTGTGCACCTATGGTGTACACAAATTGGGAAGTATCCTGGAAATAGTTTGCAACACTCTAGTGGCCCCTACAGGCTTCTGTGTTTCAGAAGCAACCAGAACACTACATATATAGGTGAGCCTTACATATTCCACATGTTTAGTAAATACGCTTATTTTGATTTCACTATGCCAGTGTAGTTCCTTCCTATTGCACCTGTGCAAAGAGTAAAACACACCACCACCTAACTCGCTTAGGTGCTTTTGAAAACCTCCATTCCACTGAGGCCAACTTTTGCAACCTTATCTCAAGTCATGCAATATTTGATGTTTTTCTTAAAAGCCCCATTTCTGGAGTCAAAAGATTGCATGAGAATCTCAGCTTTCGTTTTAAAAAAAGTAAGTTTCTAGCCCTTGTGGTTCTGAAGAAAAATTTGAAAATATGAAGCAAGTGTGTCTGAAAGGTTCAGAAAACTAAGACAAATTAAAAGAGCCTCAGCATTATTTTTAAATATATATATATATAATTTTAAAGTTAATTTCATGATTTCTGGAGACCTGACATGATTTTTGAATGCTTGAGCTTAGCAATACTGTTATCCTAAGTGAATTGCTCAAGGCCACAGATCATAACAGTGACAGAACCAGGTGCTGACTTACTAGGCAGCATTGCTTCTAGAGATCATATATACTGTATATGTTTCCCCACCTATGTCTGAAACATGATATTCCATCTTAAAATGATAAAGAAATGAATACGTTTTGGTATGCATGGATATGAATATATAGCCACATACTGATATTCTTCCAATATCTTTCCCAGAATAAAAATAAATGGTATTCAAGACTTCTCCAGTAATTGATGAGCAAAAACATGACATTTGTCAATATGTTTGGTTTCCAAAGGGCACAGAACATGCAGGATTCCACTTCATTCCAGACAGTAATCAAGATGCTAAAAAAGCAACAACAGAATGTGGTGGGGAGAGGAGTTTTATTTTCATTGGCCTACTAAAAATTAAGAGAAACTAATAGAAAACGTGTCACAGCAGCTGCACAATGTCAGAGCCTGCTAAAGAAAAGTGGAAACTGTAGTTAATCACCTTCATTGTCAACACTATTTTTAAAAAAATTGCAAGCAAGAACTAACATCTGCAAAAGTGTTTGTTCTCCGCAGTGAGAAATTACCCATCCATCTCCCTGTGATGTTTGCTGCTATAGTGCAGGCTTGTTATCCACCCATATTTGACTCGATGCTTTGCGGGGAGGGGGACGTGGAATCAACGCATATGCATCCTGGAATAAATTCAGCTCCCAAACAAAAGAGGCATTTGTGATAGCCATATTCTGTGCCTCCAGAAAGCTACCTGTTACCTTTGTGGGTGTCAATTTATATGACAGACCAAGAGATGCTGGATTCTACTGTCAGTTAAAGTTGCACTGCTAGCAGCTTCAAAACTACCTAAGCATTAATCTGAGCTTCTTAGTGATATGAAACCTAATTTTGCCCAACAGTGAGCATGGAAATAGTGACTCGATGTTCATGAATTAGGTTTGTACTGTGAAATCTGAAATCATAGTTTTCAGCAAAGAACTAATTAAGAGCAAGAGCAATTGTTCTGTGTCTAGAAAACCTAAGTGCAGACTTTAAAAGGTGAGCAGTGTGTATCCATAATGGGATTGCTGTGTTAGCTGTTTCTATCTACCATAACAAAAATATTGTAGAATCCAAAGCCCTAAAATCTTGCTCCTTGTATAAAGTAGGCTATGCGGATTTAGAAAAATTGATGAATTAAAAAAAACAAAAAACACAGCATGGTAAAGGCAACTTTAAGTAGCCAGGACTTGAATATTGGTAATTATATTTGATTTTTCTCTATTATTGAATCCATAGTAGAAATTGACAAGAGTGAAAACAAAAATGTGCAAAACACAAAAGTTCAACAGTTCATTCTGGATATCCTAAAGGTTGGATTCTCATCCATACATCGTCAATCGAGAAACTAGGCATGAAGTCTCAGAAAGAAGTGAGATGTCCCTTATTTGCTGGTTACAAACTGACAAAAGAACTGTTAGAAATAAAATAAGCCTTTCTGAACTAGATGACTCATAGGATTAGTTGGTTGATAAAGAGCCTTTCACCTCTAGATCACTGGTTCAAATCCAGACAAGGTCAATAGGGACAGAAATTTATCACCTCCTTTCAACTCTTCAGTGACTTACTATATATGAAATAAGATGGTGGCTAAGTCCAGGTCCCAGTGGAGAAGTGTCCACATCACAGAAGCCACAACCACGTGTGGCATTAGTGGGCACCCCTGCTGGCAGTCCCACTAGAGAGGCCAAAGATGGAATGGGCATGAAAATTAAACTATATACACATCCTAGAAGTGACCCCTCCAGGGCAGGAATCAAGTATGCTGGCAGAGTAATTCTGGAGCTTGCATTGCCACCACCTGTTCTGTGGATAAATAATAGACATTCATCCACCCCTTCATAAGAAGCGAATACATACAGTGTTTTGAGAACAAAACAAGTTACCTCGATATTGGTATTTTTGTTCTTCATCTTCTAGTCTAGGAGAAAATAAAAATCAACAAAAATCTTTGACACCGGCCGTATTGTGTTCTTGAAATCCCTTCACTGGCTTTTCCTCGCTTTACACATTGGTTGGGAGATCCCTGGCCTGGCCTTCAAGACCCTACCTGACTTAATTCCTTCCTACTTTTCTGCTCATAAGAACATATACATTGCCATATGCAGTCAGACACAAGATACATCTAGTCCAATATCTTGTATCTGACAATGGGCAGCACCAGATGCTTCAGAGGAAGGTGCAAGAACCCTTCAGTAAGCAGATGTGTGATAAGGTAAGCAGCCCCCGACATTAGGTCTCATCCTAATCTCTAATAGTTACAGATTGGCAAAAGACCTGACACAGAAGGTTTAATATTCCTTTCTAAAGATAGTGTTATTAATGATGGTAACATCTGGTTAGCCATATAAACGTTCAATCCCTTTTTAAATCTTGGAAATTTTTTGGCTTCAATAACTTGCTCTCATCTCTCATTGCTTTAGTATGAGTCTGTGCACACATGTGAGGAATCACACCCCAGCTCACAGTGTAAACATGGACTACAAGTGCACTATGAGTAAGGGTGACATGAACACCCTAAACAAAGAATGTGCAAATGGAGAATGGGGGTGATATGTAAAGAAAAGTAGCGTAAATGTAACGTGACACTAGCATACATCATGTTCGACTGACGTCTAAATGCAAATGGAGCTCTTTGGAAAGTCTGACCCTTGGAACATAAATTCCTCAGGGTAACGGCTTTTGGGGCCTGCAATAAGCCTAGCACATCCCTGGCAGTATTCTAAGAATAATGAACAGTAGAGGAACCAGGAAGTGGAGAGGAACACAAATATGGTAGGTGGGGGAGGGGAGATCAACATACCAAACCATATAGCCTCTAAGCAGAGTAGTCCAGAGGTCTGCACAAAGACATTGCATTGCCTTCAAATACAGCAGTAGCATAGTTGCCGTCTGTCAGTACAGATATAAGGGACTGGTCAAAAACTTGCACCAACTACTTCCACTACTCTTATTAAAGAGAGAAGAGGAAAGAAAATTACGGGTGCTCATCAGGCTGTTAATAGATCCCCACTCCAGGGTTGGCTAGTAAGAGGACAGGGGCACCACACAAGAGATACCGACAGCATTGTTGAAGGATACCAAGCAGAAAATCACATTCAATGCTCCTGTTGAGTATTTCTAGGTAACTGTTCCACTCTTTGGACCAGTCCCCAAATCTTCAAAAATTCCCTTCACCATCTTTTCTGGCATCACGAGATTTTTGAGGCTGCATTGTGAAATGTATGCAATGTCATGACACAGAGATCCAATTCTAGAGCTACATCATGATGGACACACCTCATAATGATGCAACATCATAATGTTACTTTTCCCCCTGCAGAACATTGCATCTCCACACAATTTTGCATAAAGTATTACAAGCCATAAGTGTTTCTATATTATCTGGTCCTCCCTCTCCAATACAAGCAGGCACATAGAGCCACAAACAGGCTTTTTCTTTCCCCAACATTTCCCTTAAAAGTTAGTCCCCTCACCCCCAAACTCTGCCAAAAAAATACAATAAACCTAAACAATTATAACTTCTGGGAGGTTCACAGAAATTATGGAGATTTATGACTGTGGCAAGATATTTCTCCTGTGATTGCCAACTGCAAACTGGCTTTAATTAATCTCAGAACACAGGTTGCTCTCTGGCACAAACCACTTGCTTCCTGAATGCTTTGATATCTGACAACTTTTGAAACAGAAATACTTGGTTTTCATCCAGATAAAGTAAGCACCTTAAAAATATCAAATTTACTAGTTCACATAAACGCTGGATGATAAAATGGTGTCTATATCCACTTTTCTGGGAAGCATTTAGTCCTTTTTAATTTCTCGCTCCCTATAATCATTCTTCACGTTACGGCCTTCTCTCTCTCTCTCTGGTGTATAAAATCATGCTGCCAAGTCCACTGATTTGACACCTTTGGCTGCTGTTATAAACTAGATAGTTTGCCTGCTGGCATCCCAGCAGAAAAGAGAAGGTAGGGACATGCTCAGTATTTCCTCTGCCATTCCATTCAATACGAGGGGGCCAGGTCCCAGTGGCTAATAGAGCTGGATAAAAATTGTATCACAACAATTTCCACAGAGTAGTACTCCATGATCTGAAAGATGAGTCAGACAGCACCATACAGTAGATTGCAATGGAGTAAAGGCATGTTTGTAAGATGAAGCTGTATATTTCTGCAGTTCCTCCTTTCTATTAGGCTATTTCAGTGGCTTCTTTCCATGTATGTGTCTTGTTCCTCTGAGGTCATTCTAACCCCAAATATCATCAATGAGGTATAAATCCAAAGAAACAACAAGGACTTAATTTCCATGATCTTTCTGAGAACTGTGCTCTATACTAACTCTACTTGTAAAAAAGTACTGTGAGGTCAAAGTATGTGCATGTCTCCACCCCTCTTTTCCATGAGGTCAAGGATCAGTGATTACTGACAGGGTCGTTATGGCAGCTTGTTTAAGTTTTATAGTTGGGCAGGTGACATGGAGTTTCAGATTTGTCATAATGGGAATTTTAACTATGCATGGACAATTTGCAACCCAGCTCCAGAGAATTAGGAGGGAAAGATGGTAATGTGAAGAGAGGAGAGGAGAAAATGAAGAAAAAGCAGGGTTCATATCCAGGATGTCTAGAGGTAGGAACACACTAACTCCATCTTCCTAGCCAAGCGTTACTTTAAAATCTGCAAAATAAACTTTATGTAGATTTATTAACTTCCCCATGCTGCAATCCGCATGTTCTTTCTGACTCACATGGAAGAACCAGTTCTAGAGGTAAGTAGACAGTTCAGTCTGTGTGATGTAACCAATCATAAGAACATAAGAAAGGCCATACTGGGTCAGACCAACGGTCCATCCAGCCCAGTATCCTGTCTACCGACAGTGGCCAATGCCAGGTGCCCCGGAGTGAGTGAACCTAACAGGTAATGATCAAGTGATCTCTCTCCTGCCGTCCATCACCCCCCTCTGACAAACAGAGGCTAGGGACACCATTTCTTACCCATCCTGGCTAATAGCCATTAATGGACTTAACCTCCATGAATTTATCCAGTTCTCTTTTAAACCCTGTTATAGTCCTATCCTTCACAGCCTCCTCAGGCAAGGAGTTCCACAGGTTGACTGTGTGCTGTGTGAAGAACTTCCTTTTATTTGTTTTAAACCTGCTGCCCACTAATTTCATTGGGTGGCCCCTAGTTCTTATATTATGGGAACAAGTAAATAACTTTTCCTTAGTCACTTTCTCCTTACCACTCATAATTTTATATACCTCTATCATATCCCCCCTTAGTCTCCTATTTTCCAAGCTAAAAAGTCCTAGTCTCTTTAATCTCTCCTCATATGCTGCTTTGGTGAGACTGACAATACGGATGTCAACTGGTGTCAGTATTGAGATAAAATGCCAGGTCTACACTGGGGGGTGGGAACTGAAGTTGGCCTATCTTAGGTCACTTACCTGGGCATCCTCACGGCAGCAAGTCGACCACTGCCGCTCCCCCATCAACTCTTCTTCCACCTCTTGCAGTGGAGGAGTTCCGGAGTCGACCGGGAGAGTGCTTGGGGATCCATTTATCACGACTACACTAGACACGATAAATCAATCCCAGATAGATCGATCACTACCCACCAATCCACTGGGTAGTGTAGACATATCCTTAGGAGGTGAAAATCTCTGATTCTCATGACAAGTCTCAGTAAGCCATTAAGTCCTGAGCCTCAGAAAGAGTCTGCCTCTAAAGTCACTGGGTATTAGCATAGACTGAAACCCAAATATTTCCTCTCAAAATCAACAGCAACAAGTAGGCTGACCATACGTCCCGTTTTGAACAGGACAGTCCCGTTTTTTACATATTTTGGACCGTCCCGTCTTTTTGACAAAAATATCAATTTTGTCCCGTTTTTGGGGCACGTCCCAAGCTGCTTTCTAGGGGGAGGTTCTTTCTTTGCAGGACTCGCAAGAGCTCAGGTGAAGAATCTTGCTACCTAAGGACAAGTATCAGATGTCAAAATCTCCGATGAGCAAACTGCGCTCATCGGAGACTTTGACATCTGATACTAGTCCTTAGGTAGGGAGAGGAGGCAGCGGACGGAGGGAGAGAGCAGGGAGGAAGGGAGGGATGGAGAAGGGGGATGGAGAGAAGGGAGGGATGGAGAGAAGGAGGGAAGAAGGAGGAATAGTGAGAAGAGGAGGCAGCGGGTGGCGGGCTGAAGCCGACAGTGGAGCGGAGCTGTCCGGAGCCACAGCCGGGGGCCGAGCGCGCCAGTGGGGGGGCTGCCGGCCGGGTTTTATGAGCTGCCACCCACTCGGAACAAGCTCAGCCCCTCTCACTCACCACCAGACCGGAAGCCAGGGCCCAGCTGTCTCTCCATTCAGCTGCTTTTCTGTCGAATAAGGCTGCCGCCGCCTCCTCCTCCAGCCTTAGCAGCCTGTCGCCTCTTCTCTCCAGACCCATCCCATTTGCCACAATGACCCACACGGCTCTCCTGACCTCGCCGCCTTCCTTTCCGGCCACCATTCCTTCCCCACAGGCTGCCCTGGCCATGCTGCAGGCCCAGCCGCTGTCCCTGGTCATAAAACCCGGCCGGCAGCCCCCCCGCCGGCGCGCTTGGCCCCCGGCTGCGGCTCCGGACAGATCCGCTCCGCCGTCGGCTTCAGCCTGCCGCCCGCTGCCTCCTCTTCTCACTATTCCTCCTTCTTCCCTCCTTCTCTCCATCCCTCCCTTCTCTCCATCCCCCTTCTCCATCCCTCCCTTCTCTCCATCCCCCTTCTCCATCCCTCCCTTCTCTCCATCCCTCTTCTCCATTCCTCCCTTCCTCCCTGCTCTCTCCCTCCGTCCGCTGCCTCCTCTCGTTCCCTCTATCCCCTTCTTCATCCCTCCATCCCTTCCTTCCTCCCTTCTCTCTATCCCTCAATCCCTTCCTTCTTCCCTTCTCTCTGTCCGTCCATCCCTCTCTTCCTTCTCTCTATCTCCCTTCTCCATCCCTCCCTTCCTCCCTTCTCTCTCTCCCTCCATCCACTGCCTCCTCTTCCATCTCCCTTCTCTCCATCCCTCCTTCTCACTGTCCCTTGCCTCCTCCATCCCCCCTGCTCCCTACCCCATCTCTTCTCTCATCCATCCATCCTCTCCCTTCTCACCTTCGTGCCTTCTCTCCCTCCATCCCCTCCATCCTCTTCATCCCTCATCCCCCCTTCTCTCTCTACCTCCATCCTCTTCATCCCCCATCCCTGTTCTGCTTATTCCTCCATCCATCCATCCAGGTGGGGCCATGGTGCTGGTCACTTCGCCTACCAAGCTGGAGTGCCTGGCCAAGCCGCTGTTCTGCCGCAAGGGGGCGCTGCGCCAGAAGGTGATCCACGTGGTCAAGAGCCACAAAGTCACCACATGCTTGTGCAAGCAGCCCACGTTCTGCATCCACTGCACCGACCTCATCCGGTGAGACCTCCTAGAGCCCCCCCAGCGCCCCTCAGCCCACGTTCTGCAGCCACTGCACCAACTTCATCTGGTGAGACCCCCCTGGGACCTAGAGCCCCCCCAGACTGCCCAGAGCCCTGCTAGAGCCCCCCCAGAGCCCCCAACCACCCCCCCAGCGCCCCTCAGCCCAGGTTCTGCAGCCACTGCACTGATTTCATCTGGTGAGCCCCCCACACACACCCCGTCCCGTTTTTGCCATCCCAGTGTCCCGTTTTTGTCTCAAGGAAATATGGTCAGCCTAGCAACAAGTAACATATTAATATAAATTAGCATTTTAAATATCAATTTTAATGAACATATTTGAATTCTTAGTGGAAAATGGCATTACAGAAATGCTGCTTATGGCTGATTTGTTTTTAACTATGCAACAAAAATGAAGCTCTCGCACACATGAAACAACCAGGCTTTCTGATTTTCTCCCAATCAGTCCACCTTGAAAGGAGTTCTCCATCACCAACACTGACAATGACCACATGCTGGCCTGAAACATTGGCACATGTACTTCCCAGAGACTTAACTGCAACCGTGGACCGAAGCCCAGTTTTAAATTGTGAAATGTCCTGATAATAAGGGTACCAAGTACTGCAATCAGGAGATCCTACTACGTAATTTAGTAATTTGAAGCTGGGCTTGTTTCCATGATTGCAGTTAGTTTCCGTAAGTCCTTTGTTGGTGCCAAGAATGTGTGTCATGGGGATATATTCTGGATATGAAGCCATTTTCTCGGTGACATTTCTTAACCCATTATTTCATTTTTTATTGTAAACACATGGAATCAGTCACAATAAACCCTTAGAATGTTCAGGTCAGGGGCAGAAGCTGAGATGCTCTCCTTCACCCATCAAGCCATGCCAGTCCCATTCTCTTTGTGTTCTCTACCTCGCTCCTAGCTGCTAAATGAGACTCCGCCCCATCAGTTAATCCATCATCTGATCAACCCCTCGCTCCCACAAAGTTTTTGAAGAACTCCATCCCTTCCCAGAAAGCACTAAGTCACCTTATCTCTGCTGTAAGAGGCTTCTTCAGCACACAGCTTTTCTGTGGTCTGTACCAGGGCATCCTCTCCATGTCTGATAGCAGCCACTTGCCTGAGCAACTCTTTCCCAGCTGGTTCCTGAAAGGGATGGGGACAAGAGCTGGCAGGAAGAATAGGCTGACCAAGGTCCTAGGCAGGCTGGCTGAGGGCGGCTAGTTCTTGGCAGGGGCAGAGATATGGTGGGATGAGACTAGCTCTGTACAGGAGTCTTCCTCCAAATGGGAACATTTCCCTCCTCCCCAGTACAGTACAATTTAATGGACTTCCCTCCCCTTAGGTAATCGACTGGTCCAGGTGACATAAAACACCATTAGGACTAGCCAATATTTTGTGCACTAAAATAACAATGTTTGGCCTTAAGGATTAAAACTCTATTACCATGGTGCTCAATGTGCACCTCTAGAGATGTATGAGGCTGATTGTAGCATCTCTTCATCTGCAAGCTCTTATAAAAGGTTGCAGGGTTTGTGATCTTATTACAGAGACATGCCAAATCAGGATAACATAGCAACGCCACAATGCGGACGTCAGAATGCAGGATCCAGTCAAAACATGCCAATTATTTTGTGGCCTTTTGAAACCCTATCTGATGTCAAAACAGCTCATACATCCTATGTGTCTGGATTCCAAATGTAACATTTGTTGAAAATCCAGATTTGGGATCTGTAAAAAGGCATTAAAGTCCAGATTTGGGTTAGAAAGAAGCAGAGCATTACAAGAAAAATGCAATGCAGTATTGTGTAACTGGAGTGTATCTTCATCAGAGAGGAATTTTCTGAAGCAGTGAAAGAGCATCAAACCAGTAAAGGACAGGAGCAGTTAGAGATCACAGGAGGGATGCAGGCACTGTCTGGATGAAAAGTTAAAACCCATTCATAGCAGGTAAGGTGCAACAATGGGCAAGCAAGTATATATATATATATATATATATATACACACACACACACACACCAGTAGGGGATAGCACAGGCGTAGGGCACTGTTTTGTCAAGCACAAGTACATCACTAAACAGAGAGCACATTGGGCCAAAATACACCTAGGAAGAGGATGCAGCTTCATTAAAGTCAATGGAATTGCACTCAGCTCACAGCAGTGAGGAGTTTGGCTTATCGCAGTGAGGAACAAGGATGTTCTGGTATTTATAGACATGTTGCTTCTGTGCACGGAGCCACTACTGGACTCGGATTCAGACATTTCAGAAGCATCACTTGGAGTCTCATTGGCCAGCAGCAGCTGCCTCAGCTCCTCTCGGCTGTTGTGCTTTTTATTCCCCAGAGCAGGCAGGAGCAGGTGCACCACTGCCAGTTCTGGTGCCAGCACCGGAGGCAGAAGCCTTTGACAGGGTGTATACACTGTCCTTTCCTTTCTAAGACAGGCAGAGCAATAGGGTCACTTTCCATCCCTCATGTCCCACACCAATCCAGATGGCTCCATTGTACTTGCTAGTGGGGTAATAGGGTGCTCGAAAGATGTGTCTTCCCTTTCAATTACATTGCCCCTTTGGCAGGAAGATAAAATGTGACACAACAGCCATTGCACTGTCACTGCTGCCTGAATATAACCATGTTGCTTTTTTAAAGTAATGCTTTTAAGGCTTAAGAATTCCCTCAGTGACTGGCAGTTCACAAATGTTCCTTAGCTGATGCATTAAAAAGAAAAGGAAAAGTGCCAGTCCTTTTGTTTAGCTTGCTGGGTGAGTCAGCCTCAGTGTGACTTTGGGTAAGTGACTTAGGGCCAGATTCTTGATAGCCCTTTGTGAGTGCTAGGAGTTAGGTTATCACAGAAAAAAAGAAGAACTCCCACTCATCCCCTCTAGCCCTGAAAAAGGAGCAGCCACAGTCCCAGACCTTGTATTCCTGAAGCTGAAGGAAGTAGGGGAGTCACAGTAATTCCACAATGGTGTGGGGGACATGGCCACCTAGATTCTAGAACACCTCTTCTGACATCTATATATATAAAAGTCAAATGGTATATGCATGCGTGTATGTACGTTCCCTTACTCCTTCCACACTATTTGAGCTAGAGACTTGAAATTTGGTACAGTTATAGGCTTTAGGGTCCTAATCAGGGTAAAAATTGAAACTTTTTAAAATCTCTCCTCTGACGCCCCCTAGGGGTGAAATTCTTTAAAGCCCATTAACATCAGCTGGGCAGCAGGTTAACACCTGCTGTTCTCTGTGACATAGTTATGATGTAATAATACCCCCCTCCAACGGACCCTGCACTCGCTCAGCTCTCTCCCCCCTCAGATAAGAATAGATTTTTTTTTAAATCTCACCCCCCTCCCCCAACTCCAACGGCCCCCCCACTTGCTCAGATCTCTCCCCCTTCCAACGGCCCCCGCACTCACTCAGCTCTCTCCCCCCTCCCCCCCATCTAAATGCAAGAGAATGAAATTAATTAGACAAAATGAGACTTCTGAACAAAATTTGTATTAATAAAAAACATTGTAGTCTTTTTACATCCCAGTTTCCAATTACAAATACCCCGAGCAAAGCCGGGTATTTTTGCTAGTAATTCATACATACAAGGAGGGTTGCACAGCTGCTGACCATTCACTCCTAGCCCAGGAAGGAATAAAGCCACACCTAAGTCTCTTTCTGGCCCTTCCCTCAGGGCATGATTTATTAATTCAAACACAAAACCGGCAACGTAACATACTCCCTGACCAACCACATAAGGTGTAGAAGCCTCCAAGGCCTTTGCTGCAGTGGTAGCCCTCCCTCTGCTCCAGGGCCAGGAGCCACCCATCTCCTGCAGCTCTCCTCCAGCTAAGCTCTCTCTGCCCTTTATGGGGATTCGCTGACCCCTTCCCAGCTGGGTTTAATAATTAAACGGGGTTGGCTAACCCGAGTCACTCTGTGACCCGAGGTTGCTTGGGCAATGTTTACTCTGGCAGTTTCTAACCTCCGAGTGCCCGATTTAGCAACCTTAACAATCATTCATAGTAATTCTTTTGGATGTAACATTCATAAACATTGTCTCTTGATTAGGCCTGAACGTCTCAAAGAACAAGATGCCTAGTCACATCACACCCCTTCTGCACAAGCAATCCCACAATATAGTTCTCGTTGGTCTCCTTACTGAACAAAAAACCAGGCCCAATCTTTCAATCTCTATTCATCTAAAAGTTATCCCGTGCCCCAGTCATTCTTATCATCTGTTTCTGAACATCTTGTCTTTATACTATGTGCTGTTTGAAATGGGTGAAAGCAATCGAACCCAGAATTCCAGGAGAGCACGTATCATTGTTTTACATACTGACATAAATAATATTTTTGGCACCCCACTGAAGTTTTACAATTTATATGCAACTTGGCCATGCCAACTAGATCTGAAGCATTTCCAGCAGTAAAAATGTGTATTTGTTTACATTATAAGAAATGTTTCTCATTAACTCACCTGCTTTCCTAAACATTTTGCCTTTTCTCTGAGTTCCTACTCATGCAAATAATATCGTTTAATTCAAGGACACTTACCAAAGTGTCACAGAACCAAATAAACAGTCTAAACAACTTTTAAAAAAAATAAAAGGAAAAATTGTCCATATATATGAATAGTAATTTGCACATTTCATCTTCAATCCCCTTTGCCATCATTAAACTCATACCACACCCCTCTGAGATAGCTATACAAGTATTGTCCCCATGTTACCAGGGGGGAAAACTGAGGCAGGAAAAGCCTTGCTCAAAGCCACAGAGAAAGGACTAGATCTAAGGGCTCGTCTTCACTAGAGCCGGCAGGGATCGATCTTCTGGCGATCGATTTATCGCGTCTCATTAAGGGTATGTCTTCACTACCCGCCGAATCGGCGGGTAGCAATCGATCTTCTGGCGATCGATTTCTCGTGTCTTATGAAGACGCGAGAAATCGATCGCACGCGGCACCACCGTCGACTGCGGAACTCCAGCTTGCCGGAAGGCGCAAGCTGGAGTCGATGAGGGAGCATGCCGCCGACCGCCGCTGCCATGAGGAAGAGCGGTAAGTCAGCTGCAGATACGCAAACTTTCACGTAGCTGAAGTTGCGTATCTGCAGTCGATCCCCCCCCCCCCCCTGTAGTGGAGACCAGCCCTAAGGCGTGATAAATCGATCGCCCGCGGCTCCCCCGTCGACTCCGGAAGTCCAGCTTGCCGGGAGGCGCAAGCTGGAGTTGACGGGGGAGCGCGCCGCCGCCTGCCGCCACCGTGGGGATGAGCGGTAAGTCGGCAGCAGATACGCAAACTTCAGCTACGTGATTCATGTAGCTGAAGTTGCGTATCTGCCATCGATCCACCCCCACCCCCCCCAGTGAGGACAAACCCAAGGATTAGAACTCAGGAGCTCCCAGCCTGTTGTCAAACAGTTACTGTACACCTTTCTCTTTATCATACTGACAACAGATGTTAGGGCTACAATTTTTGGCCATTGTGGGAGGCATTAACAACACGGCTATCTTAAGACTCCTGACATTTTGTAATGCCTGTAATATTTTACCTCTGACTTGTAAGGCATTGGGGAGTTTTGCTAGCTTTAATCAGCAACACAATCCAGAAAATGGCAGGGTTTGCTAAAGAAAGTCTTTTGAAACAAGTAGCACATAATTCTCAAAAATGAAATGCAACTCCTTTAAAGGGATCACCTGGAGAGTCACACATTAACACTCGTACATTGAATCAACCAGGTATCTCCACAACTCATCGGCTCTCCACCTTCCACACACAAAAAAAGTTTTTAAACATTCCTTCTTCCTATCTCCTTAATTTCTCTCTCTCCCTGTTCTTGGCCTCATGACCCAAACACTATCTGCCTTGTGAGTGATTAATTTATTCTCCATACAGTGTCTTTACCACCACCATTTCTTATAATTTTATACTCCCCTGTATTATTTAATAGTGTAACACTATCTTGGGGTACAGTTTGTAGGAAAGGAGGTATAGAAAACAGAGATGCTTTGTGGCATAATGCTACAACATGATCATGTTTCCAGAAAAAGTATTTGTTTGTTTAAGGACAGTCAGAAGAATATAATGTAAAGGAAATACAGTAAAACCCCGATTTAACGGACCCCGATTTAACAGACTTTGGATGCAACGGACAAAATTTATGAGCAAGTCTGATACATCCCAAATCCGTTTTTCGGGGGCTGGCTGCCGGCTCCCCGCTGCCACCCGGGTCCAGGCAGTGGGCGGGCTTCTTGTCAGCTCCCCACTGCCTCCCGGGTCCGCTCGGTTTTTTTTTTATTATTAAATAACCGACATTTTCATTTAACGGACACCCCCTCGCCCGAATTAGTCCGTTAAATGGAGGTTTTACTGTAATGTAGACTAATCAAAAGGACACAATAGGAACAGCAAAAACAACAAATGTATTTGGGCATAAGGTTTTGTGGGCTAAAACCCACTTCATCAGATGCATGGAATGGAACATACAATAGGCAGGTATCAGTACACACCATATGGAAAGATGGGAGTTGCCTTACCAAGTAGGGGATCAGTGCTACTTTGGCAGCTATCGAGCGTATGTGCTGAATATGTACATCATGCCCTAGTAACCATTCTGCAGGTCAGTCACATTTACAAATGGTGAAGGGAACAAAAGGTTCCTATCATATTAGGAACTGAAAATATTTTACCTCTCTAGACAGCCTTCCTTTGTGTTCCACATATTGTTCTGCTGGGCAGCATTTCCACTGAGTGAAGAAAATAACCTCTCAAAAGGGCAGCCAAGTTAAAAGGTTTGAAAGTTTGCTTCAGATCTCCCTGCTGCTGCATGCATTTACTCACCCAAGTGCTGAAGGCAAAATACAGCTTCCTCTGCCTTGTTTCCTTCCAAGGGAAAAATCCAATGGGAATTTTAGCTTATGTTACAGGCAGGCAATCAGCTCATCACAAAATGGCCTCCAGACCTTCCTTATGTAAGTGAACAATGCTACCATCAACCTTGGTTACCAGCAATCCTCCAGTATGTCAAATCTGTGTAGTACCATAAGTACAACATCCATTGTATTGCCGACCCTACCTATATGTAGTGCCTACAGAGTCAACAGCTCAGCAGGAGCTGGGGCAGAAGGTCAAAGCCTGTAATAGGAAATGGGGCTGGCCTTTCAGGACCACTAAGGTGTAAGCCTCAATTTGGAGATCCATGTGCCCCTCCCCCACTGGATCCAGGAATCTTTCAGTGGCAGACTCTACTAGCCACACACTTCACCTTTTCCCAGGAGCAACAGCATCACCAGCAGGAGACAGGAAGAGAGAAGACGACACTCCAGGTCCCCACCTCCAGCTCTCACCAAGCCAAGAAGCCTGTGACATCATCAGGGCTCCTTCTGAATTTCTGACATGAATTGGTCTCTCTTGTTCTGTTATGTCCGAATCTGCATCCTACTCTGTAGCCAGGCCTCTGCCCACTATCCAGCTCACTTTCCTTATGATGGTTATTGATTATTTGTATTGCAGTAGCAGCCAGGAACCCCAGTCATGGATCAGGACCCTGTTCTGCTAGATGCTGAACAAATACAGGACAAAAAAGATGGTCCCTGCCCCAAAGAGCTTCCAATGCAAGTGTGCAATGGAGCTAGACAGACTCACTGCAGTGGATGGGGGGGGAGGGAGAAAACAGTCATTGCCCTCTGTCTCTATATGCCCTCTCCTGACCCCAGTGCTCTCTGGCCTTGAACATCTGTCTCCATTTACTCCCCTCCTATTCCCTACCATGTGCAGCACCCCTTATGCCCTTTCCATCTTATCTTCCTTTCTCCTTATTAAAAGGGAGGACCCTGGAACCACTACACCCTGAACGCCCTGTGAGAGGGAAACGAGGAAATATGTTGGAAGAGGAAAACACAGTCTCGCTTCCCTCACCATCAACAGCAGAAGCACTGCCCCGCCAGGGAGTGGGAAGAGGAAAAGTGAAACCCAGTGAGGAGACAGGAGTGAGGCATCATAGGAAGGAAAGGATTCTTATGTTTGGGGAGGATAAAGAGCTATAGAGTCCTGCAGGGGAGGGGCAGAGAATGTAATCCAAGGGAGAGAGCAGGGAATGTGTGCCCCTTATTCTATTTTACTATCCCCTTTACTCCTCACCGTCTCGAAGAAACTGACATTGTCAGAAGGGAGTGAGCAAGGGGGCATGGACAATGGAGAATGAACAAATAGGAACTAGAAAGAATGAGAAAAAAGGAGATGCTGTTTAAAAAAATGGAAACAACAGAAAGAGAGGAAGGAGGTATAATATTAAGAGATGTGCTATTTAGCCCATTTACCTCTGGAAGTCTCGTTTCAAGGCAAACCCACTGAACTGGGTCTCAAGACAGCTAGGTGCAATTCTTAACTCTGCCCCAGATGTCCTGAGTGAAATTAAACTGAAAAATGAGGATAATGTTTCCTCTCTCCACCCTTTGTCATGTCTATTTAAGTTGTAGCTCTTTGGGAAGAGGACTGTCTCTTGCCATCGGTATTTAAACCTCCCTGTACAGTGAGATCCCTATGTGTGGAATATATATAAAAATAAGGAATGAGGAAAATGCCAAAGAGAAAGTTGTACAATTCTTTGCTATTAAGTAAGGGGGTCAGTGAAACAAACAATACATGGGCAATGATCAAAGTTCTGTGGGTTTCCAGCTCCACCTCTTACCCCAGCTATCTAAGTCAGTTAATAAGATATTGGATCATTGTGCTTAATAAAAAAAAAATCTGGCAAATAACAGAACACGCAGAATTTTTCACAGAATTGGAGAGGCCATTTCATAGAGCTATTGCTGACTGCACTCCATGGGTGATGTTGGGGGGATAGCAACCTCTATCTTTTATGACAAGGGAATTGTTATGTGGCCTAAGTCCTGGAAATGTTTCCAATTTGCTTGTTTTTTAAACCTCACAGCTTGCATTTCCCCTGAGCCCCACTAACAAGTGCAAACCAAGGGAGGCACTGACAAGGAACCTATTAACCCCAATGTATCCTTGCTTCAGCTTAGCCAAGGAAAACAATTCACCAGGCCAGCAAACTGAAGTGTAATGCTTCCACCAGGCACAGAACTATTCAGAGGCTCTATGCTACGTGCCAGTTTGAATGAATTAATGGTGGGCTACAGAGCTACAGGTTCAGTTTGGTGAAAGGGGTGGGGGCATGTCTGAGGTGGAAAAGTCTGTTGATGAGTATATTAGGAGCCAGGAGGGTTCAGAGAACACCAGCTGTTTTCTCATGCTCTTCTGTCCAGCCATCCCAGAAAGTACTCTGCTCTCAGTGCAGCAGCCCCACTTCTCATTAAAGAAAGCAGAATGTGGTCTTCCTCTCAGACAGCCCACATAAGCCGCTACCCCTCACACCACCTTTGGAAAAGGTCTTTGGCAGCCTTCCCCCTAGAGCAGGTGGATGAGAGCTAGCACAAGTATGTGTGCACAAGGGGAAATCACACCCCTAACTCGTAATGTAGACATAGCCCTAATATAGTAGCCAGAATACATCTTATCCCTCTACTAACAAAAGAGGCCTTAAAGCTCCTTGGCACACACTCAAAAAAGTGCCCCCTACCAAACCCTGTCAGCCTCCTGTTGTCCTGGATAGATCATAGGAAGGGCTGGTAGCATCACTTATTATTAAGCTTGCCTGACACTTCCCATTATAGGACCCTGTTTTCAGTTGTGTATAACTTTGCAAATGTAAACAATTTGGGCAGAAATTTTCCAGGCTGGATGCCTGCCTCAGGCTGAAACATTTGAAAGTGTCTACCCAGAATGATTCAGTTGTTTCTGAGAACAAAGACTAGGGGAAAATTCATTGTTTTGCCTGGATTAAAAAATTCTGGCAGCGTTTTCTTTGAACAGCTCTAGCCTCATGCGTTGAAACATCGACTTGAAATTTGGCTGGGGTGGGGGGGAGGGTGGCCTTTGTGTCAGGCCGGTGAAAATCTGCCCAAAATTGCAGTTTGCACCTGCTCAATAAAGACTTGTAGCTTAACAGCTAAAATCTCTGAAGATTCTGTCCACACTGTCCAGCCTTTCACAGCTCCTAGAACAGACCAGACTGTGCATTCACCATCCACACAGAGCGACACTGCCTGGTTTAGAAGGACTTTCCCCAGAAGAGCTGCTCCAGGCCCGAGGGTAGCCATGCACCATAACGAAGAGCAGGAAACCTCTCTTTCCTCTGCTCGTAATGCAGAGGCAGCTTTAATCTGGAACTTCCTAACTTTTGAGTACTTTACCTTGCAACCTTAATAATGGTCTTTTACCATCATTTTTAGGGGTGATATTATGTATCAAGAGATGAGAGTGGATTGGTCTCAGATGTCATCAGCAGTACCAGAGAGATTCCACTCTGACTAGGCAGCATGTGGAGACTGAGACTGCTCCTTTATTTCATACAAACATCCTGCATTTTAAGACCATGGTTAGGGAAACTTCCCACACGTTCAGAGACACCATGTGGTATTTCTGATATGGGAAAGAGGCACCTTCTTCCCTTTCCCATCTCTTTTGTCTCGCTTTTTGTGCATTTCCCCCCTCTCAGTCACTTATAAAAGACGAGGTGCTTCCTGATCTTTCAGGCTCCAATCCTGCATTGTTAGCCACATAGGCAGACTGTTGCACTCATGTGGTGTCACGGTGAAACAATGTAGGATTGGTCCCAATCAATAAACTTCAGGGAACATACTCCCTTGACTAACAGTTTCTAGAGAGGCAGTTGTTGGTGTTTGTTTTTAGTGATTAGTGCAGGGATAGTAGGAGTGAGGGATGCTGTGGTCCATTTCCAAGTTCACGCTTGACTTGGGCAAATCACTTGCAGCAATTTCTCTGTGCCTCAGTTTACCTGTAATGGTCACAATATTAAGACCAATATCGGTCTCAGATGAGTGATGTAAGACTTAGGACATGGCAACATGGAGTAATGCACACTATGGAGGTGTGATTTCTAAAGGACACTTGCACATTAATTGGTCTGTGTAGATCCTGCTGGAATGCACTAAAAGTTCTCTAGTGTGCTTTCATGGATTCCAAGGCCAAAAAGGACCATTATGATCATCTAATCTGACCGTCTGTATAACACAGGCGATACAACATCCCCCAAAAAATTTCCAGGAGCAGAGCTTTTTAAAAATAACATCCAATCTTGATTAAAAATTGCCTGTTACAGAATCCACCATGAACCTTCATTCATTTTTTAAAGGTTAATTATCCTCAGTGTTAAAAATGTATGCCTTATTTCCAGTTTGAATTTGTCTAGCTTCAACTTCCAGTGGATTTGGTTATACTTTTGTCTTCTAGACTGCCAACCCATTATCATATATTTGTCCTCATGTAGGTAGTTATAGACTGTAATCAAGTTACCCACTAACTGTTTCTTTGATAACCTAAATGGATTGGGCTCCTTGAGTCTATCGCTAAAAGGCATTTTTCCTAATCTTTCAGTCATTCTCATGGCTTTCCTCTGAACCATCTCCAATTTATCAACATCCTTCTTGGATTGTGGCCACCAGAACTAGACACGTATTCCAGCAGCGATCGCACCAATCCCAAATACAGAGGGGAAAAAATCTCTCTACTCCTACTCGAGATTCCCCTGTCTATGCATCCCAGGATTGCCTTAGTTTTTTGCCCCAGCATCACACAGAGCTCTTGTTCAGCTGATGATTCACCACCATCTTCAAATCTTTTTCAGAGTAACTGCTTCCCAAGATAGAGTTCACCATCCTGTGAGTCTGACTTACATTCTTCATTCCTAGATCTATACATTTAAATGTAGCTGTATTAAAAATGCTTGTGCCCAGCTTACCAAGTGATTCAGATTACTCTGTATCAGTGATCTATGAAGCCTCGTCATTATTTACTACTCCCCTAATTATTGTATCATCCAAAAATTTCATCAGTAGTGATTTTATGTTTTCTTTCAGGTCATTGATAAAAAATGTTAAATACTGTAGGGACTCTGCTAGAAACTGATCAACTTAATGATGATTCCCTGTTTACAAGTACATTTTGAGAAATAAGCCAGCTTTCAATCCATTTAATGTGTGCCATGTTAATTTCATATTGTTCTAGATTTTGTCAAATGTATTATAGAAGTCTAGTATATTATGTCAACTCAATTACCTTTATCAACCAAACCTTTATCACATTAGTTTAACAGGATCTATATTCCATAAACTCATGTTGATCAGTATTAAATTACCCTCCTTTATTAATTCAATTCCCATGTCAGCAACTCCATCATCTTGCCTGGGATCAGTGTCAGATTGACAGGTTTATAATTACCCAGATATTCCCATTTACTCATTTTAAATACTAGTGCAACATTAGCTTTGTTCACATCTTCTGGAACCTCCCCAGTGATCCAAGGCTTATTGAGAGGCAACCTCAATGGTCCAGCAAGTTCTTCAGCCAGCTCTTTTAAATCTCTTGGATGCAAGTCATCCAGACCTGCTGATTTCAAACAGCACTAGATTAAAGCACACTAGGGAACATATAGCACACACTAGCAGGGTCTGCAATTAATGTGCAGCATGTTAGTGCACTTTAGAAAGAACCCCACTGTAGTGCACATTACCCTACCATGTAGGCAAATCCTTAAAGTCTACATGGATTGAGAGACCTTATGATGAAAGATACTAAATAGAGGTAAATAGTTTATTTTTATTAGACAAACCTACAAGATTTCTTTATCACCTTCACATAGATGCACCTGACTGTGGAACTAGGCTCGTAGCTAGATATGAGGTATCATTTTGGTAAACTATCTCTTCACACTGCTTAAAGTGGTGAGAGATGAGTCTGGCATCTCTTTGAAACATAAAACCTTTCCCCACCACCTGCTAAGGCAGCTTTTGTTACTTGCAATTTGTCCTCTGGGTCGTATATAGAGCAAGCACATATTCTAAGTGTATCTTCAGGTAATGAAACAGTTTTGATGCCTTAAAACATTTTTTATCCAAAATAAATAACAGGTTGTATCACTTAAAGTGATTTTTAATGCTCATAAAAAGGTACAGATTTGAAAATCCCAGAGATTGACATTCACAAAGACCAAGAGTGTGAGCATCTTCCTGTCACTGGAGAGCAATTACTCACATGAGCAATACCACTCAGCAGAGGAAAGGCAGTTCTATAAATTAATAGAACTGTGCAGGACTAGAATTTCCATCTGTCACAGGGTCCACTCACTGTGAGTGGTGCCTCCCCTGGACTGTTCTAGGGATTAGCTCTCTTCCAGTAGAATCATAGAATATCAGGGTTGGAAGGGACCTCAGGAGGTCATCTAGTCCAATCCCCTGCTCAAAGCAGGACCAATCCCCAACTAAATCATCCCAGCCAGGGCTTAGTCAAACCTGACCTTAAAAGCCTCTAAGGAAGGCTACCACCTCCCTAGGTAAATCAATCCAGTGTTTCACTACCCCTTTAGTGAAAAGGTTTTTCCTAATATCCAACCCAAACCTTCCCCACTGCAACTTGAGACCATTACTCCTTGTTCTGTCATCTGGTGCCACTGAGAACAGTCTAGATCCATCCTCTTTGGAACCCCCTTTCAGGAAGCTGAAAGGAGCTATCAACTCTCCCTTCATTCTTCTCTTCTGTAGACTAAAACAAACCCAGTTCCCTCAGCCTCTCCACATAAGTCATGTGCTCCAGGCCCCTAATCATTTTTGTTGCCCTCCTCTGGACTCTTTCCAATTTGTCCACATCCTTCTTGTAGTGTGGGCCCCAAAACTGGACACAGTACTCCACATGAGGCCTCACCAATGTCGAATAGAGGAGAATGATCACATCGCTTGATCTGCTGGAAATACCCCTACTTATACAGCCCAAAATGCCATTCGCCTTCTTGGTACCTCCACCTGTTGTGCTTGGTCTCACTCGGTGGACCCTCTCTCACTCCAGGAGCTGCAACTTCCTCTTCGTGCCTCAGCCCTCCGGCCAGGTCACTATGTGGTTTCCCCTTCCAGGGTGTAGTGTTTCACTTGACCTGCTGTCCTGGCACTGCCACTCTTGTCAGTGGCTAGTGAGGAACCTGGGCCCACCTACTACTACTACAGGTTTTATTTTTTAGGGAGCTTGAACACACAGCCATGGTCTGTTCAGTCCCCAACCTTGCTGTTTTCTCCCTGGACTGCTTCCTACTCTGATCCCTGGCTTTCTTCTCCGCCCTTCTCTTTTCTGGGTATGCCCTTCCCTGAGAGCCTGGCTGACAGGGACGTACTCTTTCCCTAGGTTCTCTCCTTCCCTCTTCAATGCACAAGAGCTGCAGATTTCCTCACTGCAGCCATGTCTGTTGCCAGCTTCCAGCTTTATACTCGCCCAGCCCCCACCTGCTCAGCTGAGCACCAGCTTCCAATCGGGAGTTGCTTCTCCAGCCTAAACCCCTCATGTGTGGTGTCTCTCACCAACTGGCCCCTTTCTCCACCTCCTTCACCCTTTCAGAGTTATTGTGGGGTGAACAGCCCAACAACACCATCCCTCAAAAAAATTGTATTTCGGGAAAAAAAAGGAATTGTTATGAATTGTAGAAATGCAAAATTTTCCACAGAATGGAATTTGTCAAAATAATGCACCAAAACAGAAGTTTTCAAACATTTCTGGAGCTGGCAAGCTGGACAGGCAGGCGCTGTGGGATGGATCCCAGGGAAACAGGCAGTTGAGGAGCCTGGGGAGGCAGGTAGTGTGAGGAATTGGGCAGCTCACTAAGCATGTGGCTGGAGTGGCAGATAGCTGGAGGTGCCTACAAGCAGGTCGGCCCATCAGCCAGGCAGCTGGGAATCTCAGGCAGCTGGACAGGCAGTCTTGCTGCAAATTAGCCAGGGCCAGCCAGCCTCCCCTGTTTCCATTGAAAGTTATGATGGAATTGACACTTTCTCACAGAACATTGGACATTTTTTGACCAGCTCTATAAATTAACAATAGGGATGCCTGATGGCACAGTGCAAAGAGTGAAAAGTTACCCCACACCTGACAGCACTATGCCTCCTATGCTACTAGTCCTGCTCTTTTGTAATAACTAAGATACAAACCCACCTACTGTGCTATTCATCTCTATTTTTTTGTAACAACTAAAATAAAGACCACCTAGTTTGTCTGGAAAAGATTTTGTCATCTCAAATGTATTGGGATATAGGGACAGCGTCAAATTAAACAGACTAAGCTCAGCTTGCAGATTGTTTTTAGTTATCCAGGATCTCAAACTTGGGCCCAGATGTGACAATGCTTTGACTCCGATTACTTGGGGAGATGAGAACAGCAGCGTGGCAGGACATAAGAGGCTTGAGAGTTCAACTGTGGGCAAAAGCAGGGCAAGAAATGACTTTCAAGTCCTCTGGAGGGGTCATTGCTGATGCAAACCCTTCCCATGTAGCATTAGTTCATTGCAATATGTCACAAACTGACACGCAAGTGCAAAATGTAAAAATAACACAGGGAAAGCCAATTTGCATGCCATTGCCCTGTACTTGTTTGCTGGTAAAGCTAAACATTTCAGGGGCTCGCTTTTCCTAGGCTTTGGAAGTTGTCCATCCAGTCTCCCGAGTGCATTTGGACCTACACAAGCCACACTTTGATTTGATTAGCCGCAAGAACAACTCCACTAGCACTTTTAGCAAGGTACAAGTAGACCCTTGACTCTTCTACTACCTTGCTCACTGCACTTACAGTACATGCTGCTCAGCCTGGGGCAACAGCTGATGTGGGGGGATGGACAGGGGCTGTAAGAGCTTTAAACATGCCAAGACGGGATTCCAGAGTGAGTTCCGAAAGCCAAACAAACAATCCATTTGGTGGCCCATTTAAGGGGGGGGGGGAAATAAAAATATCACACTTCTGTCTTTACAAGCGGACTATAATATTAACGTATTAGCTGACAACTCCATTTTGTGTGAAGGATTGAGAAGGATAGCCTCCAGCTTTTGTCCCTTTAACTCTAATTATCAAGTGTACACCAGATTAAATTCAGAATGAAGTAGCCAGGTCAGGCAATCCACTTAAAGTTTAATGGAAGTTAATGATTCATTGATCAAACTCATTTATGTCTAATTAAAGCTTCCCTGCCTTGCAAAAGGCAAGGGGTAAGTTTCATAATACACCTCTCTACCCCTCCACTCCCCAGTACATGGCAGATGTGCTGCACAAGTGAATGGAAAATCCACACTGTCGGTCTTTCATGAGTACATGGGTTGGCAGCTGCAATGCATATTTAACATATAATTATTTTAGAGGACTTCACCGAATGGATGGGGTTTGCATGATGCTGCCAAATACTGTACAATCCTGGTATCCAGCTGCAAACAGCTAGTTTGCAAAGCAAGTGTGTGTGCACCAGCACCAGCTCACAATGATTACGCTGGAGGAACATAATAACTAGAGCTATGTGTGGCTTTCAAGCATGAACCTCATCACAGCCAGGTGGCAATGACTGAAAGCTTGAGCCTGAGGGGGAAACTTCTGTTTGCATGTGGATTCACTGCCCACATTTTTAAAATAGGTAAAATGGCAGAGCCCTCTAAGGCAGAGGAAGGATGGTGGTTCAGTATTTGAGCATAAAAAGAGAGAGTCAAGACAGTTCAAGATCCAGACTTTATTGCTTCCTCCACATATAAGGTCCTCTGGTCATCAAGCACCTCTTCAAAATAGTGCTAAGTTCCTAGACATTGTACTTAATAAATAATCATATCATCAGTTTCCCAGTAGGGGGAATATCATAACATCCTTTATGTCACATTTGAGAAAGCAAAATTAAACCTGAATACCGTAGCCTACTTGCATATTTCACATTCTGTTCACTTAAAGTCTGTAGGAATAAATACTGCCCACAGTACCTGCAGCACTACTGTTTACATTAAAGGTGGTTATTCAAACTTACTATACAAAGTTAGGGCAAAATTCCATATACAGAGCCTAGTATAATGCAGCCCCTATCTTATCTGGGGCCTTTGGGTGATACTGTAATACAAAAAAACAAACATAAAACATCTTGTATTTTAGAACATTCTTCCCACAGGAAAAATACTTTAAAGCGGAGTGTTTCTAATCCATACACAGCTACCATTCATGTTATAAGGGATCTAAACCCTCATATACTTCATGGCATAAGCCAATCACTAATGGATGGGAGTTGGGTAAAATATCCCCTATATGCAGGTTATTCCATAATCATGTTCTTGCTCATTTTTCTAAAGGATCAGTTACCTGCCACTGTCAAAGAGCATCATGGATTAAATGGACCACTAGTCTGACCCAGTATACAGTTCCTGTGTTTCTAGTACCCAAATCTAAACAATAGCATTCTTATTACACTTGTGTTAATGTCATCTACTTTTGATGGATGTAGCGAGACAAGCTTTTAAGGAAAGTATAATTACTTTTTTGGAAGATTTACATCATCCGCAGAAGGTCATTAGCAAGTTCCTAATATGCCTGAATTACTTTTGAAAGATTGAATAGACCGTAAGCAAAGGTGTATCAAGATGAATAATCATTCATGAGTGTTATGATTTTATACCCATTAATACTAGCTATGCAACTGAAGCATCAGATATTGAGTAATTAATAACGGGTATACCAGCTGTAGTGTTCTTTTACACCTTAAAACTAAGACCATGTTAATGGAGGATTAGGTGGCTAAACAACAGAACAGAGCACCCAGGTCTACATCTTGTAATGGATGAATTTATCCTTTACATGGTGTTTCCACCCACATAAGGTGTAAAGGCAAAAAATCAAGTCTCCTTGAGAACTTTCTGAGTCTAGCAGTTTTCTATTATTACATACACGAGCAATATTTACAGGAGTGTAAATGTTTCCATATAAAAGCCAACAACTTGTCACATAACCAGCAACAGGCTGCAGTCAGGCAGCTGAATTCTGGTCACTTATATCCTGTAGGCCAGTGTAGCTAATGTTTAGCAGGTTTAATACTGAAAAACGTATGTGCAACAAGAAATAGATATTTTAGTGCAAAGCTGGTCAGTCAATAGAACCAGGAAGGTCCAGCTTTGACTTTATTGCAGCCAAGTGTCAGAGGTGGTAGGAAGTATTGTAGTGCCATAGCCCCTTCAAAATACCTTTAATGACCTGCAGCATGGTCAGTTGTCATGTGGATGGCATGGCAGGAAATTTATGTGACATACACAGAAGGAAAGCGTTTGGGGACTAAACAATCTAGGTGAAAAAGAGATGGACAGGAAAGATTAATAAGAGTGCTTTAGCGTTTAAGGGGGAATTTAATTTTAGCGTTGTAGGGCACCCATGAATTCAGAACATACATTTCTCCTAGACAATGCACCAGAGAGAAACTTGCAGACAAAACTCCTTTCCTCTATAGTCCTGAAGACATAAAATTCCACCTGTCTGGTGAAGGATTTCCTGCTCTGCAGAATGAATGCCACTGAATAACATTGTACAAAAACCCCAAAACAAAACACACACACACACTCCTGCAGGACAAGAGGAAATTTTAAGGCTCCAGAATTGCATGTGTGAACGATCAGGAAGCAACCACAGCAACCAGGAAACACCTGTCTGGGCTGCCACCAACTAGAGTACTGGTTTGAAATCCAGATTTCAGGGCAATTCAGCAAAAGTTATTGGAGGGGTTGGGTCTAGAGAGAAACTTTTTTGTCTACCCTACCTTTTCGCAGGGACTGAGGAAAGAGTGGAGGCCAAAGGAAGGCAATTAGGGAGGATATATTAGAGAGGGGGACATGCAGGGGACAAAGGAAAAGGAGTGATATCCAGGGGAGAATATTTGTAATCTGTCTCAAAGAAAGAAAGGGCTGCTATAGGAAAAGTATACGATCAAGCAATAAACAATGGTGCTGAAAGTGATAAACCACCTCAGATTACTGGCCTGAGTAGAAGGGGCTTGGTGAACACAGAGTAGCAGTGGTTCGTGCCATACCTGAAGGAGAGATTCTAACTGTGGTTCCAGCTAGAAGCCAGTCTTCTAGAAAATTCCAAGCCACCACAGATCATTAGCCAAGCAAACGGGCAGCACAGACTCAGCCAATGTTTCATCTGTGACTAGAAGCAGCCTGAAAGATGCTGACATCATACCCGAGAATCTAATAAGATCATAAAGAGTAGAGAATACCAGTACCAAGGACTAATGGACTGAGACTTCATGGGCAAGCCTATGAGCCTAGCAAAATGTTGAGGGTGAGTACGAAGAGTAGAATGTGCCAGGGTGGGAGCATGGGAAGAAGTTACAAACCCATAGGCAAAGGAGAAACAGTACCATAGGTTTGCATACAAAGCTGCATTAGAGGACAAGTCGTCGTCAGTATTACTTGGACCCACACAGAGCAAGAACAAAATATAGCAATTTTGATTTCTATACACATACATAAATAATTATTTTTAAAATAATTTAACACACAATTCAACGAGTTCTACTTATTTGTAAATATCCCCTAAACATTTTAAGGGAACAGACTTTCAGGCCTTTGGTTGTACATAAAATGTTCACTGGTTTCAGAGTGGTAGCTGTGTTAGACTGTACCCACAAAAACAACGAGGAGTCCTTGTACTGTAACACCTTAAAGACTAACAAATTTATTTGAGCATAAGCTTTCATGGGCTAAAACTCACTTCATCAGATGCACAGAGTGGAAAATACAGTAGCAGGTACATGTACACAGTACATGAAAAGATGGGAGTTGATGTACTGTGTATACACACACCTGCTACTGTATTTTCCACTCCATGCATCTGATGAAGTGGATTCTAGTCCACCATGTTCAAATAAATTTGTTAGTCTCTAAAGTACCACAATGACTTCAAAATGTTCACCATGACCATCTGCTGTCTGCGCTGTAAAATTGGTCACATATTTTCTGCTTCCTCGTTTAATACTTGAAACTTTTGCAGCAGAAGACTAACAAATAGAGCTGGCCAGGGATTTTTCAACAGAACATTTTTCAACAGAAAATGCAAATTCATCAAAACAACCTTTTTCGGGGAAATAGATCGGTTTTGACAAATCTTTTTCAGGTCCAGGATATAACTCACAGAGATCTTCATCCCAGCTTAGCACACTGACCTGACGTGGGACTCTGAATAGCCAGTGGGCTATAGGGTCACTCACTCTCTCTCTGGCCCATATACAAATATGACGGTTCTACCAGGCGAGACTGAGACTGGTTCTATAGTAAGCTGATGAATTAGACAAGGCAGAGACTTGAACATAGGTCTCCCAGATCAGCGGTGAGTGCCCTAACCATGGGGGTATTGGCTATTCTGGAGCAGAGGAGTCTCTCTTATCCTTCATGGTGTTCTGCAAAATGATTCAAAAGTTTTTGTTTGATGTGGAACAAGAAGAATGTTCAAAACATTAAATTTTCTACAAAACAGAATTGTTTCAGTCTGGCCAGCCCTAACAAACATCCATCCAATCATAAATAGTCAGTAAGGATTCGTGAACAAATCCCTTGACTCTCCATTAAATGAATATTCATGTTCATCAAATAATATGGCCTCATTAGTAGCAGCAAATTGAATTAGAGGTCTTGGTGAATAGATTCACAAATTGTTATCTGACTAGCTCTAAAATAGTATTTAACGAGTTATTAATTATTGGTCCTTTATTTGTAAACTAAGCTACTGACTAATGTTGAAGATATAAGATTTATAGATGCTTTCTCCTATTGCATATCATTCCACATCTATTCATAACACAAGTCTAGATTGTGTGTACTCTTGATCACTAGGATTTTAATATGCTGGACTTATACAGAAAGGACCTATATGACCTGCAGTTGTTGTTGATATGTTAATAGTTTTACATGTTAGAATTCAATTTTTTCAACCATCCATACGCCGTCTAAAACTATTTTGTTGTTCAAGTAAAAATATAAAAAAATCAATTAAAATGAATTTTTAATATAACATCTTAAGAAAACACAAAAATAAACACTTTGCATTACCCTCCTGAATCTCCTACAGGGATTGAATGGCAAAGAATCCTTTCAATAGTTAGAACTGTCTGGAAATTTTTTAAAAGAGAGATAGTATGACCACCTATGCTTACTTTCCATTGACAGGAGCTTTGTTTTTACTGTGCTGTTCCAATCCCCAGGGCCTCCCCTCTTCCCTGCAAGCCCCCTCCAAATGTAAATTGTCAAAATTAGCCTGTTTAAACAATAGGTTGAGCTACTCTCATACTGTCTTACATAAACCCATTTTTCTGTTTTATTAGTTGCATTAGCATTCTATTGCCCTTTAAATGTCACAAGTTCAAGAGCACAGCTATACATATTCTGGAAATATTTCTATTTGTTGTAATAAAACATGGGGATACAATTTCCTGGGACATAGATAAGATGGAAGAGAAGGGGAAACGCATGGGGGTAGCACAAAATTGGCTAACACAGTAGACAGGAAAGCAAGATTGTTTTCAGAAGAATGGAGAACTGGACTTGAACATGAAGCAGTTTTAGAAAAGCAAATAATTGACTTGATTACTCAGTTATGAGATTCGGCTTGGTTTTGTCATCTCTATCTGAACACATGAAACAGCCCAAGGACCTGCCACTGGCTTCCACTCAAGCTGAGGAAGAGAAATGACAGTATCTACTTCAAACAGCTTCCGTGACCTCTTAGTTGCCTTTTCAAAACTACATTGTACATTCTGACTACTCTCATTTATTAGTGATGATTTATTTGGGGGCAGAAGACAGCAAAATTCCCTGGCTGTGCATTAACTAACCTAAAATGTTCCAGGGTTACCAAGTGTAATAAAGAAATTGCAGATTGCTGAAAAAGTTTTGAATAAAGAAACAAAAAATCCTGAACTTTTGGGGATCTGATCTACACTCTTACCTGCTGTAGAAACTGGTGGGGGGAGGGAGGGGGAGGAGGAGGGAGAAAAGAGGAAGAGGAAATGTGCCGAAGAGAAGAGGGGAAGGGGGAGAGTGAGCGAGAGAGAGAGAGAGAGAGAGAGGCAACAAAAATCAATTATTGTTCTTTAGGTTGTGAGCATGTCATATTTAAAATAGTTATGATCTAGTAATAGGTGTGCAAGATAGATACATTTTAACTATGGCTTGGTGACTAGAGAAAGACTCTCTTACCAAAATTGGGGGGAAGGGGAGAAGCAATGACTGACTCAGCAGGAACCCCAGGATACCACATCCAAGACCATCCATGGGAGCAGTGGTCCAGACACTAGATTGTTTTCTGATGTGGCCTTTGGCAGCTAATCAAACACTTTGTGCATCAGTGTACCTCATTTGCTGTAGTAGATAGCCCAAAAGCCAAGGGTGTGGGTGAAGGTACTGGTGAGAGACCATTTCTTCCAACCTCTCCTGGCTTCCACCTTCCCAACCCATGTTTAGCTTGCATACATCACCCACATTAACCTGAGTAGACCCAGCACTGTTCTGAATACAGGCTGTGATCATCCATCATCAAGGCTCAGCCCATTTGCACCCACCCATCCTTCAGTACATGCATGTTCTTCATGCAGCCAGCTACACTTCTCTGAAAATCCCAGATGCACCTATCTTCCTCTCATGCCCCACACCGAACAGTTGTAGAGATATGAGGATGACCAGATGTCCCAATTTTGTAGGGACAGTCCCATTTTCGGGGTCTTTTTCTTATATAGGCTCCTATTATCCCCCACCCCATACCAATTTTTCACACTTGCTGTCTGGTCACCCTAAGAGGTATTTGCATGTACCATTTGGGAAAGTTGGTTCTGTTTTCCGGAAATGCTCTGGTTCTCTCTCTCTTCAGTCTGTCAGGCCTGCAACCAGAGCAGTAAAAATATGCTCCCAATAAATGTTAAACAAGTGAGTTAGATGCAATACAACAATTTTGGTCAAATCTAAACGGGTCTGTGGACTATATATCATAAAGCAATGCATCCTCTGTTACAGACAGATTGCCTTTTTCTTTAACTAATGACAGAAACCCCCCACCTTTCATTTGAATTGCTCCAATAAACCACTTGCCAGCATGTTCTATGAGTTCTGTTACTGTTTTCTCAGTCCTCTTGTTGTTTAATAATTTTGGAGGAATCTATGCAGATGAGATTCAAACATCTCTTTTCCTGGGATATAGTAAGCATACATTGCTTGCTCTGCATGTTAAATTAGAGGAGGATGTAGTAAGAACTTCAAGTGTTTTCAGCCTTTTGCTTAAGACAATATTGTGCCACTAATCTATTTCTGCACTCCAGAGAAGTAAGGTTTCAAGTGTACCCTTGAAACAGATAAAAAAAACCACCTTCCCTCATACATACTAGACTCATAGACTTTAATGTCAGAAGCGACTATCCTGATCCTCAAGTCTGACCTCTTGTACATTGAAGGCCACAGACCGTCACCCACCCACTCCTGTAGTTGACCCCAACCTCTTCAGCTGCTTGTTTAAAAGGAGAATTGCCTTTATTCACAATGGAAGGTATTAGAAAAAACAAAGAATGTGCTTATGAAACACAATATACCTTCTGCATTCCATTGGCTATTATGTAAAACACAAACGTCTGAAACAAGAAATATCTCATTCATGACCTGGCTTCTCCTGCAATGACATCACAATGTTATGAAAAACACATTGCATGAATTCAACATTTGCATTTCATTACTAGATCCAGCAGGAAATAGGCTAGTAAGAAATCCTCATTTAAATACCATTCTTTTCAACTGGCCACTAGGACAAAACCATAAAATGAAATAAAAGACTTATCTGTTGATTAAGTAGCACTTCTTCATCTAAGTTGCTCAGTACTGAGCCATTACCCCATCTAATGGCACTAAACTGCTAGAGGTATTATATGTTTCAGATGAGGTGCAACACCAACCTCTTGATCACTGTGGTCATTATTTAAAAATCCAAATATAATTTTTTTGCAGATACAGGAATATTTAACATTTGTCTCTCATCCAAATGTAAACCTGGGTAGTTACTTTCTACCTACAGATCATCCCTCTACAGTTTCAGTGAGGTACAGTATAATTCACTTCTTGTTTTTAAACACGATGGAGTAGTGCTACATATTCTCTCTCTAAGACAGGGGTGGGGAACCTCCAGCCCGCGGGCCTTATACGGCCCGCCAAAGCCTTCCATCCGGCCCGCGCACGTCCCTGGACGGCGGCTCCCCCAGGTGCTTCCCGGCCCCTTTGCCGAACGCGGAGCCGCCCCCGCCTGGGGCAGGCAGCAGGACCCCGGCTGGCAAGTGGCCAGCGGTGGAAACCCCAAAGCAGTGCAGGGCTAAGCACTCCGCCTGCAGCTGCTTTGGGGTTTCCCCCGCTGGCCCCTTGCCAGCTGGGGTCTCAACTCCCATTGCCAGCCTGGGCTTCCTCGGGGGGGGGGGGGAAGAGGGAGGGGGACCGGCCCGCGAATGACATTATAAAGGTCCAAATGGCCCTTCGCAGAAAAAAGGTTCCCCACCCCTGCTCTAAGAGGTGCAGCTCCAAACTTTCGACCCAGGAAGAGAGGGCCTAAGCTGACTTGAAGCCTCCTTTGAACCCAGAGTCCTGATCCTGGGCTGTTGCAGGGTGGAAAGGCCCCCGACATAACTTATACAGCCCTGGGGCCTGTTTAAATTATGGAAGCCTGCCCAGGCTGCCAGATGGGTCACAGTGCTGCCTGAAGTCAAAACTCAGCCCCGAAATCTCATCCCCAGCAGATTCCTCACATCCCCAGCATGTCCCTATGCCAGGGTTTGAGAAAGAGTCCTCAGGAGGCAGCCTTGTGGCTGTCTTCAAAGGGTCTGCACCAGGGGAATCCGGCTGGGTATGGGACATTTAAGTCCCCTTTACGCTGCATTGCTCCTTTTACATGGCACAAAGGTGTTAGAACAGGGGTGAATATCTCACTAACGTAAGGAAGATGTATCATGATACAAGTGGAACTGGAGTGAGAGGGCCCATGTTCCTGGGAGGGGCTGTTATTGATAGGATACCAGTGGAACAGGGGAAGTTAGGCTGGAAGCAATTCATCTCCATGGACAGAGCAGTGCACAGGGTTTCATGCATTTTCACTTGTTCACCTCAACCCGTATTCAGCATCATTCTGTGAATGAAACATTGGATATATGCTTGGCATGCAAGAATTCTTTAGTCCAGTGAAGATCAAAGGATTAATTCCAAAAACATGCAATGTGCACACATGAGCTAAGAGCACGTGTCACTATGTTCCTAGTGCCTAGAAGTGCAGGGGAACAGTAGAAGGTGATACATTGTTGCAATTAATGCTCACCTTCACCTGATGTATCATTAGTCTGCACCAGACAGTTTCAGAGCTGTACTGAGTGCTGCTGAAAAGGGAGCTAGTTCTGCAAGATGGAAAAACCTTCGCTTGCCTTTTGTAATTCTCTTTTTTCTGGCAAGTTCCCCAGAATCCAACCCTTGGATAAGTACCAGATAGCTGTCAGGTTTTCTTTGTAATATGGACATGTATGGTGTGTAGGAGGCCGCCTGTGCACACATCACGTCTTCCACATGGAAGGGGGGGCTCAGTGACCTCTGCAGCAGTAGTCATACCCTTTCCCTGCAGGGGGCACTCCGTGACTTCACAGATCCATGCAAAGGAAGAACATAGGCAGGGAGGGGTAGGGGGGGGGGATACACACAGTCTACTGTCTCTGCCGAGTCCAGAGCAAAAAGGCACCTTCCACATGGCGATAACCCTTGGAGGGGATCACTGAGTAGCCATTAGCTGCACAAGCCTCCAATGCCCATTAGGAACACTGCCAGGGAGCGGAACACTGGGAACACATGCTTCTCACGGATTCCAATGGATTCCTTGCGTTTGGGTGTCCTTTCAGCCTCTTCGTTACATACATACAAGCATAAAGTTACAAACAGCCACTCCACTTGCCTGATGGAACAGTCAAGGCACTGCTCTGTGAGGAGACCCCTCTGTTTACATTTCTTCCTCTTTAGTCTATGGCAATCATGTTAAATCTAAAATGCAGGTGCTAACACGATATGGTAAGGCTGTACAATGGAGAACTTCATGTTTTTTTTTCTTTTGGAATAAAACAGCTCTCATTTGCTTCCCTAACATTTCCTTGGCTGGGCACAAATAAATTTCTCAGCAAAAATATGTTTTGCCTGTAGCCAATAGTAAAGACACTGATGCATAAGGCCAGAAGATACATTTTATCCGGCATGGCACATTTTGTCAATCTGAACGTATCCCATGTGATCTGATACACTTATTCTAACAAGAGACAACCCCAAGGCAAGAGGAAGCATGTGACAGTAGTGTTGGGGAGGGGAGAGAAATACAGAAGAAATTCAGCTATTAAAAAAAACTAGACTTGAATCTGACTATTTGTTTGAGAAATGAGCAACTGAAAGCTGTTGCATCCCATAAGCAGGCAAGTGCTGTCATCACTGACCTTAGTGGGTGATTTGTGTGTGCCTGTTGAAATACAGCCTCATATGCTGCACACTGGCAAGAGAAAGACAGTTCATCATCATCTGGTGGATTACTGGAACAAGATGAGGCTTTTTTGTTCTTGTTCAGAAGCCAGGATTGGCTGATGTCTCAGGAGCTGGCTTTGGTTGGTGCTATAAAGTACTGGCTATAGCTAAATTGTATATGCATCCATGTCCTCTACTGGATGGAATGTCAGCCCTGATCATGTGTTTATTAGTGTACTCATCACTGGCTGGCCTACAAAAAGGCTAGTAAGCTGATTGACACCACATGGACTGACTGCATCTCAAATGTCAGAGACCTGTATCTTTGGAGCTTACAAGCCTGGGCCATATTGTGGCTCCTGTTCATCTTGGTTGCACTGCCCTGGCAGCACATAGCAACTGGAAAGCCACCAGCTCCAAACCCCAATGGATTTCTGCGGTTGGGCAGGTGGGAGAAGGGAGGGAGAATCCTCAAAGTGGTTCTTATGCCACTCCCATCACTGTAGTGTCTGAGTCCATTAATCAGCATGATTAACATGTGTCACTTGAGGTTTGTTTCTTGCTCTGATCCACTTCCAAGGGGGAGGATTTTGTGTGGAGTGTCTTGTTCTAGGATTATTTTTTTAAAATGTGCATGATGCTATGAGTTTACATTAGAAAGGGCAAGGTCAAAGAAGTGCACCTTGCACTTGGGATGGAAAGTGTTGAGGTTTAGGATGGTCTTAGTTCCTGAGGGAGTGCATTCAGTCTCAGGCAGCTCCCGAGAAAGCACCCTCTCCTACACAGATTAACTTTATCCTTACAGTAGAAAGTGTCATTGTGCCAAAGAGGGAAGTTGTCAATCAGGGTCTTCATTTAGGAGCCTCCTGGAAGTGGATCAAAGAAAGAAAGAAACCTCAAGTGACATGTTAATCATGCTGATTAACGCACTCAGATACTACAGTGATGGGAGTGGCATAAGAACCAATATAGACTGGAATATAACTACAGGGACAGAGCCTCCCTTGAATATCTATCCCAAACCATGGATATCTCTGAACTTTGAACTCCTTCTGTCCTCAGAACTTGTAAAAAATTTGACCACATCATCAACTTCTCATTTAATCATTAATCTGCTATTGTATCAATTGTACCATTGATTGGGACTACACACAAAGCACTAGTCCCCATGAGTAAGAATGGCAGGCTCTGCCCCTTAATCATGGGACATTTAACCAGAGCTGAACAAAATTCAGAATTTCTTCCCCACAGGAAATTCTGACATTTCAACATTTGTTTTTCTCATATATCAGGACAAAATGATGGAATTTCAAAGTTTTCCAGAGTATGGAGATTCTGAAAAGTTTTGCTTTTGGAAATATTTACGTGTTCTGTTTCAACAGTTTCAGTCCAAACAAAAATGTTCTAACATTTACAAAATTGAAATGACTTTTTCTGATTTATTGAAATGACCCAAAACACTTGGTTTTAATATGATGCTGCATTCTCCCATTGTGGCACACTGCATTATGGGAGTTGCAATTCAGGATCCTCATGCTCCACATTCTCCCTTTTGTGCCAGGCTCTCTGGCTGGACTACAACTTCTATATTGTAACCAGAATCATGCGACTCTACTGATGCATCACACAGCTGTGTCAGAAAGAAATCAGTACCTTATGAGACAGTGGTGTCCAATAGAAATTCAATGCTAGCCACACTTGTGGTTTTGAATTTTTCTTATTCGCCACATTATAAAAAAGGATTAAAAACATACTACAAATGATATTTCAAATTATTTTTTATTTAAAAAAGTAGATATTACAAAAAATATTAATAAGTACTACTAACAAAATTATTTTAGTGTGACTCTTTGCATTCTTTTTCTTGTACTATTACCCTAAAATCTGGTATATAATTCATACTGATCATGCATCTTAACTCAGCCTCCAGATTTTCATCCACAATACTTAATCCAAACTTGGATTTTATAAAATTTACTGCAAAAAAAGTGGATTCTTGGACCCATATGGTTCAGAATATACATAATTCAATAGCCTATTTGCCACATGTGGCTAGTATTGGACACCGCTGTAATAAGAGATGTAGTCCTCCAGGGAGCCCAGTCTCTGAGTGTATGGGGGCCAGAACCGGTAAGACAATGCGCTGAGAGGAAAATGCTGTTTAATTTTTTGTTGAACGGATTTTGAACTGAACTGAAACACTAATTTTTAATTTTTAAACTTAAATATTCTGATTCAGTTCAAACTTACACAAAAATGAAATATTTAATTTTGATGTTCCTAAGGGAAAAAAAATAAAATTATTTTCCCCCATGTAAAATTTCAATTTTGTGAAAACTACATTTTCTGTTGGAAAATCAATCCCAGTGTTTAAATAAACTATAGTAACTTGAAGCTTCTTGTAAATATAATTTTAATACCTATTTCTGCCTCAGGCCTCAGATTTTGATCTCAAAAGAAGAGAAATACTCGTGAACAGAAAGCACATTCAAAGGATCATATTCTGAGTCTTCTCATTTTCATTATAGTGTAATATTGCAGAGAGTCCAAAACCAAGAAGTACAAAGAAAACAAGTTTGGAGGGAAGAAGCCAACTTCTGACACAGAGGTGTTGCAGAGCCTGGTGGGTAGGTTGTGTATTTATAGAACGCAATCTGGAAACTAGTAGATGCCTACCTTTTGACCATTATTCCCCCTCCTCCCATGATTGTACTAAATTCCATTGGTGATTGTACTAAATTCACAGCATTGACACATTATAGTGTCAGACAATGCTCATTGACTGGCAATGGTGATGTCAGCTTTGAAGGTGGCACCTCTGGGGATTATGCACAAAGATGTTATTCATCATGGGTTTTGACCAGTCTGCAATAAACCTGGCCTAATTAGTGCCCTTTTCCCCATCATTCCAAACTTCTAGTCAAAATATATGTTCCAGAAATTACATGAAACTGTTCTGTCCTTGTGAAAGCTCCGCAACTGATTTAACTGTTATTTTTATCTAGATGCTATAAGAAAGCTCCTTCCCCCCCCCAAGAGAGAGTAACTTTTTCCGGGTAACTAATGAGATTAAGGAATGGTAAAGCTGAAACGGCTACTGTTCCTGACCTTTCATACAGGCCTGTCTTAATGAAGACAAGCCAGCTTCAAATTAGATTTCAGATTCCCTTCCAGTCACATGGGAAAAACATCTCAAATTTATTGAAGATGGATTGAAAAAAAGAAAAGGCAAATCACTCAATACAGAAGTAATCCAACTAACTACTAAAGGATAGGCAGAGGTCTGTGTGACTGTATGGAAAGCAGCCATCAAAGAATGTGTGCAGGATATCTGTGGTCTTCAGAGAGTTCTTCATTTGGGACAGATAAAAAAATAAACAGAGGCAAACTGAAAAAGTTCATTTTCCCAAAACAGCTGGGAACATAACCTATTGAATCTCCATATGGACTCACTGGGCCTAGTTCTATGCTAAGTAACATGCATACAATCCCACTGGCTGCACTGGGGAGCATGTGTATGAGTAAGGGCAGAGTTTGCCCCATCATTTTTTAAAACACAGATAAATGGAGATTAACCTGAACACTCTCAGGGCTTGTCTCCATGGTGCCTCAATTTACACCAGCAGGGGTGAAAATTCTAATATGCACCAGCGTGTCATGCACTAACTGGCCCATGCAGATACTTCTGGGGCACGCTAAAAGTTCCTTAACATAGTACTTTTTCAAATGGTTTCAAAACATTGAGCATTTGAAATTATTTCAAAAAGTACTATGTTAAGGTACCCTAGGGAACTTTTAGTATGCACCAGCCATGTCAATGCAGGCCAGTTAGTCCATGACACGCTGGTGCATGTTAGAATTTACATCCCTGCTGGTGTGAATTGAGACACTATGTAGACAAGCTCTTATATATGAATCTAAGTTCTGGCTCCTTTCCCCTATATCCATAACAGACCGACCAACCTCACCAGACCTCACCATTCCTTCTGGACACAAGGTCTTTGTGATGCTCTGTACCTCAAAGTAGCACCCTTTAAGATCTGCATTCACCCTCTCAAGAAGTTTTTATTTGCTGAATATTAATATCCTGTTGGACTGTATCATTGCATGTGAATGCTGCGATATGTGTTAGTGAAGTATGTTGTGAGGTTGGGAGACTCCTGGAGCGGACCTTTCAGTTGCAACAAAGGAGCAGCGATCACTGTCCAGACAGGCGTTAATGGCCAACAAAGAACAATCTCCCCTCCCAGAGACTCCTGAGAAAGGGTACACAGGCAATGGGGACTGCCTAAGCAATAGGAACTGCCAGACCCCACACATCAGGGCAAGGATCTTTCTAGCAGATGCAAGAAAGTATAAAAAAAAGAGGGACATATAATAAATAAAATAATGGTGAAAACTGAAATGAAACATTTTGATTTGACCCAAGTGAAATGTTTTTTTTTCCAGATTTCCAGATTGTGAAAATATTTGAGAATTATTGTTCATCCTGATTCAGGACGGAAACAATTTTTGAAATTTCAATAGTTTTGGCAGGATGGGAAATCCATTTTTCAGCCAGTTCTAGTGCTAATGGTCCCTTGCTCCATTTCTGCCTTAGTCCACCCTTCTCTGGCCCTGTAGTTTATTTTTTTACTTTTGGTAATGTATTGTGTTTAAAGCACAGATGAAAAAGCGTGGTTTTTTTGTGTGTGGTATCAGTCAATCTGCAGGACTCACAATGGCAGGTGAAATTAACTCATGGACTGCTCCAACTTACTGGAGTTATTGCAAGTCTGTGCAGATATAATTATCTGTATAGTGTGCTCCTTCTATTATATGGCTTTTATTAAAATGTGACCTCTGATGATCTCATACTATATTTTTTCTTGCTACAGATTGATAAAGTATAATTAAAAAAAGAAAACCTTAGTGCCTTCAGAATTGCTGCTGAAATGTCCATATTCATTTGCTTTCATACGGTAGTTAAATAGGCGTCAGCTCTGACAGGGGAGACTTTTAGTGTTAAGGCCAATTGTTAGTGAGACGCTCAGTAAAACAGTCACATTTTTCACTTTCAAGGCAAAAATATAAAAAAAGACAGCAACATTTGAATGAGCAGCAGAATGGAACAGCTCTACAGAATAGCCACAGCACAAAGGATTCTCAGCTGGAGTTGATTGACCTGACTCCATTAAAGTTGATGGACCCATGTGGATTTACACTGGCTGGGCACATGACCCAGAATCTTCAAATATAGTTTTCTCAAGTTTGGCAAGCCTGAGGGCCCTATTGTGTAGCACAGGTCTGCACAACATGTGGCCCACACGGGCTCACTGTGTGGCCCGCAGGGGATGAGTAGGGGTGGGGGGGGAGTGGATGGGGGCAGGGCAAGGGCAGGGCTTTTCAGCCCACCGCTGGATTTTTTGCAGTAAAATGGCCCTCGCTGCTTTCCGAGTTGTACAGGCCTGATGTAGCATGTCAACTGAAAGATACCAGGTGGTGATATGAAAGACCGTTGGGTGGTCTATTTGTCAAAAGCATGACTGTGGCTAGGTTCATGAGAAATCCCACTGGTGACATTAATGCCATGCTGTTCTTTTTAATACAGCATTGCACACACACCAGTAAAAGTTGTCTGCCTGAGTTTCTACAAACATGTATCAGGCATAGAACCACAGCAAATGGCAGCAGGAAAATTAGGGATGTCCTAAACATCTTTCAATAGTTACATATTCCTCACCTCCTCCTCCTCTTCTGCAATCTCTCTTACAAGAATGCTACAAAACAACAATAGCAGAATTTATGGGAGAGTCCTCCAGCCTGTAAATGAAAGTTTGCTTGAATTTTCCCCTAGCAGTGTTAGTCACCTCCACTATAGCAACACAAGATGGTTTATCTCCATGCTGGTAACAGAGCAGCCTCGCCCAGCCCTCTATAGGGAGCAGATTATGCCCCCCCCCCCCCAAAAGGAATCTCTTATTGTCCAAGGACTACATTCAATGACAACCCATTTCCTTGGCCAACAGTGATATTACCCTGCTCATAGATCAGGCAAATACATGTGAAGATCAAACCCAAAATCAGAGACCACGACAAGAGACCATGCCAGAAGTAGGACAGGGATGGTGTTTGTTCACTTTCTGTCATTTCTAACCAGGAAATTCCAGTTTAACTGGGACTCTGATTAAAGAGCTAGTTCAGAAAGATTATTTAAAGGGCCTCATATTTGTAGGCCAGTGCAGTTAGTGAATCAGATGCCATAGCTTTGGGCTCTGTAATATCATGCAGCTCTGCCTTTGCTGAAACCACAGAATATCTGTTCATTAACACAGGTTCAGCAACATCTTTTTTGCAAAGTGCTATATTCACATTAAAAGAGGAAATGCATAGGACAGTCCTGGTTTATTCTAAAGGAGAATGCACAATTGGGAAAAAGAGTGGCACTGTTTTAAAGTAACAGAATTACTCTGGATTACCAATACTATGGAGCCATGCCATTATTTTCCAATTATTCATTTTAAACACACGCAACAGTCCCAATTCTCCTACTCCTGACATCTCCTACTTCCTTTCCCCAGCCCAAAATTCAGCAAGCGGGCCCCACCAGTTTCTCTTTGCAGCACACCAGCAGTTCTGCTGTATACATTCTAACTAGGTGGGTGAATACAAGTTATTTTCTCGGTGAGAAACAGTAAATCGTGCACCATTTGGGTGGTTCAGTCCTGAAAAGTGACTGCAAAAAATCTGTGTATATTGTGGCCTATTGAGGAATTGCTCAGATATCTGTTAACTGCCAGCCTGCACATTCACCCAGGGATCTAAAAGTCAGACAGAGTTCTTTTCCACCAGTGCATAATCATTAGGGCTCCATGTCTGTCATGGAGGTTGCAGAAAACACTGATTCCATGACCTCCTGCAACCTCCGTGACTTCTGCAGTGGCCAGTGTGCCGGACCCCAGGGCCACACCGGCCCGCTGCTAGAGCAGCTCTGCACCCAGCCACTGGTCTCGCAGCCAGCCACAGCGGCCACTACTCTGGTGGCCCAGTGGGCCACCCAAGCAGCTGCTAATGTGACTGGCCCTGTGGCACACCCCCGACCCCCAATGGTGGCCAGAGCAGCAGCATGTCACCTTTCCCCCTACAGCTGCGGGACACCCAAGTCTCCCTCCCCCGCAGCAGGCCCCCTGGGGTGCTTGCTTCCCCAATCATGAGTATTTTTAGTAAAAGTGATGGACAGGTCATGGGGCCATAATTTTTTTGTTTTTTTAACCCTGACCACTCCATGACTTTTACTAAAAATACTCATGATTAAATTGTAGCCTTAATTATCATCTGTAGTAAACATTCTGCAGGATAGACTCTGCCCCTGCAGTTACACTTGTGCAGCTCCATTACCTTCAATATTACTGAAGAGGTATGAATAGGGAAGGATTTGGCCTCGCAGTTGGAATGGTCTTAAAAATTCTGATGAAGGTGCATGAACAGGAATAGAATGCAATTTACCGTACTTTTTCAGAGCTGTGCAGGCTTGTTAGAAAAACCAGCCAAAATTTTGGGTGAAATCCAGGCCCCAGGGAAGTCAATAGCAAAATTCCTATAGACTTCCACAAGGCCTCATTTTCAGCCTTGATTTTTGTCACTCAGATCAGTTGATCTGAGTGACTACAGAGAGGGAGTGGATCTGTTAAGAAAGTGTCATTTTAACATTCACTTTTCAGTCTTATTGTGCTTTAAACTGTTCTGCTTCTGCCCTTCTGGAAAGCTAGAATGTATATTAACAAGTCTCCATTTCATTTCTTCCCTTCTCACAAATTATCTCTCTCCTCTGCACATCTCCGGGGGAATCCTTTGATACTTCCCACCTGTATGGTTTTTAATAGGGTAGAAATCCAATTGTGTGCTTACCATTGCAATAAAAGGATGCACTGTACACCATTTCCAAACACCTACAATATAGCTTTGCTAACAAGAGCAGAATTTGACACTAAGATTCATCATACCATGATTGCATTTAAGTGAAAAGCAATATCCAGCTACCAGTCAGTTAAATAGTTCAGATGAGATTTGTAGCCCACATAGTTTGTAACACACAAGTATAAGACCTAAGATGCCGACTCAGGAAAGCACTAAAGTGTGTGCTCAACTTAAAGCATGTCCTTAAGCCACAATGATTTTAATTAAATGTAAGCTTGTGCTTAAATACCCTTCCTGAATAGGGGTGTTTTCGTCAATCCCAGCCTAGGTATTTAGACACTAGCTGCTGTACACTTGAGTACAAGATGTAAGGCCATTCTTCGTAGCATCTGGTGGAAGTAAATGCAGGCACGTACACAGGTAAAAAGCTCTTTTTAGCAGAACTCTCTGTTCTTCTCCACACTCTGAAGGCTTGTTTACTAAGTAACCCAGGCAGCACTGCGTTTCATTGATTACAGTATGGAGGCCTTAAAGGGACATGTAATTACAGGCTGGAGATGGTACAAAGAGGAGTACTTTTCTCCCCAATGGCAGCAAAAGCAGCTTTGCTCTTTTGGCAAGTTATGTCCCTGATGATTGGCACCCTCAGTTAACTGTACAATAAATGTCAACTAGACTGTAAACATACTACTTTGCTCTAAGTACATTTGTTCTTATTCAGATATAATGCTAGGGGTCGAAACTTAAAAAAAAAAGAAAAAAAAAAGAGCAACAGGTTGAAAAGCCCACAAAAAGCAGCGGTTTTTTTAAACAATCAAATAGAACCATCCAAAATGGTACTTTAGGGCAGGGAAAAAAGGGCATCTCCTGCCCTTACAATAGCTAAGGCCAGGCAATATCTTTTCTGCTTGTTCACTAGAAGCAGAAGTACAAAATGCAATCCAAATATTTTGTCCTTCTGCAGTTGTTGGGAGGTACCAGGAAAGAATCTTCAATTACAGTGATCTGGACAGGAGATAACTGATAAAAGCAAAGACATTTGAATGCCAGAATGTTACTCTCAAAAATAGGAATGAGAAAATGCTGCATATACAAAGCATTCGACAACCAATCATTAAACCAGGAAGTGGTGTTTTGAGCAAATGATGTCTGCAGATTATTTGATTGTGTAGTGCTATTCAGTAGAGTCCTAATGTAACAAACCTGGAAGAATGAAATGTGATTTCTGCTGAATACCCCCTTTCTCCTCTTAATGGGAGTGTCAGTATCTCTTCCTCTCACCACCCTGTGGTTTCACTCAACTTTTAAACAGATGTAGTACTCTCTACTTCCATACAGAACATCCAATTTTATTCTAAGTGCTGGAATTTTAAAGAGTCTGAGCTTGATGGGATTTTGAAAGAACAGACAAGTGTCTTTATCTTACTCTGCCAGGTTATGCTATCAAATCAGTAATGACACATGAAAATGGCTTTTTCCAGCTGTAGAACTCTCAAAGCAGCATATGAGCAAACGACAAAGCTCTCCTCAAGGTGAGCCACAAATGAGTTTAGGACTAGTCCACCCACGTTAGCAACAGGGGCCAGAGTGCCTCTGAATACATTGTACACACAACCTAAAAGCTCACACTTTGCATTTTTTCTTGCGCTGGCCCCAGGATGTCCTGGTTATAATGACAAGAAAAAAAGACTTAGCCCACTTTTTCCCCAGATTCACAGGACGGGAGAAGTTTTCAAGTCCCTTTTATTTTAACTGCACCAGCTCAATTCCCTAAGGGCCAAATTATTTTATCAACTGCAAAGGTGTAAATCCAGAGGGACTCCAAACACATGAACAGCCGGGCAACAGGGGGTGATTCCCAGGAGAATTTGGCATGGTAGCCGAACAGCAATGAATGTTCGAAGTGCAAACAAGTGTGCTGTTAATTACTGGAAGTCTTGGCAGCTGAGAAATACCACAAGCAGCAGAGAATGCATCAGTTTGTTTCCCAAAGACACAGAGGGGGCAACACTGACAGAAATCACAAACTTGTGAGCTTCTGAGAAGGGATGGATTTAGAGCCTGCCTGTTTTAATGAAAAGTATCCTGAGCACAGCACAGGCTGCCAGGAGAGAGTGCCCAGGACCAATTTATTGGCCTTGCTTTTAGTAAATGAAAGAATAATTTTATAATAATTTCATATCTGAATATCCATTTTCATGAGAGCACCACACTCTACTCAGAACGACACTGAACCGAGCCGCAGCACTATTAATATCATAAACCGCTCCAAACAGATTAACACAGTTCAGTGAAATAGCTTCTATGGAGCCACTCTGAAGCATCCCCTCAAAAGCTCTATTTATGCAAATCTGCAAATGGCTTATTGACAAGATACTTTGTCTGCAAGATCCGCTTATTAATGTTTCCATACGACTGACTGACATTGCACATTGTAAGAAATCCATCCTGAGGTCCTAGGCTTCTCTGTATAAGACGTTTTGCAGCTTTATGAAGCGCCGTGTGTCGGTAAGTAATGAATGATGTGAAGCAACCTCGGGGGAGCTGGGAACACACGGACACAGATCTATGAGCCAGCCGCAAATTGGTGGATTACATGTCATTCGCAGAAGGCAGTGGCCCAGTCTGCTAGCCCTGCCGTTTCCAGCACTTTCAAATTGAATGTCACTGAGACACATGCCGTGCAGAGTGCGCTGAAGTGACACCAACAATCTTGGAGTGACCCCAGTACCACAGTAACATCAACATGGGCTGTCAGAATTGTGACCTGCTTCAGTGTGTGGTCTACACATTTCCCAGTCCAGGATCTGTCATCTCAGACAATGGCACCAGGAGGAATGACTGTTTTAAAAAGCTAGAACACTTATAAATCAGATTTGTGCTTGCTTTGGAATACAAGTTAGTGATCATTTTCTCTCTCTCTGCCTCTCTGATAGAGCATTTGTCTCAGGTATTCCTATGGTTTGGATCCCCTTTTGCACATGCATCCACATTTGGACTCTGAATCAAATGTTGGGAGAACCCCTAACGCCTCCGTGTGCTCCAGATATGGAACCTTGGTGCACTAAAGCTCTTTTGAGAACATTTGTGTTACGATACAACTCATCGCTCATGTTCACAAAAGTTTGGGTTCATTTGGACAGAGTAGAACACAACTTGTTCAGATTTTCACCTGAACTACTTGCCCATCCCTAACTCACATAATGCAAAAAAATAAGAAATACTTGCAGTTGTATTAACTTGACATTGTGACATGGGCATGACTGTGACAACTGAGTCCCATTTTGTGGATGGGACCCATAGAAAGCAATAATGAAAATAAGATGTTAGAAACTGAGGAGGCGGATAGTAAGAAAGGGAGACAGACGCACAAACACACAGAGACCCATTTCTCCATTTACAGGATATGAGCCACTCCCCTAGACTCCCATGGGAGTCATTCATATCTTAATGTGTTGGTTTGGGGTTGCAGAATCATGCCCCAAAAGAGAAGCTGGTGTAAATCAGCATAGCTCCATGTCAGTCAACAGAGAGATGCTACTTTACACCTGTTAAAGATCAAACCTTCAATTCTCCCTCCATTCAGCATATAGAAGCACTATTTAGGTTTATTCATGTATCGCTTTAAACAGAGGAAGAAAGCAGGCAATCAAGGATAGATCATTTGCTAGATATCCTAGCACTGAGCTATTATGTATGTTTTTCATTGATTCTTGCACACTTTTTAATTTCCAGGAGGGGGAGCGGGGGGCAACATTTCTTATGTCAACTTGGAATACTGTGCTTCACTGTTAGACAGCTCTAAATCTCCATCACCTGCACCCACTAGGGTAGATCTTCCTTGACAGATCTGGGGGATGCGGAGAACTACACTGTGTGTGTGTGGGGGGGGGGGGTTGGAGTGAGGGAATGGATCAGTCAATTTGTATGCAGATTTCAACTTCTAACTACACCTCACGTAGCCAGGAGCACCTCTCAAACTCTTCTTTTAATCTGAGTCCATCTAAAATTTTCAGGTGCTTCCAGATCTAAAGGATATTGAAATGTATTCTGGATTTCAACTTCCAGGAATTATTATTCAACCACTGATCAAAATAGATGCAAAATTTAATACTTTGAGTTTTAAATACATAAACAGTTAAAATGCCCATATGAAGATGATCAAGGCACCCTAACAATTAGACTTACATCCACAAATGATGGCCACCCAAGCAGCAAAATAAATCATATGCAAACAAATTAACCCAGCCTGCCACTAAATCAAAGCAGCAAATTAACCCCTTTAACTGCTCCTCAAGAGCCCTTAAACTTTCACCAAAACTCAGTCAAAAACAGTGGTTTTGTCAGCACACAGAAATGGTCCTCCAATTTGGGCTACTGAGGATCAAGCTGTTAGATATAAATTGCTAGATCATTCTCTTTGTTAATATAGTCCCTGGATATTTTTTTTTCCTACTCAGCTTTTGCATCAAAGATTCCTCTCTCTCTCTTTTTTTTTTAATCTCAGTGCCTCCATTCCTTTCAATTCTCTATGTTCTTCATGGGGGGGGGGGGAGGAAGAGGTCTAAAAGCATTGTACAACTATTTGTCACATGTCCTAAACAAACCAAGGACTGCTGGAAAGAAAATCAAAGACTGAGGAAAAGAAAGAACACAGGAGAGAAAAATAATGTTGGTTATTCAGACAAGACTATAAACCAAGGCTATGACCACTGCGCTATTGAAAGAAAACGGTGTCCATTCTGCTTTGCCACCTAAAAGTTCACAAGAAAAGAACCACCTCCCATCATCCATAAACTGTGACAAGTCTTTAAAAAAAATTAAGGACCAGGCCCTGCAAGATTCAAGATGTCTCCGGTAAGGTGCCAAGAGCCCTTTGCTACCCCAGTGCTCAATGGGAACAGAGATTGCTCCGCATTTTGTCTCAGGAAGCCCAGCACTTTCAAGCTCAATTGACATGTCTGAGTTTTTGGCTGGAAGTAGCCTCTTCCAAGGGGTGACATTTATGTTAACAGGAGTATGGAAATCTAATGCTGGAGAATCTAAATCCATTTTCCCCTCTTGCTTGAATACTGGGCTTAACCCTCATAAGTAGAACTTGAACATTTAAATTAAATGTTTAATTTTAAAAGATTAAACATTAAGGTCCATTCATTCGCTAAAATATAGAAATAGATTCTGATTCTGAAAACGTGTCTGTGCTGGAGCAAAATGAGGAGTTGCTCTAATTTCCATCACTGCAATAAATATGCCACATTAGTGATGTAACTTATTGGACCCTATACCAGTGGAGGGTAGATGTTGCAGGGCAGAGCTCCATGTGCCTCTTCTCCGTCTCTCTTCTCCCTTACACATCCCCTACACTGCAAGTGGGGTTGGGGCAGGAGCTGCCTCTGACAGCTTTACACCAGAGAGGTGTTCTTCAGCACCAGAGAAATTCCCTGCTGGCCACGAGCAGCCAGAATCCAATCATTTTGCACTGCCTGCATAGAGGAAACAGTGAGGATCTTAGCTCAGGGCCTGGCCTTTTATCTTCACAAGGTTCCATAACATATTCAGAGCATGAATGTCAGTCATCCTGGTGAACTTTTAGACTTCTAAGTTGAGCAAATGAGGTTGTCTTTTCCTAAAAGGTCTCTTGATAATTTTCACAAGGGTAAGAACTTTAGCCCCAGTCTCCTGGCAAATTCCTTTTTAAGAAATGATAGTCTGCAGATTTAAATTTCGTTTTTAGTTTCAACTAGTTAAATCATTCCTCCCGTCTGTTCCTAAAATCACTGATGCATAGTTTTGCTGAGGCAGAATGGCCACCATGTATCTACCTTCAAGGTGGCTCTATAGCAGGGGTCTCAAACTCAAATGACCATGAGGGCCGCATGAGGACTAGTGCACTGGCCCGAGGGCCGCATCATTGACACACACACACACACCCTCGCTGCCCCGGCTCTGCCCCCACTCCACCCCTTCCATGAGGACTAGTGCACTGGCCCGAGGGCCGCACCACTGACACACATCCTGCCCTCGCTGCCCCGGCTCCGCCCCCCACTCCACCCCTTCCAAGAGGTCCCACCCCTGCCCCACCTCCTCCTCTGAGCACGCAGCTCCCCATTCCCTCCTGGAAAGCGCTAGGCACCACCAACAGCTGTTTGGCAAACAAAGCAAGAGCAATATAGGAAGTCCAGAGCTAGAAACACGCGCGGCCCAGCCAGGCAGCAGAGAAGCCTCCACTTCTGGCCCCTCCGTCCTGCAAACTGCTATGGAGGGACCGGGGGGGAGGAGGGGCACCAGGAAGCTTGGCGGGCCGCAGGGAAGGGCTTTGCGGGCCGCATGTGGCCCCCGGGCCGCATGTTTGAGACCCCTGCTCTATAGTGCTTTGGGAATTTTTGTAATAAAAATACTCTGTATTTTTCTAATTGCCTTTTGCTCTTTATGTTTGCATTAACTGTGACAAAAACATTCTCCCAAAGCAGACTATTCCTTTTGGCCTCTGTTTCAGAGTACAGCTCTCTTGAAATAACCAAAAGGATGACGTTTTCAGCTCAGTTCATGGCATTCTGAAAACTTAACTCAGACACCTCATTTGTCAGGACTGGACACTATGCAGGGAGAAATCAAGACCGATCACAGCCAACAGAAGCTAGTTATCCTGATGAAAGATCTCAGGGAATAGCAGCTGTAGTAAACCGCAACCCTTAACATCTTCTTTGCACTATTCAGAAAATAAGGACACATTCTTCACGGATTCTTCTTTGATCTGAAAGCGGCATACCCAGATGATATTTTTTAAAACATTTCTTAGTAATGGCTTCTTTGATTTGTGGAGACAGTATTGTGACTAACTGTAAGCAGAACTCTGCATTCAAGCAAAGGTCACAATTTGATTTTAGAAATTAGACTTCAGAAGTTCTCTGCGCATTTGCACCTGAACCTATAATCTTTGCCATACCACATTACTTGCATAAGAATTCACCCAGGTTTGTGATTTCAAGGAGAATAGAATCAGCACACTGTGAGAAGAGTGAGAATGGGGATATTATGAGGAATTAAATATATCTTGAAGGCTCGCCGAGAAACAAAAACTGAGTTAGCTGGGCTGTTTTTCAGATGATGAGCAAACAGAACAGTGTTAAAAGGTGATGTGGCTACCCACAGGACATTCTGCTGACAAAAGAGCAAAGTTCAGAGGGGCCTGCATGGCTCAGGGGACTAGGAGTGGGTTACAGAGCCTTTCACCTTTGGATCACTTCTTGGAATCTGGCTCAGGGCATTTCTCATAGGAAGTTACAATCAGCTAGCTGTCCTATGCGAAATGGAGGGGTGGCCTTAGGCAAGTGTTTGTAGTGGACGGGAGCCTGTCACAGAAACCACCATTACAAGTGGCATTAACTGGCATGTTGGAGGGGGAAGGAAATCCTGTAGTTTACACAAGGCCATGGAGCAGTCCTTAGGAAGCAGCTCTAAATTAAAAACACCCGGTGCTCCACGGGCCCTGGGAACACCCTAGAATCCCTGGACAGCAAAGGTGCTTAAATTCCTCTCACTCCCCTTCCTTGTAGGGGCTGTATTTCTGTGTTGCACCTCCTAGAGATGCAGCAAGAATTCCAGCACCATTATTAATCATTATCATAACAACTAGAAAAAAAGACTGGCATTAGAATTTTCATCTTCAGTCAAAGGGGATTCTCTTTGTAAAAGGAGGGTGTCACATAGAGGTGCTAGTAAAAGACTTGACTTCATTTGCTAGCCTCAGGGGGCAGGGATACGACACAAAGCTATATCCAACAGCAGGTGTCAGAATCCACTGATTCTAATTGACTTGTTTCTAATACAACACTGAACCCCTTTCCAGTATTTGTTATTTGGTTAAGTTCCAACACAATAGCTTTTAGCTACAGTTGTATATATCTGAATAGTGTTACCAAAGGGCAGATACCATCATCTCTCCCAACAAAGATTTGATGTAACTGAATTCAACTTACTTTTGAAGTTCTCTCTTTGACACTCCTAAAAAGACAACTTTTGTGAAAGAGTCCTGTGGCACCTTAAAGACTAACTAAAGTATTGAAGCATAAGCTTTCGTGGGCTAATACCCATTTTCATATTAGCCCACAAAAGCTTATGCTTCAATACTTTAGTTAGTCTTTAAGGTGCCGCAGGACTCTTTGCCACTTCTGCAATTCCAGACTAACGCAGCTACCACTCTGATTCTTGTCTTTTTAGGGTTGCTCTTAGAGGTCAGGTTCAAGAATAGCAGCTGTGTTATTCTTTACCTGTAAAGAAAGTGAGGAATACTTGTAGCACCTTAGAGACCAACTAGTTTATTTCAGCATAAGCTTTCGTGAGCTATAGCTCACTTAGTCGGATGCATAGAATGGAACAGAAGTAAACTGCATTTATACACACAGAAAGAAAAAGAAAAGAAAAAAAAGTATACATTAGCATACCAATTCTTTCCATTCTATGCATCCGACTAAGTGAGCAATAGCTCATGAAAGCTTATGCTGAAATAAACTAGTTAGTCTCTAAGGTGCTACAAGTATTCCTCGCTTTCTTAGAGGTCAGGTATCTTTATTGGAATGTAAAACATCCTGCAATGTCCATCATCAGGGAAGGGCGATTAGTGGAGGGAATTATGTTGGGTTTCAACATTTTAGTGATCAGAAGCATAAAACAAGCACATTTCAGATCAGATCAGGTAGCATCCGAGGCATTAAAAGGCTCATTAGTTTAGTATGTTTATTAGGATTCACATTATTGGAAAATATCTGTTCCTATATATAGAATTTTTAAGATATTCATCAAATGCACAATCAGTATCAAGTTCAGTGTCCCAGGGCATTAATTATTCATCAGCGGAGAAGGGTTTTCCAATCAAAACCCATTGTCCAGCTCTTCTCAGTAATGAGCAGAAGGTGCTGCTTTTCCTTTCAGCCCATCCCCACTTCCTCTCAACCACTGGCAGAGCTGCCTGTATCTATAGTGTGGAGAGTGCTTTGTCACTTTGAAGGGGATGACATCTGGGAAAACCTGAAAAGGGGTGGGGAGGGGAATATTTAACTACAACAGCTGCATCCCATTCAGCTGGCTTGTCAAAGTACATCCTGATTGGAATAAATTACATGAAGCCTTCTGAACACTGGAGGGGAAACAAGGTGTTTATAGCACACCACCTTGTTGGATCAGATCCAAACCGTGACACATGTCATGCAAAGTTGCCCCGGTGGAGCTAAACATTGATTCCTGTCCAAAAATGGAATGCAGTGCATTAGCATTAAAATTTGGATCATCATATCGAATGACAGCATCACCACAGGAAGGTCACAATTCTCCAATCTGTTACACCAATTTTATGCCAGTGTAACTCCAGATTTTTAGAGTTTCAACTGGTAAAGGTGGTGTAACAAAGTGGAGGATTGTGCCCTAAAACTAAAATAACTACATTACTGGAAAGCAAAATTTGTAATGTACAAGGCAGTTCTACTCTGAAAAGAGATTTCCCACCCCCAACCACCAATATGACATCATAGGGCTGCTGTTTATAGCCACTCAGTGATGCCAGATCAAATTTGCTCAGATTACAAGTAAATTAAAAGAAAAACCTAATCACTAGCTCTGCAATCTAAGGGCAGGAACTGAATTTCAAGCTTTGTTGGAGTTATTTTGCACATATCACTACCATTAACAATACTGCATATTGAACTTGGTTATCAATTACGATGGTGTGTGAGCCACTATAGAACCCAATTCTCTCTGTCAAGAGTAAACTTTTAATCATCAAAATCAACAAATATAACTATACGGGGAGCTGATCTGTTGCTTAAGAGGGTGTCATTTCCATGTGGTCCCTTTTCTGACTACAGAAGCACATTTCTACACAGCACCCTTTCATTTAATGAAATTTGACTGAAAGTCAGAAATTGAATGTCCACAGATTTCTCTTGGCCCTTGTGAGGGAATTAAGGAGAGATCAACGAACTTGTGACCTTAGCCAGGAGTTGAACTTGTGTATCAAGTGAGCAATGAAACTCGGTGACTCAAGTAGTCCTACAGCACTGAGAGTTTTAAAGGAAGGGGTCTTTAATCTTTACTGATGCGTGGTATTACCCATGTAATGAAATAGTCTCTCCTCTGATTGAAATCGCCTCCTGCAATGGAGAGCATTCTCCATTCAAAGCCTTTCCTCTTACTCCCAGGAAGATCACAAAACAGACATGACAGATGTTAATCACATCACTTACTTCACTGGAAGGCACTCAGCTATTACTGTGATGAGGGTGGTATAAGCACCTGTACAGAATAGATTAGAAAAATGATACTTCACGGTGCCTTCAAGTAGTCAAGTCTACTCAATACACCTAACATGTGCTTTGTAATTTCTTATTCCTATCTTCTCTGATACAGAACCATCATACCATGGATGTTTGTGTTTGCCCTTTAAATCCATAAGCCATTTTTACTTTGTATGCTTGAATCCAAACCAGTATAAAATGATTTGTTACGAGTAAAACAATGATGGGTATTTTTGTGCTTACTCAAAAGTCCAGAAGGCCGCTAACTAGGCAACAGTTTGTCACTAGTCCTTTCAGCCTGAAGCTCAATTACTGTAAAGGGGCGAGCATTCTCAGCATTTCACCATGTCAAATAGAAGATTAATTGCAATTATCCAGCTGTCTCTTCCCTGCTCACTCAGACCAGGATAATATTCAGGCTCGCCCCCTGTCCTCTTCTACACCCAGGGTGTCATCAAAAGTTCAAATGCCCACCCTGTCTTCCCACCCACCCCCAACCAACTCTTTTGCTTCTGCTCCATCAAAGGGTTGCTTGCTTCATTTACAGAGAGGCAGCTGAACAAATGTACTGAGCTGTTTGCATTTAAGCAGAAAATGACACTGATTGTCACTAAATATAATGAGTGCCGTATGTACATTTCATTGGAAACGCAAGCTCAAATTAGCCTGTCAGAATTTCACTGTACCCTGATGCCAGCTTGTCAAATGACACAATTAGCTCCAAAGAATAAAGAAAAGGCTTGTCAAAGGCATCAAGGCTTTCCCCTTGCTCAAGTCCCATCCCTTTGCTCACTACCTTTATTAAATCCAAATGCATTTCATACTTGCAGTTTGATAAATGCTGTCTGTCTCCCCTGCATTCCCTTCTGCTCACCTCCCCACCCCCCGCCCCATCATACTTTAAAAAACCATCAACTCTGTGAAGAGGGAACAATAACTTCCTTGAAGGCCTCAAAGTTTGGTTTTCTAAAGGTGAAGGGGATGTTTAGTGGTAGATACAATCTTGTCAAAGACTGAACCCTAGTGCCGGACAAGGGGGGAAAACACAACAACAAAAATACCAGATTTAGAACCAAACTGGAAAGCAGAGTTGAAGTACAATAAATGATGATAACTGTTTTATTCATGAGTATCTCCTCCCCCCAAAGCACACATGAAAGAAAAAAATATGGTGTCACAGCTTCAGAATTCTCAGACAATAAGGAATCGAGCTCAGAATTGGTATCTGCTGCCTCAAAGGGATAGCAGCATCCAGCAGAGAAAGCAAACTCGCTAAACCCAATCACATTGGAAACTAGCTCAGAGTTCGGTGACCCTGGAGTTGCAGCTAGATCTGCAAAGAAGGTAGCAAGTCTAGATGCCTTCCCAGCAGCAGCACCTTCTTCCTCTCCCAAGGAATCTTTTCAGCTCCTCCCCTGTACTCTCCACACTCAGAAGTCCCCACACAAATCACCATATTTTCAGTGGCCCTGGCTTAATGTGCTTCCCAATACTGTTGCTTGCTCAAATGAAAATGTGGACGATATTTCAATTTCGGGAATTATTTATTCCTGTGGGCAATATTTTCATGTTTTTCCCCTCTGAGCCAGGGTATAGTTGTAGTGAATAATCAGTTGTGTCTCCTTTTCTAAGCCTAAGACTCATTACAGTACTGGTGCTTAAACCAGGATCTGGACTCTGTTCTGATAAGACATGGGCTCCATGAACACTGTTTAGGTGAGAGCCTTGTCTCAGGCAGAGTCAGTGAAAGGACACACCCAAGGAAACACAGGAAGTGCTAAGCAAAGGTTCTAGAGGCTCTGGGATCCCTTCCTGTCCTCCCAAGCAACCAGGAGAGGTGGAGTGGAGAAGAAAAGCATCTGGCATTTTCTCCCATTTGCCACTGGTGAAGAGAGGGGAAATATTGTGCCAAAGTTGCAGAAAGGGACAAGAACAGTGGCTTCAATGTCTTGACATTGAATTGTCATGTTCACATTATAGTCCTGCATCAACACAGGAGACCACTGTTTAGCCATCGCAAAATGTCATGATACAAGCACTGCGCTGTTGAACTGGCTCTCCAGCTCTCTCAGAATTTCACACAAACCTCCACCCAATTCCATTGTTAAAGTTTTACACTCTAAAAACCTGCTCAGCCAAGGTATACAGTAAGGTCTTGTCTTGACTAGCATTTAAAGCTATGCTATTGCATTGTGTTATCTAGCTCACTCTAACCAGCACTTTTTACTTTAGCACATGCTAAATTGAGCAGATTAAAGTCTAGAATCCCCTTAAAGACTTTAACTTGACCAGTTTATCATGTGTTCAAGTACAATTTGCCTTGTCTTCATTAGAGTTTAGGAAGGCGTTAATTAGATAATGTTAGATAACATGAGCTAACACACTTTTAAATCCTAGTCCCAGTGAAGCCTAACAGTCTACATTGCAGCTTTCAATGTGCTTGAAAATTGAGGTTGGGGGTTATAATTTGCCTTAGCCCAGGTACCATCAACCCCCTCCACAACTTTTTCTGGAAACACCCATGTTCATAGGGCTAGGGTCTAAAGAAAGATAGTCCCACCCCTTGGATCTGCTATAGCAGTAGCCTTTTACAAGCGTATCATCCAGGGGTGGCTAAACAAAAACTTCAGCAGAGTAAGAAACGAACATAACTACTGCTCTAACACTTAAATATTAATTAGACAGGAATGGAACATGGAAACATTTAAAATAAATGCTCTTGGTGGAATTATTAAATGTTAACTTTTATGCATACTAAATCATTTTGTAGCCTGTTAAAATAGGTTTGCTGTGGCCTAGGAAATGCATAATTAATATATTTGTTTCTAGCCATTGATGTTTAATAATTAAATAGTTTGATTAACATTTAGATGCTAAAAGAACAAAAGTCATTCCAAAAAGCCTAACATTTCATGAAGAACATTACCGAGAAGTTATTTTTAATCATTTATTTTAAAATAGCAAGCACCGGTCTCTTTAGGCCTTTCTGAAGTCCAGTGGGGATGGGATAGAGGGTTTTTGGGGTCAACTCCTGAATTCCAAAATATTTCCTTTTTGAATGGACATGCTAACTACATGGAATAGCTGAATCAACATAGAAAAACTCCCTTACAGAGTAGCTAGATAAATCTGATTGGAGATTTTTGGCATGACAATTATATTTAGCATCAAGCAAGAATAAGATTTAATAATAATAATAATAATTTAGGACTATTCACTGTAGATCTCAGAACAGTTTGAAAAGTGAGTATGCATAATTATTCTTGTTTTATAAAGAGAAACTGAGGTTTAGAGATAGGTTAAGTGACTTTCTCAAGGGCACACACCTGGTTAGTGGCAGAGATGGGAAGAGAACCCAGGTTCCTGGTTTGTTATTTTTATGAAAAGTATGAGGGGGTTCCGGAACCTTTGGAGATGAAGGGTGAAAAAAAATCTATTCTTCCTTTCTAAGGTAAATACCAAAAGTGTAGATAAAATGAGGAATACTTGTGGCACCTTAGAGACTAGCCAGTTTGTTTCAGCATAAACTTTTGTGGGCTATAGCCCACTTCATTGGATGCATAGAATGGAACAGAAGTAAGATGTATTTATATACACAGAAAGCAAAAAATGTTGTACATTACCATACCAATTCTAAGAGGCTGTCTAATTTGGATGGGCCATTATCAGCAGGAGAAAAAAAAACCTTTTTAGTGGATCTGTGTCTGACAGGTGATAAGAACATTTGCAGGGAACTTAACTAGGGAAATACACTCAATTAGTGTAATGACAAAAGTGTAGGTGACTACTGCTACTCTTTGCATCACCAGCCAAAACACTCCCATCTCTCCTTTCATTCCCTGAACTATCTTGCATTGATTTAGGTTTTCCTTCTAGTCTGTTTAAATGGAAATATTAACTGCATGTTTATGTAGCTATCACCTTTTTCTGTTTATGGAAATGTACTAAACAAAACAAAGACCCTGTCCCATGGAACTTGCAGTAAGACAAACAAATAGGAACAGGACACATACTAGACAAAAATCAGAGAGGTAGCCGTGTTTGTTACCTCTGCTATTCCAGACTAAGTCCTGTGGCACCTTAAAGACTAACTATAAAGTTTTGAAGCATAAGCTTTCGTGGGCTAATACCCACTTCGTCGGATGCAAAGTGGAATGTCAGTGGTAAACACAGAGTGGAACAGATGGATTATCAGAAAGAATTTAAAACAGGAAAGGGAGAGCACTTGAGGAAGAAAACTGAGTAGCTCTTTCTTGCACAAGGCATGGTATGAAAGAAGGTACCAAAGAGATGACTCAGCACCTGTTGAAGTCAAGCTCCTATTGACTTCAATGGTGTAAGTTTAAGTAGGGAGGGAATGGAAAGAAGAAACAAAGGAATGACATGTGGATCTTAGTTCAAGAAGATATTTTTCCATTTGATTATTTTACAAAGTACGAGGGCATGGCCATTTCATGAAACCCCAGGAAAAAAACCAATCTGAGCTCCAACAAGTGCAGTGACATGGTTATTTATGCAGGTACGCTGCTGCTTTATAATAAGTGTTTTTCATCAGAAGCAGCAGCTAAGCTGATAACTGATTAATGCAATTAGTGGTGAGTCATTTCCTCAAAGTCTGGTAAATAAGCATAAAGTATGTGTTCCTGGGCAACATTCCTTCTGAGAACATAATTACTCTGTACAGAAGAAGCCTGGAATTGTGTGTATATGAAATTTTCATTAACATTACATTGTTCTCAAAAGCTCACAGAAAAAATTCTGCAGCCTCAGGGAATATGTCAGAGGGGATTTGAAACTACAACAAGTTTTGCCTATTGCAGTGTTCAAACAAATGGTATTTTGTAACCTATGAACAGAATAAATATGAAGTTGCTAACAAAAAAGTTCATCTCTAGTTCAGCAAAGCCTCTTAAGCATGTGAGTAATCGCACATGCTTAGTGGATGCAGCATTAGAGAATGAAGTGTCTTTCCTCTTAATAGATAACTGTGGTTAAAAAGAATTGACAAACAATTTTACTTCAGTTCCTAAACTATTCCCCTATGATCCTGATATATTCTACGCCTATCCACTGCTTGGCAATCATCTCACTAGAGAGGACAGTTCTGACACACTGCTGTTCAACTTTCTTCAGAAATTTCAGCTGTCATGTTTCAATCAACCAAAACTTCAGCTTGTTTTAATTGCAGTCTGGAACCTAACATTTTCTCCTCGGTTAAGATTTGGGCTGTACTGCCATCTAATGGATGTTTTGAAATAAATTTGGAAAGTGAAGCTAGCAGGAGGTGTTGTAACATTAAAAGAGGATGAAATGGATTTGATATGCTTTGTTATACATGCTGTACCACAGACTAACCTCTGAAATAGGTATTGCTGTATCATAATAATTAGTGAAGTAAAAAGTGCAACATTACTTAGATAAAAATGAACAGGATGTCAACCAATTAATATTCAATATCCATTTAGGATAATCTAATACAATAATTTTCCACAAAATTGTATTTAATACACTAATTTCTCAGAAATCTGTGAACATATATCCAGTTTCATCTGTAGTACAGTTTACAAAAAATATTTGACCACTGAAGATTATGTAATCTTCCCATCACAAGTACTAAAGGCATCTCCCACAACAGATAGTCAGAAAACAATTCATTATGCTATAGTATATTCAAATTTTGGCAAAGTGTAGCAGAGTCAAAATAAATAGACAAAAATCCAAGGTTTCATTATGTAGCACTTTTCACAAATGAAACTTCCCAAATATGCTACATAGAAAAAGTTTTTAAAAAACTGGAAAGGATTTCAAGAAAATTTTCTGGAATATGCAATTTTGGGGCAAAATTCCTCTGACATCAGAGGAAATACTGCATATGGATCAAACACTGAAACACAGGAGATATTTGTAGTGCAGATAGCAGAGGAGAATTTTCCCCTCAATTTCTGTGTAGACTCCTAACAGAAGGTAGGGAGATGGCGACCTAAGCCCAAAGGTAAGTGGGGAAGTGGGATACCTGGAAGAAATGCAAGGAGGAGGGTGAAACAGGGGCTATTGACTAGTTATCTTAGGTGCCTGTACACAAATGCAAGAAACCTGGGAAAAAGCAGGAAGAATTGGAAGTCCTGGCACAGTCAAGGAACTATGATGTGACTGGAATAACAGAGACTTGGTGGTATAACTCACATGACTGGAGCACTATCATGGATGGGTATAAACTGTTCAGGAAGCACAGGCGGGGAGAAAAGGTGGAGGAGTTGCACTACATGTCAGAGAGTGGCATGAAACTGGAGAAAAGCCTGTTGAGAGTCTTTGGGTTAAGTTTAGACGCAAGAGCAACAATGGTGATGATGTGGTGGGCATCGGATACAGATTTCCAGATCAGGAGGAGGAGATAGACAAGGCTTTCTTTCGACAACTAACAGAAGTTTCCAGATCAGAGGCCCTGCTTCTCATGGGGGACTTCAGTCACCCTGACATCTGCTGAGAGAACAATACAGCAGTGCACAGACAATCCAGGAAGTTTTTGAATAGTGTTGGGGAGCAACTTCCTGGTGCAAGTCCTGGAGAAACCAAGTAGGGGCCATGCGCCTCTTGACCTGAGGCTCACAAACAGGGAATAATTGGTAGGAGAAGTAGAAGTGGTCGAGTTCAGAATCCTCACAAAAGGAAGAAAGGAAATCAGCAGCATACGGACCCTGGATTTCAGAGAAGCAGACTGACTTCCTCAGGAAATTGACTGGCAGGATCCCCTGGGAGGCTAATCTGAGGGGGAAAGGAGTATTTTAAAGAAGTCTTATTGAGGGCGCAGGAACAAACCATCCCACTATGCAGAAATGGCAGCAAATATACAGGTGACCAGTTTGGCTTAACAGAGAAATCTTCAGTGAGCTTAAACACAAAAAAGAAGCTTACAAGTAGAAACTTGGACAGATGGCTAGGGAGGAGTATAAAAATATTGCTCGAGCATGGAGGGGTATAACCTGGGCCCACCACTACAGAAAGGATGTGGACAAGTTGGAGAGAGTCCAATGAAGGGCAACAAAAATGATAAGTCATATGCTCCAGCCCCCTATTGAGGAGAGGCTGAGGGTAGAGGGCTTGGTTAGTCTGAAGAAGAGAAGGAGTGAGGGGAATTTGATAGAAGCCTTCAACTACCTGAAGGGGGTTTCCAAAGAAGATGGAGCTAGGCTAGAAGGGTGGTGATGCATTGGAATGGGTTATCTAGAGAGGCAGTGGAATCTCCACCCTTGGAGGTTTTTAAGGTCCAGCTTGACAAAATCATGGCTAGGATGATTTAGTTGGGGCTGGTTCTACTTTGTGCAAGGGGGTTGGATTAGTGACCCTTCCTTCCCCCGAGGTCTCTTCCAATTCCATAATTCCATGGTTAAAAAAATTGGAAAAATATTTTAGGTAACATGGGAAACAACTGAAAATGCTGACACAGAGGATTATACCATAAACCAGAATCTGACAGACACCCTTATTCATCTTGGATAAATTGTTATTCTCCAGGTAGCCACAATGAAATCAATGAGAGAAGTAAAAGAAAGAAAATAAATTCACAAATAAAATTCTAGGATTGTGTGTGTGTGTGTGTGTGTGTGTGTGTTTACTTTTGAAGAATAAACACCTATCACTCAGTACAGCAGCTAGTGAACTGCCCTTACAAAAGGGACATCTAACTATAATTTTAAAATTAAAGATTGATTCTCAGAAATTCAGAGCTCAGCTTTGAAAAACTGAAGTGTTTCACACTTTCAGAGGGTTGCACCATTTGATGATTGTACCTACACTTCCAGGTACAGTTAAGTTATTAGTAGGAGAGTCAGTCTACAAATGAGATCATGGGACTGTTTTTGCTAATGCCCAAGGTAAGCTTTAGAACATGCCCTATGTGAAATAGAGGCTTTCAGAAGTCTCAGCAGACTCAGACTGCTTTGCGTGCCGATACCATTAATACAAACACTGAACCTTCGCTGCAGTGTTTGCAGTGAACCTGATTCCCGAGTTCCTGAGTAAACATTCCAATCGGAGGTTTCTCTTCCAGTGCTTGGCCTTGGCACAGAACTGCCTTGGACTTCAATACATAAAGCAGCTGCTGGACCTTATTCAGCCTCTGAACATCCATTCTTTTTCAGAGTCAAAGGAAAGAAAGAAAACTGATTATAGGAAAGGGGAAAGAGGTGTCATTATTATAACTACTGTCGAGAGAGAACAAAGATTACAGGGAATTTTCTTTTCTCCAAAGCTTATAACGAGGGCGGTATGAAATTCAAATCCTTTGGGAATTCAAATCACTGTATTTCTTCACAAGACCTCGAACTGCTGGACTTCTGCTCTGAGCTTCAGATTTGAATGAACACCTAACACTCCATTCAGCAACTTAGATGAGGGACGGTACAAGCAGCACTTACCTCATTGAGAGAGGTGTTTCAAGATCCAGATCTGAACCCCCCCAAACCGAGCGCAGATCTAGTTCAGATTCCAAAACCATAAATTGGTGCAGCATCACTCTAAACCAGTCTCATGTTCACTCAAAAAGGCTTGTGAACTTTAACAGGGACATTTCTAGGAACCTGAGATGAGTCTTCTGTTTGTAATAAAACCCTACAAGAGTCAAGTCTCACATGGATTCAGGGTTCCACTGTGAACAGTTTGCAAAGCTCTCATTATGTATGATACGTGATTTCTACTAATACTGATGGCAAATCTAGATCAAGACAAAAACATGAAAACTTCACACACCCTTCCTCTCAGGATCACTCTTCTTCCCCCCCCCCCCCCCCCATCCCCATCCCTTCCCTCCTGTAGGACTCCTTGACCTCTCCCTGTTGCCTCAAAGATTTTTAGACCCAGATTCTCAAAGGTATTTAGATCCTCAAAGTACCTTTGAGGATCTGGGCTCTAGTTTCTTAATGACTCCTTGCTATACTGGACCCCTCACACCCAGCTCTCTTGTACCCTTCCTTAACCATAAAGCAGAGCTACATTGTCTCTTTAATTGAACAAGGACTAGTTAATGTATAAAATTAAAACACAGTAACCTGTGAACGGCCTAAGACATTGTAACTAAACATGCTGGGAGAAGGATACCCCCTCTTAATACAACAGGTGGCAAGATCTAAGGTATACTGCTTTGAATACTTGCATCCAAAACTCCAAGTATCAAACACGTTTTCCTTCTATTCTGACATTAGTTGACAATTTCCTTCAAACCAATAAGTCCAAAAAATTGCACACCAAGAAACCAAAAATCAAACTTTTTCTAAAAAAACCCAAAAGCTAACAAACAGAAAAGAAAGCATGATTTGACTAAGAGTTCAACCCTCAAAGGGATTTCATTTGAAACATGAAAAGCAAACTTATGTTTGTAGTATTCTTTGGATAAAATAAAACTCTCTAACCCAGCACAGTAAACTGGCTAATTATATTCAGAGCAGGTGCTTTAACCAGATGTTACATATAAACTCATCAGCATAATGCATGGTTACTGTGATAATCATGTAGATATCAGATTCTGAAAGAACCAATATCTGTGAGCAAAATAGGTGCAGTGGGTGTCATTACAATTCTGACATTTACTATTTGTAGTAAGCATACTTATGTTATTTGTGGAATTTCATTCCAAGTACATGGGGATTCTGCAGACCATGTTGTAATGGTAAATACTGTGGTACAGTCAGCTCCAATGGCTTGAGTTTCTTTTACCCTAGGGTCCACTTTTACCACTCTGGCAGCATAAAGGGGTCTTCAAGTGACTCTAAACCACACTTCGAGTGAGTGTAAGGACTCTCTACGCTGCAACTGTGGTGTCAAGAGCCCTTCTTTAAACACAAATCAGGCCTCGAGTTTTTAAAAGACATCCTCTGCAGTAATACAACTTAAAATATAGACTCACCTCAGCAGTCACAGCCTCAAAAGTCTGAGGCCTCAAATAGCCTCAAATAGTCTGAGGACAACTCAGCGAAGGAAAAGGGTGACCAGTCCACACAAGGTACTGTGGCATACACAATAATGGCTGGGTGGAAAGGGTCAAGTTTAGAATTAGTTTCCAGTTAAATTTCTCCTCTGACACAGGAATAGTTTTGCATGGTTTCATTTTCTGTATTTTCCTCATACTAGATTAAAAAATCAAAGACACCTTAACATACCTTTGTACAATCACTATTTTAATCTAATTCTAAAGGAAAGCTGTTGCTTGCCATGAGGCCCCAACTCTGTTAAAGTGCTATTTAAAAACCAAGAAGAAAATATTAGTACCGGTAATTGAGTAAAGATAACCAGATTTCATAGGTGGTGCAAACATGTCCCGACTCCAGTGCTGCTAAACGTTTACTATAGCAAACAAAGAAGGGATTGAAACCCCATGATTTTTTAAGTATTTACGGAGGACACCATAGTACCTAAAGCATGTTGGAAAAAAGCAGGTGTCTGTGCACTATGAAACAACAGATCTTACGTGTTATGCCGGTTGGGGTGCTGAAACTAAGAGTGCTGCAGCAGCACCCCTTGGCTTGAAGTGTTCCCCTCATATACAGAGTTCCCAGATTTGTTCAATGGCTTTCAGCACCCTCGCTATAAAAACTGTTCCAACACCACTGATGCTGGTTCATTTCTTTTGGCAGATCTGCACGGGCATATGTTTCTGAGTGGAACTTCCATTTCTAGCCTTCTCATAGGGACAAAGTCTGATCCTGTGACTCTTTCTCATGAATAATTCTTATAAACTCAGTGGCACTACTCGCGTGTGCAAAGACTATTGTGTGAATAAGGGTTACAGTATCAGCCCTGGCACACAGTGTTTATATTTTTGATTAGACATCAGTTGTACATATTCATTTATTTAAATGGCATTGCCCCAGTTGTCCAATCCAAAATGTGCCTCCATAGCCATATGTTTATTAATAAACATAACAGAGCAAAGTAATAACTTTGCATGTGAAATAACATATCGATTATTCCCCTTTGTGGCATTGTGCATGCATGGATCTGAGAGAACTGAACTTCTTTTGATCATTAAACTAAATGTTACCATCCTGGAACAGCCTGAGCTTTCTGTTCAATTCAAGTTTTCTGATGCTACAAAAACCGTTGCTAGAACTGAAAAATTATCCTATTGTAATTTCCATCAAATCCTTTAAAGTCTTCTTGCCCAATCTGGATTCTTTACATGCTCTTCAAATATATTGAGGCAGGCTTACCACTGTCTTAAGTGGAGTTACATCCTTTTCCCTCGCCAGTGAACTGGTTTACTCAAGAAGCAAATAAATTTCCTCTCTCTTCACTTTGGGCCTTCTGCACAAACTGGAATGCATTACTTTGAAGTTTTTGTGCTCTGCTCTCCAAGTAATCACTTTTTTGCCCCCTTTATTGACCTCTTCTTCTCTCTCTCTATTGATTGTAACCATATGGACATGATTTATAGTGGATGCATATGAAAACTGGATTTTGGGACCTCTGGAATAAAGCAAACTATTATCAGGCTATGCTGCCTGAAATTGAGTCAATTTTAAATCATTACTGCTACTTAAATTAGTCTTTCCTTTCATTTTAGGCTTTATATTGGCTGAAAATTATCCTCCTCCTCAGGCTTTTGAACATTAACTTCTCTGACTTGTATTTTCTATGTTAAAAACTCTCATCGAGACTAAAGATGAGCATGAAGAAGAATTGAAAATGTTTTAATTGTATTCTGCTCCTAGGTTAATATCAAGGATCGCTAAGGGCAGGTTTACTAGGAGAGAAGAAATACAGTTGTCAGGGACTTTTTGCATGACCCCCTTAGACAAGCAATCCATTACACAGTAAGTGAAATGTTAGGCAGTAATTATTCTGCCTGTGGTGCTTTTTTTTGTTTTTGTTTTTTTGGATCATAATACCTTTAAAATAGCAACTTAGTGAACATTATACAGAATTACTACTCAGGACACTAGACAATTCCACTACATGCTACTGAGCTGAATGACATAGAAAGATTTATGCTGTTCCCCCACAGGGCACTGAAGGGTGTACCCCTACAATTCAGACAATTTCAGCTTATGTTACTGTGGTAAATTTGGAGGGAACACTGTGATATTAATTTTAAGGCCATTTTAAAAAATGTAAATGGAAACCACTGTGTGTGCACACACACTCTCTAGAACTGGTCAGGAAATGGCCTTTTTGCCATAGAAAATTTTGACTTTTTTATAAATATTTAAAACCAAAATATTTCAATTCAGATATGCAGCTGTAGGGCTTCAGGGAGAGGGGAAGGTAAAGGGTTGAAATTAAAGTGCCCCATGTTCCCAATCTCCTCTATAGGTTGGGCTCCCTGGTCAGGCTACACTTCTATGATGAAAGGTTGCATCCTGGGAGACCCTGGCCATGGTGTACAGCAATCCAGGTAAAATTTAACAAAAAAATCTTATTGAAATTTTACGTTGCACAGGTATAGGGGTGGCTTTAGAAAAGTGCTTGTGACTGGAGACGAAGGCATTGAAATGGTATGTATGAGAAGATACGGATAGTCCCTTCAAAATACTATATGCTTTTCAATGCAAGAAGGAACATTTAAAGCTTAAAAAAAAAAGCAAATAAAACATGGTAACTGGGCATCTGAAGAATTCTACCCAGTCGTGACAGAACAATCCTCTGTACTATTAGTATTATGTTTTATACAGAAGCTTAAATTTACTTTAAAAGCTTGTTTAAATGACTTCATTGCATAGAAAGGAAAGCATAGTTTTGCCACATCATGCTAAGCATTTATTACAAACTGTTTAGTTTAACTGGTCCGCCAATGTCCTCTCAGAAATTGCAAGCTGCACAGCAGGCTAAAGTAGGCATATGGGAGTGAACTCACAGCCACTTAGGTCTTGTAGCAGCCTAGACAGGCTAGAGAGGCAGCTGGCACTATCTCACAATGGCCTATGGCTGGTCAGCAGCTTAGCAGACTACAATGACATTCACAGAGGCTTGAGGCAATGCAGCAGCCCAGAAAGCTAAAGGTAAGAAGCCCTGAAGTCTAAATTGAGTGAAGCAAGTACCTCCCAGAAACCTTTATAAAGGGTGTTTACCCCTCCCATCCCCCTTGAAATTCAACCAGTCCAAAAAGCAGGGTGTTCTCTAACAGTCAGGAAGTTTTTCCTCCAAGAAAAAGCTGCTACAGGACAAATAAGCTTTTAAAAAATGGCAGTAGGAGATGTGGGAACAGAGCCAGGAGGTGCCTTCATTACAAATCGCAAACCAAAGCTGAAACTCAACCCAGGTTAGTCAAGAGTTTTGTGGACACTTGTGAGCAAACCAGGATCCAGCTTCAAGCAAAACTGGGCCAATTTATGGTGGTGTAAACACACACAAATCCTAACCAAAAAGAAAAGGTTCATATGGATAAAAGATAAACTTAGAGAAAAGATTTCCTGTGGGAAGTCTACTACCTCTCCAGAAGGTGGAAAGGATTTTGGTTTTGTTCTGCAACCACTCTCCCAATGAAAAGAGCCACTGCCACCCTCCATTCTGTTATGCAGCACATAGGCACTTGGCTTTAATAGGGTGATGTATCTTTTAAATGCCCCCCCCCCCCGACCTTTATGGCATCTTTGGCCAAATGCTGGGCAATTCCTTAGCACATATGCTCAGCCATCTCTGGCTCCCAAGGATTTCTTCCAGTCAAGAACATTTGTGGTTCCTATTTTCAATGTTAATTTGCCTTCCCCACTCCATTTTTAGCTAAGAGATGAGGAAGGAAGATACAAGAATATGCATATATATACCATGTATTTTTTTTAAAACAGAACCACATACAAGTATACATCTTCTATATAAAAACCTGTTTCCTTCTTAAAAGGAGTTACTTAATTCCCCAAATTCACATGATTGAACTCTAAGCCTCCCACAAATACCAGCTGGAACATTTTACCCTTGATTACAAACACCCATTTCTCTAATATGTAACACTTTTCCTGGGCTTACCCTACCTTTTATAGTTGTCCACAAGCTGGGCAAAATCCTTTTTAATTTCTTCCTTCCTCATAAAAAACTTCATATCTACCACTCCGCTGGGCTTTGTCCCAAGTAGAAATGTTGACTGAACTTCACATGCACTGATGGCTTGCCTCAGCCCCTCATTACAGTTGCCAGATTTCTCCTGGTGCTAGTTACCATTTGTTTGACACACCTGCCCCTGCTCTAAGGTGATCTCTTTTGTTGCAGCCCCTCCCAGTGTGTCCTTGGTCTCTGCAACTACGCTGCCAGCTGCACTACTCCAACAATAAGGAGAGGTAAAGCCACGCTGCTGCTACAATGAACATTGATTAAGCCTGCTCACCTAAGCCATGCTGGAACTGGGCGCACCCCCACCACTCAGCTGTCAGTCAGAGTAACCAACTCCACCAGGCCTCAAAGGACCTGATCCCTCCTTTCAGCCACCCCCTTATCCTCAGACCACAGGGGAGCCCTTACTCTCAGGCTAAAGAGGAAGACTTCTCACACTTGAGAGATTCATCTCTTCCCCACCCACCACAGCTCCCCTTCACAACAGTCCCTCCCCAAGGCATCAAGGGACCAAAGTCACAGGGGACTCACTTCCCACAAAGTTTCAGGAAACCCAACCTCATCTCCCCCAGAGATATCAGACACACTTTCTTCAAAATGTCTGCTTCTTTGAAGTCTCAGGGGACCAAACCTCCCATGTCCCGGGGTGAGAGGACCCCTTCCTCAGTTGATCCCCTCACCCCAAGCCACAGGGGACCCAACTTACTCCATCCCTTTAGCAGCAGGGTAAACAGTTCATCAGAAGATACATCCGCACATGATCCCCCACACAAGGTCTCATGAACCCACCTCCCCAGAGACATGAAATGTGCTCTAATCTCAACTCCTCCCTTCTTTTCCCCAGGTGAATTGCAAAGGGCCTGCCATCTTTACCCCAAGCCACAAGGTACCTACTCCCAGACTCTATTCACAGGAAATCCACTATCACCTGACACACACACCCCATATCCTCCACGAACAACATAACTCACCCACAAGCCACAGGGGATTGTCTCACTCAACCTTCCCATCCCAGACTAGAGAGAGAAACTAAATCCATACCTGACCCCAGACCTACCCCATCATACTCCCACCTTCATCAGTTGAGAAAGACCTTTTCCCTCTGCCTAAAAGCTAGTCAGCTGGAGTCAGGGGTGAAAGTAACTTAAAGGACTTACCAGTATGCCAGAGTCTTGATGCGGGGGTGGGACCTTTAAATCACCAGGCAATTTAAAGGGTCCGGGGCCCTAGCTGCCACTACTGCAGTGGAGCCTGGGGCCCTTTAAATTACCAACTGAGCTCCTGGGGTCACGGCTCTGGCCATGACCCCCAGGACTCTAGCAGCATTGTCCCCAGACCCCTGCTGTAGCAGTAGCAGGGCTCCAGCGGTGATTTAAAGGTCCCGGGGCACCACTACCGCCCCAGCCCTTTAATTTGTCACTGGAGTCCTGCCGCTGCTAGCCCAGGGCTCTGGGGATGATTTAAAGGGCCCAGGGCCAGATTAATTTTTGTGGCCCCCCCTGAGGAATGAAGTGGCCTGGGGCAAAAGCACAGTGGGGCATGGTGGTGGTGGTGGTGGTGGTGGGGGGGGGGGGGGAGAACGGATTGGTCCCCAGCTGAAGCAAGGCAGAGGCCAAGGGCAAGATGGGCACAGTGAGACATGGGGGAGGATTAGTCCCTGCTGACTGGAGCAGGGCAGGGGGTAAAAGCACAGTGGGGCAGGAGATAGGTTGGTCTTTGGAGCAATGGAGGGACTAGGGCTAAACTGCAAGTGCAGCAGGGGTGGGAAAGGTAAACAGAATCTCCCCACCTCTGCCCACATAGAGTGGGTACCTACCTTCTCCCTGGTTCTAGCACATTCTCTTCATCTCTCTGTGTACTGAGTTGAGGGTGGGGATGCAGTGAGCACAGGGAATGCAGGGTCTGGGAGGGAGTTAGGGTGCCGGAACAGGCAGGGGGTTGGGGTGCAGGGTCTGGCCAGGAGCTAGAATGAGGGAGGGTCTCAGGGTTGGGGCAGGAGGTTGGGGTGTGGAGTGCTTACCTGGGGCAGCTCCCATTCAGTGCAAAGGGTGCAGGTGGGTACGTGAGGGGGAGAGTGCAGGAGCTCCCTTTTGGTGTTCAGGGTGAGGGGGGGATGCAGCGGAGTGCAGGAGTCAGAGCATGGGTGGGCTGGGTATATGTGGGGGTGCAGGAGTCAGGACTGGGATTGTGGGGCAATTGGGTATGTGTGGGGTGCAGGAGTCAGGGCAAGGGATGTGGGGGGCTGGGTATATGTGTGGGGTGCAGGAGTCAGGGCTGGGGTTGTGGGGGGTTGCAGGAGTCAGGATTGGCGGCTGGGTGTGTCTGAGGTGGGGCAGGAGTCAGGGCAGGGGGCTGGATATGTGTGTGAGGTGCAGGAGTCAGGACAAAGGGCTGGGTGTGTGAGGGGGTGCAAGAGTCAGGGCTGGGGAGATTTGAAAAGTCAAAACAGAAGGCTGGTGGGGATGCTGGGGTCATGGGGGGGTGCTCCCAGTCCCCTACCCTGAGAAGCTCATGGCAGGGGGCTGGAAGGGGTATGCCCCGATTCCACCCCCTTCCCCAAGGCCCTGCCCCCGCCTCGTCTCTGCTTCCTCCCCCTCCTCCATGCCGGCAAACAACTGATCAGCAGCAGGTAAAGGGAGTGAGAGGGCGGAAACACAGCACCCTGTGGGAAGAAGCGGGGCGGGGGGGGGGGGGGGGAGCTTGGCTGCTGCCGAGCCTGCCCTGCAGCTGCAGGCAGAGCCCTGGGAGCTGGCAGCACCAAGCTTCAGTCCCCACAGGAGAGAGTATAGGGTGGAGAAGAGCAGCTGGGGCCTCTTCCAAGTGTGGGCCCTTTAAATAGCTGCTGGAGCCCTGTCAGGGCTCTGGTACTGAGGCTCTGGCAGCAATTTAAAGGGCCCAGGACTCTAGCTGCTGCTGGGAGCCCCAGGCCCTTTACATTGCCGCCTGGGGAAGCCGCTCTGCCCTGGTACGGTGCACCGGCTCTTGCCAGTACCCCGTATTGAGTCATACTGGTTTACTTTCACCCCTGACTGGAGTACAAACCTGCCTAAATCCCATGGATACGTATTTGGGGCTACTAACTCATGCTACTGCACTACTTGACATGCTAGCGCTCATGAGAGCTAGTGCAAGTATGTCTACTCAAACTGAGAATCCTCCCCTGAGACCCTGCCACAGATTCTAGCCTAAAGAGCTTCCAGTCTAATGACAAGCAAAAAACAAAGGGGCGGAGACAGTGGGAGGGGGATATTGTCAATAACCTACAGTTTTATATCCATGATCATTCTATTTAAATAAAAATATCGACCATTCCTTTAGCCTTTACCTTTTAAGCCGGTTGATATGTTGTAGGCATCATAGAAGAAATAGTTCTTGAGGAGGGAATTGAACAGGGAAATAGAGGTGGACTTACAGATCACTTGGGGAAGGGTATTCCAAGAATAGGAGGTGGGGTAGAAAAAGGCATGACGATGGTTGTGAGAGAAAAGTAGACAAAAAGTCAGTCAAGGTTATGTGGTTGGCAAAATAGAGGGGACTGGAAGCACTGCTGCAAGAAACAAGTGGATATGTTGGGAGAGCCAGAGATGTGAAGGTCCTTTATGCCCATGTTTAATAAACTCATAGGCAGCAGGTTGATTGGAGGGGAGGCACAGGACGTAACAGTACAAGCAGCCAGGTAGGCCTGAAGGTCACATGTAGAGTTCAGAAGTGCCTCCATCACTGCGGACCAGATTCTTTTAAATTAATTGGCATTAGGTGCCTAAATACTTTTTAAAAAATCTGGCTCTTAAACACTTAAATCCCCCTGAAAGTCTATGAGACTTACGAACTTCTGAAATTTTACCCATAACGCACATAAGGCTTAAAGGAGCTATTAACAGAATTACACCCATATTACCATATACATAAGTTCATCTATATAGTCACTCCCGTGATGATAATTCAACATCTAGTCTTTCGCTGTATGCACAAAGTGGTTTTATATGTTGTTTTTAATTTACTTTGTTAACAGTGTCCCTTAATCATATGTTTATCTTTTCCCTAACAAGACTGGTTGTTAATTACAGTATCTTACTATTATCCACTTCATGCACTCAGTTTATTGGAAAAAAATAAAAAAGATTGAGTACACCAAATGTTTTAGGTTAAATAATTTAATCACTTTGGATAATGGCTTAATTAACTAGAAAAACAACAGTGGAGAAATGTGTGCCACATTTTGATTGTCTGTCATGTGTCCAGATTTGTAATGACTTGAGATAAGTGTCCTGTTTCCCGAGAGCTAAGAACGGAGAATTACTTGTCTTCTAATTCAACTTCTCCGAAGGGGATAGTCATGCCAGATTCTCACACTTCTGTCTCAGCTCCCTGGCATGAGAAAGACTGAGCTCCCCTAGATCTAAAAGACTTTTTGTTCCTAATGGTAGTGGATAAGAATATGAGCCTTTCTGTCCACCACTGATGGTGATAACATTCCATCCTGGAACCTTAAACCTTGGAAGCTTCCATACAATTTCTGATACAAATGGGAAAACAAAGCTTCCCAAGGAAAACTAAGCCAAGCAAAAAAATAAATGAATAAACTGACAATTGTAAAACATGGACAACAAAATGCACAACCCCACCTCCAAAGGCTCCCTCCACATCGTGTGGATCCGCGAGTGAGAATCCTGCAGAATGAATCTTCAGAGGAGGAGGATCACCAGGGAAGTAATGCTCCCTTTCTGAAGATACACCCAGAATTAATTTGAACTGAGTAAGCCCTACGTGGTGGATGTCAGGCTGTATTCATTCCTTAGTGGATTCCCCTTGGGGTTGTCCAGAGACAATGTACACCATCTCAGCCAGACACCAAACTTTTCCATTCCATCTCTGAATTTCAAGTGCCTCTAATGGGCTCTCCTTTCTGGGGGTGGGGGGAGATCTGTGCACAGAGGGCCTTTCCATGATTGAGACCCTGGGGGATTACTTGGCCTTAAAGTAGGAATTCAGGGTTTGATCCTGTAGGATTAGAAGCTCTTCACTTTCCTGTGAGCAGTTTGCTGATATCATGCATAATCAAGTAACCAAAAGCTTCTCCACATCATCTCCAATGCTGCAAGCATGAAATATACAGCATATGAACCCTCAAGAGTGAAATCCTGGCCCCCAGTGAAGTCAATAGACATTCTGCCATTGACTTCAATGGGTCAGAATTTCACTACAGAAGTGTTTGCCTGAGATGTTTAAACTTAAGAAATGGGGTGTCCAAATCTGCAAGCTCATCATCATTTGCCCTCATTTACAAAACTGCCATAACTCTTGGGTATATATATTTCATGTGCGCCTCGCTTACAAAAAATCCTTCATAGACTGCTACGACACTGACCCATGACCAGAAGTGAGAGGCAGTGCAGCTCTTGAAGATGAAGAATATGTTAGTGAAGAACTGCATCAGAATCTGCTTGTTCTGTGATCACTGGTCTTCCAATCTGAATGGCTCTGTTACAGTTCCTTTCCCACTTTGAACTTTGGGGTACAGATGTGGGGACCTGCATGAAAGACCCCCTAAGCTTATTTCTACTAGCTTAGGTTAAAGACTTCCCCAAGGCACAAATTTGTTCCTTGCCCTTGGTATCGCTACCACCACCAAGTGATTTAAACAAACATTCAGTGAGGGGCACTTAGAGCCCTATCTTTCCCAAAATATACCCCCAAGCCCTACACCCCTTTCCTGGGAAAGCTTGAGAATAATATTCTAACCAATTGGTTACAAAGTGAACACAGACGCAACCCCTGGGGCTTTAGGGATGCTGAAAAAGTTAATTAGGTTTTTAAAAGAGGAATTTTATTTAAAGAAAAGGTAAAAGAATCACCTTTGTAAAATTAGGATGGAAGATAACTTTACAGGGTAACAAAAGATTTAAAAACACAGAGAAACCCTCTCTAGCCTTAGTTTTAACATTCCAAAAAGCAGGAATAAAACTCCCTCTAGCAAAAGGAAAATTCACAATCTAAAAGAAAAGATAATCTAACATGCCTTGACCTGCTTACTCACACTTTTTGCAATATTACAGACTGGGTTCAGGATTGGTTGGGGGAAATGGATTTATCTCTGGTCCCTCTCAGTCCCAAGAGCGAACACCCAGACAAACAAAGAGCACAAACAAAGCCTCTCCCCACCCAGATTTAAAAGTATCTTCTTTCCCCATTGGCTCTTTTGGTCAGGTGCCAATTGGGTTATTTGAGCTTCTTAACCCCTTACAGGTAAGGGGGAATTCTAGGGTACCCTTAGCTGTATGGTTATGACAGGCTCCATTAGCAACTGCAGTGGATTGCATCCTGAGTGTTGTCTCTCTCAACCTTCAGCCAGATGGGGACATCAAAGTTGGGTTTCCTCAGTCCCGCCAGTCCTGCTGACACACTGTGCTGATCAATGATTTGCAAAATGAGCACAGTGCTATAGGGCTGCCAATATAAGGGTCACCAAAGCTCTCACATGTGTTGCTTGTATTTAAGGCTTGCTCACTGTGTGTTTGTGTATAACACTGAGCATCCAAGAGGCTTGGGATAGGAAGAGAATGACTATTATTTTTCTGATTTGACTTTTGTATATAATGTTATAGGTGTAAACAGCATTTATGTAGTATGGAGGCACAAACCTATGGAATTCTTGACATGGTCAGAGTGTGGCAGATGGGAGGGGAGGGAAGGCATGCACAGATACGACATAGTGTAGCCAAGATGCCACTGTGAAAACCACTTTATAGTACCAAAGGTTGTTTTCTCTCTCTTTTTTATTTTTCAATTAATTTTTATGAGTAGACGGAATAAAATAATATTTAAACTTTGTTTATAATTGAAAATCAGTGTGCTGGAAAGCAACACATCTAAGAAGGAAATGACAATTTTACTGTTAAACAAAATTCTATCACTTTAACAAAATCTATAACAGTACCTCTTCTACATCTAATTAAGAGGCCTGCTCTCCTTGAACATAATGAGTAACATTCTATTTAATGGACACAGTGGAAAGTTGTAAAGAGATCTTGAGAGTTTGCTAGTAGAAAACATTAATCATACAGATGAAGGAAGGCATAATAAAAGGCATTCTGTATGGGAGGTACAAACACACATGGAGTCAGATCTCAAGCCTTCATTTTGCGATAAGACAATTTGTATTCTAAAAATAACTGTTAGGAACCGGAAGATAATTGTGACGGCAACCACTAAGGGGCGTAGTTACACTTCTGAGTCAACTCCAGGAGAGGGCGTAATGGTGGTATTAATTGGAAGATGACCTTGCTGTTATCTGGGTGTTTGGGAACAAGTTCCCAGCTGCGTGAGTGTTTACCCCGTCTGTGTGAGAATGAATGCGTGGGAAACTAAATGGGGAAACTGAGGCAGGACTGCATAATCAACAAGCACTGAACAGCGTGTAACCAATTAGCTTGCTGCTTGCAAATGAGATATGAATATGTATGAGATGCAAATGAGTATGGGTATATCTGTGCTGACACGCCCCTGTTTGTTGGGCTTCGCCTTTGGGTTTCGCCTTTGGGTTTCGCCTGGGTGTGTCAGACATCTTGTATCGCGGCAGTGCTGACTGGAAGCCCCCAGCATGGTAATGCCGCTCCCCTTAATAAACTCACCACTTTCCAACTAGCCACCTGTGTGAAGCCTCGTTTCTCCCGGCAACGAGATAAGCCCCCTGCAACAAATAACTTTACTAGCTAGTATGATTTACGCCATAAGCATGTTAGGAAAGGAGAATCTCATATCCAAGACCATGGAAATTAATATATGGACTCAGCATTAAGGTAAAGAATGAGTTGTGGATGGCTATATAGAACTTACTAAACGCTTCTAAAATGTCCTTGTAGTGGGGCAGCTGCCCCACTCCCATGCCAGAGTAGGAAAGAGTAGGCCAGAGCAGCTGTGCGGGCTGTCACCCAATGAGAAAAGAGCTTACTGAGGGCCAATCAGGGATGAGCTTGTAGCCAGCCAATCAGGGCCAGGCTAGGCACTATCTAAAGGCTGCCCAGGAGAGAAGCAGTCAGTCTCTCCTGGACCTTTGTAGTGGAAGGTCTGGCTCCTGAGGCACCAGCACAGTGCTGGGCAGGCTCAGGGGAGCAAATGGGGACTCCAGACTGGTTACCTGTCAGGCTGCCAGCCCTGAGACAAGGGCTTCTCTGGTCCCGAGGGGCCAAAGGGGAAGTGGCCCAGGGAGAGCGAGGTGGACTAGGGGAGTAAAGGAGGGCAGGACAGCTGCCACCAAAGGGTCCCTGGGCTGGGACCCAGAGTAGAGGGAGGGTCTTGGTCTCCCCCTTCCCTCCCCCATATATTGCACCTGGCTGCGGGAAGCGGCCTCCGTGTATCATGCCAGAGCACTGCCAGAAGGGGCTTGACTTGGGGTGTGGTTGGCCACTGCAGCGGAGGCTCAGAGAGACTGCTGTAACACACACACACCCCACCTGGAAAAGGGTGAGTGTGGACTTGGGGATGCAGTGTCCTGAAGGGGACGCCGCAAGCAAGAAGCAACGCGGGTCCAGATGCCAAAGGAAGGCAACTGAGAGTGAGAAATGGATGGGACACCCCCAGAGGAGGGCACTCTGGCACCAACAGAGCTAATTCCTGGACTAAACAGCAGGAGACGCTGGGTGGTGAATCCCAACCCATTACAGTCCTGTTCTAGCATATTCAGGGGGTTGTTTAAGACCTGCAAGGGTCTCTTCTGAGACAGTATCTACTCTGATTGTCTGAAAGTCTAGGTCTCGGACACAGATGGGAACTTTTATCTTACTACTTTATCATCCCCTACTCTTGGTTTCATGCCTATGCTGCCCTTATGTCTACATATTGTCCCCAACTAACAAACTCCCAAATCTTTCTTAGTCTTCCAAACCCTTCCTTAAAATCCACCTTTCATTTCATTGTTCTTCCATTCTACTCATTATCAGATTCTGACCCTCCTTCTGCTGAACTGTTGCCCTGGGTTTTGTTTTCTTTGTCCTATTTAAAAAAAAATTCCAGGAGATGGAATGCAACTTATCTAGATTTGCAAAATACCTTGTAAATTGAATGTTACACAAATGTGTTTAATAATAATAATGTTGGATTTTACACAGAGAATGATCACAGAAAGAACTATGGGATATGCCCATAGACACACTTGGCAGACACAGTGGGGACACTCATGTCCAGACTAAGCTTACTTGGCTGCTCAGACCTGGGGGGTCAGTCAGGGGTTATTTACCTATTCAATGTAGACATAGTCTGGGTGGAGAAGTGAATGTCGCCTTTGGCTCCCTGGATTCTGACTCCTTTTTGATTGGGGAAAATAATCAATAGGGATATTCTCCCTCTTATTGCATGGCAAAAAAATGAGCTGTTACTTGCAGTAGTCTGTGCAAATCTTCATAATATCATTCTTCCTTCCTTCCTCTATTTTTCTTACATACTCTGATGAGCAATGAAATAATTAACAATGTTGACATTTAAAATATCATCACTGGCATCTGAATTAACATGTCTTTGAGATGAATGGGGCATTACACACTTCTGAGCTATCTTTTCAGGCACTCTGCAAATTCAGGCAGACACTGCTGCTTCACATATACTTGGTTTGTGTTTTGAAGGTGGTTTTTTTGTTGTTGTTGCAACAATAAGAGCCAGAAGTTTACTTTTCTAAAATGGAAGCTGAGTTTCAGTAGAACAAAAAGGCTGCCAGGAGAGGTGCCAGTATGCCATACCACTGTATACCCGTCCAAATCAAGTCCTGTATGCAATACTTGCAAGAAAGTCTTTGCATACAGTGGTAAATAAATGGATCTTATTTAGAAGCTGCAGCTTCTTCTATTTACATGAATAGCTTTTAGTTGTGAGTTGCATCCTGGGAGTTTAATTAATAACCTCTGCCACTTGCATAATAAAGGTTCCATCACTAAGCGAGGGCAGCTTCTATTGAAAGCTTCATGGAAAAGGCACAGCTACTTAAACAAGTGCTATTACTAATGCAAGGCATTTTCTAGAGAGTATATAGTAATCTCTCTCTCCCTCTCCCTCTCTCTCTCTATATATATATACACAGAATGCCAAACCATGGTAATTTGTGTAAAAAATGGCATTTTCTATTTCTGATGTTGCATTATTATACTTAATTCTGAGACTCAACATCTGTTTTTCATATTTGGATTTCATTTGCATGGTTTCAAGGTGTCAAGTATACATTCAAGACATCTACAATTTATCTTCCTAAAAGTTCTTCTGAAGTATCTGAAATTGGTTCATTATCTTCAAGTGACAAGAATTTCTTCAGCAACTCCCACATCTTTCTAAAAACAAAACAAGAAAAACAAACAAACAAACAAACAGCACACAATCAATACACTAAGTGATTAGAAAGCACATGGTAAAAGTGTCACAGCAAACATGTGGGACAAAAAGCAATCCCTCCATGAACTCTTCCACTGTCAGCAATATAAAAGCAAAGAAAGGTTACTTATCTGTACAGTAACTGGATTTCTTTGAGTTGTGTGGTCCCTAGCTGTATGCCACTTACGGTGTGCATATGCTCCATGCACTGAGATGGAAGATTTTTGCTATCAGTGTCCATTGGTCTGCGTTTGCACCCCTCTACTCCTCAAGCTCTGAACTGAGTGCATAAGTGCCGGTATGGCATCTCCAGTGACTTTTCCACTGTGAATGGCTGTAGGATAAGGCTCCACAGGAGAGGAGTAAGAGGAGGGGTAGTGGAATACAAATAGGGACCACACATGTTGAAGAACTCCAATTACTGTAGAGATAAGGAGTGGTCTCTACCTTGTGCAGTAACTGGAGTTCTTCGCCATGTGTGGTCCCTATGGGTGCTCCACTTCAGGTCAATACCAGCAGGAAATGTGTCTTGGTATCCCTCTGCAAAGATGACTGAGGTTCATTTAGGACTGAAGGTCCTCATGGGAAAGGAGCCTGGATGGTATCAAGGAGTCTGGAGAGTGATCCTCAAGAGTCAGAACACTGGGGTTACTGAAGACTGTGCTGATGTGAGATCCATGTGCTCAACCCAACAGTCTACAGAAGACGGTACTGAAAATAATTTTGCCTTGGTTTTAGAAAATCCTTGTGCCCTGGAGGCACTGAGTCCAGGGCTGATGCCAATGCTGTTTCAGGGGAACAACTCTGCTGAAGGATGTGTCTGCTATAGAAGTTTGTATCATAACATAATGTTTTACAAAACTGTGCATAGATCCTCATGCTGCAGCCCTGCAGATCCCCAGGAGAGGGACATCTCAAATTACACTATAGATATGGCCTAACCTTTAGTCAAGTGGGGCCTCAAACCTTATGAGAGAACGGTCACTATTAGATAATAAGAGAGCAAAATGAAGCCCACACTCCATTTGAAAAGTCTTTGTGTGGCGATTATTTCCCCTCTCATGCACTCAGCAAAGGAGAGACAAAGTGTTCAGGCTGTTTCCTGAAGGGTTTTGTCCTTTGTGGGTATAATGCCAGGGCTCAACAATGTAGTTTTCTGCCCCTTCCAATATCATGTAACTTTGAATAGAAAATTGCTGAGTGTATGGCCTTGTTTTAAAGAAATTCTGAGATCATTTTTGAACGATTTTGGGGTGTAACCTCATGGAAACTTTGTCCTTGTGGAATTCCACATTTCGGTCCACTATAAGGGCCCTTGGCTCACTAACTATTCTGGCTGAGGTGACTGCAACCAGAAAGACAACCTTCATAGACGAGCAAAGGCACATGATACTCAAGGTTTGAATGGAGAGGTCATTAATGCTAATAGGACACGGTTGAGGTCCCATATTGTGGTAAACATTAGTAGTGGAGGAAAGATTCTGACAAGTCCCTTCAAAAACTAGTAGTAGGATGGGCAAAGACCATATAGCTGTCTACTGGAGAGTGAAAGGCACTAACAGCTGCCAGGTGCACCCGCAAGGAACTGAGAGAGAACTCCGACATGTTTAGAAGGAGGAGGTAGTCTATAATAGTAGGGATCTCAGCATCCTCTGGAGGTATCCCACAGTGCTCGAACCAGGAATAAAATCTTTTCCATACTGTGTGAGATATATTTGAATGAATTGAGCAGAGGGTTGAATCTGTTTGTGTGAATTTGCAGTTATCGTTTCGTAAGCAGTTGCTTACATTGAATCTGTTGTTATATAGTGGTAACTATGTTTTTCTTCTCTCTCTACAGCACAAGACTTAGTCAGCCATCATGGCTCAAACCATGTGTACATGAATATGTTTCTAATCAGGGACTCATGCTATATCTGCCATACAGAAGAAGTGGGGAGGAGGATTTCAAGAACATTCTATGCATCAAACTAGCAAAACAATCTCTGACATTGCTTGCAGTCCCTGGTGGGGAGAGGAGTCTGCTTTAACGGTGATTTCTCCTAAGTATTCTTTCTTTCTGTGTGAATAAATGCATTTTACTTCTGTTCCATTCTATGCATCCGATGAAGTGAGCTATAGCCCACGAAAGCTTATGCTAAAATAAACTAGTTAGTCTCTAAGGTGCTACAAGTATTCCTGGCTTTCTTTACTCCTAAGTATTAAACTAACATCAGCGAGGTCAAATGAAAAGCTGTATTGGAAATATGGAGGCCTTCAACATTGCTATGGAGGACTATCTCACATATAGAGAGAGGCTGGAGCAACAGTCTGAAGTAAATGAGCTTCCACCAGAAAAACATGTAGCAGCATTACTGTGTGTGATAAGAGGAAAAACGTAACAATTTAATATGCAGTCTGATTGCCCCAGAGAAACCAGCCAGCAAAACCCCTTTAAAGAGATAATGCAAACTGTTCAAGAGCACTTGGCATCCAAGCCCCTGATTATGGCACAAAGATTCAGGTTTCATAAGAGGAATCAACTTGAAGGTGAATCTGTTTCTTCCTTTGTGACAGAGTTAAAAAGATTATCATAACAGTGCTTTTAAGGATGGGCTTAACAAAGCCCTAAGCGACAGAGCTGTGTGTGGACTGCTTAATGAAAGCATAGAGAAGAGGCTCTTAATTGAGGAAAATCTTATCTTTAAACATGCAGTAGAAATTGGAGTAACGCTGAAAACTGCAGCCAGGGATGCAATAGGATTGCATACCGCAACTAAAACAGAAGTAGGAATGCATAAACTATCTGCAAGCCAAGGCAAGATCTGGGCCACACAGCAGACAGACACATGTTAGTGGTGCAGAAAAGAGTTGCACTCTCCTTCTGATTGCTGATTCAAAGATGCATATTGCAGAAGGTGTAATAAAAAAAAGATCCTATCCAAGCTGTTTGTCACAGTCAGGGCTGGCGACAGAAATTTGGGGGCCCCCTATTCTGATAGTTTGGCCCCCCCCCAGCCCAGCCGGCCCCCCCCCAGCCCAGCCGACAGCGGCTGGGCCCCCCCCCCCAGCCCAGTCCAGCCCAGCCCAGCCGGCGCTCCCCCCCCCCCCCCCGCCAGCTATCAGCCGCCTTTTCTCGCCCTAAAGTCGGGGGGCCCGGTACAGCTGTACCCGTAGTACCCCCCTGTCGCCGGCCCTGGTCACAGTAAGATTAATATGGAACGGATCAAGATGGGAATTGAAACAGACTATCAATGTATAGTCTGTAGACAGAGGCAGTAGTGACACAGTGTGAGAGTGGAGTAGCTAGCCTGGATATATATAGTCTGATTAAAAATGACAAGTCAGAAATCTAGTTGATTCTTTGGGTGGTGGGAAAAATGCTCAAACTGGTGTCGCAGTGTCTGTTATCTCACGTTTGGAATATGGAAACTTTTAAAAAGAGCAAAGCAAAGGGAACATTAATGTAGCTGAAGAGAGAGTGCCAACTGGAGTGATGCAAGTGAGTGTGGAGAACAACAGTAAGATTTATGTCATTATCAGACTTATGTCATTGAGAAGGGGGGACCGGCCCTGCGAGGCAGTGAATGGTTCCACAATGATTCCTCTGGATTGGAAATCTATAAAGATGCTGCAGTCACTTTGAGAAGACCTCACTAAAACAGTTAAACAGCTGGAAGGGACTATGTTAGGTATTCAGAGCCTTCATGAAGGGCATAGGAACTCTAAAACACATGAAGGGTAAAATAATCCTAGCTGAGAAGTGTAGCCCAAGTTTCACAGAGCTTGCTCTGTCCCTTACAGCAGTGGTTTTCAACCTTTTTTTCATTTGTGGACCCCTAAAAATTTTCAAACGGAGGTGAGGACCCCTTTGGAAATCTTAGACATAGTCTGTAGACCCCCAGGGGTCCACAGACCACAGATTGAAAACTACTGTTCTATGGTAATGGCAACTTTTCAGAGACCCCTTAGAGCAGCGGTTCTCAAACTTACCTTTAGCGCGACCCCTTGAGTGTCCGCCGAAAAGCCGCCGAATGAATTACTTCCACATTCGGTGGCTATTTTCGGCGAACATGCCGAGCGTTCCCAAAATACCTCGGCATGTCCGCTGAAAAGCCGCCGAAAGCGGAAGCAATCGTGATCATGGCGGCGGCTTTTCGGCAGAAAAAAACAGCTCGCGACCCCTCGGGAACCGGGTCGGCGACCCCCCGAGGGGTCGCGACCCACAGGTTGAGAACCCCTGTCTTAGAGAGTCTGCAGAGCCCCTGGGGTTCATGGACCACCAGTTGATTAGATATTCTCCTTCAATTGTACACTGCCTTACAGAATCTCATGGAGAGGGTGGGACCAGGTTCCCCTACCCATATACCCTGGGCTCCTGATAGGCTTTTTCCTCCAGCCCTATGTCAGATAACAGAGACTCAGTATTAGGAAGACCCCGATATACCAAGAGTCCTGACTCGGAGACTTTGGCCAGGTGAAGCCTGATGCCCCCAGCTGGGCTGCCGAACTATATTTTGTGGGACTGTTCACATAACCTGGCAGGTATGGATGCAACTTGTGGCCCACTCAGAGGGCCAGTCACAGAAGAGTGCCTGTCACCCTTCTCTGACCACTAGGTGGTGCCCTGTGGGGCACAGACCCCTTCACAAGGGGGTTTTAACGGGTCAGGCAATAGAGGCATGAGTTGTGGTCATCGTTGATCAGCAAAGCCGAAGGGAGCAAGCCATGCACATTTTTAATCCAGGGATCCTGGACATGCTAGACAGCCCATGCAGTGGGGCTGTTCAGATTGGGAGAGATTCCAAGCTCCCATGACTCCTAAACTAGTTTACAACTAATGGCAACTAACTTCAAAGTTTAAAGGAAGCACTACCTAATGCTGCAGACAACGAAGAGGTTCCACTGGTGGTGGAAAGGAACAGGAGAGGCAGTCAGTCCGCACTGCCACTTACACCCTCATTTTGGAGCACGAGGAGGAGAAAGCACAGGTGCAAGACCAATGGGCATTGCTAGCAAAAATCTTCCAGTCTTAGGTGAATGGAGCACATGTGCTCCTGAAGTAGACTAGACATAGGGACCACCACTCCAAGAACTAAGAGTTGGAGGCACCATTAGTTGTTATTGTTTGAGTGCATAGTACTGGACACAACCCTTTCTCTCTCCCATACCCCCATCCCCAAGCCCAGCTGGAGGAAACTGCTTTGGAAATTGAAGCTTCAGCTGTTCCCTGGAAGCACAGACCAAAGACTAATTTCTACAGCGTGTACCTTTGGGGAATAATAAATCTGTAACAACAGATAATGATTTACATTAATGGTCACAGATCTGTACATCCTTTATAATGCTAAATACAGGCATCTTCACATCCTGCTTTTAGCTCCCTCACCACAGCTACATGCTGCTTTCCTATGGAAAGAGGAATAAGCCATGGATCAGCTGTTAATGATGCAAGGAGCAGCAGCAACATATACCATTAACTGCCCTATGTAGTACCAGGGACGACTTTGAGAGCAGAACAATAAATGCATTTTTTTGGTAAATATTCAGATGTTCAGCCATCTTTGTGACTCATTTGTGGCCATTTTCTGCAAATATTTGAGGGATCTAGAACTGTGAGAATAACTAGCTTTTCAGGCTGGTGTCCCAACTGAAAAAGTGTTTAAGAAAGAAAAAGTAAGATTGTTTCAGGTCAAGTGAAACGAGATGGGAGGGCGTTGAATGTTTTAAGGGGGTTCTTTACCATTTTTAAATAAAAGTGAAATACAATATGCCACTTTGAATTGAAAAATCAAAAGGGTTTGATATTTTTGCTAGTTTGGGGGGGGGGGGGGCATTCAGTGAATTTGACACAAATTTGCAAAATGTTTCAATCTTCCTGAATCTGCTTTTGGCAAAAGAAAGTTTCATCTGAAAAACTTGATCCATCTTTAGAGAAATCCAGTTTACTAGCAATGATTACCGAAAGCTAATTCTGAAGGGAATTTTTATGCCTTGTGCTGCAAATCCATGCACAATTATCCAACCAGGGAAGCAGAGAACACAATGTGACTTAATCTGTCCAATTACAATCAAACAGCAGAATTTGAGTTTAGACTATTTGCAATTAATCAACAGAGCAAAGATACTGTAAAGCCATTCATCATATGGAAAATAAATCTGAGGAAATCACAGTCATCTTGCAGAAAACTGAATACATGTCTGCGAAAGATTTTCTTAGCTCTCAGCACACACTGCAAGTTTCACCCCTAATTCACTGAACAATCCCACAGCACCTTGGGGAAGCTGCTGCTGTAAAGATTAAATAATTAAATTGTTAATCTATGCCTTGCCTGTAATTAAATTCCATATTAATAAAGTTATGTGCTTTAAGGGCAAAGGATGATAAAGTTCTGACATCAGACAATTAGATATTCTCCTTCAATTGTGCCTCCAGACAGCCTTTGATTCAGAAATCTCATGCTATTGCTAATGTTTTAGTTTTCCTGATCTATCCTGGATAAGAAGAGTAATGTCAGCTCCAGAATTGAGAATCATAATACTAGGAGGGCAAAATTTGGAGATATCTCATTTATAAAATGCCTTATTATGAAAATATCCTGAGGCACTGTATATTTTAAAGGGTTTATACTTGAGCTCTGCTTGAAGCAAAACTTAAGTCTTTATGTTACATTAAAAAACATTCAGTGAGGGCACTTTCTTAAGTACCTTAGGGCTAATGACTTTTTATAATTAACACCATAGAAATGAAACTAATTAACCTTGTATTCAAATATATCTACTACTAATTGCCTTGATATTTTATTTCTAATAACGCCTTGGCTAAGCAAGCGCTGCATTTGAATGGGTTTAAAACAATGCTACTGAATTTTTATTTTTGTACAAAATAGTTCTCATTCTTTCAGAGGCAGTGACATTCCATTTTCTTCCAAGTTTTCTTTGTCATATGCCATTGACTTTGGTTGTGAGGTTCCACTCTTGCTCTCTGGGACATGCAGTTCTAATCTAAAATGTTGTTTTACCTCAGAGATCCAAAGGAATATCAGAAACTAACATCACATGCAGCCGTATAATTCTGATCCTCCTTCCAACCAGATCTGAGCTGTCACCATTCCGAGGTTAATCCACACCTCTGACTTCTTCAGATGTTCCCACTTCGTACCAATAATCAGTGGCTCAGAGATTGATTCTATAGCCTGGTAGTCAGAGTACTCACCTGGCATATGGGAGACCCAATTCTGAGCTCCAAATCAGGCAGAGCAGGGATTAAAAAACAGGTCTCCCTCCCATCCTCCACCCGTCCCCCATGAGTGCCCTAACCACCAGGCTCTTGGCTGTAAAGACATGGGAGCTCCCCGCTCACCCCTCCCCCCCCCACTTTCTCCCATGAGAAAGTACTGATCTGGTTTAGGAGCCTAATTCCAGGAGAGGGTTCACAGGTGTGAATCCCAAGCAGAGATAGGCACCTCCTCCCAGCCCAGCATTAGGGCAAAGGCAAAATTCAGACCCCACCTCTCTTCTTGGTATTTCTATTGGCTACCTTGATTAGCTCCCCACTCACATGGTCTCTTCTATGAATCCCATTCTTAGGAACCAACTCTCCCCATGTATTAGGGCTGGTCCCTACTAGGGCTTAACGTCGACTTTAGCAACGTTAAGTCGATATAAACATGTACCCATCCTCACATGCATGCCATTAAAGTCGATTTAAAGGGACCTCAAAATCGACTTCTGTACTCCTCCCTAACAAGAGTAGCGGCGCTGAAATCGACCTCTCTGGGTCGATTGTCATTTAGTGAGGATGCATGTGACATTAAGCCTCCGACCTGCCACAATGCCCGGTTTGCTCCCCCGGGGACCAGCCAGCAGTCCAAGCAGCCCCGCACCCCCCCCCCCCCTCCGCCCCCCCGTGACCACCCGAGCAGCTAGCTCCGCGCCGGCTCCCCCTCCCCCCCCCAAGCAGCTCCGCGGACCCCCGTGCCCGCCGGAGCAGCCCCGCGCCGGCTCCCCCTCCGCCCGAGCAGGTCCGCACCGGATCCCCCCGCCCGCCCGAGCAGGTCCGCGGACCCCCCAGCCCGCCCGAGCAGGGGTCCGTGGAGCTGCTCGGGCGGGTGGGGGGAGCCGGCGCGGGGCTGCTCCGGAGGGGGGGTCCGCAGAGCTGCTCAGGCAGGCGGGGGGAGCCGGCGCGGGGCTGCTCCGGCGGGTGTGGGGGGGGTGCGGACCTGCTCGGGCGGGCACGGGGGGTCCGCGGAGCTGCTCGGGCGGGGGGAGCTGGCGCGGGGCTCCTCGGGCGGGCACGGGGGTCCTTGGACCTGCTCGGGCAGGCACGGGGGGTCCGCGGACCTGCTCGGGTGGGGGGAGCCGGCGCGGGGCTGCTCCGGCGGGCGGGGGGGGGGGGTCCGCGGACCTGCTCGGGCGGGCACGGGGGTCCGTGGAGCTGCTCGGACTGGTGGCTGGTCCCCTGGGGAGCGTGCCCGGCTGCCCCGAAAGGTGGTGCCTGCTGGGGACTCCCGGTACGGTGGGATATCCACCCACAGTGCAATGCTGGCTATGTCGACCCTTGCAAAAGTTGTAAGGACAGACACTGTCGACCTGCTGTGTTTTGTGGGGACGCACTAAGTCGACTTTATACAGTCTGTTTTAGAAAATCGACTTAAGGGAAAGTGACCTACTGCTGTAGTGAAGACATATAGGGAGTCTGAGAGCCTAAATTGGCTTTGTTAATTCCATTGGGCAACAACTAATTCCTTTTGTGGATTTAGGCCTTTGTTACTGCTTATAGCCTTTTGATCTGTTAGTTCCCAGCTCTGGCAAAGCAGTCTTGCAGCTTTGGGCTAAAGTAGGTCATTGTCTGAGGTAATTATTTGTTGGGAGATTGCTTATCTAGATCCATTGTGTTGCTTTCCTGCCTGTTTTTCCAACAGTCTCCTATCAAGCTAGTTTAATACATTCACACAGGAAAGTCTAATAACCCAAAATACAGCAACTTCACTTTACTGACCTGGTCACATGAGTATTCATAGCATTGCTACAGATCAGTATTCTTAGATAATTACATAGCAGCTCTGTGTCTCCCCTATGAATTGTGAGTCATTTTGCAGTATGGTCCTCCAAAAACAAAAAACACTGTGATCCCGGGTGCTGACAATCCACAACTGAGTAAAAGAGCATAAAGCAGATTCTGAAATCTTTCTCTTAAATTTAACACTGCCAAGATTTGAGATCACAGTTCTCTATTTGCCACGAGATTCATTAAAATACCTAAAAGAGTGATGTGACTTCTCTGCATTTCAATTATTGATTTAAAGGTAGTGATTCTGTCAATGGCAGCAAATAAAACACAGACCCCCTTTAATCTCAGGACTTGGCAGGTGAGAAGAGAAGGAAACAATGTTCCACTAATCTGTATTAATATGCCATTTTAATTCGAGTCTACACATATTGATTCAGATTTGCACTATTAGTCACATAACTGCATGTGTACATTTGGGAATATTGCAGACAATGGCACTGAAACTACAGACACTATTGTTGTCTGCAGGAATTGAATTTTAGACTTTCACTACCAAGAGCATACACACCTCTCATCTGAGCTCAGGGAATAATGTCTATAGCTATTGTTAAATAGCATAGTGTTAAAATACTATGGGGACAGATACTATAAGGAGATAGAGGTAACAAAGTCCTGTGGCACCTTAAAGACTAACTATAAAGTTTTGAAGCATAAGCTTTCGTGGGCTAATACCCACTTCGTCGGATGCAAGCAGTGGAAGTGTCCAGAGGCAGGTATAGAAAAGTAGGCAAGAACCAGGTGGGAGGTAACAGGTTAGTCCAATTAGGCTGAACCAGCTTGTTATCTCCAATCAGGGAGGGTGGGTTATTCTTCTAGCAGTTGAATGGGGGGGGGGGGGGGTGAACATGGAGAGAGGAGAAGCTATTTTTGTAAGTAGCGAGCCATTGTAGGTCTTTGTTCAGTCCTAGATTGTTTGTGTTAAATTTGCAAATGAATTGAAGCTCTGCAGTTTCCCTTTGCAGTCTATAAGGAGATAGGCACTTAATGTCTCAGATCATTAAGCCAATGAGAGGCTTTTCCTTCAGTGTGCACTGGGTCAGACCCTATACCACTATATTATGTGTGTCTAACTGGTATGTAAAAAAAAATAATCTGGCCCAAATATTTAACTGAAATGGACTCTTAAAACTTCTTATGTATCATTCAGTCTACTGTTAACCTCCTTCTGCTACAGAAATTTGCAAGTTAGGTTTTCATCAAACTATATTGCAGACCTATAATACATACCCAAACCTGACGTTATGCTAAATTAATTTGAATACAGACAATTAACAGAGAGAGCAGTATGTGGTTAGCTGAAAACATCATCTGTAGACATCATAAACAAAGTCTTGGGTTAAATCATTGCACATAATTGAAACCATAACAAAAATACATTCCTTACTTACCTCTGAAATAAGCATAGGTTTCAAAAATGTAGTCTTTATGATGCAGACTTAGCTTCATGCTGTCCCTTTTTTCTTTCATTGCATCTTGATACTAACAAGATGCACTGTAGGAACGTGAGGAGGATGCCTGAGGGGAGTGGTAATGGAGTGCACAGTCTTCTGCCCTTGGCATCCACTTCAGATCCAGCCCAGCTCAGTAGTGGCTAAAAGTTTCTAACTCATTACTTTACAAAGCACTCTGAAATACCTTGAATGCAAACAGCACCACTTACACCCAGAGTGCCACAGAAAATAAAGAAACTGTGTGAAAAAGGGTCTCAATTCAATTCCTATGGACATGAGTCTACATAGTAAAAAACACTATCACGCCTGGCACTGGACTGAAGCCTCAGAACAAAGGCCCAGGTCTGGATGGGCCTGGAGACTGTACTACCATCTCATGCCTAGAGGTCGCCTTCTGGGGCAAATCTGAAGCATATCAGCAGGGCTGTGTGGGGAAGCTTAAACAGCTTCTGCAATAGATCTGCTCTGTAGCTGAGGCCATGGTTACACTTACAAGATTATAGCACTTTTGGTTATAGATGTACCCATATACAGCAATAGGTAGAGCGCTATAACATGTCCTGGCGTGGCCACATTTGCGGCACTTGCAGTGGCACAGGGAGTGGTGCATTATGGGCAGCTATCCCAGCATTCAGCTGGGTGCAACGGGCTTTTCAAACGAGGGGGGTGAGAGGGAACGTGTAATGTGTATGCAGAGGAAGAGAGTGAGGGGATTTTCTACAGGCTGAAAGTTTTGTCAGTGGTTTCCTTTGAAATTAGAGCCTGCTTTAATAGTTTTGCTCCCTTTGTAAACATTTGCAAGAGAGAAACTCTGAAAAGGTACTTCCGCATTCCTCCTGCCGGGTTCAAAACAAAACGAAGAGACGTCAATTGCCTTAAATGGCTCGGAGGCGTGCCAGAGATCACTTATAGCGTAATGACTGTTTACACTTGTGATAATACGCTACAGGGAATACGCAATAGCTGTTATTCCTCAAGGAAGAGAGGATTACCAGGAGCGGTATAACTGTGGGTTTATAGTGCAATACATGCCTTGTCAGTGTGGACCGGTAGTGAGTTATAGTGCTCCTGGAGGCTTTATAGCGCTATAAAGTGCCAGTGTAACCAAGGCCTGAATAGACAACTGCAAGTGGGGGCGTCAATCAAACATCATGCATAAGCACTCAGATTCACACTATTTTTTCTTAGCTTATTCTAGACTACAGAGCCTTATTTAAACTGAGTCCCTACTTTAATCCCTAAAGTGCTACCATGTAGGTTGTACTAAGTAGTACTTAAACGTAGTAGCGATAAATAACTGATCTTTCTTACTCTACTCTGGGAAGTTTTTATGATAGGGGTTTCAATCACCATTCTGTAACATGTAACATTTATAATATAGACCTAAAACAATATAGTACATCTAAAATACGTACTAACATTCAAAACTCACCGCTGACTTTCCTGGGTGACCTTCTGTCTATTTAAGATGTCTGTGATGTTGCATTGAACTTCCTAAAAAAACACCAAAACAAAAAACTCATCTATGTATAAATGCAGAGAAATATTTTTCAGCGGTTAAGAAAACAATTGGTTGTGATATTAAATGGCAGTATCTCTGATAAATAATTGGTGGTGCTGAAGGCATTTTTAACTTCTTAACCTTAATTGACAGGATAGGGATACTGTGCGATAAAAGGTTAAAAACTTCAACAGGAAGTTTAAAGTTGCCAAGCATCTTTGGACATTACAGTGAAACCTCGATATAACGGACTAATTCGGGCGAGGGGGTGTCCGTTAAAGCCGAAAGTCCGTTATTTAATAATTTTTTAAAAATTATTAAATAATGGACTTTTGGCTGACAATGGACACCCCCCTCGCCCGAATTAGTCAGTTATGTCCAGGTTTTACTTTTATCACCGTCGGGAGCCCGGCTGCTGGGACCCTGGCGGGAGCCATCAACCCGCCCGCCCGGGTCCCGGCGGGGGGGAGTTGACAGCTCCCGCCGGGCTCCCCGCTGTGGGGAGCCCGGCGGGAACTGTCAACTCGCCCGCCCGGCTCCCCGCAGAGGTTGACAGCTCCCGCCCGGCTCCCCGCAGCGGGGAGCCCGGCGGGAGCTGTCAAACCCCCCCCACCACCACCACCACCCGGCTCCCCGCAGGGGGAGCCAGGGGGCGGGGAGGTTTGACAGCTCCCGCCGGGCTCCCCACAGCGGGGAGCCCGGCGGGAGCTGTCAACTCCCCCCCACACCCGGCTCCCTGCAGGGGGAGCCGGGCGAGGGGGGGGTTGACAGTTCCCGCCGGGCTCCCCACAGCGGGGAGCCCGGCAGGAGCTGTCAACTCCCCCCCACACCCCCGAATAACGGATTTCGGATGCATCGGAAATTTTGTCCGTTGCATCCGAAGTCCGTTAAATCGGGGTCCGTTAAATCGAGGGTTTACTGTATGTAGTGCTACACTTCCTGTTGATTCTCACAGACTCTCACAAAGACTGACAGGAATCACATGCAGAGATTAAGATGGAGAATACAGTTAGGCTAGATTACCGCACTGCCAACCAGGCCATTAAAAGTCCGGTCGGCGGTGCTGCAGGGCTAAGGCAGGCCAGTCCTTACCTGTCCTGGCACCGCACTATGCCCCAGAAGTGGCCAGCAGGTCCAGCTCCTAGGTGGGGGAGCCACTGGGTTCCACATGCTGTCCCTGCTCCGAGCATTGGTTCCACACTCCCATTGGCTGGGAACCAGGGCCAAGGGAAATGGGGGGGGGGGCAGTACTTTTCGGCAAGAGCAGGGCGTGGAACCTCCCGCCCAGGAACTGGATCTGCCGGGCACTTCCAGGGCACAGCGTGGAGCCAGGACAGGCAAGGAGTCTGCCTTAGACCTGCTGCGCCACTGACCGGGAGCCACCCAAGGTAAGCCTACACTCCAGCCCCAAGCCCCAACCCCCTACCCCAGCCATGAGCCCCTGCCAGCCCAGAGCCCCCTCCTGCACCCCAAGCCCCTCATCCCCAGCCCCACCCTAGAGCCCACACCCCCCAACCCAGAGCCCGTAACCCATCCTGCACCCCAACTTCAGCATCATCGATTGAGTTATGGATTTTTAAGGTTTGACAAATTCTTGTAAAATAATCATTCAAATGGCGATCAGGAGAAATTTGCTTCTGATCAAAGTACCTTAATAGCTCTCCTAAAAAGTGAAAAATTAGAGTAAAGAGATAACCAGCATCTTTCTACTCTGTAGCAAGTAGCTCACCTTTGGCCTCATGTAGAGCCCACAGTACTCAATGAAAGACTTTCCAATGACTTCAGTAGGCTCTGGATCAGACCTAGTGAAGGCAACTGGAGCAAACGGGTTTATAATGGGGCTTTGGACCATATCAGTTCTAAAGAAGGAACTTACTTTGATTTGGTTTTGAAGGAAGCTGTTGGCTGAGTTGAGTTTGAGGGCTTCACCCTGTAAAAGCAATAACACAGCTTTGCTAAACTGTAGCAAAGCAGCAACTCATTGAACTGATCTATTTTTAAAAGTCCATATATGTGCACAGTACATGTTCCTGCCATTTTAGCATTATAAATCATAGTGTTAGGAGAAATAAAAAGATGGGCTAGTTCAATTAGCTCACTCTTCTTAAATGCTAGCATACTTGCCCTTTGTCTACATATTCAGTGGGTGCAAGGTTTAGATTATAGCTTTATTATTATGAATAATAATTTGAAATCATATACACCTTACACATTCAGACCCAGATTAACTAACCAACCATTTGCTTGGGGAGCTAATTTAGAGCAGTGGATCTCAACTAGGGGTACACGTACTCCTGGAAATACGCAGAGGTCTTCCAGAGAGCACATCAACCCATCTTGACATTTGCCTAGTTGTACAACAGGCTACATAAATAGCACTAACAAAGACAATGCAAATTAAAATAGGGTAAAGACAATAGGGTAATGACTTGTTGATACTGCTCTGTGTGCTGTACACTTAAATGTAAGTACAAGATTTTTTATGCTAAAGGATTTATTTTATAATTAATTATATGGTTAAAAATGAGAAAGTCAGCAATTTTCCAGTCATAGGGTACTGTGGCACTTTTGTATTTTCATGTCTGATTTTGTAAGCAAATCATGTTTAAGTTAGGGTGTGCAACTTGGGAGTATGCCAGATAGTTCAGACTCCTAAAAGAGGTACAGTAATCTGGAAAGGTTGAGAGCCACTGGTGTGTAGAGGGTCCATTCACTCCCCTAGTTCATATACTTGCTGAGAGTGCCTGGAGTGGCTGCACTTGAAGCATCTGGCCTGCCTGCCTCAGGCAGCTGCTGCGTCTCACAGGCTGAGAGCACTGTGCAACATTGCCCTCTTCTGGCTGCTCTTCCTCATTCCAGCTCAGATCAAGTTAGTTAAAAAATAAAACAAAATCAAAATAACGTGAACAGAAAGATAAAACCATATAAGGAACTTCTGGATACTCCTATCCCTTTTAATAGATATCTCTAGAGCAGAGAAAATAATATATTACCTTAAGGTGCTTCACATTTTGTCTAGAAAGTAATTGTTTATTTAGCTGTGAGGGGCATAGCTCATGCATTGTAGATCAGTTTGCAAAAGAAACTTTTCAGAAAATATCTTGGGCTCATACCTTTTCTTTGCCAGTACAAATAAGGAAGACTGTAGTAACCTATAGCTGTTATTCTCTGATCTAATATATTAACATTATCTACATTCACCTGAGTCGAGACTTTCTCTCAAAACGAGTGTTTGTCATTTGTGGGTAGCAGGGTTTTTTTTTTCAAGCGAACTACAGATTTCTGTCTCAAAAAGTTTGATAAGAAGACAAGATTGAAAAAACTGGCAGGCAAGACAAAGAATTGGAATGTAGCCAGTGAAGTGAATCCAGCAAACACAATGATGGTCTGGGTGCTTGATCTGGAAAAGACAAAAAGTGTGGAGTGTGCATGATTTTTGGTCTGTGTGTTTGTTTTCATATTTTTTCCTGGATGCTACAGAATGCATGGCTACTCTGTTTTAATGCCAGTACAACTAACTGAATGGATCTGATGTCCTGAAGGAAGGCTAAATTCAACCTCAGAGGATAAAAGGTTTGGAGAAACATATGAATGTTAGTACTTAAATGATGTCTTCCCATTATTAACTGGGTCACATTTCACTTTCTGCATGATCAGGGAATATTCAGCTTTTATTTGATTTCCAGAAATGACTTCACTTGACAAACCTGGGATTCATATTCACCTGATCAGGGACAGGGAAAGCATGGCTCTATTGAGAGCTTGTGGTATTTCTAGCGGCACAATTTCCTGTTTTTAATGTATTAGGCACCAACCCTGCAGACACTTACACATATTTGACTTTTCATACTGTCAATGCTCCCAAGACTTCAATGGGACCACTCACAGAGCTAAAGTTAGGCCCTTAAGTCTCTGTGAGATCAGAGCCTTAGATTATACACTCTGGAGGAAGAGTTGTCTCTTATCCCCAGCACAGTCAGGTCCCAATCCTGACTGGGACCTCTGAATGCTACTGGAATACAAACAAATAGATGATAATTTTTGTAACCAACATTATTATCATATATTTCTAGTTTTATTTCTCTGCTTTGCTTTATTAAATAATTGTTTTTATTAGATACTGACAGTATATAATAGGCCTTATATTTTCAGTCTGGAATTGTCCAGGCCTTCCTTTCTGTGCTTGAAATATGGTGCTCACAGGTAAGTTCACTTAGTCCTCCAAGAAACTGTGTCTGCAGAGCTCCATTTACTTTAACGTGGGGGTCCACCCATATGCATCACATTGCAGGATCAGAGCCTAAACACTAGGGTATTTGGAGCCATATAATGACAAGAAGTAGAGATGTCTGTTCTCAGAGGAGAAAAAACATGCAACTGAGACACTATCTGTCTCATTCTAAAAAGCCCATCATCAAAGTAGCTAGGCACCAATAAACTTGATAGGAACTCTTTAGAAATAATTATCTCATGCCTCTATGTCTTTAACCGTCTTCTCTATAGTATTTGCCATCCCAGCATGAGTCATGTTTTCTCGAATCTCTTTCTCTAGCGCTTGCTTTTCCTCCCACTTAGCGAGAACTTGGCACTTCATAGATTCAATCTGTTCAGCAAGGGTGAGATGTTTCTTTTCAGGCAGTTTCATAGCATGGTCACGGGAGGTCTCTGGAACTATAAAAAGGCAAACATGGTTAATTGAACAGTGTTGCCAGAGAGTTATTTGGCTATTTTGTGCCAAACTGTTACAATGTCAGTTTGGGGACCCAGTGGAAATGGCAAAATGTCTACAGAGGGGCCAATGAGAAAATAGATCGCATGCCTTTTTCTCAGAAATTGCCAGATGATGAATCAGCTTGCAGGCACATATAGTACCTAGGAATTACATCTTGTCTGGCAGCGCAATGAGTATGCTAGTGTCTGGTTCATTCCCAGTAGATAATAAAGTTGACTGAGTGTTTTAAAAAAGAATACAAAAAAACTGCCGTAAGTCCAGTATCTGCTAAAATATTTAGAAATAACTCTTCATAAGTTGTACAGTGTTTTGTTATGGTGATGCTCTAATGTTCTTTTCAAACCAAGGATCCTTCTCTATCCAGATGACTCTCCCTCTATCCAGATGACTCTCACCAAGCTTGCTATCCCCTGCATCTACCTGCATTTCTAACTTAGACTGTGTCTGCACTACTCACCTTTTACCGACACAGCTGAGCCGCTAGAGCCATGCCACTAACAGGTGCGTAGTGTAGCCACTCTGTCACAGGAGAGCTAGCCCACCGACAAAGCACTGTTCACACCGGCACTTTTCGTCAGTAAAATTTTAGTCATTCAGGGAGGGGGGATGGTGTTTTTTCATGCCCCTGAATGATAAACATTTTACCAACGAAAGTCCAGTGTACCCAAAGCCTTCGTTTCCCATTCCAAGCATCTTCTTTCACTCACCCCCCACCAGGAAACAGGGCATCACATTTCTGTCTTTGGTTTCAATAGTCCTGCCAATGACCATACTTGGTATAATAAACAGCAGTCACAGCACACCCACCTCTCCATTGTAGATAGGCTTCAGAGCGGAAGTGAGTTTAAGGAGGCTTTTGCTAAAAACAATGCAGGAATTTGTAATATTTGTAAAGGTTTTGAAGGCACAAACTGCTAAACATTTTCATTGTGGTTAAGGTTCTACACTCAGACTTCCTGTGTGACCTCTGTCAAATATCTTAATCTCTCTGTGCTTCAGTTCTCCATCTGTAAAATGTGAATAAGAGTAGTATTCCCTTTTCTGTCTTGTCTATTTAGACTATAAGTGCACACAACAAGGACTGTCTCTTACTATGTGTTTGCATAGTGACTAGCACATTTGGGCCTCAATCTCATATTGGGTTTTTAAGCATAGTATTGAGCCCCTTGTGATTTTGTTCTTTGTAATTCCCTTTCATCTGAAGCTTCCCACATACAATCATCTAATACATTGAAAATGTTGGGGAGGGAAGCTTGGGATTAATTGGACCAGCATTTCTGAGACGCAAGACTTTGAAAAGGAAGCATTTTCACATAGTTCATAAGTCTTCCACCTCGTTTCATGCACAGCCATCTCTGAGAAATGTCTTGGCCTAGAAACTTCAGATTCATTAGTTCTGTCGGAGATCTAGAGCCAATGATCATTTCTGAGAGGGACAGCTGTACAGCTTTGGAATTCAAAGCTGTGCCAAGCTGTAGAATCAAACATAGCAAGGCAAATGCAGCCCAGGCTAAGTCCACTGAAGTGCATGGAGTTACATCAGGGAGGAATTTGGGCCAGTGCATTTCCCGAGTGACGAAAAAGCAGAAATTGGTCTGATTATTCTGCACTTGTCCTATGCAACGTGCAGTCATAATAACATAAGATACTGATAGTAACATCTAAAATACGGCACTGATAACAGATCACATGCAGTCTTGGGTATGTTGCTGTATTTAATTGAGAGGGAGAGTATGGGCCAAAACAGAGTTATGTCCTCCCTTTCAGAAGCTGCCATGTGGTATTTAACTTATGTGTCAAGCAGCTATCAGGGGCAGCCAGAACATATCACCTTCACAAGTCATGTGGCTATTCTCTTTATTTACGGTGTAGAACCTTACCATTTTATATGATCACATGCTATGTGAAGTAGCCCTGTATTGCATCTGCCATAAATACAGAATTTTAACAAATGCATGAAATATAGATGCACTATGCAGTCAGACTTGGCGTACTGTATTCTACCCTGATGACATTTTACAGAACTTCAGAAATGGCCCAGTTCATCAGAAAATGAAGTCTCCTTCCCTTTTTCCCTTTCACAAGCTTCCAGATTCACATACTATTTTCTTTATTGAATCAGCTGAAAGACCCTGATCCAATGCTCATTGAAGGCAAATTCAAAACTGATCAAAGGAGATAATTATTCATGAAGCACAGAGTTAGACTGTGGAACTCATTGCCACAGGATGTTATTGAGGCTGAGAATTTAGGAAATGTCAAAGAGGGATCAGACATTTATATAAATAACAAGAGTATCCAGTGTTATAATAGCTGATGCTTAATAAAGTTTATAAAAGGACTACAAAAGCTCATACTGCACAATTTAACCTGCCCTCTGACTATTACAGGTTAGGACAAGACTATCATGAAGTGTCCAATTATCTCACATCTGTATCTAATTGTATTGTTACTTACCAGCTCTACACTCAGGAGACTGGCTCACCCACAACTGAATTTCTAATTCATTTCTGAGTCTAGAGTGGAACACAAGAGAACACTGTTAATGTGATCCCAGCCATGCTTTGAGTATCACACTGTGGATTAGACATGAGCCAAGGCAATTCAGGTAATCCTGCAGCTTTTATACATGTGAGGATTCCTACTGACATTCATAGGCCACATTCTGAGCTCAGGTATACTTGTGTAAATGCAGAGTAATGGTACATTCAGTGAAGTGACCAGAGTTACTCTGGATTTGAGTGATGTAAATCAGAGAACAATTTGGTCCATGATCCCTGCTCTGAGAACCCTGCAGACCCAAGGCATTACCACACTGAGCCCTTGTTTCATGAAGAAAGTAGCATTAAAATGGCAACAGAGAGAAAACAGCTTGTTTGCTAAATGGAACTACTGAAGCAACAAACATTATTTAAACACATGGTAGGATACACACATAGCCCAGAAACACATGTGGAGTGCTGTCCATGTAATCCATTGCAGACCCATGTGATGATCAGCTGATCACATACATCGTCCTCACCTGCCCTCTGCTGATTAATCCATCTCCCCATGACTTGTTTTAATATTGCAAGCGGCTTCAAACGAATGCCATTTTTTAAAAAAATCAATCAAGAAACATTTCCTTCTTCTCTCCCTCCTCCACCGACAATTACATGAGCCCAAGTAAATGCAGACCTCCACCAGTAACACCTTTGGTCTACTTAAAAATGTTACAGCTTTAAATTCAAATTACTAGTGGCAGAAATGAAGATACCACTGGGACAGGAAAATCCCATTTCTCTTGTAACACAGACTCCCTTTTAGTCCTGGAAGATCTTGTGATAATGGACTTCTACCCTTAACATTGTCACAAATTGGAAGAGCTATTTTAGGTCATATTTGGAGGTTTGTATTATTCCCTCTGAGCCCCATACAGTTGGATTCATGGTAACTAAGGCAGCTGGGTTTGCTACTGGAAGAATACAGAAAATAGTAAAAATACATGTAGCATTTTTCTTAAAATCTAAACATTTGTAAGATATGGTGCATATACAGAACGCATGAAGTTGTGAGATGTCATAAAGGTTTTACAACACACTCCAAATACAACACACAAAACCATTCTCTGAAGTGTCCCTAGCCACAGTTTGCCAAAACCTGTTCTGTTCATTCCCTCTGAATCACCTGGCATTGGCCACTGTCAGAAGAGAGGATCCAGGCTAGACAGACCATTGGTTTAACCCGGTATGACTGTTCTTATGAGCCATCCTAAACTCATATCAATAAAACCCTTCTCCCATACCAAACTGTCATACAATCTGTCTCTGAAGACCCATACACGCATGTAGAATTGTTTGGTAGAATTCTTTGGCAACTGTTAATTAGCTACTTGTTTTTGTTGCAGTTTCTTTTGGTGTGAACAAGGCTCAGTCACACTTCAATATCTTAATGATCATAGAATCATAGCAAATAAGTTTGCAAAGCATATTGTTAATGTTATGTGCATAATTTTGATCAAATAAAATTAAATACAAAATAAATTAAACAGATTTATTAAATCATCTAATCTAGGTAGCTCACGCAAATGAGAATAAGAAAAAAAAGATGGAAGGGAACAAAAGTCAACGAGGTTAGATTGTGACGCGCTAGTTCTTGGCTTTGATGAAAGGGGTGTTGGAGGCAGGAGCATGTGATTGAATGAGTGTAGGTGTAATAATATTGTCAGGGTATATTTTGAAACAAAAAATGGCTTGTCTCCAATTCATGTAAATGGGTCACCAGCAAGATTTCAACAGTCCACTATGGACTGAACAACTTGAGCTAGGAATAACTCCATTTATTTTGCAGTAATAACTGCCTTTCATCCTCTATGTGTACTAGGCACTAGAGTGGGATAACACATATGGTTTGCATGTCCCTTACACTTATGGCACTTACTCTTCATTTCTCTCCCAGACGCTTTTGGCTTTTTTCACAAGGGTCTCTATTTCTCGCCTGCTCTCTTCTATTTCTCGCGTCTTCACGGGTCTTTTCCCCATACCTTTTACCTGAGCCATCAGTGTCTGAGAGATTAAACAAACAGGAGTGAAATATGAGGACATGCACATTTATAATGGGCATATGGAAGAAACGTGCAAGAACTTGTGCAATTTTTCTCCAGTGGATATGCAGGACCCAGTACAATTTTTTTAAAGTGAAAAATCAAATTCTGAGGGAAGCTTCTGAATGAGGATAAATTCTAATTCTAACACTTTCACTGATGAACCAGGAAAACCACCATATGTTTTACAACCATCTCTATAAACAGACAATTCATTCTAATTCCACAGAGATATTGGAGAGGTAGAGTAAAGGTGGCTACCAACAGAAAGAGGACTGACAATGCCGTGTCTCCCCAGCCAATTCTCTCTCCATTGCTACCCATCTGAAGGCTTTGCTGCTTGTGGGATAAACCCTTTCATTGCTTCTCTACTGTGTAGAAAATACACTTCCACTGCTGTCAGCTGTGCTAGGTTCATCATTACCCTCCACTGTGATTTCAGCTGATCATCATAGTAACACAGCAACACCACAGAGTGCCATTAAGGAAGGGAGGTGGTACTTTGGGTGAAATCCTCACCCCATTAAAGAAAATGGTAAACTCCCATAGGGCCAAGATTTTCACCATGAGCCTACAACAGAAGCCTGTACTTGTGGTTGGCAGGAGACCATTGATCTAAAGGATTACTTTTATATTTCACAGTAAAAGCAAATGTCACACAGTGTCCTTGTGTTGAGAGTTTCAGGACAGCAATATACAACACAACGGAAAGCACTGTCAATCCGAGAGAATAAAACAATTACAAGAGGGAATACGGTGTGTCAACACAGCAATTGGGAGTGGTGCTTCCCAGTGCGGGTTGACAGATGCGCCCTAGCTCTCCTTGAGCTAGAGGGCTAAAAATAGCCATGTGGCCACCACAGCATGTGTGGTGGTTTGGAAGAGCCCCCCTGAGAACAAACGCATCAGACTCCCTGGGTCTGTAGTCAGACGTCAAGGCCACGCCACCACCATGGCCACACGACTATTTTAGTGGCGCTAGTATGCCTCTGTCTACCCACTCTGGGAAGCATGTTCACAGCTATTATGGATCCACATCCTTTGAGAGGCAGTTTCTGCTATCTGATTGAAAGCTACCCAGTCCCTGGCCCAAATGACTACATGCTGGCGGAGAATCAGGTCACTCATGGCACTTGCCCTCCCTGTCCTGCCTGCACTGCACCCCAGAACACTCCCGTCATGCCTGTTTCTTCCTTTTATGCTGGGGGAGAGGGGACAGGCAGCTGATGTAGAAGGCGCAGGGAGCTAACTTTACCAGCTTCATTCTAGTGGTGAGTTCCCCTGCACAGCAGGAATTCTCCTTCTGCTTTAAGGGAAAAATACACCACAAAATTGCCTTAGACAGGAGTTTCTGGCTTGAAATGTTTACACAGCTCTGTGTAATTTTCAATAGAAATACCAGAGTTTAAATTCAGATTTTGTGTTCCCCACAAAACCACTGTGCAGAACACTTCTTGGAGGCACCCGCCCCACTCTCTTAGATTTAAACATCTGGCTGTGTGAACATATATTTCTGTAATGTGTCTACACATAGCTGGACATTGCAGCTTGGCACTTATTCAGAATGTTTTGTTTTCCATTTGTGAGGGTGGTATTTTGTGATGCAGATATAAGTCCACTAGGAGTTGGAGTGAAACCACTAGCTCACTCGACAGAAACCAACAAAACAGATGTCAGTGGTAGTGACTAAAAGTCACTGTCATTCTGTGCTTGCTTCAACCAGTGACTTAAGAGATAAATGACACTGAATTTAAATTACGAATCCCCAAGCCATTCGTTCTACTCAAGTCCCCCCCATCTGATGACAGAAAAAAATGGAGCATATCTTAATACGGAATGAACAGTGTTCAGATGCAGTATTCATCAATGAAGTCAAAGCCCCCAGTAATATGTTTGCTGCACAGCCAGAGTTCATGGTTGGGTGAACTGCTTCAACACATTCAATTCAAGCTGTTTCTGCCAACTCTGTTTTTATGCCTGGAATCTACGGCTTCCTTAGCCTTTTATTCTTGGTGCTCCTTCAGAAGTCCTCATGAGCAATGAACTAACGGGCAGACTAAGGATCTCCATATCAAAGATAAGTGCACGTCACTTTCAGTGGTCCCAAATGTGTCTAAATCACAGAACAAAATAATCTAGGGCTGTTCAGTTTCATGTAACTTGTGTCCATATGAGCACATGTGCCTGTGTCTGTTTGCATGTGTCCAAAGGAAGTTTTAAGTTTTAACTCATGCATGTGGCTCAGTCTGCTGTTTTCTAAGCTTTGAATGCAAATAACATTGACCTTGTGACCTCATTCTGCACTGCCACTGGAAAATGACTATTACCTTGTATTGTGTTGTAGGCAGAGAATCCAGAAGTATCACCATGTAGAGCTCATATTCATTCTAAACAAACAAAGAGGAATGAGGAACATTACAGAACAATTATCGACAGTGTTCAGAGATCATACAGACTGGATTCACTTCAGCACCAGCAACCATGTAATGTATGTGCTCTACAAGAACCTTTTCTGGTAGGGCTAGGAATGAGTGTGATCTTGATCTCACTGAAGTCATTTGAAAGAGTTGGATCATGTCATTTGTTATGTGGCAAGGGGGCCCCCTGGGCACCCCAGGCTCCAGTCCTCTGGGCAGTCCCCCCCCCGGTTGGGTTTGGCCTCTCGCTGGTTAGGCTGGGCTAGCTCCCTCCTGGGAGGGGCTCCTTCCTGCCTCCCTGCCTGCTGGCAGCCTCTCTGTATCTGCCTCTCACTCGCCTTTACCACCTTCTGCTTTCACAAACTCACTCTTACTGCCTCCAAACGCACTCCTCACTCCCACACCCCGCTCTGGGGAGAAGTCTCTTTAAAGGGCTCTGGCTGCCTCCTTAACCAGTCTCAGCTGGCCCTGCTTCTGGCTGGGGCAGCCTTTCTCAGCTGGACCTAATTTACCTGCAGTTTCCCCTCTCCCCACAACCTTCCAGCCCTGGGTTTACCACAGTTAGCACTGATTCGTAGTACATTCTTTTCACCCCCTCAAGCTTCCTTTAATGTAGACTGTCTTTGTTCTCCAACCCTCTTCCAACCCATCGCTCCTTCTCTTCTCACTGCTATTAATCCGGGATAGTACTCAATTTCCTGCCTTTTGCCATTACCCGCTGCCAACTATTGGAAGACATTGGGGTGTGTTCACTTTCTTAACAAGTGTAAAATGTTGTTATTTCACTCCCTCTCAAATATCACACAGTATGTCAACCTGGCACTGTCTAAGGCCAATGGCATAACTCAACTACGTACAGAACAGAAAGAGTGAAACTCAATTTTTGTCACAGAATTTTTAGGTTCTTTTCCATAGTAGAGTCACTCTCACAAGGGTACATCCAGAGGGATAAATACATTTGATGTCCAGAGAGTTTTTAATGTTCTCTTTCAACATGTTGACCGTTCAAGAACAGAGGAGGAGTAACGAACACGGATCAATGTAGCTAGATGATAATACAGTAATCAGCATTTTTCAAATGTAAATCTCTCAGAGCTTTACGTGGGAAAATATTATCAGCCCCATTTTACAGAGAGGGAAACTAAGGCACTGAAAGGTTAACCCTGAACGAAAAAAATTTTGCTGACAGAAAGTGCCGGTGTGAACAGCGTATTGTCAGCAGAGCATTCTCCTGCCGACAAAGCTACCGCCACTTATTGGGGGTGGAAGTGTTTTGTCCTCAGGAGCGCTCTTTCCTGCCAACAACAAGGGACTACACTACACGCCTTTTAGCAGCATGGCTTAGGAACTGGAGAACAGCAGCCTAAATGAAGATGAAAGGCAAGTATTGAAAATATAAGGAAATATAGAGTCTGTGGCATTAATAAAGTCGCAGTTAAAGACCTTGTGAAACTCATGATTTAGTACCTTTTAATGGCATGTGCTCCATGCCTATTAAGGTTGAAGATTTTGTCAAATTATATTAAGAGACCTAGTTAATTGCTATAAACCTTCAAGTGTAACATTTGATTTATGTATTTCCAATTCACAGTTTAAAAATGAGGGATTAAAACCAAACTGCATTTTTAAGGCTTGAGCCTGCAGGGTGGTTATAGATAATTTAATTTAGTGGAGGACTGCGAATGGCACATTAAGTGATAAAATTTAAAACTTTCTTTAATATAAAATAGTTAAGAAAATAGGCATTACAATATAACCATACGCTGCATTTATACTTACATTTTAAGGTGAAATGAGGCATTTAGAGATGATTAGTCCCTAAATGAAGAAAATGGGTATAATACTTTTCTATCGGTACCTTGATGGTGGATGGGCAGGCCTAAGCTAACAGTAGCGGGTTACTCATTTTATACAGTCTGTATGTGAGCCCCCAGGTGGTGAGTCAGTATTAATTTATTGTATTTTCTTTCTAGATGTTGGATGACCAGCCCTGCAGATGGTGGTGTGGATCTACGGCACAGTATTGGGGTTTTTTTTGAGCATATAGGTAGGCGTCCAAGTTGCCTGAGGGTCACACAGCAGGGATTCAGGAATGAAGCAATCCTGAGCTGGCCCAGAAGGAGGGGCATATTATGGAACCAGATGATGCCACAGCTGTATGCCATGAGGACTTGTCAGCGGTCACCATACAGGGGAAACAATTTGGGAATGTGTGAAGGGGTGGAGTTAATGGAGAACTTTTTCCAGGAGTAAAAGTTGTGTGGTGAGACATACTTCAGTGCAGAATCTGGCAGGGAGCTGTGAAGCCCCCCAAGGTGGATGAGGTAAGGAGGTATGTGAACAGGGAGGTAGCCAAATTCCTTGTGGTTACAGGAGGGTCGGTAATTTTGCATTCTGGCATAGCGTATGGGGCATCAGAGTTATTTCAGAAGGATGGAGTTCATCTGTCAGACTTGGGCACAGTCACATTTTTGGCTGATATAACAGGGGCATTAGCAGATGTCTGGGAACCTGACTGGATGGTAATTACTGGCACCTCCTTGTGATGAATGTCCAGTACAGGGAAGGGACACAGTGACCAGATAAATGGCTTGGTAAAGGTCTTTAAAAGGAGGTGTTTGTTACAGGAACAGAAGTGGGGAGGGGGATTTGGGGCTCTTATGGCTGGCACTGCAGGAAGCCCATGGTAACGTGACCTGGGGTTATGCCCTAACTTGTTTCACTTAACTTTCCTTATACAGTAAAACCTCCATTTAACGGACTAATTCGGGCGAGGGGGTGTCCGTTAAATCAAAAAGTCCGTTATTTAATAATAATTAAAAAATGAGCTGTCGGAGCAGCAGCCCGCCCGCCACAGGGTCGGGGAGACAGCTCCGCAGCCCGCCCGCTGCTGGGACCCGGGCGGCAACCGGGAACTATCAGCCAGCTCGCCCAGGTCCTGGCTGCCGGGACCCGGGCGGCAGCCGGGAGCCGGCATCCAGCCCGCCAGAAATGGATCAGGAATGCATCAGACTTGCTCAGAAATTTTGTCCGTTGCATCCGAAGTCCGTTAAATCGAGGTCCGTTAAATCGAGGGTTTACTGTATTTCACTAGTCCTCACTTGGCTATTATCAAACCTTTTGGGGTCTACTTACATTTCAACATGTGTTTATATGAATATAAGCAAACATTATCTTTATAGGCTATGCAAACGCCCACCACCCACTGTGTGCAAGTTCACAGCCTGGACAATGCTACCATCTTCTTAATGGATCTGTGGAAGACCCTATCTCTATTAGCACAGTGATACCTGGGGTCGGTAGGGGAGCCGAGAAAGCTTTTCTCACCTCAAATTACTGGGCAGGCAGGCGGACTGACTTTTTCTACAGTTGATCTCTCTCTCTCTCTCTCTCTCTCTCTCTCTCAGCACTTCAGATCTCTGCTTTTGTATGTTTAGCAAAATAGAGTGGCGGAGCCAGGAGAGAGCACAAATGAAGAAAGACTCATCCAACCTCTGTGGGAGCATAGCAATTACATACAAATTAGGAGATTGTTTGAGCATATCAGGAGTACAGAAAGGCTGAACAGTTGTGTCTGTGGCCAAGAGATCAGGGAGAAATAAAAGGAAAATATAAATGTTGCTTCATTTACAGTAGCTAGGAAGGGGTAGAGATGCTTGTTGCATAGAGTAGTGTTAGCTGAGTCCGTGAAATGTTGTGAACAGTCCCTACGGTGCAGAGGGCAGAACACTAGTAATACAAAACAGGAGTTAGAGAACCGTTAGATCACAATGTGCTAAGCCTGGCTGGTATCTCTTACCTTAACTTCCTTGAGAATATCACCAAATATCAAAGAGCTGTTGCAAATATCTTCAAACACATCCCCAAAGACCTGCAGCCGTTTGAAATGGGGCCGGTTACAATCACAGATCTTCTGGAGCTCCTGCAGTAAAAATCAGAATTAACAACTGCAGGCAGGTGTGTGTTGGATGTGTTGTGCCCACTCGGCTCTAGCGGGTCCAGAGAGCACAGGCTCAGGGATATACTTTAAAACAGTGATTCTCAAACAGCAGTCCTTCAACCCGCTGTGGATCTGTGGAGCCCTTCCTGATGGTGTATGGAATTAAATATTATGACAACCAAGCAATGGAAGATTAAAGGATTAGGAGGAGATCACTCATTTTCTCTCACACATAACACAGTTCACAGAATGAAAAATACATTTGGAGACCTCTGCTCATCAGTAAGAAGAAAGGCTCAGATGGAAAATGAAAAGTAAGTGTTGTTTATAATAGCCAAGAGAAAATAAAGAGAAGTCCTAAGAAGAGTGTTATAGGCAGCAACTAGTGTATTAGGCCTGAATATATTGTTAAGTATCATTGCTTAGACCAGGGGTGGGGAACCTCCGGCCCGCCAAATCATTCCGTCCGGCCTGCGCGCGTCCCTGGCCGGCGTCTCCCCCAGGCGCTTCCCGGCCCCTTCGCTGAGCGCGGAGCCGCCCCCGCCTGGCAGCCTGGGGCGGCTCTGCGCTCGGCAAAGGGGCTGGGAAGCGCCTGGGGGAGACGCCGGCCAGGGACGTGCGTGGGCCGCCAGGCAGGGGCGGCTCCCCCAGGTGCTTCCCGGCCCCTTCGCCAAGCGCGGAGCCGCCCCTGTCTGGCGGCCCGCACATGTCCCTGGCCGGCGGCTCCCCCAGGTGCTTCCCGGACCTTTCGCCAAGCACGGAGCCGCCCCCACCTGGCGGGACGCGTGCGGGACACCAGGCGGGGGCGGCTCCGCGCTTGGCGAAGGGGCCCGGAAGCGCCTGGGGGAGCCGCCGGCGCCACGCGGCCACCATTAGCTGGGCGGCGAAAGGAGGAGCCGCGGGGAGCCGACGGTCAAGGGGGCGTGGGGGGGAGGCTGGGCTGGGGAGCAGGCAAGGGGGGGTGGGGGGGGAGGCCAGGCTGGGCGGGCAGGGAAGGGGGCAGGAGACTAGGCTGGATGGGGTGGGCGAGGCGTGGGTGCGGGAGGGAAGGAGGTTTGGTTTGGGGGGGGAGGCTGGGCTGGGCGGGTCAGGCATGGGGGGCAGGAGGCTGGGTTGGGAGTGGGAGGGGGGAGGAGATTAGGTTTGGTGGGGTGGGCCAGGCCAGGCAGGGATTGGAGAGGAAAGGCGGTTAGATGGGTGGAGGCTGGGCAAGGGGCCAGCGGGGGAAACCCCAAAGCAGTGCAGGGCTAAGCACTCCGCCTGCCACTGCTTTGGGGTTTCCCCTGCTGGCCCCTTGCCAGCTGGGGTCTCAGCTCCCGTTGCCAGCCTGGGCTTCCTCGGGGGGCGGGGGGGGGGGGAGCGACCCGTGAATGACATTATAAATGTCCAAATGGCCCTTGACAGAAAAAAGGATTCCCCACCCCTGGCTTAGACGTTTAAGGCCAATTCCTCAGCTGTTAAAGTCTTAAAGTCTATGAGTTTATGGACAGAACACCACGGCTTCCATGCCTGTATACAACAGATGAGAATGTTGCCCTTAGAATCCATCATCTCCTTCCTTAAAGAAAACTGTTATGAAATCATGGACAAGCAAGATTTATAACCTCATGGTTAGGGCCCTATCAAATTCATGACCATGAAAAATGCATCACGGACCATGAAATTTGGTCTCCACATGCGTGAAGTCTGGTCTTTCGTATGCTTTTACCGGTACTACACAGATTTCACAGGGGAGACCAGTGTTTCTCAAATTGGGGGTCCTGTCCCAAAAGGGATTGGGGGGGGGATCACAAGGTTATTTTAGTGGGGTTGTGGCATTGATACCCTTATGTCTGTGCTGCCTTCAGAGCTGGGTGGATGGAGAGCGGCGACTGCTGACTGAGGGCCCAGCTCTGCGGACAGCAGCGCAGAAGTAAGGGTGGCAATCCCATACCATACCATGCCATCCTTACTTCTGTGCTGTTGCTGCTGGTAGCTCTGCATTTAAAGCTGGGATCCCGGCCAGCAGCTGCCGCTCTCCGGGAACCTGGCTCTGAAGGCAGTGCCTCCATCAACAGCAGCACAGAAGTAAGGGCAGCAGTACAATAACTCTGCACACAACCCAGCACAGAACTCCTTTTTGGGTCAGAACCCCCTACAATTACAACACTGTGAAATTTCAGATTTAAACAGCTGAAATAATGAAAATTACAATTTTTAAAATCCATGACTGTGAAATTGACCAAATGGACAGTGAATTTGGTAGAGCCCTACTCATGGTATTGTGACTGTTCATATAGACATCTCTTCTGATTACAAAATCTTAGGCATTAGAGATGGAAGAGATAGGTCGCTCCATCCGCATCCATTGCAACATTTGCTGTATAGTGTTTGTAGTCTAGTCTTCTAATGCTCTGTCCATCTCCAATATCATACTTGTTTCAGGGACATGTCCTTATTCAAGTGATGAACTGTGACACAGTTACACTTTCTGAACATTCATATTTCCCAACAGAGGAAGAAAGGAAAAATTTCAGATTCAATGAAAGGCCATTGCTGCTAACAGCTTTAACTATAGTCGACTTTCACAAAGTCACAAAAAAATGTGATGGACCTATGCCTGTCCTGGGGAAAATGTTCTCTGCATTTTTGTAGAAAAATGTCAATGTTTCTGCATCAAAACAGCTGTGGGTTGTTTTTTTATTAAGGCTAAACTGCTCTTTTATTCTAATAGCAAGATGCTATTTTCCTGCTTATAACGAACAGCACACAATCCCTTCATTTCAAACTGTGGCAAACCTCGCTCCTCGGATTCTGATTCACAGCAATGTACCTCCTCTAGCTCATTCTACTGACAGCTTCATCATTTTTTCTTCCCAATGAAGAAAAGTCTCTCTTGATTCTTTATTGCCTATAACCGAGTCTCTTGGATGACGAATTGGTAAGTGCAAGGTTGACCTATAAACTCTTGGCTTTCCTGGGAATCTTTAATGCAATGTCAGGTCTATAAAGAGGCAGTTCCTGGGAGGTCTCTCTCAGGCAGGTGTTTATTCCTTTGCCTTTTCCCCTCCTGCTCTCCCCCAATGCATCTGGGACCAAGTGGAGAGATATTCCTCTAGGGATACCTATTGCAGGTGGAAATAACCAACTTCTTAGCCAGTTCTCTCAGCATGGGAGCTTGTATCTCCAAGGAGCCAAAGGTCTGGTGGTGGTTATCCTTCCTCAAGCATTCAGTCCTCTAACCAGAGATGTATACTTTGTCCAAGGCAGCTGCTGCAGTAGGCTGGAGACATCCAGGAAGTGGGAACACTCCTTTCCTTAGCCGTTCGTCACCCATTTCATTGCCAACATCTGGTTTGCCTGGTGGTCTCACTGAGGTGGGCTGCTGCCTCTTTCAAGCCTGGACTATCAGTCTCCCTCTCTGGCAAGCAGCCATCACTGCTCACTGACCTGTTAAGCTCAACTCCCTGCAAATCCGCCGATCACCAACCTGCTGCAATCTTATAAAATAGTGAGTGTATAAATTGGGTAGGGGCAGCGTTGCCTCGTGCATGGCCACAGGTTAACATTTCAAAATCCTTGTGTGCTGCAGCCAGACAGATTTATATTTCTGCCATTGATACTCTTAGCTCTCTAGATATCTCCTGGCCTACTGCATCATTCCCAAGGCTTCTGAATAACATGTGACCTAGGCAGACAAAGCTGACAGAGAGGACAATTAGGAGCCAACCTATCAATGGCCAAGGACAACTAAGCTATCTAAAGTCCCCCTGGCCCATCAATAGAGTAGTCCATCAGCAAAATGGCATCCTTCCTTAGAGACCTCTGAAACCTGGTGGGTTCCAAGAATATACAACAATTAGTGTTGGTGACTCAAATGCTGCCTCTGCTGGTACCATCTTCATCCCATTCTGAGATTCACATTCAAGCAGGACACCCTTAATCAAGGCCAGGTTTAGAGTGGGAGACCACTTGCATTGAAGGGTGGCTGCAAAAACCTTGGCTACATCACCTCCCAAACTCTCTCTTCATTCAAGCTGAATAGAGTGCCCAGCTGGAGTCATCCAGTATGCAAAATCCAAAGCCTCATCCCAAATGAGTGATCACAGGAGTCTGTATTCTTAAACTTAATAGCAGGAAGTGAAGTGCAAGATCGGGATCAGCCTGTGCATCTGAGAAAGATCCCATGCTATGCATGGTTGGTGGGACCAATACTAACACACTGTCAGCTTGTGCTATGACTCTTCCTTGGCCTAGAACAAATTTGTAGCCACCCTCACACCCCTGCCTACCATGAAAAGGATCAAGTGACACAAGCCCGTGTAAAATTTATTCTCTCACATGCCCAGACTGAAATACATTTCCCTGCCCATAGCAGTATTAATCAGCTGTTAGGTGACCCAGCAACTGCAGTTGGGTGTCCAAATGAGAACCTAACAAGTCTTTTCTGTCTCTAACTACTATAAATGAATCTCTCACTGTAACTCCTTGGCTACAATGAATGGGGCTCTCTCATATGATCAGATTTCTCACCCTGTACAGTTTAGAAGGTTTGTAGGATCGGGGGGGGGGGGGGGGGAGGGGAGGGAGAAAAGATGTGTTGGTTTTGTACTAATTATTGACATACTTTTCCTTACCTGAGCCAACTTCCTCTCATGCCGCTCTGCTGCTTTGCTCCCCGTGATGTCATTCTCCAGCAGATCGTGCTTGGCAATAAAATCCCTCTGAAAATGTAAAAACTTGTTAAACTGATCAGTTTTAGTCACTCCAGCTAAATATGAAGGCATAAACTGGTACTCATCCTTAACAACGTCAGCAGCACAACGTCGGCTGTTCTTAACTGGCTTGTACTTCAGCACCTTCATCTCTGGCACATCTAATTCTTCTCTTTTAAACGGCTTATTGAGTCTGTCAGCGTCCTCCTCTATTTTCTTTCTAAGCTCTTTTAACTGTCTTTCCAAAGGAGTCAAAGGCAATGGGCCATTCCCTGGGTGATCAACGCTGGCCATGACTTCCTGAGAGCGTCTGTAGATAGGAGAGGCAGATTTTGCACTTACTGGAACCAGTCTGGCGCTGGGGGCAAAGTCAGTCAAATAATTTTTCATCTTCTTGGCTGTCTCACTGCATTTATTTTGAGCCGGGAATTGCTTTCTTTCTGTCGTGAAATGTGTTGATTTCTTGGTGCTGTCCCAGTATCCCGGTTTTATATTCTCTCGGGGCTTATGAAGCTTGTTATGGTTTAAGTGCCCTGAGATGTAAACTTGAACATCAGCTCTGTGGGCCTTTTCCACGCCATCTAAAAGATTAGTCAAGCTCCTCTCTTGCTTGCTTTCCGCCATGGTACAACTTATGACTATATCACAGAAAACAACAACAAAAAGTAGAGTAGTTTTAGTTGAGAAAAACAATGAATATATGCCTCATCTCTTCTAGCTTCATAATAGAATATTTTAAGTGAAATTAGTGGTTGGATTCTCAGCCTTGGAAGGCCAAGCCCATGACGTATCAAACCAATCCATGTTTGGGTCAGACCAAAGGTCCATCTAGCCCAGTATCCTGTGTTATGACAGTGGACGATGTCAGGTGCCCCAGAGGGAATGAACAGAACAGGTGATCATCAAGTGACTCATCTCCTGTCACCCATTGCCAGCTTCAGGCAAACAGAGGAGCCTGGTCTGACTCGCTCTTGGGGCTATGTGCTGACCTGGGGGGTGTAAGGAATAAAGGGGGTTGTTCAGGCAGCCCATCTGGGGTCTGTCCATTCCCCTACCGGCAGTGCTGCTACTGCTCTGCCAGCTCCCAGGTATCCCTAGTGCAGTGGAGGCTGCTGCTGTGGGAGTGACAAGGCTGGGCCCTTCAGAATATTTACTGATTTGAGCCAAAACATTCCCAAGGAGAGACCTGAGAGGAGGGAAATGGTGATTTTTAACACTCAAAGCACGTCTACAAGAACACTTATTGGAGCTGTTCATGGCGAGCAGGGGCGTGAGTGTGCTCTGCACTAGCCTGCTGGGCTCCATCAGCAACCAGCTGATGTGTGTTAGCAGCTCGGCAGAGCGCTTTGGGCTGGTGCTCTTTGAAATGAGACTAGCTCAAAGTGCGTCATCAAAGACCGGTGAATGCGCATCGGCAGAGTGCCGAGGGACAGTCAGACCACAGCAGGCCAGTGCAGGGTAGATGGACACCCAGCTTGCCACAAACTAATTGTTCCTGGGGACAAACCCTTAGCTAAATCTCAAGAGACCTCACCAGACCCAGAAAAGGCATATTGGTAGCATGAGGGAATCTCCCAATCCTGAATGTCAAACAATGGAGGTGCTAATGCTTCTTAGAGAAAAGGTCCCAAGAATCCATTATACTGAAAAGTGTTACGAAACTTAAATATAGGGGCTTTCTACCACCTCACCCTATGATTAAAGAACAAGCAACAGTGTCAATGAATGTGTTTTAGAAAAGTCTGCAGTATTTGTCCAAACTATTACATTTTACAACAGTACATTCTAATACATTACTATATTATAGCTATAGACTGCAGCGCTTGGGAGCTTTCCTGTGCCAAACTCGAGTCGTTCTTGTCCAAGGTTACTTATGCCTGTCCCCAGCCTGGGCTCTTGAGAACTGCTGATAGCTCTCAACCCCCAGGGGATGCTCAGAGCCTGGTCGGATCATGCTCGGACGCTGTAAGCTCACTAGGGCAGAGCACTTGAGTTCAATTCTGGTCCTATTTATGCCGGTACAAACAGTATTTCTGGAGTCTTTGGAGTTACTCCATATTTATCTCAGCATAGCTAGGAGCAGGTTGGGACCCTGCATCTGTTGTGATGCTTTACGTAGCACCAACCGCATGGTTGGTTCTGAATAACGAATGGTAGGAGTCCTGCTCTATTTCTTGGGCCTGAGTAAACTGAAAGCACAGTTCATTTTCAGACATGCCAACCCCACAAAAAAACCCACAGACATTGGGCTTGTTTTTAGCTTAATTGGGTGGCGAGTTCCTCATTGGCTAGTTTTTGGCCAGCAGCCGTTGCTTCTTTTTTTTCATTGGTCCTCGGAAAGCAGGGGCTGGGGGTAGAGAGTCAGGGATCCACAGTGGGCCCAGACTGCATGCCAGGGGTAGGGCCGGATTAATGCAGGGGCTTTAGGGGCTGCAGCCCATGGCCTTGGGCTAAGGGGGGCACCCGCAGGTCTGTAGGCTAGATGGGGTCCGCTGCTTCTTAACATCCGGCCCGTGGCACGTTTCCATGCTGAGGGCTGGTCACCAGTCCCCGAGCCTTGGCTCCCTCCCCGGCAGGGCTGGAGCCATGAGTGCCAGCTCGCTGGCATGCCTCTGTGGCCCCTAGGTGAGGGGCATTCAGGGGCAAGCAAGGGGAGGGGTCATGCACACATGCTAAGCAGCACTGCCACACAGTCAGGCACACAGCGGGACGTGCACACATGCGGTAGCTGAACTGGCGCCAAAATCACCCAATTCAAACCTTCAGTCTGATTGGCCGGGACCAAGGGCAGGTCAGGGCCGGGAGCCAATCAAAAAAAACAAGAAACTACACGCTACTGTAAAAACCCTGTAAGCCCCAAAGCTACTCAACACGCAACGCACGAGCCAACTCAGCCTAAAACCAGCCCGATTTCTGCTTAGTTTCTGTGGATTTGGCAACTCTGGGGGATCCTGCCTTCGCCGCACTCCACCGACGACCAGGCGCCGCCTGAGATAAGTGCCTCCTGACCATTGTCTGCACCCCCACACCCTTCCTGGACCCCAAACTCCTACCCCAGCCCAGAGACCCCCTTCTGCACCCAAACTCCCTTCCAGCCCCGTACCTCCACCTACCCCCCCTCTGTCCCAACCCTGAGCCACCCCCCTGCACCCAGAGCCCACACCCCAAACCTCCTGCTGCACCCCATCTCTGGACCCACCCCCGAGCCCACCTCCCAGCTGGAGTGCACCTCTTCCCGCACCCCATTCCCCTGCCCCAGCCCTGAGCCCCCTCCCACACTCCAACCCCCCCCCCCCAGGGGCCCCATAAAATCAAACAGCCCTGGGCCTACAGGAGAGTTAATCTGGCTCTGTTCGGGGGAATCTAGTCACATAGAGTGTTGGCGTTCTTGGGGATTGGCTTGTTTTGAAATGGGATTAGCTTGATTTTGGGTTTATTGTGACAGTCAGGCTGCTTATTTACTGCGGGAAAGGTGGCAGCTGTGTTTGTTTTTCACGGCACTCATTCCGCACGGCCCAGCACCCAGCCACGCATGTCTCTTGACTTTTGAAAAATGATTGGCTCTAACCACTTTCCCGCAGAACCCGGCCATGAGAGAAACATTGCAGCAGAGGCCCGAGTAGGGCGACCAGATAGCAAGTGAGCCGGGATACGGTGGGGATGTAATAGATGCCTAAGTAAGAAAAAGCCCTGAATATCAGGCCATTCCCTATAAAATCAGGACACCTGGTCACCTCCTGAATGGCGGAACAATCACTTACGTGAAGGCTCCGCTGTCCGCTCTCACCGCTGTGTATCCAGCAGGACTCCTACCCTTGGGCGCCGGGGTGCTGTTACCGAGGAAACCAGCTAAACATTCTGCATTCCACCCCCCCTCGCTGCTGCTGAGCAACCAAGCGCACTGGCTGCAGCGAAGGGTACCTCAGAAGGGAAGGGTATTTCCCAGTGGAGCCTAGCAAGCTTGTGGAATGAAAACCGTCTCCCCAGGGGGGATCCTTGTTCACCTGGAGGTGGCCAGTTGCTGACTGGTATTTTAAATTCCAAGCCGATTGTTTTGTTTCTGTTTGTTAAAACACACAGGACAGTTGGACACGTTCCCAGGAGCTATTCTGAATCCTTCTTTGTAGATTGAATACACTTAACACCTTGGGCAAAGTTGACAGCCTAGTTCTCCCCTGCTGTCAGAGTTCAATATTTGCAAACAGATCACACCCCTGAAAATGACACTCTCAACAACTTAGGCTCTTTGGATCAAAGACTGTCTTTGTTTTGAGTCTGATACAGCATCTAGCACATCATAAATAATCATTAAATAATAACTTAGTGCTCATGTAATTGAGGGCTATTAGGCCTGGCGTGAGCGAGGCATTGTGTGGGCAGATGCATTGCAAGCTGTTATGTAATATGACTCAATGACAGCACAGAGAAAGTACATTTGCAGCACAATGATATACTGTGTCAGAGTTACGCTGGTAACATAACAGGGGTTTAAATTTACAGAGGAGTGGAGCAAAGCAAGGGCTCTGGTCCCATCAGGGCTGGCGACAGGAATTTTGGGGCCCCGTACGGCAGACGCGCGGGCCCCCCCCCGGCCGTCTTCCGCCGCCTGCGGCCCCCCCCCCCCAGCCGATCTCCAGCGCCCCCCCCGGCCGGTCTCCTACCTCCCGCGGCCCCCCCGGCCGATCTCCCGCCTCCCGCGGCCCCCCCCCGCCGATCTCCCGCGGCCCCCCCGGCCGGTCTCCTGCCTCCCGCGCCCCCCCGCCGATCTCCTGCCTCCTGCCCCCCGCCGATCTCCTGCCTCCTGCCCCCCGCCGATCTCCTGCCTCCCGCGGCCCCCCCCGCCCCGCCGATCTCCCGCCCCCCCCCCCCCGGTCGGTCTCCTGCCTCCCGCGCCCCCCGCCAATCTCCTGCCTCCCGCGCCCTCCCTCCCCCTCCCGGCAGGTCTCCTACCTCCAGCGGCATGTGCTCCTACCTACCCCGGCATGTGCTGCGGCCGCGTGGCCGGCCGGGAGAAGCAAAGGGGGGCGGGGCTGGCTGCCGGGAGAAGCAAAGGGGGGTGGGGCTGGCTGCCGGGAGAAGCAAAGGGGGGCGGGGCTGGCTGCTGGGTGCCGGGAGAGGGGGCTGGTGAGCGTGCCTCGCTCACAGCCCCGGCAACAACGGTTGCAGCTGTACTGGCCCCAGACTTCAGGGGGCCCCCCCTGAAGTCCAGGGCCCGGTACAGCTGTAACCGTTGTACCACCCTGTCGCTGGCCCTGGGTCCCATGGTATACTTCCTGCATAAAGATATCACCACATAATGGCATCACAATGGTTAAAACTTAACACCTGCTTCTGCTTACTCTGTATGCATGATACCGCATAACAGAGGTTGATAGCTGCTGATTTGTGAAGGGGTGCTTCTGAGGTGGGCTCATTCAAGCACATTTCTAAACACATTATTAATATAGAATTAAGCTTTCCATCTAAGACACTCCGATATTGTAGTGCTGGAGGCCATAAATTCTTAATAGGTCAATAAATAACTACACTCATAGTATTTAACTGCTATAAAAGTACCACTTATTACTGATCATCTTACTACTACAATACAAAAGGCATCATGATTAGAAGGTATTTATTTTACAGAATACTTCTGGAAAGCACAACAATGAGTTATGAAACAAGGAGCACCCCAAAACAAAATTTAAAGAGATACAGGCCACCAACAAATATTATAAAATTAAGAATATGAACAGGGAAGAACTAAGTAGGAGCCCAGTCCTGTGAAGATGAATGAGCAGAATCTTGCAGAACTGGGCACAGTGTTTGGGGAAGGAGCTGAGGCTAAGGGTGAACTCCTAGTTCCAATGATTTCAATGGCAAAACTCTGCTTGACCTCAACAGGGCCAGGATTTCACCATAAAAGTTGTAGAAGACATCTGAAAGTCCATGAACAGAAATAATGTAATTACGTGGCAGAAAAAAATTTATAGATGAAGTTTGTTACACCAAAGAGAGGCCAAAAAATAGAACATGGATGGAATCAGGAAGAGGTAAAGAACAATAAGAATGGAAAAGCAGTATGTAGTGACTAGCAAAAGAAAGGTTTAGATCTAGGCACAAAGTTTGGAAAGCATGGAAACAAGATGGGCCAAGCAAAAGTGTTGAATTAAAATTGTGAACTCCATGTAAATTTGACTCACTAGCCAGGTAAGCTGATGAAGCTGTGAGAGACCAGGCAAAATAGGATGGGCTGTAGAATCTATTCCACATAAGGGAAGAATGACCACCTGTAGGACACAATAGGACACCTAGCTGGCTAACCTCCATTTCCCCATAACTATTATAGTTTCTTCAACATCTGTGTGAATTCATGGCAAGGGTAGAAATGAGGTGACATAGAGACAATGTGTATTAATCCTCTGAGCATGCTCAAAAGCCTGAGCAAAATCAGTCTGATCCGAGTGTTTATGCTGTTAACCTAAACATTGTGCTTCCTTCTCCTGACAAACCAGGTGACTGAGTGCTAACTGAACACTACACTCAGCATTGATTGTTTCCGCTCTGCCTCAGAGAACAGGCATATGGCTGTTCTCTTTGCCAATACCATTTCTATAATTTGGCACAAAGCAAAGGACATGTGCTCTATTGCCACCAATTTGGGAAGCTGGATCAAATAGTAATGAATTGGTCCAGAATATTAGTTCTCACCAACAATATAAAAATAGGTGGAAAGGACCAGGTTAATAAAGAATTTGCAGAAACATTGTCCTTGTGCAAACATGTTGGGACAGGGAGAAATGTCAAAGTAGGATGAAAAAAACTTTGCCCTACACACAGGTCAAATCTTAGCACAGTTAATGTATTAGATAGGTCTTGAGGTTGAAACAATCTTCAGTTAGATAAAAGGAGCTGAGTCTAGAAGGAAAGGGGAAGGGGCTTGTTTCCCTAAGGAATCCAGAAACAAACTTCAAAACATCCTAAGTGAAGGTGGAATAAGACAATCTACAATATATGCAAAATAGTCTCTGAAATATCTCACTCAGCTCCAGCACAGCATCAAAACTAACCGCATTAGTGCGAAAGACAGTGCTCCTTCCCTCAGAAGAGCTCAGGCTGTTGATGTCCTAGGGATTGAGGAGTTCCACATGCCATATTGACAATACACCATAGTTGACAGAAACCTGAAATTCCCTTATCAACACCGATTTCAAAATCCTGGTCGGTTATGAAGTTGAAGAGCTAAGAAAGAGATCAGTTCTCCAAGCAATCTACTGGGAACAGGGTAGTGAAAAAAGGATACAGAGCACTGTACAAGTGGAACTGAAGTCTGCAGAACCAGAACCAGCCTCTATGGTGACAATTCCAACAAGGTGCTCCTTCGACAAACTCAGTTAAAAAAAAAAGGGGGGGAACTGGAGGGGAACATTACAGAGTTGGGATTTTCATGCTTTTTATGTGTGTGGACCCTAATTATAACAAACATTGTTTCATGGATCATCTCCCCTTGAGTCATGACATCATGGATCTCTCTTCCCCCTCCACATACTATCAATCACATAAAATTATTGTGGAAACTACAGCAATTGCTTACATGGAAAAGTAACCTAAGGAGATAGTGTATGTATTTGTATTAGTCGTCTAATGCAAGGCAGGAGCTGAAAACTGAGGGAGCCAATAGCATCTGACCAGCCAGTTCTCCACTGATCACTAGAGAGTGCCCTGTGTTCAGTGGTTGCTTTTGAAAACTGTTCAGGAGGGCACCGAGGCACCTACTAATGTCTTGAAGAGTCAAAAACCATCAAGAGATATGAGAGCTCCTGCCATTCATGCTGGAACTTTGATACTTAAAAGTAAGAGTCCAGTCACCATGGTATCTTTAGATGTATTTTTATTATAGTGATCACCATTAAAAAGTCAACGTTTCCCCATAGCCACCCACCATTCTATACCCAAAATAACACATTTTCCTGCACACACAACGAGAAATCTCAATTACTATGGGCGAATGTTGATTTTTAATGGCAGCTACTGATGAATCTCGTTTTGACAAAAGCATATATAAAATCACCTGTTGTATTGAAATTAACTCATCCATGTTATTTTCTACAATTGTCAATACTACCTCACATGATCACATGCTAACCCAATAGAAGGCTCTTTGGAGCAAGGATTTGTTTGTATAGTATCAAGCAGAATCCCCTTCTGGAACGTCTGAGTGCTACTATTATATAAATAGTAATAAAAGGAGGAGTGGCAGAATTATAGGTACTGTAACAAGGTGCATTCATATTCTTTTTTTAAAAATCTGTAATTTTATTTACTCATTTCTACCGTGAGGTTTGTCTTAGCACACCTAGCTCTTCTTGGGAACAAACCTTTTCTCTCAAAGTTAGATGTTCCTCGGTGGTTCATGAAAAACAGGGTTTGGAGCATAAGAGTTCTGAAGGAAACCCATGTAAACAAACTATTTTAACAATGCTAATTTTTTGCCTCCTTTTCTCCTCATCACTGTGCCTAGACGAAAGGGGCCACAAATCTTTTCAAGCAACATATATGTAGTTCTAAGATGCTGAAAATAGATGGATTGTAAATGTACTCAATTAAATTTAATTGTGAACTAAAAAGCATAGCCCAGATCTTCAGCATGGAAGTCAATGTATCTCTGGAAATTTATACCAGCTGAGGATCTGATTGTAATTTCAATATTTAATATACAGTAAGAAATGTTTTGTTATAGAAAATAGCTGCAACAGCAGATGTTTGGAAAAATGCACCTTAACTGATAAGTTGTCACATGTACAGAAAATCATATGTTGATCTTTTTCATGGATTCCGTTGCCTTTTGTTCTAATTTTTCCTTGTATTTTACCTGTAGTAGATCAACAAACATACACACAGATCCACGAGAAGTCCCCACCCCTCTTCCCCCACTCACAATAACACCAAAAAATGAACATAGAAAATATTTAAAAAAACTCTGTATTCAGTAATATTCACACCAAAGTGTATGGATATATATATCCATTAAAATTATGAACATTTCTAAATATATTTTATGTATCATACATATATTTATATGTATAATTACATATCCACAGAAGTTGTCTTGCTGTACTAAAGCCAGCAATTAAAGCAGAAACTGATTTCACAACAGGACACCTATATATGCATATGTACTGGCTGTTTGATTTGTTAATTTATTTACAACTTAACTATATCATAATAAATGATTACTGCTCTATTGTACAAACATAATAGTAAAGGTTTAGGTTTGTTTTTTAAATACAAAGACTGCAAATGAATACATGAAAAAATACACACCATGTACAGTATTTATAATTTATAAATGCAAAGGTAAGACCTCTTTAAATTATTGCACTTGCATTTCTTTTTACAAAGAAGATAGTTTATATGTGTCATATATATAAAATCAATTTTTCAGCTCACTAGATGTTGAATGTTGTTATCTTGAAGTTTTTTCTTCTTCACAGAACTGGCCCCCCTGAATTTTGAATATATATAGATCTACTCTACAAACCAGTTTGATCTACCCTGCAAACCAATTGATTACTAACTATTTCAGTTTTTGACAGAGCATACACACAAATTACAATCGAGCACAGTTTTTGGTCATCAAGCAGACAAAAGATAGTTGTGATGTGCCTTTGCTAGATTGGGAGACATAACCTAAGATTTGAATATGAGTATCCTTATAGAAGAATGAACAATTTACTGAACCATTTCATGGAATGGCAACTATATCACAGTGTTTTAGGCAAATGCATTTCTTCAAGAAGGTTGCAATTGTCTGAACGGGTAAGGGACTTGGGTATTTCTTTTAGATAAATAATGCTATATGTTGCCCTTACAATTTTAACACTAAGTGGCCTGAACACAATAACAGCAAGAGACTGACTAGCTAGTACAAATATTTCTACTTCTAATTTTGCAATCCATGCAGATTATTTAAAACATACCCAAGTACTCTGTACTGTGTGCCATATGAAAATGTAAGTGCCAGGCTGCATGCCTCCAAGGATCTAATTAACATATTTGAGATTGTGCTCCCATTTAAAAAAAAAACCAGTACATTATTCTAATGTAATGCTTCTAGAATGCTACAATTTATAACAGTGTAGCTGCAATGTGCTGAACCATTACATTAGAATATTGCACTATCTTACAAAATATCTTAACTTAAATACCGCAGTAATGGAGTTTCCAAAGCTTTTATAGAATATACAGTATATTAAGAGAAAGCTAAAATGGCTAATACCATCCTGTGCCATCCACTTCTCACAGGTCGGATACATTTTCCTCATTCATTATGTTCCAGGTATTGTTTCAAGATGCATCAGCAGGAGGTATGGCTGAATATGCATCCTTCTCAAATTCAGCTTCTTATACCTACTCAAAAGAATGTTCAAATATCACTTGAAATAGTTCCTTTTTTCTATTGTTTTGTTTAGAAGGGAAAATATCATTAAAACTTTAATAAAAACAATGCTCTTTGGGGGATAAAAACTATGCATTTTATAAGATTTCTAGGAAAAATGTCTGTGCCAATTTTTTAAAAGTTCTTACTCATTTTGTGTGACTGCATTTTTAAAGGGACAAAACCTCAGCTGACATTTGACCACAAACACGGCTGTGTCAGATGTTTAGTTGTTCTATTTCCGAGTGCAAATATAAATTTTTGGGCTATCAAATATTCAACATGGACCTGAGTCACGACATTCAAATGCAAACTCAAACTTCTTCTTAGATTAGGGTTTTCAGCTCTGGGATACTGATTTGGATTTACTTCTGTCAAACACCTGGATGCCTTAAACTACACTCACTAAATTAGCCTACAGGAGAAATTGATACAACTTAGAAAATTGTGCCCATTAAGACTATTATTTTTGTTGTTGCCTAAAATATAGGTAGGCTTTGTCCTTATGGTTTTACTCCTTTCCCCTGTCTTACTCCAGAGGAGAAGAAAGAGGGTTGGGGACTGTATTAACTCTAATGGAACTTTAACTATAACAAACTGTTTTAAGTGGTTCAGGTTACTCAAAGTGTCAAGTACCAATATAGTTGTCTCATCACATTAATAAAACTATTCATTGCAACTTTGCTTCATTTGTTAGGGAAATATATCAAGCACCTATATGATACTGCCAAGCATTTTCAGTGATGACTCACGATTTAGCTAATTTTGATTTTACAGTCAGTAACTGGAAATCAGACAAACTTTCTGTGAAATGAATACAGCGCGTGACAAGGAATATTTTGCAATACTGACCACACCAGCAAACAGAGGGAGAAGGGGATGGTAATAGCTGACATGCTTGAGCCATGAAAGAGATTTTCAATACGAGTTGTTTTGGGTTTCTCACGGATATACAGACTGACTGCATTTGAGGCCACGAAGTTTCCACATAAATCAGTAACTTTGGGTTGTCTCCCAAGTTCTTTGCTTTCAGTCACACAGGCTGTGTATGAATTGCATTATTTAAACCAGAAGTGACAAGGAATAAAGTAGAGGGCACACTTACATCAATCTGGTTTGTTTAGTTTGATAAAATTGCATCCTTTTTTTTTTCACTCCAAAAAGATTCTGATGACTATGCAGAGATCATCAGTTAGTATTGGCAAAGCAAACTAAGCACTTGCATGGATGCTGCAAGACATCCTTTGTCCCCTGTATGATTCAAATCTGAACTTCAAATAAAATGATTTGATCAAGAAACCCCAAATCCAACCCTACATGGTATTTTATGTTCTGCAAAGACTTATGTATACATTATGTGATTTAGATCACATACTGTATATACATACAAACATGTACTGGTTTGTGCTTGACCAGAACAGAAGGCAAAACTCTTCAGGGACCCAGACATTTAAATTAAAAATAATAATAAGATCCATGCTTATTAGATCAATACATTTCAGTAAACAAGCAGAATGGAAAAAGAGATGCTACCTATTGCCTTTAAACTTCTGACTGTACTACTTCTTAGTTTTTATACTACACTGTGGTGATGCCACTGAACCACTTCAAGACTTGCCTATCTGCACGCAGGTAAGAAGAATGGTATAATGTAATGTAGGGTTGGTGGTTCAGACTAAACAAATGCAGCGTTGTAACAACTGGGGTATAGAAAAGATGTATTATATCTCTGCTGAAATTTTATTTTATTTTAAAAAAAAAGATTCAGGGTCAAAATCTGTATATTGAATTACACCCTTTGCAACCACATTAAAATCAAAAGGGTTGCAATAAGCGTAAGGCCCCAAACTGCAAAATGTTAAGTACATGTGTAACAGTTTGCAGGATCAGAGCCCTAGATCAGCACAGAATTTCTTCCACAGAGTTTCAGTTTTCTGAATCAGCAATTTTTCTGCTTAGTTAGGTAGCTCTAAACTTGGAAATGTTTGCTCAACTAGATAAAAAGCAAATATAAGAAAGGTAAATGGCTTCCCCCCCTTTTTTTTAGTAGTAGAAAACATACAGTACTGGTGAGCAACATAAAAGCTAGTAAAAAAAAACAACTTTCCTTTTATTGTGATGGTACTGCAGTAATGCCTAGTATACCTGACTTTTCTGACAAGGCTCCTATTTCCAGCAGAAAGTATTGTACGTTAAACATGTTTCTCTAATATTTTCTAAAATATGACTCACCGTGAAAAATATTAGTATGACCACTTGACATATAGCTAGCTAGGCAGGCAGATCTCTGCTATTATGTTCAAACTTTAGCCTGTCATTTTAGTCAATGTTAATAAAAAGGTCCAGCCTGAAATTATGCCTGCATCTCTCCTTACTGGAGATAAATATCCAGTACTTCCAGTGTATGAATGGGTGAGCTCTCTAGCTTTTCACATAATTACAAAAAACAAACAAACACCACAGCCAGTGCTTTCAACATTTAACTTGAGAAATAAAACAGTTGCTCTGTGATACCTAATAGAATTTTTGGAGCCTTGAACCCAGAAGTTGATTTTCCTTCTGTCTGCAGTATGATATTCAAGTACTGTAACTTCAGTAAAAGTTACAGCCCCAGAGGGTTTCTGCTATTCAAACTGATTACAAGTAGATCACACATAAACATTCACAATAGCAATGTGTAAAATGTTCTATTTATAGCCAAGAACTCCCAAGTGACACTGGTGTTAAATCCAGCCACAGTACAATATAATAAAAGTACCATTGAAACCCTTACTAGAAAGATACAATTTTAAAAGTACCCCCTAATATTTTTCCCTTCAGTTTTGAATTAAGGCCTCAGCAATGTAGCCCATGAGAAAAGGCCAGTCTTTTGTGTTCACATGTCATAAGTTTGCTTTGACAGCTGATTCTGAAGCAACTGAGTTGTCAGTTTCTCTCTGGTTATGTTGTGTCACTGATGTTAGACAGGAGACTGGTAGACAGTTGCCTAGATGAGGTAACTCTGTAGGTATTACCTCCACAGCAGATCTGCTTCTCAGCATCTGTAGCTTTTTTTTTTCCTTTCCAAAAAAGAAAAAAAAAATGAACAAAGGAGAGATGCCTTAGAGTTAAAACAATTTGTCCCGGCTGTTTAGTCATCAATCTTCACAGGAAGTGAATCCGAGGTCTGGGGATCATGTGGTTGAGACGGAATCCATAATGAAGTTTCCTCTCCTTGTGTCAATTTTTCCCATTGTTTGAGATTTTCCCTGGAGAGAAAAAAGAGCAAAGTCTGTACATATATTTAATAGGTTTTTTCGTAAATAATTTCTGCTACATTATACCAACAGAAGCCGCTTTATGGAGTACATAACACTGATTCATCAAGAAGTTTTTCTTACTACTGTATTATTTCATCCTATTTCTGTCAAACCCATATTTTTAACCTAGATGCCTATTTTAGGGAAGTATATGCTTGCTATTGCCAGGATCCTGTTCTGCAATTCAACAGCTGCTGATTCACCAGAGAATTCACCCCTTGCTAAAGAATTGTGCTAAGGAACCTACTTCCATTTCTTATAATATGTATATTTCTAATCCTCATGATTGCAGAGATGTCTTTGAAAGCATGACCCAATGCAATGATGCCTGCTCAAGGCTGCAGAGAAACTGAAACAATAGCTTTGAGAGCATTGACCTGCCCCATACCTCATTCAGGGCATCATGGACTCTGTTGCAGCCTAATTTGTCGTTTTTCCAGGATGCCACAGAATTCAGCATTCTTGCCATGCCATTTGCCGAATACATGGACACAAATCTGACATGAGGAATCATAACATTCAAAAGGGGGTAGGGGGAGAGAATTTCCTTATGTTTAATTTGCACTGCCACTGTATCCAGAAGAGAAATACTAGTGGTTTAAAGATCTGAAGAACAAAGAGAGTACTCTGATCTGCCACATAGGAGAGAAAAAAACAGGGTTACTTACCTGTAACTGTTGTTCTTCGAGATGTGTTGCTCACATCCATTCCAATTAGGTTAGGTACGCGCAGCGTGCCTGGTTGCCGGGTAGATTTTCCCCTAGCTAGAGGCTGGGCGAGCAGGGAGCCCCCTAGAGTGGCGCCTTCATGGCGACCCATAAATACCCCTGCGACACAGCCACCCTCTCAGTTCCTTCTTGCCGGCTAAACCGACAGTGGGGAAGGAGGGCGGGTCTGGAATGGATGTGAGCAACACATCTCGAAGAACAACAGTTACAGGTAAGTAACCCTGTTTTCTTCTTCGAGTGATTGCTCACATGCATTCCAATTAGGTGACTACTAGCAATACCTAGGAGGTGGGGTCGGGTTGACCCGTAGCAGATCGTAAGACCGCTGACCCAAACGCCGCATCGTCCCTGGTCTGCTGGACAATGGCGTAATGAGCGGCGAAGGTATGGACGGAGGACCAGGTAGCCGCCCTACAGATGTCCGTGATGGAGACTCCCTCCCTGAAGGCCGCAGTGGACGCCTCCGCTCTCGTGGAGTGCGCTGTTACTCTCTCGACAGGTCTGCCTGCGAGTTCATAACAGGTGTGACTGCACGAGGTAATCCAGGAGGAGAGCCTTTGGGCTGAAATCGGCTGGCCCTTCATCCTCTCCGCAACTGCTACAAAGAGTTGGGTTGTCTTTCTGAATTGCTTTGTTCTGTCTAAATAAAAAGCAAGAGCCCTCCTAACGTCCAACGTGTGTAATTGTTGTTCCCTTCCAGAGGTATGTGGCCTAGGGTAAAAGACCGGAAGGCAAATGTCCTGATTAACATGGAAGGGGGAAACCACCTTTGGTAGAAAAGCCGGGTGGGGACGTAGCTGCACCTTGTCTCTATGGAAGATGGTGTAGGGCGGCTCGGAGGTCAGGGCACGGATTTCTGACACTCTACGAGCCGAGGTGATAGCCACTAGAAATGCCACCTTCCAGGAAAGATGGATTAGGGAGCACGTGGTGAGGGGCTCGAACGGGGGCAAAGTAAGGCGTGAGAGCACAAGGTTCAGGTCCCAGGGTGGAATGGGATGCTTAATGTTTGGGTATAGCTTGTCGAGACCCTTTAGAAACCGATACACCACAGGGTCGGAGAAGATCGAGTGGTTTGCCTGGCCAGGGTAGAAGGCCGAGATCGCAGCCAGATGGACTCGGATAGTGGAGGTAGAAAGGCCTTGTTGTCTAAGGCCTAACAAGTAGTCCAGGATGCGCGGGACTGGGGCTTCCGCTGGGATGGTGTCATGGTCTCTACACCAAGCCGAGAAGCGGGTCCACTTTGCAGTATAGGTGCTCCTGGTCGAAGGTTTCCTGCTGCCCAGAAGGACACCTTGCACCTCTGCTGAGCATAAGAGTTCCGGGCCTCTCAACCATGGAGCAGCCACGCTGTAAGGTGAAGGGACTGCAGATCTGGGTGCAGTAGGCGACCGTGATCTTGAGAGATCAGGTCCGGCCAGGGCGGGAGGCTGATGGGAGGGGCCCTGGATAGTCGGAGGAGGGATGCATACCAGCACTGTCTGGGCCAGGCTGGGGCTACGAGGATGACCCGCGCCCTGTTCCGTCTGATCTTCAGGATCACCTTGTGTAGGAGCGGAATTGGAGGGAACGCGTAGAACAGGTGCCCCGTCCAGGGTAGGAGGAAGGCATCTGTCAGGGATCCCCTGGCGCTGCCTCGGAAGGAGCAGAACTAGAGGCACTTCCTGTTCTGCCTGGAGGCGAAGAGGTCGATGTGGGGAAATCCCCACCTTAGGAAGATCGGCCGGATAGCGTCTGGCCGGAGGGACCATTCGTGAGTCATAAAAGACCTGCTGAGATGGTCCGCCAGTGTGTTCTGGACTCCCGGGAGGAATGAGGCCACTGGGTGAATGGCGTGGGCTATACAGAATTCCCACAGGAGAGTCGCTTCCTGGCACAAGGGGCTGGAGCGGGCTCCGTCTTGTTTGTTGATGTAGTACTGGGCCGTGGTGTTGTCTGTCAGCACCACTACACAGTGACCCCGCAACGTGTCCCGGAATGCCTGGCACGCACGGCGGACGGCCCTCAGTTCTCGGACATTGATATGGAGGCAGAGATCCGAGTCCGACCAGAGGCCTTGGGTCCTGAGTTCCCCGAGGTGAGCTCCCCAGCCTAGGGACGACGCGTCCGTCACCAGGGACATGGACGGGCTGGGGGGAAGGAAGGGAACCCCTTGGCAGGCATTGTCCTGGTCTTCCCACCAAGCCAGAGCAGATAGGGTGGCCTTGGGAATGGAGAGGAGGGCGTCCATACTGTCCCTTCTTGGTCTGTAGGTCACTGCAAGCCACGACTGAAGAGGGCGTAGCCTCAGTCTGGCATGCTGTATGACGTGAGTGCACGATGCCATGTGACCTAACAGGCTGAGGAAGACCCGGACCGTGGCCATGGGGCAGACGCGGAGCTGTCTTATGGCCGACTGGATGGTGAGGAACCGAGGTCGAGGCAGGGTTGCCCGTGCTACTGTGGAGTCTAGTAGGGCCCCTATGAATTCTATTTTCTGGGTCGGTTCCAGGGTGGATTTCCCCTTGTTGAGGAGGATGCCCAAGCGGTCGAACGTGCTGATGACTAATTGCACGCGTGCGCTGACTTGATCCCTGGAGGTGCCTCGGATCAGCCAGTCGTCGAGGTACGGGTAGAGTTGTACCCCTCGGCGCCGAAGAAACGCCGCCACTACCGCCATGCACTTTGTGAACACCTTGGGTGCGGTGGACAGGCCAAAGGGCAGAACGGCAAACTGGTAGTGTTCCCCCGCCACCATGAAGCGGAGGTAACGCCTGTGTGAGGGCTTGATGCTCATGTGAAAGTAAGCGTCTTTCATGTCGAGGGCAGCGAACCAGTCTCCCGGATCCAGAGAGGGAATAATGGTACCCAAGGTGACCATGCGGAACTTGAACCTGGTCATGTAGGCGTTGAGTCCTCGCAGGTCTAGGATGGGCCGTAGGCCCCCTTTCGCCTTGGGGATCAGGAAGTAGCGGGAGTAGAACCCCTTTCCCTTGAACTCCTCCGGTACGGGCTCGATGGCTCCCAATGCGAGGAGTGACCTCACCTCCTGTACGAGGAGTTGCTCGTGAGAGGGGTCCCTGAAGAGGGACGAGGAGGGTGGGTGGAAAGGAGGAGTAGAGGAAAGCTGGAGTGAATATCCCACCTCCACCGTGCGAAGGACCCACTGGTCCGATGTAATGTCCGACCATGCACAGCGGAAGTGGGACAGGCGATCTCCAAAGGGAGGATCCAGGTTGACAACTGGTGCTCTGCCCCCAAGCGCACCTTCAAAAGGCAGCCTTGGGCCCCTGGGGTGGCTTGGGGCCCTGCTGTTTCGCGCCTTGTCGGGGCCCTGGCCTACGCCGGTAGGACCTGTCTCTCCTATGGGAGGAGTCCTGGGGCGGGCGCGCCGGAGGGAAGAACTTCTTGCGTGGTGGCAGGAAGGGGCGCTTCTGTTGACCCGGGGTGTGCATCCCCAGGGTCTTGAGCGTGACACCCCTGTCCTTCAGAGCCTGGAGGCGGGTGTCAGTGTCCTCCGAAAAGAGGGATTGGCCCTCAAAGGGAAGGTCCTGTATCTTATGCTGCATTGCAGGGGCCAGGTTGGAGGACTGGAGCCATGCAGCGCGGCGGAGGGTGATACCTGAGGCCATTGTCCTTGCCGCTGAGTCCGCTGAGTCTAAAGCCGCCTGTAGGGCGTAGCGGGAAATTTCCCTACTTTGATGGAGTAAGGCCTTAAACTCCTGTTTGCCCTCCTGCTGGACTCGGTTTTCCAGTTTAGTGAGGGCCTCCACCGTATCGAAATGGTGGCGACTGAGGAGTGCCTGGTGGTTGGCCACTCGCAGTTGGAGGCCCCCGGACGAGTATACCTTTCTGCCAAAATGGTCCAGGCGCCTCGCCTCCCTAGTTTTGGGGACCTGGGCCTCTTGTCCATGGCGCTCCTTATTATTAATGGAGTCCACCACTAAAGAGGACGGCGGCGGGTGAATATAAAGATGTTCATACCCCTTGGCCGGGACAAAGTATCTTTTCTCCACACCCCTTGCTGTGGGGGGAAGAGAGGTCGGGGTCTTCCATAACGTGGCCACATTTTGCCTGATGGTATTGATGAAGGGCACCGCCACCCGGGTCGGTGTGCCCTTAGTAAGCATGGTGGTAACTGGGTCCTCCACCACTGGGACCTCCTCCATAGGGAGGTTCATGTTTGTGGCTACGGCCTTTAATAAGGTCTGGTAGTTGGTGAGGTCTACCGTGGGGGGACTGGCTGAGGAGGTCCCTGCTACTGCCTCAACCCTCGCCGGGGAGGTATAGGAGCCCGGGTCCGGGCTGTGATGCCCCTCCGAGCGGGGGGCCACCTGAGATGAGGCTACCCCTGGTTCTGCGGTGGCCTCAGACATAAGAGGGAACCCCGGCTCAGATTGGGTAGAGCGGGGCTGGTTATATGCCCAGGTGTCCCAGGCCGGCCAGGCGGAGTGACCCTGCGCAGCTCGGGCCGAACGAGGGAACCCGAAGGCTGCAGGAGAAGGCCAGTGTGCCACCTCTCCGAGGTGCGGGGCCTCCGGTGCCGAGGGTTGATGAGTCCGTGCGCCTGAAGACTCCTGGCGCTTTGGCTGACTCCTCGACCTGTGCAGACGGTGCCGGTCCGGAGACGTGTAATCCTGGGACACGCAGCTCGAGGATCGCTGTCGGTGCCGCGGGCTACGGTACCGTGGCAAAGGTCGGTGCCGGGAGTCGTGCCGGTGCCGCGGTGACCGGTGCCGAGAGGTCCGCCGCCTGTAGGGGGACCTCGATCGGTATCTGCCGCTGCGCCCCGGGGATCTGGAGCGTTGCCGCGAGGTCGACTGGTGCCGCGGTGATCGGTGCCGCGATGTGGAGCGGTGCCGGTACGGTGAGCGGCGTCGGGACCTCGAGCGGTGCCGGGGCGAGGACTGGCCCGAAGAGTGGCGTCGAAGATGGCCGCGTCGGGAGCTGGAAGAGCGGTACCGGGAGTACGACCGGTGCCGAGAGTGCGACCGGCCCCGTGAGCGTGGGCGCCGGGACTCCGATCGGTACCGGGACTCAGACCGGCGAGGGGAGCGAGAGCGACGTGAGCGCCCGTCCGGAGACCTGGATCGAGGTCTCTGCTCCGTGCGGCGCCGAGACTGCGACCGGTACCGGGAAGCTGACTGGTGCCGGGAGTCGGATCAGCGCCGCGAGATCGAGCGGCGTCCCTGCCCTGCCGGGCTCCAAGCCGCGATCTCTTCCCCCATCAAGGGTGGCTTGCCCTTGGAACGGGGTTGCCGCTGCGGTGAGCCCACCGAGAGCAGCTCCCTCGCAGCAGCAAACGCCTCTGGAGTGGAGGGAAGCTGCTGTGGGACCGGCAGGCGGAGTGGGGATACCACTCGCACCGGACTCAACGGGCCCGTCCGGGTCGCCGGAGTCGACGGTGCCGGTGCCGGTATCAGTGCCGGTGTCGGTGTCGATGCCTGGTCATCCGGGCGTCCGGCGTTCGGGGTCGAAGTCAGCGAGATCGGCGCCGACGTCCCCGCGCGGTCTGCCGGGGCTGGGCGCGGCTGGGGGTCTCTCCTCCTCTTGGTGCCTGGCGAGCGCGACCGGTGCCGAGGTTTAGACTTCTGCGGCTTGGGAGCGGGCCCCGGTACCGCCCCGAGTCCGGCTGGAGAGCCGCTTCCATTAGGATATGCCTGAGGCAGGACTCACGGTCTTTGCGGGTCCGTGGCTTAAAGGATTTGCAGATTTTACAAGTATCTGCTAAGTGCGATTCCCCCAAGCACTTCAGGTACCTAGAGTGTGGGTCCCCCACTGGCATGGGCTTCCCACACTCCGAACAGTGTTTGAAGCCCGGAGCCTTGGGCGACATAAGCTCCGGGGCAGGAGTAACCTGCACTTAACACTAATTACACTATTAACAATGCTAACTAACTATGAACTATAACTGTTAAACATTAACTAGAACTATAAACACGAGTAGAACGAAGCACAATAGCTAGGAGATGAGGAGAACGCGAAAGCAGAACTCCTCTGTTCCTACAACCAGCGTCTGCGGTAAGAAGGAACTGAGAGGGTGGCTGTGTCGCAGGGGTATTTATGGGTCACCATGAAGGCGCCACTCTAGGGGGCTCCCTGCTCGCCCAGCCTCTAGCTAGGGGAAAATCTACCCGGCAACCAGGCACGCTGCGCGTACCTAACCTAATTGGAATGCATGTGAGCAATCACTCGAAGAAGAACGTCAGTTCAACTAGAATACAGGAACACAACCAGCAGAAAAGGAATAGAAGAGAGATGAGGTGACAAGTAAAAGCACAGAAGAAAAAGACATTTTAATTCCCAGTAGTTATGTGAGTAAAATGGAGGCATGAAGCAGACAGAGGGAAATTGAGTTGTGCTGGGCTAGATGGAGGCAGTTAACTAGAGACACATTACCAGTGAACTTGCTTGTCTACAGGTAGTTTTGACAGTAAATAAATTGTAATAGCTAACTCCATGGACCTGTGTTGGCTGAATCTACCCAACAGTCTGCCTCCGGGTGTTGGATGCACTTGCTAGAGAAGAACATTTATGTTTGTCTATGTGCAATATTTGCATTTTAGAGGCATATATTTCTAGACAGATATATGTAGTGGGGCATGCTTTCACTCAGCCAAGATATATGCTGTGCAAAAACTTGCACTGCTACTCACTTGCATGCCCGGAGTAGTGGCCCAGCAGGAGGGAAGATCTGTGTGAGTGTGGTGTAACATGGGATGGCTACAGCATTGTAGAATCCAATCTGTGAAAAACAGTGGAAAAAATATTGATAGGAGCCAAATTATGACACAGTTAACTACAAAAGAGCCCCAAACTGGTCCATTTACTTACTTATTTTACAATTTACTTACTTACAATCTATCTTACTGTTCTGTACTGCTGCCCATCATCATAGCCTCTGACCCTCATCAAAGTGAACTCAATAACAGTCAGCTCTCCCTTTTTGTGGTAAAACATACTGCTTGAGGGATGATAGGAGATAGAGTATCTGTCCTCATTCTTATAATCTAGGCTACAGAATATATGATGTGACTGACAGAGAGGCTGCAGTTGGTAAGGTGGCAGGGCTGCAGCAATGGAGGGAGGTTTAAACATCACAAAGGAGCTCACTATTTCAAATTGTATGTTTTATATGCACTCCAGGTTTTTTTTAAAGAGGTTTGTAATTAATTTTTATTTTATTTTAAGAACTGACAGACTGCTACAGTCCTGTCACTAATTCTAAAGGACCAGTACTACCATGGCAAAAAGTGAGAGGTTTTGCCAAAATTAAACACATCTGGGATTTACATTATGGAATCCTATCACTGAAACCACAGTACATAAAAATCAAATCAAATCAAATCTTATGGTTTGGGTCATGGAAATAAGACCATTTTCATTTTAAAAATTCACAACAAATTGTACAAACTTTTAGAGGGTCAAAAAGAGTTAGGGTGAAAAAATGAATAAATCAGTTAAGCCATGACAATTTCTTGAGATGGTTTCCACTTCTGACCAGGAGTTTTAAATTTTATATTTTTTTTATTTTAAAAAGAGCATGGATTCCCAAAACTAGCATTCCAGTTCTCATCCTCTCAATCACACATCCACATTTTAAGGGCAGATTGTGGCTAGATTAAATAATTTCATATAGTTCCTCTTTAATTCTGTTTGACAAGTACATGAATATGTAAAAGATTGTGGGAAAGCTTTCCAAAGCACCAAGGTGACTTGGGCACTTAAGTCTCATAAGAACGGCCGTACTGGGTCAGACCAAATATCCATGAAGCTCAGTATCCTGTCCTCTGACTGTGGCCAATTGCAGGTGCCCCAAAGGGAATGAACAGAGGGTTATCATCACATAACCCATGCCCTGTCACCCAATCCCAGCTTCTGGCAAACAGAGGCTAGGGACACCATTCCTGGCCATCGTGGCTAATAGCCATTGAAGGACCTATCTTCCAGGAATCTATCTAGCTCCCTTTTGAACCCCGTTATAGTATTGGCCCTCACAATACCCTCTGTTCAGAGTCTGACAGTGTGTTGTGTGAAAAAATACTTGGTTTAAACGTGCTACCTATTAATTTCATTTGGTGGCTCTTTGTTCTTGTATTATAGGAAGGAGTAAATAACACTCCTTTATTTACTTTCTCTATACCACTAATTTTATAGACCTCTATCATATCCCTTCTTTGTCACCTCTTTTCCAAGCTGAAAAGACCCAGTCTTAATAATCTCTCCACATACGGAAGCTATTCTATTCCCCTAATCATTTTTGTTGCCCTTTTCTGAACCTTTTCAAATTCCAACATATCTTTTTAGATGGGGCGACCACATCTGCATGCAGTACTCAAGGTGTGGACATACCATGGATTTAAATAGAGGCAATATGTTATTTTCTGTCTTATTATCTATCCTTTTCTTGATGATTCCCAACATCCTGTTTGCTTTTTTGACTGCCGCTGCACATTGAGTGGATGATTTCAGAGAACTATCCACAATGACTCCAAGATCTTTCTTCAGTGGTAACAGCTAATTTAGACCCCATCACTGTATATGTATAGCTGGGATTATGTTTTCCAATGTGCACTACTATGCATTTATTAACATTCAGTGTAATGTTGCCCATTTTGCCATTTTGTTGCCCAGTCACCCAGTTTTGTGAAATCCTTTTGTAGCTCTTTGCAGTCTGCCTGGGACTTAATTATCTTGAGTATTCTATCATCTGCAAATTTTGCCACCTCACTGTTTACCCCTTTTTCCAGATCGTTTATGAATATGGTAAATAGGACTGGACCCAGTATAGATCCCTGGGGGACACCACTATTTACCTCTCTCCATTCTGAAAACTGACCATTTATTCCCACCCTTTGTTTCCAATCTTTTAACCAGTTAGCAGTCCATTGGAGGACCTTCCCTCTTATGCAATGACTGCTTATTTTGCTTAAGAGCCTTTGGTGAGGAACCTTGTCAAAGGCTTTCTGAAAATCTAACCACACTATATCCATGGGATCTCCTTTGTCTGCATGCTTGTTGATCCCCTCAAAGAACTCCAGTCGATTGGTGAGGCATGATTTCCCCTTACAAAAACCATGTTGACTATTTCCCAACACATTATGTTAATTATATGTCTGACAGTTTTGTTCTTTATGATAGTTTCAACCAATTTGCCTGGTACTGAAGTGAGAGTAACTGACCTGTAGTTGCCAGGGTCGCCTCTGGAACCCTTTTAAAAAATGGGCGTCATATTAGCTATCCTCCAGTCATTTGGTACAGAAGCTGATTTAAATGATAGGTTACAGATGACAGTTAGTAGTCCTGCAATTTCACATTTGAGTTCCTTCAGAACTCTAGGGTGAATACCATCAGGTCCTGGAGACTTATTACTGTTTAGTTTATCAATTTGTTACAAAACTTCCTCTAATGACACCTCAATTCGGGACAGTTCCTCAGATCTGTCATCCAAAAAGAATGGCTCAGGTTTGGGAATCTCCCTCACATCCTCAACAGTGAAGACCAATGCAAAGAATCCATTTAATTTCTCCACAATGACTTTATCGTCTTTGAGTGCTCCTGTAGCAACCCGATTACTCAGTAGCCCCACTTGTTTAGCGGCTTTCTGGTTCTGATGTATTTTTTTTAAAAAATTGCTATTACTTTTGGAGTCTTTGGCTAACTGTTCTTCAAATTCTTTTTTGGTCTAATTATATTTTTACACTTCATTTGCCAGAGTTTATGCTCTTTTCTATTTTCCTCATTAGGATTTATCTTCCACTTTTTAAAGGATGCCTTTTTGCCTCTCACTGCAACTTTTCCTTTGTTGTTTAACCACGGTGGCTCTTTTTTGGTTCTCTTACTGTGTTTTTTAAATTGGGCTATCCATTTAAGTTGAGCCCCTATTATGGTGTCTTTAAAAAGTTTCCACACAGTTTGCAGGAATTTTACTTTTGGTACTGTACCTTTTAATTTCCGTTTCACTAACCTATTTTTGCATAGTTATCCTTTCTGAAATTAAATGCTAGAGTGTTGGGCTGCTGTGGAGTTTTCCCTGCCACAGGGATGTTACATTTAATTATATTATGGTCACTATTACCAAGCAGTCAAGCTATATTCACCTATTGGACCTGATCCTGTGCTCCACTTAGCACTAAATCAAGAATTGCCTCTCCTCTTGTGGGTTCCAGGACCACCTTCTCCAAGAAGCAGTCATTTAAGGTGTCAAGAAACTTTATGTCAGCAACACTTCCTGAGGTGATATGTACCCAGTCAATATGGGGATAGTTGAAATCCCCCATTATTATTATTGAGTTTTTTATTTGAATAGCCTCTTTAGTCTCCCTGAGCATTTCGGAGTCACTACCACCACCATCCTGGTCGGGTAGTCTGTAATATAGCCCAGCTACTATATCCTTATTTTTCAAGCATGGAATTACTATCCATAGAGATTCTATAGTACAATTTAGTTCATTTAAGATTTTTGCTTCACTTGATTCTACACTTTCTTTCACATCTAGTGCCACTCCCACACAGTTCTGTCCTTCCGAGATATTTTGTACCCTGGTATTACTGTGTCCATTGATTACCCTCATTCCACCAGGTTTCTGTGATGCCTATTATATCAATATCTTCACTTAATACAAGGGACTCTAGTTCACCCATCTTATTATTTAGACTTCTAGCATTGGTATATAAGCATTTTAAAAACTTGTCACTTTTTGGTTGTCCCCTATTGCACGACATAATTGAATAAGATTTTTTTTTTCATTTGACTGTTTCTCATCAGATCCTCCCTGTATTTTATCAATTTACATCCTTTCCTACTTATTAGGAGATAGGGAATCTCCATTTATAGATCCTCCCCTAAGGCAAATCTGAACTACATGCTCCTCCACACCTGTCAGCTTTCCCCCAGCCCTTAGATTAAAAACTGTCCTACAACCTTTTTAATTTCAAGTACCAGCAATCTGGTTCCGTTTTGGTTTAGGTGGAGCCCATCCTTCCTGCATAGGCTCTCCCTCTCCCAAAAGCTTCCCAGTTCCTAATAAATCTAAATCCCTCCTCCCTACACCATCATCTCGTCCACACATTGAGACCCTGCAGTTCTGCCTGTTTAACTGGCTCTGCCCACGAAACTGGAAGCATTTCATAGAATGCTATCATGGAGGTCCTGGACTTCAGTCTCTCACCCAGCAGCCTAAATTTGGCCTCCAGAACCTCTCTCCTATCCTTCCCCATGTTGTTGGTACCTACATGGACTCTCATTGACCTCTCATTGAGGCTCTCATTGACCTTCAGTGACACACAGGCTCCTCAGTGGTTAAGTCCCTTTTTGAAATGAAATTTAGGCATTTTTGAAAATTTTACCCAATACTTTTCCATTTATTAATAACCAACATGTTAAAACCATCACTAGCTTTCACAAAAAGACTTTTAACTTTCCGAGAATACAATTTAAAATAACTCTATTTCAGTTTTGCTACATAGGAAAAATTGTATTTTATTTTCCTATCTGAAAATCCAATTTCTGAGAAAAGCTGCCCTTAATCTGAAATGTCTGGGCCTTTCTTCCTTCTCTCATTTCATTACTACGGCTGCATCAGTCTGCTTATCAACAGGGCTTTCTATTAAATGCATAATTGTGGCAATCATGTTTTCCTTCAATGGACCTCAAAAATCCTACTTTTCCAGGTGGGATGGAATTTTTCTGAGTGATAGCTTTGAATCTGCCCTCTCCCAGCAGTTGGTTAAAAAGAGCTAAGGTCCAGGGGAAGTAGAGCTGCAACACACTATATTTCAGGACAGTATGAGATAGCATGCTCTTGTTCCAACAATATCACCGAAGAGGATGTTTCCAGTTGCCATTTTTAAAATCAGCTATGCATTTGTATGTAAAGTGTGGAATTTGGCATGACACAACTCACAGGTCAAAACATTATCACATGCCTTGCTAGAGGCCAATATGATATCCCTTAGTAAGTTTTACTTGTGTGTGTCTTACAGCCATTATAAAACATTTAATTTTAGACAGCCCATACTTGGCCTTGAGGGACCTCATCCTTCTTGTCTCTGTCCATCATAGGTATAGGTTGAATACCTATCTTCTTCATTTCATCACCCTGAAGGGAGAAAGAAAAAAGGGTCATGTTCTCCCTGAATAACGAAGGACATTCAGAAGGAAAAAAACATCAAGATTTCTTGAATCAGAAGGTGTTTCTGGTTTATATTATTTTTAATCTAGGTATTTTGAATTCAACATCCCATATGTGAACAACTAAAATACAATCTCAGAAAACTGTACAGCAAGGATTCCCTTCATAGCATGATACATTCAAATGGTAATGCAAGCAATAACTTCTAGAAACTAAGCACGATTGTGATATATTTTTTGTGTATTTAACTTTGTTTTAGATGGGCCTATCCAAGGTTGAAGAACTTGTACAAAGTAAAAATAACAGATCAATATAAATATTTACCTGTCCTCCCCACGATCAGCCCCATTTCTGCCAAAAGGTGTCACCAAAGCCTCATAAAATAATGACCTGCTTTGACAAGTTATCTCACATCCCTCAACTTACTCATTCAGGAAAAGCCCAAGAGATGAATCTTGCAGCATGCCCTGAAGGTCAGCTGATCCAGGCAGTTTTGGACCAAAGGTGAGAAGTAAGTTTCTCAGTTTAAGGCCCCTTGCAGAAAGTATCTTGCCAATCAGCCACCTCTTTTAAAAACAGGTGGTGCTAGCCACATGCTCGTGCTCATCACAAGTGCTGCATATTACATGGTTAAGAGGCAGACTTTCAGGTATACGGGAGCCACACCTTTTATAGGGCAAAACCATCACTTTAAATTCTACCTGGGAACTAAAGAGAAGCCAGTGCACCCTACTGATCACCAGCATAATGCTGTAAAATTTCTCAATGGTCTTAAAACATAATAGCATGTTTAGAACACTGCAGATGTGTGAGCTAAGAAACGTATAGATGCAATCAGATTAGTTTTGGCCACAACTATTATATGAACATCCAGGAATAGTAGAGAACCTAATGTGACCTTCATGCTGCAAAACTTAGTAATAAATGTTCTAGAAACTACCTCTTTAAGTCGTTGATATAATTTGTGTTTGTTTCAGACCTCTACCGTATTCATAAAAGGCAAATAATTTGAAAAGCAGGTACAGTTCTGCACACTGTAAGAGCAACACACCTTACAGTACATACTGCTCTCTCATGGCAGATATATGCGTAAATCTGGTTATGAGTGAGGTTTCCATATGTACACTTCTGGCAAATATGGTCAGTGTTTAACTCATATATACATATGAATGGATCTTTGTTTACACATTTTTGTCTGTTTGTATATTTTATTCGGGCAGTCCAGTCCAATCTTCCTAGCCATTTCTATAAATCAGAACAGTAACTGAATTAGCATGATGTGAGATGAACAAGTTGAACCAGCAGAGTCCAAATAACTTAAATAACATATACAGATATGAAGGAGATGGGAGAGAATTATTGATCTGCGGGGGTCCTAGAAATCCGTTTGCCATGGAAAAATGCAGAATTTGTGTTTTTACAGAGAATCTTTGGTGTTTACATTTTATGAAAAAATAAAAACAAATATTAACTAAATTTTACTGCAAGTATTAGTGTCACTTGTTCAATAAGTACAACCTTCCCCTCTTGTGGCTGATTTCTGAATGTGCTGACCACCCGAGCCTGAGCCGCTACCAGCCTCAGGGAGCTGGTGGTTTGATTAATACAGAAAGCTGGATAATAGAGGCTTAGATAAACAGGATTCTATTGTACATTGCTAACATACTCCAATAAGCTGCTTCTGGAGTAGAGGCTACTCAAGGACATATAGGGATTTGTGTTTTAATGCATCTCATATTTCACTTTAGCCTCCAGGACTGATTCAGAAAGTGAGTAATGTTAATATAAAAACAATGTTTACTTTATTTTTTGAGCTTTTTTTTAAAAAATCTGAAAATATAGAATACAGATATAGTAGTATTTGGTATACATACAAAATGCAAATTACAATCCTTTTAATTTTATATTAGAAAGATTGATGGCACTGGTAGCTTTTGAACTTGCTTAAAAATTTTAAATATATCAATAAAACATTGTGTTCAATTTATACCTATCTATAGATATATGGTTCGATTTAACAACTACACAAAGTAAAGAACATTTTAAACACACTTGTATTATTAATAACTTGTATTCAATATACTGAAATAAAATTAGGAAGACTTTGTAGCACCTTAGAGACTAACCAGTTTATTGCTGAAATAAACTGGTTAGTCTCTAAGGTGCTACAAAGTCTTCCTCGTTTTATTTACAGACATAGACTAACGGCTGCTAATCTTAAACCTGTCAATATATTGAAAGTAGCTATTAATCTCATATGAAGATTGTATGCAAGTGGCTTTTTCACTCAGCTCTGAGAAAACTGTACAGACAATAGCAAGAACTTGTACAAACTTACCCAATTACTGGAGTTTACCATTCTTGCTAACTTAAATAACAACAAACCATGGTGGAACACAGTCTAAATTTTCTATTGAGTCTGTTCTTAGGGTTTCCCCTGCAGGATACATCTGCCCCTAGTTTTTTCAGCTTCAGAAAAACATTCAGCCCCTTTTATGTTCCTGAGGTAGCACCTGCCTGTACTCTCTACTGGGACAGGATGAGGCACCAGAATAAATGCATCTCCTACCACCTGACTCTCCCTCAGATTATCCTTTTCTGAAGAGTGATCCAGTAAAATATTATTGTGGGACTCTGTGTTTACTGTCAATAGTTTCCAAAGAAATTTTCCTCGATTTACAAGTGGATGTTTCTCTCAAACACATCTGGGGATTAGGGAGTCAAGTTAATGTTTTTCCTTCTGGCATATCCTCAACAGTCAAACACTCTGCAGGGCAAATTTTGTCCTTAATCCCACCTTTATTACTGATGAGAAGAAAAGAGCCCAACTTGACTCTCCCATTCCATGTTGGGTTTGCAGCTCTGGCAGTTAGAGTAGATATCTTTATACTTGTAAGCAAAGCAAATTTGCTATGGAATCACTGAGATACAATAAAACAAGAACCAAATCATTCACATTTTGAATTCCAGAAAAAACATGCATTAGTCAAGAAACAAAATCCATGAAAAATCCATGCAACATCAACTCAGTAGGCCTGATTCTCGCTTCACACCATTGTAGATCAGAAGTAACTCCACTAAAGTTAAGAGACACATACCTAGTATATAAGAGAAAGGAATCAGGACCTACAACTTACACATGCAAGATCAGGGCCGGCGACAGGGGGGTACTACGGGTAGAGCTGTACCGGGCCCCCCGACTTTAGGGGGGCCCCGGTACAGCTCTACCCGTAGTCATCCGGCGTGGCTCTCCCCTGGACGAGCGCCTGTCCCCGGCCGGAGCAGAGAGCCCGGCCAGCGGCAGCGGCTCAGTCCGGGGGAGGGAGGGAGGGAGCAGCAAGGGAGGCTCTTGCTGCTCCCCGGCTCTCGGGTCTCGCTGCTGCCAGCTGGGGGAGGGGGGGGGAGCGCTGGCTGGGCTGGGGAGGGGGGGCGGCTGGGCTGGGGAGCCCCCAGCCGCTGTCAGCTGGGGGGGGGGGAGCGCCGGCTGGGCTGGGGGCTCCCCAGCCACTGTCAGCTGGGGGGGGATCGCGGGCTGGGTTGGGGGGGCGGCTGGGCTGGGGGGCCCCCAGCCACTGTTGGCTGGGCTGGGGGGGGCCCGGCTGGGCTGGGGGGGCCCCCAGCCGCTGTCGGCTGGGCTAGGCTGGGGGGCCCCGGCTGGGCTGGGGGCCCCCCCAAACTATTAGAGTAGGGGGGCCCCAAATTTCTGTCGCCGGCCCTGTGCAAGATCAGTTCAAAATATACAACAGATCTTCTGAAACTGAAGAATTGTAGGATAGTTCTGGTTTTAGTTTTTTAGCCCATATTCTCACTTTTGTTCATCAAACCATTGGCTATTAAATGGAAAATTATCAATCTGTTTTAGGCTCTAGAAATACTTTCTTCAAAAGGAAGATAAATTCAGTGCAACATTCTTTCAACAATACCTTACATTCACTTTATTATTTATCGTTCCTCCTCTTGTTTTTTTGAACTATTTTAACAGTATTTGGGTTCTCACTTATCTAAGCGTAGGACATAATTGTAGAAGTACAACTATGTTTCATGTATAGATTCTCATTACATTGTCTTTGTAAAGGGAGCTTTGTGGCTTATTACAAGGCTAACATCACAAACAGCTAGGTCTACTTCAGCGAATTCCCACTAGTGACCTGAACATCGTACAGATTTTCTTCTCTTTTGTCTTGTTACCCATTAAATCACTTTCTATTATGATGAGATGCCTTCTAAACATAAATCTTTTATTTTGGGAAAACAATATACTTCTTACTTGCAAGTTGATGACAAACCCTCATACTAATTTAGATGCTCAAATGCTTTCCAGGGAGCTTACAATACATCTGCATACATACATGAATATATCTCAAGACATACACGGTAAGTAATCTATTGAAAATTGTTCTAGAAGAACCTACTGTTGTGTTTCCTTCTCTCATTTATCTGGATATTTTCCATATGTAGAACAAATGTGAGAGACATAGACATACCTCAGCCCAGAACTCTGCATATATATCATTAGCTGTCAATCTGGTAACTGGCCACAACTTTGTTACGGAACATAGATCACAAGCTGTCATCATCAGACCAATCATACGATCCCTAGAGAATACAAGAACATTAAAATTGTTATTTAGATAAAGCTTTACATTATTGTGTTTTGAAGCTTTTTGTGTGTCCTGTCATATATATGTCCAACAACAAAGAGTACAAATTCTACAAAGTACCTCCCACATAACTCCACCATCCCCTTTTGATATTAATTCATTGATAATTCATCACATGAATCATATTAGTAACATATTACCCTTATTCAGTTCAAAAGCTTATAGTATGGAAAAAAGGCTCTATTCAAGAGCAGCCAAGTGAAAAATTTGAGTCAAATGGCTGCACTAACCAAGCGTAAATAAATGTAATGTTTTAAGGAAGATCATGCTATAATTGATTTACATCATACATTATCCACTTTTGAGAAAAAATTATGTCCCTTGGTTTATACCTGTTGTATTTGTGATGTTTTTAAGCAATTATTACATCTGACTTGGTACTATACTTAAATGACCCTTTGTATTTCAAATATTATATAATCCTAGTCTGTACATTTCCAAGCCCTAAGAAAGACTTTTCAGTTATTGGGACATTCTCAGGGTTGCCATCAGGAAGGTAATCCACTTGTGTTGTTTTCAGAGTGGGCTTGGGAAACAATGGGGATAGACTTGAGAATATATTGCCTTCCCTGAGCTTCAAGATACTACAATGATAGGTGGGTGCTATAAGAAACCCTCCAAAATAACCAATGTGGAAATATTTTTATTCTTTACATGGTCAGGAAGCTTGTTCCAGAGTGTTTTCCATTCAAGTACCAATTTTATCCCCATGTAAGACATACAAAGGGACTGAAAAAACTGGTCAAACTGGGATTTTCCATAGGAAACTCTCTCTCAATCATTTTGAAAAGTTTTGTCAGTCTGTGCTACTTTGGTTTGGAGGGGTGGAATGTGTCTATGTTTGGTGTTTTGGGTTTTTTAAAATACGTAATTGGGCCTTTGTAATTCACAGGTATTTGTAATTAAGGGCATATAGTGGAATTCCCACATTTGAATTGAGAATTTATTATATATATTTATCATAAATGTTTAATGTGATTATTGCTAATGATAATTAAAATGTTATAAAGCACAAAAAGATGAATAATTTGAAATACTCTGAATTACCCAAAACTCATTCAGAGAATTAACAGATTGGAATTTGAGATACTAGGAGAAAATAGGGGCATGGTTATTTTGGAGGGTTTCTTAACCCTGGGTTCCAACCATTATAACTCTACTGATGTCAATGAAGCTACTCATTATTCACAGGAGGAGAATCAGGCCCTAGGGCTAACTGTTTTTGTATGAACTATATGAGTAGGTAATCACCGTTAAAAGGATTAATTGATTTTAACTAGAGTCAGCTCAGGTATGTTATGTTCTTAGGTACTTATGCCCTGATCCTGCAAACACTTATGCATGTGCATAGTTTCACAAATATGCATAATCCCCTTGAAGTCAATGAGACAGGTGTAAAGTTAAGCATTTGTGTAAGAATTTGCAGAATTGGGGCCTGATTTACTAATAAACTCCTCAATAGGAATAGTTTGAAGGTGATGAAATGTCAGTGCAATAGATTTAAACAAAGTATCTGAACACTGTAAATTGCCTTTCTATATCCAGAATACTATATTGGTGCATATATATTTGGTTTTAGGACTTAGAGCTTACTCTGTGTAAAGAACAAGATATTGTGGGCATGGTAAAAAGACTCATCTTAATTCTTCTTTGTTGTCATTTACAGAAACAAGGTTCTTTCTTCAAGTTATGAATGTTTGCTTTACCTATGTGCTTGGTTTTTAAGGTTTAAGGCTCCTGTCTGATGCAGTTCTTCCAGCTGTTTTCTGTTTCCAAAGTACAGGGCAAGGTCTGTGGCAATGATGGCTTTGCGGATGATCTCCAGGACCTGCTCGTACTCGCTGGAGCTCAATTTGGAGAAGATATTGTGCCCTTCCAGCTATGAAAATATAAAAAATAAAACCAATAAAAAGCACAAGCTCTAATTTTGAGATGATTCATGGAGGATAGGTCCGGCAATAGCTATTAGCCAGGATGGGCAGGAGTGGCGTCCCTAGCCTTTGCTTGCCAGAAGCTGGGAATGAGCCACAGGGGAAGGATCACTTGATTACCTGTTCTGTTCATTCCCTCTAGGGCACCTGGCACTGGCCACTGTCAGAAGACAGGATACTGAGCTAGATGGACCCTTGGTCTGACCCAATACAGCCATTCTCATGTTTTTCTTATTCCGTTATTTATCAGTTTGCAACAGTTTTACAGCCCACTAGGGATTTTTGTATTTTATACCTGAAAACATGAACAACATGAAATGTGCTTTGATATTTTCTTTTTGAAAGGTCATCATGGAGCTGTTGCTATGATGGAATTGATGCTTTGTATTTAGGAGTCAAAGATATACATACTTTTGACACCATCTTTCACAATACTCAATTCACAGAGCCCTATTTTTTGCTGTAGTACATCCTACCATGATGAGCCCAATCCATTGTCACTAAGAAATATATTATCTCTATTATGAATCTTAAATTTTCACTCCATTGATTTTTGTACTCCTCATTTCCCCAAAGTTTGCAAATAAATTTATATTGTGGGCCAAAGTTTCAAAATGAGGAACAAATATCTGCACGTGTCTAACGTGTACACAAACACATGTGCAAGTTCAAACCAGATATTGGGGTTTTAAAATTTTCAGATGTGTGAATGACTGGGCATTTGCCAACCTTAGTACCCGAACCACACACAAATTAGGCATTTGAAATATTGACATGTATCTAACTTTGAAGATCTAGCCCTGTGACCTTCCCTAAAGTTATGGCCTGATGGAAGGTGCTGGGTACCTACTGCAAAGTACTGAGTGCCCCTCCAGACCTGGAGCTGATGGTTCTCAGCCCTTCTCAAGCCTCTCTCCTTTTAAATGGAGAAAGCTCCCTGAAGGTAGAAAAAATTACTAGGCAGAAATAGATTTTAATAAAAAATTTCCCTGCAGTTTTACAAAGCACTCCCACTTACAGCTGGCTTGAGAGCCTGTGATTGCCAGCCTGATCCAGAGTGCTGAGCTGCCACTAGCCTGGCAAACTGGCTTGGGATTTCTTCCTGAAGATAACAGGAGTGTTTTAGTAGCACACAGTGTATGCACAATATTTTATATGGCTAAAGAAATATCTAGTTACTGTAATAAGATTATTGCAATTTGATTAAAGTGCCCTAAATGAAATGTAATTAATATTCATTAGCAGATGCAATTTCCTCTTTTGAAATGAAATTAGGTACAGTACTTTCATGTGTGTATATTTAGGGAAAGGCAGCTTTGTTTAAGAATGAACTAGAGAGAATAATGTCTTACACCATAGAACAGAGGTGGGCAACCTATGGCCTGTGAGCCATATCTCGCCTGCAGGACCTTCCTGTCCAGCACTTGAGCTCCTGGCTGGGGAGACTTCCCCCAGCCCCTCCCCTAATGTCTCCCCTCACCTGCAACTACATCGCCACATGGGCAGCATGGCTGGCTCTGGCAGGATGGTGCGGCTTCCAGTCCGGCTGCTCTGAGAGGCATAGTAAGGGGGTGGAGGTAATGGGGTGTGGATGGGGCGGAGGTTCTGGGGGGCAGTCAGAAAGCAGAGGGTGGTTGGATGGGGCGGAATTTAGGGGGTGGTGATGGTCAGAGGATGGGGAATGGGTAGGGGGTTGGGTAAGCATGGGAGCCCCGGGGGGCCTTTCAGGTGGCGGGACAGTCAAGGGACAGGGAGCAGAGTAGTCAGGGGGGTGTATGAGCCACACAACCTCAGTGTGGCCCTCGGGCCAAAAAGTTTGCCCACCCCTGCCATAGAGATTATGCTTCATGTCCTTTCCATTTTTGCTATTATTAAGCCATATGTTATGAACAATATCCCTATATGGTGATCACTGGTGAAAGATACATCAGATAGTTAGAAAACTCTGCACTATACAATGGTTCTTTCCTTTTGGAAACAATTAATTAAAGGTCTTGCTAAAGCACAGAGGGGGCAGGAAGAAAAAAGGATGGACCAGCAAAATCAAGGTGCACACATTCACAAACAGAAAACATAAAAGATATATTAAACTTGGATGTGCTTCAACATTTCATTGCCACTTGTGCAGAACATAACCAAAAGCCTCCTTGCCTTTTTGTCAAGCATTTTCCATAAGGATAAGTTGTTCTAAACCAATTTCTCATTGGTACAAATAACATAGGCTTGTTTTTGCCCATCACCGTGAATGTGAGGTTTTTTTCCCCAACATTTTGCTTGGACAAATAGATTTATTGTGAATAATGAAGAGAAAATACAGTCCATTTGTGTCTCAATGTTCCTTTGACAATGTCCCAAGTCATGGTACAGGATGTTTCAAGAAACTCATTTTAATCCATCGTCATGCTCTGGTGCCAGACAGTGTTTAGCAGTACTCCTCCTAGTCTGGATTTTTGGAAATGATCTTTTCCTACTCTTGCTGCGTGATCACCATTAATATGCTCCATAATTCTATTACTAAGGTTATGCAGTGGCACAACACTACAGGGTGTGCAGTAGGACCTCAGAAGTTAAAACATCAGGAACATTAACATGACCAGATGATTATGACTGTTTCTGCACGCAGTATTAACCTACAATACCTGGTTGGTTTCTTATCTACTAATGGACGTTGCCATTTGGGGTATGCCGTTTATGCTGCTGAACACTATGTGGAATGCATGCCTGCTGATAAGAATAGATTCTTTCCATGATCAGCTAAAATATGTAGGGCTGTCAATTAATCATAGTTAACTCAAGCAACTAATGCAAAACAAATTAACTAGATTTTAAAAAGTAGTCACAATTAAGCACAGTTTTAATCACACTGTTAAACAATAATAGAATACCAATTTCAATTTATTATAAATATTTTGGATGTTTTTCTACAATTTCAAATACATTGATTTCAATTACAATATAGAATACAAAGTGTACAGTGCTCACTTATATTATTTTTATTACAAATATCTGAGCTATTAAAAGATAAACAAAAGCTATAATATTTTTTCAATTAATCTCATACAAGAGCTGTAGTGTAATCCCTTTATGGTGAAAGTGTAATTTACAAATGTAGAATTATTTTTTTACATAATTGCCCTCAAAACCAAAATAATGTTAATCTTTAGCACCTACAAGTCCTCTCAGTCCTACTTCTTGTTCAGCCAATTACTAAGGCAAAAAAGTTTGTTTACATTTATGGGAGATAATGCTATCCATTTCTTATTTGTAATAAATAATAATATATATGAGTACGCTACACTTTGTATTCTGTGTTGAAATCAACATATCTGAAAATGTAGAAAAACATTCAAAAATATTTATAATACATTTAAATTGGTTTTATAATACATTTAGATTGGTATTCTATTCTTGTTTAACAGTGCAATTAAAATTATGATTAATCCCAACATTTTTAAAATATCATGGATGTGATTATTTTTTTAATCATTTGACAGCCCTAAAAATAAGTATAGCATTAACCTGTGTTTAGGATGGTTGAAACAAATAGCTATAAAGTTCTAATTAATATAACCTTTTTACTATTTATTCTGCTGACACACAAGGTCAGATCCCCTAGCTCTGGCTGGTGGTAGTCTAAGAAGGTTACCTGATCCTCAGGTCATCCAGTCCCTAATGTAAAACAGAACAACTTATAGGCTGCTTTATATGACATTGGCCACCAGTGATCCCGAGTCATCATTTTGGCTGCCATATTTTAACCTACACAGTAGCGTTCTTGCCATGTCCCATTTCCCAAAACACCACCCCATTCCCAACTTCTAGGGCTAGGATGTGGCACAGAAGCAGCTATGGTTGATCTATGCAACTCAGGGATTCCACCACATAGGGAAAACCCCATATAGGCCATTAAAGTACTGATTTAAGTTTGCTTTGCACAGCCAGAGTGGTACAAAAAAGTCTTAATAGGACTGAGTTACTTGCTCACTGTATATAAGCACATTTGAAAAACAAATACTAAAAATCTAATGCCATACTAACACTGAGGGACTCATTTACACCCCCCCCCCCCAATGAAAGAACATTAAGAGTTAAGGCTTACATTCTGTGAAGGCTTCCATGTTTATGATTCCTTTAAATATGAATAGCAAGATGTGCTTATGTATGTGATACAGAACACGTGTTTTTATGAATAGCTGATAAGATATTTAAGAAAATAAAGATGTTCCTCTTGAAAGACCCGGAACAGAAAAAAACTAGCAAGGGATTAGAGACACAATACCATGAAAAGGGTGTGTATAGGGAATATGCACACCAAAATGAAAAGCAGTGACCACAAAATTCATAATGGACTAGGAACTATTTTGTAGCTCTGAGGTTTCTCTCTCTCGAATTCAACATCAGTTTATTTTTAATGAGTGACAAAATACCTGTGTGTTATCACTAAGTTTAACTGTCCTGAAATCGGGTAGCACGCTCTGTGGTAGTTTGTATTAACTCAACACATAAAGGCACGTCATGTTTTACACACATTTAACTTGCGTGGTTTCCACTTTACGAGGTCGACCGAAAGAAAAAAAATGGAATGGAAAACTAAAAATATAAAACCTGTCTTTAGAGCAGGCAATTTAGCCCGCTATTGAAGTCAATGGGGTTTGCTATACGTGGTTTCCACGTAAAGTGAACCCTCGCATAAAACACGACATGCCTGTACTGCACTTCAAATTATGGACCCACTGGCATACAAAATGTTATTTTTAAATCACAGAACAAGAAAGCATATGAAAACAATCCAACTATTATGTACATTTTTCCACGCATGCAAGAAATTACATTTGCGCCTAGATGAAGGATACATGCATATTTAAAGCCACACATTTAATACTTCCAGGAATTTATTACAGCAAATTGCTATGTCTCTGTAATAGGCTGAAATAACAGACTAATAAGCACTGTTGCCAATTCTTGTGATTCTATTGTAAGTCTCACACTTGGTCATTTTAGGTATATAATGTAACCCAACATGTGTTTACCTGTGCCACCATGGCTAAAAACAGCAGTGCCGGTGCAGGGATGCTGACTTTAGTGTGGGCTGGACAAGCACCCCAGGGATCCTGGGTACCTACTTGCACTGCTAGCCTATGCTGAAGCCCATGCTGTGGCATCTACCTGCCAGTTTAGCCATGCTAGTGTGGATACAGCTTGGGTAGACAGCAGTGCCGGTGCATTTTTCATTTTAAAAACAAGTAATTTTCTAGGTCTTCGTAGCTAGAGAAAAAAGCATCAACCATGACCCAAGTGCATCCTAAAGGCTCAGAAACCAGACAGCAAATAAAAAGAACTCAGTTCTTTATATTTTTAAAATCTATGGGGTTTTATGGAAATCTCAAGATTTTGGGGGAGAGAGGGAGGGGTTGACTCCAGATTTTTTAACACTTAGGGTTTGGTAACAGTAGATTCAGGCTTGCTGTAATAAACCGTGGCAACATCCCTTGCACATATTTTTATTTTCTAGAATAGCACTACAAATATAGAATGAAATTAAACATGCTTTAAAAAATAGCTATTAAGAAATGCTGAGTCTGCTACTTTTACTACTATGATTCTAAGCTCTAATGCATTCAGTAGTCCTACCTGCAAAATGGCCACTGTCTGGGAGAAGTGGTGTTGCTCCATAGTTGAGGTGGAATAAAGAGCTGCCAGAGGGTGATCAAATTTCTGAAGGTAGCTGTTGCTGTAACCCCTGTGATCCAGGTCATGACACAAGCATGCAACTAGGAGTCCTTTTCGCTAAAGAAATGTATGAGACAAACAAAGAAAATATAAGAAATGAAGAGATACATTTCCCTGTCTCTAGGTTTCGCTTTATTCTCTTTAAATATTGTATAGTCACACTACAATACATAAATTTTAAAAAGAAAACAAATGGCAGTTTTTCACTCTATGCAATGGATTTTTGATGCTCTCAATTTTCCATTTTATTAGTATGACTGTTTCAGGTTTCCTGTTTATAGAACGTTTTCTTGGTATTCTAAACTCTACGTAGTTGCCCATGAGATGCACAGACTACAGTAGGTTTCTGAGAAGATCTGTTTTATCACAGAAGTTACATAGGGTGTAAACTATTTGGTCAAATTGTTCTCATTACATCCATGAACTGAGCTTGACCTTCTCACTTGTGTATGTGTATCAGTTACCTGACCCCACATCCACTGAGGAGTTTCCAGGGGTCCAGGAGTCTGTGTGGGAGGAGACTGAAGGAGTCAGGGAATATAATCATTCCATCTAGTACCCATCTATGAGTTTACTAAATAATTAAATACAGGCTGAGGCTGTATTAATCAGATAGCGTTGGAGAACCCCTGTGTGAAGCAGAACTATAGGGGAAAAGTTCCCACAAGCTGAGGAAGTCCAGGAGAGAAGGAGGAGGCCCAAAAGCCAGCAGAGATAGTTGCTGAGAGTCAACCTACTGTTCCTTCAGTAGTAAGCAAACCCTGTTCCAAATGAAAGGATATGGAAGAAACTCCAGGAGGGGGACTTTGCGGAATTACAGAATACACTTACATAGTCCAGAGGATGGGCAACTGGGCCCATTTTTGTTAGGTGTTTATATGTGTGTATGTATAGGTGCCTGTGTGTGATGATCCAAACAGAGGGTGGGGAAAAGCAAAAAATCCACCCTCCGTACTTTCTCCCACAAGAAGTATCTAATAGCGATAGGGAAGTATTAATGCCATTGTACAAGACACTGGTAAGACCTCATCTGGAATGCTGTGTACAATTCTCATTGCCCATGTTGAAGAAAGATTAACTTAAATTGGAACAGGTGCAAAGAAGAACCAATAGGAGGACTAGGGGAATGGTGGATCCATCTCATGAGAGAAGAGTTTGGCTTGTTCAGTTTAACAAAATGAAGGCTGAGAGGGAATATGACTACTCTCTGTAAATACATCTGGGGGTAGGCACCAGGGAGGGAGAAGAGCTTTTTAAACTAAATGTTGGCCCAAGAACATATGGTTATATATTGGCCATGAATAAATTTAAGCTGGAAACTAGAAGACCATGTCTAACCATTAGAGGAGTGAGATTCTGGAACAGTCTCCCAATAGCAGAAGTGGGAGCAAGCAAACTACATTTAATATTGAGTTTAATAAATTTATGAATTGGATTATATGACAGAGTTGCCTATGAAAGAAGGGGACTGCACCTAACGACCCAGGGGGTCCCTTCCATTCCTATGCTCTTTTGAAGCAGGGGAAGACATAATTCTCTGTGAAAAACCATTGCATTTTATAGTGAAATTTGTGCAGAAAAAAGTATTAAGATTTGCACTGACTTCAAATAGGAATTTTGCATGCATAGAGAATAATAAGCCCATAATTTTGATGCAGTTTTTCTTTTTTATGTTGTTAAATGAAATATATTTTGGGCAAAGAATATCTCTCGGAGTAAGACCAAATTATTTTTGTCAAAGTTCTGAGAGGCTGAAAATATATAAATAAACTCAACTGCCCCACCCTCAAGAAATCCCCACACCAATCAATACACACTTGTAAATCTGAACCCTAGAACTGTTGTCTTGAGGATGAAAGAAATCTCAATTTAAGAAATACATTTTGAAATCTTATGTGGCATGGATTCCATTTAAATCAATTGCTGAACTAAAAACATTTTGTTTTTTTCAGATCTAGAAATGATTTCTTGCATAGTATTAAAATTCTGAACAATCATCATCATGCTATGTAAAAATTTTAATTTTAGTTGGCTTAAAGATCATTCTTCATGACTGTAAGCATTATTATGATAATTTTATCCATCCTGATCTACATTTGGTTATACAGAAAGCAAGCTTTAATTTAGAGAAAGAACCCCTTTGCTTTAGAAAAATATATAGGGCCTTTATTCTTTTATAGAATTTGCCATTTACACACAGTTACCAAACAGTGGTACCAGATATCACATTACTTCCTGTATTTAGATCAGCTGCAGCGTTGCTAACAACACTGTGTGGTAAACATGGATAAATTCTGACTTTTTAATGGCAATCACTGTATGGGAGAGTGCCATGTTGAGGACACCGCTGTGGGAATATAAAGGCCAAATTTTATGGAGAGAATAAGTTTACAGAAAAACTCAAAGCAAAACAATAATAGAGGAAAGACACTATATTTATTTTCAGGACATTTGAAACCTTCTTTCCTAGCTCATGACTTTGCTGTCTGAGTTATGAGATTTCATGAGAGTACTATGGTCTCCATGCTTACCTCCAGGTCTGTGAAAAGCCCTTGGTTGTTCTGAAGTATGGCATACATGCAATGTGCAACTGTAATTGCATGCTTCCAGTTGTGATAGGGCACACGGCGATAGTTCTTCTTTACAGACATAGTAAAACGACATAGCTTTTCAAGTTCAAAGCTTCAAAGAAAAAATTGGTGAGAGAGAAGAAGCTGAATGGAAAAAATGACAATAATTCTAATTCACCCAAAAATAACATGCCCTTTATAACAAAAAATATATAATTTGGTTTCCTTTCAAAGATCTATTAGAATTATGAAACATTTAGATTCCAATAATCAGAGTATAATCCAGGGTGGCGGTCTGATTTTGGTTTGCCATGTTCTGATGCAGTCAATCTTCCCAAGTAACTCTCAGGTCTCATTGGCACAAAACCCTCAGAATCCCTGACTGTTGCTTCCTTAGCAGATATCTAGTAATCTCAAGAGAAACAATGATCTTAAAGTGGACTATGTTTGGCAAGAAAACAACAATTTCTCCTCTTTTCTTCTTTGATACTTTTTGTCTATGACTCCATTCCAATTGTTGGAGTATGTAGTGGCTCCAGAAATAGTCTCATTGTTTGTTTATTGGGTTATTGTCACTCTAAACAGAATTGACATCCTCTGAGAATCCATGTCTCAAGCCAGATAGTTTGAGAGGCTATTTTATTTAAGAAAACCTATCTCTACACCTGTTTACCTACCATACATGCTTAAAATATCTTGGCGGTCAAAAGAAATTGGAGGTGTGAGGGTAGTAGTAAAAATAACTGCTAAATCAGCATTATGTGATTATGCATACGCACACAGCATTAAGGATATCTACCAGCATCGCTGTTTCTGACTGTTAGTGTATTTATGTGGCCCTTGCCACAAAAGTGTCTGAGTGTCTCACAATCATTAATGGATTTTATCCACATAACACTCCTGCAAGGTAGCAGGAAGCAGTATCCCCATTGTTACATAATGGAAATTTAGGCACAGAATTATTTAAAGGTAAAATTTTCAAAAGCCCCTGCATGATCTTCCAAATGTCACACAGGAAAACTGCTGAACCCAAGAGGTAACAAAGTCCTGTGGCACCTTTAAGGTCCTGTGGCACCTTAAAGGCATCCGAAGAAGTGGGTATTAGCCCACAAAAGCTCATGCTTCAAAACTTTATAGTTAGTCTTTAAGGTGCCACAGGACTTTGTTACCTCTGCTATTCCAGACTAACACGGCTACCTCCCTGATGCTGAACCCAAGTTTTTGAATTAATCCTGTCTCCTGATTTCCAATTTTGTGCTCTTCCAAACTGACCATTCTTTCAACCTATTATTGCAGTTTCTTAGAAACTATGGGGTTGTTCTGTAGTATGATAATTTCTTCTACATTACATTAGCCAGTTACTATACTGATATTGTTTGTGTGTCTAAAAATGGAGGTTACTTATTTACTTCAAGATAGGTGGTTCCTATCTGTATTCCACATGGGCATGCGTACCCATGAGAGGAATACACATGGAGACCAAAACACAAAGAAGAACCTGCCGGTTCTTCGAGGTGTGTGCTCCTTATCTGTATTCCCCTCAGAAGTACGCATACATGTGTGGAATTCACAAAGGGATCAGCACTCAAAGAAGAACTAAAACTTTTATTATATAAAATAGTATGTCATATGCATGATTACCAACCACATGGTGAGTTCTGCAGTATTATGGTTGAACATGCAAAGTTAAAGATGATGTGGAGAATTTAATCATAAACCCTTTTCTTTTTCTTAGTGTGAATTGACTATCTGACCTCATCTGGGTGAGTTCTCTTTGGTTTTGTTGCTCTTTTATATAGTGGCTGTATTAATGTTCTGGTTTTACAGTGTATGTGGGCTGAAAACAGCAGAGCTAAATGGCTCTGGTGTATTATGTAAAAATGTAAACACGTTTACTGTAAGAATCTATAGTAAGCTACAGTATAGCTATAGCAGAAAAATATAGTACTTCATGCTTATTATTTACTATTTTAACATTTACAGAACTTTAGCCTTGCATCAGAAAAAAACTGGAGGCATGTTCTCTTTCACAAAAAAATTAGTATTTTTTCTTCTCTTTTTTAAATTCCTGAGGTTTCAGTCAGACATTTTTAAACATTTGTTGAAAATATTCTTTGAAATAGGATATTCCTCAGAATAGATATATTACAATGATCACTTACATGCTGTTCAAATACCTGTCTGTGCCTACTTACTTTCAGAAACTACTAAAGGACAGGACAATCACCACCAAAAGTAAAATCACCACAGATGAGAAAACTCAGCCTAGAATATAACTATTCCCTCTACTGCTGTGCTCTCATTAGAGGGCAGCAGTATATTACTTCTCACTGAGAGCAAGCTAGGAATTGTCACTGAGAGTTGCAGCTCTTTCTCTACACTCCCTCTCTGTGGACAGCTTAACAACTACACTCTACCCTGTACACAGGACTGTGTCTAACTGCATAATTCTAGCCCTCAGCATCTAAATGCAATGTTAAGATAGTTGCAGACTTTGTTTTGCAGAGATAAGCTTTTTTCTTTCTCTATATATATTTTTAAAACAATATACGAAACTTCAAATAATAAATATATTTGGATGGGTTGAAGGATGTTAAATTCCAGACCTCCTAATCTAGACAGTGTTCCTTTGAAAATATTTTTTCTCACATTTATTTATTTTTTTTAAATATCAGCGGGCTGAGACTCTCTAAGAAAAGTTTCAACTTGGTGCAATTTTTTTCACAGCAAATTAAACTCCCCTGAAAAACAAAGTTTAGAATAGAAGCAATTTAGGAGTAAATTTATCTCCAGTCTCTGGAACCAAAGACTTCTGACATTGGAAACAAGGTGATTTTGCTGTGAAGCAGGGTGCCATATTTAGGAGGGGCTACTGCTCATCCACTTTGCGTCATGGAGGCAGAAGAGAGCAGAGTGGGTCCGGAATGGGGACAAAATATCCTTTCATGCCTTCTGTTCCTGTCCACTGTTGTTGGATGCTAGATAATATTCTAATCAATAATATTTTTAGACACTATTTAAATAATATTTTAAACTAATTCAGCAGCTATATTTTGGAATCCTGTGTAGATGGACCTTAGGTCTCCTTTACCATTAAGAGATCCTGTTATGCTGTCATCATCCTTCCCACTGAGGTGCAGCAGATGCATCTCCACTCAGAACCAAGCAATGCTGCTATTTCCTCAAAGGGCCATTGTCCAATGGGAAGAGTTCCCTCACTTGGAACTGAACTGACTGACTCCACCTCAGCCCTAGCCCTACCAGCTGAGGAACAAAAACTGGGCCTGGAAATCCAATTTGCTTACTAGATTCCTGTGTAGACAAGATATATTATGTTGCTGAAAAAAATATCCAAGCATGAGGAGTCTGTTTACAACATTCAGTAAAATAAAAATAAAATAATAATAATCATCTCAGAACCAAAATAATAGTGATTCATACCAGGTTGGACCACAGGACTGGTGGACCATGTAGACAAAAATGGCTGGCCAGACATTCTCGTAGGGACCGATATCAAAGTGGTATCTGACATAAAAAATATTTAAATTCAGCAGCAGAAAATATCCTTTAATTCTTATTATAATTAGGCTAAAAACTGCTAGATGACATGCTAAGCTGACAGCATAGTCTTGTTTCTGAACATACACACTATACTGACATTGTCGACCAGATCCTCAGCTGATGTAAGTTAGCGTAGGTCCATTGACTTCAATGGAGATATGTAGATTTACATCAGCCAAGGACCTAGCCCTATTTGCTTAATAGAAACATCGTCTTCTTTCCCTTTTTAAGGAAACCATATCACTTAAAGAATGCATCAGCGAGTTCACCAGAATCTTCTTTGTTGAATTAGGATAATGAGGGGAGTTATAATGTCATTCAAAATTATTCAAACTCAAATTAATCCTTCACCACAAAAAGCTGTAAGGGTGGCTCATATTTAATGAGAAAATTCACTGGCATTTTCAGGGCTGGTTGAAATCAATTACTTATTTCAAGAACTGAATTGTTTGGAAAATGATTACCTGTGTTCAGATTCCAAAACAATGGGGGTTTGTGTTTCAAAAGAGAAAGCCTGCCCCTATTTAAAAGTAAAAAACATTTTCTGGAGGGGGTGGGTTATATAATGTCATTCAACAAAGCATTAGAAATTATACTGCAAAGAACTATTCTACATTAACACTTAATCCTGAAAACTGCTGAGCACTCCAATAAGCAAAATGTTTTACTTAAGCACATGTTTAACTCTAATCATGAGTAGTTCCAGTTAAACTTAAGCACATGCATGCATGCCTTGCTGGATTGGAGCAATGCTTTTCATCACTGAGCTTTTGTATTTTAATTTTTTTTGTGTGTGTGTGGTTTACTTTTTATATGATCAGAAAGTCAGGTCTCCCTTACTTGGTTTCTCCTGGAAGTCTCATTCACTATAGGAGAACTGGTAGGATTAAGATAGAAGAGATACCATGCAAATAAAGCCTAATTAATAGAACTTTTTTCTCTACATTTCTTGGGCTTGATTTACTGTTGCTGTGCAAAATGTATAGTTATTTACATGTGTGCAAAATGAATGCAAAATGCTTTTACTCTGATTACGTAACATTTTACATGTGTGTTACATTTACTTTGTACAGAGATAACAAGATACAAGACAATTAAAAATCAATCCCGATAGCTTTAGCATGTTTCTTTGATGACAATTTCCACATACATGGAAAATTTAACTTTATAAGCAAAAGACAGGTTATAGCTGCTGTTGAAATGACAAAAGACTCACAGTTCAATTTCTTTGCAGATGTGGGTAGGGAGTATGCAGTTCATGAGATTTTGCCATTCTTCTGCTGTACAAATACTGTGATAGGACAGCTTCTCCATCGTTACACGATAAATACACTCTGAATGGCGAATTCTGTGGTACATCTGAAAGAACAATTGTTATTCATTAGCACTGGACTTCGGTTACAAAGATAAAGCCTGTTTCCCTCAAGATCAAACATTTATTCTTAAGAATAAAGGCTTACATTTTTCAAAACTGACTAGTTATTTTGGATGCCTGACCTGACACATTTTATAAGAGCCAGACTTTACGAAGGTGGAAACTTAGCATTCCTGAAAATCAGATCCTTTCCCTTTAAGGTATCTAAACCTGGACATCCAAAAAGGTAGCAAGTCTGCAAAGCCTATTTCAATGCCCTTGCTACTACCTGTGATGTGGGTCGAACGTGCAGTACTGACAGAGTCACACTGCATCTTTTTGCATCACTGCGCTAGCCAAGCCACAAGCTGGCCCAAAAGAGCTAATTTAAATAACAATATTTTCTATACATTTTCAATCTCTCGCTGAGTTTTTCAAGTAATGTATTGGGACTGTTGCTTCAGGGACAGCATTTTTCACAACAGAGAGTGTAGAAATTACCACTCTAGTACTAGGGAAAAACAAGTTCAATTATGTATTAGAAGACTGAAATTCAACTATATTAGACATGGAGTGGATTGTAAATAAGTAGAGAGAATTATGCTCCATTTGAAGAAAATCCCCAGGAGGAACATGCCTTGTGGGTTCATCCTCTAACATGGTAGATCCATGTCCAATAGATGGTCTTGACTGGACCTGAAAGAGGCCTTGAAGTGGGTATAAATATATTTACTTCCCTTTTACACTGCCAGAGTGCTGTAAAAGGGGTCTTATAAGACTCTGGCCTGACTATGACATTGTACAACATCTCTCTTCAATAAAATGTGTTGAGTTCCTTTTTGTAATGGTGAGTATTGCATTTTATACCTATATGGTAATTATTAGAAATGTTCTTATACTTTCTAAATGAACACATCTTTCTTTTTTTAAAAAGAAGGTTGACTTTCACAAATAATAGCATCAACACAAATCTAGATGCATGGGTGGAAAGTCCAGGATGTTAAAATAAATGTATATTCAAATGCATTTGATATACTCCCTCCACACTAGGTATTTGAGTACACTCCATCCACCACGCAGTAAACTGTGTAAAACACATACTCTGAACCTGATAAATGACTCAGGCCCATCCACCACATTTGAACAGAGCTAAGTGGTGCTCTACATACTTTGACTGGAGTATATCATTTTACATTAGCTGTATATAATAGATATATCAATTGCACAATTATTTCAGAAGAAATCAACCGACTCCTTATTGTGAAAGGATCAGTATATTACTCATGCTCCATTAGCTCAACGAAACAGAATTATTATTCAATTTTAATGATTTGGAAGATGAATCGGAATTGATAAAATTCCAAATTACTCCTAAATCTATATGTTACAAGCAGTAGCTGACAGAACTGAAAAACTACTTTCTTCACACTTCATATTAGGCTTTTGGGGGATAAAACTTACATTAGCACAGTGTAAGGCTAAAGCACAAAAGACTGCAAACATTTTAAAGTTGTTCTCATCGGTTTTAGAGAAGGCACTTCCACTTATTTTGTTCACCATCTGCACAACGCCTATTACACTCCCTCGGCTCACAATGGGCATGCACAGAATGTTCCTGGTTGTGTAGCCTGTGTAAAGGTCAACTTCTCTGGAGAGTTGGGGAAGAGAAAGAGGACAACAATTAATGGTCATCCTTTCTTCCCTAGAAATGTCATTTAAATATACACAGGGTTCACTGATCTAACACTTAAATGCATGCATCAATTATTATACCTATTTAAAAGTTAAAGAAATAAAACTTCAGCCAATTAAGTCAGCTCATTCATAAAAATACCAAAAACATTTAAAAATTCTATTTTTATGACTTAGATGGTTGCCAAGTGACTGAAACACACCTATTTTCTAAATCAATCAGATTGAATTAAGGCAATAGTCCATCCAGCTGTGCAAACCTCTATCTAGAACAAAATAACTAATGCTTCCTCAATTATTTGGTAAAACAGAATGAAAATCATTTTAATAGAACATATTCAGCAGGGTGCATGCTATGAAAATAAATAGTTCAAGTTTGTCTCTTCATCAGGACCCCTTAACTCCATGAAAACATACTAATCAATTGATAATGTCTTTTAAATTTGAGTGGAACACTGAGTAAAAAGCTAGCTATTTTGTTTTTTCCTATCCTAGTTGTACCTAAAAAATGTCTTACCTGTTAAAGCGTGGATCTGCATAGGCATCAGGAATGTTAAGGACTTCACCTGTTCTTGCTACCTGACCCGCTATTCCTTTCTCAATAGAAAATCTGCACATATTAAAGAAACATGTTGATCAGCATATGGACAGTTTGAATAAACATTTTTTCATTGTAGACTACCCAGAACATACCAATGTACATTCAGTCCAAACCAGCTTAATTTTGTTGTTTCTAAAGATATAATTCTTGAAATACAAGAAGGAATTGTAATGAATAATACAGATATCTACTGAAAATATTTTATATGGATATAGAGCAGGGATGGGCAAACTTTTTGGCCTGAGCGCCACATCTGGGAATAGAAATTATATAGCAGGACATGAATACTCACAAAATTGGGGCTAGGGTGAAGGCTCTGGGATAGAGCCAGAAATGAGGAGTTCAGGCACCGGGTGGTTCCCAGCCAACAGAGCTGCAGGGGCAGCGCCTGTGACTGGGGCAGAGTGCTGAGTGGAACCCCTAGCTGCCCCTAAGTGTAGGAGCCGGAGGAGGGTCATGCTGCTGCTTCTGGGGGCCGCGTGAAGTGGCCCCCAACCCCGCTCCTTGGCTGGAGCAAGGCAAGTCCCAGACCCTGGTCCCCAGCGGGAGCTCGAGGGCCGGATTAAGATGGGTGGTGGGCTGGATTCACCCTGCGGGTCGTAGTTTGCCCACCACTGATATAGAGCTAAAAAGGTCCCATACTGCAATAATTTTGATACAATAAGGATCGCTGCCCATAATAAGATTGGAGGTTATTTCTAATACATGTTCATTACATTCAGTTACATTTGTGCAGTCTGATGATTTGTGTTTAAGTCATCAGTTTATTTTATAATATATCAATTGCATCTCTTATACCCATGCTATTTTATGAACGAATCTCATGTAACATGCTTCTTCGATGCACACACAAAAAAAAGTTTGGAATAAGTCAAGGGAAAATGTCAAAGATGTAATTCATGTGCACTTGGGTCACACAGACCTTAAAATGGATGGATTAATTTCATTTTACAGCAAGGTAAGATGCACTACTACTGACAGAATCTTGTAGACCTTCCTCAATGAAATCAAATACATGAAGCATACTATAGTTGAATCATACAAATCCTGCAGGCAATATCATTACAAGAAAATAATTTGGATCATTCTTCAACAAAAAACACTTCTGGCTTTTATAATTCAAAGGAGGCATGGGTGAAGCAAGTAGAGATGCTCAAAGGTGGACCACATGCAGATGTTAGTGTAAGTGGGTAAATTCCTGGCTCCAATTAGATCAATTGCAAAACTCCCATTGACTTCATTAGGGCCAGGATTTCACTCAGTACAGTAGAAACGGAGAGTTACGAACTAAACAGTCAACTACAAGCCTCATTTGGTCAAGAAATTGTTTATGTGCTTACTTCATTTTTCTTCTGTATAGCAACGATTCAAAGCTATATTGTCAACATTCCGTTGTAAATTTTTGAAAAAGAACCACCTAACGTTTTGTTCAGTTATGAACATTTCAGAGCTAAAACCAACCTCCATTCCCCAGGTGTTTGTAACTCTTAAGTTCTACTGTATATCTAGAAGAAGTTTAAGTTGGTGTATGCTATGCCTTCGTCAGCCTATCCCCACAACATGGCCACCAATTGCATGGCCACCAATTATACCAATTCAGACTACCTCCCACAGACTCTTACCCTCTTGCAAATGTATATGTTACAGTTGTTTCCCCTTACATTTCAGCCCTGAATTTTCCTCATAGACTCCCCTACACTCAGAGTCAAAATTTGTGTAATTCTCACACTGATGGAACAGGTGAGAGGACTGTAAACAAGAAAATCAGTGAAAAGGAGGGTGTAAGTAGGCCACCTCCTTCTTTAATTTACTCCATCGTCTCGCTCCTTAGTATGTAAACTGCACCATTGTAGACTCCCTTATGCTCACGTACACAATGTAGTAAAAGAATAAATATCAGGCTATGTGAGTTCCATTGAGAGTAAGGGAATCCCACTTACATTGCCTTATGAACCATATCTGATACTATAACTTTAAAGATACAAAGAAACAATTGAATAAACCATTTTAGAATGCCGCTGTTGAGTGACGAGTTGTGTGTATTTTATGTTTGAAAGATTTTGAAGTAATGCATGGGATTTAGTCACACATTTTTCACTAACTATAAAACAATATGAAGCCAAATCCCCTATCCTGCGTTGAAAAATCTCAACCCACATCTATTAGGGATTTTCCTAGCTGAAAGGCACTATATAAATTATCTTTCTCTCCTAAAACTGAAATATTTAAAAGTTACCTTGTTATTCTGGCTATTTTTTCCACTAAGGAGAGGTGTACATGTGAAATGTACGCATTAATGAGGCTATTTGTACCATGTAGATGATGCAAAAAAGGTTTTAAAAATACTCATAGAACCTTGTGTAATGTTCCACGCCTGTGCAAAGCTTAAAATTGACCAATTCAAGTGCACTTTAAAATCACAATTATTCAAATCAGAACAAAATCCAGATTCATCATATCAGGTGAGGCAAGGAGACACTAAACTAAGAGTAAATGGATTGGCCACCTTAAAAGGACTGATTTTAAATCCAATCAGTTACTGGAAATGCCTGATTCACCAACCAGAATTACCCACTATAAATTCCCTAGTTTGGACATGTGTGAGAGAACACATCACATTTAGCTTGATCTTGAGAACATCAATAAAAGTCTTGTACTTGCAGAACTGAAGATAAGGGGGTTTAATTTAACACTGGCTCCTTTACCTACCTTGGAGCACCTGTGTTTTTTTCCAACATGATTTCCAAAAGGACCGCCTCCGGAAGACGGCATTTCCAGGAGTGACGTTATAGCTTCAGAGACGTTGTTTCGATGGCACTGCAATGTCATTCCCAGAAGTACTACCTTCTGGAGGCGGGTCCTGGTGGGAATGATATCACAGTATGACAAGTATTGTCAGGGTAGGCACCTGCAAGTAGGCACAGACACTGGGTAACAAAATACCTGCACATCGCTAGTTAGAATTAAATTGCATTCCTCTGCTGTTCCTACCTTATTTCTTTGGTCTTCTTGAAGACAGGTTTACCCTCCTTCTCCTCTCCAATATCAAAAAGGTCTGAATACAGCTCCTTGTTTTTGTGATCAACCTGGAAGAGTGCACAGCGGTCTGCATTCACCAGGTTTTTTGCATATATCTATAGACAGAGAACAAAACTAAGATTAACCATCATGAGGTTCAGGTGAACTTGAGTCACTAATCTGTGCATGAAGAGAGACCCTTTGAATATGAAAGTCCTGCCAGCTTTTCTAATAAAGAAAGCATTTTCTAGAAGTTTCCACAACTGAAACAATTTAGGACACAACTTAACACATAAAAATATTTTGTTTGTTTTAAACAGTAATTTATTTAAATTAAGTTGTCATTTATACTTTTAACATTTACTTTTAAAAGTAAAGGTTTTTTTAGGTGCTTCAGTGGGTGATGTTCAAGGAGAAAAATGGGTCTCCCATTGAAAAGGGGTATTTTGTGGGCACAAAATCCTTGCTTTTGGACTGTAAACCTTTCCCCTACTTTTTAAAATGATTTATTTTCAATGTAATAGATTTGAAGATACTACAGTATCAAAGAACGTTTCACGAGCATTACAACTTCTTGAACTCTGAATAAATAGTGTTCCTAATGGAAATGCAGACTGATTAGTCACTATATCATTACAGCTAGACGCACCTATCAAAATGTGCTTTGGGGCCAAAGAGAGAAGCACCACTGCATCCTACTTTCAAATTAGAGCTTGATGAGAGTTTTCTGACATTTCTTTTCCCCTTTTATATAAAATAAGCAAGATGACACTTTACTTTCTTACACCTGTGGCGGGGTGACCACCCGCCCCCTACCGGAAGGGGCTGGAAAGAGTCCAAGGGAGCCCGGTAAGGGGTAAAGGCTGGGAGCTAGCAGGCTTCCAGGCCTGATTGGGGAGTGGGCCCAGCTGAGAGGCCATGCCCCAAACACTCCCAAGCCAGTATATAAGGGCTGGGAGGCTGAGAGGAATGGAGAGTCTCCTCTGTACTCAGAGGTAGGCAGGCCTCTCTGCAGGAGCTTAAGCCAGGTACCTGGGTTACGGCAGAGCTGGGGCAGGGCAGAGGAAGCTGGGCAGGCTCTACCCAGAGAGCCCCAGGCTGCCGGGCCTGACAGAAGGCCAGACCCAGGAGTACCAGGGTTGCAGGGGGCAGCCCAGGGCTAGAGATAGCAGCAGCAGGCCACCCTCCGCCCCCCTTGCCGGTGATGAGAAGCCATGATACTGCAGTCTGCCCCAGTGAGCGGGGGCAAGTGGTGACTGGCAGTGGCACATTCTGAGGCAAGGTGGGGATAGGGGGTGGAGGGCTCCCCCAGGGAGGGGAGACCCTTAAACCTAAGGGGGTGCTGCAGGGGTGCAGCACCCTCAGGTAGAGGGAACCGGGGTCCAGGAGGGACACGGGACCAGGAAAAGAGCGGGGCATCAACCTGCGGAGGGCGCTCTGGATGCTGAGAAGGCTAATTCCCCGATCGACCAGCGGGAGGCGCCGCAAGGGTGAGTGTCGACCCTCTTACACACCCTTTAGTTTATTTATTTATCATTTATCATTAATAGCGTTTATTGTATTGCGGTAGCATTTAGATGCCTCAACCAGGTTTGGACCCTCTGTATTAGGCACTGCACAGACATATAATAAAGGACAATCCTTGCTCCCAAAGACAGAGAGACTTCAAACCCTTTGGGGTTCAGAGTGTTCTCTCAAGATTAAAATACTCCACATTTTAAACGATAAGTCAGATAAATATTAATTGTTTGAAAATTATAATATGCTTAACTCCTAAAGTGCTTACCTGGGTTACTTCTGTACTATACAAGAGCAAGAAAATACTGGGATTAAGAGCTAACTCTTGAGTACATGAAAAGCAATCCCTCTTGCGTATATGGTATTGAAGCTCATTAGGGCACAATTTAGCCCAAAATACACCAAACTTCCCATCTGCAGAAGCCTTGAAAAATAACTTTATGCATAAAGTCCAAAAGTACTTTTGATTGACTCAAGTAAACAATGCATATCCTTTTCTAAGAGTTTTCAAATATCCAGGCCCAACAGTGTGACCTAAGGACACAGCAAAAATCTCATCTCTGAATTCCTCCTCTCACTTCAAATGAGAACAGGTTAACACTTCCCACACACTACTCTGTGGGGTCACTTTTCAGAAAATTAGTTTGCAGCAACTAAAAAAAGAAGAGAGAGAGAGCAATGTACAGAGACTATCCAAATGTATGATTCCAGCTGAAGTAAAAGACGACTTTATATAATATTTTTCAAATGTATTGTGTAGCATAGTAGTCATTTTGTTATGAAGTCACAGGATTTAATGCAACTGTGTATATATATATATTCTGACATCTGAAAATATAGATCACAAAAGCATGTGTATAGTGGGTATCCTCTCTCCTTATACTACTAACATAAGTGTTTGCATACACACAATTGCAAGCTTCTCCAGGACACACACAGACATGTGAAATCCATCAGTAACAATTCCAACTAGATTTTTAAAAGGATGCAAAAAGTAAAATCAAAACTGGACTTTAGGAGGCATTCCCAAAATTAAATGGTCTAATCATGATGATTTCAGCTGGACAAACACAACTGATCCTTTTTATTTCTCATTTGCTTTATCATTGTGAAGAATACCCCTAGATATGTTCATTTGCAGCAGACAACAGGGTCAGACCTTAATCTTAGATTTTACGAACTCTACATTTGTGTGCATGAATTTTGTTAAAATATCCTGTGTGTGTGTGCGTGTTAAATATACACTCAATGATGCTAGGATTCTGAAGTTAGCATATATTTCTAAAGAAGCAAAAATGCCCTTTTTTGTCATGGATAGTAGTGAGATATAAAAATATTGTGTCAGATTCTCATCTGTGCACTAGACTCAGGCCTGGTCTACACTAGGGGGGAGGGTCGACCTAAAATACGCAATTTCAGCTACGTGAATACCGTAGCTGAAGTTGACGCATCTTAGATCGACTTACCTGCTGTCCTCACGGCAGCAGCGGTCAACAGCGGACTCCTCCGTCAACTCTGCCTTGCACCTTTTGTGAGCTGGAGTTCCGGTGTTGACTCTGGGATCAATTTATTGCGTCTTGACGTGACGCGATAAATCAATCCCCAATAGAACGATCTCTACCCACCGACCCAGCTGGTAGTGTAGACTTCAGCCTAAGTTGCAGAGAATTAGTGTGTGGCTCCCTGATTCTGGGGCTAATTCTATGCCAACTACCCATGGCACACAAGGTACCGACTGCCAGCCAGAGACTGCTGGACCACAGCAGTCCTGTCGTACTTTTTATATCCTACCCCTTATGCTGTGATCTGCGTAGAACCCAGCTACACCAGCTGAAGACTCCCCTCATGCTGGAAAAATCCCCAGCTGCAGAGTTCCAGCTGTGTTCTGGTTCCTTGGTGCCACCACACTGGTGCAAGAGGGACATCTGGCAGGCTGAGAGTCAGGCCCAAGGTATATTTTCTGCATGTGGGAGTTCATTAAAAAGTGTAGCCATTCCCATTATTCCTTTATTCATTCAAACCAGAGGAACTAATTTAAACCACTTGGGCAATCCCTGGAATTACAGTAAAGGAGGTTTCCCTATATACCTTCTGAAACCATGTCAGGTGCTTCATAAAGCATCAATATTTTAAAACAGATCACAAGGCACTGTGTTCTAATAAATGACACCATCCTTCAGGAGCTGAATTTATCTTATGTCACAGCCTATCTTTGCCAGACTTTCCTGCTTAAAATACTATTGTTTGTGGAGCAGATGCCTAAAGGGTTTGGAAACGCCTTTCTTCACTAGGTTATTGGCTCAAATCCAACCCAGCTTGACAGTGACTGGCAGGTGATACAATCACAAAAGATATTCTTGTAAATAGAGTAATAGAGAGGCCAAGGACTGAAGGGGACCAACCTATTATCTCTCCCATTAGGGCAGAGCCTCCAGAATAGTTCTGAAACACATTAGTGAGGCACTGGGTGGGGAAACTTACACTCCTGTTCCCCACACTGCACCATTTGTGTGGATGAAGAAAGACCTTTGTTTTCAGGTGCTCCCAATCAGGCACCCTTTACTGCACTAAATTGACTAAGGAGTCCAAATAAGAAAGAAACAAAGATATAAAGACAAAAAGAAGAGAAATGCTACTGTTATAAGTGCAAGAACCATCAAAACCTTGCATTGTAATCTCCAGGAAGTGGACTAGGGAGAGGAGATTGATTCTTGCTGTTCTTTCACTCTAGGAGATAGGGTGAGTCACAGAAATGATACAACTGGTACCCAGTAGAATTGCAGTGGATGCACAAACTAGCAGATCCATTCTTCTCTTTCTACTAGACACAGAAGAAGCCAATTGGCATAGACCTCAAAGGAAGTTGACTGTGATGCATCATTGCAGGTTGTACAGCAGAATGCTGAGAGAGCAGGTGTTGGGAAGGAAGATGAAAGAATAAGCATATTGCACTGCCATGTGTGTGTTCTACTTGGTGACTGTTCACAGAGAAGAATATCATTATCTGTCATTAAGTTCGGTGTATTATGTTACCACAGTGCTTTTAAATGTTAAACAGTGTTGTGAAGCAATTTGTGTAAATAAGAATAGACAAAGCTGCTGAAACTGAGGAATGTTTCTTGTGCATTGAAGAGAGCAATTCTTGTCTGTGTAGTAAACAGATTCAGCTAAGACTGCAAAATAGTTCCCCTGAATATTGATTTGAATTTCTAAACAAATTTGCTTTGACATGGTTTTCACTGTTGGTGTGTTTACTTTCTGTGAAGATTCTAACTAAAAAGTTCACGGATAAGATTTGTTCAAACATTGGAGAGTATTGTTGGATAGCGATTTTTAAATTGGTAAAAATGCGAGCACTCATCAGAAAACTGACTCTTATTTACACACTCATTCAATCAGGGAAGAGAATCGTATTATTCAACATGTTTGACCAAAACTAAACACCACCGCTCATATTCATATACTCAGAAAACAATCTATAGGCAAATTTATTTACAGATATTGTTCAGTGAATAATTCTGAATAATGAATAAATTCAAGAAAATTGTGATCGGTTAATGAACTCAAAAAAGTGAAATCCATTGACTAAATAATGTTAGTTATTACTAAGCAACCAGCTTTAATTGCTGCCATAATGTTCTGTGACTGACTGTGCCACTTGGTAATTGTGGAATCTAAATCGGTTTAATGTCCTAATTAGGAGGTAACAACTCTCCTTTGTACATATCACGTCACTGGATAAACTATCTGTGGGTAATGCGGGCCATTTCCACATGCCTTCACACAGACAATGCTCTTCAATCAGAAGGGTTATTTTTGTGGGTTTATTGAGAAGTGCATTGCAATGTGCAGTGATTTGAAAGTAGAAAGAACCAGTCAGAGGAACAAGTTGAATGCTAAGAAAGAGTGGTGCTTTTCTATATAAAAATATTTATTTATCTAGCAAATCTGAGATCAACATTTAGTTCACTGAGACCCCATAATTCAGTACTTAAGAAACTGTGAAATTAAGTTTTTTGCAATAAATAAAACCAAGAGGACCCTATCACTATTTCCTTACAGACCATCCTTAGAATAATTTATCATATGAAATCATTATAAACAGCTTCTATGGTTCAACAATGCTGCATGTTATTTCAATGAAAAAGAGACTAGAAGACTAACAGATGTGATGTATGAATTTAAAGAAGAAAAAAAGATAGCTTACCATTATATGTTCAAGTAGAGAATCTATTGCAACTATATTATCAAAATAGGTTCTGTAAAGAAGAAGAGACACAAAATTAGTAAGTAATGTTATTCAGATTGCGGCAGCACAAGGCAGGTTCCAAGTTTTAGTCCCTTTTAGAGAAACATGAATAAATAAATACAATGAATAAATAGAGAGACTACCACATGCTGCTTCAGGCCCCTATTGAGCAAAACACTTCAGCACATGCTTCAGAGCTTTGCTGCCTTTCAGGACAAGTAATCCTTACACTCTCTCCTTCTCTCTCTCTCTCTTTCGTTAAATGCTTTAACGTATGCATTATTTAACTGCTTCCAAATATACTTCATTAGGTTTATGTATTAGATTACTTGTCAAAATTAATGTCATACCAAACCAGTTTTCCTAATGGAGGCAACCACCTAGAAAACATTTAAATAAATGTTCTTTATTAACCCAGATATAGCATGGTGTGGCTGGGGAGAAAGACTGATCTTCTGGTTGCAAAGAAAGAACAGAGATCTTATTCTCACTATGAAGTGAGATTGTCAGAGGACAGTCAAAAGTACTGAAAGATAAAGACGAAACTTATTAGTAAAAAAAAGCCTAAATCTTCCACATACCCAGACTTAATAAACCTTGGATTACAACATTCCTACAGACAGAAAAAGACATTGTCTTGAGCACATACAGCTCCCTTTGTGTTGGGTCCAGGGGGAAGGAAATATATAATTAATTAATTTTGCATTTCCAGTGGCTGCATGAAATGTGGAACATTTGTATTCTGTACCCATTCTGAAACCTTATCGAAAATATCCTGGCAACACTGTGTGTCAACCATTTGCTCAACGAATTGGAAACCTGCTTTCTATAAAATATAAAGTACAGACCATTTGTAAAGGCAAATTCATATTATTTTGTTGCTAGAGTAAGCCTTTCACCTGCAACTGCTTGGACAGTTGTCACTACATGAGTTCCTAGTTCTGTGGGTGAGATATATTTTTCTCCAGACAGTGATAATCCTAATCACTGATATGATGAACCATATTTATTTTCCTATAACAGTCTCAACATTAAAATACTAACTAATATTTAAAATATTAAAGCCACAAGTGCTTTTAGAAAGTTTTAGAGTAATCTAGAGATACAAAGTGGGTGAGGTAATATTTTTTATTGGACCAACTTCTGTTGGTGACGGACACATGCTTTTGAGCCACTCCGAGCTCTTCTTCACCAACAGACGGTGATCCATTACAAGATATTACTTCACCCATCTTGTCTCTATAATACCCTGGGACTGACACAGCTACACTGCATACATCTACACTGCATATAACATTAGGGTAATCTGTTAGATGTAACAGGCCACCTGACCTTAAAACAAATAGGCCTTGATTGATCCTGAATTTTACAGCAGGTTCTGTCAATAGAGACTAGTAGCACAAAGTCTTCTTGGGTGGGTGGAGGCACAACAGTGCAAGACACCTGCACCAATGGGGGCATTAGGGAATGCCAGTGCAGAAATGTGTGGTGCTGGTGAGGGAGGAGCTTAGGTAACAGAAAACGCTCTTTGAGTCCTGGCCGAATGTAAATTCTGGGGAAAGCAGCTGTGTAAACACCACCTGCCCTCCCCATTTATGGCAAAGTTGTCCTGAAGCACAGGCACCCCCGCACTAGAGAAGCTGACCCACACTTGCTGTATTCCCATAGTAAGACTGACAACCAGACATTTTTTTAAACTATAACAAAGCATCTGGGAAAATAAAGTGCTGTTGGATGCTCTCTGTCATCATCACGAAGACAATAGAAAGACTTCATCCACACAGCCCTTGAATTTACTATTGTGACAAGGTGGCTCCTCTGCTCCCCTGTCTCAAGTCCTTTGGGGGGCTGCTGCGGCCCTGGCACCCTTTCTTCCTCTCTCAGGGTCAGGCTCCTGCAAGCTAGGAAGGCTAGGTCCCCCCTGGGAGGGACCCTTAGTTCTCTTCTCCTACTTGTCAGCAGCCTCTCTGCCCCTGCTTCTTCCAACTCGCCCCTCACACCCCTCTACTTTCGCCAAATTCGCTCCTCTATCTCCTACTGCCTCCAAACTCACTCCTCAAACACACTCTGCCTCCAACCTCACTCCTCAAACTCCCACACGCCTCTCTGGGGAAGAGTCTCTTTTCAAGGGCTCTGACAGCCTCCTTAATTGGCCTCAGCTGGCCCTGCTTCTGGCTGTGGCAGCCCTGCTCAGCTGGACCCGGTTCCCTTGTGGTAAGCTTTCTAATTGCAGGCCTTCCTGGCAGCTGTCTGCCCTGGGTCTGCCACATATCCCCCCCCCCTGCGCAACACCATGGGGTTGGGCTACTTGGGTCGCGGAGCAGTGTATCCTTGATAGCCCGTCTGCATTCCCATGCAGGGGGCCGGACCGATGTTGCACGCGGAAGTGGAAGGGCTGTAGTGAGAGGAACCATCTTGTAACCCTTGCGTTGCTGTCCTTATTTCGGTGCATCCACTTCAGCGGGGCATGGTCCGTAACTAGGGTAAACCGTCGACCGAGTAGATAATAACGGAGGCTCTCTATGGCCCACTTCACCGCCAGGCACTCCTTTTCCACCACGGCATATTTCCGTTCTCTGGGCAAAAGCTTCCTGCTGAGAAATAGGACTGGGTGGTCTTCTCCATCCCTCATCTGGGAGAGCACCGCCCCCAGCCCTACCTCAGAGGCGTCTGTTTGTAAAATAAATTCTTCTTTCCAGTCTGGGGCTATCAACACCGGGTCGGTGCAGAGGGTGGTCCGCAGGTCCCCAAACGCTGTCTCGGCGGCGTCCGACCACTTTACGATGTCTGGGCCCCGGGCCCTCGTTAAATCAGTTAACGGGCAGGCCCGGGTGGCGAAATGGGGAATGAATCGTCGGTAATACCCAACCAACCCTAGAAACGCTCGGACCTGTTTCTTTCGGATTGGTCGGGGCCACTTCTGGATCGCCTCCAGTTTGTTAAGTTGGGGCTTCACTACGCCTCTCCCTACTATATAGCCGAGGTACTTGGCCTCTGCCAGTCCGATCGAGCACTTGGGTGGATTTGCGGTCAGCCCCGCCTTCCTCAGGGTGTCTAAGACGGCCTCTACCTTCCGCAAGTGCGTCCCCCAGTCTGGGCTATATACGATCACGTCATCCAGATAGGCGGCCGCGTATTGCCTATGAGGCCGCAACAATTTGTCCATGAGCCTCTGGAAGGTGGCAGGGGCTCCATGCAACCCAAAGGGGAGGACCGTATACTGGTACAACCCCTCCGGGGTGGCAAAGGCCGTCTTTTCCTTGTCTGCCTTGGCCAGGGGGATCTGCCAGTATCCCTTGGTCAGGTCTAGGGTGGACATGAACCGGGCTGCTCCTAACCGGTCAATCAGTTCGTCTATCCGGGGTAGCGGATACGCGTCGAACCGAGAGACGTCATTCAACCTCCGGAAGTCATTGCAGAACCTCACCGTGCCGTTTGGCTTAGGCACCAGGACCACGGGGCTGGACCACTGGCTATGGGATTCTTCAATGACTCCTAATCGTAACATCTTCTGGACCTCCGCTCTGATCTCCTTCCTCTTTGCTTCTGGGACCCGGTAGGGCTTGACGTGAACCTTTACCCCTGGCTCCGTGAGGATGTGGTGGTGCACTTCAGTAGTCCGGCCCGGTGTCTCTGAAAACACGTCCTGGTTACGCCGGATCATGCGGACCACCTCCGCTCGCTGGTTCGGGGTCAGGTCCGGGGATATCCCCACCTGGCCGGGCGGGTTGCCTTCCTGGGGCGGCGCCCCCAGCGCAACCACCAGAGCGTCTCTCTCCTGCCACGGTTTTAACAGGTTGACGTGGTAAATCTGCTCCTGCTTCCGGCGTCCCGGCTGTCGGACCTTATAGTCCACGTCCCCCACGGCTTCTACTACTTCGTATGGCCCTTGCCACTGGGCCAACAACTTGCTCTCCGCCGTGGGTACCAGCACCATCACCCGGTCTCCCACCTGGAACTTCCGGCTTCTTGCTTGGCGGTTGTAATATGTCCTCTGGGCCTCTTGTGCCTTCTCGAGGTGTTCCCTCACTATGGGGGTGACCTGGGCTATCCTCTCTCTCATCCGCGCTACATGTTCAATGACATTCCTCCCTTGGTTTGGCTGTTCTTCCCAGTCCTCCTTGGCGATGTCGAGTATGCCCCGAGGGTGGCGTCCATACAACAGCTCGAACGGGGCAAATCCCGTGGAGGCCTGGGGCACCTCCCTTACAGCAAACAGGAGGTAGGGGAGTAGGGTATCCCAATCCTTTCCGTCCCGACTCACTACCTTCCGCAGCATGCTCTTCAACGTCCGGTTGAACCGTTCGACCAGGCCGTCAGTCTGGGGATGGTATACCGACGTCCTTATGGTCCGCACACGGAGTAGGGAACAAAGGTCCTTCATTAATTTGGACATAAAGGGGGTCCCTTGGTCAGTCAGGATCTCCTTTGGTATCCCTACTTGGGCAAAGATCTGTAGCAGCTCCCGAGCTATGGTTTTGGACAGTGTGTTCCGTAAGGGCACAGCCTCGGGATACCGGGTGGCATAGTCCAGCACCACCAGTATATGCCAATGGCCTCGGGCTGATTTCTCCAGCGGGCCCACCAGGTCCATGGCGATCCTCTCGAATGGGACCTCAATGATGGGGAGGGGCACTAAAGGGGCCCGCAAGTGGGGCCGGGGGGCGTGCAATTGACACTCCGGGCAGGAGGCACAGTACCGCCGGACCGCTGCATGGACCCCTGGCCAGAAGAACCTCTTCATGACCCGATCGAGGGTCTTCTCCACCCCCAGGTGGCCCCCGAAGAGGTGGCTGTGAGCCAGGTCCAATACGCCTCTCTGTAGTCTCCGTGGCACCAAAAGTTGCTCCACCAACATATCGGACATCGGGACTACCCTATACAGCAGGTCCCCCTTGATTATATAGTACGGCCCTCGGCCCTTACTTTTCCCCTCTACTGGGACCCCATTTACCTCCACCACTTCGCTACGGATATTTTGGTAGAGTGGGTCGTTGGCCTGATCCTGCCCAAAATTCTCCGTAGCCGGGCCAATTGGCCCCAACTCCGGGGTCTCTACCTCTGCCTCTCCTTCGGGGACCGCCTGGGGGGCACTAGGCCCGGCGTCGGTCTCCCCTCCCTCTCGCCTGGTCCTCCTTCCTTGGGGGCTCCCTCGTTCTCCCACTAGTGCAGCCCTCCTATATTGGGTGAGGATTTTCGTCCCTAACGCCTTGGCTGCCCTCCTCTCCCTCCGAGACTTCCGGGACCCCCCGCCTACAGAGAATAAATCCGGGTCAAATTCCCGGAAAGCTGGTGCCCCGGGACCCCTCAGCGTCACCTCCGGGACCCCGGCACTAACTCCTTCTGTCCCCCGCCCGGGGAGCAGGCTGTCAAAGTCAGGGAAGTCTCGTCCAATGAGGACCGGGTAGGGGAGCCTCGGGACTACGCCCACCACTACTTTCGTGGGGTGTCCCAGGACGTCTAGGCTTACAGAGACTGTGGGGTAGTAGTTAATATCCCCATGTACACAGGATACTGCCGAGCGCTTGGCCCGGGACAGCTGGTCCTGGCTGATCAACATCCCGGAGACCAGCGTGACCGCGCTCCCTGAGTCCACTAGCGCGGTGGTCTTAATACCATTCATTTTAACGGGTCGGGTATATCTATGGGGAGCCATCGCAACCCCCACTTGGTTCACCAGGTCGCACGGATCCCCCATACCCCCCAGGCCACATTCCATGGGTTCGGCCCGGTTTGGGCACTGGGCGGCTAGGTGTCCCATTTCCCCACAAGCGTAACAGCGCCTCCCGGCTTGGGACAGCCCCCCAGTTTTCGGGCTGTTCGGCCCTACCCCCCGAGTCCCGTTCCCCCGGTCCCCAAGTCTGTCCAAGCTCTCCGGCCATCCCCCAGCCTCCTCTTCTTCCTCCCTATAGCGGCTTGGGGTCTTGGCCATCCGGGGCTTTGGTCTGGAGGCTGGCCTTCTGGTTGCCCGCAGCCCCTCCGTGGTAGTCCGTGACAACTCCTGGGAGGCAAGGTGTCTCTCTACGAGGGCTACCAGCTCGTCGTAGGAGGGGGGATCGTTCTTTCGGACCCACCCCCTTAGCTCAGGTGGTAACCCCCGCATATACCTGTCCAGTACCAGGATCTCTATCATCTTCTCCGGGCTGTGGGTCTCGGGCCGTAACCACTTCCGGGCAAGGTGGATCAGGTCGAATAGCTGAGTCCTCGGGGTCTTGCCGGCCTCGTATCTCCACTCGTGAAACTGCTGGGCCCGCAGGGCTGGCGTCACTCCCGCTCTGGCCAGGATCTCAGCCTTCAGCTGGGGGTAGTCCGCGGCGGCCTCAGGCGCCAGGTCGAAATAGGCCTTCTGGGCCTCCCCGCAGAGAAAAGGGGCCAGGATGCTTGCCCACTGTCCTCGGGGCCAAGCCTCACGCAGGGCCGTTCTCTCGAAGGCAAGCAGGTAGGCCTCAGTGTCGTCGCCTGACGTCATCTTCTGCAGGAAATGGCTGGCCCGTAGTGGCCGGTCGTCAGGCCCCCCACGGCCCATGGTGCTCAGGGCTTTCATCTGCCGCACCACCTCCTGCAAGGTGGCTCGGTCCTGGGCTGCCTGGGTTATCAGCAACTGGTTGGTCTCTTGCTGGATCCTGACAGCTTCCTGCTGGGCCGCAGTGGCCTGGACCAGGGCCTTCACCACCTCTTCCATCTTGGGGGGAGAAGGGTCCGGCCACCAAGTCTATTTACTCTCTATCCCACCTCTGACACCACGTGTGACAAGGTGGCTCCTCTGCTCCCCTGTCTCAAGTCCTTTGGGGGGCTGCTGCGGCCCTGGCACCCTTTCTTCCTCTCTCAGGGTCAGGCTCCTGCAAGCTAGGAAGGCTAGGTCCCCCCTGGGAGGGACCCTTAGTTCTCTTCTCCTACTTGTCAGCAGCCTCTCTGCCCCTGCTTCTTCCAACTCGCCCCTCACACCCCTCTACTTTCGCCAAATTCGCTCCTCTATCTCCTACTGCCTCCAAACTCACTCCTCAAACACACTCTGCCTCCAACCTCACTCCTCAAACTCCCACACGCCTCTCTGGGGAAGAGTCTCTTTTCAAGGGCTCTGACAGCCTCCTTAATTGGCCTCAGCTGGCCCTGCTTCTGGCTGTGGCAGCCCTGCTCAGCTGGACCCGGTTCCCTTGTGGTAAGCTTTCTAATTGCAGGCCTTCCTGGCAGCTGTCTGCCCTGGGTCTGCCACACTATATAATTCTAGACAAGGCCTCAACCCTTTGTGCTGCACATGGAGGGCTTCCCAATAGAGGCTGAAGGTTTATGTGCAACTGGGATTCTTGGCTTGTCCAGGTACCCTGCATTACGTGTTCAGGTAAGTGAGCTCCCCACTCTAGCAGGAAGGCATTTGTGATCAGTATTTTTGTGGATGGGAAGAGGTATCAGGGGATACGGAATGGGGAGAGGGTGGGTTGGATGGGCATGGGAGTCCCGGGGGGCCTGTCAAGAGGCGGGGGTGTGGATAGGGGTCGAGGCAGTCAGGGGACAGGGAGCAGAGAGGTTAGATAGGGGGTTGTGTCTGAGGGGGGCAGTTAGGGATGGTGGCCTTGGGAAGGGGTGGTCGGGGGACAAGGAGCAGAGGGAGTTGAATGGTTGGGTGTTCTGAGGGGGGCAGTCAGGGGGCGGGGACATGGGAGGGGGAGGATAGGAGGCAGGGGTCAGGCTGCTTGGGGAGGCAGTCTTTCTTACCTGGCCCTCCATACAATTTTGGAACCCCGATATGGCCCTCAGGCCAAAAAGTTTGCCCGCCCATGATTTAGCATCATTAAGTCACCAGGACCAGATGGTATTCACCCAAGAGTTCTGAAGGAACTCAAATGTGACATTGCAGGACTCCCTCCCCCATTCAGCAAGTTCATAGATGACACTAACGTGGGGGGTGAGGTAGATATGCTAGAGGGTAGTTAAGTCCAAAGCTGACTGTGAAGAGTTAAAAAGGGATCTTACAAAACTGGGTGACTGGGCAACAAAATGGCAGATGAAATTCAATGTAGATAAATACAAAGTAATGCACAGTGGAAAACATAATCCCCACTATATATACTAAATGATGGGGCCTAAATTAGCTATTACTGCTCAATAAAAAGATCTTGGAGTCATCGTGGATCATTCTCTGAAAACATCCACTCAATGTGCAGTGACAGTCAAAAAAGCAAACAGAATGTTACAAACCATTAGGTAAGTGATAGACAGATAGTAAGACAGAAAATATAATGCCAATGTATAAACCAATGGTACATCAACACCTTGAATAACACATACAGGTCTGGTCACCCCAGCTCAAAAAAAGATATATTAGTTTTGGAAAAGGTACAGAAAGGCAACAAAAATGATTAGGGGTATGGAACAGATTCCATCTGAGGAGAGATTAAAAAGTGCGAGACTGTTCATCTTAGAGAAGAGACAAGTCAAGGTGGGAATATGGCAGAGGTCTGTAAAATCATGAAAGGGGTGGAGTGAATAAGGAAGCACTATTCACACCTTCATAAGAACCATGGATCACCAAATGAGCTTAATAGATAGCAGATTATAAACAAATATAAGGAAGTACTGCTTCACACAACACACAGCCAATTTGTGGAACACAGTAATGCCAACTATGATTTTAACAACCACATTGACATGTTACTTGTGTTTATTATTTCTTTTCCTATTTTCCTAATTAAATGCATAGCTGAATTATAGGGAAGCAATGGACTCCAAGTACAAAAATTCTAATAATGATGTAAAAGAATGAATATGTGCTGTGGCCAACTACAATTACATTCTAAACATCAGCAACTTCACATATTTCTACAAAACAGTAGAAATGTGGTAAAATGTCTTAATTTGAAGTGTAATGATCAGAAGACACATTAAAAACAGTAAGTGACCTTGAATCAAAAATACAAATATTTATCATGAAAATAATGAATAAAATTGGACCTTACAAGACTTGTATTGTACAAGAGAAAGCCTTAAGCAGCATGGAAAAGGAGCAAATTCAGATAGAGGAAACCCATAACCAAATAGGGAAAATGGAAGGGAAGCACAAACATACAAATTGTAAGGAAAAATATGATTTTGTAATTTTCACTTATCAAAAAAGGAGCCTCTCACAGAAGCAATCATTCAGCTGAAATGGTCTTGTTGCAAACCACACTTACTTTGATACATCAAGCAGGAAGTCATTCAGTTCCGTCTGCTTGGCAAGACCCCTGCACACCTGAAGGAAACACATTATACATTGTTGCTTATTCCGGGAGAGCACTGGACTCAATGTGAAACTGTAGGACAAACATTTTATTGGTCTAATCTGTATATAAGCAAACAAGTGTAAGCAACTACATATAACTGCACTGTATAAAATGTACCAAAAAGCTAATACAGGTTTGTGTGTCGGGTTTCAATTTTAAATATCTTTTTGCAGAGCCGAGGATACGTCAACATGGATGAGCGATACATTTCCCCATCTCTGCTAAAAAAAAGACTGCCTACTGTTCAATCTGAGATGCCCTTGACTGGCATATCTTTGGGTCATGCTATGAAATCAACTTAATTACTACACTTCAATAACAAATTCTACAGTCTTGCTGAGAATGCTAATAGCGTTTGTTTCCTTTATCCCTTATCCTGTTCCTTCATCACTTCTCTCAGTTCTCCAAAAGTAGCCTATAAAGGCACCTAATGAGTGAAATGAAGCAGAATTGCTAGACTCCCCTTTCCCATGCTCTTTCTTTGGAGAAGTCAACAGGATTACAGAGACCAAATACAATCAACAGTGCAGGGAAAGGAAAATATTTTTGGATGAAGTGAGGACTTTGAAACCCATTGCTACTTCACCAGATTTCATATTATTTCATATTAGTTGACAAGAATTTTACTTCTAGAATATACATGGAGCTTTGCAGAAAGAATAAAGAAAATGGGCCTTTATCACTATCACCTTTTAGATAAAATAGCATTCAAATCTGATAATGCTTTATGCATGTGCAAAGTGGACATAAATAAGTACATAAAATGTGAAGCATCACACCCAGAGTTTCTACGTAGATTTACTCTATGGTTCCTTAAAAGTGCTATGAAACAATTAACAATTAGACTAAGGGATGATTTAAGCACAATCTCTGGAGAACAAAATCGGTTCTTGAGTTTAGCAGATAAAGGTATAACATGATCCAATGGATGAAGTTGAAAAAAAGAAATTCAGATTGGAATAAGGCACATATTTTTAACAGCCAGGACAATTAGCCATTGGAACAATTTACCAATGGTGCTGGTGGAATCTCCATCACTGCCAACTTTTAAATCGAAATTAGATATTTTTCTAAGTTATCAACTCAGACTTTTAAAGGAATGTAGGCATTGCTGCACTGACAATTTAGGCATTGCTGCACTTGTAGTGCCTAACTGACTTAGCAGACTATGTCTCTTTCAAAATGAATGTAGGCACTTCATCAAGGGGCCCATGTGGTTTAGGCTCCTAAGTGCCTAAGTCCCCTTTGAATATAAATCATTAAGGTTTAATTAATCATTAAGGAAATTAAGGTACCTAAATCATGTGTTGCAAAACTGAGTGCAGCAACACCTAAATACCTTTAAAATCTGGGTCTTGCTCTAGTTCACACAGGAATTAATTCAGGGCTGTTCTATGGCCTGTATTATGCACGAGATCAGATTAGTTGTTTGCAAGGGTGCCTATGAGTCTACAGTCAATGAATTCAGACTCACCTGTACTTGATGTATTGCTACCGAGGCCCATGCAAGATTTGCTGTTGCAACCTGAAACAAAATATAAGAAATGAATGTTGAGGAAGTCCAGTAAATTTCAAACCAGTTCTATCATACTTGTTTTTTGATCTGGCTGCTAAATGTCTTTGAATATCCTAACACTTCACCTGCTGAGATGTTTTAGATCACAGACAGGGAACTATATTTTGCAGGGAAGGGAGGACAGACAATTAATTTATGAAAGGTGTAATGACTACCAGTGGTTCATTGCTCTAAAACAGTGTTTCCCAAACTTACAACATTCACGTACCCCTATTGAGACATTTGTCTTACCGGCGTAAACCTTCTCCAGCTAAGATAATTTTGGGGGGGAGGAAGGGGAGTGGTAGCCACATTTTTATAACACACTCGTAATTCGTTTCATTCTGGATTAAATGTTTATTAGAAATAAATATACAATTATATTACATACAGTTGAAACAAATTTTAATAGAAATAATAGTTACATGAGATGTATTATATATATATTAGATGTTACTAAACGAGTGATCATATTAGTTGCAATGTAAACCCGTGTGTATTTCTACTGTACAAGTGTACACCATTCTTGTATATTACATTTTAGTGAATTGTTTTCTGCTGCTTAAAAAAAACCCTATGATAAAGTAAAATAAAAATCCTGTGGTGTATCCCTTGAAGCCCTTTCGTGTACCACCAAGGGTACATGTACCACACTTTGGGAAACACTGCTCTAAAAGAGTATTCGGGTCACACACAGGAAGTGTTTAATACTTCTCATTTGTTTTGTGCCATTGGGAGGCTCACAGAGCTGTGCTTTTCAGAGGCAGCATGAAAGACTCACCCCAACAAATACAAAACAGAAGCAGCCCTTCCATGAACTCAAGAGGGGCTTTAAAAACTACATCTCATACACTGTTAAAATGTTTCTGCCACACAATGAAAGATCCCATGACAATGAAATATTCTTCGTGAGGACCAATCCAATATTTCTAAGGGAAAATCTCTGCTTCTGGACAGGCACTACTTTTTTTAATTGCCATTTGTGTTGCAGAAGAATCAGATATCATCATTAAAACAAGACTACTGTTTAAAATATGTCAGTTTCTGTACAACATTTCAAACAAATGTCATGTAATTTGTAGTTAGTTAAGTTTAAATAAGATGTGCTACCAGGCATAATCTCCTGCCCTTGAAGCACACAGGTTTTGTTGGGAACAAACAGAACTGTAAAAAGGCTACTGCTATATACTCTATTACAGTGTTTCTCAAACTGGGGTGCGCGGCCCACTGGGGTTCCCCAAGGATATCCCAGGGGGTCCGCGGGCCCTGTTGATCATCTCCTTCCCCTACCTCCCAGCGCCTCCTGGACCCAAACTCTCTCCTAAAGGTGCTGACAACATCAATAAACAATTGATCACAATATGCTTGAAATTATTCCCACAAGATGAAACAAAACAATTAGAGAATTTTGTGTGTATGAAATTAATCTTACCACTTCCCACCCAGAATACCAGAAAGCATCAACCAGCCTTACAAAGCCCACTCTCCAAGTATGTAACAAGGCTCAATTACAAAAAAAATATCAGAAAGAAAGAAAGAAAGAAAGAAAGAAAGAAAGAAAGAAAGAAAGAAAGAAAGAAAGAAAGAAAGAAAGAAAGAAAGAAAGAAAGAAAGAAAGAAAGAAAGAAAGAAAGATCAGTCTGGGGTCAGAAGTAGCTGGCACCATCTTTAAGGGGGAAAATAATTTTTAATTACAAAAAAAAAAAAATAGCTGCAGCATTTTAGCCCTTACCTCCTGGTGACTGAGATGGAAGGCTTCTTTGCCCCAGTGCCGATAAAGCTCCAGAATACCAATCAAATCACCAATTGCAGTGACAATTGGTAAACAAAGAACAGATTGGATACGAGTCCCTGATTCCAGTCCAGTACCTTTGGGAAATCGTTCATCCTAAAAAGTGCAAACAATGTTTCATAAAATGTAAATATTATAACATTAATATAAAAAGTGAATCAACATTTCTCTCTCAGCTGGTTGAACCATTTAACACATACAGCTAAACCCTTCCCATTCAAGAATTCAATCAAAAATGTTTCTCCATGATTATTTCACAAATACAAATGACCTTATCCAAAATTAGAGTCAGTCATGGTATCAGATGCAAGCTTTGTAATCATTTTATTTTTGTTAAGTACATCTCTTTTAACCTCACACTCAGCAGAAATCGTACTTTATTGCTGAAGCTAGTCTGAACAATGGCAGAAAGAAAGTCTGGAACCGCTCCCTAGGAAGCCAGACCGGACTCCGGGTGGAGGGCCCCTTCTCCGTACACAGCCTGTTTCCCAGGCCAGGAGCTTCAGGGGTACCCACTTCCACCTTCCTGGGTCTGACCTCGGAGCATTCAGCACCTTCTGCCCCTCCGTGTGCTTCCCCCAGCAAGCCCGCCTGGGCGGGGTCCTGGGGGAGCCCATGGGTTCTGCACTCCGAATCCACAGTCAAACGTGACTCTCAGCCAGCCAGCAGAATAGACGGTTTATTTGAGATGTCAGGAACACTATCCAACTCAACGCTTCTCAGTCTCAACAGGGCCCCTCAGTCAGGCCCTTCTGGGGTGCTAGGAGGGAGACCCAGATTCTGGGCTCCTGCTTCTCCCCCAGGTTTATTCGATGACTTCTATCTGGTCTAACACAGACCATGCATCGAGCGAGCGTGAGCCCTCAGCTGGATCCATCTTGGGGCCAGAGAGCGAGATAGCTCCTCTGCCCTTCCCAGCTAGACCCAGACTCACCACACCCTCCCCAGCCCATCCGTGCTTTCCTTTGTCTGTTTCCCGGGCTGGAGATATCACCTGACCTCCCTTCTCCTCCTGGGGTCAGATTACAGCATCAGGGATGCACCCCTTCTGAGGGGAGGGGTTCCCTCCTTGCTTCCAGGGTCAGTCCCTATTCCTTAAGAAATGCATAGGGGAAACCGAGGCACACACACACAGTACTCCCACTTTGTCACACCCATATCTTATTTTGTGGTTTACCACCCATCCTTAATATACCTGTTCTCAAACTTGTGTAAAAGTTCAGGAAAGAATGTCATGACGACGAACTGCTACCACAAAGGGGTCCACTCTACTAAGCTGTGCTATTAATAAGCTATGCCCTAGGCTTTAGAGACCAAATGCCCCATGAAAGTGAATTTATCATAAATAGAAAAATTGCCCATATGTTATTTTTTACTGGGGTGTACTCCAGTGTGCTCCAGGGAAAGGCCCTCCTAGCTTGGCCAATGTGCTGTAGTGGGAAAAAGTGCCTTCCTCACACCAAAGAAGGTAATCATTTTCCCCTTGAGCATGACAGTGAGGGACAATCTGAATGTCTCCCATGGCCTGAAAGCAATTGTCACTCAAACCAATGGTAAATAATCCCTCCCTCAGGCAACTCCAAAGGAAGGATAATGTGGAGAACTTTGGGCTGTCAGGAGGGAACATAACAGGAGGATCCTACTTCCACTTGCACACTCTTTTAGTACCTGCCTGCATGGAGAGGGATCATACAAGTCAGTGTATAAGGGCCTGCTACTTCCCTATCTGGAAACACTCCCAAAACCTCTGCAACCCATTCACCATGGCCAATAGCCCCCTTGTAGAAAAGCAAAAAAGAATAAGGGGTCTGGGAGGAGAGGAAAACAGGCCAAGTGGAAGCAGCCCCTGCACTTTTCCCAACACCAACCCACAGACCACTGTAACACAGCTCACTCTCTGCTGAGATAGAGAGCCTGAAGAACATAGACTAAACCGAAAAGTGAAGTACACATATATAATACATCAAGGTATTTACTGAAGACCACTGAGAAAATTGTAAGGTGGTGCAGTCAAGCAGTGTCATGTATTAAATCAAAATTTGGTTGACTATGTGCAAGTTAATAGTGTGTCAGCCACTTTAGTATTTGGGCCTGGCACACTGCCTATTCTGAGGGCTAGGCAGGGAATTTTTGGCTGATCGTGCTTTTTTCTCCTATGGATTTTTATTGTGCAGCAGAGTTATTTCCCTTCTCTGGCACAAAAACATTATTTTTTAAAAAAATGTATAACTTTTGTAAAAGTTAAAAACAAATTATATAGGGAAGAGTTTGTATTAAACTAATCCAGACATAGAGAATTCATGCTACTGGTCAGACATTACTAGTATCCAGGTAAATTATTTACTGTATGCATAACCCAGTTTACATTTCAACAGTAATACATTTTTTGGGGGGAAAAAGATGTATACATCTCTTTAAAAAGAGAAAGTAATTTACCCCCAGGATATCTTCTACTAGCAACGTTTTTCTATATTTGGCTACATATGCAGATATTGTGGTGCCAAGTGCAATGGGCCCTGCAGGAATGAGCTGCGGTTGTCCTTCCTTAGCTCCTGGAGGTGTGAACACACAGAGGCTCTAATCAGAAGAAGAAAGAAAAGGCCATTAGAAAGTTTTCCTGTATTTGCACAGTAATTTGTGTTATTATGAACAATAAATAATAAAAAGAATTAAAGAATACATTAAAATAATTTAGGAAGATCCATTTTTGAGCTGACGACAATGAAACTGAGGTGGACTGATGGACTCAGCTTCATTCTGTCAACAACTGCGTCAAGAGATAATAGCAAGTCCAGCCCTGGCATGAGTGGATGCAACACCGATTGTAGTTAATATCAGCTGTGCTCACTTACATCAGAGAGAGAGTCCCTTTTAATACATTATATATCGTATATAGAACTCCAGAGCAGTAAATGACCAGATAACAGAAAACTACTCTTTAGTCGAGGATACATTCACTTCCATCTTTTCATAGAAAAGTTTTATCAAACATAGATAGTTCCAAGCTCTCATTTCTCTTTCCCGTTACTTCCCCACCTCTGTCTCCATGGGCAGATGGCTTTGACCCTGAACCTCAATTGTATCCAGACAGACATGTGAACCCATGTGGCGCACCACTGACAACAGTGGGGCCTCTGAGCAAGTAGGAAAGTGTCCCCCTGCATGCTGATTTGCCTTTGCTACCCAAGATGAATCCGAGCTGATTATGTTGCTGAAGACTCAGAAGTAGTTATGACACCTTTCGCTTTACGAAAGCTTTCCACAAAACAATGACTTTTTTTTATAAAGGTGAAGTAAAAACCAAGGTAGCATTAGTAAAGTAAATGGGGTCAGCACAGGAAAAAGCTGCTGGCTACATGGATCCAACTGTAGCATCAAGGCCTAAGGAAGACTAAACTGGAGCATCTATTTTTCCTCTTTATTATTAAAATCAAACATTAAATCACAAAAAATAAATAGATTGAAGACAAACACTAGCATACATAGAGGCTAACCTGCCAGCCCTCCAGGTGCCCATCTCCTAGGAGTCTAGGCGAGTCGTGTTCAGAAGGATTTTAGGATCAACTACATACTGCAAGGAACAAACCTGTGCTGGAAGGAAAATGGACTAGATGATCACAATCTTCCATTTCAGAGTCTATGGAAGTAGTAATGGCTTTCTGTAAGGTATTTATTGCTAGATGAATGGAACAAGTTGCCCAGTCTGCTATGAATCAGAGTAGCTCCATTATCTTCAATAAGGAAGTAGGCCACAGTTTTAGTACTATTTGCCTTTTTGTTATTGCAATGACTGGGCTGTTTGAGATACTGTTTTTTGCTGTGCCTTGCATGATGTCAAGAATCAGAGAGGTAGCCATGTTAGTCTGGAATAGCAGAGGTAACAAAGAGTCCTGTGGCACCTTAAAGACTAACTAAAGTACTGAAGCATAAGCTTTCATGGGCTAATACCCACTTTGTCGGGTGCAAGCAGTCCGACGAAGTGGGTATTAGCCCACGAAAGCTTATGCTTCAATACTTTAGTTAGTCTTTAAGGTGCCACAGGACTCTGTTACCTCTGTTTTTTGCTGGTTACTGCTTCAGACCTAGTTAGCTTTCTTCACTAGCCAGTAAACACTGTACTAGCTGTACGATTTAAAGGTTTGCTCAGTCATTCAAAAACATCAGACAGGTTCCTACTGGTGGCTGAAATACTGTGAGAATCATGCATATCAGCAAGAAAATGAGCTAAAATATTGTTTAATGGGTTAAATAAGTATTTAAGTTGTATTTCTAGAAAGCAGGACTGTTCAACTTAAATTACTCTTTGCTTGCTAGTAAAAATAAATCCACATATATACCATTCTGTCAGATTGTGATCTTCTCTTTCCTGCTCCTAACCACTTCCCCATTAAAACCACTTCTTTTTATTTCTCAAATAATCAGACATCCAAAATTGAATGGCAAAACAATAAAGGAACATGTTAGTGATTGTCAGTACAACAAGCATATAAGACTATTATATGTACAGGAAGCAGAATGATATTTCAAACCTTAAATGAAATCCTGGCTCTATGGAAATCAATAGCAAAATACCCACTGACCTCAAGGGGCCAGGATTTCCTTCCCTTATCTTTATCTACATTAGGGAATCACAATTTTCATCTTCACGACCACCCTCAGTGATGTAGGGCAGTATTATCATACTCATTCTACAAATGGGGAACAGAGACACAGAGAGACTACGTGAGTTGCCTAGTCATACAGGAAGTCTGTGGCAGAGCACAGAATCAAATTTTGGCTTCCCATGTCTGAAGGCTAGTGCTCTAGCCACTGAATTATCCTTTTTCCTCAACCTTTTTAATACATTCTTTACATTAATAAAACCAACAACATTTTCTGAAGAGACACTTTTTAAACAGGCAAGGGGTGGCTTGTTACTGGTTTGGTGCCGAAACCTTTAGTCCAGATGGTTTCATTTATTTCAATAGCAAAATTAAATAAAATGGATCCAATAATAATATGCAGAATTTCCATACAGTAAGTAACAATAATGCTAAATAGCGTTATGATTTTTGGTACAAAATAGACAGGGAGATACACTAAGGCTGAAAGATCTTTATTCGTCCAAATGTCCCTACTAATAAAAATTATGGAAACAGAAATCAGAAAATATATAATATTTAGGGAACAATTTCTCCAAACAGAATGTATTGCAAGCTTTTTTATTAGGTATCAGAAACTCTTAATTGTATAGACACATATGCAGTCATATGATTGCACTGATTAATTTTACCATCAGATGCTGCTTTCATTAAGTCTATTATAGGGATTAAATTCCCCAAGCTTCAAATACTATCACACACATTATTGTAAGGATAATTAATATTAATGAATTTTTGTCTATATCTTACGTATGTCAAACTTAAAGGTTCCTTTTCCAACAATGGAAAGTGATACTGCATGTACTCTTCCACTATGAGAGAATCAAATTGTTCAGAATAGAGCATCACCTTGAAAGCCAGAACAAAAACACCACCTTCTTTCTGAGGCCCTTTTATTTTCCTAAAATCGTTTCAGTTTGGGGATAAGGTTGAATCAGGGGATTGTCAGTAATTTTGTTATTATTTAAATATTACAGTGCCCTAGATATGAATCTTATAATCTCAGAGCCTGATCCTGGAACCACTACCAGACAGAGGGCTTACCACCATGAGTAGTCCAAGCTAACTGATTCCTCATTTGGTAGGTCCCTGTGTTATACAGGAACTCCTCATTTAACATTGTAATTATGCTCCTGAAAAATGTGACTAAGTGAAATGATGTTAAGCAAATCCAATTTCCCCACAAGAATTAATGTAAATGCGGGGGTTAGGTTCTAGGGAAAAATGTTTTCACCAGACAAAAGATTAATATATATATATATATCCACACACACACACACAAACAATATATGTTTTAAACAAACAATTTAATACTGGTAGACAGTGATGATGATTGTGAATCTTGGTTGAGGTGGAGGAGTCAGAGGGTGGGATATTTCCCAGGGAATGCCTTACTGCTAAATGATGAGCTAGCAATTGGCTGAGCCCTTAAGGGTTAACTCTCACACCCTACAAGGCAACAGGAAGGGAGGGAGTCTAATCTTAGACAATATCCTCTGAATCCATATAAATTCACAACTTCTTTTTAAGTGTGGCCTGTTGATGGGATAAGGGAACTGTTCAAATCAGAGTTTTTGCTATACAGGCGTAGTTTCTTATATATAGTGAAATAGCAAATTTAAGAATCCATCTGAAATCTCCCTTTCAATATATTGGATAAATCCATATAAGCCTGCAAAACATTGCCAGAAGAGAAAAGTATTTTTATTATGTTTTCAATTACATTCTTATAATCTGATGGAATGCATATACATTATTATATGCCATTTGAAAATTTATGTTTACATGGCTCCTTGCCTTTCAAGAGACTTAAAACTTAATCTGAGTTTGATATTATTAAACTTATTTGAATAGAAATGAAATCATCTTAAATGGAATGAATCACCTTAAAACTCAGGAAACCACAACACACACAGTTTACCACAACACTACCCCCAAATTTGTTTTTAAAAAAATAAAATAAGCTAATAAGCCTATATGCACATTTCTTTCTTTCTAAATATTTTGTTTGTTAATTTGTACACTTCTAGGGGAAAGAAGGGCTGAAGATTTAGGAAAATATAAGACTATCATTATTGGTATGTGTATTTATAGTATTATCTGTTTAGTACAGAGAGTGTGCTTGACATTGTACAATATTCAAAAATGCAGATGGTCCAGGAAACACAAAGATGGGAGTAATAACGATGTAATATGACATGTGGAAATATAAATGTAAATTTAATGTAATTTTCAGGACACTGACAAGCCAGGATGACCTCTTGCAGATTTTAAAGCTAACAGCTCATTTCAAACCAATCTTCTAATCTCTCCCCCCCCTCACCCATTAAAAATGTATCTGGTTCCCAAAGACGACAGCTGAACATATGTGAAACTCAATTCAGCAAAGCAATGGCATCACTATTTTATTAAGTTATTAGTTAGACATATTAAATGTGCTCTTCCACATAACTGCATAACCCTACACACACAAATCTGTCTCTTCTTAGAGGCAAGCCCACCCCCCTTTCCTCCCCAAAACAACCCAACAAAGCAAAGTAAAACAAACAAAAATCTTATAATAAAGGATGCTCCACCCCATTCACAGGCCTTCCACTGTGTCCTCAAGGCCAGTAAACTGAGATATTTCTATTAATGGGTAAACATCAAAAGGATGGGAGAATGAGTTTGATTCTGAAACTCTGGAAGCTTGCTTGACATTCCAGTCCTGTGTCCTAGAAAGTCAGAGCTTCTTCCATCCCACTTAACAGGCCTCTGCTCTTCCCTATCTTGATCTGTTTTTCCTTCTTCCAGAGCCATCAACAAAATCTCTTCACTCAGGTAGGACAGTGGAAAAGGCTCACAGACCATTATCCCCCCTTCTTTCAGCAAGGTCTGTCTGGTGACAGACTTCTCCCTCCATGAACTGTGGGACCCAAGACTCTCACTGGAAACTCCCTTCCTCCCTTCTCTGTCAGAACTAAAAAGTTAGGAGATTTGCAACCAAAGAGGCAAAGTATTTTTCTACAAAGTTCCCTCTAGTGTCCATTTTTAGACTTATGTTAGTGTTTACTGTCCATGAACAAAACCAAAAAAATCTCATGAAGCCTGGTTGAAAGGTGTTACTGTGCATAAACAGTGATCACTTTTCAAACTTAAATAGCTCAGTCATTATCACTTATGAATTCTGAAATATTTCAATGTACCAGGATTCATATTAAGGATTAAAGGCCTGTACAATCTTAATTGATGATGAAATACATTTTTAGTTACAGGACTGTAAAAAAGAATCTACAGTCACACTACCCACTACCTTTGCTGCTGTTGTTATTGTTTGGTTGGTTGCATTTTTTGCTGTGTGGTGATGGTTTTTTATTTTGTTTTGTTGATTATAAATTAACATTGACCAAACCAATTTAAACCAATTTTATCACTATAATAATTTTTAAAAACAGTATGTTAAATTTTGGCTTCAAATCTCCACTGTTCAAATTCTGAGTCTCACAAAACAAGAGTTGCTACAAAGAAACCCTAACAACTGTCACTGGTGGTGGAAACCCCCCCCCCCCCACTCCCCCACCAACTACCACTCAACTTCTTATGTACTCTACATATACACAACCTCTACTATAATATCATCACCATGACACTAATATATTAACAAACTTTATGATTTACCATAACAAGGAGTGATGCATGTTTTAATGAATTTTGGAAGAATTTAATCAACTAGACAATATTCTCAGGTACCTGTTACTGTAGCAAAACCGATTTGATGTCTACTTTAAGTTTGATTTTAGTGTTTGATCAAAGTGCTAGATTGAGAACACCGAGACCCAAGTCCTCTGTTTATCAACAAAAATGATAGAGCACGGGCAGCAGTAGTTTAAGTTTCCCCATACTGTGCAATAAATTTTCCTCAGCCATCATCTGGAAGATCCACTTCTAAGGCTAAGGGGGAACTTCAGTCCCCAGGCTCGGTCAGTCATTGACCTTTCAGATGAGACTGATAACAAAGGAGCCAATTCATGCCAGCTCTTATTGTGGTTGCTGTGCTGTAGCCATTGGGAACCTGGTAAATCATCAAATACATTTTACATAAGCAGTCACCAGATGATAAAAAAGTTTCCTTGGGCTGCATTTGAACTGGAGACCTGTTTCATTAACAACTGGTGAGCCAGTCAGTTGCACCTTATCTTTTTAAAAAAACACTCTTGCTCAGTTAAGCAAGAACAATAAACAGATTTTAAGAACACGTTGGATTTTTATTTGACAAAGACAGAAGTCAGATTTTACAGTTAGAATGAGTTTAGGGTTAAAGTAAGTACACACCTTATAAAGTATTCCATTAACAATTTGTTTTATTTTTTATTACGGAGGATGTGATTTTGCCCCTATTTCATTCACAGAGAGTTTTGCAGCTCATTTCACTGGAAGAAAGAATGGGCCCAGAAAATGCTGAATGGAAAATTATTTAACATCCAATTGACATTAAATGGACACATCAGTGCTAAATTATTGTTGTATACTTTGGTGCCTAGAAAAGACATTTCCATTCAAGAGAATTTTACATGAAGCAAGTTGATATTAAATGAGCTTAAGTATATCTGCATCTCACATTCTCTTCCATTTGGTAATAGAGACAGGGCAGTTTGTTTTGTTTGTATTTTGTTCAAGGACATGACAGTCCAACATATAAGAGCATATCAAAATTCTTGGCAAATATATATCAAGGACTGTACCTTAAAATCATATTCTTAAATGAACAAAACTAAGCTTAATAGAAATAATGACCAATACAACAAACCAAATCAATAGGCAAGTATCCCCAGCAGAAAAGGTCAGAATTGTAAAATATCTAAGTTGAAGAATTAGCCCAATGTCATAGCTCTAAAATCTTCCATAGTTAAAGTCAACTGTATCGTGTGTTTGAACACAATTGCCAGCAATCCCACTGCTAGGAAAAGTCAGTCGAGGGGGAAAGAACAAACAACAACAACTTGCATTTTTACAGAAACATTGATAACTCTTGATTTATCGGAAGAGCTCTGCATTTTTCTATTATACAGTGTTAAGTATGCCGGTAAAGCAGATATAAATGTCAGAAAACTGATGAGAAGACAACCTATTTGTACATTGTAAAACAATTTGTAATATAGCTGATAATTTTGGGGGACCATGATAAACTAATCACTTAAGGATTGTGAAGCGAAATTATGGGAGTGCTAAATTATCATAATTAAAAGTCATGTACTAAAATTCCAAACTAGTTGGTATATTTTCTGAGTTATCTTGTTTGTTCTTAAGATGGAGGCTACCATCTCTAAGTGGATTTAATTGCTGGAGACTTTGCTATTGGGCACTGCATTGTACACTGATAAATATGAAACAGACAAAGATTTTTCTCTCTACATATATAAAGGATGCATAATGGCACAAATAATTTTACTGATTTTGGGAGCTGCCAACTTGAGATACCTTAAAGTGAATGATTTTCAGAGAATGTATGCCTTTAAGCTGTTTCCATTTGGTCATCCCAAAACGAAGACAACTACAATCACTAGTCATTAGTCATTACTCCAGAGTTCATGATCATCTGCAATCTACCCTTCTACATAAAGTCACTAGATGGCGCTGCATATCTAGCTAGAACAATAATTTCTACATACTGTACTATAGGAATTCTAGAATAATAGCTGTATTACATTCACCCTGAAGCACTGAGTCTGTGCACATATTTGTGGCCTCTGACAATTCTCTTTACAATAAAGCTGTTGTGAATCACCAGCTGAAGGGAGGATGATTGGTTTGTCATAGCAATTTACAGTATCAGGAAATAGATAAAGCTTACAATATAAGGTAGAAACTAATGTAAGTGTCTTGCTACTACGTTTCAGAAACTAAGTGGCCCAAACCTGCATATCCTTACTCACATGAATATAGTATTATAATTAACCAATGTGGAATTACTCACAGGAATAAGAACTACATGAGTGAGAAAGCATTTGCAGAAACTGCTCATATACTAATACATAAATATTGTAGTTGTGACGCAAAACAAAAAGTTTTGGGAACATTCACACACATAGACCGCAAACTGGAAGCATGTGCTTAAGTCCATCCCTATTTAATATAGTACTTAGGAACATGAGTAAATTCCACTGCAGTCAGTAGGACTTAATTAAGTCATTCAGGTTAAGCACATGAAATTCCATTTTGGATAATAAAAAAGAGGGAACAAAATAGGATAAAAGTCTTTTTCCTGAGAGCTGAAAAACATTACTGTTTGCTTACAAGACTGTTCCAGTCTCTAAGGTAAACACAATTAGTTAGTATTTTCAAGTGTGTGTTAGCGTCCATAAGACTAAAGTGTCTTATTTGTAATTGTACCAGCCTATCAGACAAACTTGTATGTAAACCATTTCACAGGCTAGTGAGGACAGGGGCACAGGGTATGTGTGCACAGGAGTGGGGTAAACAGAACACAAGAAGCCCTTTACACTCTTTCAGGCGACAGTGTAGGAGGCAGCAGAATCTTGGTGCTTGCACTTCCTGAGCACACCATGAAGGGAGTGTTAGCACTGCCAGCAGTTCTAGACAACCCAATGCCATGTCCCCTTTGGCATCTGCTAGAGGCTGTTGGTGTGTGTGAAAAAGCACTGTGAACACTTTAAATGGACGTAGCAGCTGCCGCTTCAGAGATCCTACTCCAGAGACCTTGGGGGCAATCTACTTGCCTCTTTTCTCAGCAGGAAACTGCTGCAGGTACATTGCATCACTACACAACTCCAACATACCTTTATGGAAAAGTCCTGTAGAATTTAATAGGGATAAAACCAACACGGTTATAAAGAAATTACTCTGAAACCTATGGGATTTATTAGGAATGACAACCATTTGACACATATTTTAACAATCTTATGAAATTCAAGAGTAGGGATATAATTTCCTATTCAGTTCTGTAAGATGGTTAAAACACTGAAAGATATCTTGTTCTGTTAAATTATAAAGGACTTTTCTCCATTAGTGAGATGTTTCTTTAAAAGCTAGTGTGATGCCTGTATTATGCACAAAGCAGAATACAGAAGACAGACTCATTCAGAGCTTTCTTTTGAATTAATCAAATTTGCAGTAATTTTTTTTAAAAAGCATATTCATTTCACCATATTCAAATACAATTTTAAAGTACAGAAAGGGCTATCCTTACTAAAACCAAAAGAGTGGGAAGCATTTATGACTAATTCATTGAAGCCAATTTTAAAACTGCAATGACAAGGCTATTTCCCCCTTCCTTCAACATTTAACAAACATCCATGATATGAAGTAATCACTTGTTGGGTCTCACTTTGTAAACTTAGATTCTACGCAAAAGAATAAATGGACACAAGTCTGACATCAGGAATCATAACATTCAAAAACCAGTAGGAGAACACTTCAGTCTTCCTTGCCATTCCATTAAAGATTTGATGGTGTCGATTTTGAAACAGAAAAACTTCCAAAACAGACTCCAATGAGAAACTGAGGAACTGGAATTAATTTTCAAATTGGACACAATAAACCAAGGGCTAAATAGGACTTGCAAATGGTTCTCTCATTACACTAATTGATTGCATTTCCCTAGTTAATTTACCTTCAATGGTTGTTATCACCTGCAGACACAGAAATTGATTTCAAAAAGTATTTTTTCTCCTGCTGATAATGGCCCATCCAAATTTAACAGCCTCTTAGAATTGGTATGCTAATGTACAACTTTTTTTTGCTTTCTTTGTGTATAAATGCATCTTACTTCTGTTCCATTCTATGCATCCGATGAAGTGGGCTATAGCCCACGAAAGCTTATGCTGAAATAAACTGGTTAGTCTCTAAGGTGCTACAACTCTTCCTCCTCTTATTTACGGATACTGACTAACATGGCTGCTAATCTTAAACCGGTCACAACCAGGGAAATGCAACCCAGATGGAGCTACTATAAAGTGAATGCAAAATTGGTTGGAAAATTGTTCCCAGAGAGTAGTTATCAGTGGTTCACAGTCATGCTGGAAGCGCATAATTTGTGGGGTCCCACAGGGATCAATAAGTTCTAGGTCCAGTTCTAGGTCCAGTTCTGTTCAATATATCAATGCACAGAGAGTACAAGTAAAAAGCATGCAGATGATACCAAGCTGGAAGGGGTTGCAAGTGCTTTGGAGGATAGGATTAAAATTCAAAATGATCTGGACAAACTGGAGAAATAGTCTGACGTAAATAGGATGAAATTCAATAAGGATAAATGCAAAGTAGTAAATTAGAAAGGAACAATCACATACAAAATCGGAAATGACTGCCTAGAAAGGAGTAATGTAGAAAAGAATCTTGGGGGTCATAGTGGACCTCAAGCTAAATATGAGTGCACAGTAAAATGCTGTTGCAAAAAATGTGAACATCCTTCCGGGATGCATTAGCAGAACTGTTGCAAGCAAGACATGAGAAGTAATTCTTCCGCTCTACTCCACTCTGATTAGGCCTCCACTGGAGTATTGTGTCCAGTTCTGGGTGCCAAATTTTTGGAAGGATGTGGACAAATTGGAGAGAATCCAGAGAAGAGTGACAAAAATGATTAAAGGTCTAGAAAACATGACCTATGAGGGAAGATTGAAAAAATTGGGTTTGCTTAATCTGGAAAAGAGAAGACTGAGAGGGGACACAATAACAGTTTTCATGTATGTAAAAGGTTGTTACAAGGGGAAGGAAGAAAAATTGTTTTTCTTATCCTCTGAGGATAGGACAAGGAGCAATAGGTTTAAATTGAAGCAAGGGAGGTTTAGGTTGGACAGTAGGAAAAAACTTCCTATCAGAGTGGTTAAGCACTGGAATAAATTGCCTAGAGAGGTAGTAGATTGGAGATTTTGAAGAGCAGGTTAGACAATCATCTGTTAGGAATGGTCTAGATAATATAGTCCTGCCATGACTGCAGGAGACTGGACTAGATGACCTCTCGAGGTCCCTTCCAGTTCTATGATTACATAACTAGTTGCGAGATAACTTTGGAACACTGGGTACCAGGATTCCTAGGTTCTTACACATCACTCCTCTGCCCAGATACATACATATATACAGGCCCACACACAATGATGTCAGTAGTCTCAGGCACCAAACTTCCTCAATTATTCCTTCAAAAAGCATGATGCAATGAGGCTCAAACAAAGTTTGGCTTAACACTAAAGTAGTCATCCTGACTGTTGAGATTACTGACTGGATGGATTCAAAAAGCTTTACAAATATTTCCAAAGCTAGCAAAAAAAGCCTAAGGCAAACATTTCAAAACTGTCCACTATTTTGGGTTGCCAGCATAGCTATCCATATCTCAAGCTGGATACCCGAAACACTCAGCCACAAAAATTTAGAGATCACTATTGAAAATGTGGGTATAAACATTTAACTGCTTCATTCATCTAAATATAAGAACATGTATCATTCTGTATATGTATATGCTACAGAGAACAGCAGAACAAAAACACAGGAAGGTTTATCTGTGCAACAGAAATATCTGTAACTAAACCGCCAAAGGGGATACTTTCAAAGACACAACTGGCAATGAGAGATACCTACCTTGCACTGAAAGTCAAATGGTCGTTAGATAGCTCACTGCCATTTGTGCCTTCGAAAATGTAACCCCCTTAAAACCACAAAAATTAGGGTAAGACAAAAATGTTACAAGTCTGATGCACAGGAATAAAGATCCCCAGATTAACTGTTAGTTACATTTTTTTTTTTACAAATGACATCTACTGCATTACTATTAAGTGACAGGAGTACAATATGTGCCTAACTAAAGCTACTGAAGTTGCAATGAGCTTAAATTGCAGCAAGGGAGGTTTAGGTTGGACATTAGAAAAAACTTACTAACTGTCAGGGTGGTTAAGCACTGGAATAAATTGCCGAGGGAGGTTGTGGAATCTCCATCATTGGAGATTTTTAAGAGCAGGTTGGACAAACACCTGTCAGGAATGGTCTAGATAATATAGTCCTGCCATGAGTGCAGGGGACTGGACTAGATGACCTCTCAAGATCCCTTCCAGTCCTATGATTCTATGATAAGTGAACAGAAAATCTCACATGGGTTTTGATGGGCTTTGGATCAGAGCAGATGAACACCATGTCTTTGTAGGGGCGATTGTAATCACATTTCAGTGACAAATGTAATCAATGTGTATTTTCTTTATGCAGTTGGTATTTATTTTTTTCAGTGGTAGAGTTAATTATAATGAAGCGCATTATCTTGTTTGTCTAAAAAGCTATAAAGACAGCAAAGATCAGTTTGCATACAGCCCCCATGTCAGGCGCTCACGAGATCATGAAGCTGTAAGGTACCCCTCCTCATCTTGTGTCCCCCAGGCAGAAGATGGGCATAATGTGAAATCTTGAGCTGAAGGGTTAATGCTGCTATTAGTTTCTGCGAAGAGGAAGTGGAGGAAATAGGGTCATTGTTCAGTTCTCACTGAGCTAGCCATCCATCCATGTGCTGCACCCTCATAAGAGAAGGCTGAGAGCGCAGTGGAGGTTTGCATCACCCCCAAACTGGAACAATGATTAAATGCCAGAATTGGGCAAAAAAACCCTGAAGATGGTATTGACAGTAGGTGGGCAATGTGTGGTGAAGAATACATCCATGGAAGAAAAAGCAATATGTCGTCTGCAAGAAATACCTACATTACTCTCTTAGAACAGGACTGCTTTCTGAATCATAAAACGGGTTATCTTTATTTGACCAAATATTTATTAAAGGCGTGAATTAGAACCCAAAAGTTAGATTGTTTTCTTACTTTGAAAGAGCTATCGTGCAACATTTAATTCATACCTTTCAATGGGACACTACTGATTAGTCTATTTTTCAAAAATGAGTTAAAAGTACTTTCAGGTAATACACTGGCCTCCCCTGTCAGTTTGTGCACATTTACACGCATGCTTTCCTGCTGTTTTGAAAGCAGTTTTCTTTTCTCTTTTGCTGTATGAAAGACCCGTGCAAACAGCAGCAGGGGAAACTGAATAATGGATTATGGAGGAATAAACCATGAGAACTGACTCATGTGAAAGATTAAACTAAAACAATGGAGAAAAATGTTTTGCCTCTCTAATCAGTTGTACTTATAAGAGTCAGAGGTGTTTCTTGTACCAACAGTGGGCATACTTTTTTTTTTCCTGACAAAAGTGTGATTTTTAACTCAGTGGTGTCCCTATAAAGTGTAACTACATTTTCCTGGCTGCTATTTTGTCAAGTAACTAAATCTTATATGATGGTATCTGGATAGAATTGCCATGATAAATATTTTGCTTAACTAAATGCATTCTAAAAAACACAGCAAAATAATGATTATGCAACTAGCAACATTGGACTAAACCCATTCCTGTTATAATTGTTGTAGCCAATTCATTTTCACCACAAATTAATTTGTCTCACACATTTTAAATGTATGTGATCTATTTTTTCATGTTAATCAATGCCTGAGTTTGAAATTTAGGTCACTTCATTTTCAGGCTACAGTTGACACCACAGAGAAACTGATTAAGTTTAGAAACCAGAAACTTAACAGGATCAAAAGAATAAGTCACATTTAGAGGAAATACAAGTTACATTTTCTCTCTGTAAAGAGAACATCTCTGGATAAATGCCTGGACTTGTGCTTGGCCATGCTGTGGGGAATACTGTATTAGAACACAGTTATGAAGCTTCATAATAACATTAAAATGGCCATACTGGGTCAGGCCAACGTCCACCTAGCCCAGTATCCTCTCTTCCGACAGTAGCCAGTGCCAGAAGCTTCAGAGAGAATGAACAGACGAGGAAAATTATTGAGTGACCCATCCCGTCGTCCACTCCCAGCTTCTGGCGGTCAGAAGTTTAAGGACAACTAGAGCATGGGATAGCGTCCCTGACCATCTTGGCTAATAGTAATATTCTCCATTAACTTATCTAATTATTTTTTTGGACTCAGTTACACTTTTGACCTTCACAACATTCCCAAGCAATGAGTTTCACATGTTGACTGTGCATTCTGTGAAAAAGTACTCTTTTGTTTGTTTTTAACCTGCTGCCTTTCATTAAAGAAGTTGCTAGACTTTAGAGAAAGAATAGCACTATATCTATAAAGCTAAAAAAAATACTGATTAAAAAGCAAGGCCCTTGGAAACTCAGTGCAAAAAAATACTTTTGCTTGTCACTAAATTCAGCAACATTGCATCTATAGAAATAAAAATAATTTAAATTTAATATTCAACACTTAACTAGCATTTCCTGCTAAATATGATTACAGTATATTTGGGGAAGTGGAAAATGCACTTTTAGTTAACTGTACAAAAAAGCAGCATCTAAATCCAGAATACTTACATTATTGCATTCTCCCAGGAAATATAGTGCAAATCCATCAGCTTTTGTAGCTGCCAAAGCAATAATAAAAGAAGTAATTGTACTCAGAGGGAGAATCAAACTTTTCCATGTTCTCCAAGGTGAAACCATAGACTTATTCCACTTAGGACAATCAGCTAAACTTCTAAACATGAACAACCATTGATGTATCCCCTGAAACTGCATAGAAACCCTGCAAAGTTAGTGACATATGATACTATCTGTTTCCACCCCAAAATTTAATATATTTGAGACATAATTGGAAGCTGCAACCTGATAAACTCACCTAGTCTTTACTTCTTGTCTAGTGAACATCACATTGCATGAATACATATTACAGCATAAAGTAAAAATACACATCCACAATGTAATCATACAGAACATGGCTTATTTTCCATCAACAGAAGAAAAGTTGCTTCCCATGTATAGAGCATAAATATCTCTGTCCTTGCCTTAAGATACATAAGCATGGTAAAACAATGAATAAGCCTCAAATTCTGCCACTAAGTATGTCTGACGGAATTGTTTCTAATTTCTATGACATGTGGAGGCCTATGTTTTCCATAGCTGTTCTGTATTAAATACATTAAGACACTCCAGGGAGTAAAAATATCTGCTGGCAATTACTGCAAGACTCAAGTGGTGTTGTGAGGCGTAAGGCCAAAGGCTAAATGTTTACACACAAAAAAGTGCACTAATCCCTTAGAAATAAACCATCAGAGGTATCTCACTGTCGAAACGAAAAAGAACTCTTGGAAAGAGAAGAACACATCAAGCCTGTGCTTTTACACTCAGCATTACAAAATAGGCGTAACACTTTAGGCACACGTAGACTTCTCTCAGTCTGTCAGTAATACTATCTCCTGTAAATGCACAGGTCTGAATGATTTCCTCATTTTTATGAACAAATAAAACACTCCAGGCAGTGCATTTCAGGGAAATGATTACATTTTGGGGGCGGTTAAAGTCAGCTGGACTTCTACGCGTGTTAGGCAGAACCAAAACCCCACAGTCTGATTGCTTAATTATTGACATGGATATGAATGACATTATTGCCAGTCAGTGAGAAGCTCATGTGTATTTGAGTTCAAATGTCATTTCTAGAGAAAATATTATATGTCTATTGGACATTACAGGGAAGAGCATTGTAAGTTAAAGGAAACAAAACCTACTCTCTAGTCTACTGGGAGTATGGAAGGATGTGCTGCCTCGGTCTTTCCTCCAGCCTCTCCTTTGCTCTCTAACATAAACCAGTACTGAGCAGCTGGTTGAAGTTGAATCAGAACTCTCAGGGGTTCTCAAACTTCATTGCAATACGACCTCCTTCTGACAACCAAAATTACTACATGACCTCTGGAGAGTGGGCCAAAGCCTGAGTCTGTCTCAGCCCCACTGCCCTGGAGGGGGAGCTAAAGCCAAAGCCCCACTTCAGCCCCAGGCAGGGGGCCTGTAACTTGAGCCCCACTGCCCAGGGCTGAAGCCCTCCAGCTTTGGCCTCTGGAAGTGGTAATCTGGCTTTGGCTCCACACCCCAGGATGTCTACCACCAGCCCTGGTGACCCCATTAAAATGGGGTTCCCACCCACAGTTTGAAAACTGCTGCATTAAAGTGACAGTAAAAAAATCCAGCCCACTTGAAACACAATACACATAATAGAAGAACCAGCTTCATGTTACAAAGTGTCAGAGTGGTAGGGACGTGGGGGAAAGGTTGTAAAACAACTATTTGTGAAGTATGTGAGGCAAACAAGCCAGAACAGATGCTTTCAGTGCAAATCTGTCTGTACTCACATTAGTTAAAATTTGGGGTGAGGGGAGGTGACCGAAACTTTATATTTTTACAGGAAACATGTTTCACTTTTATTCTTGGACGATATTCTTTTTCACAAAGAGGCACCTACATCACATCAAAAAGTGCTGTAACTCTATAGAGTTTTATTTTATCTTCTAGGAAAACAAACACTCAAATCACCTCACTTTTCTTAAAGGAGCAGTCAAAATTTGCAATAATATTGCTGATTGCTAATTCTACGACTTTCCAAATCAATCTGTCAGGCAACACCAAAACCAGAATAATCTATCACTTGGTTTGCTTTGCAGTTGGCCTTGATCCTGCAGCTGGACTCACAGCTGGGTAGACCCTTGCCCCAAGTTGGAGTTCCATTGACATCTGTGGGGTTCATACCAATGCAAGGGCTACTTGGTGTGGATGCAGTTGCAGGATGGTGTACCAAGCATGTACAGCTATTCTGTAATAATTATATTTATTTAATAGCATAAGTAATGCACAAAGTACCAAGACAAGGCTTCAAATAAAGGGCATCGAATCCTTTTCCTTACCTATTTTAATGATGCTGCTCAGTTCATATAAGAGAAGTTGGTTGTCTCCGCCTGTATCCAACCGTTGTTCTATGTAGCTGTTCAGTTCGTATACTACTCCTTGCATATTTGTATCCTGGTACTATTGAATCAAAGAGGAAAAACCCAGTTTAGAACAAACATATTCTACAACTTGAAAAAAGTATTCTCAACATACATATAGAAAAATACACAGTGGATGTAATGTATCTAATCAATCCTCAACTGTCAGCGATAACCCAATTGCCTGAATATTCACGCCATGGCCATGTGATATGAATTAGCATTCCATGCTGTAGACAGCTAGTCAATTATTTAAAATGTGTCGATTAATTATTAAATGGTTACAAGTGAACCGGAAACATCTGATCATATCTCAAGAAACTGATGTGTGTGACATTAATAGGTAAGTACTCTTCATATGCCTCCCTTTAACCTCCTTCTTCCATTATAAACAAGGCTGCTACTTTTGCTTTCATCTTCACACTTCATTACCTACTTCTCTACTACTCCAACCGCTGTGTGTCTATTTTCCCCTCAAATATATCTACACCTTGGAGACTCAACAGTGTCCTCATATCCTCTCCATGAGATGTCACAGTGCATCAGAGCTTCCTGGCAACTGATATTGAGGTTACTGGAGTGCACTGGAACCCCAACATGTTGGTACATGAGCCATCATTTTTGCAGTGGGGAGCATCAGAGTTTTGAGGAGCTAGAATAAGTAACTCAGTCCTTGAAATACTGCATCAGCTGGCACAAAGTGTTCTGTGTTGTATACAAGTTCTACAAAAGTTACAGAAATCATAGAAATGATAGCTGCTGTGGCTTAGTAAGCATTCAGTGTGAATAAAAATGAAAGACAGAGACCTGGGAGGGAGAAGAGATTCACTATGATAATTAGGACATTGAAGTGGAGGCCGTGGGGAAGCTGGTTGCTGTGAAGAGCTGCTGGTATGAAGAAATAGGAGTTCCTACAAATAATTCAGGTAACTTCCAACCCTGCCTACAATGTTGTGGGGAAAATGTTTGGGAATGGGGTTTGAGGCTGCACCACAACAAGACTCTGAGCATCACAACCTATCATTTTACATGAATAAATAGGGCTGCATTTGTACTCTGGCATAGAGCCTTTTCATAAGAACATAAGAATGGTTCTAGTGAAGGGGTGGGCAAAGTTTCTGGCCCAAGGGCCACATCTGCATCCTGGCTGTCACAAACCTCAAGAGACAGATATCTATTTCCTGGGTGCAAGTGCAATTGTACAGTGAATGCACCTATGTAGAATGATACCATACCAAATACAGCATCATAAAAGGCAGTACATAACAATGAGCACAGGTTCATGACCATAACCAAAACTGGTGAGGTAGTTACTGGAAAGAGGGAAGGAAGCCCAGAATACAGCAAATGATGTAACTGGAACAAAAAAATAATTTGTTTTAAGGCAGAAAGCAGTAGGTGAAATGTGCACAAATGAACGCTGTGTGAAAAAGCAACTAGGTCGCATTCTCCTGCCAGCTCAAATACATCTCTACACCAGTCATGATTTTATAGAATTCAATCATATCCCCACTTAGCCATCTCTTTTCCAAGCTGAAAAGTTCCAGACTTATTAACCTCTCCTCACTTGGAAGCCATTCCATACCCCTACTCATTTTTGTTGCCCTTTTCTGAACCTTTTCCAATTACAATACATTTTTTTTGATATGGAGAGACCACACCCTGCACACAGTATTCAAGATGTGGACACACCATGGATTTATATAGAGGCAACATGATATTTTCTGTCCTATTATCTATCCCTTTCTTAATTATTCCCAGCATTCTGTTCTCTTTTTCTGACTGCCACTGCACATGGAGTGGATGTTTTCAGAGAACTATCCACAATGATTCGAAGATCTCTTTCTTGAGTGGTAACAGTTAATTTAGACCCCATCATTTTACATGTATAGTTGGGATTATGCTTTCCAGTGTGCACTACTCTGCACTTATCAACATTAAATTTCATCTGCCATTTTGTTGCCCAGTCACCCAGTTTTGAGATATCCTTTTGTAGCTCTTCGCAGTCTGACTGGGTCTTAACTATCTTTAGTAATTTTGTATCATCTGCAAATTTTTCCACCTCAATGGTTACCCTTTTTTCCAGATCATTAATTAATATGTTGAATAGGACTGGTCCCAGAACAGATCTCTGGGGGATACCACAATTTACCTCTCTACATTCCGAAAACTGACCAGTTACCAACCAGTTCCTAACACATGAGAGCACCTTCCTTCTTATCCTGTGGCAGTTTACTTTGCATAAGAGCCTTTGGTGAGGGACCTTGTCAAAGGCTTTCTGAAAATCTAAGTACACTATATCCACTGGATCTCCATGGTCCACATGCTTGTTGACCCCCCTCAAAGAATACTAGTAGATTGGTGAGGCATAATTTCCCTTTACTAAAACCATGTTGACTCTTCCTCAACAAAGTATGCTCATCTGGTTGTTTTGGGTGTGTAGGCAAATTTGATTAACCACACTTATTGATGGATTCAAAATACAGCTTACCCTGGGCATCCCAGAATATGGTGTGCTGTTGTTTCTGATATTGCTTTCTTGCCTAGATTACTACTATTTGTATAACTCCCTCCACACTTTCTTCCACGAATACAGAACATATGACCCTATACATCTGTGAGTCATTTGGTTTCCTCATTTCAAAACAAGTAAATGCTTGCGGAGTGAATAGCATTAATTCCCAACAGCCTTATTTAAATTGAACTTTTGTCATCAACAGAACTTAATACTGACCTAAAATGCTCACGGGAGAGGAACTGATTGCTTGATCCATAACCTCTTCTTAACTACCTTAATACTGTGTTCATCTATTGCTCCAATAAATATGTAGAACTGCATGATATCTGGCAGCTCTGGATATCCTCCTTGAGGCTAAGGCACAAACTGTTTTTAAATTATATAATTTTTAAATTATTATTACACACGTTCCTGCAACAATGTTAGGTGACAGCGAATGTTTGTTCTTACATTTTGGAAGAGTGTGGTGCTTACCAAAAAGAATATCTACTACCATTTTTTAGAGGTGCACACAGTGCAAGTAAGATGCTTGGCAAGCTTCAGCCACATACTGGACCTGGTCTCCACTGCCTTGCCCAATGTGTAGTCATTTACACCTCTGCAAAGGGAGTAATCAGAATGCTAGTATTCTACACATAACTTAGCACTTACTTTGCATAGGCACAAGTAACTACACAAAGAGCAAGGCAATGAAGAATGAGGTCTGGTGTTGCCAGTACACTTTAGCCCAGATCTGCAAACTCATGTTGCCACAGTCTGGGTTTTCTCTAAAACCAAGACTGTCAATGATGAAACATTGCACAGTGGATTTGTTATTTGGAAAAATGTCCTCAAAAGACTTGGTGGTAACCAAATTCATTTTCACCTGTAACCTACAGTAATCAGGATTTGAAGCTAAATCTTCAAAGGTTAAGGTTTGTATTTTAACCCGCTCCAGCATCTACATCAATCTATCAGCATAACAGCATAACCCTTTACTCAACTTTCACATAACTCAGAACTATGTATACATTTTAATTATGCAATTAACCATGTGAATAAGCTATGTCACCTTTGTAAAGTGTTAGGAAACATTTCATAAATCTAACCAGACTGAAGTTCCTGAACACATTTGTGCAACTGTAAAAATGATAGCTGCGTAACAGAAGTATGAATTTGTAACATGGCAGATTTCCATCCGGAGATTACCTGGATTTGACAACTGGCATAATGAGCAGAATTTGTTTAGAATCATAATCAAGTCATTTTATAAGAGGTTGATGAGGTCTAAGACAAGTGGAAAATAAAAAGCCAAATCAATCACCAGGATGTTGGACCTGTACTGCATTCAATTTATAACAGTCTAGCACATATTTCATACAGGTTTGGCAAAAAAAAATCTAAACTGATCCCAGTTGATGAAAGGAATTCCTCAAACAATTCAACCAGGAACAGAAAAGGAATGCAAACGGTTATTTGCCATCACATAACTATGAAACAATATTTAAACTATAACAGGAGTCCTGAAGTTTAAAAATTACCAACAATACTCAAATCTAACTAACCCATTCCTCTCTCCATTCAACACTTCATGTATCAAACTGATGACCCTACCAATATTTTGGGGCTGTTAATTGGGAAATCTAAATTACAGTGTCACTAAACTAAGATAAGGCAGCATTACTCTATTTTAATTAACTCTATGAGTGCCAGTAATAAAACTGCGTCCTACTGGCATGTTAATTCCACTAATCACCTAAATCATAGTATTGTAAAATGGGATCATTTGAAGGGCAAATCGCTTTGTAAACACCCATGATTAAAGAACTTTTTGAAGAGTTTTTTCACAAATACTTCTAGCACTGGTTTATCTTTAGATCATACGAGTAATGCGCACCAGCTGACAGCAAATCAACAATGAAAAATAATTTTAGGAACACTGCTAGATTTTCTATCTAAAAAAAGGACAAACACACTTTTTTTAAAAAAGCTACAAAAAAATTACAATGATAGCTTAGTCCATGCAGAGATATTGTGACGTCAGAAAGAGTCAGATGGATGTAAGTCATTCAATATGAAGAATTAAGTAATCAAAAAGTAAAGTGTACGTACCATTAAATGAAATATGAATAAGCATGAAGAAGTAAAGTGACAGATTAATCTACATGCCTTGCTGCTTATAAGGTAACTGTGCCAGGAACGTTCTTCCTCTTGCTATTAGGGAGCGGGGGGAACTCCACAAAAAAAAGACTGATACAATTTGATCCCTATTACCATAGCCCTTCTGTTACAGCAATGTCAATAAATACAAAGTTACAAATCAGAAGCAGACATGTGCCTAATCTTAGTGTTTTCTATAGCTTCTTACAGTGTTCGCAGTTTCTGTGGCAAAAGTTAATTACTATGGTATCCATTTTATTTTTGTTATTATTCTTTTTATTATTTTCGCCCTCCAAATCAGTGATTCCCAGCCTGTTAGGTTCAGCCCTGTCCTTTGATATGATCTCAATTATTCAGCAGAATTCACTTTGCAGTGCATGAAATTGCCTACAGGAATTTTAAAAAACTAGGACTGTAGCTTCCCTTTGATGTGGGAGAAGGGAGTGCCAAATGCATTTTGGGAGCATAGAAGGATTGAAACTCAGAAACCTCTCTGGATAAGGTGAAGAGAGTGAGGAAGCCACAAAACATGATGGAGGAAGGGGAGGAAGTAGGAAAGAGCACAAGCTTTAAAACAACATTGCTTGAGACATTTGAAAAATGAACCGGCACTAGAAAATATTTATGATGGATTTGGAGCTACTCTGTAATAATGTTTGGGTGACCAGACAGCAAGTATGAAAATTAGGATGGGGTGGAGGTTAATAGGCACCTATATAAGATAAAGCCCCGAATATTAGGACTCTCCCCATAAAAATGGGACACCTGGTCATCCTATATAATGTATGAATATTATATATTCTAACCATTTGACTGCTGTAAGGGGGAGAGAGTGTTTACACTGTACAAATACAAAGGGTTAATTCAAGGAGGGGCCAGCTGCAAATATGCAGAATAAAGAATAACAGATTCAAATAGCAATCTATTTACTCACACTTATGGGGAAATATTCAACCTATTCACTTTAATATCTTACATCAGGGATCAGCAACCTTGGCATGCGGCACCGCAGGGTAAGCACCCTTAGCGGGCCCCGCTGGTTTGTTTACTTGACAGTTTGCCAATCGCATCTCCCACTGGCCACGGCTCGCCGTTCCGGTCAATGGGACTCCTATTATCTCCCACCCGTCCCAATTTTTCACCTTGCCATCTGGCCACCCTACTGACCTGTTGAGTAATCACAACTGGTACAAAGGATGCTGTAGGCTGGGGCTCGATCTAAGAGGGGAAAAGGAAAGTGCACAAGGCCTGACATCTGAAGGGGTTCACAGAGAGAGATTAGTGAAGGATCAAAAGTGCAGTTAGCCCTCTAGCTATAATATTCTCTAGGGAAGAGTGCTCCCCTCAAACAAGTACAATAGAACCTCAGAGTTATGAACACCAGAGTTATGAACTGATCAGTCAATCACACACCAGAAGTATGCAATCAAGCAGCAGCAGCAGATACACACACACACAAAAGCAAATACAGTGCAGTACTGTGTTAAATGTAAACTACTAAAAAAATAAAGGAAAACCAGCATCTGTCTTCTGCCTAATAAACTGTATTAAGTCAATGTTCTGTTGTAAACTTTTAAAAGAACAACCATAACATTTTGTTCAGCGTTACAAACATTTCAGAGTTATGAACAACCTCCATTTCCAAGGTGTTTGTAACTTGGAGATTCTATTGTAACCCATCCAGGATACTCATTCTTTGTTCTTCTGTCCAAGAACTTTGGAATGTGAATGGATTGTAGGGTCAAATCTCCATGACAGTGAAGAGAATGAGAAATTTAGAGTGATCCCTGAAACATCTAGCTCCAATCTCCATCAGTTTGTGAGGGTCAAAATCAACAAAGTCTGAAGAAGCCTGATCTCATTTCAGAAGGAGCTGTTTTGTGGGCCAGATAGTGTAGGCAGTTTAAACTGAGTGAAAAGATGAGTGCCCACAGAAGTACCATGTAAGAAAAGTTTCTCGAGGAGAGAAAATCAGGGAGAACATGGTGATATGGTGACCCGTAACTCAATAGGTCAGACAGTCTCCTACTGTAGTCATGCATTCAAAGCCACTGCAGTGCCTGGACAACTTATCTCTGAGTAATTTCATCTGGAAACATAAATTCAACAACTTTCTCTAGGCAGACATTTCTCAGCTCTACCTCTCTAGAGTTGTTTCTAGGTCCTCATGTCCAGGCTATGTCCAAGTCTTGTAAATTCTTTTTGCATAACATCCACACATTCTACATAACATCCATTCTTTCTGCCTTTCCTATCCATCCACCAGAACTATAGTCCAGGCTGTCATAAATATCATGACTTGATTACTGTAATATCCCTTTTGTCGGCCTGAAGATATTAAAGCTTGCCCCATTGATATCCATTTGGTATACTGCTGCAAAGATCTTTTTCCAAGCCTGTTGCTGTGCCTTACCATACTGACTATATTTTTCTGTGTTTCCTTATAGTACCAAACAATTCTATCTGTATACATCTACTGTCTTTTAAACTCTTTGGGAGAGAGACTGTCTTTTTGTTCTGTTTGTGCACCTAGGACAATGGTGTCCTGATCCATAACCATGGCTTCTAGGTAGTACAATAATACAAATAATATATTATAATAATAATAGATGAATGTGTTGTGGAGAAGGAGCAGACTTAGCTTCTTAAGCTATGTAAAGCTTTCACGTGGCTAACATGTTGGCTGAGGAATAACAATGATAAAAATTGGTTTGAAGACTAAGCAAATTACCACCTCAAAGGTGCCTTCCATAGGTGACAGAGGATGAAACAGCACAGATCACTTATGGGAAGGAGGGAAGACATTTCCATGCAACCAATCCAGTCAGCATTACGTAAAGAGAGAAAAAGAAGCAGAGAGGAGTAAAAAATGCCCATTTGTAGGACTGTATAAACTTATTTGAGTGGGAAGATTTAGTTCTCATTTGACACACAAAGTGATTACCTGTATATGCAAAAATGATGCACTTTATTCCACAAATAATAAAAGATGCCACTAAGCTCCTTAGAGATTGTAATTTAAATGTATAAATTCTAAGACCAAAGTAAAATATGCTGACAGCATCTAAGGGCCAATTTTCCCACCAATTTTCCCCCCAATCATCCCTGTGATGGGGTGGGGATCCCCATCCAGTGCGGGGTGAGTGCCCGTTTCTTTGTGGTAGGATTCCCGATAAACTTACACTGGTAAGATTGTCTTGTGTCACAAGGCAATAAGGCCTAGTGGTCAGAGTCAGTGGCGAATCTCTGATTCGCGGGGTCAAACATAAAAACATAAGAATGGCCATACTAGGTCAGACCAAAGGTCCATCCAGCCCAGTATCCTGTCTACCGACAGTGGCCAATGCCAGGTGCTCAAGAGCGAGTGAACCTAACAGGTAAAAATCAAGGTCCAGTGGTCTGAGTCTATAGGCTGTCTCTAATTTGCAGGTCTTGAGGCCTAGTGGCTGGAGTCAATAGTGGTTTCCTGGTTCACAGGGTAGGCAGACCTAGTGGCTGGGGTCTCTGAGGAGTCCCTGGACTGCAGGGTAGGCAGTGAGGTGTCCCTGATTCACAAGATAGTGAATAGCATTGTGGTCTTATGAAAAAGAAAGACAGTTAGGAGGTGAAGGTGTACTGCATGAATTTATTGGGCTCTCTCTACATATGATTTATACACTGTCTACAACATCATCTTTCTTCATGGCAGAATATTACAGGTTGTTGAACTATCGTATCATAAAAAAAACCCAAGATATATAGGATGAAGAGTCGTATGACCATTGGCTTATTTGTACATAGAGATACCTTTCACCTAATTTGCTTCTAATACAAAAATGCATTCTCTTCTCCTGTCTTCCTTTGTGGTCTACTTTTCAAAAACATTAGAAAAGAAACACTGGCATAAAATAATGATCGCAACCTCAGCCTATTGGGTACTTTCAAAGAGCGGCCAGGTTTTGCAGTGCTTGGTTGCACTGATAACTAGATCCTTCATATCTGAAAATTGATATTCCCATTTCCTTTCATGAGATACAGTAACATATCTTAGCTATAGTGCAATGATATCATGAAAACAGTTAAGCCACACTGGTGAAGACCTGAAATATGGGACACAACTTCATACACCCCAAAATTATGGAAGGTCATGATATTCCATTAAGTCAAAAGCTTGATTTTTAAGGGCAGAAGCACTGAGCTAGGGATATCATATACTTGGCTTCAGAAATAAAAGTATAGAGGAATACCACAAATAAGCTTAAAGCAGTAGAAATATTGAAGACAGAAAACAAAGAAATCATGTTGATCCAAAAATCATTGGTTGGCCTGTGTGAGCAGCAGTTTTGTTTAAGCTTGGACACTGGAAAGCATGAAGCTATAAAAAGTTGGCTCCACTGTGATTAATTTTAATGCTTGTACATAGCCTGAGAGAAAACTGCTGCTACACGTATTTGTCTGACGTCTATTATTCTTGTTTTGACTGAGGAGGACATGGGTTATAACTTGTTCAGTAAATAAAGCTCAACTTTGCAGCACCATGCACAGGTATTTATGAATTGTTTGTTCACACATCAAACGCTACTCATGACAAAATCAAAGGAGGGAAAATATGAAATGACAGCTGGCAGGACATGCCCTATTATTAAGTTAAAGGACGCAAAACATCTCTAGTCCTACATAGAGAACGCTCACAGTTTTTGAAGGCATGCATTTCCCAGCTTATTTATACAGTTGATTTTCAGCCTGATCGAGAGAGAGAACATACTGACTTCCGAACATCAACTTCTTGCTGCATAGTCACTGGCATCCAATCCCAGAGACTTTCCTCCAACTTTTCCTCCACTGGTACATGTCAATATTGAAATAGATTCTCTCAATGCAAACATTAAAATTAAAAATGATTTATAATGAAGTGAAAGAAGCATTGACTGGACTATAAAGACAGAACACTTTGATTATGGGTAACAAAAAGACTGATATTCACTGCAAGTGTTACAAAGACCACACTGTGCCTTGGTTATACCACTTATCCAGACAATAGCACTGTGAAAAACATTTAAGTAAGTCCATTAAATTTTAAATTTCAATTTGGCAGGTCTAAATATTACCATTTATTTAAATTTGCCTTGATAAATTGCACATTCCCTGTTAATATAGCTCTGTTGATGCCTGACCTGCAAACACTCAAAAGACATTCCAAAAGATATCATGAACAACATTAAAAATATGGTCAATTTTTTTCTGTCTCCATACTGCTTATCTGTCCCTTTCCATTGTCTCTTACTAGTACCAATGGCCTCCTCCTCCATTCCAACTTCCTGGATTCCTTCTCCTTCCACACCTGGATCCCCCCCACACTAAACCCCTTCTCACTTGGATCCTGCTGTGCTGAGCCTGAGTGCCCAGTCCTGGTGCACCTGCCACAGAGGGGACAGGACCCTGGGGTATTTCTGGGGCAAGTCCTGTCGTTGCACTATGTCAGAGTTGGATGCAGCCTCACTGCTGAGTCTGTGCCCCCGGGGGAGTTGCAGAGTGACCTCTCACCTCCATGCAGCCAGTGGCCTGTGCTCCCCAATGCGATGCTGAAGCCTCCACATTTATTACAGAAATAAAATTTGCAGAATTTTTCAGAATTTCAAAATATTGTGCACAGAATTTTTAATTTTTTGGCACAGAATGCCCTCAGGAATAATATGGACAGGCTGATGTCCTAACTCTTTTCTTTTAACTTTTCATTACACCATTAATTTTTCGTTCATTGTGAAAATGTTAAATCCTATGATTAATAAAGAAAAAGTGTGAAGAATGAATAATGAACTTGCTGTGGCAGGGAAATATGGAAAGGATTTAAATGGGATAGAGAAGTCATGCAATTATTACAATTATTAACGGAAAAAGATACTAATTCTGTAACTTCCAGTGGCATATTATGCCAGGGTATTACCTGGTGCCAAGGCAGCTGCCAAAAGCCCTAAGTCCAAAAATGGGAAAGGAGAGGATTAAATTGTTATTGCCACTTCCAAGAATAAAGTTTTGTAAATGAGTTAGTCACTTGCTAGGTAATAATTTCATGGTGTTTATACTGTAAACTACAGCAAAATGAATTGCTGCTGGGATCACCACAGTTTACAAAGCAAACATGCTTGCCAAAATTCAGCTTCACCATGGGTACTATAGAAGCCAAAGTGGAATGGAAAAGAAGTTATTATCTGAAATGAAGAAGGGCTAATTTCACTGTGATCATATCAGGCACGCTGAGCATTTTTGTTTAAGTTTAAGTTTCTGAGGTACAACATGGCACACAGCGACCATGTGAGAAAGCAACAGCATACAGGACAAAATCCTGGCCATGACTGAAACAGCAGTACTGGATATGTTAACCCTTCACCTGCACACACATGCCAGCTCTTCGTCAGACCCATCCACCACACAAGTGATATCCTGTACTTTCCCCTCCCTGTACAATTGTCTGTGATCCCAGTCCTTTTCTACCCATGGACTGGGAAAACAGACACACAGTACCTTTCATGTAGTTACCATAGGGGAAAGAAAGTGGTGGGAACCAGATGCATTCAGGGTGGTCAGACTGCATGGGGTTGCTTGGAAGGCCCTGTTGTTCTTCACTTTCCAAATCACTGAAAGTTTCTCCATCCTGAGACTCCTATGGAAGATCGCTTAACTGGACTGTGTGTTCTATATAGTCTCACCAGTCAGTCCATTCAGGGCCGGCGACAGAGTGGTACAACGGGTACAGCTGTACCGGGCCCCGGACTTCAGAGGGGGCCCCCTGATGTCCGGGGCCGGTACTCAGCTGTACCCGCTTGTCACCCGGGGCTGTGAGCGAGGTGCGGCTTGGGCAGCCGCTGCAGCGCTCACCAGCCCCCTCCCCCGGCACCCAGCAGCCTCCCCCGCCCCCCTTTGCTTCTCCCGACCGGCCACGCGGCCGCAGCGCATGCGGGGGTTGGGGCCCGCGGAAGGTAGGAGACCGGCGGGGGGGCCGCAGGCGGCGGGAGATCGGCGGGGGGGGCGTCGAGAGACTGGCGGGGGGGCGTCGAGAGACTGGCGGGGGGGCGCGGGCGGCGGGAGATCGGCCGGGGGGGGCCTGCGGGCGGCGAGAGACTGGCGGGGGGGGGGGCCGCGGGCGGCGGGAGATCGGCCGGGGGGGCCGCGGGCGGTGGGAGATCGGTCCGGGGGGGGAGACTGGCGGGGGGGGGGGGGCCGCGGGCGGCAGGAGACTGGCGGAGGGGGCCCCGTCGGCGGCGGGAGACCGGGGGGGGCGCGGGCGGCGGGAGACCAGGGGGGGGGCCCCGTACGATCTGCCGTACGGGGCCCCAAAATTCCTGTCGAAGGTCCTGAGTCCATTCCCCCATGGTCTTGGATGGACATTGTACATGCTTAATGTCTCTCTAACCTAATTTCTAATGTCTAGATGAGGCTGAATTATGGACTATATTCCTGTTTTGGCAGCCATAGAAGACTGACGCCTCTCCAATTCACAAATAGTGTTTTACTAATATTGTGAATGGAATGAGTCCTTACTCCAGTCTAGAACAGAACCACACATGCAAGATTAGTGACAAACTCACCCTTCTTCCTGTAGTAGTTCCTTTCTTAGGAGGTAAAAGAGCAATAGCACAATATGAAGCTTAACCTAAGCTATTTCCACTAGACTGATTCTAGGTTTTCCACCCAAAACCTCTGTCCCAAGACCATTTGCCCTGATAGCAACACCCACCTCTAGCGTACCTAGGAAAAGGAAAAATGAAACATGAAACAGAACTCCTGGGCATCATTTTATACTGTACTCAGTGACAAAAAGGTTTAAAAAAAAGTGGGGTGGGGAGAACAGAATTTCAAAAACTTCAAATTTTCTGAAAAACAAAACATTGCTTCACTTTGAACTCTGCAAAATAGAAACAACCAAACAAAACTGTCTTTCCATTTTTCAACCATTTCCACCCAGACCTAGAGTGCAGGTAACAAGATGACATCTGCACAGTAAGTGAGCAGAAATCAATCAGCATTTCCATACAGGTTCCCTAACATTTGTTCACACGATGGGTCAAAAGAAGGTGCTTGCCACCCATTACAGATATTCAACGGTATTTCACAAATGTTATGAGGTTCAAGTGATAACACGCAGAAAAACAGTTCCTAGGTTCAAAGTTTGGTCACAGATGTTTATGAATATTCTGTGACCATGGTTCTTGCATTTTTGATGGTGGTGATAACTCTCTGTGATCAGAAAATCTTTGGTGGAATAATTTCCATTTTTGTGGGGGACAATATTTATATCAAGACAATCTAACATCTTTACTTGGGATTTCTGAACCCATGTTGGTTGAAAAATGGAAAAAAAATTACTTAATTGTTTCTATTTTGCCAGGTTCCAAGTGAAACACTTTTTTTTAATTTCAAGTTTTTGAGATTCAGTTTCCCTCACTTTCACTCTTTTAAAAACCTTTTTGCCAATGAATGCAATAGAAAATGATAATGTCTAGGAGTTTTGTTTCATGTTTCATTTTTTCTTTTGCTATTCTCTGACTTTTCAAACCTTCTCCAACTTTTGAAAAGATGCAGAAAGGAAAAATGAAACTAACTCTGGGACTATAATTTTTCAATACTTTGCCACTCTACCTTTTGAAAAGTTGGAAGAGTTACAAAGCTTCATTTTTCCATTTTCTATTCTCACTTTTTTAAGTGAGCAAATTCTGAAAAGTTAGAGTGAAAAAGTGAAGGAAAAAAAGGAAAAAACTCTACACATCATTCCATCTACTGACTTTAGTGATAGAAAGGAAGAAAAAGAAAAAGAAAAAATTGGAAAGGGGCAGACAAAACAAAACAATTCAAATTTAAAGAAAAATGATTTAGCTAGGAAAAAGCAAGTACATTTCCAATTTAGAACTTTAAATAATTTAAGGTTTTTCCATCTATGTGCTCATTTTTGCTGTGCAATAAAATCACTTTCATTGAGACCTTTGCTTATATTATAAATTGTCTGTGATACAGACAAAAGTAATTTTTGCAACATTTCCAGAAATTAAAATGTACCATTTATTGCCTTTAAAACTCCCACACAGACTTAAAACTACTTTAAAATTTGTATTTTTGCTGGATATGGAGAATTCTAAAATTATTCAAGTTTGTTATTTTTAGAATTCAATTCCTGAGCAGAGAAATATTTATAATCTAATTACATTTGAACCTGTTTGGGGTTGTTACTGAAGGTAAGCAATGCACTACCATAGTCTAGATTATTATATATTGTTTCTCAAATACTGTAATACAATATATGCTAACAAAGATGTCTACAACTTTATATATGCACACGTCCATTTGTAGTACTGTGTATTAACTCCGCATGCCAGAGTCCATTAAAATTATGCATATGAAAAGTAAACCATACTAATTTAATATACTACATATTATATACAAAGTGACTGATATTAAACATTTGAGCAATAGGAACATTTACACCCCAAACTTCTTCACTGCACATTTGTATGTAGATAAGTTAGCTTTGTACTCAATTGGCTTCAAGATCTATACTGAAGTCCCACTGGTCTCTAAGAGGAGTTTAAGGTGTTTCTTATGACTTACACATATAAAAGAGCTGGGACTGGCCTATCTAAGGGATTGCCTCTCTCCCGCTTCCATACTGTCACAGCTGCAGTCGTGGAAGGTACCCAAGCTGGATTCCCTCACAATAAAAGAGAGGGGAAAACTGGCATGGCATTCTCTGTCAGGATTCCACAACTCTGGAAACTCTTCCCTGCTTGGTACTAAGTACCCTGAAGTTGGAGGCCTTTTGATAGGGTTTTTGGAGAGGAGTAAGGAAATTATTCCCAGAACAATTAAGCGGTGGAAAGGAGTTTCTGTAGGTGGCCGGCTTGCTGAGTTCCTGTTGAAATGATTAATTGCTGCTTGGGTTTTACTGTATTGTTAATGATGTGTTCGGGCATCTAGAGCTTTGGCATTATTTTAATTATTTTAAATCTAAACAAAATAAATTATTAACTATCCCCTCAATTATACAATTAACAGTAACATGAGTACACAGATAAATTAGTTTTATAGATAACCACACTATCCTCCTAATTTCAAAAGCCCTCCAGACATCTCTAGCATGTAAAAGGAATGGAGGACTGACCTCGGCATAAATTTACTCAGAAATCTTTCAGTTTCTCATAAATAGCCTGGATTAGGGATTAAGGCTCAGTTACCTAACATGTCAGTCCTTTGCCTTCAGGGTTACTAATTCAAGAAACTTGATACCAGGCTTCTATACCTTCACAATTCCTTTCTTCATAACTTTCTGATGGCCATGCACACGTGCGCGCATACCTAATTGAAATCGATATGGGCAATCACTCAAAAAAACCCAAAAAACCCACCCTATTGTTTTCTTCAACACTTTCCTTTTCTGCAAATTGCCCCAGTTTTTCACTTCAAAAATACAATCAACCTCAAGGGAGCAGGAACTGAAGGGAGGTGCAGATTGCTACTTGCAGCGCTACAACCTATTTTGGGAACCATCTATCACTCTAGGAATCAGCCTACTACTTGTTACTATGATTTTGGTTAAGAAAACAGCAGTTACGCATCCCTCTCACTAGTTACCCTTCCCACACCACAATAATTTTAATGAATCTAAGATTGATGCATGCACAGCTCAAACAAGTGACTGCATAACTCTCCATACTGGCAACTAGTTAGGGAGCTGGTAGGGGTAGAAGGTTCTAGGCTCCATGCCCAAGTAGCTCTAACAAGCCTTAAATTGATGACTCGGCCAAATGTGTGTATTGTGCTGGGAGATGTATGTTGATTTGTGTGGGTGGTGAATGAGAGGTACATGTTGCAGTGAGGGGCTGTGTGTCTGTGTGCTTTTGTATTGCTTTGTGGGTGGCTTGACTGATTTTTGTCTGGAGACTGTGCTGTGTGTGTGTGTGTTGGTTTACATGTGGGTTATGCTGGGAAATTGTATGTTCCTTTGTGTGGATTGTGATAGGGATTAGTGTTGAGTTATATGAGTGGCAAAATCAACCTCTGAAGAATTGTAGGAATTGGGTCAACCAACTCACCATCTGTTCAGTCTTCCTCATATCACTGATTACAACCAATGAAATTAGCTGTACCATGAGAGTGATGATTGGTTGAGCTACTTCTCAAACACAACAGTCTAGGACTCTTCCCATACAAACATCTTTCTTTTATATATATGGGTGGAACCTCAAGAGACCAACTTGCAGAGGTCACACTGGAAGGTGGCAGCAGAAGGTGATGGCTCAAGGTCATTGGCAACAGAGCGATGGAGTGAATAGTGGCTCAACGAACAACAGTGACCAGAGTGAACAGTGAGCAGCTGGAGGAATGAGCAGGATGCCTTCTTGTCCCCCACCTGGGAGATGAACTCATGTGAAAGCACCTCTGAACTCTGAGTCTTCACTGACTAAGGAAAATACCAGTGAGTGTTAATGAGGCTGTTAAGAATGCTGGAGACACAACACAGTTCATGCAAACAAACATGGCTGTGGCATCATCATTTCTATTTAAGCAAGAGATAACGCACACTACAAACTGGAGCCAACATTAAGTGCATTGTCACTTGTTTATCCTGCAGCTGAACACTAGTTCCAAACAAGACCATCAATTGCTCACTATCTTTCTGCAATTCTGTATTACTTTTGTTACTATGTTCAGAGAAGACTATTGCCATTCTCTCTCCTGTAAGGCTACTGTTGAAACCACTTGGGTCATTAAACAATGCTATCCAGGCATCTGTTACAACAGTGGTAGATCTTTGTCCAGCAATAGAAGCTACATTTGGATCAATCAGAGAGCTATCCGTTGAAAACGTTCTGGATGAAGCAAAGACTTCAGTCCAGAAGTTGACTAATGAAGACATTTATACTGAACCCTTAAGAAAAGAGGACAAGTAGTGTTTGTTAAGACAACTGAAAAGGTACACCGACTTGATTCTGAAAAATCGACAACAGCGACTTCTAGATTCTATTCAACCTTTATGTAGCTTCTACAGATCCCTATCCTATAAAACTTCGACACCTGAGTGGAGTGAGGCACTACCAGCAAAGGGACTGCCATGTGCTCAGGACAGAATAGAGAATTTGAATACAGAGTGGAATATCATATGACGAATGAATGAACATTTGACTTCAACTTCTCTTTTATCATCACTAGTGGCTCGACCCAATCTTTATTCTATTCTCTGGCATTAAAGAATTAGGAATTCATCTCTTGCTATTCCCAGTCACAACAGCTACAATTGAGTGTTCTTTCTCATCATTGAATAAAATTTTGTGTTCTGAAAGAAGTCGCCTTCTGCCTGATCATGTGAATGAACTAATGAGCATATCAATTGAAGGACTGGAAATACCGGACACATGAGGAGCCACCAAAGATGAACACATTGCATTCAAGAAGTTAACTAACAGAGTTGTGCAAAATTATAACAAGAAACCAAGAAGGATGTAGATATAGTACTCCATAGAAGGCTTCAATAGCCAACTTCAATTTGTGTCATGATTTTAAAACATGAGTTAAATCTAATAAAATGGTCATGAAATATTTTTCAGTTTTCACTATGGTGCCATACAGCCCACCTTCACCTCATGGTTGCACCCCTCATTGGCCCTGACATCTCCCCCTCTAAATTCGAACACCCTCCCCCCCATTTCAATCCCTGAAGAAAACACAGGTCCACAATGAAAAAGGGGAGAGCAGAAAAGTGTTTTTAGAAGGAATAAAAAAAGATGGCAACCATTTGTTTGTGTGGCCAGATGGAAGGTTAAGAATGCAAACAGAGCAGAATTATTGACCAAAATATCAAGGTATAACATGGGAGCAGAAAGACATCACCACCTAGTTACCACAAGATGCTGTATGGTAGATTATGGTAACTAATTCAACATAAGTATTTGTTCACTGTAAATGTCACCCAAATAAATAGGGCACTGAGACAAAAGGAAGTTGTCTCACATTAGTTTTCATTCAATAGATTGCAAAATATTTTACGTCAATGAATTTAGTTCTTCTGTACCCTACCATATCTCAAAGGGCAGAATTATGTAGGACATAATCCTTGCCTTGTTTCCTCTTCAATAGTATCAAGCATGCCATCTCTCATGGTAGTAATACTGATTAAATAGTGGGTAGTCATATTAACAGCTAGTCAGAAAGTCCAAAGTTGCTACGAGTTTCCTGTTTTCATTTAAGCAGCCTTGTTCACATGGGATCATACCAGTAGCTCCTGAATAAGCTCCCTTATTTTGCTAATGAAAAGATGTGAACTTCACTCATTTACAACTAATCAAATGTTTTGAATGCTAGGATTTTGTTTTTTAATTGCTCTGCAAGTTGTCAGTTAGATACACTTCTCTGGAGATCTGATTCATTCAGGGAATAGAGCACAGCCTTGATCAGACTGAAAAAGTTACCTCAAGTGACCAGTGGACCACAGAGACCTCTCTTTTTTCTAGTGTGGGATGGAAAGACATTTGTAAGCAATACTTACCCTGCTGACTTCCTTAGGAGTCGACTCATCTGTGAGGAAACAAAGCAAACAATTAGGCACTCTGGGTAGGTTCTAGAATGAATGAAGAACAAGATATTGTACTTCAAGAAACATTTGTATTGTTGCACAAGACTTTCTTTGACTTAGTTCATTATTTTGGTTGAAATCTCTGTTTTTACTGATATATATTCAACTGGCTTGCCGATAATTAAGAAATATAAAATTCCACACCTAGAACCACAGCGGCAGTCTGATTAAACAGGTGAGCTTTGCTGTGTACTCTTATGCTTAAATTAGGACTGTATTAGACAAGAGTTGCCACCAGATCCCACATGTGAAATGCTAGAAACTGAGGGTTCAATTCTGTTCCACTTGAAGCCAATGATAATACAGTAGACTCTCGATTATCCAGGATTGGATTAACCAGGATGTGAATTAACCAGGATGTCAAAAAAATACGCGCAACTTGTAGGGCTGGCTCTGGCTTTGCTGCTGGCCCAAGCATACACACACAAAAAAAACCACCAGGGTGCAGGGCAGCCAGCGAACCAACACCCCCTCCCCCCGGCGCAGGATGGCTGGTGAACCAACCCCCTCTCCCCATATTTCCTATGGATGGTGATTATCCGGGATTTTATTAACCAGAATTAATTTTTTTCCTGTCATCCTGGATAATCGAGAGTCTACTGTACCCCCCATTTACTTCTTTAGGTGCAGAGCAAGCCTTAGTGACCAAGAGCACATTGAAGATATTGTCTGGCATAATATTCAAACAAAGAAGCATAAATTATAGAAATATATCTTATTATGTCTTCCATTTTTAGAATACATACAGGCTGTACTGTGCATTTTTTGAAGTTTACACTATAAGTTATAAAGACAGGTATAGCAACGCAGTATATCTTTAAAGGATTGTGCAAAATTTCAGAAAGTGAACAAAAGGAAAGCGATCTTACAGTAAGAGACCCTCTAACCCATGAAAGTGATTATGAATCTACAGCCTCCCGGGTCTTCTGCTGCATAATTATTGCTTAAAAGAGTATATGGAACAATCTGAATCTTTATATTTTTTATCCTACAAGCTAAATTATTACTTTTTGGACATGTCTCACACCCACTATCAAATGAACTTATTTTTTAAAAAAGCATTTGTGACAAAGTTCTAGACAAAATTTACACGGGAAGTCTGATATCCCTAACCATGTTCATCTCCCTAAATCTGTCTGAAGGATGCTAAGTTAAATAACAGATTTCATGTTAATGAACCAGTATTATGCCTTACCTTAGTTCCAGAAAATAAATCTTACATTGAAAAGTCTATGCACAAAGAGTAATTAGTCCTGTTAGATACTTATCAGACGACCCCTTGCACTTTGCAATGGGACATACTTGTCATATATGGAAGTGTACGTCAAAGACAATAGGTCACCTTCCCTGGCTGGATCACTCCAATGTGATTGCCCTTGCAATCACATAGCTCTTTCACAGCATTTCAAGAAGTGATTGTAACTACTCCAAATGATACTTAGAACATGGATAAAACAAATGACACAAACCTAAAAACAGAAGAGTATCATGTTATATGCAGCCTGATTAGACCTCAATTTCAGATAGTAATTCCAATGTTATAAACACCAATTCATGGTTCTTGCACAATTTCGCCATGCCATTGTGTTTTCAGACTCCTCTCTGAGCTAATTAATTTTAGGTGTATAATCTGCTTAATGTAAAACATTCATTCTTCCTATAAATATTTTGTGGAAGGCTTTGGTATATGGGTTACCAGACATTTTGAGTTCTTACAGTTCACAGTTAATGCCTATTATTAATTATTATTATTATTATTATTTATATTTTCTAGTAAGGAAGCATGTAGCTGTCCCAATCCAGGCTTGGACCTTATCAGTGCTACCGTAGGCACAGGACATGCAATATGAAAAGACAATACCTGTAGCAAAGAATTTACAATCTAGGAGTATCAATAAGTGGATACAACAAACAAATGGGGAGAAAGGGATGACGCACACAAAGTATCAATGAGACAATTATGATTAGAATAATAAACAGCAGTCACAACACACTAGCCTCCTAGCCACTCTCTTTTTCTTTTTTGGGGGGGGGGGGGGGAAGGAGGGGACATGCTTCACAATGGTGAGTTTTAAGGAGGAATTTCAAGGACGATATGGTGGTGTTGCAGATTTTTCCACTATGCGCCTCCCAGTGGCAGCATTGGGAAAAGCACAATCGTATCTGAGGGAAAACAGAGGTCAAAGCCTAGATGCTAACCAAGAGGTGACAGGTCAGGGCTTCATCATCAAGGATCTTAAAAGCAAAGACAAGTTATTCATTCAATATTCATAAGCCACCTTTAATCAATTTTGTTGCTCTTCTCTGGACTCCAATTTGTCAACATCTTTCCTGTAATGTGGTGCCCAGAACTGGACACAATACTCCAGTTGAGGCCTAATCAGTGCAGAGTAGAGTGACAGAATTACTTCTTGTGCCTTGCTTACAACACGACTGCTAATACATATCAGAATGATGTTTGCTTTTTTTGCAATAGCATTACACTGTTAACTCATATTTAGCTTGTGATCCACTATGACCCCCAGATCTCTTTCTGCAGTACTCCTTCCTAGGCAGTCATTTCCCATTTTGCTTGTGTTTAACTGATTGTTTCTTTCTAAGTGGAGTACTTTGGATTTGTCTTTATTGAATGTCATCCAATTTGCTTCAGACCATTTCTCCAGTTTGTCCAGATCATTTTGAATTTTAATCCTATCCTCTAAAGCACTTGCAGCCCCTCCCAGCTTGGTATCCACTGCAAAAATTGGCAAGTAGCGTTCAATGTATCAGGGATCGATTTATTGCATCTCATTTAGGGGGAGTAAGCAGGAGGAGTAAGCAGAGTTGGCGGGGGAGTGACCACAGTCGACCCGCCACCGTGGGGAAGGCCAGGTAAATCGAACTAAGGTACGTCAACTTCAGCTACACGAATAGCGTAGCTGAAGTTGCATATCTTAGTTTGAAACACCCGCTCCCCGCCAGTGTAGCCCAGGCCTAAGATATTGAACAGAACCAGATCCAGAACTGATACTGCAGGACCCCACTTGTTATGCCCTTCCAGCATGACTGTGAACCACTGATAACTACTCTCTGGGAATGGTTTTCCAACCAGTTATGCACCCACCTCAAAGTAGCTCCATCTAGGTTGTATTTCCCTAGTTTGTTTATGAGAAGGTCATGAAAGACAGCATCAAAAGCCTTACTAAAGTCAAGATATCCACATCTACCCCTTGTTACCCTGTCAAAGAAAGCTATCAAGTTGGTTTGACACGATTTGTTCTTGACAAATTCATGCTGACTTATTTATCACCTTATTATCGTCTAGGTATTTGCAAATTGACAGCTTAATTATTTGCTCCATTATCTTTCCAAGTGCAGAAGTTAAGCTGTCTGAAATTCCCTCGGTTCTCCTTATTTCCCTTTTTATAGATAGACACTATATTTGCCCTTTTCCAGTCTTCTGGAATGTCTTCCATCTTCCATAACTTTTCAAAGATAATTGCTAATGGTTCAGATATCTCCTCAGTCAGCTTCTTGAGTATTCTAAGATGAGTTTCATGGGGCTCCTGGTGATTTTAAGACATCTAATTTGTCTAATATCAGAGGGGTAGCCATGTTAGTCTGGATCTGCAAAAGTGACAAAGGGTCTTGTAGAACCTTATAGATTAACAGATGTTTACAGGAGCATAAGCTTTCGTGGGCCCACTTTGTCAGATAAATGTTGTGCAACTTGTCTAAGTAATTTTTTACTTGTTCTTATTCTATTTTAGATTCTGATCCCACCTCATCTTGTGCTCTAAACTCTAAACTTTCAGTTAATCTCAATTCTCTAGCTCTTACAGCTGAAAAATTTTCAAATGTGAACCAAATCTGATTCCACAGAGAACCTGAAACAATGATTCTGAGAAGTAGGAATTGCCCCATTTGTTTTAGTGGCTGTTAACTTTGAAGCATAACAAGGACAATAATTTAATTGACAACATTGTTAACTGTTGTTAAAATGGAAGATCATGAAGATCATGCAATGGAAGAAACCTGCACATTCTACAGTGAATGGTTTCCCATTTTGTCATACCAAGCAAATTGATCTTTCTTTGTGAGCAGAGCCTGGGAGAGTGCATCTACTTTATTTTCAGCTCAGTCTCTACCAAGATATTCTGTAATAGTCTCTGGAATCATTAACACCAAGCACTGTGTAAAGAAAGGATCTAGGGAATTTAGTTCCTGTATTGTATGAGTTGGTAATGTCATCAACTGTTGCAGGAGCAATATACATATGTCCTGTTTTTCAGATATTAGACTCCCATGGGATATTACTACAGTCTGGTTGACTGTGGATAGAAACAATCCTGATAATCATTCCTGCTACCGTTCAATATGTGTATAGATGGTAATTCCCAGAAAAAACCCCACCTGGCTCTCAAGAAACAAAATATACCATGTTCCTCGAAACTCTTATAATTAACTAGGCCACATTTCTCATAGTTGTGCACTTTGATACACTGTGTCTTGCAATTTTGGTTTGTGAGGCACCCTCAATGAATTAGCAGAGCTGCTTCCATCACACCTATGAAGAATGTGCAATTGAAACAAGTGGGTTTGCCATTCTAAAAACTTGCCATTGGGCATGTGTCAGTTTTTGAGCAGAGTTTCTTCATTTAGGCTGGTGCTTAGATCCTAAAGACTGATAAGTTTCTTTGTTGCTAATCCACATACAATCAATTCTTGATCATACCAAAATTGGAGGGATAGGAACCAAACCAAGAACAAACTGCCAGGTGACTTGGAGAGACTGTGGGAGCTGCAAGCACCATGAGAGAACTCAGCACAAATACTACTACATTATTATTAATAATGACGATCTCTACTATATCATTTCTGAGTAGTAGATCTCAAAAATGTTAATGTATTTACCTTCATAATATCTCTGTGAGGTAAGAAAGTGCTATTACCCCCATTTTACAAATGGAGAACTGAAGCACAGAGAGTTTAAGTGACTTCCCCAAGGTCATACAGGAAGTCTCTGTTGCAGCAGGGAATTACGGTTAACATCCTGCAAGGGAAAGAGAATAGTTCAACTACAAAATGGGGGGGAATATAAACAAGTAGCGATCCAGCTCGTTAAAGCAGTTATTTTTTAAATCTTTTCTCCTTAGTACTTTGCAAGTTTACTTTTAAGAAGCCACAACACCATCATACCCAGGAGCCACAGAGAATGTGTGGGATAGTGAGGGGAAGCACCATATGAGGATCTCTGTTTTAAGTGGTTCACAATTTGACAACTTTGAATGCCTCAGCCTTAGCATGTGTAACTATGACTAACATCTCTACATAAAGCACGAGAGGCGTGCATAACACTTAACATGGTAATTAAAGACACTCCTGACCAGAAGAGCTTCTAACTAAAGATGGGAAGACCCGAGAGGAAACAGAAAAAGATTAGGAGATGAAGGAAAACAGTACATAGAAGGTGGTTATGCGGATACAGGAGAACCTCAGAGTGATGAACAGCAGAGTTACAAACTGACCGCTCAACCACACATCTAATTTGGAACTGGAAGTATGCAATCAGGCAGCAGCAGACACACACAAAAATCAAATATAGTACATTACTTGTTACATGTAAATTACTAAAAAAAATAAAGGGAAAGCAGCATTTCTTCTCAAAGTAAAGGTTCAAAGCTGTATTAAGTCAATGTTCACTTGTAAACTTTTCAAAGAACAACCACAATGTTTTGTTCAGAGTTACAAACAACTTCCATTCCTGAGGTGTTTGTAAATCTGAGGTTCTACTGTCTTCCTTCATGTGGCTTGGGTAGGTAGCAAACTACAAATTTATATCTAAGTTTGACAGCCAGCACATTACCACAAAAGCAAGCTGCTGAATATCCTTCAGAGCCGCAACAAAAGAACAAAGGGAATACACAATGTGCTCTATTGTTTGTACCTGGTGACCACAGTTGCATACAGGTGTTTGCCTCACTTCCATTTAAAGGGGGTTTGTCCACATCTTCCATGAGATATCCGGATACTATTCATTCTGTACCAGTCTTTCCGACACAAATCAAAACCCAGTGGTTCCTCAACAGGAACAATGACAAGCAGTTTGTTTTGAGCGAAATGCTCCCTGTAACTCTCCATTGAGCCTCAGCATTAAAGTTGGGTGTAAAGGTCTTGATACAGTTGCATAGAGGGTTGCAGGATTTTAATCTAGTCTTTGTTGGGTTCTGCAGGTCATAGTGCATTGGGATCCTCGCATTTGCATTAACACGGTTACGAAAGCGAGATGTCTGAGCAGCAATTCTAATATGTGTAGGCTGGATGTGTGCTAGGACCGGAAACCAATCAACTGCAATTGGAAGGTACAGTACAAATCAAGCTAGTTCCTAAGTTTGTTTTGGTTTTATAATATTTTGTGTAAAGTGGGAACCTTAATTTTGGAATTTCATGATTTTTGTGCTTTCAAGTTTCCTCCTTCAGATATGCATATTTCATAATAGAAAATGTAAACTTCTATTTTACAGAGGAGGATGATTCTCTCACAGCTGCACACTGGTAGACTAGAGTTGTAATGAAAAAAACACAGTGCCAAGCAGTCTTTCAGCATCTCAACCACAATTTATCTGATAGGTGTATTGAGGAGCTACCTAATAGGATGACCAGTCATTTGTAGTAAAAAAATTCATTAGTAACAACAGTATTGTTGTTTCCCTTTGGTGTTGAACTGCTTTCTGTTCTGTGCAGAAAAATAATGTGGTACTGTATTTGAACATGTTTCGGGTGCACAGATTAAGGGCTGATGTTTATGTTCAACAGGAACTTTAGTGGGGAAAACTGCAATATGAAGTTAGGTCAAATATAGCCCAGATTTATACCTCATAGAACTCCATGAAAATCAAAGGGACTTCTGGGATATGAGTCAGGAGAGACCTTTTCCCCCAGAAAATAGTAATAGTCTAAGCTTCACCCACAAACACCACATGCTTCAGATGCCAAAATGACATACTGCTCAAGGTAGATTGGTCATCAATTAAAAATATGATGATACATTCTCTCTGGGCTCTCCTGGGCCCCTTCAGTTTAGTTTGCTCATGTTTAGCCATGGATGATACAATACCCTTATGACTTATGAGCAGGCCTCTAGCAGTTGTAACTGGACAGAGTCAAGTGAGGCCATAACATAATTGTTTACTGTGTCTGAGCATATGGGAACCACAGCGGTTGTAGCTTCCTGATCCCAAGCCACTAGCTCTGATGCCAGTTAGAACTGCAAAGGAGGACTGCACATATTATTTGTATTACAGAGAACAAGGCTAGTGGAAAATACACTGCTTTGCTCACATTAAAAAATATCTGGTGATATTTTATTTGAACAGCTCTAGTTCGCCCATGCTAGGAAGTTACACACAAAATATGTTTGGTAAAAGTTTATTAATGTTATAAAGTCCAGCAGTCAGGAGTTAAGAAATATCAGAATTAAAGTTTGCCTATGCATCCTTAATTTGGCACTCTTGTGCTTAGGCATGTTGATACAGGGATCAACCCACTTTGCAAATACATCAGGGTTCCATAGTGAAGGGGCTGTTGCCTGTAGGACACTGGCCTCAGTAGTTGTGGCAGCTGAAAGGTGTGTAGTGCAGGAGGCAGGAGATTGCAGAAAGAGAAAAGGGAGTCTTGTGGTTAAGACAGTTGAATGCTGCCCTGGAGGACTGTATTCTGTCCCTGATTTAGCCACAGAGTTCCTCAGTGATGCTAGGCAAGTTACTTAAACCAATTTTTCACAGGTAGCCACTAATTGTGAGTTCTTGGTTTTCTGGGTGTTAAAAAACACAAGACACTAGAGTCTGAGTTGAAGAAGTGCTGAGCACTCAGAGCTGCAACTGAAGTCAATGGGAGCTGTGTTCTGAACACATAAATTATTGTATAAAGCTAAATAATCTGGAAATCAGGTCCTAGGCATCTCAAATTGGGCATGCTAAAAATTAGTGGATACTTTAAACATTAAACTCTCTGTACTTCAGTTCCCCAATTGTAAAAGGGAAATAATACCCAGTTATCTCACAGGGTTGTGGTGAAAAATACATTCATTAATATTTGTAAAGCACTCAGATATTATAGTGATGAGTGCTACAGAAAATCCCATGGGAAAATTAATTGTCTTCAGAGAAGTATTTGAACAGTGTGCAGTAAATGAGGTTTTGAACTATGAGGATAAAACAAGATGTTGAGGAACTGCTCACTGAATGTGCATCATGCATCCTATTCACTGAAAGAGGCAGGGGTCCTGTGGAAAAAATAGTCCAGGATCATGTGATTAAGGGTCGATATCATAATGCATACATACGGGGTATCGAAATAAGTTTGAACAGACAACTGTAGTTCTGACATTTGTAATATAGCAGAAGACAGTGTCTGCCCCAACAGCTTACAATCGAAACAAACAAATGATAGAGATATACAATACAAGCAGATTTATCATTATGGGCTTGTCTTCATAGTCCACATGAGAGAGGTCTAAGCTCTAGTTGTGCACTAGTGTGTTGAGCACTAACTGGCCAGTGTGGACCCTGGTGGTATAGAACAAATCTTGCCAAAGAAATTCTACTTAACAATCACTAGTTTCATGGAAGCAATGTTTCAAGTAACAACATCTCTGATGCCCTTAGCCTATCTATCCAATGTTGGCAACTACTCCCAGCTCCTAAGAGCCTGAACCCAAGGAGATTAGTGCCAAACACGGGATGGAAAAAAGAGCACAGTAAGTGGGTCTGCGTATCAAAAAACTTCCAATGTCTTTATGTCTGTATTGTGTCAGAAACCAGGACTAGCTAAAATTACAATAACTAGCCCTGACTGCTTCCCCGCTGTGTTCCTAAACAAACGGTGAAGTACCTATTGGTTGATAATGGCTGATTATAGAACACACACTGTCAAATAAAAGCTGTATGGACTCCAAGACTTTGCATGGTTGGATTAGGATTCTTTTTTCAAGGGGTATCAGTTACCATATGCTGGGAGACACATTTAGAAGACATTTACAGAAGGACGGCCATGCAATTTAATGCGCAAAACTGTTAACATGAAATTGTGTGTCTAATTTTTGCACTCGGTTATCATGACTACATGCACAAATTGGGTCCTTATGTGCATGAATGACCTGATAATTCTCTTACCCACAGAGTCCTGATCTTCATATAGGAATGGAAAGGACAGGTGCTGCTTTCCCTCTCCTTCAAGCTCTGCGTGACCCCCACTTAACCATATATGGCATAGGGCAGAATCCAGACTAAATACAGAAGAGAGGGCAGGCTTGGGTGGCTGGGACAATCTCATGGGGAGTTCTCACCTCTGGCCGGAAGCACTGTTTCAGGGACTCAGAATCCAGCTGGACCATGCTCTTTGGCTAAACTCTGTGCTTCTGAAGCAGCAAAAAAAGGGATTTGGTACTGGGATAGGAATATGATTTGATGGTCCTTGTTTCACTGTATTGTAGAAGCCCTGGAAAAATTTCAAGTTGTATGCAAATATTTTTACTTTGGTTCTGCATTCTTCCCTTTGTTGCCTGTTATGTTGCTCTCATTACAACCCATTTTATTAATTTGCCATATTTTCACCTGTAACTTTTTTTTAAGGAAATGAACATAAAATATTGCTGTGGCACAAGAGAAGTAAGAAAGTTGTTATACCCCTGTGAAGTTGTTCCAAACTCTCCGCTTCCACTTCTCATTAGCCACAGAATATGAAATAGACTGAGGAGCTTTGCTTATTGGCTTACTTTCTGCTGCCTATGTCTCTGAATACATTGAAAACAAACAGATTTGTGCTGAACTTTGCAGCGGAACTGTCAACATCTGCAGAGAAGTCAAGACTGAGCAGTTCTCTCTTCTCTTAGACCAGCTGACAAGGGAAACAAAAGGAAATGTCCTGGGGGAACAGTCTGCTAACGTCAACAAGGGTAAGAAGATCATTAGTAGTTAAGATGATAGGTTACCACATGGGAGTACCATAGGGAGCCAGTGTGGATCATACTTACGTCAAGGGAATCATTTCATTCCCTCTGAAGGAACCCTGCTGTAACTACAACATACGTACATTTGTATTAGAGACGTATGTTATTTATTTTGCCCAAGGGATTGAAAACAAAAAACTAAAATGTGTTCTGTGTCATTTAAATAAATACTGTAATAGAATAAAAATGACAGAGGATGTTTCCACTGACCTGTTTGTAATCCCAGTCCAATGTTGACTGGATGCATGTTGTATATTACAGAATGATATACGGACAGTTCAAGATCTTAGAGTCTGGAAAATGGTAAATTAAACTAACATGATAAAGTAACAGCAGCTCAAAATAAATCTGAATGATTTAGCACTCATCATCCTTCTTAGCAATATCACTACCGGGAGCAAAACATTTTTCTCTGCTATAAAGAAATTACGTATCTAGAACTGCTTTGTTTGAAGCTGTATCTTGTAACACATTCCCACCCTCACATCCATTTCTCCTCATGCTTGACTGGTGGGAACTACCAAAATTTCACAATTTTGGGGGCAGACTCCTCACCTCCACATTAGAACAGTGCAGGAATCCCTAAAGTTAGTTCCTTTTTTAAAGACACTAGAAAATATCCAAATGTATCACCAAGTGTGTGTGTGTGGGGGGGGGGGAGAGTGGGGAGAGTCAGTTCATGAATACCGATAGGGAGAATCTAATCCTCGGTGTATTGGTGACTTCTCCATCCCTGAGCACATCAATGTTTAAGACAATGGTTCTCAAACTTTTTGTATTGGCGACCTCTTTCACATAGTCAGCCTCTGAGTGCAACCCTCCCCCCCTTATAAATTAAAAATGGAGTTTAAAAATTTTAATTTAACAGGGGTTTGGGGATGACAGTCCCCACACATGGCTTGGCTTGTGACACCCATATAACCACTTTGTGACCCCTTGAGGGGTCATCACCCCAAGTTTGATAACCCTTGGCTTAAGAGAATCCCCTTTTCATCTCTTGGGCATCATGACTCTCCATTAGCACTTACGCGCTGGAGGGAGACAGTGACAGGCACCACTGATGTTTGGAGCATTGGTGGTACCTTGGTGCACCAGTGCTTATCTAGCTATCAGCACTCACTGAAACTCCAATATGGCTGCAAATTGATAAGCTGTGGTTGACGAATCCAATGTTTATCAATTGCAATTTCACTTTTACAAACTTCATTGGCCATTGTGGCTGTACGTCTGTACCAACAATGCTTCTAATGTAACCACTTATAACTTGAATAGGAATTTTGAAAAATAAGTTTGAGTATGTGACTGATTCTACAGAAATCTTCTGCATATACTGCATCTACCTGTAATGATGAACTCAAAGAGTTTATTATATTGTCTGCAACTGCAGTAGTTTGTTTCTAACTTTCCATAGCCAAGCAAAGTAGCATCTCTCATATGCCTCAGCTTAAATTGTAGAGTACTGTGAGAGTGACTCAGTATTTTAACAGAAAATAACGTTTTTTTTGTAGCAGGGTGAGGAAGGAGTGACCTGCCCGACCCCAATACTTCCCCTCTCGGAATGATCTGTGGAGGCAGTTTTCTTTAATAGGAGTCTGTGGCAGGGCGGGGGTAAAATCCCTTGAATGCCCTGCCTTTGCTGGCTAAATCCTGCTTGCTGGCAGGAGGGCTGGGGCAGAGGCTTGGAACAGACAGCAGGGAGCCCAGCTGGGTGCCCTAATAAGGGCTAGCTCATAGCACCAGGTTGGGCTAAGTAAACACAGGTGAGGCTGTGAACTGAGAGGGCTAGAAAAGCCCTGAGCCGAACTCAGTTAGAGGCAAGCCAGGAAGGGGACAGGAGGCTGCTGCTCTGTCTCCTCACCACAGGCAAGGTGCCTGGAGACCTTGAAACCAGGTACAAAGAGGGTAACTATTGGGGAATGAACGGGAGCATTTTCTTGCACTGAAGCTACTAATGAACACTGTAACTAAATGACACTACAGTGAAGCACCAGAAGAGGGTGTGAAGACTTATTTTTGTTAGCCAGGACACAGAGCAGAGGGGAAAGAGAGCGAGACCTGTGTGGACCCTGTAACAGAGTCCAAGAAACTTTAACAAAAGTTTGTCCCATCAACACATCAACACAGTCTGTTCAGGATCCTTTCTGGGGGTAGGGGGTCCCTAAACAAACTTAAAAGGGAAACAGAGTCCCAAAAATCTGTCGCAGGGCATAGCTCTTACCTCAGAGCCTGAGTGAGTGAAAAGGATTCCTTCATAGTCCATCTCTTATGGGCTTGCAGATGCTCTGCCCAAGCTGACTCCCATGTGGCTTCTCAGTCAGCCCTGCCCCAAAGAATTGCTTCAACTTTCTTACAAAGGAATCGCCTGTTTAAGGTTCCTTTCCTGAGCCAGGTGCCTCCGACTGGCTTTTTTAGTTACCCTGCCCCAGGCTTCAAGTCTCATACAGAGCAGCTCCCTCACTCCTTCTCACATCCTTACATATCCTTTATCTGCACACACTTCAACAGATTAACATAAAAGATGGATTTTTTTAAACACACAAAACTAATAAGAAAATCACAAGAATATTCAATTGTTTAAAAGTGCTAAATAGAGAACAATGAAAAAGTTTACATTTCCCTTTTACTGAAGTTGGCTGTATACATGCAATGTCTAATATTTGATTTATAGACTCAGACTCATAGACTTTAAGGTCAGAAGGGACCATTATGATCATCTAGTCTGACCTCCTGCACAATGCAGGCCATAAAATCTCACCCACTCACTCCTTTACAAAAAACCTAATCTATGTCTGAGCTATTTAGGATAGTGCCATAATATTTCATGTCAACTTTTAATTAAAAATGTGAAACAATATTTACATACAAAATGGAAAAATAATAAAAACTTTACCTTCCTGCTAATTTATTACAGAAGAGAATAAAATCCCTCCCAGTCTTCCATGCACACAAATAGAGGTGTGTACCACTGATAATCCTCGCAGCAGTTACTTAGTCCTTACTCTTTCCTAACAGGTCTTTTTCAAAGTCTCCTCCTTAGAGCTCTTAGAGATAACCAAATAGTTTCTTCTCTGTCTAAAGATTTCCTCCTCAGAGCTGAAAGTCCACATCCAATTTATCAAAAGGCAAATCCAACCTTCCCCACTCCAGTCCGACATACAATCCCCTCACAAACGTTATTTCAGTACCTTCCAAATCCTCTTTCTAGAACTCCAGGCAAAAGATTCAGGAATTTACATTGTGAAGTTACTATGGTAACTGCTGTGTGTCACATTTAGAATGTCTTGAGGCTCTATAGATTCCAGCTCTACAGTTCAGATTTCCATCCCATGTAGTTAAGATGATTTTTTGGGGGTTCAGTTTAAGAGGAATTGGCATCAGAAGTGACGAGGAAAAAGTGATCAACATCTATTAGCACTGAATCTTCTGGGAGCTGTTGGGCACTTTATCATTTCTGAAAATTAGGCCATTTATACAGATGCCTAAATGTGGGAGTGGGATGAGTGGGATCAAGTAAAGAAATGAAACTTCAGAATAGAGCAGAACCACCGCTGTATAACAAAAGGCAAACACTTGAAAAAATAACCAACAACTAAGAAAAGGGAATGGAAAGTCAAATAAGAGGGCTTCAGACAGAGCTGCTTCTTGGTGAACCACACCTTTCACAGGGAAGAAGAATAGGGATTCTGGGAATATTAAGAATATTAGAGAAAATTCTCTATTGCTATTGGCTGTGACCTGCTTCATTGACTTGTGTAAGAATTACCTCACCCACTTCCCTGATAGAAAGAGGAGCATAGTCTGCCGATCTTACCCAGAGGAAATAGAACAGCATCTAGTCCACAAGAAAACCCAGTGAAATCAATGGGTCCATTTAAGGAGTAAAATAGTACTCACCATAACTGCAGGTAGCAGGTTCTGAGCCAAAATTAAGACAGAATTGTGAGAAAAAAGTAAATTGTGAACAAAAAAGCAAAAACTGGGAACTTAACTCTCAACATTTTAAAACAGTCAAAACGGGCTTGCAGTGTACTAGATTGATTTCCATAAATGAACAGATGGCATAATTAAGATTTTAGAAGAAAAGAGTATGTGTAAGTTTCTTAGAAAACTGACTAGATGAAAAATTGAGATCGATAAAATTAAATGACATGAAAACACAAGCAACACTTCAACATTTATAAGACCCAAATTTGTGAATTAGTTTTAAAAATACTAACTACTGCATTATGGAACAAAACTACTCAGGAAATACACTGAAGGGACTATAAACCAATGCTTCAGTTTCAAAGACCATTTCCAAGTTGTATAACATTTTCTGGGTGGAAGATGGGGAGTAAGCAGTCTATAAAAGAACTGAGGGAGGAAAATAGTTCTGCACGTTTGTTGGTCTTTTTCAATCTTTCTCCCTCAAAGCCACCACACTAAATTCAGGGATACAATACACTTGGGGTATGCCAGATCAGCGGGTAGTGATCGATCTATTGGCAATCGATTTATCGCGTCTCACCAAGACGCGATAAATCGATCGTCAAAGGCACTCCTGTCAACTTCGGAACTCCAGCTCGCCAAAAGACACAAACTGGAGTTGATGGGGAGCCCGCTGCCAACTGCTGCCGCTGTGAGGATGGCAGGTAAGTCAGCCGAAGATGCATATCTTCGGTCGACCCCTTCCCCTAGTGTAGACCAGCCCTTAGTGTGCAAAACTGCCTTTATATGTATATTAAATAAATAGAAACAAAATACACTTTAAGCATAATCTATGCAGAAATACAAACCTTATTATCTAGGGTGAAGGTTCTCATAAGATAAACAACAGGTTATCCAAATGTCTTAAATACATGTGTCAATACTTTTTAATGTAATGTTAGATCCGCTTATTTACACCCAAACTGTTTTACTTTGCTCTCCATTTCACTGACTTGAATTATTATATTGGATGGGATTCAACTAGACACCATATGATTGTGTTACTTCCTATTGTCTTGATTCCAGCATCTGCAATGGCTTGATTCAATAGGATGATGTCTGCTGATATTTTAATTTACACAAAGAGATGAAGATTCCTTGTCACCTACAAAATGTGAGAAACTCAGTATATTATGAACAGGTGATAGGCTAACAACACTGAAAATTCAACTTTCCCCCACAAGCTAATATGCAAAGCTTGCATGTAGGTTGTCTTACTAAGATAAACATAATTTCTTTCACCTCAGTTTTCATTAGCATAATATGGAGTGTAGTGAAATTTGCCTATTTTAAGCCCTTCATCGCCTCATTCTAAATAAACATTCAACAAAATAAAACAATTGCATGACAACAACTGAATTATATTCTCTAATTCTCATTTTTCAGAATACAGTGTCAGTTAAGGGTGTTCAACAGGAATGTGTACATTAAAAAAACAACAATAAGCATTTTCCGGACAGTCAAGGTCAATGCATAGACCAGGTCCATTAAAGATGCTAAAGGGTGAAACTGTGAGACAGCATTGCCCAGCCAAAAGTGTCCTTCTGAAGCTTTCTCGGGTCCAAATTTGTAACTAGAACTCTGAGGAAGAGGGAAACATGCATGTAGAGTGACACTGTGGAGAGGTCATCTCAAAGAATTTTGGTTACAGGTGAGTAAACCATCACTTCAAACAGCCTCTGCAGAACCCCACACTCAGAAGTTTGGTAAGCAGTGCTCCTCTCTCTAGATGTGGAGGCCTACTTTAATAGGGATTACTATATTGCTTATCAAATTGCTTGTGATCCAAGAAATAATGTTCTGAGAAGTATGAATCGAGATCCAAGTAGGAGTTTTCTAATCTAGAGAAATGTAGAGATTTCTAATACTGGAATACATCTAAAGGAGGACATGCAAATGTCCTGTGCTCTAGCTGAGAGAGATATAAGCCCTTCTAGAAGAGAAGCAGAAATGTATTTCTAACACTCTTCAGTACATACTTTATCCTCTTAGAAAGATATTGGGATGTGACTGCCTGACCTTTCTACTCTTACGAGAAGAGACAATCTAAGTCATTTTCTGTATTCCTTAGATCTTTTCAAACAGTAGGCAAAATCCACACACTTTGTTGGGTCAATAGTTTTAGATTTGCAGGAAGTAAACTCTTTATGATATAGTTGGTCTCCCCCATCCGGGGAGCCCTGTGGCAGCTCTTCCCCCCCCCCCCCCCCCCCCCAGCTCACCTCCGCTCCCTCGCCGCCCCTGAGCACGCCACTTCTCCTGCCTCTCAGGCTTGCGGCACCAATCAGCTGTTTGGCTGTTTGTGACATAGCTTTTGCTAGGTCCTGCAAGGACAACCTGATGAGCCAGTTGTCCAGTCAAGGGTAGATCTGGATACCCTGACACTTTGAATGTGCTGCTACTGCTCAAAGGCACTTTGTGCATACTAAAGATTTCATGGACAAGCCAAATGGAAGGATCTTGTATTGCTAATGATGATCCCTTTCCACAACAAATCTTAGGTATTTTTGATGCAATGATCAAATTGAGATGTAAAAACATACTGAAAAGTTGGAATAAAGTCTCAATAATGCTCTCAAGATTCCTTGATCTGTTCCCAGGGAAGAAAAGGGAAAGAAAGGTATCAGGCCAGTTTTGTGATTTTGGATCCAAGTGTTGATCCAAGGGTATCAACAGAGTGGTTAAGTGAAAAGCCGAAAGGGATGAGACATATTTCATTGGGAAACAAGCAGGGGTCCTGCGAGCAATTCATGTATTTTCAGGATAGCTAGGGAAATAAGTTTAGCCTTGTAATATTTCTTTATCTTTCCTGAAGAAGTAGAAGGAACTCACCCACTGCTTCCTGTATGTTTCACTATTGAGTTTAATGTATACAGTGTTTCATGAGGGGAGCCTGATCCAAAGAGTCCAAATAATTGTGTTCCAGAAGCACAACATGATTAATCTAAGCCACCATGGTGACTGTGGATCTAGCAGGAATAGATGGCTCCAAAAAAATCGTCAGGTGCCTTTTAAGGCTTATAATGAGGTTTCAGTCATGGAACTGATGGCCTCAGTTGGGGGTGGGTTTTGGAGTAAGGTGTTCCTCTCTTTTGCAAGGTGCATGAAGAAGGCATGAGAAAAACTGCTCCTGTACCACAACCAGTACGATGCATTTGTCTGAGATTTTTTTTTTTAATTGGCAGGGGAAGAATGAAGAAAAACAAAGTCCGATGTCCCTTAACTACAGACATTTATCTGGGAGACAAAAATGACTGTCATTCATTTGAACTGGCATTTGTTGCTGAGGAATCTTGCTTGGTTTTACCTCTTTCATTGCTCCTATTTCAAAATTTGGCTGTGCTATAGTTGGAATCTTTCTTGCTTAATTTGTTTGTTATACAGCCCAAATGAATGCTTCTTCCTCATAATAATTTCATCACATCTTTAAAGTTCTGAGGAAAATTTGGAATGTTTAGCTTTTTCAGATGATACCAGGACTGGGTTTTTTTTAGACTCTTGCCAAATAGTTCACCCTTTCTTAATTTAGCAAATGAAAAGGTTTAGCAAATAAAAATTATTACAAACTTGCCAACCATGTAAAGAGAGGAGTCTTTTCCACAATGACATTAGAACCCACTTCAAAGTAATCTATAGCAACATCTGCTATGAAAAATGTGACTAAGGTGAACTTTTTCAAAGTAGGTTTGAAATTATTTTCTTTAGCATCTAACCAGTATCACTGCACCAGGAGAGACAGCACTTAAACTGGCCTGTCTGTGAGGAAACATACAGCTTCCAAATTTTCCAAACTATCTTTACAGTTCTTGAGTGTTTTGACCTAATAGATTTATCTCCAAGGAATATTCTGATGGAATGACTACGTCTGTGATGAACAATATTACCCCAGTGTTATGTTTGGGATAGACACAATGTGGGATTTGGAATGTTGCAATTTATAGCCATGGTTGGCAGATTTACTTTCAGGATTCTCACTCTGAATGGGTAGTGTCGTGAGCGGAAGATTATTGTGACGGCAATCAGTAGGGGGCGTAGTTACGCTTCTGAGTCGTCTCCAGGGGACGGCATAATAAGGTTATCAGCTGGAGAATGGCCTTGTGTTTCTGTTAGCTTGTGTGTGTCTGAGAACAGCTTCTCAGCTGTGAGAGTTGTTTACCCCGTCTGCGTGAGAACGAGTGTGTGTGAAACTAAATAGGTAAACTGAGGCAGGACAGCGTATAATCAACAAGTACTAAACAGCATGTAATCAACCAATCTTGCTTGCTATTTATGAGATATGTTTATGTATGAGATGTAAATGAGCATGAGTATTTCTGAGCTGACACACCCTTGTGTGTTGGGCTCCTTTCCTGGGCATCACTTGGGTGTGCCAGGTCCCTCATCAGTGACAGCCTGCAGCCGGGGCCCCCAGGCATTGTGATGTCACTACCTTCCAATGAACTCACCACTTTCCATCTAGCCACTGTGTGTGAGCCTCATTTCTACGGGATTCGAGAGGGCACCCTGGAACAGGTAGTCTCCCCAAAAGACGACTAGCTAAATAATACCTCATTTTTATTTGTGGTACATTGAATTTCCATACCAGATCAGGCCAATAGTCCATTTAATATTCAGCCTCTGAAACTGGCCAATAAAAGAAGCTTCAAAGAAAAGTGTAAAAAAGGTTGAGAGTAACAGTATTTCTGAAAAGATTTCTTATAATTTTATTAACTCTCCATTATCCCTATGTGTTGACTACTTTGAATCAAGGTTTCAAACATTTTGCAGGGAATAATTTAGCCTACTGGTCCTGGTCAAACTGTATTTATTCATAACTTGACAAATCCTTTTGCTAGAAAAAAAACCTGAACTTGAAATCAGATTTAATTTTTTCTATATTTCTTTTTTAAAGATCATTACATGTCAACTTCTATGCTGTCATTTTCACTGTATTTTACAATATGTATAAAGACTGCTAATATAAGCACCTTGGACATTAAAATGTTCCAGAAATTTATTAACAATGGGCATTGATACAGCTGTCATGGGTGAACGCTCACAAGCTAAGCTTTCTGAGGAAATGTACAGTATTAACAAGCACATTGCTGGAAGATACTTAAGTCATTGTAGTATAAATCTTTTATCTGACTGGAGGGCACATGAGAAAGAGTTTTCTACAAAGACATGCCTATGACAACTTACTAATGTTTGTATAGCTATGAGTTTACAAGAGGAATAGGCAACAGGAAAACAACACAGACAGTTCCTAATGTGTATTTAACATATATGTAATGACCAAAACGGAAGTGTAGCCAGGATATCACTTCCTAGCTTATCTAAAACAAAAGAATAGGGATAAAATTAGATATTAATCACAAATGTCAAATGAAGTAATCTTCTTCTTCCCTAAATAGGAATTTATTTTAGTAGTCATTACAACTCTGACTCAATACATAAGTGACATTTTATAGTTATTAGGAGTTATATAAACTGTTTTAATAAATGTCTAGAAATGTTCCACAATGAGCTTAAAGATGGTGCCTACAAGTCTCTTGGAACAAATTTATCTCAGAGACTAGTCAAGGGGTACATATGACTGTGTGCACTCAAGTACAGATATGTCAAAATGTTCATAATGAATGTTGAACTGAGTCTGTGCACAAGGATTATTATAACCTCCGTGAACCTCCTCCCCTCAACCAATAAAACCCAAGGCCCCCTGCTGCTAATTACTTCTGGTGTCTTTAATTTTGGGGGAGGGGGTCTGGAAATGTCAAGGGGTTTATGCCGGCAATGCCGGCAGGGGAAGCTCAGGGAGGAAGCCCCACCTCCACCCTGATTCACCTCAGCAGGACACCCCACGTGTGCATCAGTATCAACATTGCAACACTGATTTCCACTCCCAGCAGCCTCTGCCCCCAGAGACTGTCACACACGCTTTCCCTCATCCTAAAAACCTGAGTGGGAAGGGGCAGGTGTTATATTTATTTTTGTCTAGGTAGGGGGGTATAAGCAAAAATTAGAACTCAAAGATGGGTCTCTGCTCAAAAAGTTTGAAAACCACTGCCTTAGACATAGTCTGTGGATTCCCAGGGGTCTTAGGACCACAGGTTGAAAACCACTGATCTAGACCGACATCCTGCATAAAACAGACCATAGGACTTCCCTGAACTAAGTTCCTGGTAGATTTAAAGCATATCTATTTTTAAAAAAACTAATCTGATCTTGATTTTAAAATTGCAGGTGATGAAAGGTCCACCACAACCTAGGTACATTGTTTTAATGATTAACTACCCTCATTGTTAAAAAATTTCCAACTTATTTCCAGTCTGAATTTGTCTAGCTTCAACTTCCAAGCTTTGGATCCTGTTACAACTTTATTTGTTAGATTGAAACTTTTTTATTATCAAATTTCTGTTCCCCATGTAGGTATTCAGCAGGATGGATAAAAATCAGTGATTTTTTTTAAAATCTGATTTTTTTGATAAAATGATTTTTTAAAAAATACTAACAAAGTATTGATCCATGCCGCTTTCCGCAGCCCACATTGGCCTGGAACGGTGAACCACGACCAGTGGAAGCTGGAATCAGCCTAACTTGCAGATGCTGCAGGTCAACAAATCATCCCGGCCCACCAGCTGATTTCCCTGACGGGCCATGTGCCAAAGGTTGCCAATCCCTGGCCTACATTCTTTGTTCCTAGATCTATAACTCTACACTGGTCATACTGAAACACATACTGTTTGCTGGCATCCAGTTTATCAAGCAGTCCAGATTGACCTGTCCTTTTCATTTTTTACTACTCCCCCAATCTTTTTCTCATTTGCAAACTTTATCATTAATGATTTTATGTTTTCTTCCAGGTTGCTAATTAAATAGTGTAGGGCTAAGAATCACTCCCTGCAGGACTCCATTAGAAGCACACTTGCTTGATGATACTTCTCCACTTACAATTACAATTTAAGACTTGTGTTGTTTGTACTGATGTTGTAGCCACGTTGGTCCCAGGATGTGAGAGAACCTTTTATTGGATCAACTTCTTTTGGTGAGAAAGAGAAGTTTGCAAGCTTCACGGAGCTCTTTTTCAGGTCAAGAAGAGCTCTGTGAAGCTCAAAAACTAACCAGTTTTTAATCTATTTACTATGTGCCATGTTGGATGTGCCATATCTTTCTAGTTTCTTAGTCAAAATATTGTGCAGAATGAAATCAAATGCCTTACATAAGTTTATGCCAATACTTTTACTTTTATCAAGAAAATTTGTAATCTTGTCAAAAAAAGATATCAAGTTATTCTGACAGAATCTATTTTGCATAAACCCATGGTGGTTGGCATTAATTATATCACCCTCCATTAATTCTTTATTAATCAAGTCCTATATCAGCTGTTAAATTATGTTGCCCAGAATCAATATCAGGTTGAAAGGCCAATAATTACCACCACCCTAGTGCTAATGCATTATGATACAGTCTTCAGTTAAATGATCACATACTATTTTTTCTCATGACATCTGCCTCATTCAGTGATTAGTACAGACAGTGACCATTGTATGGGTAGCTTTTCAATATATTGTTTTATCCCCATCATTTGATGTTTGGTCCTAGATTTTATTTACTGGACATCATCCAAATCCTGCACTGCATACAGAATTATTAATTTCCTTGTGGATTCTTCTATGGTGTTCCTCACCATCGTATCCCAAGAGCATCAAAAATATTAATTAATTTACCTCCACAACAATCCTCTGAAGTGTGGGAATGATATTATTATCCCATTTTACAGATGGAAAATGAAGGCATAGAGGAATGAAAGCTAAATTTTTCAAGAATCCGCTAGTCTGGAGTACCTACTGTGCAAGCCCTATGGCCTGATTTTTTCAGAGTATTTAGCATTGTATAGCACCTTTATATGTTCAGAGCAGTGGTCCCAAGTTGCAGTTCTGAGTGAGTGCTCAATACTTCTGCAACTCTGACTCCAAAGGTTTCAAGATGAACAACCAGAAAACGAGAAACACAATTAGTGGCTATTTGTGAAAAGTTTGGCTTGGGAAATGCAGGGATAGAATCCAACTCCCCAGGGCAGCATTCAACTCCCTTAACCATAAGACCATCTTTTCTCGTCCTGCAATCCCCTGCCTCAGTCACTTCACACCTCCCAACTGCTGCAACAAATGAAGCATGGTCCTATGGATAACAGCTCTTTCACTATACAACCCTGATTCATCCCCTGATAGAAGTATACAAAGGCATAAGAGGATTCAGTGATTCATAGCTGAAGTTGGACAAAGTCAGACTAATTTTAAACAGCAATAATCATTTACCATAGGAATAATTTACCTAGTGATATTGTGAAGTCTCCATCATTAGAAGTCTTTAAATAAAGAGTGGACGTCTTCATATAAGGTATGTTCTAGCTCAGGGGTTCCCAAACTGTGGTACATATACTACTGTAGATGCCTGAACTTCAAGTTCCATCCATTTACTTCATAACATTTATTTTATGGTGATACATGAACCAGTAAAGTTGGGAGCCTCTGCTCTAGCTCAGCCAGAAGTTAGGGTGTGATGCAGGAAACACTTTGTGAGGTTTTACGGCATCAGTTATGCAAGAGGTTAGACTAGATAGTCTTAAATGGAACCTTCTTCCTGAGCTTAATACTTCTCATGGGGAAGGAAAGGAATAAGGATACACAAGGAAATAAGGAAGAGGATTAAGGGAAGGAGAGGAATGAAGAAGGATAAAAAAAAGAATTATTTCTCTCTCATAATATCATGTTGGCATATGTGACACTGCTTGGGGCTTCTGAAATGCTACTGAGCCAGTTACATAGTTCAATATCCTCACCAGTCAACTTTATTATTTCCAACTAGAAGTAAGCCATTTTATAAAGCAGGGTATGCTCACAACTTTCTTTCTAATCCTACCAAGCTTCAAGTTACCCTACATTTAAGAAAAGACTCTCCAGATACTTCTGAAAATTATGACTGTTAAGTTTGGATGATAAGCTGTAAAGCTAACAGTTACTATTCCAGTGTCAGTACTGTAAGCGGAACACTGCCCAAATAATTCACATATTCACTGTTCACTTTTGGCAAGTATTCACGCTTGTTTGTATATCCTGGGAATGTAAGCACAGCAGGTCTGTATCAGAATGAAACAGCATGCTTACAGAATCAATGAAGCATGAATACAGCCTAAATATAAAACATAGAAGTTATTAACATGCTGCCATGTCATTTCCTTTTGCACAGTCTGAAGAGGTATCAGAATTGCAGCAAATTATGGAATGTTGCTACTAGAGTAATACTCCCCACTTTTTGAATATATTTACTGTTCTTTCATATACACAGTTTAGAAGCACGTCATTAACCTGCTGAACAAACTAGTATTAGCAATTGGATGGTTTGAAGCTGTAGCGCTCCCAAAATAGGCAAACCCTCCACAGGCTCCTTCCTCCTATTTTTATGGGCTGACAGCAAACTGCCAGATTTTTTAGCACATACATACACTGATACAAGAACGTTCCTGCTAAGTAGAAATATTTGGCAGTTAGCAACCTTTCACACATTAAAAGTCTGTAGACAAATTGCAAATGACACATCTCTATATTGCATCATTTAGTAAAAAGCTCTTCCAAATAAAACCTTTAAAAATGTAGGCTGTATAAAAACCCAGAAAGTAAATGAAGAGAAAACAAAATCATACCTTACTCTAAAACCATATGCTTTAGTATTCCCTTTGTTGTACCCTTATTATTAACATGCCCACAACACAGCAGAAAAACAATTCCCTTTTCATACCATACCCACAGGTACTGAGAAATTACCTACTTCGTATTGGTAACAACCAATCAATTACTCACAAAGACTCACTTGTGTAGGAAGGGAGATTGGGGTGAAAGGAAGAGATTAATGTAATAGAAGTCAGTGTAGTGTGCTCTAAAGTTGAACATTATAATGTGAGGTATTGCAAAAGAAACAAATTCCCATTCTATTTTGGACCATAGAAGAATTGTTGTTCATGATGCATTGGACAGATTTGCTTTTAAATACAAGTCTAAAGGACTACTGGACAAATTCCCTCTTTTGTGAAGAAGACAACCTCAGGGTTTGGGAATGACTAAGTCTTTTGGTGCAGGTCCCAAAGTTTTATAGCTATTAAAACACAAGCTGCCAACATCATGTCAAAATATTCAAAATAAATATCCTTCAATAGACCTATGAGTCTATGAATCTAAATCAAACACCAAGTTCTCAAGCAGCATTTTTCTTGCTTTGCCCATCTGTAAATTTCTATGATCACTGATGAAAATATTTTTCTGTCAGTTCGTATGTGTATAGTGAAACTGATGTTTAGTGACATTTACCATTAAAAATCTAATCCTTCCAAGTATAGGTATAATGTAGCTGAGTCTGAATCTGAGAGATTACCTCTGGAAGAAGAGATACATATATATTGGCAGATGAATGGATAGATTCACTGGGGTTGAATAGCAGAACTGATTATCATGGCTGAATCCTGTCTGAGCTTCCAGATGTCCCTTGATACCAGCAGGATCGGTAGGTTGATTAACATCATTCCTAGAGCCAGGGGATCAGAAAGGCATTTGACAGAGATCTTGGGATCTGGCTACCTCTGGAGCAGAACATGTGGCATTTTGTGTTCTCATTCTTTGCACATAGGTTTATAATTAAGTGATCTCACTTATCATATGTCCTGTATGATGGTGTCTTTGACCATTTATGGTTATTTGCAAAATGCTTGCTGTGGCGGTCTTCCAGGATATTCTGAAGCTTGACTGCAGAAACAGAATTAAAGGCACAACTATAAAATATGCAAAGGAAAGATAGAACAAATAGGAAGAGGCCAATATAGCTCTTTCAGGAGCTCCTTAATTACCTCAAAATCAAAAAGGAATCCTACAGAAAGTGGAAATATGGACAAATTGATAAGGAGGAGTACAAAAGAACAGCATGAGCAGATAGGGACAAAATCAGAAAGGCGAAGGAATAAAATGAGCTACACCTAACAAAGAACATAAAAGGCAATAATAGATTCTTTAAACACAAAAAGAGCAAGAGAAAGATGAAGGAAAGCATAGGTCCTCTACTTAGCAATGAAGGAAAGCTTGTACCTGATGATATTGAGAAAGCTAAGATGTTTAATGCCTATGTTGCTTCAGTCTTCATTAAGAAGCTTAATGGTGACCAGATACTCAAACACAATTAATATTTACCAAAAGGGGGAAGGAACGCAAGGCAGAATAGGGAAAGAGTAGGTTAAAGAATATTTAGATAAGTTAGATGTATTCAAGTAGGCAGGACCTGATGAAAGTCATCCTAGGGCAGCATTTCTCAAATGTGGCCATCAGGGCCACATGCAGCAAGCCAACGGGCTTTTCGTGCAGTCACAAGCTCCCGGGTGGTGATTGGGAGCCGCAAGGCCCAGCGCTCAGGCTGGAGAGCCCGGATGAGTAAGGTAAGCAAGGGGGGGACTTAGGTGATGAGTTCCCGGGGGTGGTGGTTAAGGTGGGGGGGTGTCGAGGGGGCAGTCAGGAAACAAAGAGCAGGGGGACCTAGATAGGGGGTAGGGTCCCGGGGGTGGGGGTGCTCTGCAAAATATATATATAAGCACGTACCATATTGTTGCAAAATTTCAATTTTAGAGACAATTCCAGATTTAAAAAACAAAAGATAAAACTCAGCCAGTGTATAGAAGGCACCACTGGATGTCCTTCACATGCACGTAAATATGAAATAGAGCTGCAGATTATGTTATAAATCATATTTTTAAGTATGTGAATCACAGATGTGAAAGATCCTAATGTGACCAAAGCAGGAAGTGTCAATGCTTCAATTTTTCTACTTTGTGATATATTACAGTAGTTCTTAACCTTTCTGTATAGCTAGCCTGCACATTCCTAAAATTGTTCCTCAACAATAAATGTTAGTGTGTCTTCTTTCTGTTTGTCTTAGTTCTAGGATAATTTGTTCTCTTTATATTTCTCTTACTTTGTGTTCCTCATTTGTTTGCATGCCTCAGAATTGTCTGTTATTTTGTTGTGTCTCTCTTCAATATTTTGTTCTGAGACGTTACTAGATAGATCATTTGCTATGATAAGTGAAGTTATAAGGTCCTTCTTCTCTTCCTGACTCATTGTATTCAGTCTTTTGTGTGAATATTTTTCATATGCATTTTTTTCATTCTCTTTTGATGTCTTCTGTTTTCTTCTTTTTAGTGCCAAAGGTAGAAAAGGAAATTTGAGAATGTTGCGAAGGTCAAAACCAGAATGGGGTTCAATAAAGAATTAGGTAAGTTCATGGACGATAGGTCCACCAATGGCTATTAGACAAGATGGTCAGGGATACAACCCAATGCTCTGGGTCTCCCTAGCCTCTGATTGCCAGAAACTGTGTGTGGATGACTCAGTGATTGCCAGTTCTGTTCTTTCTTCTGAAGCATCACACACTGGCCACTGTCAGAAGATAGTATACTGGTCTAGATGGACCATTGATCTGACCCATTCTTATGAGAAGGAAAAGCAGTTGGCATGCATTACAATGGTGCAAGTCATATTTTGCACATGTGACTACAGGATTCCAAGAACAACCTTAATTTCAAAGAACTAAGCGAGTTGGAGTAGTTTTAAAATATAAATATCTGCCTGTACAACTCCACAGAGCCAAGAATGTGTACAACCACACCTCCCCTGCATAGCAAAGAGAATTTTCAAAGACCAATAGTGAGTGAGCTTTCAACTCTGAGCTGAATATTACTTACATATGGAAGGCAATCACTTATTTCTGAACTCCCTTTCCATTTGTGCTCAGCAGCATTTGCTTATTGTAGGTATTTGGTAAACTATATAATAGTAAATATGAAACAACCACACATGTATGAAAAGGAAATCTAGATGTTCAAGTAATCCTCTAAACCTGTATAATTATATTTTATATAACTACTGGACCGAGAAGTAAGTACAGTAAACCCTCGATTTAACGGACCTCGATTTAACGGACTTCGGATGCAACGGACAAAATTTCTGAGCAAGTCTGATGCATTCCTGATCCATTTCTGGCGGGGTGGCTGCCGGCTGCCGCCCGGCTCCCAGCAGCCGGTGCCCGGGCGGGCTGGCTGACGGCTCCCGGCAGCGGGCGGGCTGCGGAGCTGCCGCCCCGACCCTGAGGCGGGCGGGCTGCTGCTCCAACAGCTCATTTTTTTATTATTATTAAATAACGGACTTTTTGATTTAACGGACACCCCCTCGCCCGAATTAGTCCGTTAAATGGAGGTTTTACTGTATATACAAAATCTGACATGTCCAATTATATCTTAATTTTACTGTTGTCAAGATGCACTGTAAGATTTCACTCATTCCAAAATTTCATACTTATCAAGCTTTCTGCAACTCATTCAGAGTTTGCATTTGCAGCTGAACATCAGAAGAAAAACATACATTAGTGAGTGCTTCTCATTATAATAGCATATTTAGGATGTATTCAATATGTTAGTTTCTTCAAAGATTCTAATTTTTTGCCATTACAGCTAATATATAGCTTATGTGGCTTTCTTTCAGAAATAAAAATAGTCTGTTTGGCTTATGTTTATCTAAAACATTTTCCTTTGCAAAGTCCAAAATGGAATAGTTGAAGTATTTTTGTATCTACAATGGTCCATTTAGGGCAATTGCTTCAAAAGCCTTGTCAGGATCCTACTCATAATTTAATCTACAGGATATTTTATTAACACATATGTATAATTAATAACATTTCTCTTGTTATTTATTATTTGTGGTTTTCTCATCTGCAGACTGGGGAATGTAATACTTTTCTATCTCACAAGAAGACTGTGATCATTAATGAATGTTTGTATAAAGTTTTGAAAATATAAAAAGTGTTATACAAATGCAAATTAATAATAATTTGAAGGAAATCATTTCTCTTCTCCTTGTTTACAGTTGTTCAGATGTCACCTGATCAGAATGAAGGTTGCCCAAAGGCACATTAATTTGCCTGATTTTGTAAATAGCTCCAGACGTTTTCCATCTAATTTTTGAGAAGCCCTGAAATGGCAATATAATGCCACTCAGGCAAATCTGCAGCCCTCCCCACAAGAGTTTGAAAATACACTCATGAGTATACCTAAAATCTGAATTTGGACATTCAATAAATATGAAAAAATATGCTTCCTTATTGGGCCAATGGAAATCACAATTATTGTTTCTGGAACTTTTATCTCCTTCAAAATGTTAAAATTTTATTATACTTAAGAAAAACCTGGCTCAAAATCAGAGGCTTCTAGCTATCTCTTACAAAAATACAGAGAAAATCTGTAACAATGTTTCAATAGCCATTAGGGGACTGAGGCCGATTCCAAGAGACTCCTGGCCAGTCCACGAGGGCTGGCAACCCTAATTGACCCTCAAGGTCAATATTTACCTTGTCTTTGTTAACTGGTTGTCTCAATAGAACTTGAAGCTTATTTCCACAGACGTCACCATTATTTAAAAAAAAATCATGTCACACCTAAGTGTGTGAACAAGCATCATAAAATAATATCAGCAGAGAAATTCTAAGCAAACCAAAATAACTTCCACTTAAAACTGCCATATTCTCTGAACTGAAACACTATCCGAAACTTTCTGCCACATTTGAGCACTCATATTCTTAACTCACACCATAATCTACATTTCACATGGAAGATCACTCCCTGTACATATCCTGGCCTGTTGCAGAAAATCATCCTTTGCACAGGATGGCAAGACACTATTATGATCTAAAATAATGATTTTTCCTGGTAGCACCAAAGTATTTACTAATTTGTAAGAAGTCTGACTCAAATTAGTCCATTAGTGGTTACTAGGCTCTTCTGCACCCTATCTCCCAAAGATCTCATAAGACCATAAGAATGGCCATACTGGGTCAGACCAAAGGTCCATCCAGCCCAGCAGCCTGTATACCGACAGTGGCCAATGCCAGCTGCTCTGGAGTGAATGAACCTAACAGGTGATCTCTCTCCTGCCATCCATCACTCTCCTCTGACAAACAGGCTAGGGACACCATTCCTTACCCATCCTAAGAGTCATTAATGGACTTAACCTCCATGAATTTATCTCCCTACACACAGGCATCTCACCATTAGAATAATAACCATATACCAAAGAAAATACAATACATCTTAACTCCCTAATGTTTAGTATAAATTAAGTCTAATACTGATCATGCAGCAGTGCAAGACACCTTCCCATAATTTAATGCATTGCTTTTTACCATTACCCTTTGCTTACAATCCATGTGTCACTGCTCATATCCAAACCCATTTTAATTCATGTTGCATGTAGGAATCTGCAAGGTAACGTACCAACTATTTTACTGAAGGCTACATATTATGTGTTACATAACCTTCTTTCAGTATTTTAGAGGCAAGAAACCAAATTATTTTCTCAATAAACTTGCACCCATGTAACAAAGATTAATGCTTGGCCCAAATGTTCATATTTATTCATTTTCAATTACAAATATTGGACTAATAGAAATAGCGAAAGGCTAGAAACCTAAGGAATTCTTAATTTTTTTTTAATTTTATTAAAAATTGTGCAACCTTGACATGTAAGCTACAAAATACAAGTTTTAAAAAATGAAGCCAGATTGGAGAAACCAATCTCCAATCTATTAAACATCAATGTTTAATCACAATTAATAAGATTTTACCTTCCTGTCTGTTGTTTTTTCTCTTCAGCCATTTTTCCACTGTCTCAGCACTTACACTTTCTGACACAAATTCATCCAGTACCTGGGGGTGAAGAGAAAGATAGGCCTTCACTTTTTCATCTGTCAAACCTGCAAAAGAGCAAAAGAGAATATTAACTGATTACATTATCATCACATTATTCCTTATAATAGTGCTTAGGGACCCCAATCTGGATCATGGCTCCCAATTGTGCCAAAAAGCTGTAAAAATACTCATGTACACGTGGTTACTGACCTGAAGCTAGGGTTGCCAACTTTCACACAATTCCATACACCTTTGTCCCACCCCTGCACTGCCCCTCCTTTGAGGCCCCGCCCATATCCTGCTCCTTCTCTGAGGTCCCGCCCCCACTCACTTCATCCCCCTCCCCTCTATCGTTTGCCCTCCCAACCTGCACTCACTTGTTCATTTTCACTAGGAGGGTGTCAGGTGGGCAGGCTATGGGCAGCACTTACCTCAAGCATCTCCTGGAAGCAGCTGGCATGTTCCCCTGTGGCTCCTATGCGGAGCAGCGGAGGTGCAGCCAAGTGGCTCAGCACACTGCCCCATCCACAGGTGTTGCCCCCACAGTTCCCGGCCAATGGGAGTTGTGGGGGTGGTGCTTGGGGCAGGGGCAGCATACAGAGCACCCTGGCTACCCCTACACATAGGAGCTAGAAGGGGGACATGCCAGCTGCTTCCCTGGAATCGTGTGGCATGGAGGCTAGCAGGGAGCCTGCCAGTCCCGCTGCACAGCTTCGCCAACCAGACAATCTCCTGGAGGTGCTGACCAGAGCCTCCAGGATCCCTTTTCGACCAGGTGTTCTGGTCAAAAACTGGACACCTGGTCATCCTACCTGAAGTGTTCACAATCTAAGACAGGAAATGACATGCAACGAGTGGGAAAAGGGGAAAAGGATCCATTCACTGATGCATGGAAGAATACACAAAGGCTGTTCTGGGTGTTGTGGGAGAAAAGTGTAGGCAGGAAATCAAGGCTGGAATTCCTGGTGCAGTCATAGGAGACATGTAGGCAAGTTTCAAGGGAAATGGGGAGGCAGTGGATCAGTTTCACAGGCAGAGGATCTTAGCAGATGCATTTTGTTGGATTGGAGAGAGGGGATGTGAGAGGAGGAAACTGTGGGAGGTGGGATGTAAAGGTCTAAATGGGATTTAGAGATTTTAGAGACATTCTAGAGGAACAAGCAGCAAGCTTTGGACACGGCCAGGGGGTATAGGGTAAAGAAGAGTGAGGGGTCAAAGATCACCACTGGGTTACAGGCCTGAGTGGCAGGGTGGCTGGTGATAGTGTCGTCAGTAACACAGAAAGGGAGAGTAAGGATGGTTTTGAATGACAAATCAAGAGTTCAGTTTTGGCCAGGTTGAATGAAAGCTAACAGTGAGACATTCAAGACGATATAATTGGAGAGACAGGCTGAGATGTGGGGTTGGATGGAGAAAGGTAGTCAGGGGTAAACATGTCTCATATACAGTGCCAAACTCGGTATTATCACTTAAACAGTAACAAGAGCAATAATTACAATAACATGTAACATCAAAATTAGGTGAGAACTTAAAAAGGAAAAAAGTTACAGATGTAGGTTGAGAAGCAGAAGCAATATTCTAATCAACAAGCAACCATTATTCTAGAAATTCAGTTATCATAAGATTATACTTAAGGATAAATTTCTTTACATATCTAACAACAGGAAACCAGTGGTATGTATTTTAGAAAATGCAGGACAACCAAACCAGAAATTCTATGATATGGGAAATTCCTGATATCACAAACATACTGTACCATTCAAAAGTCCACTTAATGTAACTATTTATTTCAGGGGTGTGCAAGTGAAATTAAGCTACATTTTTTCAAGGGAGAATAGGAAACAAATGTAACTGCCTTGAGACTGATACATGTTTTCACAAACAGAAGGCATACTGAATGCAGAAGTGTTAATTAGTTCTGCTGGGGACTGAGTTAACAATTGCAGTAACTCCTTAACTACTGCTTTTCCTCCAGAGTTGTGTACACATAAACATATTTTCAGTGCAACTGTGAATTAACAACAGTTAGCACAAGTAACAAAAAAGCAGATCAGCATTAGACAAACCTGAAACTCTCCCCAAACAGTGTTAAATTCATTTTGAGAATACCAGCATAATACCAAAACACTGATGCCTTTTTTCATATTTCTTGCTTAGTAAAGTGTTAAAATGCACTGAAAAACATCTTCAATCAGGGAGATTATAAATTGTAATAATATTCTATAGTAATTTGTAAAATATTATAGTTCGTCTTTCAGAATGAAAATATTTGGCAAGTAATATTAAAATGCAAAAACAAACACAGCATTGACATAATTTTGTACTGACCAGAATCACTAACACTGAATGTTGGAGCTGCAACACATCAACACTAGATCTGCCACACAACACCACTAGCACCAACTTGACCACAGATCATACCGCTAGTACCAAAGTAGTGCAAAATCTCAGTCCCCCTACTCCATGTAGATTGCCTCCAGTAGCAATCAATACTTGATGCAGCAGGTAATAGTTTCAAAATAGGAACAGTCCATCTTTGCACAATTAAAGTTAGACCACTTAGCAAGGTGCTTGATTTTCATTAGCGATGAGCAGTTGGAACTCTCATTTAAGTCGATGAGAGAAGCAACTGCTCAGCAACTCTGAAATTCAGGTTACTTCTTTGGATGTCTAACCATAGGCAACCATATTTTAAATTTATACCATAGTGCAGATACCGTAATCCAGATGTGCATGCTCTGCATGGATTAAAAAACTTTCAACCAATGTAGATAATCAGCTCACATCCTGAAGGATTAGATTTTATTACATATATATAATTTCTATAACTGGCTGCACAAATACATAATAATATTTTTCCATATAAGGTCCTGGTATTCTTATAGGACAATATGTTTTCATTTGATAATATGTTTATAGTAAGGATGTATAACCAAATTTTGGAGATTCATCAGAAAGTTGTTTGAACTTAGCCAAAGCTCTCCAGTCTAAAAATATGGCTGATAACTCATTGGGACAGTCTATGTCACAAAATGCCTGCTATTTTTGGGTTCTATGCAGATTGCAACTACAGAACAAACAGCATTTTGCAGTACTCCTGCATCAGGCCAAAACTAGGAATTGGGAGGCATGTAAAAAATAAAAAAAATATTAACTCCTACAAGGTTTGATTTGAATATTAACTCCTACAAGGTTTGATTTGAAAGTTCAGATCTCCTATCATTTATCTGAACTACTCAGCTAATTCCTAAATTTACATTGAAATATAATGTTAAAAAATTATTAACTATGGTCCGATCTTGCAAATCATTACTTATGAGTAAGGCCCTACTTAACTTGAGATATTGCAGAAATTGCAGATTCCACAATATTAGGTTTTCATCACAATTTTGACAGTGGGAGCCCCCGTTCTGAGCCCCAGGCGGATGACAGTGGAAAATCGCAGAAAAATAATAATGAACTTTATTACCGTAAATAATAAAGTCCATTATTACTGGTGTGCAATTTTCCATGGCTTATCCACAAGTCAGCCACAATTTTTTTGACAATTATCCTGCAATTCAAGCAGGACCTTACTTATGAGTAAAGTTCTTATTCTTTGCCTTCCAAGAAAATGCACGTTCTTCAAACTCTTATAAGATCAAGTCCTATGTTAACACTTGCCATCGTTCAGTAAAATGCCCATATGAACTAACATGTATATTCCATAGATTTATTCCAATAATTTTGTCCCAAATGTCTTGCAACTTCAGCTACCCTGTACTGAGGCTTCTGTTTTAACCTCATGGGGACACAGGAGTCTTTCAGTCAATAGAATTCCAGCAGTAATCCAAAAGCAGCACACCTGCATTTTGCTAAGCTGTACCTGTCCAGACTTGGCATATATATGTGTGTGTGTGTGTGTGTGTGTGTGTGTGTGTGAGACAATTAGAATAGAGTAAATGGGTTCTAAATTCTATTCTATAATTGCAGAGGTGAAAAGAAGTTGGAAGGTTAATTACAAAATAATAATTTGAACTAATTTTCTTTGGAACATAAAGCAAGTATTTTATCTAGGTTCTAATATTTGGCCTTCCTTATAGAAAAAAAAATGTTATAGCCACATTAAGAAACCATGTTTTAACCTTACAGATTTCAAACACTGTTCACTTAATGTGGTTATAAAATTTATTTTTCTTCTGTAAACAAAGACAAATAAAAGTGTTATAATACAGTTTGGCCACAAAAATATTTATTACATTTAAACAGAGCTATTCTGTGGTGTAGATGGGGCTTTCCATGTCACAGGAATGTATACCCGTTATATTAGCTACACCACTGCTCTCTTGTTGATCCTTCAGTGCAACGGAACCATATTGCTGAATTAAAAAGACAATAGCCAATTAATAAAAATTTAACATAAAGGACTATAAAATTCATACCAAGATGCATATGCCAGAAATTCTTCATGCAAATCTGATATTTTTTACAGGGCTTTTAATTTCTTCAATAAAAAAACAGAATGAGAAGGAAGAAAAGGACATGACAATTTAAATGTGGCAATGCCTTAGTTATTAGTGCTCTTAAAATATCATTTTCCGTTAAGTTAAAAATACATATTTTTGCTTTAAAAATATTTTTTTCAATTTATCTCCACCTCCACCCAAACTTACAGCATATGTAAATTAAACTAACTTCATTCACCTACGTGAATTAGAATTTACACTTGCAGATCTTTTGGAAGATACCCTGGATGAAATCTTAGATCTCATGGACTTCAGTGGAGCCAGGATTTCACTCATGTTGTTAGCAATTCTCGCACTGAACATTTTAAAACTATGTAAACAGCATTTTACAGAAAACATATCTCCAGAACTTTGTTTCTATTTGATGAGCTCACAAAGTTTCACAGACCAGTTTCCCCCAAGGACCTACACTGGTTCTTCTGGCAGAAAATAATGAGCATTCTCATTTCCTGAAAACAATTCTATCCTCCGACAATGCAGGGATAGCATCAAGAGGGACTATCCCTCACGAGGCTGAACTTGGGCCACTAGCTTACTATACACAAAGCCAGAGCGCACAGAAAGGTTTGGAACAACTGATTCTTCTGGGAATTAAAAGGAAAACTTGTGTCTCAGTTGACCATTCAATGGTTCCCTTTATGCATTAGACTTTGCCTTGCTGATTCATACATATCCTGTTCAATGAATTAAAAAAACCAACAACAACAACCCACCACAATGCATCTTTCTTACAACTCCCATTTCCCCTCTTTTTAAGTAATAACCCTATATTCTGGTGCTGACATCTCTTTCTGCAACCTGCTAATAACCTGTTATGTACGTGTTAACTATTTGTTTTGGTTTTCTGATTAAACAATGATTATAATAAAACTAAAACACAAAAAGGACACGCACATCAGATAAGCACTTCCTTTCTTCATTTCCCTCAGAAGAAACTGTAAGCAGAGAAACTGTCCAGAGTCTACCCTCTGCTTGTGCTAGGTCAGCAGCTACTAACTTCCTGACCTGCACATTTGTTTAGGTTCTCTTTGTGGAGCTTAATTAGAAATGTTCCCTTAGGCCATGCATCCAGTTCACAAAGTTAATTCATATGTGTGGCAACCATTAATCAGAAGGTTCCTTCCCCCCCTCCCCCCCCCCGCTATTGCTGTTGTGATAGTCACTGAACACACATCACTACATCACTGTTGCATAAATGACAACTTTTGCTTGAGTTTCACACACTGTTGTGCTCTGTGTGTCATTTAGGTTAGCTTGTTTATTCTATGGCAGGGGTCTGCAACCTTTACCGCTCAAAGAGCCATTTGGACCCGTTTCCCACAGTAAAGAAAACACTGGGAGCCACAAAACCCTTTTGACATTTAAAATGAAATAACACGCTCTTCTTCCCTCCCCCTTCTTCCCTCCCCCACCCTCTTCTTCCCTCCCCCTCCCCTCCAGCCGTGCTCTCGCTCTTCTTCCCTCCCTCCCTCCCCCCCCCTCCGGCCGTGCTCTCGCTCTTCTTCCCTCCCTCCCCCCCCCCCTCCGGCCGTGATCTCGCTCTTCTTCCCTCCCTCCCCCCCCTCCGGCCGTGCTCTCGCTCTTCTTCCCTCCCCCTCCCCTCCAGCCGTGCTCTTGCTCTTCTTCCTCCCCCCCTCCCCCAGCTTGCCTTGCCTTGCCTTGCCTTGCCTTGCCTTGTGCCCCGGCCCCGGCTCGCTCTTATCCGCCGGCTCTGCCGCGCTTCGCCTCCTGCCCCGGCCCCGGCCCCGGCCCGACTCGCACTTCTCCGCCGGCTCCGCCTCTCCTCGTGCCCCGGCCCCGGCTCCGCCTCCGTTCTTCTCCCCCCCCCCCCCCCCCGCCGCTCGCCTCTTATTGACCCCGCCCCTCTCTTTCGGCTGCGGCTCCGCGCACTGGTTGGACAGTGCTGGCGGGCCGCATAGAAAACAGTCTGCGGGACGGTTAAAATTAGCACACACAGGGAGCCGCATCGGAGGAATGAAAGAGCCGCATGCGGCTCCGGAGCCGCGGGTTGCCGACCCCTGTTCTATGGTCTGGAAGAGACTAACATTATTGGAACTCTGTAAAACGAAGAAGGGAGAGAGGAAACAGCATGGTTTTTACAAAGACGATGCCCTGGTCTGCAACAGTGGCATTTATCATGGACGAGGGATAACCTATGTTGGAATGGCTTATACAGTAGTGTTCAGGCAATATCTATTAGGCAAGAGGGAAAGAAAAGGGATACAAAGATGATTTTTCCGTTTTGATTTGACATGGTTTGGATGTCAGCTGTGGCCTGCTCATATAGTGACTATAAACATCTGGATACTGAGTCCAGAGCATTCAAGTGTACAGTCAAGGTATGATCTGTTCCCTAATCTGGCACCAATGCCTACGCAGTCTATAAGTACAGATTTTTAAAAAAAATTAAACTTCCTGGCCTTTAATGGAGCAGGCAAAGGGGAAACATTTTTATTCTTGGCACAAGGCAACAGAAACCACTGAATTTAACATTACAATTGTCTTTATATCAAGGCAGAATGCGGGATGGAGTCTTTCCTCTTCATCCAGTCTACTTTTTTAAAACTAATTATAGAAAATCTGAATGTACATGTTTTTCTATTATTATTATTTATTCACATAGTTTAGTTTTCTAAGCACAAATGTTGGAGCCAAGAATCTGAATGCTAAGTCTGGCTGTGCAATTTTCTTTTTCTTTGGCCTGAGGCCTGTCACTGAAAGTGCAAAACTTCAGTTTCCTCATCTGAAAAATGGGGAAATCTTACAAATCTATTGTGGTGATTAATTCACTAACTTTTCTAAAGAACTTTAAAGATGAATAGTACAGTAACAGCTAAGCATTAATATTATCCTTTATTTCTAATTCCATCATTCTACTGGCAAGAGAACACTGAGGCCAATGGCATAACTAGAACTTGGATTCTCTTGCTAGTAGATGTACTGCTCTTGACTTTTTTTTTTTTTTAGTATGGTATAAATTGTAGTATTGGTGAAAGGTTTGGTTTGCAAAGAAATGACAGTCCTAGAGTCTGAGAACCTCCACTTGTCCACATGAAATCCCAAACATTTTATTAGCTCCCACTTTTCATTTGCAGTGACTATAAAGCAAACACCAAAATGGATTTTTGAACTCACTGCTCAAAACTGGATTCTGTTTAATCTAGTCTCCAATGTTAGTAAATAATCAAGAGCTACACCAAATCAAACGGCAAATCCATAATAGAGTATGTGCTATTGGCTTTGATGAGAAAGATAATAGAGTCTGTACAAGAAAAATGTAGTGGATTTATTGTAGCTATTGGGAGTACTACACAAGTGGAATATGTCCACAGAATCAGTTTCACTGCAACTCAAGTCTCCTGTTCACTATAACCCTTTTCAAAATGGCAGTCTCCCAGAGTTAAATAATTAATAAGATTTGATACAATGACTATGACCAAATACTTCAGTCGCCATGAGCTCAGCAATAATTCACTCACAGCCTAGAAAACTCTTATTGAGAGGAATGCTGGCCATATCACTGGAGCTATCTTTATACTTTTTTTAAAAAAATGCAATATAAATCTCTATATTCCACCTGAAAAATCACAGTCACAGAAAGGATCTTCAGTTAAGATTTCATATGCAACAATGAACCTGTAAATACAGCCAAGACCCTCACCAATACTTCAGTGTTAGAAGTAGAGGGTATCAGTGCAAAGAGTTTTTGAGACGAGAACAGAATGTTTCAAATGAAATGCAGATATTTCCACGTCAATACAGTGACCAGAAAATAAAGAATAAAACAAAACCAGAGGATGAAGTTTACAGAATAAGAAGACTAATGCAACAAATATATGGGCACTCTCCCAGTTGATAAACACAATACTCATAATTTCTATGGTAGAATTTAGGAGAGACAGGATTTCTAAATACTGTCATAGTCTTATATACAGCAGTCCCCTCAAGATGCCTGCAAAATGTTCCTTGGAAAATTAGTCTGTATGAACATTTAGTTTGTCCAGTGCAAAACACTATCACTTTAACTTAAAAGACCACTGTATATTCAACAAGTATGACAAGGTATATCCTTTAGTAAGTAGGTGCCTTAAAAACTAAGTTACCGGTTTCATATATGGACTTGAAAAATGCAGTGGTAACTGAACATGAACTGAACATTCCTGAACATGAACTGAACATTCCTGCACACACACACGCTTTCCCCCAAAAATAAAAATCCTTCCTTTATTTGGAATTGACAATGAAACAAAACATACCAAAATTAGATTTCTGCTATTAAGTGTGTATTAAGCTATATACAAAAAATAAGTTCCTATGCCCTGGTCTACACTGGGGGGAGGAGGAATCGAGCCAAGATATGCAACTTTAGCTATGAGACTAGTGTAGCTGAAGTCAACATACTTAGATTGACTTACTGCGGTGTCTCCACAGTGGTGAGTTGACTGTCCTCTCCCGTCAACTCCACATGCACCTCTCGCGACAGTGAAGTACAAGAGTCAATGGGAGAGCACTCAGGGATCGATTTATTGCATCTAGACTAGACCTCCGATAGAGCGATCTCACAGTGTCAATCCCCGTCAGAGAGTAGACCTGCCCTTATACATTTTGTTAGTTTCATTTTCACTAACAGCCCAATTTTGGGACTCTTGTGCACATTGCATTTCACTGTGCTCTGGGATTAGCCTCATTGAACTCAGCATAAAGTACTACTCACTTCCACCATGAATAGGTGGAAGAACTGGGCCCTACAGCTACACTTTAAAAATCTGATGTGTTTGGCACCAAGAGTAAGTCACTCTCTTGACGGCTCTCACAGTTTTATCACAAATCTTGCCTTACCTGGTGTGATAAGTGTGAAGTGCCTTAGAATTACTGTTTTACCTGTAAGGAGTTAACCTGAACAGGAGAGGGGGTGACATCAAAGCTAGCATTCCTAAAGACAAAGGAGTTTAGGTTTCACTTCTTCCCGGGCTATGGGTCTCTCTCCATCTTCTCTCTCCAGCTATGGAGAAATGATTCATCTCCTACTCATCCCTTAATAAGTTTTTAAGTTAGACTGACCGTAAGTAAAGTTGTTGATTGTATAAGCTTGTAATCAATCTATGGTGTCCTTAACCTCATCAGGGGGAGAAATCTCAAGGGAGGGGTTAAGGCTAGAAAATTGAGTATCTGTGAAGTCTGTTAAAGTTGTATGCTTTTTCTCTTTTCTTTATTAAACTTTTTTGTTATAAGAAGGATCTGATTATTTCCCTTGGAGTTGTCCTAGCTTTGGATCAGGGTTGCCACGGCTAGTGAGAGTCAGTGTGCTTTATCTCTCCCAGGTGGCAAGGAGGGAGGGGGTGTTACTCTTGGGGGTTTTAATGTGTCCCGCTCCATGGTTTTGGAACAATCACATTAATGGTGGCAGCGGGTCACAAGCCCCACTTGGAGAAGTTTGGGTTTTGGGGGGAAAAGATTTAACCTAAGCTGGTAGATAAGCTTGGGGTTTGATTGTCTTGCATAAGAGACCCCCACATTTTTACCCTAGAGTTTAGTGTGGGGGGAGAAATATCTCTTACACCTGGTGTTGTACAAAAGGCACCCGCTAATGGAGCCATCCATGTGACTATGTGACAATCTCACCTTTCATTTAAAAAAAGTTTCTAGCCCCCCTTCCCTCGACTATCAAGAAAAATGTGAAAACATGAAATCTAAAGGCTCAAACACCAGAAAACTAATAAAAACCACCCAAATTTTAATTTTATTTTTAAAATCTCCTGATTTTTAAGACAGTCTTGTAATAGGCCAGGGCATGGAGGTGGTGTCGCTCACATTTTTTCCACAAACCTATTTGGAAATACTGCAGTCACTGCTATCCCTCAAAGCTCTTCTACAATGCCCTAAGTGGTATATCTTGCTGGTCTACACATGGTCAATCACTTTAATAACCACTGCAAGAAAGCCCACTAAGATATTAAGCAGATTTTTAACTACAGATCAACAATAATGGGGAAAAATACCTTCAAATATTATAACTTCTTTGGTAATAAAGTTTTTTTTTTAAAGTTGGTTTTGCTCTAACTTTGATGGACCACTGCAAAATATTTGACAAGGGCAAAATCATCACTTCTCCATACAATCAAAACAGATACTGTACCAAGCAGAAATGTTAGCAGAAACAGATTATGACAGACTACAGATTAGAAAACAACCTTATCTCCAACAGAGGTACAAATTTTGTAATATTAAAATAAATCCTTTCACTTGGCCCTTAAATATGATTAACAGAAATGTATAATAGCACTTCCTATAAATAAGCATTTGAACTGGAGCTGATCACAGTGAGATCTTTGATATGAAAAATTCTCAAATGAATCCAACATTTCAATGAAAGGAAATTTCAGTGCATTTGTCCACCTAACTTCCTTCCTGGATAATTTAAATAGTCCTGTCCTATGCCCACCCAACACAAAAATCACCTTAGAGTGTCTCACTACAGAACCTTATAACTGTCATTTGTACTCATTCTTAAAGGCATTTGAGGCATGTGTGTACATTGCTTCACTTGGATTAAACACTAATCCCATTAAATCAATCCCTTCTTTGTTCAAAACATCAGGATTCAAAACCACAGACATAGCCAGTTTTGGAATATTCTTTTCAAGTCAGACTTTTTATCTTAATCCTTTTAAGTATACAGGAATGTAATGCAACCAAGTGCCCAAACTGCATGATACCTAACATTACACTGGTTTGGCAAAAAGTGTAGTTGTCAATTGCTAGCAACCAGAATGGTTGGATCTCTTCTGTTAACTGGCATTCAGACTCTCTTTTCCTTCTTCCTATCCAACCCACCACAATTACTCCAATCCTAAACTGACAGAAAAAGAGAAATCATAAATTATTCTTTTGTACACTGAACCGCAAACCAAGCCATATCTATATTAACACAGTTACAAATATTACGGTAGTGATAAAGATATTATAGTGAACATAAAAAATATAACAGTAAAAAAGGTATCTAAGGATAAAAATGTAAAAAAATTCTTAATTTGTCTTTAGAATTAAAAAAAAGTAGGCCTTTTACACACCTGATATAGTTTACAAATATATTTGTATATCTGTTGCACATTTTTAAATACGTAATTTAGTTGTGGAGAAGGGACTATGTTAACTTGAAATCGTATAATAAATGTTAAGTGACGTTGCATGAAGGGGAATATTGTTGGACAGAAATCAACAAAACATATGCTACTGGTTGCAAGGAGATACGGAGGCTTAGACACCTGGACAGAAGCTCCACTCAGCCTGCTCATTTGGAAGTTGAGGGGGGGGGGGAAGTTTGAATTGAAAGAGTTGCTGGTTGTCTCCCAAGGGAGGGGAACAAGTGAGCAGGATCAGGGAGAGGTGAGAGCTAGACTATGGTCAGGAAGGGAAGCCCTGTTGGGCACTTATAAGACTAGGCTTTCACTTTGGGAACAAGAAGGCGGCTTACTGAATGCTATTGTTATGTTTATTCTGGTTAGCCAAAAGTTTAGTGGCTTTTGAAACTCAAAAGTTGGAGGCATCATTAATCAGTGGTTTTTGAAGAGATCTTCAGGGCCTTCAAAATAGACTTAGAAAAAACAACCAGAATGGCCCAATATTCACAAGCAAGTGTCCTGAGAGGAAGCTTTGGAGGGGTGAAAGGACTATACTAGGTGACCCCCGTTGTAGAAGAGAGTCAGGTCATGACACTGTATGGTACTGTAAACTCTGTACATATAGGGACTGCTTCATTTCATCCACCACCAAATGCCATCTCAGAAGTGGAATATGGCAATTAATATAATGGTTCCAGCCGCACTACAGAACAGTTTGACAGAGAGAAAATGAAGTATATCTCATCCAATTAAAGCAACAAAGAAATTTAGGCAGGTAGAGCACTAGTAATCATGCGGAATTTAGTCAGGATACCACAGTTCAAGTTCCTTACTCTTGTGAAAAGTGTCGTAAGAAACTTTAATGACTATGGGAGGCTTGATCCCACAGTCTGAGCAACTCCTTGAGGTGCTGAGCACCCTGAACTCCTACTGACTACAATAAAAGTAGATTGCACTGAGCACCTCCAGTAACTGCTCAGTTTCTTACAGGATCTAACCCTAGAATTGGTTATGCCCTCTGTCTGATAGGTCATCCAAAATATTACACTCTAATGCTCAGTAATTCCAGGGCAGAGCCCTGATTCAGTACTACTTATTGTACGGAAGAACACCATCTACAGAATCTTTATCAAGTTTAGTTTTTATTAACTAGGGTAAACACAGTTCTGTTCTCTTAGCTTAAGACTTACATGCTTGTTCAATGGGTGAATAACCGCTCATGGTTTTAGCATTCAGTTTTAAATAAAGACATAAATATTAATACTGAATTGAAATCTATATATTATGCAACACTGCAGTACATGTATACTGTTACTATGCAACATTATCCATCAGTTAATGTACAGGTATTTAATAAAACTGTGAACTAAGTAAATTCCATAAAATAAAGAAACACATAAATCAGGTTGCAAAATTAATTACTCAAATGTCAAGAAATGCCAAATATAAGGATGCAACCTTATACCCTGCCCTTGGGTGTCTGCATTATGATACAGTCCTTAAATACAAATTATTTCTCCCATAATACTATTTAGTATACAAACAAGATTTTCTACAATGCTGGGCCTGATCCTGCAACATTTATATAGTTGAATAAACTCACTGATCTCAATATTAGTCTCATTATCTATAATTGAGTACTACAGTAATTTTTTATATTCATGATTAGAATTCTAGTTACATTAGCCAGAATTTACTAGTTTGCCTGATGAACAAGTTGGATACAGAGGTATTTACTTATGAAAGGGGCAAACAAATCAGCCAAACAGTTGCATGCTCAGATAGTTTACCTGAAGCACGCAGAAAATCATTATCATGATGGAATCCTCTAATGTAACAATTAACACAGAACATTTATGCAAAATAATCTATTGCATAGCAATGAGACTGTGAACCTGTGTGTTTTCCACTTTGGTGGTATCAGGTGCCCATTTACAGTGGCATACCATAGCTCCACATTTAATTTTAATTGCTTCCAACCTTCAATGTACATTTTCAGAGAAAAATAAAGGCAAAGCATACTAAGAAAGAAAAAGATATAAAAACATAGAAACCTGTCATTAGGAAGTTCCATTAGTAAGAAACCTAACATGATTTCCTCATGTCTGATTCGGTATGTGAAAATCTAGTTCTTCTAATACAAACTTTACTATTCTAATTACATCTCATTTTTTTGGTAATTGAGCCTAAATTAAAAATCATAGCCGTCATTACCTCTTCATGAGATATAAAGTAATATGTTCTTAAATATCTTGAGCTATGACCTTCTCAGATCTTTTAAGCTTGGCAGGAACAATCCTGTTTTGTATGTGAATGGGAGATCTCAAAGGAAAACCCAGGTTCCAGAAGGTAGATGTGCTGATGCTTTGGGAGGTGGCACTCTTCCATCTGAATTTGACCTGAGCAAACACCCAGACCGGGTATTCATAAAATTCATAGCTTTTAAAGCCAAAAAGGTAAGCATTATTGTGAGTATCTTGTCTCATAAGAACATAAGAATGGCCATACTGGGTCAGACCCAAAGTCCACCTTGCCCAGTATTGTGTCTAATGACAGTGGCCGATGCCAGGAGCTTCAGAGGGAATAAAAAACAGAACAGGTAATCATCATGCAATCCATCCTCTGTTGCCCATTCCCAGCTTCCAGCAAACAGAGGCTAGGGACACCATCCCTGCCCCTCTTGGCTAAGCCATTGATGGACATATCCTCCATTAATTTATCTAATTCTTTTTTAACCCTATTACGGTCTTGGCCTTCACAACATCCTCTGGCAAAAAGAGTTCTAAAGGCAGACTGTGCGTTAACTGACCTGCCTAGCACAGGCCACGGAACTTCACCCAGTGATTTGTGTTTGACCTAGCGTATATCTTTTGAAAGACGTCCAGTCTTGAATTCAAGACTTGTAAAGGTACCTAGAGCCTGTAGACAAGTAACCTCTTGACATGCTCTTCAAGAGACTAAATAGACTGAATTCCTTAAACTGAATGTCCTTAATTTAAAGGGGTGCTTTATTACTTGGGATGACATAATTCAGAAGAGATTTATAAAACAAGTCCTGATCACTCATGATTATTATTACATAGTAGATTCTGAAGAGTTTAGGATTGCTGCTCAGACGAAGGGGGTGTCGACAGCAGTGAGGACCAGAGTATTACACTGTAACTTCTCCATGTGCACATTGAAGGCTTGAACTTAAAGGTCCCAATTTTGCACTCATGTAGTTCTCTTCAAATCTGTTAAAGAGGACTACACTAGCTGAAACTTGGGACTTTAAGTTTATGCAGGCAGTCTCCACACAGAGGGTTACAGCATAGCAGTTTGGTGTGCACAGCTATTCACACCTTCGTGGTCCTAACTGCAGGACAGTGTAGATATGTCTTCATTGCACAGCAAGCCAGAGTGTAAATCTATAGCACACATGCCTGCTGTACACTAAGACATCATGTGGACCCTACTACTACACAACAAAGTTCCATATTGTGCTTTGTCCTAACTGCAGTAAGTCAAAGTGCACTATGGAACTTTTAGTATCTGGTACCTCAGCATGCGGTAAGAGGGCCCACTCAGCAATGTAATGTACTGCAGGCTAGTTCGCTTGCAGATTTACAACCCAGCCACCATGCACTAAGTCTTCATAGAGACAAGCCCTTTGTGAGTTAACCCCAGTATCTTGACCAAAATCCAGCAGATAACCGAAAACCCAATTCTGAAAAATAAAATGTAGCTGGTTTCCACACGATATACATTCCCCAAAATTTACTTGTATACCATGGACCCTACCGTAGATGTGCTGCATTTTTTGCTACATCTGACTCCTAAACATTAAAGTTGTTCATGTCAGAGAAGTTAATAGCACAGTCACTGAAAACTACTCTAGCTATTTTGTCTCAATACTACTGCAAAATACAGCTACAATAAGTCTCTCTCTTCAGATACAATGCAGTTCTTGATTGACATTAAAAATAAAAATTACCAGTCAAATTCTTCTGTGAGGGAAAATAAATTCCCACCTTCAGACTAATTAAGCTTTGAAAGTTAGGCGCTGACTCCATCAAAGTGTCAGAAAAAAGTTAGAAATTCCAATTTCTTTAAAACAAGATAAATGAAAAGCAGTGTTTTCTTTTTCTGCATCTGAGTCTTCAGATGCGCAAGTGTATAGAGTTAGAAAGGACTCTTTAAAGATGCTAATTTTACTCAATTCTATGGTGATGGATGTAATGATATCTCCATGTCAGTAAAATATGGCCTAAAAAGAGCAGCATAATTTAAGATATTTCAATAAACACTCTGCTAAAGTGAATGGCAATTTAAAGTGACAATTAAATACTGTGTTCAGCTTACTTTTACATTATAAATAAGACCAAGTTGCACAACCCGTGCTGTGAGCACTTACTCAACTCGAGTATTCCCATTGACGTCAATACATTTGTGTGGGTAAATGGTCACCGACATGATCAAGGATTGTGCAACAGAGCCCCAATCGTATTTCATTCCACACATTGGTTCAGACTATTTTTTTGCCAAAAGTTGATGCTTAATAATATGTACAATATTACTTCATTAAATTATAACAATACAAGAAACTTTTCTCATGCACAAAATATGATTATAGAATTGTTCAACAGCGAGTTACAAATTATAGACCAAATCTGGCTCCAACTGAAATCAACAAAAAATCTTCCACCGATTTGAATGGGAGCAAAATGGAATCATAAACATAAATGTATTTCAAAAGATACATGGTAATTTGGGAGGATTTGCTATTTGCTCTTATGATAAAATAGTGGAAGATAAAAGGAAATGTAGAAAAAGCTAACTACGGATATATGCTGAACATCAGTGTGCAAATTCAAAAGATATCCATGGGCTGTTAGAATATGAACACTATTAGAATATGAAGACAGTGTTTAAATTTGAAATATGAAACTTGTTGATAATCTTAATACTTAATAGTTCGTTAGTGCCCTTCATCACAAAGGATCCCAAGGCACCATATGAACTATGGAAATTATCCTGCCATCTTTAATCTTCATAAATTTCCTATAGATTCAATGTGTTATTATTTTCACAGGCCCTGAAATATTAATACAGAATTTTACAGCACTGTTATTCCCATATTTGATGCTATGCAACTTTAATAAATTCAGATCAAATTACAGGATATGCAATTCAAAAAGTTTTCATTAAGAATGTATACAGTTTCCCTTTTCAATATATGAAATACATTATATGCTGTGAATGCAATTAACCATTGCTGCCATGAGCATATTAACAAATTACACATTCCAGCATTCATAATTCTTTTTTTACAGAAACAGAATGAAAGGTTCTAAATTATCGTAACATCAAATCAAGAACTGGGTGGCATGCATGTTACATGAAAAAAACTAGAGACCATCTGGACTAGGTTTTACAAACTAAATGTTTACACCACTACAAAGCACCACTAGCTGACAATAGCTACACATGGGTTATGATGACCACATCAAACATGCCCTCCACTTGCTACACTGGCTTAGTCCTATGACTGCAGAGATGTTAATTATCCACTTCATTGTGAATGGCTTCTTGTATTATGCATTAACTCCTTATACTTAATCTGTCCCACCTCGATACTTTGATTACCTTTCCCAAATCTGAAGAAGAGCTTTGTGGAGCTCAAAAGCTTGTCTCTTTCTCTAAATAGAAGTTGCTTCAACAAAAGGTTAAAAAGTTTTATTTTACAGAATAGTGCAGACAAATAAAAAGGTTTTGAATTTGTGTGACTCAGTTTATAGGAGATCGTGGGTTTTCCATTAAGTTGCATAGATGTTTACTATACTTAGCCAGTATGTCTCCTTTGTCATCCTTTTCAGTGAGTGGTACTATATCGTGACAGATTTTTTAATTACATTGTTCGCCTATACAACCCTAAGCAGGAAAAAGAATGGAGGGCAAGACAATACTGGTGGAACAACTGTGGGTGCAGAGACTAGCAACAGTAGTATGAATGGAAGAGACAAAGTTCTGGACATAATAGAAAAACAGTGTCCCAGTAAGGTAGGTCAGCCATGGAGAGGGAGTGCTATTTACTTTTTTCCCCAAAAAGAATAATAATTTTAAAATTTGGAATATGATTTCTCTTCATCTACAGCTCCAATTTTATTTCTCAAAAAAAATTCTAAACATACATTTTAAGAATCAAAATTGGCAAAACAACATAAAATTTTAGCTTTATTAAATACTATAATAACAACACCTTGAACCACTACATTGCCATGTATATGAGAAACTCAAAGCACTTTCCAAAGGTGGATAAATATCAAAGGGTAACGCAATAAATCATTTGCAATGTCAGGAATAGAACCCTGGTCTCCTGCCTCCCAGACTTCTGGTCTGACCTAAAAAAATATCAGAATGCTGCCTATAATATCTAATATTGGAAGTGGTTTGCAGAAATAGCAAGATAAATAAAGAGGTGACTGGCACTCTGGAAAGGGACACATTTTTAATGGCTGCTTTTCCAAAACTTTCTATTGGGGTGGCAATCTTCCATTAATGGCAGATGACTTGGCAAGTGATGTTCTAATCAATACAACTTTGGACATGTAGTCTAGTGCTAGGTTCAGTTCTAGATGTTTTCCCTCCCTGCACCCAATCTAAAAAGAGTCACAGGATTTCAGTCAGGCCTCCTAGTTTACCACAATGCTTAAGCAAATGCCATAGAATTCAAGGCTGGCCTCAGAAATTAAAAGTGAGCAGCTGTTTCTCTTCCCTCTCCTCCTTCCCCTCATCATTTCCCCACCCTTTTTTGTTTGTTTTGGAGACAGTGCAGCTCACCACCATGTGTTAATGTCTGAAAAGCATCTTCAAAGGAAAAAAGAATTGGAAGAGAAATGGAAAAGGAGAGGTAGGTGGAAAAGGAGAGATTTTCCCCTGTGTTTGTTCAGGATTCTGAAAACACGTAAAAGAATTAAATTGCAGCCCCCACCTTTGCACTCACAATGTGTCTTTGTTGTAATGACTTATATAAGTGCCTTTCGCATAGAAGGATGATGAAGTACATTGCAAACTCTTCACATACACAAATAACTTCACCCCCTCCACTGCAATGCAACTTTATGATACACTGACATAAATATGCACATTCAGAAAACACTTTAAAGTTACAAGATGATTCCTATTAACTGTCTAATGCAGAAATACCATGTACAGTTTAATAGGACATGGATAGCATTAGTCAGTTAATAAGCATTGTGCATGCTCTCATTCTAGACTGTTAAGCGCCTAATGCCTAGGATTCTGTTTTTTGTCTGGTGCACTGACCAAATGAAAGGTGCACATGTTACAGTGCAATATAAATGTCAAAACAGTAATAGTGAAAAGAAATGTGGGAATCATGAAGATGGCACTTATAAACAGACTGACCTGTTGTCAAAATGAATGATTTAGAAATTGCAACATTAGGAAATCTCCTGTAGCAGAAATATACTGTGAAATGATCACTTAATGCGTAACTATTAAAATCAGTAAAAAAACAGAGGCTTAAGAAAATGTAGCTTTTCAGAACCTCAAAATTAGAACCTTTCTGGGTTGACATCAGAGAGGGCGTCCAGATTAGCAGTAAAATTGCTGCACTTGTAGGCAAGAGCACATTAATTTAGAGACAGCTCAAATTAATTGACAATGATAAGAAAAGTCTGGAGAAAGAATCACTAGGGATTGCAACTGGGGTACTAAAAGTATTGCATCTGTAGGATGCAGCACAAGAAAAATGGCATCCAGCGGTCGCCACAGGATATGGCACAACAGGTTACTGTTTCTCCTCTTGCTCTTTAGATTGCCCCAGTTTCAAACCTTGAGTGACAATTTTTGGGACTTCATTCTGCTGACATGCTATTCATGTTATTCCATGTGTTAACACTTAGGAAAGCATACCTTACACTTAACTTCTAGTTAAACCTCTTGGAAGGAACAACTTTTTCCATTGAACAATGAGTCCCAAAAAGACACAATATGCTCAAACTACCATGACTCAAAGATAAGATCTTAAGTGTGAGAGACACTTTATGTAATTATTTAATTCAGTAAATATTATACTAGTCTAGCAATACAAAACCTTTTCTTCTAAAGTGTGTTTTTGTTTATTTTTGTTTTGCTTTCCTGGCTTTGATGTGAAAAGTAACCCTGTAAAAATGACAATGTGAGGTTCCATACTTACACTCTCTTAATTACTCCATATCAAGTAACTTGACAAAGTGCACCCAACATCAGAGCAGTTGAAGACTTCTTAATCGGTCTGTATTTTTAACTTTGAGGGGGCAAGCAGAGAGGAGGAGTGCACCGAATGAAAGGGGAAAGAGGGCAGACAAAAGGGGATAATGAGAGCCACGCTGACTCACAAAGCTGATGAATAGCTGCCTCCCACTGTAATTGGCAGGCCACACAAAGCCTGCTGGTTGCATCAGCAGCAGGGAACCATCACAGGAGCTTAGGGGACATCAGCTATTACACAGGGAGAGGAAGATAGAGCACAGCTGGAAGACAGCACAGATGGGAGAAAGATATGATCTCAAGAAGGTATGCAGATAAGCAGGGAGCCAGAAAGAATGAGGAGGGGATTTAGGAAACAAGTGAATGAAATTTCTGTGTAGATGGTGGTAACATGATCAGCAGAAATGGAGTCACAGAACCTATATTCCCTGGAGGGATTGTTATTGGTGGGACACCAATGAAACAGGAAACCTAGGGAGACAGGTGAGAAGCAACTCAGTCACTTGGACAAGGCAGTGCACAAACTTTATTACATTTAATTTGTTCAACCTAATCTGCATTCAGTTTCACATTTTACAAATTAAACAGGTGGGTGAGGCAATTCTATGGAAGGATGGAAACAAGAGAAAAACAAAAGAGAAAGGACAATTCAATTGACCATGGACATGAGTTCTTGCAAAGCACGGAAAATGTTTTCCAAGAATGATAGGATGTATACTCTTTTATCATGAAAAATAAGGTCTTAAGGGAAGCACAGATAAATTCTATGACTGCAGTATGGCTTTTCCCTCCCATCCCCCCTCCCCCCTCCCCAAACCTGAAGAAGGGGAAAAAATGAGCTATAAAACGACACCAAGATAAAATATGTAGCAGAAAGCAACCTCAACGAGAAGGGGGAATGGACATGACACTGGAGGTGGGAGGGATCGATCGGGGAGGATGAAGGGATGGAGATAACAGAGGGAATACTTTCAACGTAATATCAGGATTTCATTTTTATTGTTTCATGTTCTGCCTCCTTTTGGGGCCAATAGTATTGTATAATTATATTGGGTCTGCTGTGCTAAAAGCAATTCCCATCAGTAAAATAGAAACATACATAACTAATAAATATAGGGAGCAAATATGTTGTTAGATGTCAAAGTCACATTTTTACCTGCAAGTATATAATGTATAGAAAAGATCAACTATACACATTAATCATACATGTACACACAATCATTTAATAGTTCAACAGGATTTTTTTCACTTGTTAGATAAAACAGATATGCCGCACTGTGATAGGATCCCTGGGGTACAAACTGGAACTGTGGGATCACTGTGCCACCTTAACTCTCTAGCCTGGGCAGTCTTTCACAATGCTTTGCTAGTGACAAGCAGCAACCCACCCCCCACTCCAAATCCTGTTATCACTCAGCCACCAGCATACAGAGACACACCCAGCTAAATTGCATGAATGCTCTGTAACTACTCATGAACTATACAGAGGGAGGCATCAGCAAATCTCCCCAGCCCCAAGCCTTACACCCTAGAAATGTAGTGTCCTACACCGCTCCAGGCCTTCTCTTGAGCAATGCAAGTTCATTAATTAATTCACCACTTTGTCAAAGGATAGTGGATATGCACCAATCTATGTAATCTGATCAGATTCCCCAGCACTTAGGACAAACTCACTGGTAAGGATAAAATGTTCAAGTTTACTGACTACAAAAAGATAGATTTTAAGTAATTATAAGTAATAGGCATAAAAGTCAGAGATAATTACCTACAAAAATAAAAATTAAATGCCCATTCTAAAGTCTGAACTTTCAGACTAAGCAAAATTTGAATCAAGCAGCTTTTCTTACCCTGTTGGATGTTGCAAGTGGGTGACAGTTCTTAATACACAGGCTGAATTTCCTTCTAGCCTGGGACCAATCTCCTCAGTTTAAAGTCTGTCTTTCCAGAGTTTTTATTGCCTTCTGCATAGGTGGGAGAGGAGAGAGGTAATCTTCTGGTTTTATACCTTATCGTATAAAGGTTTGTCCCTTATTTTATACTCTTAATTCATGTCCCAGGGAAGATATTGGCCCAGTCATGTCCTGGTGGACCTTGCTGAGTCACAGAGTTGAGCCATTCTCATTGTGTTGTGCTTGCACGATTGTCTTACCTCAACATGATTGGTGATGCACTAGGATTGGAATCTTGTCCATTTTTGGAGGTTTAGTACATCAAGTTGTGTTACATCTGCTATTCAAAAGTACTTCTTTTATTGTCCCTGAACAGACCACCACTGAATCCCGAAACCATGGAGGAACCATGCCTTCAAAGGGAGTAGCTATGGATTTGGATGGCAGATTCGACCAGCATCCCATGAGAGGAGTTGTGGAGTCAATCACAGAGTGATAAAAGGACATACCACTATGCGAAGTGAATACGGTAAGTTTTCCAGATCTGTCGTGGCCATGTTGGACTAAAAGGGCTCAGTCCCCTTGGACCTTGTGGAGTACTCTGAACAAAAAGGGAAAGAAAGGAAAGGTGTAGAGTAGCTAGGCATTCCATGTGAGGAGGAACGCATCTCCCAAGGGATCAGTGGCCTAGGCCTGCCCTCGAGCAGAATTGAAAACATGGGTTATTTTCTAGAGTGGTGAAGAAATCTATGGTGAGGAATCCCCAGCAGCTGAATATGTGGTGTAGGGATCTGTATCCAGCTCCCACTCACAGTCTTGAAATAATCTCTTGCTCAATGAGTCCACTGTGGTGTTCTGATGTCAAGGGAGGTATGCGCCTGTTGTGTTGTATACACTAGTTCCATAATTTCTGTGCTTATGAGCACAGAGAATGGAACCTCATTCCACCTTGCCAGTTAATGTAGAACCTGCAGACAAAACTGTCCATCATAGCTCATACTGCAATGTCTGATCAATGGTAGAAAATATCAGCAGACACTGCGGACCGCTCCTAGCACTAGGAGTTTGATTTGCAGGATGGATTCAGCTAAGGACCATCTGCCCTGCACTCTATTGGTCTGAAAGTATGCTCCCCAAACAATTAAGGAGGCATCGGTTGCTAGCATCATGGATGGTGCTTGCTGAAGGAAAGGGACCCCAGTGCAGACGTTTTTGGGTGTGTCAACCAGAGTAGTGAGTTCTTGACCTTGATAGGCATGGATAGGATCTGGTGAAGGTTGTGTCTGTGAGGTACATTAACTGTATGCAACCTGCCTGAAGACAGCACATGTGCAACCTTGCATTCTTTACCAGAAAACTGGCTGCTTCCATGTGGCTGAGTAGATGAAGACATGTCCTGGTTAATATCTGGGAAAGGTTCTCACTATGGGTATGAGATCGACTATTGCTGAAAATCTTTGAGTTGGGTGAAAAGCTCTGGCTTGTATGGCATCCAGTTGTGCCCATATAAACTCCAGGTATTGCACCAGTGACAATATGGATTTTTCTAGGTTTATGAAAAGGTCGAGGCTTGAAAAAAGGTCCAGTGTCAGTCATATGACATGAAGGGCATTGGGCTTGAATGGGACATGAGGAGACTGTCATCTAAATATGGAAATACGATGATGCCCTGTTTGCGTAGGTAGACAGCCACTACCATGGGGACTCTGAAGAATACTTGGGGGCAGAGGGGCTGTAGAGAGTCCGAAAGGTAGCACTCTGTATTGATAGTGATTGGTCCCCATGATTAATTGGGGGAACTATCTGCAGGCAGGCAGTCCTGGTGCTCTGAGCGGCATGGTTAGCGGGCAGAGAGCGGGGAGAATGGATAAGGGGCAAAGGGTCCCGGAGGGCAATCAGGGGACAGGGAGCGGTTCGATGGGGTGGAGGTTCTGGGTGGGTGGCAGTCAGGTGGCGGTTGGACAGGTATGGGAGTTCCAGGAGGCCTGTCAGGGGGTGAGAGTGTGGATACGGATTGGGGCAGTCAGGGGACAGGGAGCGGGGGAGTTGGATGGGTCGGAGGTTCTGAAGGGAACAGTCAGGAAGTGGGAGGCAGTGTATAGTGGTGTAAGGGCCTGGCTGTTTGGGGAGGTACAGCATTCCCTACAGTTTTGGAACCCCAATGTGGCTCTCAGGACAAAAGGTTTGTCCACCCCCAGTATATTGTGTCAAGGGCCGAGAACCAGTTCAGCAGGGGGAGAACTTGACCAAGGCAGTGACAGATGTCCAAACAGAATATTTAACTCAACAAGAAGGATTAAACAACTCCTTTTGAAGGTGGGCAACATTTGCTTTTATCAATTCAGATTGATTGGCTACTTTCCCAAGGATTTCTTCAAACAGTTTGTACCTTAATTTTTTTTAGAAGTCAGCAATAGTTTTCAGTGGTTGTTAGCCTTCCATGGTACTATATTTTTTCCTTACAAGTCATCAATGACTCTTTCCCAACACAGTCCTTTCTCAACACAGTCCCAGTCCGAAATAACTTACAATATAGGGGCCTGATCATTTAGAGCACTACGCCTCGATAAAGATGAGCACTGGTACCTAAATCAGAGAGACAGAACAGTTCAGACACAAACAGAATGTTGGTCAGGTGATGGTCAAATCTCAAAGCAGTGTACATTGGGAGAGTGACTTCAGCCAACAGTGGCAGAAAAATGTTCTCCTCTTCACTGATTCACAGAATAAAAGGAAAGAAGGAAACGAAGATAGAAAATATTTTATTGGCTAGATACCAAATTGCTAGGGGAGACGTCAACCCTGGATTTTATTTAAAGGGGTGAAGGCATTTGTGCAAAGTTGTCATATTTAATATATGTCTACAGTCCTCTGTTGCACAAGCTGAGATGAAGGTCCTCAGCTCTCTCAGACATCATGAAGCAATGCACTTTTTTGCAATACACACAAATTACAATAGTATGGTTTTAACAAAAAAATCTAGTCTTAACCCTGAAGCAGCATAGCATTGTGTGCTAGAAAGCATATATGCACTAGAAAGTACCATTTTTCTTGAGATTTCAGAACAAAATATTTAAATATCGTTGCATGAAGCCTAAGGTGCAACTTGCAGTAAATGTTAAGCATTATGCAATTGTAAAAGATTATTAATAAAAACAGAAGCAATCAGTATTTTGTACTATGTACATTGCTTGAAATTCTATCTGTCCTGAAGGAAGGAAAGCTTTTGTTTTGTTCTTAAACAGGAACCCATTAACATTTAATGCTCTTTGCCCTACAGGAAAGAAAATCTCCTGTAGGAAAGGTAGAATTTTATCCTTCAGAAGAGTTTATATATATCGATATAGATATAGGTATATATATATAGAGATACATATAAAAATCCTTAAGAGTTAGTATACATTATGACGACATAACTGGCTCTGTGGATGAGGGGAAAGCAGTGGACGTGTTACTCCTTGACTTTAGCAAAGCTTTTGATACTGTCTCCCACAGTATTCTTGCCAGCAAGTTAAAGAAGTATGGGCCAGATGATGGACTATAAGGTGGATAGAAAGCTGGCTAAATCGTCGGGCTCCACAGGTAGTGATCAATGGCTCCATGTCTAGTTGGCAGCCGGTATCAAGTGGAGTGTCCCAAGGGTCAGTCCTGGGCCCAGTTTTGTTCAATATTTTCATTAATGATCTGGAGGGTGGACTGCACCCTCAGCAAGTTTCCAGATGACACTAAGCTGGGAGGAATGGTAGATATGCTGGAGGGTAGTTATAGGATACAGAGGACCTACACATATTAAAAGATTGGGCCAAAAGAAATCTGATGAGGTTCAACAAGGACAAGTGCAGAGTCCTGCACTTATGAGGGAAGAATCCCATGCACTGCTACAGACTAGAGACTGAATGGCTAGGCAGCAGCTCTGCAGAAGCGGACCTAGTGGTTACAGTAGATGAGACGCAGGATATGAGTCAACTGTGTGCCCTTGTTGCCAAGAAGGCTAACAGCATTTTGGGTTGTATAAGTAGGGGCATTGCCAGCAGATCAAGGGACGTGATCATTCCTCTCTATTCTGCATTGGTGAGGCCTTATCTGGAGTACTGTGTCCAGGTTTGGGCCCTATGCTACAAGAAGGATGTGGAAAAATTGGAAAGAGTCCAGCAGAGGACAACAAAAACGATTAGGGGGCTGGAGCACATGACTTATGAGGCTAAGGGAACTGGGATGGGTTGTGGTTGAATACAACTGTCTGAAACATTATATTTGTGTTTCTACAGAAAGTCCAGGATCATACTGAACAAACATACGTAAAGTTCTAAACCAGATCACCTCAAAAATGTTTTCTAAAATTGATGCATACTAAAAAGTCAAAGACCACATAACTCTTGTGCTAGATACTCAGTCAAAGCATGTTTGTGGTCATCACAAGATTAGGCTTAAAAAGAAAGCACTTAGGGTCACAGCATTTGTTAGCATCTTGCATGCATGTCACAGCTAAAAATAAGGTGTGATAGTCTTAACTTTACTGATATGCAGACCCTAAAAACCCTTCACACATTGGATAAACAGCTTCTATTACCACAGTCTCATAAATGTTCAAACACAGACGTGCACTTCTTGTTCAGTCAATAAGTGTGAAGTTTCAACTGTTGCCAAATTAATATTTATATTATAAATATTTTGGAGTTTGTTCAGGCTGTATAGCAATGGCTATTCTTGTTCAAAAATGTACATGCAACCTGAGTTAGCTCCTGCACATGTGCTCATTATTTAAGGGCATTTTAAAAAATGCCCTCCCAGTCCTCTAAAGTGGCTGCCAAGATATTCAATCCAATTTTCCTGCTTTTGCTTTGGAGACATATCCTGAAATGTATATGTAGGCACTACACAAAGCTTGGCGCTCTGACACAGCTGTCCAAGAATGTGTGAAAACCCTTCTATTACCAGAACATGAATACTGGTGGACAGCATATAGAGTTAAAAGAAAAATACATTTATTTTAGGTTGTTCCAAGATGCCAAAGGAAAGTAAGTAAACTCCACTCATAACATCTCAAATCCATAAAAGGTTCATGAGTGCTAAAGTTGGACTCTTTACTTTAATATATAAGAACAAAGTGTTAAACTGAAATATAAATTAAAAACAGAAATTAAAAGGTACAGTGTCAAAAGTAAAATCCCTGCAAGCAACATGGAAACTTTTTAAAGACACCATAATAGAGACTGAACTTAAATGTACACTCCAAATTAAAAAACAGTAAGAGAACCAAAAAAAGCGCCACCATGGCTAAACAACAAAGTAAAAGCAGCAGTGAGAGACAAAAATACATCTTTTAAAAAGTGGAAGTTAAATCCCATGCGCCATAGAAAGGAGCATAGACTCTGGCAAATGAAGTGTAAACATATAAGTGGGGAGGCCAAAAAGAATTTGAAAAGCTAGACAAACATTCAAAAAGTAATAGCCAAAAAAAAATATATTACATTCTTCAGAAGCAAGAAGCCTGCTAAACTACCAGTGGGGCCACTGCACAATCGAGATGCTAAAGGAGCACTCGGGGATGATAAGGCCATTGCAGAGAAACTAAATGAATTCTTTGCATCCGTCTTCACAACTGAGGATGTAATGGAAATTCCCAAACGTGAGCCATTCTTTTTAGGTGACAAACTGAGGAGCTGTCATAGATTTGAGGTGTCAGAGGAGGTTTTGGAACAAACTGATAAAGTAAACAGTAGTAAGTCACCAGGACCAGATAGTATTCACCCAAAAGTTCTGGAAGAACTAAAATGTGAAATTGCAGAACTACTAACTCTAGTTTGTAACCTATCACTTAAATCAGCTTCTGTACCAAATGACTGGAGAATAGCTAACACGCCAATTTTTAAAAAGGGCTTCTGGGTGATCCTGGCAATTACAGGCCGGTCAACCTGACTTCAGTACCACACAAACTGGTTGAAACCCTATAGTAAAGAACAAAATTGCCAGATACATAGATGAACATTGTTGGGGAAGAGTCAACATGGTGTTTGTAAAGGGAAATCGTGCCTCGCCAATCTACTAGAATTCTTTGAGGAGGTCAACAAGCATGTAGAAAAGGAAGATCCAGGGGATATGGTATTCAGATTTTCAGAAAGCCTTTGACAAGGTCCCTCACCAAGACTCTTAAGCAAAGTAAACTGTCATAGGATAAAAGGGAAGATCCTCTCAAGGATTGGTAACTGGTTAAAAGATAGGAAACAAAGGGTAGGAATAAAAGGTCAGTTTTCAGAATGAAGAGAGGTAAATAGCAGTGTCCCCCAAGCGTCTGTACTGGGACCAGTTCTATTTAACACATTCATAAATGGTCTGGAAAAAGGGGTAAACAGTGAGGTGGCAAAATTTGCAGATGATACAAAACTACTCACGATAGTTAAGGCCCAAGCAGATATGATAGAGGTTTATACCATCATGACTGGTGTGGAGAAAGTAAATAAGGAAGTGCTATTTACTCCTTCTCATAAGACAAGAACTAGGAGCCATCCAATGAAAAAAACAGACACCAGGTTTAAAACAAATAAAAAGTATTTTTTCACACAGTGCACAGGAACCTGTGGAACTCCGTTCCAAAATATGTTGTGAAGGTCAAGATTATAACAGGGTTTAAAAAAGAATTAGATAAGTTCATGGAGGATAGGTCCATCAGTAGCTATTAGCCAGGATGGGCAGGGATAGTGTCCAGAAACTGGGAATGAGCAACGGGATGGATCACTTGATGATTATCTGTTCTGTTCATTCCCTCTGGGGCACCTGGCATTGGCCACTGTCAGAAGATAGCATACTGGGATAGATGGACCTTCGGTGTGACCCAGGATGGCCGTTCCTATGTTCTTAAGCTAAGATTTCTACCAGAAATGTTCTATATACTCTGGAAAAAAAACAAAAACCCTTAGAGACAGTGACACCAGCCTAAGCTAAAGAGCTGCACAGTTTTCATTTAAAAAAGGCCCAGTACTCCACAGTTAAGAATACTCTTCTAACTCTCTTCTCTGGTACTAATTCACAAAGGGAAATAAAAGAATAAGGAAGTTCAACCCAGTACACTTCTCTATGTGAAGCCACATTGCTAATTAATTGCTGTAAATATGCCTACTGTGCAAATGCTGTATATACAAGGCCAAATTTATTCCTGGTGCAGCTCTATTGAAATCAATAAAGCTACAACAAGTATGACCTTGCCCCACTTCTTGTCAATACTCTACAACTATTTCCAAGAATATTTATTTATGCTCGCAAGGTTCATGAAGTAAATATGGTTTTAATATCTTTATAGATGTATATACTTATTATAATGATGCACAGAACATAGTTCAATTACTCAATAACAGTAAAATGAAAGCATTCATCAAAACATTATTAATAATCAAATATAACACAACAGACATGCATGATACCTGACAGTCATGTCCTTGCCCATTAGGATTTACAATTTTAAATACAACAAATAAAGAGGACAGACAAAAGAGTGGAAGAGTGATGAGTAACTAGTGAATAGAAAGGATATAATGAAAATTATATTACCATAACACTTAGGGGTATGTCTACACTGCAAATGGGAGCATGCTTCCCAACCCCGGGTGGAAAGACACGTGCAAGCTTTATTAGAGCTAGTGTGCTAAAAATAACAGTGCAGACATTGTAGCACAGAATACAGCTCAGGCTAGTCACCCAAGTACATCCTCCGTTCAAAGTTACAGCCTTTCTAAAATGCTGCTTTGAACATTGGCTCACTGTAATGTTATGAATAGGGCCCTATCAAATTCATGCCATGAAAAACGCATGAAGTACCATGAAATCTGGTCTCCCCCTGGGAAATCTGGTCTTTTGTGTGCTTCTACCCTACACTATATGGGTTTCATGGGGAAGACCAGTGTTTCTCAAATTGGGGGTCCTGGCCCAAAAAGGAGTTGCAGTGGGGTTGCAAGGTTATTTTAGGGGAATCACGGTTCTGATACCCTTACATCTGCACTGTCTTCATAGTTGGGTGGCCAGAGAATGGCGACTGTTGTCAGGGTACCCAACTCTAAAGGCAGTGACCTGCCAGCAGCAGCGCAAAAGTAAGAATAGCAATACCATGTCATATTGCTACACTGCTTCTGGGATCCCAGCCAGCAGCTGCCACTCTCCAACTGCCCAGCTCTGAAGGCAGAGGCCCTAGAGGTTTTTTGCCTTTCTCTGCAGCATGGGTCATGATTCACTTACTGGAGGATTCTCTACACCTTGAAGTCTTTAAACCATGATTTGAGGACTTCAATAGCTCAGACATAAGATAGGAGTCTACCACAGCAGTGGGTGGGTGAGATTCTGAGGCCTGCATTGTGCAGGAGGTCAGACTAGATGATCATAATAGTCCCTTCTGACCTTAAAGTCTATGAGTCTAACTACAGCTACTGCGCAAGAGGAGTCATCTCTTCTTCCTCTTTGAGTAGTGTCAAGATGGGGGTGTCACTTCAGGCAACTTCCAAACTTCAGAACAGAGTCTAGAACCGAAGATAATACAGCAAAACCAAGTGCTGTATCATATCCGATGGCATGGATGAGGGCATAATGTTTTGTAAATGTATGTATTGAAGCCCATGTAGCAGCCTTACATATCTCAGATATTGGTACGTTCTTCAGTAATGCTGTAGATGTTGCCTGAGATCTTCTAACATCCGGGGTATGGAAATAGGATTCCTGCAGAGAACTAGAAGATTTCAGAAAAAAATATTTGTGGATGGATTGATTGAGGTGGAAATCCAATAGAACTTTTGGTAAGAATTTAGGATGTGGGTGCAGGGAGTCCTTATCCTTGATGAACACTGTAAAGGAGGGATCTGAAAGTAAGGCCCTGATTTCCCCAACCCCACAGACTATGTGATGGCAACTAATACAGCAGTCTTCATAGATAAATGGAGCTGGGAGCAATTTGCCATTAGTTCGAATGGAGGTCTCACAAGGAGATTGAGAATCCAGCTGAGGTTCCAGGTAGGGTAAGCTATAAAAACATGGGGGTAGAGATTTCTTAACCCATTAATGGCTCTAGATGATGCTGGATAAGCAAATACATAGAATTACACTTCACTGGGGGATGAAAGGCTGATATAGTGGCCAAATGTACCTTAATTGAGCTGATGGATAATCCTGATTTCAGCTCCAACAGATAATCCAGGATAAGTGGAAGTGTAATGGAATCAGTCTGGAAGGAGCAACAACTGCATCAATGAGGGAATCTCTTCCACTTTTGTAGATAATTAGTGTGGGTTGAGGTCTTTCTAATATTTAATAGTACTTATAGTACTTCCATATAACAGGAAGCCTCTAACCCCAAGAATTATCAAGGAATTACACCTGAGGCATAGAACCACTAAAGGGGGCTGAAGCACATGACCCACATCCTGAGATTGGAGGTGAGAAATGGCTGGCAGGTGAACAGCATTTGAACAGATAGATGAAGCAGGTACAGGAAACCAAGTTTGTCTTGAACAGTTTGGAACTATAAGGATACCTTTGTCCTTGATCTTGATCATGACCTGGGGAATTAAGGGTGTAGGGGGTACCGTATAAAAAAGACCCTTCCTTCCAAGATAGAAGGAAGGCATCTCCCAAGTAGTGGTGACCCAGACCCCCTATTAAGCAGATAAGAGGGTACTTCTTGTTTTTGGAGGTAGCAAAAAGGTCAAGGTGCAGCAGTTCCCATGTTTGGAATATGCTGTGGAGAATCTGAGCATCCAATTCCCATTTGTAATCCTGTGAGAAGCATCTGCTGATGGCATCGGCTGTGGTGTTCTGAATGTCTAGGAGACAGACCACTGAAATAAGGATCTGATGGGTTATGCAATTCCATAGCTTTAGTGCACAAGGAAAGCGCCCTTCTCCCGCTGCCTGTTGATGCAGAACATGCAGCGCATGCTGTCCATCATGACCCTGATTTCTTTGCCCTTTATGAGGGGCTGAAAATTACAGCAAACATTGCTGACAGCCCTGAGCTCCAACAGACTGATGTGTAGACTCCTTTCCTGGGCAGTCCATGGGCCTTGAATCCTGAGGACACTAGATGTGCTCTCCATCCTAACATGCATCAGTTGTTAAAGACACTGATGGTGCTGGGCAACCGAAAAGGACACCAGCATAGATGTTGATTTGCTCCTTCCAACAGATTAGAGAGTTTTTTACTTGCAGAGGAACCATCACTTGTCCATCCAGGGTGTCCCTGACTGGGGAGTAGGTTGATATGAGCCAACCTTGGAAGCATCGAAGACACAGCATTGCACGATCGGTCACAAAGGTGCAAGCACCATGTGCCTCAAAAACCAAAGAAAGTTCATTATTGTGCTCTAAGGGCTTCCCTGAATTGCCCCTACCAGACTTGACAAAATTAGCAGTTTGTCCAAAGGAAGGTAGGGTCTGGCTGTCAATGAGTCCAAATAGACCCTTCTCCTAGCTGCTCTTCCCAGGCACAAAGCCCCCTTTGCCACACATTTGCACGCCTTGATACCTACTTTCTCTTTATGACCCAGGATGCTCTCCCTTCTTAGCTTGGCCCTCCAGCCAGATCACTGTGTGCTTTCCCCTTCCAGGGGATCAAAGTCCCACTGCACAACTGTCCTAGGGAGTCTTCTGTTCCATTACTCGGTCTGTACCACTTCCCCAGTGTCTGGTAGGGAAACCCGGGCCTGCCCACTACTCCAGGTTCCAGCCCAGGGATTCTACAACCAGCAGCCATGGTCTGCACAGTCCCAAACCTTGCTATTGTTTCCCTGGGCTGCTCCTATTTTGCCTCTTTCTCCACTCGTCTGGGTTCACCCTTCCCTCAAGGCCGGGATCCCAGGACTACTATTCTCTCCCTTTTTTTCCTTTCCTTCTCTACAGCTACAGTGACTGCAGGCCTCCACACTGCAGCCCCTTTCTGCTGCCATTTTCTTGGCTTTATCATAGCTTCATCTGTTCCTTCTCAGATCAGCTCTATGCCCAATCACGGGTTGCTTATCCCATCTAATTCCCCTCAGATATGGCCTAGCCAGTTATTTCTTAGCCTCATTAACCCTTTCAAGTTGGGTGTAGGGGTGAACACCTAATCACACCCACTATCAACTGTATCCTTTGTACAAGCATCAATGTGAAGTTCTTTTCATTCAGCTGCATGCCCAACTCCTGGAAAATGTAGAGGGCAATGTGAGTTGAGGATAACGCTGATTCATAAGAGCCGCACAGAAGCAGCCAGTCGTTGGAAAGGCTAAGATCGCTTCCTGCTGAAAGTTAGCCAACCTTACTGCTAAGACCTTTTTGAGAATACATTTGAAGCTGATGATAGACTGAAGGAAAGCACCCAGTGTTGGAAAGTATTCTGGCCTATGGTGAAGCATAAGTATTTCCTCTGTAATGGGTCTATTGCTATACGAAAATAGGACTGAAAACCAATCCCCTTTCTCCAGTAAGGGAATTATAATTGCCAGAGTTGCCATCCTGAACTTTGAGGCTTCACATACTTGTTTCATGTATGTCTATACATACAGCGCTGCAGTGGTGCAGCTGTACTGATACAGACTCCCGCAAGCAACAGATGCACTTAGAGTGGCCATCGCTTACAGAAATAGCCTCTCAGGAGGAGAGGCAGTGTTTAAAGCCTAGCAAGTCAAGCACACCCTGTGAGGTAAACAAGTCTCCTAGAGGAAAAAGGGAGAGGAGAACAAAACAATCCCCTCACTACCTACACAAACTATCTATACCTATACTAACAACTACAAACGAAGTGTATTAACACTAAGGAGAAAGAAAACAGACCACAGCATGCTCAGAGCAGACATACTAAAGTGCCATCTCAGACCTAGGTGATTGAGAAGGAACTGAGGGAACTTCGCCCGTGCACCCCTAAGGAGCCTCGGTTTCTGGCACAAGGAAGCTTAGGGATGCATGCTTGGGCATAATGGATACTGCTAGCTGGTTGTGGGTCCCCTTATCAAATAAGTTGCCTGTCTTTTTATTGAAGATGAGGAAGACTTTGTAGCACCTTAGAGACTAACCAGTTTATTTCAGCATAAGCTTTTGTGAGCTATAGCTCACTTCATCGGATGCATAGAATGGAACAGAAGTAAGATGCATTTATACACACAGAAAGCAAAAAAAAAAAAAAATTAAAAAAATTGTACATTAGCATACCAATTCTAAAAGGCTGTTAAATTTGAATGGGCCATTATCAGCAGGAGAAAAAAATACCTTTTGAAATGGATCTCTGTGTCTGCAGGAGATAAGTATTGAAGGTAAATTAACTAGGGAAATGCAATCAATTAGTGTAATGAGAGAACCATTCACAAGTTCTATTTAGCCCATGGTTTACTGTGTCCAATTAGAAAATTTATTCCAGTTCCTCAGTTTCTCGTTGGAGTCTGTTTTGGAAGTTTTTCTGAAACCTAGAGGCATCCAATTAAGCATTTTCAAAAAGAATTCCCCACACCTTACCATGAAAAAAAATGTTAAGAATGAAGCATGTTTCTCTAAAGGGGACTACTACATTTGCTTAACAGAGTAGTTGGTTCCCACAGATGTCTTCAGGCAAACACAGCTTACTACCACATTAATTCAACTTAAATTGGGGCTTGAAGATAAAATGTTTGAAGACTATGGGCCAGATTTACAAAGGTATTTAGGCATGTAAAGAAATGGTTAGGTGCTCAAATGTGTCACTTTGAAACCTAAGACCCAGCTATTTCAATGGGAGTTGGGCACCTAATCTGTTTAGGTGATTTTGAAAATCCCACTAGGCAACTATCTGCTTCTTTGGGCACCCAAATCCTTTCTAAAGCTGGCCCTATGGCCCTCTCTATTCTGTTGTTTGAAACAATTCATTTATGTTTAGATAATTAATATCAAGTTATGGTAATGTATTGTAATAATATTGTGCCTTCCATAAAAGGACAACTGTCAGTTTAAATTAGTTTACAAACAAGGGTGCCAAAACATTTTTGCTGCCAGACCAGACCACCACCACCACAAAGAGGCTCTGAGCAACAACTGTTTCATGGCTGCTTCTTTCCAGTCCACACACAGTACTCCTTCAGGCCACTGACTCAGCTTGCCTGCCTGTTGTAACTGTAACCCCCACCTTTTTTTGAAGTCAAACCTTCCATCATTTCTTATTTGTCCTAATCCTGTCTCTTCTATCACTATATTAAGCTGTGCCAACTACTGAAAGAAATAACAGCAGCTAACTGTACACTCAGCTGCTGCACTTTGGTCTAGGTATTCTGTAGATGACTGAATGTGTAAAAATTTCAACTGCCATGCTGACTACTATGGGCTGCATTACAGGTGCTGAAGTTTGACAAGAAAATCTTTTTCTCTTAAATTGGTCACAAAGTTCATAGTATGTATCAGTAAGGTTACCTGCTTTATATACACTATTGTATATGGCATAGTATTTACAGAAGCAATAAAGTGCTACTGACATACCCTATAGTATTCCCTAGACTTAGCCTCACTGATATCTCTATTCATGTCTAAATCACTTCCTTCTGGACTTCTGCAACTCCCTCTCATAAGGGCTTAAATCCACACACCAAATTTCAGGAAATTAAGAATACTGTGGCTGCATTCTGCAGTCATATCAGGAAGTGAGTTTATTTCATCTTTGCCCTCCATTGCCTTTACTGGCTTCCTATATCCGCCTCCATCTCCTATTCTAAATTGACCTCTTGGTTTTCAAAACTTCCCCTGGACTCACTCTCCACTCTCTCTGATCCATTCTTCACTTAATCTCTTGCTTGTTCATCCTGCTCCTCTAAACTAGGCTCTCTCTCTGTCCTCACCTGGCAATTTTCCATAGTTAGGAGTGGGGCAGAGGTGTTACTCCTTTTGCCTTGAGCCGTAATTCTGGAATTTTCTCCCCCACTTCTCTGAACAAAAGTCACTGCCTCTTTAAATCTGGCCTAAAAAAAACTTTAATTTTCTCCTTAGATTATGATTGTGTAACTTCTTAGTGCAGCATTTTGTGATACTTGCTATGCAAGAAGCCATATAAAAAATACAGTATAAAAGTGAATGAAGTTGCTCAATCACATTCATTTAACTATAGTTTACTGATGATATGCAAAATACTATACATCTGTTTTTGCTGTTCTGGAGGGAGTAGGAAAGCTGTGAAAGGAGCTCAGTCTATTTTTGTTTGTTTTTTGGAGGTGAATGGGAGGGATTTCCCAAAATGCATAACACACAAATTATGAGTTTTAAGCAGTATGCTGCCAAAACAAAGTGACTGATGTTATATATATATATATATTAGCTGACTTTTCTGTACTAATCTTTCTGTAACTGTTGTTCTTCAAGATGTGTTGTTCATGTCCATTCCATGTTAGGTGTGTGCACACAGCACAAAACATCACCAGAGATTTTTTCCTCAATTGTATCTGCTGGGCCGTCTCTTGCACCCACTGGTGCCACATGCCTATGCCCTGGTATAAGAGGCACTCCTGACCCCGCACCCTCTCACTTCCTTATTCCCAGAGAACTCTGACAGAGGGGCAGGAGTGTGGGTTGTGGAATGGGCATGAGGAACACATCTCAAAGAACTACAGTTACAGAAAGGTTAGTAACCATTTTTTTCCCTTCAAGTGCTTGTTCACGTCCATTACATCTTAGGTGACTCACAAATGGTACCCTATGAAGTGAGCTCAAAGTTCAGGGACATGCAGATTGCAACACTGCTCTCCCGAACCTGGTGTCATCTCAAGTGTGGTGGGTGATGGCATAGTGGGAGGAGAAGGTATGCACTGACAATCAGATTGCAGCCCTGCAGATGTCTTGGACTGGGACTAGAGCCAGAAATGCCACTGACGTGGCCTGAGCTCTCGTCAAATGAGCAGTGAAAGTGGCAGGAGGTGGGATGCCTGCTTACCCATAGCATGCCTGAATAAAGGAGGTTATCCAGAATGAGAGTCTCTGGACTGAGACCGACGGGCCTTCCACCCATCCTCTGTGCTATTGCTACGATCCACAGAAGGGCCTGGTCCTCTCAAAGTAGAAAAGACGGTTACCTACCTTGTAACTGTTGTTCTTCGAAATGTGTTGTTCAGGTCCATTCCAAATTAGGCATGTGTGCGTCACGTGCACAAACGTCGGAAACGTTTTCCCCTCAGCGGCTCCCGTCAGGCGCCCTTACGGCGGTGCATATATTACCCTGCCAGCCCGACCTCCCTTTGGTTCCTTCTTGCCATTGACTCCAGCAGAGGGGAAGGAGGGTGGGTCTTGGTAATGGATGTGAACAACACATCTTGAAGAACAACAATTACAAGGCAGGTAACCGTCTTTGCTTCTTCAAGTGATTGTTCATGTCCATTCCAAAGTAGGTGACTTCCAAGCTTATCATAGGAGGAGGGTAGGAATCATGGAACGATGGAGTGAAGAACAGTCTTGCCAACTGCTGCATTGTCTCTGGCCCGGTGGTTGATTGCATAATGGGCCATAAATGTGTGCACCAAGGACCAGGTCGCTTCTCTACAGATGTCTTGGATCGGGACCTGGGCCAGGAACGCAGTTGAAGAAGCAAGCGCTCTGGTGGAATGTGCTATGATCGCAGAGGCCGGGACCTTGGCCTACTCATAGCAGGAACGAACGCAGTCCGCAATCCATATGTGAGCTTTCCCTAGATGCTGCTCAGGCTTGCCATGAGAGACACAAGGTTTGAAGCCCGGAGACCGGTGCATGCCCAACCCCACTGACAAGGGAGGCCCTCTATGCTAAGAGAGGGGGACTAACTATCTACACTTTACTATTTACACTACTACTAACTAAGACTAATAAAACTAAATTGAAGAGAAAACCATTGAATAATGCCTTGTCAAAGCAAGAGGAGTTGTTCCAGTGACTGTCACGGGCAGTAAGAAAAAACAGAGAGTGCAGAACTGGTAATGCCCCTTTTACCGGCACATGGGCATATGGCACTAGAGGGCGCTAGAGCCAGTCCGACAGATACCGTATTTTTCGCCCTCTAAGACGCACTTTTTCTTCCCCAAAACGGGGGGGAAAAAGTTGGTGCGTCTTATAGGGCGAATGTGCGCCCCGGTTCCCCCCTCCCCGCCGCGGGCGGGCTGCCGGGAGCGTCCCAGTTCCCCCCTCCCTGCCGCGGGCGGGCTGCCAAGGTTCCCCCCTCCCCGCCGCGGGCGGGCTGCCGGGAGCGTCCCGGTTCCCCCCTCCCCGCCGCGGGCGGGCTGCCGCGCTCCCGGCAGCCCGCCCGCGGCGGGGAGGGGGGAACCGGGACGCTCCCGGCAGCCCGCCCGCGGCGGGGAGGGGGGAACCTCGGCAGCCCGCCCACGCGGCAGGGACGGGAGAGCGAGGCGCTTTTTTTTTTTTTTTTTTTTTTCCCGGCTTTTTTATTAAAAACCGAGGGGGCGTCTTATAGGACGGAGCGTCCTATAAGACGAAAAATACGGTACTACTGAGGGAAAAATCTCTGGCAATGGTGCACATGGCACACGCACACCTAATGTGGAATGGACATGAGCAAGCACTCGAAGAGGAATGACAAGTTCTCTTTAATTAATGCTGACTTGTACAGAAATAGATCAACATTTTAAAGCGCTTAAAATATGGTGCACAAATGACAAAAGAGTTAATTAATATTTAAGGCCAATCCACTATCCTTAACTAATAGAATTATCTAAATGTGGCTTTGACAGATATATTTAAATCTTTATTCATAAATAAATGTAAGTGATTATAAACATATTGTAGTTTGTGATGTTATAAAGAACATCAGAATCATTAGAACTAGTTACAAAGAAGAGGGCATGATGATGCTTCCCCCACAGAAGTCAGACAGACAGACCATCTTCACTGACTTCAGTGAAAGCAGACTGAATCCTTCATTACAAAAAGTAAACAACAGAACTATTTACATTCAAATAGGAAGCTGTCTTCTTGTCAGTCTGATATTGTAAAGAAGAATACTGAATGTCTGAGATAGAAGGTGACTTTTAAAGTTATGTGGTAACTGTATTTATTTTCTAAACTTTTTTTAATCAGGTATTTTTGATGGATAAACAGAACTTCCAGTTTTAAAAATCATCAGTTCAAATGGGAACTGAATAACCTGTTCTCCCACATCAGATTTCAGAAACTCCTATTGATTTCAATTGGGGATATTCATTTCCTACTGCAAGAGAAGAGGTACTCAAGTCCTAAGGTGAAATCCTGACCCCACTCAATTTATTGGGAATTTTGCCACTGTCTTCAGAGAGGCCAGGATCTTACCCCTAATTTACAACATAATTCTACCTCCTGTTGGGGAGTAAAATGAAATAGCAGCTCCCACAGAGACACGATTTTGAGTTATGGAAATAATGAAACAGTGGTTGGTATTACTAAGATCTTATAATAATTCATTTTTATTATGTATTATTTTTGTACTAAATATTTAAACTGATCACTGCAGTTTTTCTTTGAAATAGAAGTTCATGCAAAAGTTCTAAAATACTCGGTTATCCATCGGACCAGATGCTCCAAACTTGTCAGGTAAATTATATTTGAATAATTTATGCTTTTAAATGTACCCTGCATATTTTGAGGCTGGTTTTTTTTTTTTTTTTTTTAATATAAGTGGCACATAGTCAAAAAGATTGGACCAATTAATGGAAAAGTCCCTCCCACCCCTGAAAATATCAAAAGGGCTAACTTGATTAGCTTTTACACTATGAGTCACCTTATGCCAAATTTCATTTCAATATCATTCAGATGAGCTATCCAGGTGAGCTCCTCATTTCAACAGTCCCTTATCTGACTATTCAGTTGGGAATTAACATGATATTTTTTTACAAAGAGATAAAAACTGCTCTGTCCAATATTCCCACTCTGAATAAAATCTGTTTGAATGTACAAGACTGTGTATAAACTGCTATCAATACAGTCACTCCTACCTTACCTCCTACTCAATCACTGTGAGCCAAATGCTGCAAGCTCTCCATGTCTGGAACTCTGACTGACTAATAGGAGTTCCCCATGCAGAGAGAGCCATTGTAGGATCGGGCTCTTGATTGCCATATTGTAATGCTGCATTTTGAGTTTCCCAGAATATGAAATGAGCTATATAGAACTAAATTCTATTCTACTGGTTTTGAGAAATATGCATGAGATGTTTTTCAAAACTATTATGTGTTTAAAGGCAGGTGTACATTGTATAGGTAAGAGTGATCTGAGTTTTGTACTTAAAGGAGAAATTCAACCATATTGTTATGCATGAAAAACACAACACATATCCATCCAACTTACAGTACTTATTCCTTGAGTACAAAATGAATTTTCTGAGAACTTACAAGTAAACTGATTTGCATTACAATTAATATTAAAATAGTCCTTACAAATACAGCATACTATGTTAAACATTTTTGTCTCAAATTATCTTAATGGAATAATGCAGACTTTTCAAACTTCCCAGCCATCAATTAAAACTCACTAAAATCTCAGTGCACTTGATTTTATTTAAAACAAATGGCTAGTAGCCAAGATGGGTAAGGAATGGTGATGGATGGCAGGAGAGAGATCACCTGATCATTACCTCTTAGGTTCACTCACTCTGGGGCACCTGGCGCTGGCCACTATTGGTAGATAGGACACTGGGTTGGATGGACCTTTGGTCTGAGCCAGTATGGCCATTCTTATGTTCTTATTCATGGTCATTTTTGCCATTATCTATATATATAAAAGTCAAATGGTGTATGCGTGTATGTATGCATGTATGTATGTACGTGCGCTTACTCCTTCCACACCGTTTGAGCTAGAGACTTGAAATTTGGTACAGTTAGAGGTCTTAGGGTCCTAATCAGGGTAAGAGTCGAAATTTTTTAAAATCTCACCTCTGATGCCCCCCAGGGGTGAAATTATTTAAAGGCCAATCACATCAGCTGGGCAGCTGCTGTTCTCTGTGACATAGTTATGATGTCATAATACCCCCTCCAACGGACCCCGCACTCGCTCAGCTCTCTGCCCCCTCCCCCCCTCCAATGGACCCGAGTTGGGTTTGGTCAGAGGATAAGTGAGGTAGGGGTGTCGGGTTTGGTCGGGGGGTCATGTGGGGGTGTCGGGTTTGGTCGGGGGGTAAGTGAGCCGGGAGTGTTGGGTTTGGTCTGGGGGTTGGGAAGGTGTTGGGGTGGGTGAGGTGTGGGTGTTGGGGTTGGTCAGGGGGTGTTGGGTTTGGTGGGGGGGGGTAAGGTGGGGGTGTTGGGTTTGGTTGGGGGGGTGAGGAGGAGGGTCGGAGTTGGTTGAGGGGTAAGTGAGGTGTGGGTGTCGGGTTTGTTTGTGGTAGTAGGTAGGGGTGTCGGGTTTGGTTGGGGGGAAGTGAGGTGGGTGTGTCAGGTTTGGTCTACGGGGGGTGAGGTGTGGGTGTTGGTCAGGGGGTGTTGGGGTTGGTAGGGGGAGACATGGCGGTGTTGGGTTTGGGTGGGGGGGGTGAAAATGTGAGTCAGGGTTGGTCGAGGGGTAAGTGCGGTGGGGGTGTCGGGTTTGGTTGGGGGTGTCAGGTTTGCTCTCTGCCCCCTCCAATGGACCCCGCACTCGCTCAGCTCTCTGCCCCCTCCCCACCTCCGACTGACCCGAGCAATGCCGGATATTTTCGCTAGTTCTTCATAACTGAAAGTTTCCTCATCTGGAGGGCGTAAAACACTGCTCTGCTGCAGAGAATTCCATGACAAAATAGCTGACATACTGTATTATTTTCAATGGGAATGAGGCTAGAACGTCCTTTACCAAAGATGCCCCAATGGGCACTGCCATCCATTGTTTCCATTCAGAGTAAAGAAAAGCTGCCCTTAGGAAAGAGAGTGGTTCACTATGTTAAGAAAATGTAACTTAGAATGTTGTAGCATGATTTTAAAATAGCCTTAGACTGTATTCTCACTTCTTGTATATGAACTCTCGACCTTTAGCCTAGCATGCATCTTAAACTCATGTTTACCCTGCCACAGCTGTGCAGGCGTCATAGTGTCTGAGTACCCCTAAGTGTCCTGAACCTCCTGTTTACCAGACAGGTAAATGGAATAGATTAATACCGAACAATGGATGTGATAGCCATTAAGTGTTCCCACCTGTGTAAGTGTATTGAAAGCCCTCCTCCCTTATTCACACCTGAGTATAAGAAAGGCCTCAGCCTTGCATAGAGCTGAGCCAGTTGTTTGGGTGATAACCCCTCTGACTCCTATTGCTTGCAATAAATCTTGTTTTCCAGAAGCCTACTGTGTCATGCCTGTCCTTTGAGGGCATATTGGGACTGGGCTCCAAAGGAACTAAGCAGTTTTTGCAACAACTATATTGTCCTTAACTATGCAGTAACTACCAGCCTCCATTATATGTACACAAACCATGTCACATGTGAAAGTGGTATCTATCTCCACTAGGACATATACTTAAATACATAACTCCTCTTCATCTATTCTAAGGATATAGCTACACTTCAAGCTGGGGTGTGATTCCCAACACAAAGAGACATACACCCATGCTAGTTTGAACAGATTGTACCTGTCCAAGATGCCAGATATGTACTCAGGCAGCTAGCCCCTCCTACTGCTCAGACTGCTGTGGCAACACCTCCATTTTTAGCTCAATAGCTTGATCTTTGAGCTTCAAATCACTCTCTGCTCAAAATGTAAACATATCCTAGATGTAGTGCCCACTAAAAAAATGTTTCCTTCATTCTCCAGGCTGTATTTGGTCCTGAATTAGTTACTGATTTAAAAGACCAATTAGAGCAAACCAGCAGTGTTAACATTGGGAGCCAGGATTAACTTCTAGCCTCGAAAGTTCCAAGACCTCAGACTTCAAAGCTGTGATATTTTACTGTAAAAGTAATATAAAAGTAATTTAGGGGATTTTTGGAGGTTTTTAAGACTTACAGTGAGGTCTGTACAAATGGACTCAAGACAACCATATTATTTTGCTTTATAGGCAAAAGGATGCAGAAAGTAGCCCCAATAAAATGTTTACAAACTCTCTGAAATAGTTCTAAAATATTCTTTTTCCTGAAACATTTGTGACACATACACAGAATGCCATGATGATGTAATATAAAGATTTTACCACCACTCACAATGACCTCCACACATGGCTTCACAATTTATCATTAATATGGCCATCCCAAACACGTTCTTTTTACACATCATCACATATTCCCTACAGATGATACTAAGTGGCTCAAAAATGGTCAAACAAAATTAAAATACATACACACACACACCTAAAATAAAAATACATATGCCCAGTTATAGGTGAGGTGGACTTTTATAGGCAATCTGCACCTTCATGAAAATAGGGCCTTTAAACAAAAGGCACAGCCATTACTTATATAAATCTATCATATGAAGGACCTGTGGTAGACCCAGGGCAGGCAGCTGCCAGAAGGACCTGTAATTAGAAGGGTTACTACAGGGGAATGAGGTCCAGCTGAGCAAGGCTGCCACAGCCAGGAGCAGGGCCAGCTGAGGCCAGTTAAGGAGACTGCCAGAGCCCTTTAAAGAGACTCCTCCCCAGGGAGGAGTGTGGGAGTTTGAGGAGTGAGTTGGAGGCAGTAGGAGTGAATTTGGTGAAAGAAGAGGAGTGTGCAGAGTAAGTTGAGGGAAGCAGGGATGGAGAGGCTGCTGGCAGGCAGGGGAAGGGAACAAAGGGTCCCTCCCAGGGGGAACCTAGCTTTCCTAGCCTGCAGGAGCCTGGCCCTGAGAGAGAGAGAGAGAGAGAGAGGGCTGCTAAGGAGCAGCAGAAAGACGGGGTCTGCTTCAGCCTGGTCAGGGCGCCAGTGCTGTGTCAGAACCCAAAAGGACTTGAGTCAGGGGAGCAGAGGAGCCACCTTGTCACAGACCATAATAGAGTTCATAAGCTCCAGCTTTAATTCAAAAGAGTTTCAATGATCCATAGACAACTGTCTGAAAATGGCCGCTAACTATCCCCATTTTTTCCTGTATACATCTTAATATTGAGCAATATTTGGTAAAGAGGGCACTAAAGATTTTTGTTGCTATACAGACATTACCAAGAGAGAGTATATTGTCAAAGTACGCTTGCACTTCTTTAATTATCTCTTAGGCTAGGTCTACATGAGAGATCTTACAGCAGCACAGTTGTACCAATGCAGTGGTGCCACTGTAAGATCTCCCGTGTAGCTGCTCTATGCCGACAGGAGAGAGTTCTGCCATTGACATAATTAAACCGCCGCAAACAAGTGGCGTCTCACACTTGAGAAAGCGTCTCCCGCTGACATAGTGCTGTCCAGGCCAATGCTTCTATAAGTGTAACATATGTAACTCAGAGCGGGGGTTTTCACACTTCTGAGCAACATAAATAATACCAACAAAAGTGCTAGAAGTATCAAAACTGGAAATTCATTACAAAATGTTACAGAGTAAGAACCATAAAGAGAGAAGATAAGGAACAACAGTAAACAAAGAAAAACCAGTAAGAATACTGTCAGTTCTCAGACTCCATACAGACATTCAATACTATCAAATTCTATTAATACTATTACATTTCAATATATTACTTAAATTGTGTAATATTTTGAGACAACACATGATTTATCTAAAATTATTCTTGATTTCATGACATTTCTTTCTGGTCCTCAGCAAGAAATTCGGTTCTTGCAAAGTGTACTTCACATAGCTTTTAAATAGCACTCTGTAATACGCAAAAAAAGTGAGTTCAGACATCCAATTTTAAAAACAATACACGCTGTATTCTGCATCTGATGCGACAAGCATAATGAAGTACACATTATGCATGATGAATTAAACACACTTTTTTCTAGCGGACATTTATTCTTGCCAAACAATTTAGAAATAATACTAAATAGTTTAAACAGACGGGACTCTGGCTTCAATTCAAGAAAAGCAATAAGATGTTAAAAAATACCTCAACAAAGCTGCCTTTTTCAGACAAAGAGCCTTTTTTCCCCTCTGGCACAGAAGTTTGGGAACAGAGCCAAGGTGCTACTTATCAGCTGTTTGACATCAGGGGAGAACTGCTTGCGTCAGTAGGCCCAGTAGAGACCCCTAGCTTATGGCAATGGACCATGTAGTTCTTATCTTATCAGTTTGCAGGTTTTGGCACTTCAACCCATTGCAGTGTGAACAGAAAATAAATAAATAAATAAAAGCAGGAAGGTGTGCATAGCTGGGAGGGAGGAGGTGAAAAATGACTAGTGAACCAGGTTATGGTGGTTACAGCTGGCAGCCTGATTCTGTTTGAGCCTTAATTTGTTGTAATATATATAGTGTTGGGGGGAGGGCATAAGTAGCTTTCCCCACAATCCCCCATTTCAGGTTCAGGCAGAACTGCAACCCCTGTGTTCTATGTGCCACAGGGATTGCTCTTTCCCTGTTTGCCTGGCAGCAGGCAGGGCAATGTCTTTGCCTCCTCATATACACCAACCAGTAGAACTGACTACTCAGGTAAGGGGGAAATAAGAAGCACCCGACAAAGGGGTATTATAACAAACATATTGCCTCCTGGTGTCCAAAACCTTTATGTGGCAATACAGCACCACATGACCCCTTACTATGGACTGTGTCTAAATTGCGCAGCATAGTCCTTAGCACAGCTTCAGTAGGACTTATTACTAAAGAATACCACCTTTGGAACCACACTGTACCACGAGGTACATAACTCATCATGCCTAAGACCTGATTGCACAAAATGACCATTTATTTTTAATAATTAGAAAAACATTCACCCACAAAGGCAACCATAAAGTAAAACATTTCCTTTTCAACAGTTCTACAAAAATTAGTATCTTACATACACCACTCTGAAAAATATACATCTCCCCACCTTTCTTTCATGCACACACACACCGTGTATGTGCAAGTTATGAAACAGAAAGCTGTCTCCTTTGGATAAATTTTCTTTTAAGTAATACACAGCTCTGCTGAGAATGAGAATGCAGTTACCCCATATGTTCTAAAGCTGCATCATAAGGCACATATTATAAAAGCTTCATTGAAAAGCTGGTTAAAATAACTGTGGAAACTAGCAGTTTTATGTCCTTGACTAATTATAATTCTGTTCAGATTTTTTTCCTTCCAAAGATTTGTTACCTTATACTGCAGTAAACCAGACTAACAATAAAAGCAGTACACAATAGAGTGGGATTGCATAATATTTTAGCAGCCGCACAGAAACCTTATTTGTTAAAGATTTGAGGCAGTTTACTAGAACTTTTATCCCCTCTTGCCAAGTCAGATTTAGCACTGGGCAGCTTATGGTGGACCTCTGATGACTTTAATGGAGGTTCCTTACTTAGGAATCAGAGAGGTAGCCATGTTAGTCTGCAATTGTAGAAGTGACAGAGTCCTAAAAGACAGAAACCAAGAAGCCATGATGCATTGGAGAACCCACAAGAAGAGTTTGCAGGTTTAGGGTTTAAGCTATCTAATTTTTGCAGGTGGACCCTTGGCTCCAGTACAGAAGGTACCATTAACTTCAGTGAGGTTCTGTGCTGACAAAAGGGTCTGTGCATGTGGATTGGATTATAGCATCAGTGCCCTGTATTGCACTGGGGGGAGGGGGATGAACATGCAGCAAGGGGATTGTTTTTTCTTGGAGTTAGGGCATGTCTACATGGGAGACAAGGGTTAATCCACAGCTTTTCAAGTGAATCAGGCTTGAAAACACTTATGTACACATGACACAATCTATTACAAGGCACTGACACCACATTTATCATGAGCTCTGAAGTCTTATTTCAAAATGAAATAACTTTGCTGTGAAGCAAGTTAGTCCAATATCTGGTTCACATGCGCACAATGCTGCTCAGAGACTTCAAGGCCGGAAGGAACCATGATCATCATATAGTCTGACTCCTGCACATCGTAGGTCACAGAACTTCGCCCACCCACTGTTGTAATAGACCCATATCCTCTGCTCTGGCAAACAACTGTAGTAGTCTTCCAACAGTGGTCCCAAACTGCTTTACAGGTGACTGTTACTGACCTGCCTGTTTACCTGTGTGCCTCTCCTTCCCCATTTATAATCCGGTACACTGCCAGATTTTGTCCATTTGCTTCTGTATTTCAATTTATCATAATAACTGCACTATTACCCCTGAAGCCCTACAACAGCTGCTTGGAGCTGCACAGAGACTTTGGATCTCATCATCATCTGGGGAGAAGCATCAATGCAGGAAGCTCTTGTGTCCAGCTACTGAAATAAAGACCTTTTTGTAGACATCATTAGGCAGATGTCCACTAGGGGTCACAATCAGTATTCCAACCTGTGCCAAGTAAAGAACAAACAGCTCAAGAGGGCCTATATTAAAATAAGGGACAACAGGAAAAAAATCCAGCAGGCAACATGTAATCTGTTCCTTCTTTGAGGATTTTACATAACTACATGACCACTCAACCCAAGCAGCTTGTGGAGTTTGCTGGCTACCTTCTCCCTGCATGAGCACAAGGAGACCAGTTAAGAAATCACCCTGAAAGCCAGGATCTCTTTGGGACTCAGGACCTTGATGCCAGGTAGAAGGTGAGCCTGAGTCCTGCCCTGGAGCACACTGATCCCAATTCCCAGGCTGCTATCCAGACAGGACTAAGGAGGCTGATCTTATGGAGGGAACCTCAGCATGTAAGTTTGTTTGGTTTTTAAATAATTCCCTGTTACAGTTTTAATTTATGACTGTGCTAAACTGTCATGCTAGCTTCCGTTCTGGGTGTCCAATCAGCACAGTCATTGTAAGCGTATATGTGCTAAAAGTCTTTGAGGCCCCCACCTCTCACCCTTGGCCCACACTATCCATTCCCCCGCAATCCCCATCTACCTTTCCATGATGGCAGCTACTCCAGTTTGGCAATGGGCCTCCGCCACTTGCTAAAGCCCCAACTACCAATCATTTCAAGGCCCATGCTGGTGAAGACACATGCCTATGTATCTATTTTTCTTTCTCTTTCGCTTAGCTGTTGTGCCCAGTGAATGCCATCCCTTGGCCCCAACACACACACACATACACATACATACATACACACACACACACAAAATATCCTCATTTGCAACCTCCAAAATGGCAGCTACCAACATGGCACCTCTACTCCACCCCTTTCTGCTCTGGATTTGAATATGGAAAATATTCTTCTATGCAAAGCACAAACATTTATTGAGACAACAGTTAGAGGAAAATAAGTTTGGTTGGTGTTTTGACTACATGAGATAGACATGGGCACAGCATGCCCATAAAGCTACAAAGAGTACAGCTTCCTTATAAATGCCCTCTAATAGTCATTCCTACAAACTGGTAACAGCGAACGTTTCACGCAACCATTACAGAACCCAAGCTTTTTTTCATTGCGCTTTCAAGAAGCAGGGGAGATAAAGCAAAATCTAAGCCTGAGAAATTGCTCAGTTTTTGTTTGGAGATTGAGGAATAACTGCACAGTCACTCCCCCCAACTATAGCTCACAGTTCCCTTCCACTCAATGCAATACTTTGGGGACGCACCATATGTGCCTTGCTTTGACTTTTTAAACAAGACCATTCTGTGCCTTCTAGTTACTCACCTCAGTGTAATGTCGTCCAGAGTCAAGACACTAATGGGAGTTTAGGGGAGATTACTATCAAGCTCTTCCCCCGGATGCCCTCTGCTAACCCCTCCAACACCAATACAGGCACCTCCTGGCATAGTAAAACTACAAAGCCAGACCAGGAACACAATTCCCAACCCCATCACCTGACCAGGAACACAATTCCCAACCCCATCACGTGACCAGGAACACAATTCCCAATCCCATTCCACCCCCAGCCTCCAAGGCACAATGGCAAAGCCACATCACATACACTACACAGACAAAAATCCCAATTCATACACTACTCACAATCTCCCAGGTTCCCTCACAACTGGGAAGAATCACAGGGAGGTAAAACCAGAAATGTATGTTTAAAAATTGCTGTCACAGCCTCCCTAAAATATGAATAAGTGCTTATCCTTTTTTTAAAAAATATCTCCACAACTATGGTAACACCGGCCAGATCTTCAACGACAGGGGCCTTATCATTGCCTAAGCAGCTGTAAAACCTAAGGGGGAGAAAAGAGAAAACTCACGTAGAAATGTTTGTGGACATCATTACAGAACCTCTCAAAAAAACAGGAAAATGCAGAGAGGTAGAGGCAATGTGTGAGGGAAGAGAAGAATTTGAGAAGGAGCTTTCCAGGGCGATCACTGAAATGACCAGTGACAGCATGGCAATTTCCAGGGAAAGCCCTGTCCTGGCCAAAGACACTGTGGAAAAGGACAGAAAGATGCAGAGGCAATTCCTGGAGGCAATACAAAGCGCAAATGCCCTGGTGCAGCACATGTTACTATTAGGGCAGCAAGCAATACAATACTGTAAACCAACACCCAGTCATGTTATACAGCCCCTAGCCTAGACAATACAGGCTACCGGGAATAACAGAATCTACACCCTTCTGTACCTCTATAGCACTGCTCCAAGAGGCCATTCCCCTCTTAGATCCCAGTTTAGGTCACTAAGAACAGTGCTACCTGGTGTAGTAAGATAAGGCCCTGAAACAAACTCTTATATCAGAGGCCTAGCATGAGTCCTGAAGCCTGAACCAAAGTACTACCAGGCATTGCTAAACAAAGCTGGACTATGAGCCAGAGGCAAGCCTGCTTGCAGAAATTGGCAAGAAGAGGGCTGCTAAAGGCACGTGTTGGGTACATGTGCCAGGAGAAAAGCAGTAATGAGCCAAAGGGCTATACCTCAATACTTCAGTAGGGATGAGTAATCTGTCCTGCACTGTATAAAAGTAGGTCTCGGAGTCCACATCTTTGTCTGGCCAAGAGGGCAGTGAAGAGTTCCACCACTGACTGAGCTGGTCCATTGTCTGGAGGGCACATATGTACTAGCAGGCCCGTCGATATCTAATCCGGCGAGCCAGAGACTGTGTTTCATTTGACAATAAACCTGGCCGGGTGTCTTCGTACCTTACTAGAGTCTGTGGTCTTTGGGGGTTCTCTTGGGGTCTGCTGTGTCAGCTATCTGCGCAGAGCTGGGGCAGCACAGAGGGAACACGCACGCAGCCGACTGATAGCATCATTGAACAAGAGCAGAGCACCACACCGGTAGCTACTGACAACACCTGGGACCATGCCGGCCAAAAGCTTTTGAGCCCTCTATCACTCCAGGCCAGAAGAGGCACAGCCAAGACATATACTCGCCTGTGACTTTAAACCCTTGCTCTGTGCCCTGCACTGCAATGTTGCACTTTACTGTTTTGTTTCGTGGCCAGTTTAATGAAAGGGTTCTTTGAGTTAGATCGTAGATTGGTTTTTAATATATTGTTTCATAATTAGAAGCTGTTTTTCATTTAAGCTGAAGGTTCATTTCTGTTTGTTACATGATATATTGTTTAATAATAAACAAACTTTAAAATTTCATTCATACTGAGTCAACAGTTCACTTTGCATAGAAAATAATTAAGTGTGCACTAATTCATAAGGTTTTGCAAACACAGATAGGCAAAAATACAAGATACAATTAAGGATTGCCACAAAGTTGCACTTCGTCTGCCAAAAAGCAACACCGAACCGCACAAAAATCTTCCACTCCATGAGTTAACTGCTGGAGGTAAAGTCACACCGCTTCAGGCCTGAGATTCAAAATCAGAGCAATAGGCACTTTCCTCTGCCCAACAACTTTCCTCTGCCTCTTTCCATTTTGTATTGGATGCCTTGCTGCTTGCTCAAACCACCGAGCAAGCCTCTGCACCTCAGCCTCCCACTTCTCGCTAAGGGTTTCTCCGTTCCTCACACCAATATTGTGCAAAATACAATATGCTGTGATAATCTTAAGGATTTTTTTTTGCTGCTTGCAACCTATTACACTAAAAGTGCCACCTTCCTTTCAAACAGCCCAATGCACACTCCAATACCATTCTGCAACTACTGAGGCAATAGAAACAGTTCCTTCCTTCTATCCAAGCAGCTTGTGAATGGCTCATTAACCAGGAAAGCAGAGAAGACAGTGTATCCAGGATAACCAGAGCAACGTCCATATAATTAATATCCATAGCACTCCCAGGTGCAAACACACCTTTCTCCATTAACCTAAACAGGGCTGAATTCTGCAAGATCCTAGTATCATGAACCCTTCCAGATCGCCTAGCATCTAAGTCCATAAACATGTCACAGTGGTCAATCAGTCCTTGGATCACCAAGAACAAATATACTTCTTGTTAACTAATTCTGAGCCCGGGCAGGAGGGCAGGGGGGACGACAAATGATAGGCACATGGGTTCCATCAACTGCCCTAATATGGTTTGGAAATCCCATGGGTGCAAAGCCATCAATAACATCTTGAGCAATAGTCAAGTTTTATAACCCAGTGCAACAGTACCTATTCCATGGCATCACACACCTGCATGGTAAGGGCCCCCAAATCTCTCCTCGGTCCAAGTTGGTTTGCCACCATTACATTCAGCGGGTGACCATCTTACAGATGGCAATGGCAACATACCTGTGCATGGATATGGGGCACCAGGTATTGGCAGGCTGCCACTTTGGGGTTAGTTCAGCACATATCTCCAGAAAAGTTGTCTTCCCCACCCTGAAATTCTCTCGTCACTGCTGGTCATCTCAGGTCTGCAGGAAAATCCTTTCCCAGCAGCATGAACCCAGAAACAGCACTGCACCCTTTGAAGCTGCTCCAGGAACTGGTCATCTACTCTCAGCTTCCCAGTGTTTTCCTCTTCTTCCTCAGACACGTCTGAGTTCCACTGAAGACCCTCCTGCTGCTAGACAAGCTGCTGCCACTGCCCCCTCGTCTATTTTGTGGTGTGGCAAGCAAAGTCCCAAGCCAAATTCATCCAGTTTTGAATGCTAAAATACAGCCCAAGCAGCCTCTCATAGCTGAGAGTGCCAGCATAGCAGTATGGAGCCCCGTTGGGTCCATGCTGGCCAAAAGCAATTAGAAAACAGTGCTAGCCTGCATAAAGGAAATACAGGACAGAGACAGATGAATCATGGCTTTTTTTAAAATATGAACTAGCCTGGCTTCCATTATGCATCCCACAATGCAAAGCAAGAAAAACACCAGAGGCACACTGGTTAGCAACCAAGAAAAGGATCATCCAAGAACACCATGCTCCCAAACCATACGGCAAACTGCCATCACACACTGACAGAGGGAATGCCAACCTGTGTACACGCTATTACTGCACCTTGGGTAATGCAAGATTGCAGATTAACCCACACCACTAATCTGATCCAAACCCTTAGTCTGATCTAGTTTACAGCTCTAAAGTAACACTGGGGTGAAGAACACCTTTGATGTGTGACAGCATTTGTTGGTTTTACAGAAAAGGGGAGTCTTTTAGACTATTTGGTTTTCCCTGCTGTCAGGAAAAATGGTTTTATACTTCACTGTAAAATACTTGAGTAGCCAAATGACAAAACTGATTAGAAAAACAAACTATAGATTTATGATAGCCAGATATGTAAAGGTTAAATGTGATGACTTCAATAGTCAAAAAAAAAAGACACACATAAATTTCAAATATACACCGTCCTCTTTGAAGACTAAGGATCTTCCAGACTACCTGACTGCATCATCTAAGAATAAATAAATAAATAGTAAAAAGTATCTTGTACACTATGTGTTTCACTTTATTGTAACTGAAGACTGATAACAGAAAAGATTCCTATGCAAGCATATACCAATGCGCTATTTTTTAAATTGTTTCTCCTCTATAAAAGTACTAAATTAAAAAGGAGTCAAATACACAATTATGCAGTAGTATATCTTTCTACTATTTACATAAAACACAACCATTATTCTTTTACCAGAACATTTAAGAGCCTCAGAGATTCCACACCATGAAGTAAATGATATGAATTATTAAAGTGTGGTTTTATTCTGAAATGCAGCAGTAAAAAAGGCACAAAATCAGAACCAATGGAGTTCTGCAAAAGTGAACTAGTTTCTGTTCATTTTTTAGCATTAGCCACAGTATTGCTACTAAATCCCAATTAGTTATATTTTGACACATCTACTGAAGTCAATGGGCTTTGCAATGGTGTTGCTGTAGACATACTTTTACCAACAGAATATTTATTACAGATGATAACATAGAAGAAAGAAGGACTCCAATTCGATTTTCAGGTCTTGGGTTGAAAATGTATATTCTTACCTGATAATTGAGCACACCAGACATGGAAAAAAAAATCAAAACATTAAACAAAGAACCCACAATGCTATTTTTACAGAGTCATCTTTCAAAGCAGAACTGTACTTTAAGAGAAATCAGTTTTGTGGCAAAATGGAAACAAAGAAAAATATGAGGGGGTATCAGTGTGTGTCCATCAATGGTGAAGCTAATTTAAAAAGTGAGGATAGTAGTATTAGTCAGTTTTACTTATAGTATATACCGATAATACACTTCAGTCTTGACTTGTATTATATTTGCTAGTATAAAAGCTATGTCTACACTACACCAGTGTCATAGCTACAGCTCTGCATCTGTTTCACCATAGCGCAGACACTTGTTACAGTGACGGAAGGGTTTTTTCCATTGCTGTAGTTAATCCACGCCTCAGAGAGGCAGTAGCTAAATTGGCTGAAGAATTTTTCTAATGAACTAGCAGTATTTACACTGGGGCTTAGGTCAGCTTAACTACATCTTTCAAGAGTGTGAATTTTCTCACCCCGACCAACATAGCTAGGTTGCCCTAAGTTTTAGATGTAGACCATGCCTACAATTTGTCCTTTACAGAGCACAGAATACCATTCATATTGAATACTATATGTAATTGTGTGATGTTCTTGTGATGTGAGTAAACATCCACAAGGGAGTAGCCTCAAATAACCTGACTGTAACTTGTAACGCCTTCATTTAAATAAATAAAGGCTCCTTCCTAGACTACTGAAGTAATATCTATATGGTATGATGCACTTATTAGGAGAACTTGATTTGGGATTGGAACTCTGGCTCAGATATCAGAATCTACCTTTGAGACAAAACATTCCTTTAGAAGAGGGAAGTGTCAGATGTTTCTTACTGTGGCTAGATTTCTGGTCAACAGAAGAAACACACTGCTGTCAGCTATAATCCTACCCTAGAGTAAGAAATCCTGATGACACATTGGCCTAAACACTGCAAAGAATAATTTAAAAAAGAGAGAGAGAGAAAGAAAGAGAGAAAAAGTCTGGCCCTCTGGTAGAGTACGTGATCTGCCAGAACCACACTTTGTGAGATTAGTGAAGATATAGCTACAACGTAACGAACAAGTCTGTTCAAACTTGGTCTGGCATTCAGAAAAACCAGTAGTAGCTGCTGTCCTGAAGAAAGATAACCCAACACAACAGAGATGAATTAAAACCAGTGATTTTAAAATTCAACTCAGTTTCAGTATTAATAAGTAAATTATTATCAAGAGATGTTTTATTAGGATTTTTGTTTTGTTTTGTTTTAAGCAAAATGTACTGTGTCAATGCTACAAAAGAGACTCATCAGCCTTCCCAGACGGTTAATCACGGCAAATGTGGCAATTGTCAAACAAAGCTTCATGATGTAGACGGCGTACCTCATCTCATACTGATAGCCTCAAGAGACATTAAAGTGGGTGAAGAACTATTATATGATTATAGAGACAGGAGCAAAGCTTCCATTGAGGCTTGTCCATGGCTGAAACACTAATCCGTCCTTCTTCAGCCTGAGCACTGTTGAAGAGAGTTGATGGATTTTTAAAAAAACACATATCTTAGTCACTAGTGGATTGTTTCTGGTGTTTTAAAATGGTTTAAACAACACCTTTTGCTCTGCAATATTTAAATATCTGTTACAGTTTTCCAGATAGGCTTGAGCAGATAGCCGTAGATTACTGAAATGTTTTTATTGTTCAGGTTTGTACATTTTTGCAAATAGATTGATCAGTGCTCCCTGAGCATGCAGTCAAAGACTTATGCATATTTTATAAGGGAGGGAGGGAAGAAAATTAAATCTGAATCTCTTGCAGGTAACAGTGATCAGCTCTCCCACCATAAAGCACAGCCCCAGAAAGCACTGCCCTATGCCTGCTGAGACTTGCAGTGTAAGAGGGTAATGCCATCCCTTGCCTCCAAACTACACCCATGTTAAAAAGTGAGGACCTGGCTTACTCCCCCACTCTCCAGTTCCAGCACCGGTGCCCACCCCAACCCCTTCTACAAATGTTTCGGCACACCTGACTGTAACAGCATTCATTTCAAGAAAATTTGCAGTAAAGTATCCAGGTAGTTATTATTTTCCTCACGGTAACAAAAGCTTTGCTAATACAAACAATGCTGTCTTTACCTCTAATGCTGCCATGTAGCAGATGTGGTTCCCAGCCTATACACTGCATTACCTGACCTTTCTGCAAATTTATGTTGTGCCCCCCGTTCATACCTTTTTTGCAACTTAAGCTTTGTCTACATCAGAAAGTTTTACCAGCATAAGTTCCACCAGTGCTCTAGTTATTTCAGCAGAGTGCATTCATATTTGTCTGCCTTTGCACTATATACCTTCAGAGCATCAGGCGGTAGAGACAAAAGATGTGTGGCACTCTCAGTAGGCATCCCAGTGTTCTCTGCTCCACCTTTTGGTGCACTAATCTGTGGGAAATGTTTGCAATTTATATTGTGAGATATCGTCCCTCCTCCCAGGGAACTTTTCATTCTATCCTCCGTCTTTTTCGTGCCTTTTTCCATTTTGCAGCCAAATTACATGGTTGTGATACAGATCAGCAGAGCTCTCAACCATTTTAAAGACAGGGCAAATGATTATTGTGTATTTGTCAAACCACAGTTAGCACACAACACATTAAAACAGAATTTCTTTGTCCCATGTGACCAGCCACCATTTTGAGAGTGATGTTTTGGGGGCCTCCAAGAAAATAAACAAAATGGCCCGTATTAGAGGAGCAGTATTACTAAACTGCACCTTCCTCAGTGACTGACTGAGTCTTTGGGCCTGGCTGGTTCTCTAAGAATTTCTGGCTGTTAGACTGGCCCAAACATAGTCCATGTCCCTGTTTCCAGTGCTCTCTTCTTTGGTCACCAGTTGTGGGGTACCCTACACTGCAGCTCACAAGGTGTCCACTATTTGTCTCAAGGGAGGATCCCAACTCAGTATGGCTATTATAGGGGCAGGTCTTGGGGAGCACACCAGACTTGATGTTGTGCTCCTTTGTCTTCTGCTAAACCTCCACAGCTCCTCCCAACTTTGCCCAGCATTGGCCCTTGTCCATCCTGCACCCCAGGTTCTCCATAGCCCTTACAATGTCTACAAATCTTTATTCCTGTGGGAATTCTGCAGCTGTGTCTGCAAAATATTCCTCCCTACAATCTATGGCCTCACTCCTGGACTAGAAAGCAGCATAATGGCAAGCTGTAGCCATGTTTGTACAGGTGTACCTGTAGAGGGACAGGGAAAGAGGTATTGAAAACATAGTGGGGATTTTAACTGGGAGGTGGGCTTCTGGTCACTGTGACCCCTAGGAAGTAGAATTCAAAAATTTGACCAGAGTGGTCACTGCCGCAGGGACAGCTGCACTGCAAGCTTGCTGCTGGAGACCTGCATTTACCTGTATAGCATTACTTCTGTGTCCATGTGGGCATGGTGCCAGTCAAATTATACCAGTAGAGGACTTGTTTCATTCAGAGATTTTGTGAAATTTTGTTGGCAAAAGTTGAGGGTGTTGACAGCAGACTCAAACAGAACATGAATGCAGGCAAGCTGTGCTGACGTAAGGAAAGTTTGGCGGGTAAAACTTTCTAATGTAGACAAGCCTTATGCTTCAAACCTGCAAATATGTATGCATGAAAAATCCCACTGAATTCAAAGACACTGATGATGTGCTTAAAGTTACTGACATGCAAAGGTATTTGCTGGATTGAGGTCTGATGCTGTATGTGCAAGGGTGCTAAATTTGTTAAAAAGATACATTTCCACAAGGGCTGTCAAAATCTTTCAAGACTCCTCATTTACAGTACATTTTGCACAGTAATTTTGTCCTCTAGTAAAACTAATAAAAACAGCCATATTTATATGTGCTTACCTGAAAATGTTCTTTCTTCACCTAATGAAATCCAGAGATCCTAACAGGCTTTCAACCTGCTTGCAGCTCTGTGCCTAAAATGGAGGGGTTTGGGGGTTGTTTTTGTTTTTAAGATGTCTTCATGGAGACACACCCAGGGTCAGAACCCTGCTTGGTTTTGATTCTATAGTTTTTGCACTTCCTTATGAATCACATACAATGGGTATATCTAAGGAACAGCCAAAGAATTTCTGCAGAACGCCAGAGTCTCTCCCCAGATGATTGTACCTTCAGTTTGCCCTATGGGGCTAATCAAATCTTTGTTCTCCATAAGGTTTCATCTAGATTAGAATTTGGAAGGGGGTTGTTATGACCTGTTATTCTAGACAAGGCCTTAAGACTTTCTTAATTATTATTTTAATTGACCGACAATTAACTCAGGTTGTTTGCAGTGTTGTTGTATCAATGTTGGTCCCAGGACATTAGAGTGACCGGAGGAAGAGCTTTGTGTGGCTGGAAAGGTTATCTCTCTCACCAACAGAAGTTAGTCCAACAAAGATATTATTTTACCCACCTTGTTTTGCTAATTAACTCAGGGTAATTGACATATTTGTAAAGACTAAATCCAGACACTCCTCAGACATTTAGTCCATACTACAAATATTTGAGGAGTGTCCAGACAAGCCTTTATAAAGTGTTGACAAACTTGAGATAACTGGCAGTCAATTAATTCAAGATAAAAACCTTTAGAGGCAAGTTCTGGGAGGGGGATGCTGATACGTGCTTGGGCTTCTCTATGGGAATTTTCGCCCAGGATGGAAAGTCCTTGGAAACTCTCAAGGTTCATTTAAACTAAGGGCTTGTTTTCAAGTACAGCGCTACAGTAGCACACTGGTGCAGCTGTAGCACTTTAGTGAAGATGCTATGGCACCAATGAGAGATCTTCTCTCATTGGCATGGTTAATTCACCTCCCCGAGAGGCAGTAGCTATCTTGGCAGCAGAAGTCCTCCCATTGACTAGGGTGGTATAACTAGGTCACTCAGGCATGTGGATTTTTTACACTCCTGAGTGATGCAGTTATAGCAATATAGGTCTGTAGTGTAGATCTGGCCCAAGACTTTTGCATGCGTGCTTCTGCCCATAGCAACACCTATTGATTCCACTAGCTAATCAATTACATCACAAACTGCTGCCACAAAAAGGACAATGAGATTTTAAACAGAACCCATTAAGGGCTAAGAAAATTGCAGATTCAGAACATGAAAAAGGGATAACTGTTTTATGAGTTATGGGAAACAAGAACAAATAATCTTATTCTTATTAATTATGTAGCTAAGGCAAGTACTGAACTTCAGAAGATGGACAGTTAAGTCAAACATTACTGACAAATGTGATTGAAAGCAGTCCATCTGTGCCACTATTCAGCTACAGGAACAAAGCTTTTTACTGAACTCAGATTATAACATACCATTAAAAGTCATGACACTGAGCTATTAAAATTGTCACAAAATGTCATCACAACAAAAATGTAATTCTACAACTTAACATAACAGTTCTTTACATTTTAGCTACTAGTACTTCCATCTGAATGGCAAGAGAAGTGGAAAGAAAGAAAGGAAAATCAGGTGGATTAAGGCCAAGGCCTTCCATCAATTGTACTCAAAAATCCCACTGAAGTCAATAGGCTGTGTGTGTAAAGAAAGATGACAATCTATAACCTCAAGTGCCAAGGATTACACGTGGACGCAAGCTATAAATTTCTAGGGCACCTCCTTTGTAATGTTTAGTTAAGAATATTATGCTTAGAATTTAACACAAAGACTAAAAAGGGTCCTCCTGGAATAAAAACTATTTTGGGTTTACATTTGATCCAAAACAGGATTGTGCTTGGCAACGTCTTTTGCCCAAGTAGACTGAATAAAGCTGCAATAACAAATGCTAGGATGGCTAGTGCCTTGAAAATAATAATAATAAAAAGCCTATTAAATATCTGACAAATCTTTGCATGGTTGGTTGGAACTTTAACCTGCAAAGGACCACAGTCATAATGTTCATACTATGTACTAGGTGCCATGCTTTTCTTGGAAGTTTATGCCCAATTGCTTACTTCCTACCCTTAATTCCATCTTTTTTCTCCCTGCTGCATTTCTTTTTCCCCAGACTAACTGCATTTTTTAAAAACACAAATCCACTATTTTTAATTTCTATTATTTGTAATAAAATGTATTTTGTATGCCATTTTAAAACAGATTCATCATATGGGCTTGAGGATGCTACAAGGTTAAGAGCATTGTGGCCCTGATCCCGCAAAGCGCTGACGATCTGTTCAACTATAAGCAAACGAGTATTTCCACTGAAGCTCTGCTGGAACGGGGTAGAGTACAAAGCACATTGCATGATCAAGCTCTGAATTTATAATGAATCAGAATTCAACATAAGTCTACTGTTTATTTTTTAGTATTATTATTATTTATCATTCTTATCACACATGGATGCCAATTCTCACTCTGGGTTTGGCCCCTATACACCACTGGAGCAGTATACGGGATCACCCAGAAATTGTACATGGTGGCCCGGCACAATTCCCCCAATGCAGGACCAAATATAGCACCAAGAAGTTTGGAGAGCAAAGGTGGTGTAAAGCCACCTTTCTTCCCCAAGCTGCACATTGAATGATTTCCTCAGGAAGAAAAGCACAGAATTTAGTCCAATTCATAGCCATAGATGAGATGCTGTATTCCATTCAAAATTATTCATTTCAACCCTAATAAAAATATAGCAAATTGATAATATTCAGTTTCAAGTCCAAGCTAGCCCCAGCCTGGGGCAAGGAAGGAAAAGCACATGTTAAATTAGTGGCTTAATACCTCATTGGTACATATATGTTCTGAGGCAAATGCATAGTTAATTATACTCAGACATTTCTTGGGTTCCCTTTAATCAACCTTCATCTTCATGGCTCTTATCCAAATGTCTGCACTCATTTACAAAAAATGCAATCTGCAGCCATATTAACAGGCACACATTTCTACTAAACAAAAATGTCTGTTGACTTCTCTTCATCTCTACGAGCAACATCAGTGATGTTTAACAGGACTGATAAGTACACAGGGGTGTAAACAACTGTTTTATTTGGGGATGGGGAGCAGCTAGATTAAAAAAAAAATAAGAGTTGTTGAATATTGCTTCAGTGAGCAGTTCTGTACCATGAATAAATCCATCCATTTTTAATAAAGTGAGATAAATGATCTTATACAGTGTTTTCTCTACTAATGCAAACCTTAAATTCCTAAAGCCTCACTAAATCCTCAATTGTTTATGCACATACAGAGAAGGACTGAATAAGTTTCAATTGTAGTAGAAGTCAAATCCCTTCCACTTCCACCAACAGAGTGGACTCAAATGGGGTGGGTGGCATATAGAAAATGTGGGAAATGCTATTTCAACATTGTGCTTTCCCCAATCTCTAAAATACCCTTCTACAGATGCAATATGGTGTCTTCATGAGTCCAGAGATGTGCCGGTGACAGGGGGAGAAAAGATGATGGTCACTATGTGGCATCACCCTTCCTTATACTCCTCAGGGATTCCAAATGTGAAATAATGCTAACTATCATAAGTATCTTAAGTGAAGGGCTGTTCCACACACTGAAGGGAGTTACAGGTATAGCAAAAGCAAGGAGGCACTGGCAACGTGCTCCTGAGTAAACTGGGAGACCATGAATGATGGGGAATGATGCAGAAATGAGGGCCTCTGAAGTGTGTGGCATCCCTGGTTTTAGTGGTAGCAAAACCCTTGTCCCAGCTCCCTCTTCCTCATGACAGCAAAAGAAAGTTTGAAAGAAAGTTAATGAGTTGAAATTTGAAGTTTCCTGACCTCTACATAGCTTTATTTTCTCATGTAGGATTTGGCCTTTACATCTTGAAAAGGAATCTTATCTACTTTTTAAATTTTCCAGTGAAATGGTCTTCTAGGCCCTAAATATTAAAATCCACAACACTGTTTCTTAACAAATTAAAGTCATGTTAAATTTTCATGCTGTCCCTCCCATTTCTGAGGAGCTCCTCACAAACATATGTAAAACTACCTCATTATCCTCCTCAAAACTTTGCTTTGCCATGACGCCTGCAAAAATAAATTGACAATGGTTCGTCTCTTAGTGTACAGAGACCACTTTCTATCATGCTGACCAGTGTTGTCTGATTATTTCCTTTAACTTCACCTTCTGTCTGTATCCATCTCTTAGGTGTTACTGCAATACAAATTATTATTTTGCCTTGAAACACTAAAATGCAATATGCTCCCAGCAAGCAATTACAATTTTGTGAACCTGTATTTTGGGAGACCTGGACAAGATATATGGTGTGGTACCAATGGTGCGGTACCAATGGTGCAGACGCCACAATTTTAATAAGGTCATGTTTTTTGCACTCCTGTCATTTCTTTATCTGAAATAATTACTATGGCTCTTCACTTTCTTCAAACTTAAAAATCAAGGTAGATGCAAAATTAAACCACCAAAACCCAGCAACCCCTGCCTATTCAAGATTAAAGGCTGAATAACGTGACCCTTAGAGAAATAAACAAAATGAACATCTGTGAGATTTCCCACAAAATGATTTATAGCAAAATTCCTTTCTTTTTGATGAATTATAATGTCATCTATCTTTATTTTTCTTTGGAAACTGCACACTGTAATAGGAAAAAAGAAGATTTATAGTAGGACTGATGCAATCCTTTCTAAATAATCGACTTTATCCAGGATAATGTGTGTGGCACGTATTGTATTACACCATGGAGTAAGAAGAAAAAAGTGAGTGCTAAAAACATTTCTTGTATAAAACATGGACATGCAATTTGGCTGCCTTCAACAGAGACTATATTAATAACTTTTACGTAGATTTATAGGCCCTTACATATATTTTAAAACTAATGATTGTAAAGAGAATGTTGAAAACTGAGGAGATCAAATCTCAGATATATTTGCTGCATTGACCCACTGGTATAATGTGTAGTAGTAGATGCAGTTAGACACAAATCCTCCCATGCAGCACACACAGACTGATACTTTGCTGAGGACGAAGGCCAACTGGGAAGAAATCCTCCCCTGGGGCCATGGGCTGCTCTGAAGTCACTACTGCAGCTCAAGGTGCCAGTAGCCTCACAATCCTGCAAGCAGGTTGCCACCTTAGAGTTAAATTCTGTATAATACCAGCCCCTGCTTTAGCCCTCTGGACAGAACTGCACCATTTCCACTGATAAGAGGCTCTCTGCACTCAGAGAAGATGGAAGCAGATTTTACTTACTACACAAGAACTGGCTTCATATTCATAGAGCACAAAGGAAGCCTCACTAAAGCAGTATGAAGTTTAAATTGATTAGAAAGTTGCAATGTTTAATAAAACCTAAGATAGGCGTTTTCAAACTTCTTCCACATTTAACAGAGATGTCATGGATTGCCCTCCTTTCAATGAACCGACTACTTCCCCTCCCATTCCAACAAAACAGCACAGCACCTCTGTGGCAACTACAGAAAGTGCCAACGTAGAAAAGTCATATCAGGAAATTTTAAAATATATTTTATGTCCCTCACCTTGTGACCAGTTAGCTGCCTCCACAGACCACAATTTTGTCACTCAAATTCAGCCCCCAATCTCAATACACACACACTTCATGGCAAAGTGATCAGAACTAGCAGAAGTAGGTAGAGTAATCTGGATAGACCCCAAATTATTAGTTTTTATTTAAAAATGATCTGAATCAAAACCAAAGATTTAATTTTCATCTTTGTTTAATGGGACACATCTAAATATGGAGGTTCAAAATCTGTATCCAAACTTTAATGCCACTTAAACTATAGGTTTAAGATTAGCAGCTGTGTTAAACTATATTGGCACATAGATTCCATAATCATGGATGGTCCAATAGAAACACAAATCTGAGCTACAAATTCAGACCTGGACTCAGGTCTAGGATTTAGGCTAAATATTAATTTTAAACCAAATCTAGGGTCCATAGATATTGGCAATCCCTTTGGAACAACAGTACATCTATTTCTCTCTTTGCCTCTGTTTTGTTTTCATATTTATTGGTTTTGGTTTCTCTCCATCCATTCTCAATTATTTAGAGGACTGACCCTGTCCTCTTTCCTCTGTAATACCTTTACCTATTCTTGACAACATACCTCATTTTCCTTTTCCGCTATAATAGATGGGTCCAAATCTTGATGTCAGAATAAAAAGATGAACATAAGTGCTTTCTAAATAAATAACTTATATCTTAGAAGCTCAAATTATTAATAGAAATGTGTAAGCTTAAATATTACAAACAAGTGCATTTAAAACAAGAAAATAATTTCTGCTGTCAAATGCATGACAATAATTGTATGCAGACTTTTTGGGTTCTGTGTTCCATCTATTTAATTGGAATTCAAGTTTGGATACAGATCTTGAACCTCCATATTTAGATGTGGCCCATTAAACAAAGATGAAAATTAAATCTTTGGTTTTGATTCAGATCAATTTTAAATAAAATCAGTGAAAGAAATACAACTCCCTCAGTTTAGGTGTAAGTGATGTCTCCAACTGTCATGGGAGAAACATGCAACTCTGAGGGCCTAAACTCTGTTCTTGGCAGGAAAAACCCTTTCAACTGACCTTTTCATTTAAACTGCAGCATTACTTACTTTAAATCATAAGGTGAAAAGTAAAATTACTTTTTAACTACCCAATATGCCATATCATTTAACTGTTTTGCATTAAGTTTTTGTTATTAAAACTACTAAAGCAGGTATGGGTTGATGTACAGTTTGGGTGCATATTACCATCCCCACCTTTTCTCAGGAAACAATTTTTTACTTGTAGGTAGGGAGCAAATCAATGTGACAGATATGGCAATTGCCTGCAATATCATTGAATACTTTATGGTTTTAAGTTTATGTATTATTGTGGGCCAGGACTGTATGTAACCTCTCAAGGAGACAGATACTGCAATGCCATGGAGTGTCTTTGGAGTCCATTGTGTTAAATGAAAGTTTTATGTACAACTGTGTTATACTCCATGGGGGAGGGATATCACAGCTCTCTCCTCTAGGAACTAAGCACTGTGTGTGATGATTATAGCAAATCACCCAGGTTGTAACCCCCCCACAAAGGTACCACGTATACTAGTTCAAACTGGATTCTCCAGAGGCCAACAGACAAAGAAAGAATTTTGAGATAAATAGCCTGCATTTGAGCTGACTTGGTGCCTTCTTTCGGATCCAGCCAATGGATAGAACCTCCGATTCAAGGGGGAGGTCTCAACCCTTGTGGAAGGGTCGACAAGACTCTGGTCTATTGAGGCCTCATAAGATTGACAGCTGACCTCTGGTAAACTGTTAGCATGGGTTTAGGAATGTTAAGGTTTTTGAATGTCTTATCTGTAATGCTTTTTACCTGAAGAATAAATGCACTTGCTTAGAAGGAGCTGTGTTGTAATTTGTAACTGTGGTCAATACATAGGTCTTAGCCTCTGGAGAGGAAGCAAAGCACAGATGCTGGCCTGTTTAGGCAGTCTGGCCTGTTGGGGATATCACAGTGTAAATCCAGGGAACTGTGCAGCCTTAAACCTCTCTGTCAGCAAAGACTGAGATGCAGGTCTCTGCCCAAAAGCGATAATGGCTGAGAGCTAGAACCCTTTAAGAGGGTGTCCTTTCTGGACCATGGAGGGGGAAATCAGGTGCAGCTGGCCTGGAACAATATACCAGATGTTCTATCCATTTTATATCTCCAACTACAGAAAGACATGAATGTCCCTTTGAATTTACTTTTATTATAGCTGGAGCACATACCTACAACTCTAGCTAACGGGACACTCAATTTAAAACTTACTTCTGACTGATTTTATTTTTAACTATTGTTTCAAACAACACCTAAAGTTTCTGTACACTAAGAGCATGTCTACACTGCAACTGAGAGCATGGCTCACTACACCAGTAGATAGTGCACTAAGAATAGCAATGGGATCTTTGTGATATAGGTAGTGGCAAGGGCTAGCCACCAAAGTACAAGCCTGCTGCAACATTCACAGTGCTATGTTTAGCATACCAGCGCAAGTGGAGGTAGCGCATGTCTGTCTATCCTGGCTCAGAGACACATTCTCAGCTGCAGTGTACACATTAGAAAAACAAATATTTTCTCTATTTTTCAGTTTATTTCCTTTGTCAATCTGACAGCATTCTTTGTATAACCAGTTTAACATTTTTCCCTGTTCAGTCATTACTCATTATCCTATTTACATACACCTTTCCCATACAAATAGGAGAGAGAAAAACACTTTAAAACAGAACTTGATAACAAAAAATTAAAAAATCAATTTTTCCACTGCCTAGAGTATTTTAATTGTTAAAACATGAGTTTAGCATTTAATCCAGAAAAATCACAATTATCTGATATCAAGAATCAGAGAGGTAGCCATGTTAGTCTGGAATAACAGAGGTAACAAAGAGTCCTGTGGCACCTTAAAGACTAACTAAAGTATTGAAGCATAAGCTTTCGTGGGCTAATACCCACTTCGTCGGATGCAAGCAGTGCTTGCATCCGACGAAGTGGGTATTAGCCCACGAAAGCTTATGCTTCAATACAATTATCTGATATTTAACCCAGTTTTTGTAAATAAGAATGTCGTCTTTTCCTGTTAACTAAATGCAAGAACTAATGGATTCAATATGATATTGCTAGGATTTTACAGGGTTTTTTATTAATCGTTACTGTCTAGTTAATAATTTTCCCTCGTAAACTCTATCAAATGCGTTTCTTTGGTCTGGTAGTTTTTCTGTCCAGTGACTGATAGAGACCAGATTTCTGTAATGTAACATAGTTATAAACTTTTGAGAATTCCATATACAACTCTGATCTTCCTATCACCTGGTTTTGTATTCAGTTGAAGCTCCTTTGGCTTAAACAAGTTCCTACATCATCATTAATTCTTCCATATTGCACATGTGTAGGATTTTCTATTTCTACTTTATTGGTTAATGTAAATCTCAACAAACTATATTACAGTAATGTTGTTAAATTAATACCATAAAATATACAGAGTATTCAACATGTCTAAGTTAAAGTTGCAAACAATCTTTAACAGTGCTGAAACATTTTTTTCTCCCCTCATGTAACATTTATATTAGAGGGAAATTTGAAAAGGTGGAAAACATTGTCATGCTATAGTCTGGGGTCCCAATCTTACAATGCAATCTACGTAGGCAGACCTAAGAGCTCACGCAGTTCTGAAGTCCATGGGAATGAATAATATCTTAAGACTAATAAAAATAAACGTACAACAAATCACGTAAGCACTACTATGCAACAGTCAATCATGATTCAAAAACATCATACAATCAGAGCATCCACTTCCCAGTAACAAGCTGGAATTTTATCTGTGCTGTTGGCAGGAGAGACTGATAATATTTTCTCAATCAAGGGCCATGAGTGTATTTCAAAATTTTGGATTTTGATGACCTGAACAAATTCCTTTTAAGATTGTTGTTTTTTAAATAAGCTCTCTGTTCTACTCTGGAGTGTGTGTACAGTACTTAAGCAACTGAAAATATTAGGAAACCTTAGACATAACATCCTAGTGAAAGCGTTGACGTTTACTTTTCATTTGGCCTGGCAAACTACACCTTTTTTACACAACCTCCTCAAATTTTGTCATTTGGCTGTTTTATATTTCACACTGTTGGTGGAAATGTATTAAAATACAGCACATTATAGTAAAACAGGGTGGGGTTTTGTTTATTTGAAGTTTAGACATTTATATCAATAAATCAAGTTTTGGTGAAAGGGAATTTTTTTGTTACAAGATCCCTTCAATTTCCAGATGCACTGAATCAAGACAATTCAAATAATGATCCAGAGCTTCTTTTCACAGGTTTCATCTGATTGAGTTTGTCTTTTATTAGTCACATGCCTTAGAAGTGCAACTAGCAATGTAAGAGGTATTTTTATAAAGCAGGAAGTGCATGTTTGGGAGGGAGGCGATTTAAAAGGAATTATGAACAATACTCTGTGGATAAGACAGTTCTGTCAAAAAGGGAATTATGCTGCTACCTTCCTGTACAGCCAACACAAAGGTGCTTTTCTTTTGCAGCCCACAAAGAAGGGTGAACATGTTTAGAGAATTTTACTACTGCCAAGTTTTTTCAGGGTTTTTTGGTGTGTCTGTGTGTGGAAGCAGAAGGAGAAAGGAGTAACATCTAACACAGTGGCTCTCAACCTTTCCAGACTACTGTACTCCTTTCAGGAGTCTGATTTGTCTTGAATATCCCCAAGTTTCATCTCACTTAAAAACTATTTGCTTACAAAATGAGACATAAAAATACAAAAGTGCTATAGCACATTATTACTGAAAAAAATGCTTACTTTCCAATTTTTAGCATATTATACAATAACCAATTGGAATATAAATATTGTACTTACATTTCAGTGTACATATTGAGCATTATAAGTCATTGTCTATACAAAATGTTAGTTTGCACTGACTTCACCAGTGCTTTACATGTAGCCCGTTGTAAAATTAGGCAAATATATACAGGAGTTGATGTACTCCTTGGAAGACATCTGTGTATCCTCAGGGATATGTATACCCTTGGTGGAGAACCACTGGTGTAAAAAACTTTGTAGTAGATGCTAAAGCTGTTCCCGCTGTATTGATGGTACTATTTTGTTTTACTGTAATTGATCTGCCAAATTCCAACTGTTGCCTCTTATTTAAAATCTACATTTTGCAATGAATAGGAACCACAGCTGCTTAAAATGATTCACCAGAGATTTGAACCACCACAAACATTACTCATCTGGTCCTGCCCTGCTCAGTTTTTTTGTCCAAAAGTCAGGGGGTCAGGCATGCCTGAGACTTGGGACATACAAACCAAAACTTTAAAATATTACATTTCTGAATATGAAAACTACTCTCGTGCATCTCCTGAAGTTACATACAGTTCTGACCTAGGCGGCAAAAATAATCCACCATGGTTGGGTTTTTTAGGATCCTCTACACTGAATAGTCATGCAGTAACGGACTATAACTTATAACTTGAAACATATCCACAAAACTACATCCATCCACCCATCGCGTTTGCCAAAAGGGACAACACTAACACAGTTTTATTTATTCCAAAGTAGTTCACTTTAAACAAAAACAATCTGTAAATGTTTCTCTATACACACTTGCCAACTTCATCTAACAGGTGCACACAATTATAAAAATCCGTTAAAAAGCATTGCATTCTGATTGACTAACAAAGCATTGTGTGGTATAAAAAGAGCACAGGTTCAAAATAGTTTTGTTTGCTGAACTGCATCACAAATACTATCAACAGAGCCACAGAGGTTATGGGTACTGACAATGTTGCATTTTCTAGTAGCATTGCTCATATTTTAATTGTATTTTTATCAATAAAAGTTTTGCACATGACAAAACCAAAACCTTCCTTTCTTCTATCCATTTATTCCCTGTTTTTGGTTTACTGGCCTGTATTTATTTAAAAATACATGTCTTAACTTTTCCCCTCCTCTTTCATTATGTTTCTCTGGAAGACCATGACTTTAATCTCCTGCTGGCTTCTTCGGCTTCCTGGTCTCTCCTTCTCTACCTCTCTTTGCCTTTCTTACCTTCCCTCCTCCACATTTTGTTCCCTCCTGTTTCCTGGGAGGTTACTGTAGCTTTATATTTGAGAATACTACTTTCCCCACCCTACATTTGTAAAGCACGTTTTCATTTTGAAGGATTTTAAAATGCTCTACAAACTAATGTGATTTTGTTGTTGTTGTTGTTGTTATTGGGCAACCTCCTGACTTTAGAGGCAAATAGTCTCCCTAAACTTACTGAGTACAAGATTATTCCACCTACCCAGCCAGCAGTTTCTGTCAGATACATATTTTTCCAGTCCCTGGCAGATGTGTGTGTACTGTCTATATTGTAAACTGAATTAGAAAAGATCAATCACTCCTTCACTACTAAAATGCAGCTTTTCTGAGTACAATATGGCAGACATTCTGCATCAGTACCATGCACACCAGCCTTTAAAAGAGAAGTAGAGACTATCTTCTCCCATAAAAAGAATTTTAGGTAAGCAGCATGGATAATCAAGTAATCAAACAGGTATTTAGTGAAGTGACAATAGCGAACACCACTACACCTAAACAAAGTAGCATGAGATATTTAACAACAAATGGACAGAATCTTGGGTTTTAAAGCTCATCCAAAGCCACAGTCAACAGCATAGTGTCCTCTAGCATTACATGCAGGCATTACTTCATTACTGACATAGAATAAAGAATGCCATGCACTGAATGACCAAACTATTTCCGGTGTAACAAAGTCCTGTGGCACCTTAAAACTATTTCCAACACCCTAGGTTTGGAGCCTCTTCTCCTAAATGCTGACCAAGCTTATTCACCCTGCTCTTGAGATGATATACAACTGAAGACGTTGATATAATATTTTTCACCAAAGTAATTTCGCTGCTCTCCTGCGTGGTTTTCTAAATGTTTACCTTTAAAATATCTGAACAGATAATGACTCCTGAATCAAAACTAAAAACCTCTCAGGCAAAAGCAGATGCTATGTTGGTGGATGAAGCGGTGAGACAAGAAAGGAGACTGTACAGGACACCAGTTTCTTCCAGATTCAAAAGAAACTGAAGATCTAAGAGAAGCAAGTTTTTAGATTTTAAAGGTCTTTTCTTTTAAAAAATGTATTTATATATTCCACCTTTCAGTAGAGAAAGTTGAATTAGTAATTTGTGGCAAGTGTTTAACAGCAAATTTAAGATGTTGCCTTTTTTGAAGCTTTTATAAGCTCAACTGGCAAATTTATAAAGGCAAGAACAGTTGAACTGACTTCTGCAAACAAAGGAACTGTCCCACTTGCAGCAGTGACTGACAGAGGGATGTTACAGTCAGAGTGACACATGCATAATACTATTTTGCCTAAAGCTTTCTGGGACTGAAGCCAAAACACCTCCCCCTTAGAAAAGCAGCTCATTTCACTCAACCCAGCTGACCCTCTCTGCTCAGCTCTTCCTTCTCCCTCCTGAAGGAGCCAGCCAGCCCACTCCATTCACTATCCTGGTCAGGTTAGCCAACTTGTGTCCCAGTGAGAAACTGACATCCTATCCTCCCAATGGGGCTAGCCAGATACATCACTCTGCTTCCCTCCTTTCACTTAAAGCATCTAACTTTTCATTGCTTGTTTCTGATAAGTCTGGCAGGCACCCAGACTCCTCTTTCCAGGTCCCGCTTTCCCCCTCCAACAATTCTCTCTCACACCTTCCAAGCTTCTGCAAAACCTTCTTGACAGCTTCCCTTGTTACCCTCCCATTTTCTGTAGGTCAGCCTTCTTCAGCAGTAATTACAGGGTGGGGTGCATCTGCAAACCCTGCTAGCAAGGGCCTAGTTACCAAAAAGGAAATTAAACTTTGGCTCTGTCAACACTACAAAATAAAGTCTCTTAGGAAACCATTTTTCAAAAAAGTGACTTAAAACATCCGAAATCTGGGGCATCTGAGGAGATAAATAAGGACACAGAAATGCATTGGATTTGGGGAGCTTTTGAGAGACAGAACATGAAAAAATGGCACATCTGGCTTGAACAACAGGTCTGTCCACACACACACACTTGCAAAACTAGTTTCAATTATGCCCTACTCACCACATGGGCAACAAAACCATGCAAGGCTGAAATGTTAAAATTTGATTTGTGAAGCTCTGTTTCTTTGTTGTACCATGTACTATTTTCCACCATTTCAATAAACGTGCCTCCCCCACCCCCACCATCACCACGTGCCATCACCTATCTGCGCCCACTCAAAAGTTTGGGACACAAAACAGTTCTCCTCACCGAAGTTTTTTCCTGCCATCCAATACACGCTCTGGTTTTTGGTTTTCTGGTCCCTTTTACATGCTGCAGCAGGTGGCTCTGGGGTTTTGAGCACCCCGAGCTTGGCCGCCTTGCCCCTCTTCTCACTGGTGTCATCCATGCGCTCGTGCTGAGCGCCTGGTGCAGTGCTGCTTCTGACGCGGCTGGTGAAGTGCAGGGAAGCATCAGATAATGGGCTCCACTCACTAGAGCACCGCGACACGGGTCGGGACAGCAGACGCCGCTGCCCCCGCTGAGTGACGGACACACGGACCTGGCTCCGCCCAGCAGACTGTCTGCCTCTAACTGACCAACTGACTCTTCCTATAACTTTCTCTCCAGGCCATTGTGACATCAGCGTCTCCTCCCTTTTGTCACCGCCTGGATTCTAAGCGGCTCTCAGCACCAGGTGACTGTAAACAATAAATGTTAGAGAGGGGCACTGCAAGGCTAAATGTCAGATGCTTACAAAAACGTTTATTGTGCTAATAGCACCATCTGAGATGACTGAATCTGAAAGTATCTTAAAAATTGAATTCAATTTATTTTTCAGTAGTCATGCCTTTGGTTTATGCATCACACTTCCCTCAACTTGGGCAGTGTACATCACGTAACTCACTGCCAGGTGATTATGTATTGAAAGACCTTACTGTATGTGTATGTACAAGGGGGAAGAGGCCAGACTGTTGTAGGAAACAACAGGTAAAGAGACTAAAATCACAACTTTAAAGATGCATCAACTTTTTTGTGCACGTTATTATTTTTAATAGCACCAAGCACGTTAGTTCAGTGGTTCTCAAATATTCCCCAAGTGGGGAACTTCTTTTCCCACACCTCCTTGATCTAGCTGGACCTAGCCGACAGCACCCACCCATATAATTATATGGAAAGGGCAGGGTTGGCAACATGCCTTCACAGTGTGACTTCCATTTTGAGAGCTCCTACGTGAGGCACTTCACAGGGGTGGCAGGAGTGAAAACAAAACTGCAGAAAAATCCTGCAGGAAACAAAACCGTGGCAGAAGTCTAATGTAGAAAAAAGATACACATTTCACAGAATTCTTCCTTTTTTATAAATTGGCATTCCCCTATCCACAGACTAGGCAAGCTTAACTATGCCTAGCTGAGAGACCTGACATAGCTCAGAGTGGCCCAGCTACCAGCTAGTTTGATAATAAAACAGAACAACCATTAAATCCCGGGGAGTAGATAAGAACAGCAGGCATCAGACCCAAACAATGTTACAAATAACTAGCGCTAAACCACAAGACAGAAGCTCAAATATATAAAATCTCTACAGTTAATACCTCAGAAAAATGACAGACAGGACAGTAGCAATGCCTACAGTTAAGGTTGCCTAACACTTTCCATTATAATCCCCCTTTACAGTTGTTTATAACTACAACAAATTTTAACTGCTGAGGAGGAAATTTTCCACGCATGGTCTCTACTTCAGATCACATTTAAAAAAAAATAAAGTTGAGAAAAATGGCTTGTCTGTTTCAGAGAATAAGGTGGTGAAAAACACATAGGCTTACCAATGCTGAAAAAAAAAATCAGTTCATTTATATGTTTATTTTCTTAGCTCTAATGTCTCAGGAATTTAGGAGTAGGAATTTGATATTTGGCAGTGGGTACATCTGAGGTCAGAAACTAACCTTCCACTGTCTATGTGAAGGTTTGACCAAATATGGCTAAGTTATAACCAGCTGAAAATCATCCACTGAACATGCACAGAACTTGCTCTACACTTGACCTTTAACTTTCCAAATGTTTCAGCTGAGCTCCCAGAACCTGCTGAACCTCCTGCAAAACACATAGCTTCAGACAGGTCACAGAAAAAAACCTTATGCTTCTGCTTTTCATGGAAATACCCGTTAGCCTTCTGGAAGATGCACTGTGTTGGGAGCCAGGAAACCACATATTCTACTCTTCACTCTTCCACTGACTTCCGTGCACTTCACAATCCTCCTTATTAAGCAAGGCCTCATACCGCTAACTCAGGAAGCTGGCATTTCCCCTCATTTACAAACAAAGTAACAGAATCTCTTACAGTTGCACATAATGGGATTTCTTTTGGGTTTTTTGGGGGGAGGGTTGTTTAGTTTTGCAGGGGGTTGTTTTAAAAAACCTAGGTAATTTCATATTTTTTTTAAAAAAAAATCTACATTGTGCAACCTGAATTGTGCTCTGTGTTTTGTAGATCAAGTCATTTTATAGTGAATACTGTACCTCTGTTCTTTGACTAAAAAAAAAAAAAAATTGGGAAGGCTGAACTACACTTAAGTAAATAAAGAGCACCTGTGTACTGTAGGTAACATTATCTAGAGGAGAATGAGAGTGATCAAAGCACATCAGGTTCTATTAGCATAGACAGCATTTCTATAGAGCAGTTAGCCTACATGAACTATAATGGTAACATTATCACTCAACAAGGGTATGGCTAGACTAGAGATTATAGCGTGGTTTTTTGTAGCGCTTCCCAATTTAGCGCAATAGGTATCGCGCTAGAGCCTGTGCAGATTGAAACCCTGTAGCGCTAAAGAATGGATACATTTGTAGCGCTTCTGGCGGCAGTGACGGTAGTGGGATAGTGCAGGTATCCCAGCATTCAGCTGGATGCAACGTGCTTTGCAAAGGAGGGGGGTGAGGGGGAACTGGGAAGTTGTTCGCAGGGAGAGAAGATCAGGCTGTCAGTGAGTTTTCCTTAGCGAAAGCTGACAGGATCTGTATTTAAGACACACAGCTCCGTCCACAAGCATTTTCACTGGTTATTTGCTGTGTGAGTTGTTAGAGAGAAACTGCAAAGGTACTTCCGCTTTTTTCATCCCCTCTACAAAACAACACTTCACGTCATGGCATGTAGATTGCCTTTAATGGCTTGTTGATGGCCTTAAATGGCTTGTTGATGGCTTTACATGGCTCGGAGGCATGCAAGAGATCCCATGGGTGTGCACATTCCCAACCTTGCGCTACAATGGTAGCGCTAAAAGCCTTCTGCCTCTCGAAAATGAGGTTTAACACTAGCGCTTTAAACACTGAGTAAATGCGCAAAATGTGCCTTTCAAGTGTGTAGGGTCAGATAGTTATAGCGCTAATGGAGGGTTTTAGCGCTGCAAAGCGCCAGTCTAACCATACCCCAAGGTTTGGCAAGTTAGCTTAGCTTGTTGAGGTCAAACATTGTCTGTGACCATTACACATTTGCCTGCATGACAATATAAATTTAGCCTGTACCACAAACCTCTGGAGCAGAGTTCATTCATCATTTTATTCATTCACAAAATTCTGACCCTAAAGTCCAAACCTAAGGAACTGTTGTCACCACAAAGGTATTACCAATCTTTAATAAATTTTACTCATCTCTGATAACACCACTATAGATAATCTGACTTTAATAAAATTATTCACTGTTGCATAAAATTGCTGACTGCTGTATTACCACTGAATTACAAGTACATCTTTCTCTCTGTAAAAATGTTACTATATTGAAACATAATACAGTCTCTCAACAATATCACTTGTGCCAGGGATGATTATACTGCTCATAGTGAAACACGCAACACTAAGAGACTGGAATAACCATTTCTGATCAGAGCTGACATGTCCCTGCAAATCACAGCAGCTAGAGTTACCTGTTACTTCACAGATAGGTGAATGGCTTGTATCTGCTGCAGCTAACTCCATTTATGAAGTAAGAAGGGGAAAAGTGCAACTGCATTATTTAGGAGTAGAATTAAATTAATTACCAAACATGCCCAGGGTTGCTGATATGCCTTCTAAGGTATTCCTTTTCATCAAAGCTGCTAAGAATGCTTCTATTTATACATTAATAAATAAATCCCAACAGGATAGATAAAGTTCCACCCATTTCTCATTTACTAGGCAATTTAAAGAGGTAGCCTTCATGGGGCTCCTTCTGTCCCTTTGTAGTCAAGGTAAGTTTTACTGCTGACTTCAGTGGAAGCATGATCAGGCCTGTGTTTATTTCTGTATTTTGCATGATTTTTAAAAAATATATATTTTCTGGAAAGCAAAATAAGTAAAATTACAGCTATAAAATTTAACTGAGTTATGACACCACATATCAGAATGCAGCAATTTTTAAGATCAACTCTGCTTGCTATGTACAACAGCTAGCATGCTTGGTTATATACATACTGACCTGCCTACCTTAAATCATTATTTAAGATGAGTCTTTCTGTTTTATGGATTAAGCCTATTATGCAATTTTACCAAATCGCTTATAAATATTATAGTAATGTAGTCATTACATTTTAAACATAAAAATTAGTTTTGTGTTCCAAATGCTATCTCAGTTATCTTTCCAAGCACAAAGATGCTGCTGACTCATTCACTGAATCTGAATCCAACTTTGTGCTCTCTCCAATCTCATTCACATTCCCTACATGGACAGCTTACTGCAGAACAGACATTCACAAAACCTACAAGTGCATAGAAAAGTATCAACGTTTTACTATGTATTGTAAATATGAAAGCAGACTAAATATAATCACCAAATTTGGTGAATATAATCACAATAACAGACTGAAAATGAACACACCACTTATTGAATACATTAAAAGAACTGCATAATGAAACATCTGAACCTTTTAAAAAACACACACATGGATAAGATTTTAAATAAATTATTAGACATACTACTTATCTAACATTAGGCATTTTTCATTTTAAGTGTGTGTCTCCTAAGCAGGTTTTGTACAACCCACATCACCAAAACTGTTTATTTTCATATTGTTGGGATGACAGGCAGTTAGGATTTCATTCATGAGTGACATACAAAAGGAAGATTATGAGTCTGTAATGAAAGCAAGTGGATATCATCATTGGGTAAAAGAGACAAGAAGATAAACATTTGTTATACCAAATAAAGACCAGCAGGATCTTATAAAGGGGAGAAGGCAATGCCACATTTACTGTAAGTACAGACAGAAAAGAAAAGACAATCGCTATGTTTCCCTATTACACACACCACATGCACTCATTCATTCATTCCTATAAAGTTCTGCAAAGTTGTTATAGATACCAGCCTAAGCGTTGCTTGAGGCGAGCTACTGGCCAGGTAGCTCGTTACACAAGATCTGGGCTGAGCCTTCGTTCAACTGCAGTTGGATGCCCTTGGAGAATGGATGATCGCAGAACCAGACTCAGTTTCTCACTTGTCTGAGTCAGATTCTTATAGGAGTCTGTCCCCATTCAGGTCTATGGAAATTGCCTAGTCATGCTGTTGCAACACTTGAAGTGATAATCAAACAGCAGATTGTATTTTCATGACGACCATGGGGTACTTTCTCTATCTTCTTTCTTCATATTTCAGCATCATCATCTGGCAATGGCTGCACAGATCTAGGCTCACCCTTCAGGATCATTCAGTTATCTTCATACTGCATATTCTTCAGCCCAGCAATGTCAAAACAGTAGTTGGGCTGGTTCTGGTAACCTCTTTGCTTTATTTTCTAAACCATACATACATTCACATACATTTTCCTAACTAATTAATTTTAACATACATCTCACGATCTCTACTCTTTCAGGTATTCTTTCTTTAATATATATACTTTCAAGGCATAGCAGATCACAATAATCTGTTTGGCCCATCTATCACACAATAGCAGAAACACACAGCAAAACATAACAGGAATGGCAGTTTCTTCACAGAATTGCTTTACACTGTCATTCTCTTATCTCTTAACTCTGTTTTGGGTTGTGCTGGTACAATTAGTCTTTGCAAGTTGCAATGGGGGCCCCATTCTTTTATCACTAATGCTGATGTTTTGTTCTGAGAGAGATGTTTTGCTCTGAGCTAGAGAAACGGAATTCTTTATGGTAACGAAGTCCTGTGGCACGTTAGTCTTTAAGGTGCCACAGGACTTTGTTACCTCTGCTATTCCAGACTAACACGGCTACCTCTCTGATTCTGGAATTCTTTATGCATTCACTGTTCATTCTTATATTTTATCTAGCTTTTATACAACACATTGAACACCAATAATTGTAGTGATGTAACTCAATAAGTTACAATATTAGGCCTGGATTCCACAGAGAGATCCACCACTGTGCACCTAAATCACTATACTTACCTGGAATACTTTAGCAGGACTCCAATGAGTATAAGGGCATCCAGTAGTGGTTCCTTTTGCAGGATCAGGGCCCTAAATTGCTACAGAAAGTTGAGGGGGAAATGTCTACATGTTTTGAAGATAACTGCAAAATAGTCAAAACATCACGGATATAAAACCCTTTTAAAAAAGCTTATCTAGGTAACCCAACCTGACAGAAATTAATTTAACTTTTAAAAATTCTGTAATTTATGTTGTTTACTCTTTGCATTTCATTTATCTGACGAAGTGGGTATTAGCCCACAAAAGCTTATGCTTCAATACTTTTGTTAATCTTTAAGGTGCCACAGGACTCTGTTGCTTCTACAAGGAATGGTTACATTAACAATAAAAGAAAAGATTAATTTCACTGAAATTTTATTTTTTAAAAATTAAAACATCTAGAAATTAGGTTTTGTGAGCACATTGCTTTTTATTTTTAACATAACCTAGATTTTGGGCCTAAACTAAGCACCATATGACAGTGTCCTTGTAATCCATGTTTGATGACAAGTCAAGTTTTCAAACTCCTAAAGTTATTTCAACTTAAGTTTTCTTTCTGCATTGCTTTCCCAGTTTCCTCTCTGCATTACTTTCCAAGTGCACAGAAGTCTAACAGTTCAGTACTATGACTATTTGTTATTTTAGAACAGATGCACTAACTACTTATCACTGAATTTACACAATAAAACAACCCTTCCAGACTTGCTCGTTTTATTGGACCTGGTTATAAATACAGAAAAACCTGCTTTAGAGATCACCTGAGAAGAGAGAAAAACAAGTAACTACTTGCAGGGGCCATGGAACTCTGGTGTGCAAACCTTTGAAGAGACACCACTTTTTCTAAATCCCAGGTCTGGTGGCTCTTGGCAGGTTTTACAGTAAGTATATAATCACACAGGAAAAATCAATTGTCACCTGACATCCAGTGCAACACTGACTACAAGGAACAAGGTATCTTGCTCTAGCAAACAGAGCACCAGACTAGGAATCAGGAGCCCTGAGCTCTATTCCCAGTTTGGACACTGATGCAATGTTCCACTGCGGCAAGTCACTTCACCTCTCTGTTCCTCGCCCTCCTTTTAGGTGCGTCATGTTTCTATCTTGTTAAGTTCTTCATCAAGGCAGAGACTCTCTCTTATTATATTTGTTTGCACAGTGTCTTGAACAACAGAGCCCCAAATATATTATTTGTAATCCAAACAAATAATGATTAAATCAAGAAATTATGGGCCAGACTGTGCATGCTAGATTCACTTACAAATCTCGCCCCTTCCAGGCAGAAAGGGAACAGGACACAAATCAATCACCTCTGCAGTTCCCTTCCTAAAACCATAAGAAAGACAGTGCCTAGAAGGTATTCACAAAGGGAAGGAGGCAGGGATCCAGTAGCCCTATATTGGGAGAGGACATGGTCAGGCCAGGATGGGGCAGAATGTACCTTATCCCTTTCATTTTTAAGGAGTCACATTCTAATACCAGAGGAGATTCTCAAGTGACGGTGTCCATGCTTAAGAGAGAAAGATTCATTTTATTAGTGTCATTAGCTGCTATTCAGAGTAAACTAGAATAACCGCTAGCAGAATAAGTGCTGTTAAATTTAATTTTTTAAAAAATGAAAATACAGATGTTGCAATGGCCTGGTGGTGGCACTATGCACTGCCAAGTGGGAAACCAAAGCTTGGAGCTCTGAAATAGCCTTTTGCATCTTAGGCCAGTACCTTTAAATTGATGCAATAAACTCCTTAGGACGAGGGAGCCTCATGTTGCTTTAACAGCAGTTTACTCCCTTAAATGGCTGCTCCAGCTTATGCTTGGAAGGATGATCCAGGTCTAGTTACATGGCCAGAAAGAAGATTAGGGGAAAGCAAAGCAAGATCTATTCATACAGAAGAGGGATAGTTTTGAAGATTTGGAGGGAAGGACAAATTCAGAATTCTGTTTCTCCAGCTTCAATCTCGAGTGACTTCACTGAAGTTACTCAGTATATATATCAATGTAACTGAGGTCAGACTCTACACCAGAATGTTCAAAAAGGAGAATGTGTGCTCTTCAGACCTTCCAACCTAGGGCCCTGACACTGTTTCTGATTAGTCTAAGTATCCCGAAAAGAGGGGAGAAAGGTGTTGTGCTGGTCAGCCTCTCTGAGGTTCAGGAGACACCCCTTAGATGCAGCCGAGGTGTTTAATAAAAGAAGTTAAAAGATTCAAAGAACCCTGTCATTAAGACTAATTGCATCTAATATTATGGTTTAAAAGGGTCCTCTTCACTGTTTAAGAAACGCCTTGGGGATATAAAGCAGGCGGTGGAGGGGAGGCAATTTAGTAGTTCAGTCCACAAAACATGTTATAAACCAGCTGGGACATTGCAACTGTCACATCACTCTTTATGTAGGTGGAGAAGATGATAATCTTCTCTTGTCATTTGTAGTTTCAAAGTAAATTGAATTTTTATTTCCAATTTCAGAGTCATACAATTTCAAAAACATCTTTTTCTAACTTTTGACAGCCACCTCAGAAACAGAGCGCAACCCCTTACCCAGTTATGTAAACGGATTTGCAAATGGATTTGATGGCAGCAGGATCAAACCCAAGTTAACAAATCACCTAAAATTCAAGATAGCATTTCAAAACAATTTAATACGTAAAACTTAGCTATACTTTATAAACACAGAAAACATTAACAGATTAAACTCGCCCATGGCAAGATACTCTCTTATCTGGACTAAGTCCCTGCAGTTTGATTCCTTCTCAATGGTTGCTATATATTTTTGATGCAGTACTTCACCATTTTCTCTGCAGAGAGGAGAAAACACATGCTGACCAAAATTAGCAACCTCTCGCGTAGCCTGCAAGAGTTGGTGTAGCACAGAATCAAGCCAAGGGTTCTACAACATTGCTGACTTGACCATATTGTCCAAATAGAGTATTTTCTATTCCTGTTTCTGGGACAAATGTGTAATTTATCATTTTTTTATGTTCTTATTAGATACGCACCACAAAATATACAAATGTAAAGATTCCAATGAGACTTTGAAGTTTATACCTCTCTAAAATAAACAGGTTAACAGACAGCAGTGTTTCCATCTTTGATGATGAATCTGTTTGCCAGGAGTTAATCTGCAAAACTGAGTTAAATATGGCAGCATCACATAGGTTTACACAAAAAGAAAAATAGAAACTTCTGTTCAAAATAAGAGTCTAGGAATTGCCGAATGTCACAGAAAGCAGCAGAAACTACAGGAGCACCTTAAATTGCCAGATCTGTGCCTTTTTTTCTTTGAGACCATGGTTTCTTCCTCTCTTTGATACTGAGGCAGGTGTGGTTTGATTCGTTTTTTTGCGGATTTTGTTATGTATGTTTCAGCAAGGTATTTACATCAACCTTGCATAAACTGACTCAGCACCACTTATGGACAATGAGACTGTGTCTGTACAAAGAGAATGTGGCATTCAGAGACAAATTACATGATGTCTCAAAGGAAGTGGGATTTCAGTGGGCTTTGAGAAAAATCTGAGATAACCTCCAAGCATGTTCTGCAATGATGTTTCCATCACTCAGATGTTACCCAAGTGTCATGCTACATGTGTGATGCCCCTGCAGGCCATCTACCACTATCACTACCACACAATTCTGCAGGATTCTCTCACCCATGGGCTGCAGGGTAGCAGTGGTGATTCCACTACAATATCCTATATTATAAAAGACAAGCGAACGGTGTGTGAAGCCATCATGCGCAGTAGAGACGGCCCGGACGAACGGCATGCTGGGGGTTGTAGTTCGGAGGCACAAAATGGCCGCCATGCGTGCCTGCCTGAGCGATCCTCACAGGGAGCTAGAGCACCCACAAGGAGCAGTTATACATATAAAGTTAGCTGCGCTGTCGGGCACATGACGAGGAGTTGAGGGGGGAGGGAGCTGAGCTGGGGGAGGGGGCTGGGGGAGAGGGGGGTCGTTGCAGGGGGAGGGGGCTGGGCGAGGGGGGGCGTTGGGGGGGGAGGGGGCTGAGTGGCGGGGGAGGGGCACGAGCCCTTACGGTTGGCCCGTGTACACGGGCTTTTACACTAGTATTCTATAGATTGCTGTGGCTGCTGTGGAGCTGAGGTCAAGGGTAGCAAAGTTTCCTCTTTCCCTCTCCTCATAATGCTACTCCTGGAGGCCTTCCAGCACAGAACAGTCAGAAGTAAGAAGGAATCAGCAATGGCAGACCTAGTGCAGGTGGAAGAACTGAGCATTGGGGTCAAATGGGGGAAAGCTGCCTCTGGTTCTTCATGATCCTGGTCAACCACCCCCTTAGGCTGCCCCAGAACCCCTGCCACCTCTACACACACAACCCCCTAGTCAGTTCCACAGCCAAACTACACCTCTTGGTGGCCTAAGGCTCTCCACCTTCCTCTCCCAATAACTGCCCTTCCCCAAAATATTCCCCACTGATTTTGCTCCAACACCTCCCTTTTGTCAGGCTTTTTACCTGAAACTCAAGCTTTGGCGGGATATCTCAGGCCTGCCTCCAAAATCTCATAATTATTTTGTAAGGTATACATCTGGGATTGTCAATGGTACCTAAAAGAATTTGCGGCCCAAATCCCATTTGCTTCCCCATTCCCTTTGAAATATCCCACCCGCCATCTTAATATTCCTTTTTCCTTAAAAGTACAATATTTAGAAAAAATACTACCTTGAGCTGTGATTTCATAAAATCTCATATGCTTAAAGAGTGTCAAATTGGCTCAGTTCTAGGGAAACTGTCAGAGAAAATGCTATTGTTGTAGGAAGTGGTTTGGTGAGTCAGTAGGTTGCACATTTTCCTTTAACCATGCTTAAACAATGCCCTACAATAGTACTTGTGGGCACTGTGCTAAAAGTGCAAAACTTTTGGATAAGACCTACAAATGGGGTCCTGGCCATCTGCAGCCATTAAACATCCCAAAGCATTTAAAACAAAAAACCAAAACAGGAGCAGAGATGTTAAACATAGCACACCAGCCAAATTTTAGTCTGGCTGATTACATTCTGTCTACCATAAACATACCAATTTAGTTTCAATTGGCTACAGTATTCTTCACTTCCTGTCCTAACTGTAACATGATGTTTCTGTGTTCTTAGACACAGCAGCTGTGTCTTGCTCTAGAGATAGCTGCTTTTCATCAGTGGCTAAAGGAATTCCTAAACATACCTTATAAATCAGCTTGTAGCATTTTGGAATCTTTCTGAATGAAAACTATGCATCTCCTAGCAACTTCACACACCCTTTGTACATACAGGGAAAAACTGGGGTAAAATTCTACAGAACCCCACATGACAGCCTTCTGGATGACTGAAAAAGAACACTATACTCTGGGATCAATCTTAAACCGTGCCTACATGAGGATCAAGATTTCGCAGAGGTAACAAAGTCCTGTGGCACCTTAAAGACTAACTATAAAGTTTTGAAGCATAAGCTTTCGTGGGCTAATACCCACTTCGTCGGATGCAAGCAGTGGAAGTGTCCAGAGGCAGGTATAGACTATACCTCTGGACACTTCCACTGCTTGCATCAGACGAAGTGGGTATTAGCCCACGAAAGCTTATGCTTCAAAACTTTATAGTTAGTCTTTAAGGTGCCACAGGACTTTGTTACCTCTGCTATTCCAGACTAACACGGCTACCTCTCTGATTCAAGATTTCCCAGGTGGCCCCTGAATCTCCGATATGGTAATGCTTAATATTGTCATCTAGGCCATCAACTCATGCCAATGAAGTCCTTTCTGAGCTGTACATGACCTAAGACAGACATACAGAAGTAGATACGATTTTAATTTTGTACTTTAAACTTCATGGTAAAGTGCCAAACTCAACTTTAATCCAAATATTTCCAAAGCTTAATAAAGATTTATTGGAAATCCACAGGTCCCATCTGCACCAGTGGCAATGTTGATTTTTCCCAAAATAAAAACCTGCCAAATAAGTATAGTGAGAGTAAACATATTTATGCTAGCCATTTACAGCAGCAATTCTTCTCCAAAACAGTCTCATGCTACAAACTTCAGTCCACACTGTTTTGAACATCTGGTAGCCCATTATTTTAAGCTGGACCTCGGCTTACAAATCCTTCACTTTCCAAAATCCTGTAACATTCTATGCTCTTCTGAAAGATTACTGCTTCTACTCAGCAAGGCAGGAGATTTGTCCATATATGGATAACTGAGAAGACAACAAATGGCTCTTTTCCCAGTCTATCAAGCCAAGAAATTAGAGGGCCTGAGGTAGCCTGACTGACATAGTTTGTTCAGAGTCTTGACGGAAGCCTTCATGAATGAGTTAGTTTCATGAAGAGATGGATATTCTATGATGTTGGCTGCAATCACCACTGTCAATTTCATAAAAGAGCAGAAGACGTGGCACTCATATAGAAACGGAGAAGAACTGATGGTGACGGCTGACATATTCCCCAAAGGAGTATTTCCTGATAAAATGCACATCAATAAATCCAACAACACATACAGGAAAAATTGGCACCAAGGAGAAAGTCAATCCCTTATTTGCTGCTTAAAGCCCTTCAGAATTTTCCTCTTGATTGGTAAAATCTTGCTTGGTTCTTTATAAATGTAAAATTTGCAGACTTTGATCAGTATACAACATTTTTGCCTCTGACACTGGGTTATCTGTAAGACTGGTAAGTTTCTGCAGTGAATTCTAGTTTAAATTGTTTTCTTCCGATAACAGAAAGTGCACTGGATAAAGTCAATCAAATTATGGTACTTTGAACCATTCTCAAAACATAAATTTAAGATCTAAAACAGGCCAACATTTCACAGGTAAGTTTTCTCACACTGGGACCCTGGAAAGAAATTCCCTTCCGAATAGTCAGCTCAGCTGCCTAGAAACTTAACAGTATGCCATGCCTTGCCTTTTTAAGCTGCAACAGAGGAAATGATTAAGGAAGCATTAAAACCTAAATGCACCATAAAAGGCATCTGCCGGAAAACTAGCTGCTATTTGCAGTAAGGAAAGTATGTTATTCACACAATATAAAGAAACAGCAGTATTGTCCTCTAAACGTTTCTAACCAAACACGCATGTCACATGAACCATGAACAGAGGTTGGCATTTCAGAGTCTCTAACTGGCAGTTTATTTCAGAAACTTGAATAAGTGGGACAGTATCTCTCCAGTGACAAAACACATTAATGTTTTAAGAAGCTTCCTGCCCCAATTTTATTTTGTTGGGGTTTTTTTTTACCCGTTACCTTATGCCAGAAAATCCTTCTCTCCCCTTCAATTTCCTGATGCTTGAATTGATTTTTTGGCAGTACTTATTTTCTTACTGACAAGAAAGCACTGAAATTTTCTGCCTTGTTTCTTTTTGTGTTTTGTCTTCTCTTCTGTTTTCCTATTAATACCCCATCCTGCCAGTCACCCCACGCTTAATCTTTCAGAACACATTTAATGGTACAAGTAAGCAGCCATTCTAGTATCTCAGTCAGCCATCATTTAATTCTGCCAGTAATAGGCATAAACTACTGATACAATTGCTACCTATTATTGGCATAGAATTCATTACTAGAGAAAAATTCTTGCAAACTTTTCTTAAAGCTCTCCTGTTGTAAGAAAAAATTAAAATGGGCCAGGGAAATAGCAGTCAGTGAAAATCATTTGAGCATTCCAGTGTAAATTGGATTTGATTTGATCAAATTGATGACATATTTGTACTCTGCATAAGTGCAGAATATTTTGCATGGGATTTTCTTGTTCGGCTCATAAAACCGAGGAAGGAAGGCCAATATGCACAAAATGCGTGTGGTGAAAAACATAGTGCAAGTGAATAGTGAATGAAGCAGAGCTGTGCAAAACTGATGCATAGTAATCTTTGCTTCAAGAGTTGACAGCCTCACCAAGTGAGGTCAGATAAGGCGAGTCCAAGAGCTGCTAGAAAGAAATCTCTGTTCTGCACAGTACTGGTTTAATAATAAAAGCATTTACAGATTAATATATTCATATTAAAATCATGCTACTATTAACAGGAGAGATTGAAAAATCCACTTACAAAATACAAGACCAAGTATGGGGATCTAAGCCATTAATGATAGTGGTATTTAAGTTTCCTTTTTTTTTTTTTTTTTTTTAAATATGCATTAGCCTTTATACACCCTCCACATGGGAGCTTACTGAAAACAGGTTCAGTGCCACCATGCTGAGCACGCAGACAGACAGCTAGATAAACCCAGGGCCTCTACTGCTGCTCATCCCAGAGTGAAACTAACAAGATTTTGGGAAGTTTCAGTGCTACTATTCAAAAGATCCTCAGTAACCATCAAACTGCCCATTGTAATCCATTGTATGCAGTTTCTGCTTGGGAAAGCTGTGATAGAAAGCTTGGGAGAGTAGGAGAGGCAGAAAGTAGAGATGTTGAAGGATAAGGCCTCCCACACACAAAAAATCGAAGTTGAGGTGGGAAAGAAAATTGAAAACTCCCCTCCGCCGCCCTACCTTCTCCCCTAACACTGCTCACAGCAGCTTGGAGGCTGTGGAAAGATTACTTTAACACTGATATACACAGCTGGCAGGAGTTCTGGAAGGAAGGGAAGAGACAGAAAGCTCTCTCTTCTTTCAAGTAGCTAGAAGAAAACTTTATAATTCACCCATCTGTCTCAAAAGGATATAAAAGGTGGAGCCATGAAGCAGGGTTCAGGAACAACATATATTGGTTGAAATTTTCCCATATCTAAAGGTGACTGGATAGGACTAGGCTGCATACAAGGGCTACTACTCTTTCTCATCTTCTGATAGTTGTCAAGCTAGTGTGTCATAAAGGAAGATTTGGGTAACAGTACAGAAAGTAGTAGTTAAAAAAAACCACAGCAGATACTAACCACATACCAAAATCCCACACCAGTGCTATGTATTTAGTAAATAAATATTCAAGAGGGTAAGGGTGAATAAAGAGAAGTGTAATGCAACAACTCTAGTGGTAAATAACAAAATATTTACTTTTTTTAAAAAACTTTTTCTTTTGATTGTTGGACCAGTCTTAATCTCTCAAAGGCTGTGTGACACACCCGCTGGGACACTTAAATTGGAACTGCCAACACATCAGAAGGAAGCAGATGCAGTCCACATGCAGCCACAGTAGTAATAAATGAGATAAGAGAAGGTAAAGCTAGTTTGCAGTCTGACACACCACTCCCACATTCCAACTGTAACCAGCAATATTGCTTTTTTAGAAAGATGGCAACCTACAGACATCAGATCAGAATTAAATGCCAACGACAATTCCGTTAAACAAAAAGGAATTACTTATTTCACAGTTCTATTCGTGGAGAGAAAGTACTCTTACTTTTGATATATTCAGACTGTGATGCTTACCGTATTTTTCGCCCTATAAGACGCACTTTTTCTTCCCCAAAACGGGGGGGGGGGGGGAAGTTGGTGCGTCTTATAGGGCGAATATACCTATTCGCCCGCGGTCACAAAAAAAAAACAAAACAAAAAAACACGTGTGCGCCCCAGTTCCCCCCTCCCCGCTGCGGGCGGGCTGCCGAGGGCGTCCCGGTTCCCCCCTCCCCGCCGCGGGCGGGCTGCCGGGAGCGCTCCCGGTTCCCCCCTCCCCGCCGTGGGCGGGCTGCCGGGAGCGCCCCCGGCAGCCCGCCCGCGGCGGGGAGGGGGGAACCGGGAGCGCCCCCGGCAGCCCGCCCGCGGCGGGGAGGGGGGAACCGGGAGCGCTCCCGGCAGCCCGCCCGCGGCGGGGAGGGGGGAACCGGGACGCCCCCGGCAGCCCGCCCGCGTGGCGGGGACGGCGCTCCCCCAGCAGCCCGCCCGCGCGGCGGGGACGGCGCTCCCCCAGCAGCCCGCCCGCGCGGCGGGGACGGCGCTCCCCCAGCAGCCCGCCCGCGCGGCGGGGACGGGAGAGCGGCGCGCTTTTTGTGTGTGGTGGTTTTTTTTTTTGTTTTTTTTTTTCCCCCGGCTTTTTTACTTAAAAACTCGGGGGCGTCTTATACGCCGGAGCGTCCTATAGGGCGAAAAATACGGTAAGTAAAATGAATTCAATTTTCCTGTAAGCAGGACTCTAATTGACTACCTAACAGATTGTAAAATCATCAGGACACGGGCTGTGTCTGCCTCTGCTTGTACAGCAGCTAACAGAAAAGGCTCATCGTTGGATAAGGGACACTGCATGCTACTGTAAAATAGATATTAAGTATGTAATAATAATAATCTATACAATATTAATAATCTAAACAGATAAGCATTTTTACCATGGCAGTGGTGAAGTTCGTGACTTTTGTGACTGATTGTCATCATCATCAGCCAATTTGCTTGATACTGAAGTTAGGCTGACTGGCTTATAACTGCCAGGATTGCCTCTGCAGCCTTTTTTAAAAATTGGTATCTCCAGTCATCTGGTACAGAGGCTGATCTAAGCAATAGGTTATATTCCACAGTTAATAGTTCTGCAATTTCATATTTGAGTTCTGTCAGAACACTTGAGTGAATGCCATCTGGTCCTGGTGACTTATTACTGGTTAATTTATCAATTTGTTCCTAAACATCCTCTAATGACACCTCAGTCTGGGACAGTTCAGGTTTGGGACTCTCCCTCACATCCTCTGCAGTGAAGACTGATGCAAAAAATCCATCTAGCGTCTCCACTATGAAAAAGGTATGTATGAATTGCTATGAACTGAAATCAATACGTTTTTCCCAGCTGCATGGCTCACACATGCTCTAAAAGACAATGATACATACACAAAGAGCACATTCACGTGAAAGTCAGTAAGAAAAAGGCCCACTTTAATTTTCTAGGTAAAAGGTCTGTCAGAGTTAAAGAAACACCTTTGGAGGATCAGCTGCTCATAGGGGAACACAGTTCTCAACAGCAGAGTACATTTGCACAGATTCTAAATTGCTGAATACCCGACGATAGCTGATCTAATATTTCTGAATCAGTATCAGAAGTGAGACACAACATTTTGACATGCAATTTAGGCAGAAATAGCGGCCAAGAAAATGCCAGCACCTCTTCCTCCCAGCAGGAGTTCATATTATCAAGAGACATGCTCGGCTCCTATTAAGTGGTTTTAAATACTATTCAGTGGAATCTTTTTATGGGGAAGAAATATTTTACCACAACAAATACAGATACACTTATCGTAACAGCAATTGCCATGAACTGAAACAATGCAAAGCTTTCAACCTGCTGCACTCAAGATGAAGTTTTACTATATTAGGCTTAAGTGCAAGTGGGCTCTAACAGTACTTAAAAATAATTGATAACTTATGTTCTTTAGTAAGTTTCATACAGTGACTTCTTGCAGGGGAAGAGCAAGTTTAATAATACTGAAATGATCAAACAACCAAGCAAATACCATTGTTCCACAGTGGAAAATTAAGGTGCAACCAAGAGCAAGACTTCTGCATAGGCCAATCCAAGGTCTATGCACCACTCAAGTTCTTCTTAAACCATATATTTAATGGGACTGGAGTGGTACACAGACCTTGGGCTGGGGTGCATGTCGTCCTACAGTGTGAATTGCTTTCTCAAAAATATATTTTATTTATTTTAAAAGTGTCTTTGGCCATTTTGGCAAGGTGTCTTAGAAAAACTTTGGGCAAAGTTGACCATTTGGGAAATCTCACATTCAAGAAGTGTGTCAATCTACCTTAAGGTGTTAGCTGAAGCCACAGAAAGAACAGTGTGTCCCTTTTCTTCTTTTCACTGTAAACTGGGAACAACACTTACCTTTCTCCCTCACACGGCTGTGATGAGACTCATTCAGCGTTTGTAAAACTCCCTGAGATCCATGGATGGAAGATACTATACAACAGTGAAACAAATTCTCTTTATTTGCGATTTGTGTCCACTTTACATATCAACAGAACAGAAAAAAAAATGTGAAGTCATTTTTGCTATTAAAACAGCTGCTCTAATTGTTCAGATAAACTTTAGAGAAATGTCTAAAGTGAATATGTTCATAACTAAAGCCATTAAATGGATTTTGCTGAATCCTGACAGCATCCAAAAAGTGCTTAATGAAAATAGGCTGATTCTGAGTTTAAAATTCTTTCTTCGAGGATAATCTAATCTATTTCATGATATACATACATTATCTTATACACACACTTTATTATATACACATACATTCCCTTCCCCCTATTCCCATCTCTCATCGCACGCAAAAATGTATTTACAAAATTACTAAGGAACAAACTGTGCCCTCAATTATACCCATACAATCCCACTGAAGTTAATAGGTATAGCTGAGGACAGAATTTTGCCTTGCAAGTACTGTTAAAACCCTTCTGAGTATGCCTTCTTTACACAATTACTCAACACATAAATTATGGAAGTTTGTGGTCACTGTATTCCAAAGATTATGATCTGAGGAAAATACATTTGGACTTCCCAGCAGTTCAGAGTGACTGCGGGTATATCAAGTAGTTCATATGTGCAGACTGTCAGCTTTCCTTATTCTTTCTGAAGTGACTAGAGAAGAGGCCATGTCAGACAGTTCATAACTAAGTCATTAGCTTCAGGATGCCAAAACCCTAATTCAAAACAAGTTATTTCATTTTAAATCTTTAAAAAATATAGTAATTCCTTGAGTGATGGAGTGCAGTGTGTTCAAATTAAATGAATTTTATTGTAATATATTTGGACTAAATAGCTAAAATAATACATAATATATCAAACTGATTTGGTTTAAACACACATTCATGCTTTGGATAAGATCCAGGTGACATTGTCTCTACCTAATGCACTTTATCTTCCAAGAATGCAGAGTTTAGATCAAGAAAAGCCAGGAGGGAACAATATGTCTTCATCATAAAGCATTTAGTCATTAAAGACAGTCATTTTCCATGAAGGTACCAGGCATTGGACAGCTGTATTCTTTCAACACATTAAATGTTTATTCTATTTATCAGATTCATGAGGTTTTATTCATTTAGCTGTTCTTATTGTTGAATCAATTATCAAGGATTCCCCGGTTCAGCATAATGCAAAACTAAACAGAGGTTTCCTTAAACTCCGAAAATTTCCTTGCACTAAGTTTAAAAATAAAGCTCTGTCATTAGTTCTGTAGACAGCTGTAAGTGAACAAGGCAAAAAACCTACAACTTTGCAATGATTTGCAATGATGGATCAACCTCAGACAAACAATAAGGTCAAACACTTGTGGTGAAATTGCGGCACCCCTGAAGTCAATAGCAAATCTCCACTGACTTCAATGGAGTCAAAAATTTGCCCTTACTTTGAAAGGGATATGAATTCATAAATGGAGAGGCATTCATGGTATAATTTTAACTGCAGAGACAAATCCCGTAATGACAGCTATTTAGGTGAAGGTACACTGACGAAAAATACTAGGAAGGTATGGAACCCCCTCAATAGTCATGGGAACTTTGACCACATTCTGAAGCCTAGTATGATCATATCCTGCAAGAACAGAGAACTCTTTGATCCTAAAAGGCAAGCGTAATCATCAGAGAATCATGGCTGCACTAGAAATGACTGTGGGCATAACCTTAAATGAAATTCATTTGGACATTTTTCTAAAGGATTTATTTTTTAATTGCTGAAATACATATGCAATTCACCAAGGTCTCAGGAGAAAAAACATGCAAGTCAAAAGCCTGGAAAAACACAGACTGATCCTGTGAAAGGAGACAGTGATTTGGGAATATTCAAACAAGTTATCACACTTCTAAAAAGGGAAGTAGGTGCCAGTAAAACTAAATATAAGTCAACATTTTGTGTTTTACTCACAGATAGGTTACTGATGTAACAGAATATATGAATGGTGTAGCTTTTTCAGAGAAGTACTGTTACCAAACAAGTGTGGGATAAGAAATGATTTAAAAGAATGATATCTAAAAGTGAATTTAAAATAGTTAACACAGCCTTTATATGACAGACGGTGGTACTAATTACCAAAGGACTAAGAGTTAAAATATAGTAAATAGTAGTTACCACACTTACATACATACTCTCTCTCTCTCTGTATAATATATGCAATGGTTGGTCACCTTAATAAAATGTTTGGAAACCACTGGTTTAAAATAGCTCTTGAGTCATTTTAAACACCTTAAATTGTGTGTTCATTTTCTGGGTGCTCAACCTAAGACATCTGAAGTCTGATATGCAGAAGTTGTGAGCCCCCACAACTGCAACTGAAGTCACTGGAAGGTGTAGATACTCAGCACCTATGCCAAGGCAAAGTGATTCAGAGAATTGAGCAAAGGTAGGATGCAAAGAGGGCCTGAAGTCAATCCCAGTCTGTAAAACAGGGATGACGATGATGCCTATGAACTAACCCTCCAGGTGTGCTCTTATCAGCCAATGCCTGTACATCGCTTTGCACAAATAAAATACTCAGAAAAATCAGTCTTTAAGTATCTCAAATTGGAGAGCAACCACTAAGGTGCCCAAAGATAATGAAGACTTTTGCATAGTGGCCTCAATCTCCCTGTTTCACAGCTCCTCATCTGTACAATGGAAATTACATTACTGTCTCACAAGGGAGTTGAGTAGATATATTCATTAATGCTCGTGAACCTCAGATATTACAGCGCATAGTACCATAGAAAAGCACATGGGAAACTAATCAATCAATGCAGGGTTTGGATATGTGCACCAAGAAGACATTGCATAATGAGGGGGAAATATTACATAATAATAAATAATAATAATACCTATCTCTTATAAAGCACTTTTCATTGATAGATCTCAAAGCACTTCACAATCTGCTTTATCCTCAAAGTACTATCTCCCTGTGCACTGAATGACACACATACATGGTGGAAAAAACATGCAAGTCAAAAGCTGTGGAAAAATCAGTATGTGATCATGTAAATTAAGACTGTTTCATAACGCACATGCACATGGTGGCAAAGGCTGTACAGGCATCCTCAAATCAGGTATTTCTTAACTTTCAAATGAGGTAGATTTTACAACCTCAGTCACTTTTTTAATCAGGGGTTTTCACTTGGGAGAGTAGGGGAATAGTGTGATCAGATAGCAAGTGAAAAATCCGGACAGAGGGTAGGGGGTAATAGGTGACTATATAAGAAAAAGACCCAAAAATCAGGACTGTCCCTATAAACACAGTACATCTGGTCACCTTATATGGGGAAAGAGAGAAAGAATGATTGCAGGCAAAAAGAGCATGCTGGTGCAACACTTTCAAAAACTTTTCGAAAGTGAATCAACATTAGGTAAAGGTGCACTGAAATGCAGAATATATTTTCCTGTTAATTTAAATTAAATAACTTCTACTTTGGCTCTCTGTGTTTTAACAGTAGTCTACCTCCAGATTGAACCTCCTCTTTTTCCTATCCTTTAAAGGCATTTATGATCAGTCTTTTTGCCCTCCCAGGGGTACTTGGCACCTTGCAGGATTAAGCATTTAGTGCCCCTTCTATTCCCATTGAAATCAATTGGGGAAATGGTACTAACAAGTCAATAAAGCTCTTTGGAATCCATCTGGATGAGACACTCTACAGAAATGTGAGATCCTTATCAGAAAGACAAGTAACCAGCACTTTGAACCTTAGCAATTTAAACAAATGCACACTGATAATAAGACATCGAGCACACACATTAATGTAAGAAGTATGTAGAAAACAATAGCTCCTGATAGTTTATACTTCTAGCTTTGAGCATAAAGGAGAAAATATAAGTCCCCAAGAATATTTTTTTCTAATAAATAGATTACAACAGATAAAATCAAGACTCTAAAACCCTTGTCCAAATACAAACTTTTAAGAGTTTAGTAAAAGTGATACAAGGCCAATGCAAAATTCTACGTAGAGACTCATTTCAGTTTGAAAGTGGTTAATTTCAGTTTAGCTTAAATCTGTTTCTAATCAACATCAACTAACCAAAATAATCCTGGTTTAAACTAATGTACAAGTCCCATCCACACAAACTTCTGAACTAGTTTAATAAAATCAATTTAAAATCACACTTTAAGTTAAACTAGTATAACTCTGTATCTAAAGACGCACTATGCTTCCCCGTGACTTTATGTCTATGATCTTAAAAACATGCGGATTTCTTCTCAGTACTGACCATTTTAAGTGGGTGACCAGCTTTGTTATTTTATTTTTTTCTGATGTATAATTCATGGAAAAGAATTCAGCTTCCCTAAAGCCCTTCTTTATACTACATAAGCATCAAACGGAGAAAATGTTTTCAGATAGAAAACCCCCTGCCTTTTGTAGGCGATTGGAAAATGTTTCTTGGCTCTCCAGAATGGCTGGTTGCTTTGATTTCAGCTCAGTCAGCCTCAAAGACTTAAAAAAAAAGATGTTGCAGGGTGCCAGCAAAGTGGTTCATCACATGAAGGTACACATAGCTGAATGCATCAAAACAACTAAAAGTTCAGTTCCTATAACCATGTTGAAAGTGAACACAAATGTAACATAATATTTCTGATCTTCACAGCAAATATCAACACATGTCTTGGGGCCAGAGTGCTTTACATACTGCCCCCACAATAGTCATCAATACTAGTCTCCACTTTGGTGGTCTGTGCTGGTATCATGCCCAGGCACAGTCCTTTAGAGCAGTGGTTCTCAGCCCGGGGTACACATACCCCCAGGGTACACAGAGGTCTTCCAGGGGTACTTCAACTCACCAAGATATTTGCCTAGTTTTACAAAGGCTACGTAAAAAGCACTAGCGAAGTCAGTACAAACTAAAATGTCATACAATGACTTGTTTATACTGCGCTATATAATACACACTGAAATGCAAGTACAATATTTGTATTCTAAATAATTTATTTTATAATGATATGGTCAAAATGAGAAAGTAAGCAATTTTTCAGTCAGTAATGCATGCTGTGACACTTTTGTATTTCTATGTCTGATTTTGTAAGTAGGTTTTAAGTGAGGTGTAACTTGGGGGTATGCATACGGTGACCAGATGTCCAAATTTTATAGGGACAGTCCCGATTTTGGGGTCTTTTTCTTATATAGATTCCTATTACACCCCAACCCCTGTCCCGATTTTTCACACTTGTTGTCTGGTCACCCTAGGTATGCAACACAAATCAAACTCCTGAAAGGAGTACAGTTGTCTGCCAAGCTTGAGAGCCACTGTTTTAGAGACAAATCAGATTAACAAATCAAAGATCGTCAAGCCATATGTATGTAACCATATTTGTATTATTCATAGAGAAACTGTGCAGGGAGGGAGAGGAACAATATGCACAAATCATTGTGTTACAAATAAAGGATACAATGAAATGCACTGAATAAAGTACATAAAAGTCCTAGCAGACTTAAAAATGATAAAAAAAATTACTTAGCAGAAAAATGATTAAAAAAAAAAACCTGGGCCAGTTTACATATACAAAGGTTTAGTATAAAAAAAATGAGTCAGAAAAGAATAATAATGTTCAAACTGCAAAAAGTGAAGAATACACATTTTAGACATTCACTGCAAATGTATAAATAAATTCAGAAACAATATACCAGCATGGATGCCTGCTGACTTTTACTGATATTAAATAAAGGAAAGAAAAACATTTTTGGTGAAGGGAAGAGATAATAGTTAAAGAAAGCGCTGGAGCCACGTATAGGAAAAAAAACGCATCTTACTTCAATGAAAGAATATCTACAAAATCCTATCAACAACTTGCTGACAGATATCATTTACACAGTAATGGAAAAATTGTTTCATCTACCCCAAAGACATAAGATTAGAGTTTAATTATAGCCTTCTCTAAAGGGATGAACCTTTTCTTCCAATGTAATCACATTGTTTTGAGCACTGAAACTGTTGCATTTTTCTTCCTTCCTATGTTTTTCACTTTGATTTTTTTGTAATACCACCGCTTAAACTAGTTACATTGCTGTCATTTCCCCCGAATATCTGCAGTCAAAATTATTAGCATATTCTAGCCTTTTGTCATGAACAGATAAACTTTTCTCCCAACTCATACATATAGATAGCACATATATGGCAGTTTTCATCCACAGCTTTCAGAGAGTTTTACAGAGCGTCGTCAGATGGGGCAACAGACACAGATGGGTCAAATGATTTCCTCACAATTACTCAACACATCAAAGTCCTCCACACTCTGGTGCCATATCCAATGGACTACTCTGTTTTAATTACCAATTTGTATGACATATGGCTCTACTTTAAAGGTGAAATACTGGCCTATGATTTTGTGGAAGTAAGGGCTGCATTAGCCCATTCAACAGCATATGCTAGCCCTGCACTGGCTGAAACAATTCCAAGGAAAATCAAGCCAGGTATAAGAGGCGCAGACAAGCTCCACAACCAGAATCTGTTCAACTGCTCAGCTGGCCTCGGGAGGCCTGTGGATCACAGACCATTTCCTTCCCACACAGTCTATGCTGGTTTCTCTCACTACACAGAGCAGATACACAAGAAGAAAGAAAGGCTGGAGCAACGTCCCATTCCCCTTAGTTAATATCCTTGACCGATGCTGAGTTTTCACTGAAGAGAGTTTTGCAGGGATGGCTGGGGAAGCAGTAATCTCCTTTCCCTCCCCAACCAAGACAGATGTTTCTGCAGGCCTGCACACATTCCCAAGCTACCTAGTTCTTCCCAGACTCTGCATTACATCTGGAATTTGGCCTTCAGTTCTTAGAAGAGGACATAATATTATTTAGTCATGACCTTGAGTCACCTAGAGTTTCTTGCCTCTTAGATGCAGCGGTTGGAAAGAAGCCAGTAGTCCTGAAAGCCATGCTGAAGCTGATTATACTCATAATCATAGACTGATGGATCTGAAAACTAAATTCCACAAATTAGGATCTATGCTAAAGATCAGCTTCTCAAGGGAAGCTGACTCAAAAACATTATTTGTGAAAACTAAAGACTGAACCTCCTTCCCCATAAAAGTAGTTTCCCTGCAGGTTTGTAGCGAGGCACATCGGGAGGCTGGTGTGAAGAAACTTGCGCATGCCAGCTGAGGCAGCGCCAGTTTTGAGAACAGATTACTTCAGTTTTCAGTTTCTGTTACATCAAACTGTACCTTTTATGAGAACTGTTTGCTTTAAGAAAAAAAAATATTAGTGATATCACACGTAGGGCAAGGCAGACAGTGCCAGATTAGGAAATTTAGTGAATCACAGGAAACATGCAACACATAGGAAGGTTTTTGAAACTGATGTGTGAGATTTGGAATTCTTGGGGGCAGGGAGTGAAGAACAAGACATATAGGTAAAATGAACTTGAACTGAAGTAACACCAGTGCACCGGCTCAGAGGAAAACAGCTGTTGGCGGTATGGGGGGGATTAAAACCTGTAGATAAGGACAGGGCAAAGAGTCAGACACATGGGGGAAGGGAAGGAATCTCTACAGAATCCAGCAATCAGGAAGGAAACAGAAGCTAAAATAAGCTAATGGGTGGATGAGGAGGAAATAATATTAAGCAGAGAAAGATTAGGCCTAAAGCTGGGGGCAGGGGGAGGAGATGATCATGAAGACAAGACACAGGAAACAGGGCAAAACTCCAAGAAAGCAATAAGGAGTTCACTCAGAAGAAGTTTCCAAGTATATAAATGAAAGCAGCATATCAAAAATAAATAAAATAAGACAGTATAGGCAAACAGGTGATGTATCACAAGCTTGACATGAGAAAAGTCAGTGAAGGATAAGTATTGAGGGGTATAACTTTGCTTTTAGGAAATTTCAGAGTAGAAGAAAGATTAGTAGCTTTAGACTTACAGGAAAGTTTGGAAATTAATGCAATGAGACATCATGGAAGGAACTACTGTTGAGGTACAAAGATTAGATAGTGAAGGGAACTATAGAGAAATAAAGAGGACAGATATCTAGTTATCACACTAAAGACAGGAGAGCCCCAATTTAGCCTCTTGTTCTCTGAATCAACAGAATTTCTAAGAGTTGCAGAAATGTTGTTGAAATACCCAGGGCAAGAAAAAGATGGTATTTTCTGCTAGTATGATGTTACCCTACAGCAGAGGTCAGCAACCTTTCAAAAGTGGTGTGCCGAGTCTTCATTTATTCATTCTAATTTAAGGTTTTTGCATGCCAGTAATATATTTTAACACTTTTAAAAGGTCTCTTTCTATAAATCTTTAATATATAACAAAACTATTGTTGTATGTAAAGTAAATAAGGTTTTTAAAATGCTTAAGAAATTTCATTTAAAATTAAATTAAAACACAGAGCCTCCTGGACCGGTTGCCAGGACCAGGCAGTGTGAGTGCCACTGAAAATCACCTGGCATGCTGCCTTTGGCACGTGTGCTATACATAGGTTGCCTATCCCTGGCCTACCAGCTGAAGGAAATTAAAGCTGCACTCCTAAGGGGTACAAAATCAAGTGGTCCCAAGCAGGAAGAGGGATTAGATTATCTAGATCCTGACCACCTACAACTTCTGAAGTTCCCTCCATCATGCAAGATCAGGATTATTATTCTTGTTGTTATAGGATATTTTTAAAAGATATTTTATTTTTGAAAAGCCACTTTAAAACAAATCACTTACGTAGTCTGGGCTGCTCCAAAAATGGGCTGATTAATATCCCAAAGTCATTTATTTGGTGCCTTTTTAGTGCTAGGTTAGAATGCTAAATCCCACAGGGATTCAGGGATTCTCCCGCCCAGCAGTATAGAGCTTCCATTTCTAGCCTTTTGGGGCTGAGAGATGTACTGAAAAGCTGTTACTTGACCAGGATTAAATCTGGCCTATCCTGTGATATCGACAGGTGTATTGCGGGGGAGGTCAATGCTTTAGAGAAGAAAACATTTCTCTGTCACTTTTTTTTAAGTGTACCTGTTTGAAGCTGTTAAATTTTAGCACGAGTTCTGGGTGCTGGGGATGAGGGGTGTATAAATGATTTCCTCCTCCATTTACGTAGTACATAGATTTACAATGATCCAAGCTTTTCACAATAAATCAATTAGCAAAATCCATCTCTAATTAACAATTACCATAAAGTAAATGATATTCCTCGTGAGCATTAAAAGAATGATTCATTCTTTTTCTTCAGGATAAAATATAGCATGTTGATCTCTAATTTAAATTCGGATTTTTTTAAAAAAATATTGGATTTGATATGCATAAGGTAGGAGAGAAGACAATGAGGCTCACTTGCAGCCTTTATTAATTCTTGGCAAGAATATACTGTAATATGTACTCGAATGAATGTTAGAAAATAGCCATCATCCAAGTACATACATATACACAATACTGTTTTCCTCCACACCATTCCCACATGTTTCATTGATGTTCTTCAGCACTGCCAATGCCAAAAATTCAAAAAATCATGAGTCAGACACTTAAAAAAATCATGAGATTTGAAAAAATTAAATTGTGGGATTTGGTCCGTCTGTGTTTTGAACTCCTTGACTACTTCTAATGTGTGTGTGATAATGAACAGTTGGAACTAATTCTGTCATGTACATTGATTCCAGCTCACTCTGCTTCTCTGAAATCCATACCTGCAAACATCTTCTGTCAAAATAAGCAGCAGATCTTTAATTTGCATAAAATTAGAGAAAAGCATATAAAGTGCTTATGATGGTGTGGAAGGTTTCCAAATTCTTCCAAAACTCAAAAATGTCATATAAATAATTCTGTATCCTCGCCAACCCCCTCCTCGCTACTAGGCCAGCCTTTTGTCTGGTTTTAAGCTAGACAGTCCTGTTTTATCAAGGTTTGTCTGCTGTCTGGTACTGGTATAATACCGGACGTGGTTTTGCCTAGCATTGGGCAAGGAGGACACCATTTTGAAGAGAAAGCCCATGACATTCCTATATGTACCAGAACGTCCAATATTCTGGGGGTGCAGGAGTGACCACGTTCCTATCCATTCCATTCCTACATCAATTGATTCTGCACCTCCAGTCCTGTACCCAGTGTCTGCCCTCAGCTCCAAATGTTGTTGCCCCCCCAAGCCCACATCAATTCTGCCCACCCAGTCACACAACTATCCCTGGCCTCCTGCCACTGCTGATGTTGTACACCAATGGTTCTCAACCTGTGGTCCATGAACCACTGGGGGTCCACAGACAGAGATTTCCAAAGGGGTTCACACCTTTATTTGAAATTTTGTTGAAGGGCCCATAGGTTAAAAAAGGTTTGAGAACCACTTTTCTCCACCACCTACCAGGATGGAGAGAGAAGGGGAGTGAAAGAGGGAGAGGGTTCAGAGATTTTTCCACTCCCCTCCCAGTCCTGGGACAGTTCCAACAGTAGTCCTCTTCTGCCCCTTCCCAGCATGAGGCTGAGGGAGAACGAGGAGGAAAGGAGTATAAATAAGCTGACAAACTTTTTACAAGGGAAGAGGGAGGAGGGAGCGGGGCCATCCTGAGCTGGTAGGTTCAGATTCTTCTCCCTCCCTCTCCTCTCCGAACCTTATGAAAGTGATACCAACTGTTCTTTGCCCCCAGAACAATTCTGCCAGCCCTTGAGGGGACACAGAGAGCACTGCCTGCAGCAGTTGTTGCCTGTCAATCCCCAGGAGGCAGGGAGTTTGGAAAGCAGACAATCAGAGGAAGTTTTCCCTGGACAGGCCTGAACAAATCACATGAAGACTAGAGCTTTTCGCATCATGGTGTGACTGCACGCAGCATGTGCCAAAATCATCTGCGAGAGTGAGAAACACCAATTAATTCTGAATATTGCTCTTTGAGTAACTGATCACTACAGATGAAGGGACCAGCCTAAATAACTCCTGCTGTTCTACACCTTAGGACAAAAAAGTAATGAAGAAACAAACAAAACAAATTGTGCCATTTTGTTACATTTTAATGACTACTGTGGCAATGAATAGCTACATTAAAAAGAAATCTTCCAGAATCAAAACTCTGGCTCCTCGCTTTGTCTGAATTAGATAGTAAAAACCTGCCATTGGATGGAATAGATCAGCAAAGCTGAGGCTTGATTCTGCTTAAATGACACAGGCAACCACATGTATGGAGTGCCACATGGAGTTCTGTGCGGAGTTCCAGTCAGGTCTCACAAGTTAAGCAGAGTCGGGCTATGTGAGCATCTGAACGGAAGAAGAAACACCAAGGTGCTACAGAAAGGGATATTTGTGATTCAGTCTGTGTCAGAATTAAACCAGAACATACCATCACAGAAGAGGTATAAAACAGTGGCCTTAACTACTAGTGGTCACTAAAGATCCTGGAGGCATGGTCCAAATTCCATGCCTACCTAAATTCCCCTTGCAGTTTCAACCAAATACAGTGGCCTTTGTATTCTGAAATGTTGTCATACACACTTAAAATTGCCTTATTCCCCTCCAGAAGTTGCTGCACTTCAGTGGTACATGAAGCAAACCCTGGTTTAGTTTGCAAAATGCTCAAGGATGGAAGATGCTATACAAGTGTAAGATAATTACTGTACACTGGTGCACAAATCAAGTTTCCTGTACAACTAGCTATTGCAGTTGTACAAGATATACTTGAACATGTGCCTACACAACTAAGCAAAAGGTTGAGCACGGATTGTGGTGACCTTACAAAATAAAATTTAAAAATAAGTTCATGGCCTTTTCTGCAGTTTTTAAATGCCATAATATGAAAGAATATTGTTTGGTGTATATAATGTATACATACATAAAGCTTATGCTGAAATAAACTGGCTAGTCTCTAAGGTGCTACAAAGTCTTCCTCATTTTATTTATGGATACAGACTAACACGGCTGCTAATCTTAAACCTATAATGTATAAAGCATCCCTCTGAGACTTTCCAGTATAGAGTGATGTTTATTTACCTTGGTGTATATTTACCGATAAGGAGATCCTCACTGTCAAAGGACATCAACTTTTCTAAAGTTAAAATCAATGCAAAGTACAACAAAAATGAGAAGACCCTTCTTAGAAAAGTGAACATATTTTCCTTTTCCACCAAGTTTTTTTTCATTACCAATTATAAGTTTTTCTGAATGTCTAATGAAGATTGAAATGAATACAGATTTCTGCAATTCTGAATACCAATGGTTCTGAAAGCGTTGGTAATATCAGCACAGATTTAATACCAGGATTTGATATAGCTATTTACCATTCAAACAGCCAGCAGAGGGAGTAGAAAAGATCAAAATATATTGAGTAAAAGAAAATAAAAGAAGTTAAGTTTAAACAACAATAAAAAAATATTGTATGCAGTGCTGTTGTAGCTATGTTGGTCCCAGAGAGACAAGGCGGATGAGGTAGTATCTTTTACTGGGCCAACTTCTGTGAGTGAGAAAGACAAGCTTTTGAGCTTACACAAAGCTCTTCTTCAGTTCTGTGAAAGGTACTCAGAGTATCACAGCTAAATACAAGGTGGAACAGATTGTTTAGCATAAGTAGTTAGCAGATATTTCTGGGACCGCTTAAGGTAAAGTTGCAACACCTCTCCAGTCATATAGGGGAAAGAGGTAGGGGATATGCTGGGGGTGGGGTAACGTGGGTTATAGATTCAGAGAGGTAGCCGTGTTAGTCTGGAATAGCAGAGGTAACAAAGTCCTGTGGCACCTAGAGACTAACTATAAAGTTTTGAAGCATAAGCTTTCGTGGGCTAATACCCACTTCGTCGGATGCAAGCAGTGGAAGTATCCAGAGGCAGGTATAGAAAAGTAGGCAAGAACCAGGTAGGAGGTAACAAGGTTAGTCCAATTAGGCTGAACCAGCTTGTTATCTCCAATCAGGGAGGGTGGGTTATTCTTCTAGCAGTTGAATGGGGGGTGTGAACACGGAGAGAGGAGAAGCTATTTTTGTAATTAGCAAGCCATTGAAGGTCTTTGTTCAGTCCCATAGGGATTGTGTTAAATTTGCAAATGAATTGCAGCTCTGCAGTTTCCCTTTGCAGTCTGGACTTGAAGTTTTTTTGCTGCAATATGGTGACTTTTAAATCTGTAATTGTGTGTCCAGGCAGGTTGAAGTGTTCTCCTACAGGTTATTGCTGTAATAAGCCATAAATCCAGTGTCTCTATTCAGTTCATGAGTTTTAGTATCAAAGTTATGAATTTAAGATCCAATGTTCATCATTTGAAGGTGTTGTGCAGCTCTCCTTTGAGTATAAGGACTGAGAGGTTGAATATAAAGGGATAGTTGTATGAAAAGCATTCACCTACAGGCAATAAAGGATTGGGGGGGTTGTTTTGCTTTATTGTCATTTAACATTTTCCTGTGTGAGCTGGAGAACATAGTGATAAAAAACATTAACATCCTAAAAGTATGAAAGGTATAAATTCTGTCCTAAGGAAAACATGCCGTTTTGTATTTTTAAAAAAAGAGAGAAAAGGAACAAATACTATTCTTCAAACAGTGTTGTTCATTTCAATCTCATTGACCAAACTACTATTAAACTGAAACCCTGTATAATTTTGGATGTATTCAAGCTTGACACTAAGTTGCACTCTGTTTTTAAATTATGAACATACGTTCAGAGAATGTCTGATGGGCGTGTTTTATAAAATTTCAAAAATGTACAGGAAGCTGCTACATGCACTCTATTGGTATTAGACTAATGAATGAGAACAATTTTAAAGCTGAATAAGGGGAAGTTTTGGTCTGTTCAACAGATTAAAAAGTTGGTAAGAACAAATATTTATTGAGTTTTAGCAGAGATAAGTGACTCAGTGGCTTGGGTGTGAAAGTTATATAAACGCATACATATATACCTATTCTAACACTCGAATTTCCACCAGACCAGATAAATGACAGCGGCTCAAATATCTGATACCACTACCAAAGGCACAAGGGAGGTCAGTGTGGGTGTCGGGTCTCTTCATTACTGTCAAAGCTTTAATCGAACAAAACACCCAAAAAACCTGTCCCACTCTGAAAAGTGGCATATCACTCAACTGGTGTGATCCCAGTGTACATTTGTTTGCTTCTCCCACAAAGATTCTTGCGCTTTCTTCCATGCTGCTTCCTTCCACAAGGAATGTGCTCCCTAACTGATCTGTGAGATCACTACCTCCCCAATTTAAGACCTAATTCTGCCACGATGCCTACAAGAAATCAGTCAACCGATGATGCTGGGGAACAGCTGATTTATTTATAAAATAAATCACAAGATTTAGAGCCTGAAGTTGTTCAATAGCTAACCTATGTAACTGCATGAGCTTTTTATCATTCCCCTGCTCTGCGCTGCTCTCATTCCCTCCTACTCCTGGATATCTACAATCTTTTTCAAAAGAAACAGGTGAAAGCCCTTCACAGCAAGGCCCCTGGTGTTCCTACATGTTTGCACGATGCCTAGAACAACAGAACACTCCTGATATGCCTTTTAGTGTTATCCCAATCGCATAAATAATTGCTTATTTTACTTCAGTGAAATTTCTACTCCTGTAAAGTTTAAACAATGCACAACCAGCATATTTATGAGTGAGAGATAAAGCCTATGCTGACTACTGCATCATACATCTTAAAGAAAGATTCATTTGCAAAACCTACTTCTGCTCCAAACATTTGTCCTACAGAATCTTGATGACAGATGATGATACAAAAGCCAGAGATAAAACAGTTTAATCCTATTAGCAAGACTAACAGGGGCATTCAAGATACTATTTTTGCTAAAATCTCATCTTTCCCCACCCCTCTACATCCTACTACTGTACATCCACTCTTCTTGGATGATTTCTTCATAGTGATGCTTTAAGTTTGCCACATTTAAATGCAGGACAAACTTGTGGCATCACAACAAAGCATTATTGAGACATGAGGCTGCAAACATGAGGCCCAAAATATTAGTGTCACAATAGTGTTTCTACCAGCACAGGTCTCTGATCTGCAAACACTTTTGCATACAAGTAGTCCGGGGGCAGGGAGGACACATGGAAAGTTATATGTGTGTTTGAAGTGGCCTCTTGGAAATTTAGGCCATTACACACAAAAATACTTGTAATATCACAGTTACTGTCGAATTCCACTAGAGGATGGACCCAAAATCAAGTCTTATGGATTTATTATACATTTTCCAAAGTCTATTATTTTATATCTCAAATTATCTTAAATAAAGTTTTTAAAACTTTGAAAAACACAATATAATAATAAAATACATTTACCTGCAGGCTAGTGCAATGCTCTAGCTGTGACAAAACTAGTATGTGGCATTTTGGGGCATCACAGTAGAGCAAGAACTAGCCCGGGGTGGCATGAACAGATACTGCAGGACCTGAAATAAACAATCAGTTTTTACTTAATATTTTGAATGCCACTGTTAGCGTGTACATGTGGGAGAGTGGTGAGGGAATAAATCCCTAGCAACATCATCTGCATTGCAATGCTGAGAACTTCAATCAGGTCACCTCAATGTCTCTTTTCTGAGAAACCCATCCCAATTCCCATAACCTTTCCTTCTATAAATTGGTTTTAGTCATTATACTGTGCAGTTTTTCAAAGATTTTATTTACACACAGAGAGAGTGTTTGGGACAGAAAATAATAAACTTTGAGACATGCATAGTACAATCCATCAGACTCATTAGCTTCATTACCCTATACTACCTCACCTTCTTCATACCAGTAATATCCTTCTTATGGTACTGTACTGCACGCAGTATTCCAAATGTGGACTGACAAGTGCATTTTCCAAAAGATATAGTTCTGCCTTTTGCAATAGCCCTGCTAAAGCTGTCTAGATACTAGTATTTTGTTTGACTTTCTTCCTTCCTTCCTTATTTATTTATTTAGAACTTTTCTGTGAACTGGGCTCATGTTTTCAAAATATTTTACATAATAATCCTGCAAATCCTTTTCCTGATGAAGTATGCCAGAGAACTGCCCCAATGGCAGAAGTTCTCTGATTTAGTCTCTTATTCTCACACTATTTATTTTAAAATATCTGACTTGTGCTGTAAGTGTGAGTGCCGAAGCAAGTGTAAGGAAGTCCTTTCCCACGCTGATCAGATCACAAAGCAAGTAATATTCACTATGCTAATTACACTAAAATCAGTGATGAGTTATCATGCAATGTGGTGCGATTTTAGCTGGCATCCTTACAATTTTTACTTTGCATCCAAAATGCCTGTTTGTGTTTGTCAAATAGCTTTTACGTGCACCCAAAAAAGCTAATCAAACAGAACCCGTGATATTAAAAATAATAATGATTCAACATCCTTCTAGTTAACATATCCCTATGGCAATAACCAATTCCAAAAACTACCTGTAATTTTTTTAATGCCCTAACTGGATGTCACAATCAGCCCCAGAGCATTTTCACACTAGTACAGTTACAATACCCTGGAGAGGAAAAATACAACCCAAGCGGAGAAAGTTCAACACAGTTCCATAAATAGTTGCACTTGGGTAAAATGAATTTCTCTTAAAACAGAACGTGGGGTGCTGGAACAATCTGAATAGTGGGGGCACTGAGAGCCGTTGAACCCATCTATAAACCCTCTAGATGATGGAAACCACTTCAAGTCAAGGGATGCTGCCTAGGCACAGAAAGACCGATCCAAGCGCCTGGTCAGAGATAGCTCGTTCATGCGGCCCATTGAGCAGAACAGCGAGAGGTCCCAGAAAACAGACTGTTTGTCCTTCCTTCTCCTGGGTGCAAACCTCTCCCCCAGCCTCCTTGCCCAGGGTGGCGGAGAGACGCGAACGCGAAGCGGAGCACGGCCCCGGTCGCTCGCGGGGAGGCGGAGACACGGGGAGAGCCCGGCGCCGGGTTATGAATGGAGCGGTCCTGCGATCCGCATCCTCGCTCCCCTTTCATCACCTCGCGGATTTGGCAGCTCGTCGCTGGCTGCGAGCGGCTCACCCCCTCCCCTTCTTCCCCTCCCCACCCTACCCCAGCCCACCCCTCTCGCGCCAAGTGCTCCAGGCCCCGGCAACTTTCCTCCTCCCGGCCGCCTGCCCTCCGCGCCACCCCGCCACGTGCCCCCCCCCCCCTCGCTGTGACCGGACAACCGGCGACCCCCCCCCCCCCCACACACACACACAGCAGTGCGGGGAAGAGGGACGTTGGGTGGACTGATCTCACTGCCACCTCCTGGCACTTTTGTAACCGGGTTTGGGCCCACCGACATCTGCTTATGTGTAGACCGGGGTTGGGGGGGGGGGAGTCTGATCGTCCTTTGGGGGGGGGCGTTGGAAGCTACTAGGTGAGAGAAAGTTCCTTGTGCCTGTTTAGACTCATTGGTTTCAGTCTCTTGCCACTCGGGCACCAGCCGACCCCAGCGGTATCCCGCAGCTGCACGGAGCACGTGTTTCTGCCGTGGCTGTTGTTATCCCGGGGGCACGAAAAGCTACAGCCAGGAGGAGCGGGAGGGCATTGGGTGCTGAAGAGCGACCAAACACACACACACACACACACACCATCTCCTTGGGACAGATCTGACCCGAGCGTGGGGTTTCTGGTCGCCTTCTTCAAAACATCCCACCCTTTCTCGTCCCGATTCCGTACCCTCCGCCGCTGCTTTCCTGCTCCCCACCTGGAGATAGCAGGCGCTTGCTGATTTTACGACTTCGGGCAAGTCCTGATCCCGGAAAGGGGAGAGTCTCCGACGCCCCCTTGGTACCCACACCATGAATGGCCAAACAAGCATGCACCAAGTCCACACTGATTCTCCCACCCCCGCGCTACAGCTGACTCCAAAACAACGCTCGAGCAATTCCGATCATAGCTTCCCCGGAAATCAAACTCAATCCCCCCCCCCTTCTTTCGCCATGCACCCCCTCTTCCATGCACCTCCACGGGCGCCGCTCTGAGCATCCTCAGCCACCCCATCCGCCCCACGCGGAGGAGAAAAGGCCTTCCCCCTTCCCGCAGCTCCCCCAAACACCCCCGGCCGCGCACCCAGCCCTCCCCCCGCCGCAGGCAAGCAGCCAGCGCCCGCCCTGAGTGCTCGGCCACCTACTTGTGCCCAGGAAACAGTCTGTGAACCTCCTAAAGCAGCTGGTAGAAGAAGATCCATCTTCCATGTCTGGCCTTAGCAGCAGGGGAGACGAGAAGGAGAGGAAGGAGCCTCTATGCCGCTGCCTAGGGGTCCTGCTCCTGCCGGGGCTGTCTCCTCGGATCCCGTCGCCGCGGGCGGCTGCCGCTGCAGCACCCAGGAAATTGTAGGACCACGGGCGAGAGGCGGCTGGGGCCAGGAGGAGCCGCGGCTGGTGCTGCCGGGGTCCGGCGGCCGGAGCGGGGAGCAGCAAGCCCTGGATGGAGGAAGAGAAGAACAGCCTGCTCCTGCTGCTGCTGCTCGGAGGGGCGATCAAGGGAGCTGCTGCTGCTGCTTCTCCTCCAACATCTCCTCCTCCTGCCGCCGCTGCCGCCTCGCCTCCTCCCCCCCTTCCTTGGAGACTTGCGAGCGCAGAGGCAGCGGCGGGGGGGAGGAGGCGAGGAGGCGGCGGCAAGAAGCGAAGGGAAGCGGGGGCAGGGGCGGGGAAGGAGGGGGCCGGAGGAGCCCGGAGAGGAGCGGCGGCGGCTCTGGGGACGATGCTGGAGGCGGCGGCGGTCCCCGCGGCGCGGCGGCTGCTTGGGAGCAGGGCAGCGGGGGAGCTGGAGGCAGCCGGGCCGCTTCCCGGAGGAGGAGCCCCGGCGCTACCTCCGCGGCTCTGGCCATGGGAGGGGAGCGTGCCGGAGCCGGGCTTTTCCCCGGCGGCAGCCCGGGGGGGCTGGGGGCGGGCGGAGAGCCGCCTCTCGGGGTTGGCCATCGCCCCCTCCCGCCCGCTGGGAGGCGGCCGGAGACACGCGAGCCGAGGGGAGAGGCGCGCTCCCGCCCCCCGCCACTAGCTTCCTTTAGGTCGGAGGGGCCGCGGCGGCTGGTCCCCCCCCCGCGCCCTCTCCTCGGCACGCGCTCGCCTCGCGAGTCAAAGCAGCTGGCCCCTCTTCCCCGCCCTACAAGTATTTCCGTGTGTGTGTCGGCGGGAGAGGCGGGGAACCGCTCCGGCCCCCGCCGCCAGAAACCGCCCACTGGCGGGGCTAGCGCTGCCCCGGCTGCCTCCGCGCCTCGCTGCCAGCCAGCCGCCCGGGAGCCACCGCAAACCCGCTACCTACGGGGCTAGGGGCGCTCGGGCTTTTCTTTCTGCCCGGGAGCGGGGCGGGGGAAGCCTTCCTAGGCGGTCCCAAGCCCGAGCTGCTTCCAGCCTCAGAGATGAAAGAGGCTGGTGGGAGCAGCTGCGATGCAGCAGCGGGGATGGGATTAGGCCGGGGGTAGAGGACTCCTGGGAGCATAGTCCAAGCTCAGCTAAAACACCCCCCGCTTCCCCTTCTCTCGATTCATATATATATATAGGGGGGGGCTTATGCACATCACTAACACCTCCCCCACCCCTTTCATTTGTTATTGTGTCTGAATCGCCAAGTTTCTATTACACTCATGCAGCCAGAAAGGTAGTTCACACATTTGAACCCCCACATAACACGCCCTCTTCCCCGCCCCACGAAGAGCTAAATCCTGATCTCCCAGGTGGGGCGGCGCAAATCTGACAACCATGCACTGCATGCGCCAGCGTTACTCCAGATTTACACGGAGCGTAACTGACAACAGGCTGGGGGGAGAGGTGCTGGGAAGAGTGGCACATTAAAGGGTGTGGTTGGATTGGGGGCATATACACTCCTAGTGCTAAACATGAGTGAAAAGATCGCGTAGCCTTCCTCAACACAAACAAAACCACCCAGCCACCACAACAAAGAAACCCAACCTCCGCTTGAGCTGATGCATCGCTACTCGGAGACCCCAGAGCAAAGCCCATGGTGGCTTTCCAAGCTCTGTCATTTAGCAGTACCTGGACCTAGCAACACCGCACAGTTTAGGACCCCCAAAGAAATGGCAAGTGATAAAGCAGAGTGTTTGGAAAATAAACCTTATTGGAGCAGAGCGTCAGACAAGCCAATGCCTACGAATGGGGGGGGGGGGGGCTGTGGTGGGAAGCAATGACCCAAGCGCATCCCCCGGAGCGGTTTGACGCGGGGCGGGTTGAGGAGCGCCACAAAAAAGGCGACACAATCCGGATTTCGTTCTCACTTCCAATCTTTTTTCAGCACCACGTAGAAAAGGAAACGAGATGGGAGTTTTAAATACGCCTTCCCTGCCCTTCACCCTCAAAGCGCGTAGAGGGGGCATTGCTATCACAATAAGATATGGACAAGTATAAACAACCAAACAAAACAATACCACGCGCAGAGTTACAACAAGATATAAGGAGAACTGCTCCCTGTAGTAACGTTCGTCCCACGTTTTAATGCCCTAACGCTTCCCTCTCTCCCCGTGGAAAAGTTTTACTCTCTTTAAGGTGCATGGTAAAAACAAACTACAAAGTCCAGGGGTTTGACATTTTCTTCAGTAGAAATCGACTGCCTGCCTTGGGTTAAGCTGGCCATTCGTGAAATGTTCCCCCAATATTTTACCATCATCGTCCCCAGGGTTGTTATTATTTTTGTTTCTAAATCGTAGTGAAAATTCATTAGCTAACGGAAATCAACCTCATCAGGAATTGTTAAAGAGAACTGCGTTTACATTAGGATGGCAGTTCTTTCACGGAGAAAAAACAAGTCCTCCCAAGGAAACTGTTTTTCCCGGACATCCAGCAGTGTAAACTCCACAAACAACCTGGTCTACTGTTCCTTTCTTATTCTGACAGTTGAGTAGTCCCCGGTGCTGGGGGCATTTCCCTGCGTTTGCGGTTGTTTGGGTATAGGGGGTGCGATTTGCAGCAGCCTCCTGAAAAAAGGTCCGATCCTATATTTGGTTAAAAGGTATTAGCTAAGAAATTTAGTATTAATAGTAGTAGCATCCAAAGAGCTGTTTTCCAAAGCCTTAGCTCTTCCCCCCCAAACAAGAAACAAGTCCTATTACAATTGTATCAAATTTAGACAACAACAAATATATTTTTCCTTGGGGAGCAGACACATTTTTGCTATACTATCCCAAACGTAAATGAGATCTTCATGAGTCTAACATAAGCATTTAATATAAACTTCCCTCCTTTACTAGCTTCAGTCATTATTTATTCTCCATCCCTATTTGCCAGTTTTAGTATATAGAGCTAGCTACCTACAGTTCTCTCTTCTTTTGCAAAACTGGCAAAAAAAGGTCTCTTAAAAAAATCCTCATTATAGAAATGCCTTGTTAAATGCTTTTAGAGCTATTACTGGAAGAACAAACCAAACTCTTTAATTAAAGATTATTCACATTTACATTCCTACCTTCCTGTATATAATAAGCCACCATAAAGTGAGTTAACATAAAAGGTCAAGGTCTAATTTGAACTCACAAAAGCAAAGAAATTATTCTTTACTTACCCTTTTGTGTTCAGACATTGGAATAGGCATTGTATTTCTGTGGACTAATTTCCTTTGTTTTGATTTTTCTATAATAATGTAAAATAAGGGGAATCAGTTTAATTATATGTATTTGGACTTATGGAGACTGTTTCAGAGACCTGTTGAGTTTTGCACATTATTCTTGTATTTAAGAGTCTACTATAAAATCAGATCAGCATTAGTATGTGCATAATGGATCAGAATTACAGAACATGTTTCTGCATTTTGCATGTTCTTTGAATTGGTACCATAACACTAGCTCACATTTGCATATTATGGATTTATAATACTAATCCATAGAAAAAGCATGAATTCAAAAGTATTCGTAGGAGTATTAGCACTTATCTGTATTACATGTATATAGTATTATACATACATTACCTATTGAATATCTATCATACATACATATTGATAAGTTCTAACTTACATGCATACTTTATATATGTGACTGCACATATTAAAGGGTCTTGATCTACATGATACAATAACTAATTTGCAAATATTCATTTTAAAATATATTTTTGTCAGACACAAAAACTGCTTTAACTAGCAATATTCTATTTTCATTTAGGTCCACCTTTACTTTTGGATGGACCAAAACATTTAAGGACCAAAACATTTATGGCTAATGTATTTATAAGTCTCCTGAACACAGGGGTTTATTTTAGGAATCCTGCTAATGTTGACAATTGCAACTGAGAAAAAGAGCTAGGTATAATCTTTCTATTTTAAACTCAAAATATTTACCCTTCTCTCCAAAGTAGCTACTTATTTTTCCACTCAAATATACTAACACTAATGTAAGATTTTGTCCTTTATTGTAATAATAAAATTATTCTTACATATTACTTCAGATACAGTTATAAGGCTAGAATGACTACTACTTCGGTTTGAAGATCAAAGCTGTAGCGTATCATCACCATTAACCCTGAAATTTATCAACAGAGATTATATTTCTCTCAAGATCATACAGCCTTCCTAGTGCAATGCTTTTGTGAGTTATTTGAATGTTTTGTAACTGTGGGAAACAATCCACACAGTTTGCAAAGTTCAAGATGTCAAAACAGATTAGAGAACTCATTCTAAATACCAACAGAAACAGAGGTGGGCAGGTTTTGGTAAAGTTGCTATCGTACATATACAACCTACTTTTTCCTAAAAATGCTGAATTGAAATACAGAAAAACAAAAACTGTAGATTTGCTTTCATGACTCATACTTTCCATTTCATACTGTTTGACTTTTTGTCAAAACAGCTTAATAACTGTAATTTCACATATCTATTGAAGTTGGACAAAAAGTAAATACTTTTGTTCGCTTGAATGTGAATATGTTATTTCTTGTGAATGCAATTCAATATTCCTAGAGATTTATAAAATAATACAATTCCTTTACAAAAGATTTAGTTATTTTGCAGAATGAAGAGATTAGTGAATGGTGTTTTATTGTTGCAACCTATTTTTAAATGCATATATTTTGCTGACATAAATTTGTAAGATCTTTGGGGCAAGGACCTTGTCTTTATTTCTGTCTGTAAACCACTTAGTACAACCAAATACATTAATGAGCTGCCAACTGCTAAGCAAATATCTGTTGTTGCTGTTACAAAATATTTAATAATAAAATATCTTAGAAAAAGACTGTCAAATTAGAGTAAAACTGTCAACAAGGAAAATCACCAAAAACTAAAGATACCACCCCAATCCAAAATTCCCTTTATTGTAGTCAGTATGAGATTAAATTTGCATGTTTTCAGAAACCCTATAGACTCTGAAAATCTGTTAAGTCCCTGTATTGTTGCTTATCCAACAGTATTAATCAAACCAAAACATTGCCATAGTTTGGCTTTTTATATTATGTTACACACATACACACACACACACACCATTTATATTATGTTACACACACACCACAAATCATTCATACTCCATTGAGGATGTATTCTATATTTGTAAGAAATCACCAAATACTCCAGACAAATAGTTTTCAGGCCAAGGGTTGTTTGAAAACTGTTCACTTTATTTATGTATTATTCATTAATTATTTGTTATTCATGGATGATCGGTCCCATAATATTGTTTCTGCTTTCTGACTAAAGGACTGCAGCATTATTAGAACAAATAGTGAATAATGAAAATCAAATTATTTAAGATATACATTTGGGAACTTTTCTTGATTTGAGAACATTTTCATGAATGCCTGGTGACTATCTGAATAATCAGGAATAAATCAACAGAAAATCACATTTGTTTATTCACAAATCTGTTTGTGAATCCAATTTTTCATTATTTGACCAGCTCTATTCAAAACTGAGTATAGCACAACTTCCACTGGCGCTGCAGAATGATGGGGCTGTTACAACAATAGTGCACAATCCTATATGCTTTGTATCTCATAGAAACTCCCATTCACTTCAACACCACTTTTCGGTGTGAAAAGAATGCAGAATCAGGCCTTAATCCAAGAAATCAAACACTTTTTTGTACAAAAATAAATAAAAGTTAAAATGATCCTCTCTACCCACCTGATTCAGATGTGTGGGTCCCCCCGAGAACAAATGATGCCAATACAGTATGGTCAAATGTATTCTAGATGGCATTTGTGTTTTCAGTTACAAATGTAGATTCTGATCCTGTAAGAGCTCCCCATAGAAACTCCCACTGAAGTCATCAGGAGTTCTATATTCAGTGCACTTACATCAGATATGTTATGAAAAGCAGTCCATGTGCCTATCCAGCAGCTACTTACAACAACAACAGTAGTTTGGAGAGGGGGAAGGTTTGTCTGTCTTTTTTTTTTTTTTTTTTTTTTACATAGAGTTAACCAACAAACTTCCAAAACTTGCCTAATTCCACCTGTAAACTGTGACCTTTCAGAAAAGCCAGCAAAGTAGACTGCCTGATATCTGGCCCCCATTCTCTGTTCCTCTGCCTGGTAAATACTCCTGTCTCTGGGCTGCCTCCATCCTGGAGCCCACTCTGTGCAAACATAGTCTACCCCCCCCCCCCCTTGAAAGAATGAGGAAAAAATGCCCAAAAAGGGGGAAGGCAAATTTAGCAAAATCTAAGGGTGAAGTCATCTGGGATTCAAGATTCAGCAGATGAGACAGATGGGTTAGACAGGAACCACAGCTGTGAAATATGACCTGCTGGAAAAGTTGAGATGTAACCAGAAAGGGGAATGGGGGGCGGAGGAAGGAGGAAGAGGCAGAAGGATAAAGACAGATAGGACTCTGTCCCAGCACCTTTAAAGAAATCCCTTATGTAAAAGTCCTTCTTAATTCAATAAAAATGGCAGACTTTTTATAGTTTTTCTGCTAAATTATCTTATGTATTGTAATAATAATATCTATAGAGTGGTAAAAACACTATATAAAGGACACTGTTCTTTATTAAATTCTATGATTTTTTGAATAATCTACATAGAATACTTTTGGTTTAATCACTATTATATTCTGTAGCACATTCTCATGAGGGATTAATCAAAGATTTGTAAATAAAAAGGATGAATTCACTGCAAGGGTATACACCAGCCATTTTATTTGATTTCCACATTCAAACAAGCTAATTCTTGTTCCCAAGGTCTTTGACTAAAAGAGGAAGTGTTTCAAATACTCTGTAAATATGTATTTACACAACTATTCACGCTGCTGGCCATTCTGAAGGCTCTTTATGCATCTTGGAGTCATTTTATCCAAGAACAGAAACTATATGGTTTGATTTATGTGACCAGAATCACTCACAAGGGGCATATAAGGAAGTACAAGTACAACAATACTTGCAGCAAATAATTTGTGAGCATCCCATAGGCTGCAATATGGTCACATAAAATTATTACTTGAATAATTCAAAATAATGAACACACTCTTAAAAATCTCAGATCACTGGCAAATAGAAAAAAGGGGCAGAAGTAAATGAATATATTGCTCATTATGAGTGGTTCTCCCAGCTCTGCTCATCTCACTCTGCAACATGGAGGTTCATAGAATATGTAGCCAAAGCTACCAATAGATACAAAATATTTAACACTTTCACATGAGTCTGTTCAGTAGCAGTTATTCTTTAACATTAATGATATATTCATTTTCATAGATATTTGTTATAAATGGCTGAAAAATATGTTTCCCCCCCTTTTAATTTTAATTTGGGGGCTGAAGGAACTGAAAAAACAAAAAGTGTCGAGTTTTTTTAAACAAAAATTCTTAATTCCCTATGGAAAGCGGACAACTTGTGCAAAAAAATAAATCATTTAGTCAAAAAACCCAATCTTCCATCAAAAACCATTTTGACAGAAAAGATTTGATTTAATATTGCACTATGTTTAAAAAAATAGGAAAAGGCTGGTACCAATGCACAAATTGAATTCTGAGTCTGATTTTCTTTGTAGCAATGTGCTTGGATTTGTTCACTCTAAAAAGATCATGTAAACCTAAGAAGCCAAAGAAAATCTAAATGTTGTGACTTCTCCGACCTTGTTTGTCACCCTGAAATACACAGGTCAGGTAGAAGTTGTTTTTGTTTGTTTCGGGGGTTGATGGGTTTTTTTGGATGTGGGGAAGGGGAGAGAGAGAGTTGGGTTGTTTTTTTAACTTCAATAGTCAAAATAAAGGACATAAAAATCACCAGCGAAGGACTGACATCTTCTGTCTAACAATATTAATAATATCTAGCTCACACAGAGTTTTCTGGCAGCAAAGGGTTTTACAAGGGAGGTCAATATTATTTTCCACCCACCCCAATTTTACAGATGGAGAAACTGAGGCACAGAGGTGACATGATTTACACAAGTTCCTGCAGTGGGCCAGTGGCAGAACTATGAACAGAATGCATATCTCCTCAGTCCTAGTCTAGTGCTCTGCTCACTGGGCTAGCCACCAGCTTTAACAGTAACATTTGGAACATATCTTGTTATTTGTATAAGAAAAGTTCTACAAACAATGTAAGCTCTTTGACGCAGGGCAGAGGTACATGTAAGCCGGTACGCCCCGGTATGGCATACTGGCAAGAGCCGGTGTGCCGTACCAGGGTGGACTGGCTTTCCCAGGCAGCAATTTAAAGGGCCAGGGGCGCCCAGCAGCAGCTGGAGCCCCAGGCCCTTTACATTGCCACCAAAGCCCCACCGCCGGAGCCCTGGGGTAGCAGTGGCAGGGCTCAGGCGTTGATTTAGAGGGCCCGGGGCCCCTGTCGCCACTACCACCCCAGGCCATTTAAATCGCCACTGGAGCCCCGCTGCCACTATCCCATGGCTCCAGTGATGATTTAAAGAGCCATGGGTGGTAGCAGAAACAGGAGCCCCAGACCCTTTAAATCGCTGTCCAGACCCTGCTGCCAGAGCCCGGGGGAGGCAGCGGTGGAGCTCCAGTGGCAATTTAAAAGGCCTGAGGCTCTGGCCGCTGCTAGTGCTCCAGGCTCTTTAAATCGCCGCCAGAGCCCCACTGCCACTACCCCAGGCTCCAGCAGCAGGGCTCCGGGGACAATTTAAAAAGCCCGGAGCAGTAGCGGCAACCAGAGCTCTGGACCTTTTCAATCACTGCCAGAGCCCCAGGCTGCCGCTGCTACCCTGGAGCTCCAACAGCAGAGCTTGGATAGTGACTTAGAGGGCCCGCGGCCTCCCAGCTGCTGCTACCAGAACCTGAGCCCCAGGCCTTTAAATCTTGATTTAAAGGGCCTGGAGATTTAAAGCCTCCTACCCTTTCTGGTTGAGGCCCCGCCCCTCCTCAGGACCGGTAAGTCCTTTAAGTTACTTTCACCCCTGATGCAGGACCATCTTTTTTGTTTGTTTGTACAACATATAGCACAATAGGACCCATGATGAGAACTCATAGGTGCTCTTCCCATACAAATTATAAACAACAACAGCAGCAGCAGTTGGCAATGTGGACAGCAAAATCAGGAAACTGAAGCTATTAAAATGGCCATTTTTGTTATGCAAATAAAAATAAAACCAGGCTACCAGTATTTTTGTAATCTTATTTTCCAACTGTAATATGCAAACAATTTCTAAAAATATAATGATTATAATTATGTATCTGCTAAGTGACAAGTAATAGACATGTTATTTCAATTCAGTAATTAATCACCACACCAACACTAGGCTGTGTGAGAGTTAGCATCCCTCTATACAGAACATACCTAAGAAAACCAAAAAAGCAAGGAAGTCAAAATGTAAGGCATCTAACATGACCTATCTTTTACTCCTCCCCCCAGTGACACAGATCTGACTGCTACACAACCACTATATCGTGCAGACAACCCACCACAACCTCAACCCTACCGCAATGGGCATATCAACCTTTCCTAAACTCACCACCCACCATTAACATCCAGACTTTCCCTGTTCTGCACAGTTCTGGAAAATTGCACTTGTGGTTAGGAAATTCTTTGCTAGACCTTGCAACGTTACCCATCCATATAAATGTAAGGTTACTTCATATTACCTGAAGCATACAGCCAATTTCTCACAGCTGTTAGTGGTAGATTTGCACAAAGATCTAGGATGGAGTATGGCCTTTATGTAGTAACTAAAGTCAGATGATATAATTATGCATTTGTTCAATGCCTTCTTGCCCCATTCATCATCACTGGGGGGGGGGAGGGAGAAGAGAAATAAGCTCATCTTCGGCATCACTATTATTTCTTTGTTTCCCTTCCTTTTCTCTCATTTGTCTCTTTCATTCTTACACACTGTATTTTCCTCCCTTGCAGCAACTCACAATTTCCCCCATTGTGGGTGTCACTTCCACCCCATTTGCGAAAATGATCAGCAATGAAACAGTTATTGGTGACACGTGAGATGCAAATATAAGGCTGTTGAGTCAACATCTGTAAGAGGGGGTGACCTGATCCCTATGCTTCGAGTACAGAGATCAGGGCTCTTATATGCCAGACCAACAAGTTCTTTTTCCCCCACACACCCCCACTTTGCCAGTTGGGGTTCTTGGGGTTACCAATCGCTGCCACCATTTGAGTAAATATCCAAAGCCTGGATTGGGGTACTCAAACTCCCCAAAACCCTAACTCTGTCTTCCCCCCTGGAAGCCAAAGTCAGACACCTGGAGGCTGCTTTTCCTCCCTCCTGCACCCTGTCTCCCTCCCTGGGAGCCAGAGCCAGACACCTGGGGGTTGCTTCCTCCCTCCCTGCACCCTGTCTCCCTCCCTGGAAGCCAGAGCCAGACACCTGGGGGTTGCTCCCCTTCCCCCTTCCCGGCTGAAGGCAGACTTCCCCCAACCCTGTCTCTCTCTACCTGAGAGCCAGACCCATAGAGGCTTCTCCCTTCCCCCGTCTAACCTGACGGTGAGGAGAGACAGTCTCCACACTCCAGCTATGCCCTTAGCTGCCCTGGTCCCTATTTCCCTCCCCTTCCCCCTTCCCAGACTGGAAGCAGAGAAAACCCTAAGGGAAATAAACCAGCCGGTTTTATAACTAAAAGATTTAATAAAGAAAAGGAAATGAAACAAAGATACAATACACTTACAATTTGGGGTTCTGAAAAGGAAAGAACACCCCAAAAGGCATAGGCTTAATAGAATCAAATGGTTATACTCACATCAGCTAAGTAGAAGTTTAAGAGAAGAAAACAATAACTAACTGATTTCATAAGATTACTATGTTAGGTTATACTTTCCTCACAGATATATTTAAATGTATAAGGCTAATTCTTCTAACAAAATATTTAAACCATGTGGGAAGGGTAGAGTCTTGAAACACTGCAATGCTTTTAGTCCAATTTCATACACTTCTGATGTGTTTCTTGGACCATGTATACACTTTCAGCCACTGGTGTAGCTACGCTGGTAGAAAACACCATTGTGGACATGAGTCACGCAGGAGGGACATAATTTTCATTAGTGCAAATTGTATTCGCTTCAGGGGTTTGCGCCAGTGCAGTTATTCCACTGGTTGAAATCCTAGTGTAAAGCAAGACCTTGTTAGTATGCAGAATAAGTTCAGATAAGGACCAAGACAGAGTAGATGGTGAATTCTGTAATTTGCTCCAAGACACCTATTTAAAAAGACGTCGAAATGGCTATTGTTCTGTGGCACAGTGCAGCCACCTCTGGGGTGCCCCCTCAAGGCCTCACACTGGCCCTGAAAGAGGCCCCTTGCCTCTCTTGCTGGGGTGCTTCTCCTCCCTGTTTCTTTCCCAGGAATGGTTTCTGCTCTTACCTGGAGCCAGGAGCAGACTCATCTCTCCATCACAGTGCGTACTTCATCTTCATCTTCCTCTGCTGCTCTCAGCCATCTGCTTCCTCCAGCACTCTTGGGCCTGGCAAAAATTTAGGTGACCCTGAACTGCCTTCTTTCCTTCTGTTTTCCTTCCTTCTTTCCAGTCTGCTCTTTCTCCACTGCTCTCTTGGGAACTCTCAGTCCATGCTCCCTCAGGCACATCTGCTCTCTGAAGCTCACAACCTCTGCTCTTCTTCTGAAATCTCCCTCTCTGAAATCTAGCTTCTGAACCCTCTATTGCTTGTGGGGCTCTCACTTATAGCTCCCAGGGGCAGCTCTGCCCTCTTCAGTACACCAAACTAGGGGGGCACCTGGACAGGAACAGGAGAGCTGAGTCTAATTTCACTTAAGGGGCCAGCTACTTTGTTACATTGTGATTAGTAAAAATATTAATTTGCACTGTTACTCCTTGGTGAGAATAAGCTTCTGTGAAACCCTATACTAAATATTTCCCCAAAGAACCTCCCCCTCCCATGTTTGGTTTGTGTGTTTCTGCTGAAACGTAGCCCCACAGCTAGTCAGTGAATGTGGCTTGAATGAGAAAAACCCAGCAAATGGTCTCAACATTTGTAAACATTAAAACATATGACAGAGAAAAAAATTGAGCTTTATTATCTGATGGCAACTTCAAATAGGGAAGAGAAAGGAATGTGGGTGAAGGTAATGAACCATAAGCCACATATTAGGGCTTTGGGCGAACCCTCTTGTTTAGGATAAGTCTTCTTTGAACACTCCATCGCCCTCTCTTTTTAAAAAGCAAAATAAATTAGTTAATGGTTTAGCCAAGAGTTGTTTCTTTTGTAATTAACAGAAAAATGAAGGCCTCTAATGTCTACACCCAAGCAATCAGAAATAGAGTGATGGGCTCATCCCTCAACATTATTGTGCTATGCAATCAGACAATCTTCCAGAACGAGGAGGAATAAGAGGTGAGCAAATACGATTCACAAATTCAGCCGGAATAAAGACTACCATAGGAGGTGCACAGAGTCCAGATCACCCAGGCTGACCCTGAACGAGGCCATAAAATGAAGGAAGTCTTTAGATAAGGATACATTACTCAGGAGCAATTTAATCTCTGTGTAATAGACACAAAGCCTCTCTCCGCTACAACTGAAACATTAGGCCCGATTCTCCTCTCATTTATGCCAGCATAGGTCTACTGACTTCAGTGGCATTACTTATTTACATATGTGGAAAAAAAAGGAGAATCAAGCCACATACCTTAGCCATTTCCTTCCAGTCACTGTCCTGCATTCCTTTCTCATTCTCCCTAATGAATTGAAGCATCACTTGTCACCTTCGATAGATCAGCAGCAGGTCTCAAACTATGGTCTGTGGAAAGCTGGCTGATCACAAGGTGCTGGTTTCCCCTCCTTGGTTCCACCGGCTAAAGAGCATTAAAAAGATACATAAAAATGCATTGTTTTCCTAATATTACTTTTCCAGATAAGCACTTACGGTAGTTGCTCCATGGACATTATGTGATCAAGAATGGAAGGAGAAGCGTCTATAAAACAATTTCTCGATAAGCTGTCGTCCACACTGTGAAAAAAGGGTTTGAGAACCCCTGCATATGTAGATGACACATAAGAACTATATGAAGTTACCAGTAATGCCCAGTTTAAGTGGCATTGCTCCAGCTGGATGAATCCAACAGATAAAAAACTTGCTTCATGGTAGAGATCTTGCCACATTCAGCATGCGGCTTCCAAGGAAGCTTGAGTTAAAAAACAAACACAAATCTTTAGTAAACTAGGAAATGCTGACCGAAGGTGGCACTTCTCACACAAAACACCCAAACAAAACTGCCCTGGTTAGTAACCTCAGTCCTCTCAGGTTACATAGATATCAGGGACATTTTTCATGCACTGAGTAATTCTTAGATTAATGGGATTTTCCTAGAACTGACTTCAATAAAGCATCTATTAAAAAGAAATACTGATGGGACAAAACACTCATGATAAGAAAGCCCATTTGTGCTTAATACACTGAAGACATAGTTTAAAAAACGTTCATTCCTATAACATTGCCATAGTCAGTGTCCAATTAGGTAATTGGTCAAAGCCCATCACCCAAGGGGCAATTTTGACTTGCACAATCAAGGTTTTCAAAGGCATTCTATGTTCTGCGTTTAAGAATAGGTCACCTTGTTTGGAAGAAAGGAAACCTCTCTTTCTCTGCCTCCACCTCAGCTTATACATCCCACTTCTGTTCACTGGGCTGAATAATTATTTAAGATGAATTTGGACTTTATGCAAATATGCACATGGGATAGTGCTGTTTTTAGAGTTTTGCATCGTCCATACACAAGACACTGGCCTTCTATGGATTGCAAGTGATTACAGAAGAGTTTTCTCAATGTTTAACCCTTTGAACCCTATACCCCTGTGCACTCAAGGTCTGTAGGGATACCATGTATATAAAGTCGAGTATAGGAATCACTGTGAAAATAAAACTGGTTCTATCTCAGTATGGTGATGACTATGCTAATACCTGTGGGAATACTCAATGTGAGCTGGAAGTTTTCAGAAGTCTGACAGACCTAAACTGAGCCAAACTTTTGTATAGTTAATTAAGTGTTGTGGGTTCTTCTCCTGAAAGAAGACATATGCCCAACAGAGACAAGGTGGGTAGAGTAATATCTTTTTTGGAACAACTTCAGTTTGGTAAGGGAGACAAGCTTTTAAACTTACACAGAGCTCTCTTCAGGTCACTAATATCAGCTCTCGTTCTTCAGCTCTCTACTATCCTGGGACTAACACGGCCACAACACTGCTGCATACAACTAATAAGAAATGTTTAAAATACACAATGCATAATTAACCCGTAGAACTCATTGGCAGTAGATTTCATTGAGTCCCAAAGCGTAGGAAGATTTTAAAAATGATTAGACCTTTATAGGGATAATAAAAACATTCATATTTATATTAGGATAAAAATGAGCAGAGATGCAAACCTTCATGCTTCATGTTATAAGCCAAATCTTTTTGCACATCCTTCTGAAGCATCTGGCCCTGGCCTCTTTCAGAGACAAGACACACTGCACTAGACTTGTCACCTGGCATGGCAGTCCTTATGTTCCTGACAAACCCGACTCCTGCATGCTTATTAAACGTTACTGGGGGATAGGGAGACCCATGACTTAATCAGCAGCAGAACAAGTCAACGGGAGTCTTGCCAGCGTAAATATTAAATAAGAACTTTAGGATACAGCCCTTGAAACAGATTGTACTGCAAATGGTACCTGCAATAACAGTTGGTTTAATGTATTTTGTGTGACATAATGGTACCTTGGAATAGAAGTGATGGTCTAAAAAGACTAGGCCTCATGCAATGTTAGTAATAATATTTCCACAGCACAGTAAAATATTGTTAGAAAGAAAAGAAGACATGAAGGATGCTCCTCAGGATTGCAGCCTCACATTTTTAGACCTCTAAAAGGTGCATCTTCCATTAGCAAATATAATCTGGATAGCAATTTCTCCTCCAAGGCCCTCCCCCGCCAAAAATCAATTTTCTTCTCCAGTTTTGGGAATCATTAAAAAATTCCCAATTCTAATCTAAAAGGCAATTGCTGACCTTATTGAAGCCTATGTACAAACAAAGCCCTGCAGTCCAGTTGTGACTGCAGATGGCACATGCATGGTTGTGGCATATAAGGAGTTGGAAATAATAGGCCTGGTCTACACTGGGGATGTGGGGAATCGATCTAAGTTATGCTACTTCAGCTATGTGAATAACGTAACTGAAGTTGTCGTACTTTGATCTACTCACCGCGGTGTCTTCGCTGCTGTAGGTCTACTGCTCATGCTACCCCGTCGACTCCATCTGCGCTTCTCGCTCTGGTGGAGCACCAGAGTCGATGGGAGAGCACTCGGCAGTTGTTTTATCATGTCTTTATTAGATGCGATAAATAGACCTCCGCTGGATCGATTGCTCCGGAGGTAAGTGTAGACACATTCTTAGTTGTGCATCTTTATCCATATATTCCAGTTGGTCTCATTCAGGGTCAATATGCCACATTTTAGGAAATGTATCTATTTTCCCCTCAATGTCTAAAAATAAGATTTATCAAAAATAAAAAAGAATACCACTCCCTCCCCCCCCACTGCGCACACACACACACATCTCTTTTAGCCATATTGGCGAAAGGAGCATCCTTATGTGATATACTGAAATATCCTGGACAAACATTTGGAATTAAGTTAAACCTTATTGAATTAGGTTTAATACCTTTGGGGTCCATTGTATTAAAAATGCCATTTGGTATGTGCTATTGTGGAGCTGTAACTCCTCTAGAAGGAGGGGAATGGTAATATAATTCCTCTCGTTATCAGCCCTTTGAAGCCACCCCTTAGAGAAGTTCACATATACTAGTTTAAATGGGATTCTCCAGGGACCACCAGACAAAGAAAAAAAAACGTAGGCATAAACTGCCTGGTTTTAAATAGCTCGTGGCCTTCTTCCTGATCCAGCAAGCGGACAGGACCTCTGGTCCCAATTCTTCAGGAAGGTTTGGAAAGATTGGGCTTACTGAGGCCCCATAAGACTGGGTGCTTGTTCTGAGCTGAAGCTGTGATGAATTTGAAAGCACACGGAAACCCTTGGATAGGGTCCTGAAGAACTGCTCCTGCCAGAGCCCAGGTTAGGGCTGGGGTGATCTCTGGTACGTTTCTTCACAAGCATGCAGGCTCTTTTATTATTTTCAATATGTTTCTCTGTAATGCTTTTACCTTAAGAATAAAATAGGCTTCCATAGAAAGTATTGGGTGGTACCTTATAGCTACGGGCAATCACTCTGATATTCATCTCTGAAGAGAAAGTAAGCAGCCCAGTTTAGGCAGAATCACTTGCAGGGGTATCGCAGTATAGTCAAGGGAGTGTGCAGATTGGAAATCTCCCAGCTTAGAAGGGAGCGAGGTGCATGCTTCCACACAAGAGATGATGGCCAGGGGAGCCCAAAGCCCTTGCTGGACCATTATAGGGGGAATAATAGGTGTGAAACTGTTCTTTTCTCTCCACACCCACAAAGAGGCCCTGTTGGTATCTTCCAAATTGTGGCAAATTTTGACTTGATGACTGTATCAAAGTATCTTAACCCTCTAAACACTGCAGAATGGCCTGAGCCTTATCTGTCAGGCCTCTGTATTAGGGCACCATTCTTCTTTTACATGTCCCACCAGGTCCTCTAAAGCAGGGGTGGGCAAACTTTTGGGCCTGAGGACCACATCGGGGTTCAAAATTGTATGGAGGGCTGGGTAGGGAAGACTGTACCTCCCCAAACAGTTTGGCTCCATCCCCTATCTGAGCTCCTCCCACTTCCCACCTCCTGACTGCCACCCTCAGCACCTCCAACCCCTCTCTGCTCCCTGTTCCCTGACTGCCCCCTCCAAAGACACCCCACCCTAACAGCCCCCCCAGGACCTCCCCCACAAACCCCCCTTGCTCCCTGTCTGCCTCCACCCCTATCCACATCCCTCCACCCCTTGACAGACTCCCGGGACTGCCACGCACCATTCCTACCTGCTTGTTTCTAATAACAGAAACAAATACTCAGCATTTCCCCAGATTCTAACATCAATAACTGTATAAGCAAATACAGTGGCTGATTATTCCAGAATGCATACAAGTATACAGAGCTGCACACACTAATGCAACACTGGAACTTGTTAGCAATATTCTTATTGATTATCACTGATACATTCAAGAGCGGCAAGCAAGGACATTTAAATAGCCTTATTATGATCTCAATCAATGGCCTGGTTTACACCAGACTGAGACCAATATCAGGCCCAGTAACCCTAACATGCAACAGAGAAAGTGACATGACAGAAAAGGATACAGAATCTCTTGGGATCTACATTTTAAAATGATAAATTAATTTTGTGTGTCTAAAGGATTAGATACACAAAATTAATTTATGCTATCCTTAAACAATGTAAAGGAAACAATCAGACCAATGAGGAGATCAAGGAGAAGAATGATAAAGCAAATAAAGAGAGAATAAGGAAAAAACCCTGATATCTGAACTCTTCCTCATTGTACTTAGGCACACTAACCATCTCCTACATTTGAATTTGTTTACAATGTCCAGGCAGTATTCCCACATATCCTAAAACTTTGAAAAATTGTTACATCAAAATATTAGAAATTAGTCCTTGATTGTGTGGATTCAGTTGTGGATTTCTCCACCAGAATGGGCAGAGCAATATTATTTTCCCATACAGCATTGCTAAAGCAAACCACTAAAGCTCTGATCCTGCAATGCACTCTGAGGATAGGTAGGGGGTCACCAATACAGAGCTCCTTGTGGGATTGGAGCCTTACAGGTTGGCTGTTACACACTGCTCAGATCTTTAACACAATGTAACATTAATAAAATGCCAGGACTATGTATTGTTCTTGCCATCACTTGGTCAATTTTGTCTGACTACACTCATTTACTGAACCCATGATTTTAAGATTATATTCGTCTGTGTCCTAATATTTATCTGTGCCAAACAACCGAACCAAAAGTGGACTTTATACTGTCAGTCAGTCTTGTAAAACAAGAAACAAACTGAATGAAATGAAACTTATTTAATTCAAATAAAATTTAGAAAATAACCTCGCTCCCCTACCGCATTTGCACTTAATAATGCTGATAGCTCATGTAGGTCATATTTTATTTCTGTTGCATCACTTTACTCATATGCGGCTGGATTGTAACCTTACAATTAGAGCTGGTCAAAACTCTGGGTTTCTATTATGCAAGACATTTCAGCATTTCAAAATTTGGTTTTGTTCGGAACTGGATCAAAACCAATATTTTTTAAATTTCTCACAAACTGGAAATCCCCCCAAAAATAATTTTGGAAACATGTGGTGTTTCCGAAACAAAATATGCTCCTTGGACCAACAGCTGCTGACTGAAACGAACAAGAATGTGAATTTCAGTCAGCAGCTTCTGAGGCTCTAGGGGTCTGGGGCTCTAAGGCAGCCCCACGGCTTCCAGACTTCTGGACCAGCTGGCTCCTTAGGCTGCCCTCCAGTGTAAGGAGCCAGCTGGCCCAGACATCACAAAGTTGTGAAGTCCCATTTTTAAAAGCAATTTAGGGTTTTCGGAGCCTAAGTTTCACTGAAAGTCACTGAGTCACTGAGATAGTAATTAAGATCCCTTTTTTCTAAAGTTAGACTTAAAAAAAACAAACAAACAAACAAACAAAAAACCAACCACCACTAATTTTTGACACAAACTGGAATCTTTCAAGGCAGAGGACATATGAAAAGGATCTAATTAATCTAATAACATACCTGACTTGAGAAACAGGTCACACAATTTGAACGTCAATTTTCAGGATCTTTATAAAAGTATTACAAAATTCTACAGTAGTGGCCCAAAACAATGGAGGTAAATTTGAATTTTGGTTACACCATTGCAATCCCAGTGTATTTTGTGGAGTTTCACCAGTGTTAGCAAGAGTAGAATTTTACCCAACCATAGCGTTGTATGCTACAGTGTTTTCCTTTTTAAAAAAATGCTGTTGAATGCTACTGTATTCTTGTTTAAGGAGATGCTTGAATAGCAGTGACAGTTTTGCTGAGTTCAGCTCTGTTTTCTTTATATTTTACACAGAATTTTTTTATGGTGTAGCTTTTAAGCTCTTTGGAGCAGGGACTCTCTACTACTTTGAGTCTGTACAGTACCTAGCATAATGAACCTCTGATCTTAGCTGGTTTCACAGCATCACCACAATGAATATGATTTAATGCTGGTAATGGAGTATAAGCAGTAGCAGTTTCGTCTAGTTTTTGTTTGTTTTTTTTAATCTTTTTACATTCTTGGCTGGAGCTCAGGAGAAAATCGGCATAACAGGAGTTAATAAGATGGCAATGTGGTCTACTCATTGTGCTCACACTGCCATATTTATGGGGCCACATACAGGCCACTCCTGTTTTGGACTGTAGGAGAAAGCATTCATCCTAAATGTGAGCATGGGGTGTGTGAATGTTTGGAGGCAGAAGAGATTACTGAAAAACTGATTTAAAATACCGTTGAATTCTATAAAAGCAGTCCAAAACACTGTAGCCATAACACAATTTAAAGTTGTGTGGTTTTAGCCATTGCTATAAAATACTGTAAATTTATTTCAATGCTTTTAATAAGAGGGAAGGAAATGCCTTGCATTGCTCAGGGATCTGAAAGGAACATGAAAGATACCCAGAGGGAGTCAAGACCAGGAATCAAGTTAAATCAGGGGAAGTAGCAATAGCTGTATAAAGTTCTTGCAATTTTCAGTGTATAAAGCCCTCTGCAAATGAGTAAGTCATATGAAAACGTTAAAAGGTTACAGTTAGACATGGAATAAACGCAACTGTATGTGTGTCACAAACAGCAATATGCTGCATTCCTAACTTGGAGATCCTGGATATGTTTTGGAAGAGACCCCAGCTGTCAGGCTCTGGGCCAGCAGAATCTGTGGGTAGGTGCCAGCTGCACTCCTAGAGCACCCCACACTGGCAGCTAACCTACCGAGCAACAATGGCATCAGTTTTGGAGGGAGATATTGATCTGCCATCCAAACAGGAGATGAAGTGTTAGCAGGGTGGCAGAGGACAGCACGATGGAAGGAATTCTAAAAAATGGCTTTGCCTCAATTTTCGGTAAACCCCACTCTAAAATTACTTTCTGATGCCAGGATGAATATTGTTAAACAGCACACTAAGGAGAGACTTGATGAGAGGATCTTTGAGAGCATCAAAGACAAGGTTAAATCATATATTAAACATTTCTTAATCTGTATTTCTAACAATACCCAAATGTATAAGAAGGAACAGAAAGACTGAAAAGAGGCAATTCAAAGAGTAAAATAGGGAGTAAGTGAAACATATTAGATAAACATAATGAGAGGCTGAAAAATAAGACAAGTGGGGCCATTAAAAGAGCAACAAAATAGAGAATTTTAGGTTACTGAATAAGAAAATGAAGAAAGAAGTAGTTTGATCAAATTTGTATTTGTTAAAAAGAGATATCCCTGGAGGATGTTTTTCTGAGAATGGATTCTGACAAATCAGAGAACACCAGTTACTAAAAAAGTGATAAGCAAGTAAATAAAGCATCACATCAGGATAAATTACATCTTTGGATTATTGAATAATATACTCCACTCATTCAGTAATACATTATTAAGAAATAACTCCCGATTCTGTGGTCTGGATGCTGACAGAACTCCTCCTGATAACTCTCAATGGGGGTTCTGTCTATCTAAAGAATGTACGCTAGTAGGAGGAGAAGAAAAGGCTGGATTAGTCATGTATTCTTCCTGGAAGTTCGTGAGAAGTGGATTTTTTCAGGACTCTATTCTAGGACCAATGCTCTTATACCATTTTGATACAATAAATAAAGTAACAATGGTACTGTGTACTTCTGTAGTGTTTTTTATACAAGGCTTTCAAAGCATTTTACAAAGGTGTGCACTACTATTCCCATCTTACAGATGGAAAAACTGGGGCAAAGAGTCATAGGAGCAGCATCAGGGTCCAAATCAGTCCAGAATCAAGGGTAGAGCACTTCATCTTTCCTGTTTCAAGTCTGTCCAAAATGCTGAAGTTAGTATCATCCCCTCCCACCACTCAAACTAGATCACCTCCTCTTTGAACCACTGTGTTAGCTTCCTCTCTCTCTCTTGAGTAAAATTCACATGCCTTGTGATCACTTAAAACAGCTATTCTAGTTGCATGTTCTCCTGTACTGCCTGCTACTCTCTAACCAGCGGTGTCCAATACATTCGCCACTAGCCACATGTGGCTAATAGGCTATTGAATTGTGACTAATGCATGTGTTTTTTTTATAATGTGGCTAATAAGAAAAATTCAAAACCACAAGTGTGGCTAGCAGAGTGGCTAGCATTGAATTTCTATTGGACACTGCTGCTCTAGACTTCCCAGTCCTCTCACAGCTTATTCTGCTTTTCATTTCCTCATTCTAGTTCAGATTTACATTTTATATTATCCCACCCTCTCCGGTAGGGACACACTACCTGCCAACTGCCTTCTTGCTCTTCTTTTAAATCACTTCTTAAAAGCCATCTCTTCCAGAAATCCCCCCTTTCCTAGGTCTTGTTCTAGGTCTTGTCATGCATTTGTCTTGACTCTTAACTCTCTTCAGAGAAGGGAACATGTCTTATCTATGTTATGTAAAATAATTATGTTAAACTACCTAAAGTAGTTATGTTATGTAAAGTAGATCTCCTAACTCCTAATTCCTTACTGCAACCACGTTATAACATTGTCTTTTGGGTGGCAATTGTTGAATTCTCTGTTAAGTAGACAGGGAACTAGTTAAGATTTAGAGGCACACAGCTGTTTTAGAGGATAATTGTAACAGGTTAGGTGAATGGACTCAGAAATGGACTATGAAATAAAATGTTTAATTGCAAAGTAATGTGCTAGAGTAGAATACTTATGCTAAATAAAGTTAAATGGCACTGGATTCATTATTACAGTGGAGAAAAAGAGATCTGGGTATTCTGGGATAGCCAACATTCAAATACTACATCCAGAGAGGAGCACCTATAAAGATGATCAATGAGGTGTTTGCTTGCACTCAGGAAAGCAATCCGGGGACTAATTAGATTACATTTGAACTATAGTGTCCAGTCTGGGTCATCTTATTTAAATAATATACTTAAGTTAGAGAGAACACAGCATAAGACAATTAACATGCTGAATGGAGTCACATGTGAAAGACTGACAAACTTTGAAAAAAGACCGTGAAAGGGGAGGTGTTTGAAGTATGTAAACTAGCTAGAGACCAGTTTAAGTTATTAATGTAACATAAAAAGCCCACAATCACATTTCAATTGGAATTTTTTGTACCTAACATAATCACAACTAATATCTAAAGATGGCTAAAACTGGGGGAAAAATTCTCTAGGTGTTCAATTTGTATATTTGACAACACTTTGTAGATACAGTAGACTCTCGATTATCCAGGATGATAGGGAAAAAATTAATCCTGGTTAATAAAATCCTGGATAATCACCATCCATAGGAAATATGGGGGGAGTTGGTTCACCAGTCACCCTGCGCCGGGGGGGGAGGGGGTGTTGGTTCACTGGCTGCCCTGCACCCTGGTGGGGTTTTCTTTTTTTTTTGTTCTTGGGGTGCGAACAAAGCCAGAGCCGGCCCTGTGAGTTACGCATATTTTTTTTTTTTACATCCTGGTTAATCCATATTCTGGTTAACCCAATCTTGGATAATCGAGAGTCTACTGTAGTAACTTCCAATGTTTGCAAAGACCTTATTTAGCATAAAAAGTGAACAGAAAAACCCTTAGAAATATCTTTAAAAGAATTTTTTTAATTAGGTTATACTATTTAAGGGCTGGTCCCCACTACAGCTTAACGTCGACTTTAGCGACGTTAATTCAACATAAACCTGTACCCGTCCTCACACAGACGCCATTTGCATTGGTTTAAAGGGCCCTCAAAATCGACTTCTGTACTCCTCCCTAACAAGAGGAGTAGCGCTGAAATCGACCTCTCTGGATCGATTGTGGACTAGTGAGGACGAATGGGATTGTGGACTAGCGAGGACGTTATTGGCCCCCAGAAGCTGTCCCACAATGCTCCATTCTGACTGCTCTGGACTGCCTCACTGCTCCACTGTGACCGCTCTGGACAGCACTCTCAACTCGCTGCTCTGGCCAGGTAGACTGGAAAAGACCCGGGAACATTTGAATAGCATTTCCTGTTTGGTCAGCGTGGCCAGCTCACCTGCACAGCTCAGTCGCCATTCAAAGAAATCAGCAGCACAAGCCGCCATGCAGAGCTCAGCATCACAAGATGCCATGCAGAGCTCAGCAGCACAGGAGACCAACCAGAGGAAAAGAGCTCCAGCATGGTCCAATCATGAGGTGTTGGATCTCATCGCTATCTGGGGAGAGGAATCTGTGATGTTGGAACTCCGCAACAACAAATGGAATGCCAACACGTTCGCCAGGGTCTCCAAGGCCATGCTGGAAAGGAGCCACAACAGGGACGCGCAACAGTGCCGCGTGAAAATTAAGGAGCTGAGGCAAGAGTTCCAGAAAGCCAAAGAGGCAAACGGATGCTCAGGGGGTCTGCCGCGGACATGCCGGTTCTACAATGAACTGAATCAGATAATGGAGGGTGCCCCCATCACCATCGCACCGGTCTGCATGGACTCCACCCATGGGATAATGGTCAGGTCTGAGGAGGATTCGGATGAGGAGGAAGAGGACGGAAATATCACGGAACAGCAGGACGCAAACGGAGAAACAGCATTATTACCAGACAGCCAGGAGCTTTTTATCACCCTGGAACCAGTACTCAGCCAACCCTCCCAAGCGGGTACCCAAGCCGGCGAAGGGAACTCTGGTGAGTGTTTTTTTTTTTAAGGGATTAGATGACTCATGATTTTTAAAGGAAGCATTTATTAATGATTAACTTGACCTAAGGAATTGGCGTGCTTTCATTGCTGGTCTGGTCCCTTTTCACTCAAAGAGCTTGTCAATGTACTCGGGGACTGACCGGAAGTCCTCTACAGCATTTCAATGAAGCTCTCCAGAAGGTAGCGATGAATCTTCCGCACCAGATTTCTGGGGAGAGCCGCCTTGTCCGGCCCCGCGTGATAGGAGACCATCCTACACCACAAAAGTAGTAAATAGTCTGGTATCATTGAGCAGGCTAGCATTGTGGCGAATGGACCAGGACTTTGCAGTGACTCAAGCAGCATGCATTCTCTATCTCTCAGAGAAATTCTAAGCAGAGTTATGTCATTCATGGTTGCCTGTTTGAAATACGGACTGCAATTAGTCTGGACACAGTGAGCGAGACAGCCTGTAAGCCCCCCCCCCCCACCAGCCCCCCCTTCACCTCCGCCAGGCCCCCCTTTGCCCCCGCCAGCCCGTTGCGAGAGCAGTTAGAGGAGTTTTGAGCCTACAAGAGGATGCTTCCACAGCCAGCCCGAAGCCAGAGAGTTTTTGGTTTTGTTTTGCATTTCACGGTTCACTGGGAGCCACGCGGTGGGGGGAAGGAGGTGGGGTTACTCTGGAATATCCGAGCGCTGCTGTAAAGAGTATGGTTTTGCTTACCATAGCCAGCTGCATGGTGATTTCAGCAGCCGTGGTGAGGCTCTCTCGTGCGTGAGTTGATTCTGTGACTTTTGACTGATCCAGTAACTTTTAGGTGAGGAATATGACCTTGTACAGAAACCATATCAGGCCTGTGAATACTGTGTTTCCTCGCTGCATAGTAATCCCATTGTTCTCCGCGACTGTATGTGTCTCATAACCTTATACCTTTCTTTCTTCAACAGCTGCACAGTTATCTCTGAATCCTCCCTCTTACCCTTCACGCCAGCTATCACAGATACGAAAGCGTAAAAAGAAAACACGTGATGACATGTTTAATGAACTTCTGCATAACTCTAACGCTGAGGCCGCACGGCAGACAGAATGGAGGGAAAAATTGTTACAGTTAAGGCAAGAATCAAGAGCTGCAGCAGAAAAGTTGCAGGAATGTGAAGAAGGGCGGATGGATGCTTTGCTCCGCATAATGGAGGAGCAAAGTGCCATGCTTCGTTGTCTGGTGGAGCTTCAGCAGGCCCAAAGATCGCCTCTACAGCCTCTGTGTAACCACCTCCCTCCCTCCCCAAGTCCCATAGCTTCCCCACCCAGACGCGGGGTGAGAACCAGGGGGGGGGGGAAGCTCCGGGGACCGACCCACTCTACCCCACAAGCCAGCACAAGCAGCAGCAGACTGAGTTTCTCTAAAAACTTGTAAAAGCTGCTGTCTGCCCCCCCCCCCCGCTCCTCCACCGCTGCGACTGCTGGTTTCCCTCCTCACCCACCCCTTCTTGCCTACCTTGCCAGTGATCCCCTGTATTTGTATTTGTGATGAAGCAATAAAGAAACCATGATTTTTTAAACAGTGAATTTATTTCCTCTGCAAGCATCGGGAGGGGGGAGGGAAAGAGGGTGCAAGGACGGCAGGCTTAGGGCTGAGCAGAGCAAGGGAGCGGGTTCTCAAACGCCATCTTGGGCACTCAGAAAACTGGTTTTCAAGGCGTCCCTGAGGCGCAGCACGTCATGGTGCGCTTTTCTACTTTCCCTGCTGTTTGGCTGCTAGTAAGCAGCGGATAGGAAATTTGCCTCCCAGCCCGCCATAAACATTTCCCCCTTGCTCTCACAGAGATTGTGGAGCACAGAGCAAGCAGCAATAACAATGGGGATATTTCTGTCGCTGATGTCTGAGCGAATCAGTAATGAACGCCATCTCTCCTTCAGTCAGCCAAATGCACACTCTACTGCCATCCTGCACTTGCTCAGCCTGTAGTTGAACAGCTCCTGACCCCTGTCCAGGGCTCCTGTGTAGGGCTTCATAAGCCAGGGCATTAAGGGGTAGGCTGGGTCCCCAAGGATAACGATTGGCATTTCTACACCCCCCCCCACACACACACACACAGTAATTTTCTGGTCGGGGAAGAAAATCCCTTGCTGCAACTCTCTAAATATCCTAGAATTCCTGAACACACAAGCGTCATGAACCTTTCCTGGCCATCCCACGTACAGGTCGGTGAAACGTCCCTTGTGGTCAGCCACTGCTTGCATGACCATAGAATAATATCCCTTCCGGTTTCTGTACTCTGCGGCCTCGTTGTCTGGTGCCAGGATAGGGATATGAGTCCCATCTATAGCCCCACCACAGTTAGGGAATCCCATGGCGGCAAAGCCATCTATTGTAGATTGCAGGTTTCCAAGGTTTATAACCCTGGGTAGCAGCAGCTCGACTATTGCTCTGCTTACTTGCATCACAGCAGACCCCACTGTAGATTTACCCACCCCAAACTGATTTGCGACTGACCGGTAGCTGTCTGGCGTTGCAAGCTTCCAGTGGGCTATCGCCACTCGCTTCTCAACTGTGAGGGCCGCCCTCATTCTGGTATTCTTGCGCCGGAGGGACGGGGAAAGCAAGTCATAAAGTTCCATGAACGTGCCCTTACGCATGTGAAAGTTTCTGAGCCACTGGGAGTCATCCCAGACCCGCAGCACTATGCGATCCCACCAGTCAGTGCTTGTTTCCCTGGCCCAGAATCGGCGTTGCATGGCATGAGCCTGCCCCATTGCCACCAAAAATTTGCCAGATTGTTGGTCACCCTACTTCCAAAAACGTCAGTGTCTGTCCCTGCTGTGCACGTCCAGGTCCATCTCCTCATCACTGTCATCGGGTTCCAGAAAGCACAGTTGTCTCTGGATCGCATTCCTCTGCAGACGGTACAGCATAAAATCCACAACAGTGCGCGAGGTCCGCACAACGGCCAGTACTGCAGCGGTGGCATCAGCGGGCTCCATGCTTGCAGTGCTATGGCGTTAGTGAAGTGCGGAGAAAGGGCGCGAATAATGGGATGCCTACCCACAGTACACCGCTCGAAATGGGGTTGGCGGCACGAAAAAAGGGCGTGAAATTATGAAATGCCTACCCATAGTGCAGCACTCTAAATGGTGCCTGCTGGGAACTCCGGGAACTGTGGGATAGGTACCCACAGTGCAACGCTCGCTATGTCGATGCTTGCAACAGTTGTGGGTCAGACACTGTCGACTTGCTGTGCTTTGTGGGGACACACAAAATTGACTCTATACAGTCTGCTTTAAAAAATCGACTTAAAGGAAATCGACCTACTGCTGTAGTGAAGACATACCCTAAGAGGCACTCGCACAAAATAATTACTTGCAATTAGTCAGTTTTTAAAAAATTCAAGCTGACAGTATCCCTTTAAACTTGATGATCTAAATGAGGTTGTCAGAGCCGAACTAAGGGACACAGGTATATGAATTAAATGGAAAGACATGTCAGAACAATTAAAAAGGTATGATATGTTAGAGGGGTGAGTAGTTCAAATAGACTTCTGGAGCCAAATGGTTTAAGGTTTTTATGCAAAAACTGGATGACTATATGGAATGGAATGAGACGAAGAATTTGTTTTCTGCTTGGATGCAGTCACCCTCCTTGCTGGGGTTTCTCATGCTTTCCCTTTGTCCCTGTCCCCGTCCCTCCCAATTTGCTATGTGGTATTTTGCATGGCAGGGTTTCTGGGAGTCCTCTGCCAAAAATGTTATAATGGAGAATGATACTAGAGTTGCAAGTTTCACTTTCTGTTTATGGTTCATTTCACTTCCCAGCTCTGATGCACTAGCACAAAATTCTTTTGTTGGGATTTGCATTACAGGGGAACTCAAATATACTTTTTTAAAACCCTCCCTCTTCCCAAAATATATTTATGAAAACAATTGTTTTCCAAACCCATTTCGTAAATTAAGCCTTTCAGCTAAGCCCACCAACTAAATTTTGGGCCTCAACTAAATTGATACTGTCTTTTTAATCCTCTATAATAACCACTCTGGAAAGGATGAGAAAGTTACAAGTAACTTTTCTCAGATTAGTGCGTAGGCGCTTAACTCGGTTCCACTCCCCCGCAACACTATTCAATCAGCTCTCCACATAGAATCTCCAAGGAATTTGCATGTGAAAACATCACAAGATACTGAAAATCTTTGAAAACTGGAATGTCTTAAGTAATTGGTTTCAATATATAATTTAGAATACTGGTTTTAATAAAGAGCTGTTTGGAGGTTGTCTCCTGTGCCCTTGAGTTTCTGCTTATGAATATTTATATTGCACTGGGAAACAAGGAAAAAGGATTCTGTTCAAGTTCAGCCTGTGACAAACAGAGGAGTCCCTTGGCTCCGGCCCAGATAAGACAGCCACAAAACAGGTAGCTGATACGCAGTCACCGTTTTCTGTGTTCCTGGGCCATAACTTAATTACAGTCTCCTAAGTATATACCCACCCCACCCCCACCTCTCCCCCCACAGTAGTAACTGGGCCCAATCACAGGCTTGGAAGTTCTCCTCCTCGTGGAGGTTCAGACAGGGCATAGGTTTGTTAGGAGCAGCACACACTAGTGTTTGCTTCACCTGACTGCCAGCTCCATACTCAGCCTGCCTAACCTCTGCCTTGTAGCTTCTCTTTTCAGTCACTGCAAATCTTACCAGGTATTTCATAGGGTCAGATAAGAATTTCACAGGTAAATTGATCTTCTCTAGCTGCCTTAGGGCCCCATTGGCACTCCACAGCAGGAAGACTGTACAAGGCTCTGAAGGGTCACAGGAGAAAGAGTCCCTCCAACAATTTTTTTGGTTCAGAATAGGGGTAACTGGGTGAAATTTATGGCCTGTGTTATACAAGGCAGTCAGACTAGATGAGCACTGTGATCCCTCCTGGCCTTAAAACCTCTGAATACACTTCACAAGTTGCACAGCACAGTGTGTTCCACTGGTGTCTTGTCAAATAGTTCAGGACTGGCTATAATCTGATTATTTTAAAACAAAACAACTTCTAAGAAACATCGTGCAAAAAAACGAAAGAAAAGAATGTTAAGACTGCACAGGGAAACTTTCAAAAAACAGGAACTGACAAAGTTAAGATTGTACATGCAACCTAAACTCTACCTCTTTGTGGATATGCATTATAATAGTCTTCTAATTACACAATTATACAATTGCTCAAATAATGCAATGCAACATTTTTTCTACAAACTTAGATACTTATGTGAAGCATCTTGCATTACTGCATACAATTCTGAGTATGCCAGAAAGAGTCCATGACAGTCTAGTATTTTAAAAGTACATATTAAATCATTTACTCAGCATAAACAACAGTAATAAACAAAAGCCACTGCTTGCATCCGACGAAGTGGGTATTAGCCCACGAAAGTTTATGCTTCAATACTTTAGTCTTTAAGGTGCCACAGGACTCTCTCACTTCTGCTATTCCAGACTAACATGGCTAGCTCTCTGATTCTAGTAATAAACATATAGAGGATACCTAATTTTTCAGATAAATTACTGCCTCATCCCATAAATTGCATCTAAAACAGCTATTAAGTTCTGGTATCTCCTGACAGGCTGGAGTATGAAAAACACTATTACTATGGAAAAAGAAGGGTTTCAAGGTCCACAATGGGGTGGACAAAACTATGATTTTGAGTCTTACAGAAGCTTGAGACCCTGGATTTTAAACCCCTCCCTAGCAGAGAGCTGAATGTTGCTCACCCTGTAATTCTGAGCGAAACTCCACATTAAGTGAGAAAATAAAAACATTTGGGGAATAGAGGTCTTATCTTGTCTTGTTTGTTTTCATAAATTCCTAACATTTAAGGCCAAAAGGGACAATGAGATCATGTAATCTTATCTGCTATGTATCATAGGCCATTAAATTTCATCCACTTACCTCTGGAACTTGGGTTTGAAAGCATAAAACTTTGTTTGACCCAAGTATACCTTCCAGAAAGATGTTGAGTCTTGATTTGAAGACATCAAAAGATTGAAACTACCAAAGAGAGGTGGATTTTCTATAATTATTTAAAAACAAACAAACAAAAAACTTGCCTTATTTCCAGTTGGAATTTGTCTGGCTTCAGCTTCCAGACATTGGTTCTTGTTATGTCATTCTGTGCTAGATTAAAGAGCCCTTTAGTACCTGCTATTGTCTCCCCATGAAGGTACTTCAGCATAGTGATCATGCTACCTCTTAGCCCTGATCGGGGGGAAAATCAACTTAAGATGTGCAACTTCAGCTACGGGAATAGTGTAGCTAAAGTCGATGTATTTAGGTCAACTTACCACAGCATCTTCACGGCACTGAGTCAATTGCTGCTGCTCCCCCATCGACGACACCTGCACCTCTCGCAGTGGTGGAATTCCAGAGTCGAGGGGAGAGTGCTCAGGGATAGATTTATTGCATCTAGACTACACACAATAAATTGACCCCTGAAAGATCAATCGCTACCCGCCGATCCCGCGAGTAGTGTAGACTTGTCCTTAGTCTTCTTTTCAATAATGTAAACAGATCCAGCTCTTTACATCTCTCACTGCAAAGCATTTTTTTAAGTCTTGAAATAATTTTTGTGGCTCTTTTCCACAACCTCTCCATTTTTTCAACATCCTTGTTAAAATGTGGGTGCTAGAACTGGACACAGGATTTCAGTATTAGTTTCACCAGTGCTGTGTACAAAGGAATTATCACCTCCCTATTCCTACTCACCACTCCTCTGTTTACACATCCAAAGATTGCTCATTAGCCCTTTTGTGCACAGTACCACACTGGGAGCTCTTGTTCTGTTGCTTGTCAACTGTGATCCCTAAATCCTTTGAGTCACTGCTTTCCAGGATTCAGTCCCCCATTCTGTAGGTAGGGCCTGCATTCCTTGTTCCTAGATGTACAACTTTCCATTTGACTGTATTAAGACATTTGTTTGAATGTGCCCAGCCTACTGAACAATACAGCTCACTCAATACGACTGCCCTGTCCTCCTCATTATTTACCATCTCACCAAACTGAGTCATTCACAAATTTTATCAGCTGTGATTTTATATTTACTTCCAGATCAATGATAAGTGTTGAACAGCTTGAGACTCAGAAGAAATCCCTGTGGAACTCAACTAGAAACATCCCCATTTGATGTCAGTTAGCCAATTTTTAATCAGTTTAACGTGATTCTCCATTGATACTGTATAGTACTGCACAACATTCGGATTTAAATATGTGCTAAGTCAAATGCCTTACAAAAGTTTGTTACATCTATGCAGTTAACTTTATCAACCAAATTTGTAGTCGCCTTAAAGAGTGAAATCAGATTTGTTTGACAAGACCTTTTTCCATAATACCATGTTGATTGGCATAAAGAAAATCTAGAATTAATCAGCTGAATTCTGTATCAGCTTTTCCATTATTTTATCCAGGATTTATTGCAGGCTAACCAGTCTATTGTTACTTGGGTCATCCTTCCTGCCCTCTTTGAATACTTGCACAACACTAGCACTCTTCTAGTCTTCTGGATCTTCCCCGGCATGCCAAGGTTTACTAAAAATTACCATCAGTGGCTCCGAGATCTCCGTAGTCTGCTCTTTTAGAACTGAGTACAAGTTATCCAGTCCTGATGATTTAAAATGTTTATCCCTAGTAGATGTTGTCTAACATCCTTCTGAGTTATTAATGGACTAGAAAGTACATCAACCTCATGATACAAACACATCCTCTTGCCTCTTTTCAAATAGAAATATGTATTAAACATTTCTGCCTTTTCTGAATCATCAGCAATTTTTCCATCTCCATCTAGTAATATGCCTATATCATTTAAGTGCTGTTTGAAGCTTCTCAGAAGTTTGGAATGTAAAAAGTAGTCCAGGTGGAGATGGTTTACTGCAGCGATGTCCAATACGTTCACCACTAGCCACATGTGGCTAATAGGCTATTGAATTGTAGCTAATGCATGTGGCTTTTTAATAATGTATCTAATAAGAAAAATTCAAAATCACAAGTGTGGCTAGCAGTGTGGCTAGCATCAGATTTCTATTGGACACCACTGATTTAGTGGGAGAATGCTGGTGAAGTTGGGGATGGAAGATGGTCTTGTGCTTAAGGGACTGGGAAGACTGGATTCAATTCCTGGCTGTGCAACAGACTTCCCGTGTAACCATGGGCAGGTTACTCCATCTTTCTGTGTCATAGCTTACCCATGTACCAAATGAGCTTCCTTCCCTCAAAAAGGGTTCTGTAAAAGATAAACTCATCAGATTTAAGTTGCTCGGGTACTATGGTGATGGGGATTATATAAATACTTAGACAGAAAGCTAAAGGTGCATTTATTGTAAATGAGGTATTAAAAAAAAGATCGGATTCCTAGGTCTTCAAGTCTACATCAATGGTGACCTACTCTATCCAATCATACATCCAATATACAAAGGATAAATTGGTTTCATTCAGTTTAATGGTAATAAAAATATTATCTTTAGACACCAGAAGTAGATACAGGATCAGGAACAGAAAAGCAACAAAAAGCAAAAACACAAAACAATTTACAATGCAAACACCCCAGAACTTTGAGAAAGCTTGAATCTTTGAGGCTGGTCCCACTTTGTACAATGGATTAAGCCAAAACACATAATCCAACCCAAAAGTGCCCTGAAACAATTACAAAAAATTATCATTCCACTTCACCTTAATATCCTGGAGTTACCTCAAGCCACAATTGTCACTGCATGTCCCTCCAAAGCAACTGAGAATTGTGACATTGCCCATGTCCTCTGTCCCATGGTGCCATCTTGACAAGACTAAGGACAGGGGTTTCCCAGTTCAAAGCCCTTGCTCATGGAACTTCATTTCTAAGGAAGTCCACCAGAATCATTCTGTAGCTCTTGTCAAAGGAAGGTTGAATGCCCTTTCTATCATTTTTACTATGCTAGCCTCCTCTTGTGGGTTATTTTTTCCATGTGCTGATCACTTGGTTTATTGAGTGGCCAGCTTTACTGGGTAATATATTTGAAGCTTTTTCTAGACAAAAATAGGAATGTCTATTTAGACAAGTCATGATCTGCTAGCACCATTTTTCAGAGAAAAAAATGTTTTTAGCAAAGATGATATCATTGAACTTTAAAAGGGTTTCAACGGCCAGACTTCAGTAAAAAGAACGAATAAAGTTAATTAATGGCTGATTCAAAGCTCTTATTTAACTTTTAGAGATTGAATATGCACATTCTAAGCCTTCTATCTAAGCAGAAGCATTAATGATTCTCTTGGTCATTTACTTCTATTCCATTTCTAAACCAAAACCCTGGTTGTAGTGACATTAATGGAAAAATATAGAAAATTACTGAGCTTGTGCCTTTCAGATCCAAACACATGGTTACAAAACGGACAACTCAGTTCATAAAGCAAGAACCTCTGGACCATAAAACTTCATGTTTGTAATACACAAGTAAAAAATAAAGTAGATTTCAGGATGTGATAAGATCAGGGTTTTTGCTACTCCCTCTGTTTGAAAAATTTCAAAAGGAGTCTTATCCTCATGAGATTTGGGTACTGTGTTAGTATTTAACATCTGATCATAATGAGAAAGGAAATAAACTCCCTACTGGTGGGTTTTCCACAGCTTGACACAATCAATAAGGTATCTTCAAGGTGTCTCAATCAAAGGAGAAGTGGGATACTGTGAAGCTAATTTCAGATGAAATGGTAAAAGTGATCCCCATTTTTTTCTCTCTCTTTTAAAATAAACACAAATACTCACACTTTATTCTATGAAGCAGAAGCAATTCAAGTTTATGGAGGTCAGCAGGCACAAGGTTATTGGATTTATTGTTTGAGGTGGAGAAAGGGGCTGGTTAGCTCAATTCTCTCTCTACTTTTGGCTGTTAGGCTAAATTGCATGCTAGCCAATAGCCATCAGAAGGAAGTGCATGACACTGGCTCCCAATAGATGTGGTGTATGGACTAAGGAAAGGGTCTGCCAGGAAAAAGTATTCCAATCCTGCTAACATCATGTCTACCACAGAGTTTATACAGATACTATTACTAAGCATTTATATAACACTCTGACTTATATTTGAAGTGCTAAACAAATATTAACTAATAGTCATAAACACTCCCCGAAGGTGAGCTTAGAAGCATTATCCTTGTTTTCAGGTGGGTAGGCAAATATATTCTCTGATAATGTTGCTACTCCCACTCTGCCTATCAGCTCTTGTTCACTACTGAGATGTTGATACCAACCTCTGATCAGCCCATGACCCACTGGTTAAAATTTTCAAATGAGCATCTTCTTATTTTCTCCTGTGTTGCCCCTCACACTGGGGATGCACTTCCCATAAACATCCATAAAGCTACCTCATTAATCCTCCTTCAGAACACTCCTCTGCTATGAAGCCTATAGAAAACCTGATAACGGTTAGACCACTCGTGCACTAAAACCATTGCCTCAACATGCTGATCAATACTGTCTCATTGTTTCCCTGTACTCCACATCTGCCTTTATCAATCTCCTGTCTTTTGCTTAGATGGTAAGCTCCTGGGGGTAGGGACTTTCTTTGTTCTGTTTGTACAGCACCTAGCACAGTGGGGTTCTGGTCCTGAATAGGGCCTCTAGATACTACAGTAATACACAGGGCCGGCGACAGGGGGGTACTACGGGTACAGCTGTACTGGGCCCCCCTTGTCGCCGGGCTTGTCTCCGCGGGCTGGGTGCGGGCGGGCGGGCGCCGGCGCTCGTGCCGGGATGGTTTATTGCCGCCGTCCACGGCTGAGGTTAGGGGTACGGGGGGAGCCAGGAGCAGCTGCCGTGCCAGAGCCTGGGAAAACCCCTCCCCCGGCACGCTGGGGCGGGAGCCGGGCCGGGTCCCTCCCACCACGGCCGGCAGGGTCGGGGGCCCGGCCGGGGTGCAGCGGGGCGGCCCTAGCGTGTCCCAGGGTAGCCCCGGTGGGAGACCAGCCCCACGCCCGCCCCTCCTGCTGCAGGCGGGGCGGCCGGCCACTGGCAGGAGCCTGCCGGGAAGTGCGGGGCGGTGCCTGCCCAGCTGCTGCCACGGGGCAGACACGTGGCGAGCGGACGGTCTCCTCAGGGGGGGCCGCGGCGGGGCCGGATGGGCCATGGGGAAGCTGCTCCCGGGGCGGCCCCCCACTGTGGGACCGGCTCCGCACCCCGCAGGCCCCCCTGCCCGCCCCCCACCATGGGACCGCTATCCCTACTCCGCTATCAGAGTAGGGGGGCCCCCAACAATCAGAGTAGGGGGCCCCAAAATTTCTGTCGCTGGCCCTGGTAATACAAATAAATAACGTTTCACAGGTTGACTGTGTTGCCACTTGATATCCTGTCAGAGCTTTGGAGATAGGGTTGGGTGGAAGAGTCTAGACGATTCTCTCTATCACTTGCACTTCAGTTAATTTATTAAACAGCCTCTTTCATTCGCAAAGTGGAAGGCCAAATGCAGATTAACAAAACTGAATGCAGATTGAACAAGTAAAACTTCATTAAACTCTGCACTATGTGGATGAGTTGCTTCCAGCCTTACTCTTCACATTCCCTGTTCCACTCATATGCTCTCAATAACAATCTCTCCAGGAAACAAGGACCCTCTGACTTCGGTTCCACTGATCACAGTATAGTCGCTTGTTGTTCTTCTAATCTGCCTTCAGAATTAGAATTACTGTTGCTCCAAAAGACACTGCCACAACTTTGATGGAATGAGATCAAACCATTATAGGTACAGGAACTTCTGCTAATATGTCACATTGAATATTCATTGTTTAATCCATCTCGAAACAGTGTGGGAGGACACAGTATAACCAGTGTGATTCCTAGCATAACACACAAATAATCCAGATGATTTTCAAAAAAAATTCTGCTGTTGAAATACGCAAGAGCTCTTTTTGAATTCAAAGGATATAAAAGAGTTTCTCCCTTATTAATATGGAACTTTGGAAAAATACCAGCAAATTATTTGTCTGATTGATGTGAAATTCAGAAACCACTCATAGCAAAAACCTGGGATCACTCGAAGAAAAAGGTTACTTTAATATAGCAAGGAGAGGAAATGTCACTCACAAGAAATTAAGTCATTAAAACAAAACTTAAAGGGACTCTGAAGCGTGGAATGAAACTGCCATCTCGAGTTTTCACTCACTGGCATAAATCAAAACTACTTATTTGCTATGTACTGTGAGGCTTATTATCCATTGACGGGCTCCAGTAAAATAGTTAGACTACAACAATAATGGTATCATGCTAATCTGTTTTATTTCTCATAAGCCAGAGTGCCTTCTAGTGAAACTAATTATTAAAATGAAACAAAGAAACACACACCACTTTTTATACTAAATAAACCACCCCCAATCCTATTAAAATTCAGACCAGAAACTTATAAGAAAAACATTTTGCAGAAAATGGATAAGACACTTAAACATGCTATTCCTTTTTCAGAGAAGGGACAAAATAAATATCAGTCTTGCAAATACTGGACTGTCACTTGGGTCAACAGCATTTGCTAACAGACTGCATTAGTATCAGACAGGAGGAGAGGACTCGGTCTTTTTGATTCTCTAGAAACAAGGTTGATTCTAACCTGCAAGAGATATTTATACTTAGTGCCTTAACCTGTGGTCCAGATAGGGTAAGATCTGGGGCAACAGTAAACAAACCTTAATATCTAACAGTCAAAAGAGTGAGAAAAGGCATTAATATATTTCTTATCCATGACATTTTTCACTTTTAAATTTTACTCACAGTCATGTGTTTTGTTATGGCCCACTGGTTGCTGTCTGATCATTTGTCAAATGCATTTTTGCAGATACTTGAAGTTGTTCCTGTTTGCTGAACAGGGGGGGAGTGGGGAGCATTTTACTTCCTGCCCTTCAGTAGAGCAGGCTGGGAGGCAATGTTTTGTGTTTTTGTTTTTGTTTTAGCCCAAGGCAACAGAAAGGGTTAATCTACCCCTGCCCAGGAACTGCAGTCTTTTATCATAAGGAAACATACAGATATCCTGTCTCAAATATCTGCAATTGTCTCCAGTCTTATGTACATCACAAACACTGCCATGTTGTTTGGTCCTGCCTCTGTAGACAGAACTGAAATGTTTTAACTATGTTCCAGATTTTTGCTATAGCCTTGGACTTTACAAGGCTCTATTATGATTTAGTAACATCTTTAGGAGGCCACATCAGACAATCACAGAGGTCACTGCTGGCCTTAAAAATCTATGAATCTTCTATACAAGCAAGACCGAGCCATGTTTTGGCTATTTTGTGGCACTACTTTCATGTACTCCAATAGTGCACTTTGTGCAGTAAATGGGACCTGACGTGCCATTTCAGGAAAAGAAGCACATGAGTTGACCTAAAACAGGAATACAAATGTCCTGGGAGTACTCATGTGCTTGAAGTTGGGCATGCTCTTAAGTACCGTTCTTAACTGGAACGTATAACACTATAAAGAGTTTTTAAAATGTTCCGCTTCTTCCCCTTACGAAATTGTAAAGATCACATCTTTCAACACATCCATCCAGAACACATTTTAAATTTAGACAGCATGTCAGACTGCTGAATTTTGTTTATTAATATTTAGAAGGTTCCTCTCCAACATGTAAGTGTTTATGGCACCTCCTTTTAACCTGGTCACCATATAAGGCATTGGAAGATACCAAAGGGAGGGCTCCAGGCAACTGTGCACTCCAAGGCAGCACTTGTATTATGGAGAAGGCTGGTAGTGACTCTGTAGTTAGAGATGTGTTCTAACATGGGTTTAAAATAGGGCATGAAATCCCGTCTCTCTAAAAGTAGGTGGCTTATTTAGTGTGAAGTGTCATGCAGGGATAGTTTTTATACCCTTTGAACTGTCTTTTTTTGTTTGGCTTCTATTCTTTCTTTTAGTAGTCTTTGAACTTGAGGTCTACCTGAATTTTTCCCTTGGCAATTCTACCATTGATCAAGCTCTTCAAAAATCTTTGTCTACACAAAAATTGACAGAAAGGTGGACTCTGGTGCAAAAGAGTGTTTTTTTTTTTAAAAAAAATCACATTTAGATTAATTTATAGTCATAATTCATGCTGTAGGTGTAGACGTGCATACAAGCCCAACTGGCTGATGGGAGCTGGCCAGATGCATGCGTTATTTGTTGATACAGACTCTTCTCTGTCTGACAGTCCTACAGCGGAGGAGGATTCATGTGCAGCTGTGTTCTTTATCAGCAGCTGTACTTCTTCTCACCCCCCCTAACTCTCACAGCCAGTCAACCATTAACAAAATAGAAAATTAATGTATGTTGTGAAGCAGTTAGGATTGCTTACCTACAGAATTCCTGACAAAAAAAGGAAACGAAAAGATAAGCCACCTAAAAGCACATACCATTTACTCCTCCACCTACAATTACACACTTTGCTATTAAACACAACCATCATGCCTCATGCAGACCATGCGATGTACCCTTAACTCTGCATCCCTAGGGAAGTCAGCCTTCCATCACCCCCTTTCGCTGCCCACCTGCACATAACCTGTTAGTGAAGTATCCTTTCTCAACCTACTACCGCACCCAACAGCCATAACTAATGATAATCTAATAAAGGAGTACATGTGGAGAAGGACAAAAAGGGAGGCAGCATTAAGGTTGTGTTACATACCCTATAGAAGGTACAATAGTCATGGTACTGGTAAGATGTGAGCTTGCAGATGGAGGAAGAAGCAGCAGATACATACTATTAAGAGGCTTAAGTGTTCATTCCTGGATTTTCTGGCTTTGTATCCCACAAGGTTGCTATGCACACAATAAACTGCTTCACAATAAAGATATCTGTATATTAATACTGCTCGCACTTTGACATCAGCGGTTGTACGTACAGGCAAACACTATTTGCAACAGCAAACAGATATGAGAAAACCTTACCCAGAAGAATCTTATAAGCCATAAAAGGATGGGAACACGAGGAGAAAGTGAGTATTGGATACCATATCTTACCAAGAGAGTTATTAGACAGATCAATAGGCTGATTACATACACTAGACCAAATTCATCCCTGATGAAACGCCATAGACTTCAGTGGTGTGAGAGGGATGGATGCGGCCTGTTTTGTTGAAAATTGTTGTGCATTTATGATGTATTCTTGCACATATGGGTGTTATTTTAAAACTATCATGAAAATGAAGCCAAAAATTAGAAGATTTTAGCACTTTTTGTGGACTCCGGCAACAGCAGATCATATGCTCTGTATTGCTGTTTATTTCCTCAAAACGAGGTCATTCGAAGTTGAAAAATTCAGTTTCGATACAGAAGGTTTGGGCAAGCTTCTGAAAACATGAACTTTTAACCAAATAATCTAGATTTCTTAGTTTGGCAAAATTTGAATGAGAAATTACAATTAATGGACTTTCCTGGAATGTCAGCTCTTTAGCTAATGGTCCTTGAGAAAACTGGGACAATCAGAGTAATGTAAATAAAAAAAATTACTGAGTGCACTTGCATGGGGGAGGGTCATCTACTTAAACATACACCCAAACACCTTTACGCAAAAAGGGGTCACAATCTGGATTCAAGGTCCATACTTGTTTTAGCCAAATTTGGTGACCTCTTCCTAGTCCTAACAAATCAGTTTGCAGCCTGTTTACTTTATGGGATATTAACATGGACAAAGAGGCAATTTAAGGTACATCACCACAAATATCTGGATGTCCTAATATGGCGCACTTAGCTACAAAAAGACCATAACATCCTTAAGAGCTCAGATTAGTCTGTCCAAGATTTGGCTCTCTTTACTGCATATGGATGGCACTGCAAGGCTATGTCATGGTAAATAGTTCCAGAGTCTATCAAGCAGTCTGCAGTGTATTAAAAAGCAATACAATCCAGACGCTTTCTCTACTAAATACTTCCATTCTCAGCAAAGTTAGCTGAATGCAAAGGATATTGCAATAGTTTTTTCCCTGTAGAACATTTATTTTACACAAGCGAAAGTTAAATGTAATATACTAAAAATGTCTTTTCTTTCAACACAGTAGAGCCTTTTGACTTACTTCTTTGTGCTAGCCATGTTGTAAGCCAAACTCTTGAGGACATAAATCATTCATGCAAGCAAGATATATTTGTCTATATATATTTTTAAACCTACTCTTACTAGGACCGACAAGTCAAATTTGGCACCCAAAACCTTTCAACACAAATACTGGTGTTTTACTTTTGTACCTAGGAACATGAAATTGACTATAAATAAAATTGAAACTGTCTAGCATAATTATTGTCCAAGCTGAGAGAGAGACAAAAAGTATCAAACACAAATAATTAATTAAAAGCATAAAAACTACAAAGTAAGTAAATTATTATAAAGTCTTTTCATTTTTAATCATCTAAACTATTATTTGTACCAGAAATAAGGTACAAATATACAAAATTAAATATAATTTTAACCTGATAGAGTCACTTTAAATGGAGGCAAATTTTCTTAAAGTATGAAACTTTAATTGAAATGTGTTTTTCTGAATTTAGGTTTGGGGTTTCTGTTTGCATTTGCTTTATAAATGTTTTGGCTGCTGAAATTAACAAAAACACAACTTTTCAAGGGAGACAGAATGTGTGTGTTAAAGCTGGGTCTGTCTGAACATGGAAATAATTTAGAGCCCCATACTCAAAATCTCACAGGAACTAACTAAAACCTCTCAAGATCAAGCCCTTAGGAATGACCTTGGTTATGATTTAGATACATTCTTCCTTTTAGAATCCAAGGACCAGATCCCTCAGCTGGTGCACTCGTGAGCTTTTGTGGAGCCCCATTGACCTCAGTGGGGATCTGTGGGGATGAATCCAGCCACAAGTCTAGGATCCAGTGGAGGCTTCTGTAATTCTGTTCAGAGAAAACTGAAGGCCAAATCCTGCCCTGGATGATACTATAAGGAGGCTGGGGAGCAGGAAAGCTGTCATACAGTGGGGAGAATTTTCTGTGGTTTGGAAAAGGAGTACATTGTATCCCTTAAGGCCACAGCATATTATATCAACCACCATGTTCACCATCTCTTCTTTTCTAGGGTTCCCATGACCAGTAAAGAAAGATCCTAACCATCTGTTTCTACATACACCCTCTTCCCATCACAGTGCATCGGATGGAAAGATCTAGCCCTGACTATCAACAACAGATTTAAATTTACTCAATAAAAAGGGTGTCAGTTTACTTCATGTAATTCCTCTTCTATGTATGGTCTGCCACAGAGCCCCCTACCTGAGCATGTAGCTCCTACGGGGCAGCTCTGTGGAGGGAAATATCCTGAAGGAGAACACATTTTAAAATACAAATCTTGATGCAGCATCCTCCCTAGTGCTGCCAGGAGACCGACTGCTTCAGCCAGTGCCTGAATAAACTAAACTACATCTCCTCATCCTCCAAACACAGCACGTGGTTTTGTAGCTTGAATGAAAGTTATGGATCATCATACTACTTGATTTTAGCTAAAATAAATAATAATTTCTCTTGTAACAGGATTTTAAACCTAACCTTGTCATCTTGAAAAATGATGCATGATTCAAATATAAAGAAACTGACAAGCTCAGGGGTCATTTTTATATGCATACATCCCATACGATACCTACTGTCTCTGCAGCCATCTGGAAGATACAAAAATCCCATCACAGCTTTTACTTTGGAGCAATTATATTAAAAAGCAATAAATGAAAAGTAAAAACCATCTTACCCAATACAGAAAAACAAAAACAAAATAAGTGAAAATGAGGTATTCCTTGGTGAAAACTAGCTTATATAAATGAAACAGTGATCATAACCATTGCTCTATACATCACAGCATTAAAGCAGATCTGAAAATCTTTTCGCCTGCCAGAATCTGACTTGATTGCTTTGAGTTTCTTGTGCTAAGGCTGATATTGCTAGCACCAAGAGCAGACTATTTTCCAATACTTCTGCAGTTTTTAGTTGCATCAAGCCAGATTCTGTTCTTACTGACCACTACATGAATCCAGAGTTCCTCCACAGAGATCAACAGAGATATTCTAGATGCATACCACATAAATTGTTGTTTGCTGTGTTGATGTAGCTGTGTTATTCCCAGGATATGAGACACACAAAGTTGGTGATGTAATACCTTTTCTTGGACCAACTTCTGTTAGTGAAAGACAAGCAAGCTTTTGAGCTCCAGAGAGCTTTTCTTCGGGTCCTGAAGAAATCAAACTCCAATTGTGACATCTATAATAAATAAGTGAAGAAATGATTTTTAACTTTTTTTTATTTTAAATGTTGGATATTTTGAAGGTATATTTTCAGAACTCTGACACAGTTTACTATCAGAGTAATTTGGGAAGTTTAAAAAAAAAGAAATTGTTGAAAAGAAAAGGGAAAAAAACCTTTAGAAGTGGTTTGGGTAGGAGGAATGTAAATTTCTCTAAACAAGACCATACAACAAAGGTTTATTTGATGAGAAGAAGTGTATTGATTTATTCCTTTCCTTTCCCCTGCAGCCTGGTCTGTGAAGTGTAGGCAAATGATGCAATCCCTCTGGGGGATGGGGAGAGGACAGCAAGCAAGAGACTATTTCACAGCACAGTGTATTGCTGGCATGTCTGAAGTTATGTAAGCTGTTCCTGAAGCTTAAATTCAAGTTCACTGCACTGCAGACAAAGCTGAAAAACAGGGTGCTCAAATCCCCTATCTGGCCATAGAACCCCCCATCGCCCTTCTAAATTAAGTACATAACATTTGGGCTGAATCAGGAAAAGCATCAGAAGTAGACAGAAAATCTAAATTTTTAAAAAAATGTAATTTAAACATTTGTTTCTAAAAAACAGTCAATCCAGAATCAGAACAACATGGATTATTTTTCTTAACTGAAGATTAGCTTTTGTTCTGGTGCTTGGACTTGCCCAATGTGTTTATCCTTAAAAAAAAAAGCAGGCAGAAATTATGAGGCTCTTCTACATTTCTAAATGATCCCGTACAATTCTTATACAACATGTTTGCAAGAGTAAATCACAAGTCACATGCATCCGCTCTATTTACAAGTGAGCGACTAGTTAAATGGAGTTTATTTACACTATAAATGACACAGAATGAAACTCAGGTGTTGAGCATTAGCTGATTCTACAGTGTAACCAGTTTGACTTTCCAGCATCCGGAACATATTGAACCTCATTTGTAGGTCTGCCTATGGGCCTGAATCAATTCCCATCAAAATCAATGGGAGTCTTTAATGGATTTCAGTGGGGTTTTGGATCAGGCCATACCTGCCTATCTCCAGTGTTGCTAAGTTTCACAATTTTATCACAACTCTAATCTAAACTGAAGAGACGGCAGGACATTTTCAGTTTTCATTTCTATACATGACATGTTTAGCCCTCCAGGCTGTGGAAAAAGCTTAAAAGTTTAAAGTGAGTGAACACTAAAGAACTCTCCCCCCACAGACCACCAACGCTGCTTTAACATCAGGATTTTTGAGGGCTTGATTCATGATTTTTGAACATCGACCAGGCAATTTGGTACCCATGTGTGTCAGGGGCAGGGGTGGGGTAGGAGGATAAGAGGTGCAACAGTCAAAGACTTTAAATAGAATTCATTATTTGGTGCTAAATGGATCTGGCTCCGGTTGATTCAAATCTTTTCTACCCCTAGGACATTCTTTCATTTTAAAACCTGTTTCCCTCTAGATTTAGCTCACACAACTTGTCACTGCCCAGCAGTCAAAAGAGATCATCCACAAGGATGGCTGTCACGGTGTTGCTGAATTGCAAAAGGGAGCCAGTGTGGTCTAACAGAGCACGGGACTGGGATTCAGGAGACCCGGCTCTGCTGCTAGCCTGCCATATGACCTTGGGCAACTCACTTCCACTCTGTGCATTAATTTCCCCATCTATAAAATGAGGAGAATGATACTGACCTCCTTTGTAAAGCACTTTGAGAGCTACTGGCAAAAAAAGTGTTGTCCAGGAGCTAAGTAATAATAATAATAAATAATAATAATTATTAATAATAAATCAATTTAGTCTAAAAGAAAGTGCCAACCACAAAGTATATTAATAAAATGTTACCTACAGTGTGACATTCCTCCCTGAAAGACCGCAACATATTTTATAATTGTACATTATGAAAACACTACTGGGTGGAAACATGGGAACTATTTAACATTGGATTTAAATGCTACAACAATAATTTAGGACAGAAAGTGAGGAACATCTTATTCAACAGAAACTACTCAGCAACATTCTTGTCAATGAAACCATATGCCAAAAAAAACCCCACAAGGAAGCACTTAAGTGTATCCTAGAACATCTGAAAATGTATGTATGAATGTAACATCAGACAAGGAAAAATGCATTTATGAACATATATTTTCAGATACAAGGGTCAGCCTAGATTATGTAAAAGTCGAAGCAATCGAGATGACGGTAACACAGCAGTGTTACAGATGGCTAACCATTCGTATGCCAGTTCCTGCTTGTGTCTCCTCTTACATTTTCCAACTTTGACTGCTCCACTAAAAGTACTTGTAAAACAAGACAAGGTGCTTGTATGGATGATTGGAGGCATTTGAAGTCATAACATCTAATCTTGCTGAATGCATAACATGGTTGGACTTTAGCGCTATTGTTTACACAGAATTTGTGGCTAATGTACGTGCATTCTGATTTGCAGCTAGGATGACTCAAATAAATCCAGCTGGATCATCATCATGTTGTAGCTCTTTCAAGCGGAAGCCAGTCAGATGACAAAAATAAATAAAGATTTGTAAATAGCAAGATGAGTTTTGGCTGGGGTGTGGGGCAGTGAATGCTTTTACCCATCCTTGTATTCTGCTCTACTCATAATCACCAGACACTGGTAAAACCTTCTGGAACTACTAATGCCAAAGCAGTCTGCCAGGACTGAATGATGGGACCTATGACTCTAAGCATATACTTTCAAAATACTTCAGAGATCTGGAAAGACCAGGCCTGCTGATTCCGTCATCAGACACTGAATAAACACTATAAATCCCCCTCCACCAACTGCTGATAGAACATCAATCATATTGCCATTGACGCAATTCCAAAAATCTTGGACTATGAAGGAAACTGCAGACACATCATGAACTGACTCTTGTCTGACCTCCATTAGACAATGAAGACAAAATGAATAGTGGCTGGTAGAACATCTTACTTTAAAAGAAGATGCAGATTTTGTTCCCTCCTGAAACAGAAGAGATCATACCACACGTAAGGCTTCTACTTATTCAAAGAAAAGAAGTCTGGCGGTATCTGCAACTCCAAAGAAGATGGTCACTGAAGTTGTGTATTTTTAGCCTATGCCACACACACACTGGAGGATGATTTAGGCCCCTCCTCTGCATTTAAACTACACAGAAAAAGTTATTTTGCTGAAAACAGTAAAACATCTCTGGGACTAGCCATACCAGGTGACTCAAGATAAAATATTGTTACAAGGCTGATAATTTCACATTCTCCCAATGACACTGGGCAATGCTATTGAGAGTTCTGCATACTAATAGTCTACACTATAGCTAACTAACTGAAAAGGCTGGTGTAACAGCCATATAGTTCCCCCAGATAAGAAGAGCAGTGGTTAATCATTCCCCAACCTGTGTAGGTATCTTGTTTTTCTGCTACACGAAATAAAAGAGGACTCTTGTATAATTGCCCCAGAATATTGGCTTGAGCCAAATAATCTCCAGATGATAACTTCAGACTAACATCCTCCATTCTTGGGGCCAGATTTAGGTGCCTTTACTCAAACCAAGTAAGAGTTTATCTGACAATAGGCCCCTCAAGGAGTAAAGGTATCTTCAACATGACTGAAGGTATTAGAATTGGGCTCTGGCCTTAGGTGGACTGCTTTTAGTAAATTGAACAAACAACTCAACATGGTACAGAGACAAAACCTGCCAAGAAACTGAAATACATATGGAGTGCCTGTTATTTGGCAGCATTTTGTACCCAGTTCGCACTAGTGTCAATGATTACACAAAGTGCAGAGAAACAGAGAATCTGGCCCAAATGTTAACTCTCCTGCCTCATTTCTCCCATTTCCGTACATCTTTCTAACCCAGTGATATATAGACTGAAGCGCATAAGCCACAAATAGCTCTTCAGTGGGTCTCCTGCAGCTCTTTGCAGCACATGATATTAGAACACTCTGTGATTTAATTATTAACCAATCTAAGTTATTAGTCAATCAGGATGCATTTATTATGTTAATAACCAATTGTAGTTGATAAAATAATGATGATTGGTCACTCATTTTGCAGAGAGAATTATATATATACATTGTGGCAAATTGCCGGCACTATTATGGTGGGTCCCACGCTTTCTCCTCTTGTGAGGGGCTCAGGGCACCATTTCTTGCCCCTGAATTAGGTAGTAACTGCCCCACTAGTATCCTAGGTGAGGGGAGTGGATAGGGAGGGACCCGGGCCCATCCTCTACTCTGGGTCCCAGCCCAGGGGCTCTAAGGATAGCAGTAAACCTCTTGAACTAGTTATTCCTTCCCCTGGGCTACTTCCCTCTCCTACCTTCAGCTTGTGGGGGCTTCCTGCCCTCTCTCTGCACAAGCCAGGTGTCTCTTTACCTAGGGTCTGGGTCTTCTTCATTTCAAACTCTTCCTCTGCGTTCCTCCAAACCAATCCTCTCTGCTCCAAATCCTCCAAACTGCTCTCTGCTCCAACTCCCACCCCTGTCTGCCTGAAGCAGGGTTTTTTTATTAAGTCCTTAATTGACAGCAGGTGCTCCAATTAACCTGCTGCCTGCTTCCCTAGTCTACTGGGAGCCACGCCCTAATGAGCCTTGTGTTAATATATCTCCCCTCAAGCACTCTGCCACAGCTCCCTGACCCTCCTCTATCACAACATACAGATAGATATATACACATGCTATACATTTACCTTGTCATACTGTTTAAATACGAATATACTACATGAATTTACTATAGTAAATGAAACAAGGAATTCACAGTACTGTAACTCCTTTTGGGTAATGTTGGTTGCTAATTTAGCTCTTGAGGTCTAAGTATCACTGCTCTAACCCCTTTCAGGCAAGAGATTTTCCTTCTATTCAGGTAAATGACAGGCTCAGGACCATGGTGGCTGTCAAAGTAAAACAAGACACCAATAGGGGCAAAAGGAGAATCCCAGTCTCCTATGGACAGTTGATTAAGCAAAAGCATGGGATGATACTGTACCACTGCATGGGAGAGATATGTTAAAGACTTGGATCCAGAAACATTTGTTTGTCCATTTTCACAGCTACTAGTGGATTTGCATAATCATATCTCAACCTAAGAGTCCACCTTGGCACAGGACTAGAGGGAGGGGGATGGCAAAACTCAAAGCCATGTGTTTCTTCCTAATTTGGGACCCCTAAATGTCACAGTTAATCTCATTTTTGTTTAAATAATACAGCATCTCTCTCACCTTTTTCTTTGCAAAAATAGCCTTGAAAACACAAATTGACCATTATGATTGAAAGTTTGTGGCTGTGAGCCTCAGTCTAGAAGTGTTAGTGAAATACTTAAAGATCCCTGGATGGATGGCGCTATAAGAGTTCAAAATGCTGTTATTTCGGTTAATATATTTATTTCAATACTCAAACCTGAAAGTTTCTGCACAGCTAAGAAAACCCAACAACTAAACTCAAGAATTGCAAAAACACAATAGATTTGAATAGCAAAACCGATACTTCAGACAGTATAAATACACCCCTGTCCCCCCACACGCCATCACCTAACCTAGACAATAAAAACAAAGAAAATAAAGGAAAAAACCCACTAAACTCACAACATGCAGACTGCAATCTTAAATGGATATGTCAAATTACTTTCAGTCATTACCAAGTGCTGTACTACTATGTTTACCTTTGCACAATGTACGCACTATAGCTGCAGATCTGGTTATGATCATGAACGTAAAAGTAAACTTGTTGAATAGGCCACACAATATCTAGGAACAATAAATAAGTTTGCACATGATTTGAACAGCAGCATACAATGTCTGTTTTAAAAGTTCAAGGGTGAAATCTCAGCCCCACTGAAGTTAATGGCAAAACTCCCACTGATTTCAGTGAGATTGGGATTTTACCTCAAGGCTATGCAAGTTTATGCCTCCTGTAAAGTTTAAACAACTGATTTCAGATAAGCTTGGTAAAACCTTGGAAGTCTAGGCAAAACACAAATAAACTCACTAAAAACACAATACACTCTTTTCCTCTTGGAAGGCTTGTCCTTCTGAAAACATTTCATTTTAAAATGTTTCTCTTAAGGTCATAACAATAACATGCTCTAGTAAAACTACTATTGATTTTGGGCAAGTCACTTTGATCTTCTGTGCCTCATATTCCACATCTGTAAAATAGGGATTATAATCAAATTTATAAAGCACTTTGAGTTCTATGAATGAAAAATGTCAGATAATTGCTACAGTATTGCCATTAATAAAGTTTACAAGGATTAGCCAATCCTTTTCCATCTCAGTAGTCCAGGGCTGGTTAGTATCTCGCACGACCCACAATAGACAAATAGAGGAGCCAGCATTTGGGATAAACATGCCAAAATTCATTTTTGCAGAGCTGATGAGTCACCTAACTCTCTTCCCTGCAGCAGGAGCAAGCAAGCCTAAAATATTCAGGACTCCATATTATGCTATATTTTGTCCTCCACCCAAAATTAACCTTGATGTTTGTCTTTTGAATAAATTTTCCTGGGCTAACACAGTGGACTTAAAAAAATTAAAATGAAGATATTTTAAGAAAGTCCAATATAAAAACATTCCCAGCACATTATATATATAGAGAGAAAATATGGGATCCAGTTCTTCCTTATAACAGAAAACCATACTATTATTGTATATAATGGTCCAATAGGACTACTGTCCAGTTACATGATTATGAAACTGGAGTGGAAATATCCAGTCATGGACACCAGTAGACAATGAGGACAGTCAATACAGAGGCATCAGATTATGAACAGACACTTGCCAAGAAAGATGGACTGATGTCCATAGACAAAACTTGTCAAATGATTATAGTAACAAGAATATCATGCTACCTATTGATAGTCATGAGGAAGGTAACATAAGGGATACCTATAACATACATTTCAGGTTCTTGCAACACGGGAAATTGTCTTACTTTAACTTACTTTAAGCGTGGTATGTTCCAGCTTATTTATTACAGCAGATCAGTAATTATTTATTAAATGCAGACAAGATGCTCAATGCTGTATAAAATACGAACAACCCAAAACCCACAGGTGCGGTTTCTGTTTCTGCAGCCATATACTTACAATGCTTTGCAGGAATTACATTTTAATATCAAGCAAAATGTCAGGGTAGTTTAAGCCCCAAATTCAGGTTTCATGTACAAAAAATAAAAAAGAAACAAAAAACCCAAACGGCTGATATGATTAGAAATGCATTCATGAATGGCTTGAACATTTCTACTTGAGCCACATTTATTTCTGTCTAGGGTAACACAGCAGGTAACTCAGTCTTAAAATGGGACACCCTAGATCCTTTCTACAGCTTTACAATAAACAATACAGTGCTGAAGCTGTATTCACAATTCTCCAGTGTACCCACTGAATGAGCATCAAGGAATGTTAATATCACCTCTCTCACTAACAGGACGTAACACAGAAACTTAAAGGAGTTGTAAGTCAAAACACACATTAAGAAAAAAAATCTAATATTTAGGGGAACAAATATTTAATATTCTTTCCCATATGGACAAAAATAAGATTAGCTTTTGGACTGATTCTCCTATAAAATGTAGCTGTTCAAACTGTGCATCACATAAAAGGGTGAAGAAAATTAAACAAATCAAAAAAGAATGCAAAATCTAAACATTCTACCCTCTATTATAAAATGGGGGAAAACAACAATCAAAGAAAAGATTGAGAGTGCCAGAATAAATGCAGTATAATTTTCTCTTGCATCATTATTCATCATGACATTCCAGAAATAGACACCCAGATACATTTTAACAATACAGTTATCAAGCTTAGGTGTTTCTATTATGTCCATGAGTCTCTAGACTACTACCAAGTGGAAATGTCACACACAGAGGGAGTAAGCTAAAATGGGCGAGTAGAGTAAAAAGAAAGGGTGCTAAAGACACAGATACCCGAAACATCCTTACAGGATACTCCCAAGGAAACGGGAATGGAAACTCAGAGGCAAAATTAGTATCTGTCTGTCCTTTCTTTAGTCTCCTCTCCATCAACAATACAGAGAACCTGATTCACCTCTCATTTCCATCTATGTAAACCTGAGATAAGTGAAAGGAGAACCAGGGTTCTAGATGGCTCTCAATTATATGGATCTAGCTTACACTGAGAGGAGGAGAGGGTCTTATCTGGACTGAGATCTGCGGGGTAAAATCCTGGCTCCATTTAATCAACGGCAAAACTCCCCCGGAGGCAGGATTTCATCCCACATCTTCACAGCTGTATACCAAGTGAGGCAGAGAAAGAGCTGAAGCGCTGCTCCAGAGATGCCGACCCACTGAATACACTGAAATGACCACGTAATATGCTCTTCTGCTTCCAAGAATTTCCAAAATCAACTGTGAAGCATTTATCTCTATTTTCCTCTTCCCTGTAAATCTATTTGCCCTAGATAATTTAAAGGTAAAGACATTTCATTTCACTGTATGCTTCTGCAGGAGCCCCCTCATTCTTTATGAGCATGAGAGAGCCAGACATTTACATAAAGGGAGTGCTTTGCTCTAAACCATACCCTCCCTTCTTTATACCACTATTCTGACGAAGGGAAGAAAGTTCAGCTGTATTACACTGAGCTACATAAAACCCCAGTGTCTCCTAGAGTGACCAGACAGCAAATGTGAAAAATTGGGACAAGGGGTATGGGGTAATAGGAGCCTATATAAGAAAAAGGGCCCAAAATCAGGACTGTCCCTATAAAATCCGGACATCGGGTTACCCTAGTGTCTCTCATTAAGGGCCCCACACATTTTAGCTAACTAAGGATGTGACTTTTACCCCTCAATACTATGAGGTTGTTTTTATACAAGGGAATATACGGGTAATAGCTGAAATTTCAGGAGCCTTCTAACTGCCTATAACTTACTTTATGCCAAGTAAAAGACCTCACAGGGAAAAAAGTCACAAAAGTCACCCATGTTTTGGTGCCAAAGTCTCAGCTTAGTACTTTCCCCCCATGTTCCTGCTGTTCCATCCTGGGTGAACATCCCTTCTTGAAGGGGAAGCAGGTGGCAAAAGAGAGAAAATGATGGAGAAGGGTAGGAGAGGGAGAAGAGCAGATAGGTGTTTCCTGATAGGAAGTTACAAAATATTTGTCAGTATTTTTGTGGCGACTCCTGTCTTTTTTGCCACTGCTGCTGGTGATTCCGACCCTCAAAGCAGCTGTAGTCAGCAAAATGAAAAGAATCCTGCCAGAACTGATCTCAAGCAGAAAATTAATAGCAGCCTAATGTTTAAAAATATCTATCCTTGCACCAGAGAGCATGACATTTGTTCCCTTCTCTCATGTAAGTGATTGAATAAGATTGGTGATTATAATGAATTTTGAGTATTTAAGGGCCCACATTGGAATACAATAATAATACACCCCAGTTATTAATTAATTTAAACTGACAACACTTTGCGGAGGGAGCACATATATGTATTTTGCAATTGAAGCACAGAGGGATTAAATGACTTGCTCAAAGGTCACCAAAAAAAAATCCATAGTTGAGCTGGGAAAAGAACTTAGATCTTCTGATTCCCAGTTTTGTGCTGTAGCCACAAAACCATCCTTCCTGACTTTTACCAAAGTGTGTGTTATCAGTGAGCTTTATACTAACAGCTTGCCTACATGGGAAAGTGATACTACTTTAAGCTAAGGTATGAATTTAAAATTAAATTAATGTATAACTCTCCACATGGACACTCCTATCCTGGATGATTTTTTGGGGGGAGAGAGGGAGGAGGGATTGTCACGTTGGAAGGGATTAAGCTAATTTTTAAAAAAGTCACTCTTATTCTGGAATGAGTGGCCACATGGGGAGTTTTGCATAACTGGCAAAAGTTTCCTGTGTAAACAAGTCCTTAGACTGCTGGGTGATAATCAACAATCTAAACTTGGTTTAAGCATGATTTCACCAGAACTGATTTCTAGCAGTGTGGCCTTCTTTACACTGAGCTGAGCCATCCAATGGGAGCTCATGTACAAAAGGTTCTGGTTGCCACTAGCAATCTGAGCACCATTTCATCTAGACTAGCTCTGAGAAGGGTTAGGAAACACATTAATTAAAATACTGGTGGTCAGAGATGCTTTGTTGACACTAGAGCTCCAACTGCTGCTGTCTCCAGTGGAGCTGACCCATCACTAATGTCATCATGAGAAAGCACCAGGACAAAACAAAACTTCAAAAAAAAATCATATTATAGCTTAGATCCCCTGGTTTTTTAAATAGCCAGGACACATTCACAAGGTCTAACTATGTCAGAAATCAGTTTTCTTGAAGATGTGTAACACCACAGTTCTGTAACTCAACTCACTTGGAAGCCTGTTCTAGGTGGGACTTATTGGTAAAGAGCACCACTGACCAAAGAGTATTTGCACTCTCTGTGCATGTGGCAGGAGGGCCAGAAGAGGAAGAGAGAGTGGGCAAGTATTCGGACTATCTATAACCAATGTCACCAAATTAAATTACCATGACAAGTCAGATTAAAAGAAAAACATTTCTGGAATTTTTCCACCTGATTTATTTTGAATTCCCCACTGAAATTAAAGTCTTGTGCATCAAGAGGAGTATAAACCAAACATAGGTTGAGTGGAATTGTCTGGGTTAATCCCTAAGCCACCATGAATGTACAGTTTGAATATGCGGTTTTAGATACATTTTTCTCTCTAGACCAAAACCAACACACACACACACACACAATGTGAAAACATTCTGGGAGAGACGAAAAGCAGTTTAAATATTCACTCTCCTTTGCTGATAACTGGAGAGTAGCACCATTTTAATCACACCAAATGGTGAAAAAAGATTTTTAAGATCTGAAGCCTTGCTTAACTGTGCCAGACTTGGTCTGAGGTGCATTGACAAACCAGAAAAGAGTCCCAGGATTGTTGAGCCCTGCCCTCTACCATCACAAACAATCCCATCACACTCAAATTTGCCCAGCTCTTTCAAAACTAATTAAGTTGTTTGCCCCAAACTCCTATTGGGAGGCTGTTCCAGAACCTCACTCCTTTAGTGGTCATCACCCTTCTCATTTCCAACCTGAATTTTTTCACGGACAGTTAATACCCTTTCTTTCTTGTGCCAACATTGGCCTTTAGCTTAACTAGCTCTTTACCCTTCTTGGTGTTTACCCATGATGGGGTTCATGCCCTACTCTAGTGACTCCTGACGGCTATCCTGGGGATTAGTTCTGCTCACCAGTGCACCTTCTTCTGGTGTGTCTCACCATCATCACTTCTGCTCCTGGACCCGTGTTGTTCCAAGAATAATTTTCAGGACACAGCCCTCCGCTGTGTTCCCCCCTTCCAGTGGAGTCCACTGTCCAGCCACTCTCTCAGTGGCAACCGCAGCTCATTGTCTGGCCACTTTCTCGGTGGCAAGGACCTGTGCCCGCCCACTACTCTGGGTTCTGGCCCAGGGACCTTGTAGAAGGCTGCTGCTTGTGGCACCCTCTCTGGCTCCTAGGTAGATTTCCCCAGCACCCTCTTTGCCCTTGCCTGAGAGCTTCAGCCTGCAGATCCCTGCAGTGCACCAGGAGCTGTTGTTAGCTCCCTGGGGTCTCTGCCTGCAGCACTGCTCTGTCCAGGGTACTTGTTGCCGTCAGCCTGCAAGGCAGCCAGTTCTCAAGCCCCACAGAGTGATGAACCTGCTCTGTTCTGCAGCTCTTCTTATGTAGGCCTACCTAGCCCTGATTGGCTGCTCCTCTCAGCCATTGTCTGATTGGTTACGTCCTGCGCAGCCTCCCAAGGGCTCTATTAGCCACTTAGAGCCCAGTGTGGGGTAGGCACCCCATCACAACTCCCTAATATATTTAGAGAGAGCAATCCTATCCCCTCTTCTCATATGATAGGATGATCAGGGAATGGAGGGCCTAATAGCCCTTCTCTGCATCTGTTTTGGTTTAAATTCATCTTTCTTGAGTGCGTGTGAGGAGAATTATACACAGTATTCCACACGGGGTCAAAACAGTGCCTTGTACAATGGCATTAATACTTTTCTCTCTCTACTGCAAATGTCTTGCCTGATACATCCTAGGATACATCCTTTACCCCTTTTACAGCTGCATCACACTGAAGCCTAGTCATCCTGTGATTACCCTCCCCTCCTCCCCACACACAGAGGTCTCTCTGCTCATCTGTCACTTCCAATTGATAAACCCCACATTGTAGCAAAAATTCTCATTAAACTAAGTGTATGACTTTGCACTATTTCTCTCTCTCCAGGTCATCCAGATCTTCTTGTATACTATCCTGATCCTGCTCTGTGTTCACCATGCCACCCAGCTTTGTATCAGCAGCAAACTTCATTATCACATTCCTACTTTGTGTGCCAAGACCAAGAAAAATATTGAACAAAATTGGTCCCAAGACTGATCCTCGAGGAACATCAGAAATAACCTCTCTCCAGCACAATAGTTCACCTTTTGGCACAATTTATTGCCTTCTCCCCATTTATCCAGTTCCTTATTCACCTTACAATTCTTGTACTAATCCTCATTGTTTCTACTGTAACTAATGATTTCCCATGCGGTATGGTGTCAAATGCTTTACTGGAGTCCAAGTGTATTCGATCTATTGCATTTCCCTTATCTAAAAAAACAGTCATTTTTTCAAAGAAGGAAATCAGGTTAGTTTGGCAATATCTACCTTTGGTAAATCCTTGTTGCATTACATCCCCTTTACCTCCATGAATTTAATTTTTCTTTCCTTCACAACTTATTCTAAATACTTGAATAGTATTAAGTTCAGAGTAACAGATTTGTAATTGCCCAACTTAAATATAGATATGACATTAGCTATGCTCCAGTCATATGGTGCCACCACCAAACAGATAGTTGCCACTACATTAACAATCTCATATGCCCATACTTTTCGTAGTAGTATGTGTGGCATGCACAACAAAGTCAGAGTTTACAGAAGAAAAGCGAAGTCAAATAAACAATGTTTTTGATTTAGTTCTGCATATGGTAAAGTCAGCAGCCATTGGTCTCTCTTCTGGTACAGAGGTCTGTAAGCTACATCTATTTCCTGTGACAGTCCTTTCCTGAGAGCTGACAAGCCTCAACAGTTTCCTTGGGCCAGTCAAACCTGTTGTGGGGGATCATAATTTTAAGGCTTGCAAGAAAAAAGCCAGGGCCAATCCCATCATTGTAGTTGAATACCAGGAAGCCAAGTTCTGTGAAGAGCTTCTTTCCTTCTACCAGCATCACCTCAGTTTTGCTTGGATTCAGCTTTAGCCTGGTCCTCTTCACCCAGGAGACTATTTTGGCTGGACATTGAGAAAACTGTTAGAAGGTGCTGTTTACATTTGATATTGAAGGAGAAGTAGAGCTGGATAAAGAAAAGTAGAAAGTACTGCTGGCACTTCATGTTATGTTGTCCCAGCAGCTCTCCCAGTGGCTTCAATAACAAGGGAATAATATAGTGGGAAAGACTGAGCCTTATGGGCCACTGCAGGCAAGGGCTTTGGAGAGGGAAGAATAGTTGCCCCCCAGTGACCTCATGGCTTAGGTCTGAGACACAAAACCTAAGTTGCTTCAAGTCATAAATTCCTTCAGATTCTTGGAGGTGAGCTAGGGTATTTTTGCAATAACTGTATCAAATACCACAAAAAGGACCAGTAGGATGAGTACTGATGCAGCTTCTCTTGTTTATGGACAAAAGGAAGTCACCCAGCAGACCTACAAGTGCTGTCTCTGCATTGTGTTCTGGCCCAAAGCCTGACTGGGAGGCACCAACAATGGTGACAGGTGATGGTGGAGACTTTTTCCTGAGCTTCTTCATTAGCTTGCTTTAAAAAGTGAGGTTATTTACTATGCGGTATTTTTTCCTAGTGTCAACCAAAATTGACTATACTGCTGTTTGCACCGTAGATTGTTTTAGGTCAATATGTAGACCTTCTTCAATGAAGCAGACTGTGGTCATGTGTTAGGACTTCTCAACCATTGAAATGCTACAGTGACACTGCAGCTGCACTGCTGTAGCATGTTCCCCTTTGCTGAAGTTATTCCACATCCCAAGAGGCAGAATTCTTCCATCAACCTAGTTCTGTCTACACCATGGGTTAGGTCAGCTTAACTATGGTGTTCAGGGGTGTGTGGATTTTTCACACCCCTAAGCAACATAGCTGGGAAAACCTAAATGTTTAGTGTAGACCAGGTCTTAGTTAGATTCCCAGGCATTCGCTACCCTCTTTTTGAAGTTCTAGGCGGTGGTCTCAACCACCATCTATGCTTTCACATAACCTTGTTATTTGTGGGTTCTTTATTAAAGCAAACATGAAGAATGTTGAAAATCTGATCATTTATTTATGTTTTTAAAAAAGCAGTTCTGCTGGGCTAGAGAAAACCTGTTTCCCTTGTTAAATGGATATTGAGTGCTTAATAAAAGTCAAAATAAAAATAAACCTTCTAGCACTCCACCTTATTCACATACTGGATCAGAGAGATCGCTATTAAAATTTAACAGTGGCTCTTGGACCATAGGACAACAGTATCTTTTTATTTCCAGATCTGAGACTATGTATAAACACAATCTAAGGAACAGGGTTGTCTTAGAAGCAGGCCTCCTAATAGGAATCAGAGACATTGTTGCTATATTCTGCTTAAAATGCAGATCCATCTCAGAATGGAAAACTATACTTATTTTGGCAGAGCAATCCTAGTCAGTTATTGATCCCAAATTGGAATGAATGCAAGTACAGATTTCAGGACCTGCAAGCTAAACTCATTACTCTAACGGAGCTATTAGACTCTTCTGAAATATAGGAATCTGTGTATGATTATTCAAATTTATGAATATATTCATTAACAGAATTGGGATGTTTAATGTGAGTTGGTTTATTCCGCTGCATGGGAATTATAAAACGAGTAGAAGAGAAACAAAAGCTGCATATTCGAGGACAGTATTTTCACCCAAAAGTTCAAATTTGTCCTAACAAATGCTGAATCCATGATGAAAATCCCAGCCATCTGGAAAATTGAAACAGTATCAGTGAACTTCTAAAACGTTGTGGTTTCCCCCCCCCCCCCCTCCCAAATCTGAGCCTGTCACTGGGAACAGGCCAAAGATGTAAAAGCAATCATGTGTCAAATTCTGGGGCCACACAGGATGCAAAGGAGAACTGAACTTGTTCCAAAGTGCTTTCTTACTATCCCCTCCTCCCCCCCGAATAAGCAGCAACAGTGAGGCCATGATGTCCAAACAAAATCCTAATGTCGCTTGGATATCCTGAAATCTTACATCAATGATTGTTTATTAAATGGATTATTTTTATTACCCCATTGTATTCCTGCTCTTCCCAATTCCCTTCCTGTATTGTCTGCTGTAATCCTCAATTGTTGACTTTGTCACACTATGAAACACCCACACACAACAAATCAAAAATCACTTGATACGTCAGTACTCAAGAAAGGACGAGTGTGTGATCTCACTGCTTGTTCAAGACGTATTCTTTTTTCCTGTCCAGATTTGAAATGTACGTTCCTCCGACACCAACAATGTGATCTTATCACAGGTATTTGGCTTGCATTCTACACTTTCATTTTTATTGTGTGGGGTCTGAGCCTCTGATGCAAACCGTCTGCCAAACATCCGCCCTCAACTGCATACGATCCCTCCTCCCCCTTCAAACTCCTCCATGCAGTGCACTCTAGAGTCACCCTGGCTCCAGCCAGCTCCCATTGTTTTCATGTCAAGGGCGTGAGAAGGATCTTTCTGCCAAAGCAGCAGTTTAAAGAGTAGGCCTTGAAAACATACTTGCTGTTTGCAGAGCAGCTATCGGGCTCTTCACAAGGCCAGAGATGAGGGAGAGTTCCCTGTGGTTTTAAATAAAAGAGATGGGCAAATGGAACTAAATGATAGGGCCAATGTTATAAATACACACACACCCCAATTACAGAAGTACGTGGAGTCACCAAAACCAAAGTCTTTTCTGAAATGGCACATATAAGGGACATCGCCAGAGCGGATTAGACTACAGCTCCAAGTTGGCTGGTGTGCTGACTCCAGTAGAGGTCAGAGAAATTGTTTGTTTGAGGGGTGACAGAGGGAGGTAATACATTTAACCAGTTGTGCAGTGTCAGACACAGGGTATGAGGCAGAAATGTTACTAAGGTCATAATATTGTCCAATCTTTTAAAAATAAATCCACCCACAGTATTTCTCATTTGTCTAAACCTTCTGTGTCAGCAAATCCCAGCATCTGATTATGTGTTCGAAAAGGAAGTATATCCTTTGATTTGCTCTAAACTACACTAGCTTCACTGAACACACTCTTGGTTTTTGCATTATACAACAGGAAAAAACCAGCAGGATATGATAATTTTTCACTCTCTCCATAATTTTTTTTGGTTATTATTTTCCTTCATAGTTTTAAATGCCTCAATCCCATCTCCTTTAGCTCTTCTCCTTTCCATTCCCTCATTATGTGTTAATCCTACCAACCTTCTATAACAACTCTTATCAGCTCTTTAACTTTTCCAATCACTACTACATTTTTTCTTAAGAGGTAACCAAAATAGGACACAATATTCGAGGCTATCATGAGTCTATACAATGTCACTTTATATTTTCTTGCTTAATTTTTATCTCCTTTTTAATGGAGGCAAGTATCTTGGCAGCATTGTTAACAGCTGCTATGCCCCACGCCCCACAAACATCTTCCTTGAGCTATCCACAGTCAGACCAAGATCTTTTCCTTCATACAGTCCTGGAGCCCATCAAATATCTATGGAAAGTCCAGATTATTTTGCCAGTATGAATTATCTTACCCTGTTCTAAGTTAAGTTGAATCTCCATTGTGTCACTCAGTCCAAAAAGACATTTACATCCGAATTTTCACAATTCCTCACATATATTACTGACCAAAACACTTTTGTGTTATTAACTCACTTCACTAATGGCCAAATACAAAGCTCACTGAGATCAATGAGATTCTTTCCATGGTTTTCATGGGTTTTGGATCATATAAAACAAAACACACAAGTCTAAGGCTTCACCTGCCTTCCCATACTTTTCAAACAACTTTCTCATCTCCTCCTCAGTAATATCTGGGGGCAGGTTCCCCACAAAGAGGTGGCTCTTCTGGGTAAATGTCTTTTCACCAGGTTTCTGGAAATTCTTCAGGTCAATAGTGAGGCCTTCATCTGAGGGGAATAAGGTACACAGTCGCTTCTGGCTGTTGGCCTGTTGTCCATTAAGAAATTGATTACAGATAAAGTCTCACCCTCAGAGATGTTCCAATAAGCTTCTTTCACAGACTGGACTCCTTCCTAGTCTGGGTCCAATCCTTTCCCTGGTACAGTTCTTGTTCGCTCCAGCAAAGGTGCTAACTAAGGGATTTCTCATGACTGCAACCTCCTTTGTTCTGTTGCACCCGCTTTAATAGCTTTGGCACAAGGTGGGAATCTTTTGTTTCTCTCTGGGTTCCCACCCCTCCATCTAAATGGAAAAGCACCAGATTTAATATGGATTCCAGTACCAGGTGACATGATCACGTGTCCTCTGAGACACCCCCACCCTCCCACTCGTCCCAAAGCCTTCATTCTTCGTGGCCTAACTCACAGTTAGACTTCCAAGTAAACAGAGCCATTTCCAACCAATTTCCTAGTTGATGGCAGCCATCAAGATTCCAAACCACCATTAATGGCCCACACTTTGCATAATTACAATAGGACCTCAGAGGTATATTTCATATTTCTAGTTTCAGATACAAGAATGATACATTTATATAAATGGGATGGCCACACTCAGTAGATTATAAGCTTTATAATGATACCTTACAAGAGACCTTCGGCATGCAGCAAATTCCAGTTACATGATATTCACACTTATTAGCATATTTTCATAAAATCATATAGAGTGCAACGTCACACCCATATATTAACACCAAAGAGTTCTGCCATTAAAAGACAAGATTTTGCATGATTTGAAGTAAGTTGTTGCAAAAAAAGATCTTTTCCCCCAAAAATGTTACGCTTGGCTGTTCCTATTTTAGAGCAGTGTACAAACACCATCCAAAACCATTAACTGCTTTTTTCCTAAACAACCTTTTTTCCCTAAACTTCCTCTGGTGCAGAGACCTTGCATGCCAAGTTTCATTTATTCCCAAAACAAGCAGTGTTTGCTCACAGCTTCCTGAAATCAGACAACATCATGGCTCCCCGGAATCATTCCTTTTACTCCTTTGTAATATTACTGACAGCAATGAGAAGCAATGGCTTGAGTGGGCAAGTGCAGCAAAAACCAACCAAACAAAAAAAAAACTTTGGGCTAAGTGTTCAGCTTAATAGTATCATTTGTCATTTATTTGTATTATTGTAGCATCTCTGAGTCCCAATCTTGAACCAGGACCCCATTGTGCGGGGCACTGTATAACCAGAACAAAACAGACAGTCATGTCTACAGTGGGCTAGTAGCCGCTGGTGCAGCTGTGCACACACAACCCCCTGACGAAGACAGCATTTACCACAGTGCACCACTGGTTTGTACTGAGGTAAGATACACCAGTTTAAATAGTGTCTCCTCCGTTTTGCACCCCCACAGCTACACCAGTGACTAAAATACATGTCCAGGCATCTTAAGAAGAAACCAGTATAGATCTAATTTTCATAAGCACATTTTTAATAGGCCCCACTAATACCCTAGGATCTGGCTTAGTGATTAACCGTATCTGACCATATTATGAAATTCTTTCAAAACAGAAAGTGATAAAGTTTTTCATTAAATCTTTTCCATTTTCTGTAAGTGACAGTAACTGCACTGGCCACATTACTCAGAAGATTCCATAATAGAAACAAGAGCTTGTTTTGTATATCATCATTTTGTAACCTGGAATACAGCCCTTCTGCACAGCTATTTCATGGTAATTTATACTCCAAAATCAAATCACACACACACAGATGTGGATCAGACTAGATTAATTAGGATCTGGAACTATACTGAGTATCTCCTACTGCTCAATCACTCAGTTACTGTTAATAAAAAAATTAATAGCCTTGCTGCATGATCTAACTACACTGACTCCATAACCCTTAAAACATATCATTGATTGTATGAGACTGTAGAGTGAAAGGCCAGCAGCAGTGGGAAAACACTTTGGGGGGAAGAAGGGGGAAGAGTAGTCAGAAGAGGGCAGGAGTTTTGTTGGTGAAAGGAAGGAGGTGGGGATAACTTTGGGATGTGGAGAACACATTCTAATAGTCAAACTTACACAGTTCATAGTTAATGTGGGAGAAAGTCCATCTTTATTGATTTTATGTAACAAACCCAAAAAGAAAAAAAAAAGACTCTGGTAATTGCGACCCACTTGGGTGAATAATCCAATACAGACATAACATTTGGGATTCACCCTACTAAGCAATAACACCATGGTTCCCCTCTCTTTTACAAATACAATACTCCAATTCCTGAAGGGATAAGATACAAGAATAAAGGCCAAGTAGTTTAGCTACAACAAGGGAATCCAGTTATTCCTGTGGAAACAAGAGGGACAAGGATATCATTGTCATACAAATTAATGCAACAGTGAGACTAAGAAATTAAGGATATAAAGGCAGGGTTCCATTTAAGACATATATCATGGAGGAAACTGGTTCCACTGCAAAATATCTTTAAGCCAAGGGAAACTGCTGGCTCACATCTTCCTCCCCCCCATGAGGAAGGGGATCAGTCCATGGAAATCAGTTCCTTCTTTAGTGGGCGACAGTGATCTGTAACTTTCTCACTGCCTCTTGAAGGACACCAAGAACATAAGAACATAAGAACGGCCATACTGGGTCAGACCAAAGGTCCATCTAGCCCAGCATCCTGTCTACCGACAGTGGCCAATGCCAGGTGCCCCGGAGTGAGTGAACCTAACAGGTATGATCGAGCAATCTCTCTCCTGCCATCCATCACCCCCCTCTGACAGACAGAGGCTAGGGACACCATTCATTACCCATCCCGGCTAATAGCCATTTATGGACTTAGCCTCCATGAATTTATCCAGCTCTCTTTTAAACCCTGTTATAGTCCTAGCCTTCACAGCCTCCTCAGGTAAGGAGTTCCACAGGTTGACTGTGCACTGTGTGAAGAAGAACTTCCTTTTATTTATAAGAAAAAGGTAAAATCTCCACTGCCCCCATCCTCTCCCATGGCCTATGGGTAGGTAAAGAAAAAAAGACCTCGCCACAAAAAGAGCAGAGCCAAAACTCAGAAGCTGGTCAGTCTGTTCCCCACAGAATATGGTATCTGACTAGTTAAGCAGGGGAAGGTGGCACCAATCCCTGCACTGCCAGAGGTGCTATGTTTGTATGTTCTGTAGAATTATGCAGACGAAATCCCTATACACTGACGTGTTGAGTCCACTCCTAGTGACAGAGCTCCAAAAGGGGATTGCAAGTGAAATCCAAGGATCCTGCGCTTCACTGAACTTTTATGTTTAAGAGCGCCCTGCTCACAGAATACACCAAGGAACTCCAGCCAACCAAAGAAGAGAGCTGCAATGACTGTTATTTAGATTATGGTAGTACCTCCATGTATGTGAGGTGCTTTCCAGACATGCTCCTTGTCTAAAAATGGTTACTGTTTCAAATCCCAGCAACAGATGAAGAGCAGGAGCAGCAGAATAAAATACACAATCAAAGCAATGAGGGTGCAGATAACCATGGGCCTTCTTAGTCCCATTGTTCCCCTCCAAAAGTATTCAAAGCATCCAACTCTCCTCTCCACCAATGCCCATCCATCGATCTGTTAGTTTAGGGTGTGAGGGACAAAAATTTGGGGTACTTAAGTATCCTGTGGCAATTAAACTGTTAAATGCTACAGGATACTTAAGTACCCCAAATTTTTGTCCCTCACAAGGCATGCATTTTCAACCTATGACCATCCCCAAACCCTTCTACATAATATTTCCTAGCAACTTTTGCTATGTTCGATCACTTGAACATTTTCTAAATTTCCCTATTTTATTTGAATGGTGAGGTTTGTTTGTGGTTTTACAGGTCCCACCCCCAAACATTATCATGCAAGAAAACAACAGAGTGCAGTAAAAATTGAAATCAATTAGCCAAAACCTTCCTGATCTTCAATGGTCCAGTTAAAAATGGAATCAATTCTGATCTAACCCCAGTTCGGGCTTTGCAAAATGACCCAAGTTGGAAGGTTTTACAAAACAAAAGCTGTCCCCTCTGTTTTGCCCATCTACAAGGTTACACAGAAATCTTTATATTGCAAGAGAGAGATTTGCTTTTTTCAAAAACAAATATGCGCTAATTATATAGCCAGGAGCTATATTTGTTGCAAGCTGTCCATCAGTGTAGTGTCTGGGCACACCTGTGTCTGTGTGTTATACCAATTTTACCACAAAATACACTGAAGTTGAGTGACTTGTCCCAAGTAACAAAAAATTAAATGTGGACTAGAACACAAGAGTCCTGATTTGTCAGTCCCCCTTTTTAGGGCCTGATCCTGTAGACACCTTACTTCTTGGAATAGAAGCAAGGAAATCATTGGGACTACTTAGATGTGTAGCTGTACTACAGGTCCTATAGACAGTAGACTACATCTGTTGACATCTGGCATTTTGCCATTCTGGGATGTTTTTAATGAAAAAAATGTACCAAAAGCCACATATTTCCTGAAATTTTAGACTGTTTCAGACTTATTTATACAAGCTTTTAGGGGCGGGGTTTTGGGTCATTTTTTTTTGGGGGGGGGTGAGTGTGTGGAGGGAAACTAACTATTTTGTCTTGTCCTTTCTTTGGTTGAATTCCTTTTACCAGTTCAATTACATAGGTCACTTTCAGTAGACAGTAAAGTGGCATAAATGACAGGGTGCTTCAGCTGATCCTTGTGTCTTCTCTCTAACGCTTCTACCCATCCAGTCACATTTACTATGTATATATGTGACTGGATGAGTAGAAGAGTTAAAGGGTAGACACAAGGATCAGCTGAAATGACAAGGTGCTTATGCCACTTTCCGGTCTACCAAAAGTGAGCTAAATAAGAGACACTCGGCCAATTTATTTAATCTGCATTAAGCATCTCTTGTACCCACCGAAGTCCAGGGAGATTTGCTCCTGCTAACCGTAATAGCAGGAGCAGGCCCTAATATATATGTGTATTTTGTTTCTTGAAAGGACAGGCATGGTGTTCGGCCTCCCAGCATGAAGGAGAATTGCGCATTATACACATTCACCAATAATTTAATAAACTGAAATTATTTTTAATCCAGACAGAATTAGCATGGACAAAAATAGAATCTGATTAATTAGGTCTGACTGGTTTATAATAGTTTCCCCAGTAGTAGCCCAAGACAGAATCAGAAACGGACCGGTCTACATTCATGCAGTGCCATCCGATGACCATGTCTCCTATGCGAGCTTCAAAGAAGCACTGTGGTGATTACTATAATTTGAGAGGTAAAATAAATATTCAGAGCCAGAGTGAGTCTAACTCAGGTACAGAGATCAAGCACATCAGGAGGGGACGTACTGCTTAAGGGGCATTACCTCCTTTGTCTTCCCCAGACCCCGACTCAGTTGTAGTACCTGTATACTGCTCCCTGCAGCTGCCTACCACTCTAAATAGGGCTTTTAAAATAGCAGAACCTGAATTTTCAAAACAATTTTAGAAGTATCTGAGACCAGTTCAGTGTCTGCAGAGCTCTGAACAGTTTACATGGTAGGTGTAGAGATTCAAATATTTTATATGCTACTTTGCAGTTTTCCTACAAGCAATCTCTCGGACGGAAATATCTCTGTGGTATATAGCTGCCAAAATACTCTGGCCTCACCCTACAAGACACTCTCACGTGATTAATCCTTATGAGTTCACTGGATGAGTAAAGGCTGTGTGATTGGGGTCGGTGTTTGAAGAAAATACTTGATACACTTGCTCACCTCAATAAAGTTTATGTTTCTTCCCACCGGCATCCTTACATTTTAGTTAGAGCCTTTCAAGTACCAGCACTATTACCTGGGATTTCTTATGTATTTCTAGGAATAGCTAGTGAACTACTTGCAGGAAAGTCATTGACTAAGCAGGCTGACATCACCACACCAACGGTTTCCAAGAACAGCTGTCAGAACACCACCACCCACACACACAGAGGTATAGAAATATTTGTTGATTTATTCCAAACCCATTGGAGCAGACCCTGGCCCTTGCTGCAGCAACTCTGAGCCAGTCTGTGACTACAAACCACCACAAAGCCACTTTATCTGGCTATACAAGGATTCTCCCAGCATAAAGGGGAATCCCTAGCTGATGTAGGGCTCATATAGCCAGTTCTCCATCACTCTCATGGATCCTCCACCATAGAGACTATAGTGGGGAGTAAGGGGACAAGGCTAACCCCTCCCCTGCCTGCCTTGGATTCCAGCATTCTTCCAAAGACCAGAACAACCCACTGTGGGATACTCCAGCTGGGCAAAAATTAGAGAAGCCCCAAAGGTGCTCTATCTGTAACTGAGGGCTAAATCAGCTTCCAGTCAGGATCAGACAGACATATGCTCAGGTCCTGAGCCAAGTGATGCTCAGACAGGCCTGAGGAACTAGCCCATTGTTTCCGGGTTCATATTCGTATGATGACTATTTTGCACATAGCCTCTAACCACAAGGTTCAGACACTTAAAGCAGAACAAAGAAAGCCAAATATATTATTTAATGGGGTTATTACCATCTGTCAGTAATCAACCTTCCCTCCATTACATTCCCCACCCCCACCCCACACACAGCTTCTTTTTTTTTTTGTCTTGCTGTTTTACTGGAATTAGTGTGCGCACTAATTTTCCATTCATTGCTTTACAGTCATCCTTTCCAACTGCTTATGATTATCACCTCGTTACTCTAATCTTCCTTCCCAAGGACACTCTTGTAAAGAAGATGCAATTTACAGCTGCAGGTTGTTTTCTGAAATTTTAAACCTAGCAGTCTTTTTTTTTTTAATTGAAAAAGATAAAAAATTAGGCATGGGGAGCAGAAAGAACAAAAGCTCCGGGGGCTCTAGTGCATTAAAAAAACCCAATAGCAGCAGTCTAAAAGTGTTAAAGGTTGATTCATGTAAAAGGTGATGCATCAAATACATATAATTTCTGCAGTTACGTCAAGGGCTCGCTCTACATGCATGCTCCCTTGCACAGTCAAAGCCTGGAATGCAAAGCAAGGTTGAGTCAGACCATTAAAGGGCTGCTCCATTCTCTATATGTAAAACAAAAAAATCCAAGTTAAGAACATGCCCTTTTAAAACCTTGGCAAAAAAACTGGGTACAATAAGGTCTTGTTGACAAAACTCTGTAGTGTAGACAAAAGTCAGCTTCCGTTGGAGATGCACATGCTACAATGCTCCTCCTGCCGACAAAACTCACCTGCTTTGCCAACAAAATAAAACCACCTCAGTGTGAAGAGGGAGCTTTTTGCAGCAAAGTTATAATTGACAAAGTTTCAGGGTAGACACTGCACTTGGTTATGCTGCTGTAAATGCCCTCCAGGAGATGTCCCAAAATGCCTATCCTGACCGCTCTGGTCAGCAGTTTGAACTCGCTGCTCTGCACCCAGGTACACAAGCATCTGCCCCTCCCCCATTAAAGGCACAGGAATTTTTGGAATTCTACGTCCTGTGTGCTCAGCATGGAGGGCTCATATTGCATCTTCTCAGCTGACCATGGTGACTCCATGCAGCAAACGCTCTCCAGCTTGGAGTAACCTGAGTTGTTGAATCTGCTGGCTCTGTGGGGCAAGGAGGCTGTTGAATCTTAGCTCCGCTCCAGCCTTAGGAACTTGGATATGTAAGGTCAGATTTCTTGTGGGATGTTGGAGAAGGGCTACAAACAGGACGTGCAACAGGGCCCTACAAAGATCAAATAGCTGAGGCAGGCGTACCGGAAGGCAAGCGAGTCAAACCGTCGCTCTGGTGCTGCACCAAAGATCTGCCACTTCTAGAAAGAGCTGGATGCTATCCTTGGCAGCGATCCCACTTCCACTGCCACGAGCCTTGTGGATACTTCAGCAGAGCTGGAGCCAGCGGAATCATGTTGGAGGATGAAGTCGTGGATGAGGAGTTCGAGCTGGAGGACAGACAATAGGATCCCCCAGTACCATGCGGAACCAGCACCTCTTCTTGACTCTGAAGGGTTCTAGCCAGCCCCAGTATTCAATCTCTGGAGTGCATGATGCAGTAGAGGAGAGCTCTAGTAAAATGATCTTTTTGAATTGATGCTGCTTGGTTATGAGGTAGAGTTGTCCTTCGATTTGTTATATTCAGAAGTGGGTAAAGGGATAGACATGTCCAGGAGCAGATGACAAAAGTGGAGGAGGACCTAATGTCCCAGTCCCTAATCACGCTGCAGGTAGAATTCATGTATGTTCACCTCCCCTGCAACCGATACAGAACTGCTTGCTATGTCCTCCCCAAACTCCTCACACAGCCCTGGCAACCTCTCAGCTTGTTTCAGTCCCTGTACACTCCACCCTTTGGAGAGCTTCCAACAAGATAGCTGGACTTGCACACAGCTATGAGCGCTTACACTACCCTTCACTGTTAGCTCCCTTCCCACCAAGTGCTGTGTGTTGTTAACTGGTATTTCATGAAAACATTATATGAAAGATCATCTTTATTTGTCTCCTATCCAGGTTGCTGCTGGATCATTTGCAGACTACAAATTCTGATCAGGAATGAAAATTTTCAAGCAAGGTAGCAAATTAACAAAACATGGCAGAGACACATTACTGGTGCTCATTGTCAAAATGGTGCCTCAAGGCCTCCCTGATTCGAATAGCCTCCCCCCCCCTCGGTTGAGCACCCCTCAGAGCCCTGGTATCTGGCTGCTCATAATCAGCTACTAGGTGATCCATCTCCATGTTCCATGCCAGGGGAAACTTTTCACCCTTAGCCTCACAAATATTACAGAGCACACAGCAGGCTGCTATGACCATAGGAATATTTGCCTCATTTAGATCTAACCTGCCATAAAGACAGCACCAGTGTGCTTTTAAACTGCCAAAGGCACATTCAACAGTCATTCTGAACCTGCTCAGCCTGCTGATGATGTGCTCCTTGCTGCTGGCCCAGGTTTCCCATACAAAGATTTATAAGCCATGGGAGTAAAGGTATGGTGGGTCTTCCAAGATCACTATGGGCATTTCAACATCCCCCATTGGTCTGGAAAGAAAGTTCCCGCTTGTAGCTTTCTGTACAGGCCAGTGCTCTTGAAGATGCGTGCACCATGCATCTTCCCTAATCAACCCATGTTGATGTCAGTGAAACGCCGACGGTGATCCACAAGCACCTGCATTACCATAGAGAAGTACCCCTTTCTACTGATGTACTGTGTCATAAGATGGTTCAAGGGCACAACAGGGATGTGTGCGCCATTTATTGTCCTGCTGCAGTTAGGGCATCCCATTGCCACAAAACCATCCACTATTTCACACATGTTGCCAAGAGTCACAGTCCTTCGTAGCAGAATGCAATTAATGGCCCTACACTTTTGTGTTACTGCAGCCCCAACGTTGGACTTCCCGACTCCAAACTGGATTTACAACTGATTGGTAGCAGTCTGGAATTTACACAGCAATCGTCATGTGTCTCTCCACCCATTCTCATTTTGTGTCCTTCCACCACCATGCTGGTGTGAGCTCCACACACATTTCCAGGAAGGTGGAATTCTGCAACCCCTGTCCATCATCCCAGGCCTGAATAATGACACAATACCACCATTCAGTGCTTGTTTCCCAAGACATAAAAGCAACAGTCCACCACGTACAGCTGCTCTGTGAATGCCAAAAGTAACCTGGTGTTGTTTCTTTCCAGGGCACACAGCACATCAGGCATCTCTGATTCCTGTTCAGACTGTGAGCTGATGATATACTGCATGACCATCCATGAAGCAGTGGACGTGATATATCTTGACTTTAGTAAAGCTTTTGATACTGTCTCACATGACCTGTTCATCAACAAGCCAGGGAACTACAACATAGATGGAGCTACTATAAGGTGGGTGAAAACTGGTTGGAAAATCATTGTCAGAGAGTAGTTATCAGTGATTCACAGGCATGCTGGAAAAACATACTGAGTGGGGTCTCACAGGGATCAGTTCTGGGTCCAGTTCTGTTCAATATCTTCATCAATGATTTAGATAATGGCACAGAGAGTACACTTACAAACAGGGCTGGATTACCCAATAGGCAGACTATGCATGTGCTTAGGGAACTAGCAAAGCAGGGGACACCAAAAAAAAAATTGATATTTCAAAAAAAAAAAAGCATTGAAGTGGTCTTAAAATATATTTGGGCAATGATCGTATGTTGAAATCTCTTTTTAAGACTTGCTAGGAGGTGCGTGCACTGGCAACAAGTGCAATTTTGGAGTCTTACTCAAAGATTGTGGATGCATTAGAAAGTATAGCTGAAGACTAATCACAAAAGGGAGAAACTATACGAGAGGCAGAAAACATTGCAAACAAGATGCAAGAACTACGGTTTGTATTCATGTTGACCATGTGGAATGAAATTTTGCAACACAAGTAAAGCTCTCCAAGAAAAAGAGTTGGATTTGAAAACATGTGCAGACCTCTGTCAATCATTAGCAGACCACTTACACACCTTGAGGAATGATTTCAAAAGATTTGAAGACATATTAAAAGAAATCTTGCCTGATACTAACTACAAAGAAGCCCAGTCCCACAAGGAAATCAGCAAAAAACAAGCAAATGATAGCAGTGCAACAGAAACAGCATTGAATCCTAGAGACAAATTTTGCGTATCTACTTACTCTGCTATAATTGATACTCTTGAAGCTCATATGAAGATAAGAGGTGAAGTGTACAAAGAAGTATCAAGTAGATTTTCTTTTCTAAACGATATGGACTTATCTGATGAACAATATTCACAAGGTTCCCAAAAGCTAGCTGACTTATAATGCCCTGTTGACTTAAACATGAATCTCTGTGGAGAAGTCTGGCAGTTCCACGGTTATATGCGCGCAAAGTTTAATGAAACAGAAAAAATGAAATTCAGTCACATTGATCTTCATGACACAATACTGAAAGATGGAATACGATGTTTATTTCCAAATGTAGAGATCTCACTATGTATTTTTCTAACATTGATGATTACTAACTGCTCCGCAGAACGCTCTTTTTCTCAGCTGAAAAGAATAAAAGAGCCTCAGAGAACAACTATGTGTCAGGACAGACTTGGTTCACTTTCCCTATTGTGTACGGAAGCGGACATTCTTCACTGCATCAGCTTCGATGAACTTATCCAGAATTTTGCAATCAGAAAATCTAGAAAGAAGCTATTTTAATTTCAGCATCCATGTAAGTTTTGTGTCATTTCAAAAAATAAAATTTTATTTTACAGTATAGTATTGTTTTTATTTTGAATTACACATGGGGGGGGACGACGACGACCAAAATCTTTTCAGTGTTTAGGGCCTCTAAAGGTCTTAATCCGGCCCTGTTTACAAAGTATGCAGATGATACCAAGCTAGGAGGGGTTGCAAATGCTTTGGAGGATAGGATTAAAATTCAAAATAATCTGGACAAACTGGAGAAATGATCTGAATAGGATGAAATTCAATAAGGACAAATGCAAAGTACTCCATTTAGGAAGGCACAATCAATTGCACACATATAAAATGGGAAATGACTGCCTAGGAAGGAGTACTGTAGAAAGGAATCTAGGGGTCATAGTGGATCACAAGCTAAATATGAGTCAACAGTGTAACGCTGTTGCAACAAAAAGCAAACATAATTCTGGAATGTATTAGCAGTAGTGTTGTAAACAAGACATGAGAAGTATTTCTTCCACTCTACTCTGCGCTGATTAGGCCTCAACTGGACTACTGCGTCCAGGGCCGATGCCAGGAATTTTGCTGTCCTAGGCGGCAAGCGCAGGAGGGGGCACCGCCCGCGGGATGTCCTAGTGTCCGCTAAGTTGTTGAGCTGCCGCCGAAGGGTTGGCAGCGATTCGGCCCAGCTTTCCACGCCACTGTAATTTCGGCGGCAGTTCAGCGGACACTAGGACAGCGAACAAGCCGGTGAGCTGCCACCGAATTGCCGCTGAGGGGGGTGAAAAGCTGCCCTCCAAATTCTATTGTCCTAGGCGACCACCTAGGTTGCCTAATGGGTAGTGCTAACCCTGACTGCATCCAGTTCTGGGTGCCACATTTCAGGAAATATGTGGACAAATTGGAGAGAGTCCAGAGAAGGGTGACAAAAATGATTAAAAGGTCGAGGAAACATGACTTCTGAGGGAAGACTGAAAAGATTGAGTTTGTTTAGTTTGGAAAATAGAAAACTGAGAGGGGACATGATAACAGTTTTTAACTACATAAAAGGTTGTTACAAGGAGGAGGGAGAAAAAATGTTTTTCTTAACCTCTGAGGATAGGACAAGAAGCAATGGGCTTAAATTGCAGCAAGGGAGGTTTAGGTTGGACATTAAGAAAAACTTCCCAACTGTCAGGGTGGTTAAGCGCTGGAATAAATTTGCCTAGAGAGGCTGTAAAATCTCCATCACGGGAGATTTTTAAGAAGAGGTTAGAGAAACACCTGTCAGGGATGTCTAGATAATCATTAGTCCTGCCATGAGTGCAGGGGACTGGACTAGATGACCTCTCAAGTTCCCTTCCAGACCTATGATTCTATAACAGTGACTGCAACAGTGGAGAGCAGTGCAGGATCCATGCTTTTGGGCAGAGATGGCAAGTGCACAGTAAACATGGGCCATTGAAAAATGCCACAAATGCAGTCAGAAGCCCACTGAATGATGGGGTCAGAAAAAATGCATTATGGAACATTGAGCCTGCACCCATGATGCACTGCAATCCACTCTGCCTTCCCACAACTCCTAGTTGTGGCAGATGGTGATGTGCAAAGTGGGAGAGCTACCCACAGTGCACTGCTCTTACCGTGGATGCTAGAGCACCAGGTATGGACACGCTCCACCAACAGAAGGAACTTTGTGTGAACATGCACAAGCAAGGTAATTATAGCACTTTTGATAGTCAGTGTAACTCGCATTGAAAAAACTCTGTAGTGTAGACAAGGCCTAATATTCTGAACAGGAATTTTGATGACAATGAGTTCCTCAGAGGTGGTTTTTCCGTTCATAACTTTCTTGTACGTGATGTAAATGGTTGCTTCTCAAACAGAGATGCATTGGATGCATAAGACTAAGCTTTTCAAAAGTGACTAGTAATTTTGGGTTCCTCACTTGAGAAACAGTCAGAATGCCTGATTTTCAGAGTGGCACTTTCCAAAAATCAGGCCTCAGTAAGGTGTCAAGCTGGGCACTCAAATCACTTGTGAAAATCATGGCCACATTTTCCAATTTAGATGTAGGAAGTTAGACACCTAAATCCAGAATTTAGCACATAAATACCTGCTTTTAAGTACTTACTATAAATCCGGATAGGTCAAAATTTTCAAAGTCAGGTCCATAAAGTTAATTCCATAGTTTGGCACCTAAAAAAAGTAGTCCAGTCTTCAAAGACACTAAGCACTTTCAGCTTCCATTATACTGCTATATGCTCAGCACCTCTGAGGTGCAAGGGGTGGGGTGGGGGGGTAAACCATCTATTTCAGGTGACAAAATGTGAAATTAGGTACCTAACTTTCATGACCACTTTTGAAATTTTGGCATAATACTTAACATTTCATACTAGCACTTCATCAGAGCTCAAAGTGCTTTCCAAAGGTGATAAATATAATTATCCCCATTTTATATACAGGGAAACTTAAGTGTGAAAGGCAGATTACTCCAATAAAGTCAAATTAGCACTGATTGCTGCCCTATACGTAAGCCCCTTTGTTTTCAGTTCAAACCGATTTTTATAGAAGAATTCCTAGGTTTTACAAAAAGTATTATTCATTTTTGGGGGATTTTCACCCTAGTTTTGTAACATTCAAATATATACATTGGAAAAAAAAGTGTATTTTCCAAATAAAACACCACATTGCATGGAATACATGTATTACTGTAATACATTATTCTGTGCGTATACTTCCTGCCTGTTGAAGTAAGATTATGTATTAGTCTAGATACATCAAACAGACACGTATGCAGGCTCTGAAGTGCATACGCATCTGAACGGACTGATGAATCTCACGCCCACCTCATACATGTTTCAAGCTGTTAGCAGATAACGGTTTAAAGATTTGACACACTAAAATGGGAAGCAAATGAAAATCTGTATTGGAATACATTTGAGAACACAAGGGAGTATTCAAAGTGTAAAAAATCAGGAGAAAAGGATGAAGTTGAGTGTATGTGCTGCAAATGGTGTGGCCCATTTATTAAATGTAAATATTTATAGACTTACAGTTCTAAGTCTGCAACAGCAAACTCTTTAGTCCAGGGATGGGCAAACTTTCTGGCCTAAGAGCCACATCAGGGTTGCAAAATTGTATGAAGGGCTGGGTAGGGAAGGCTGTGCCACCCCAAACAGCCTGGCCCCACCACCTCCCCCTCCCCTGACTGATCCCCCGGGAACCCACAACCCATCCACCGCCCATTGCTCCTTGTCCCCTGACTGCTCTCTCCAGAGACCCCCCCACCCTAACTGCCCCCCAGGCAGTTCCCATCATTCCTCCTTGCTCCCTGTCCCCTGACTGCCCCTATCCCTATCCATCCCCCCGCCCCCTGACAGATCCCCAGGACTCCCATGCCACATCCAACCTCTCCTGCTCCCTGACCGCCCACTCCTGAGACCCCCATCCCTAACCACCACCCTGGAACCTCACCCCTGGCCCTGGCCCTCTTCCCATGCTGCTCATAGCAGCCCGCGGACCCAAACTCACTGGTCTGTGGGAGCACGCAGACCAACTCTCCAGAATACTGCTCGCATGGTGGCGTGGCTCCGGGGGAGGAAGGAAGGTGTGGGAGGGCTGGGGACAGCCTCCCCGGTCAGGAGCCAAACAGGACATTCCCGTGGGCCATAGTTTTCCCACTCCTGCTTTAGTCAAATGAAAAGTTATTTGGGGATCAGAGATGTATTGTTTTCTTAAACTGAGAGGTGGCATTGTGTTCTGAGTTCTGTTTTAGTTCTGCAGCAAACCACATTGATGAATGCAATTCAAAGTATTAATCTACTGAATACTTCCCCCATCTTTCCATCCACCAAAATAAACCCTAATATTTTCCGAGAAAATTAATAGTTTTTGCACTGATTTTCACCTTTTTTGTTGTTGTTGGAATAAACACAGAAATTCCCAAGAAAAATCAAATCACATAAAAACTGTAAGTGAGGGCCCTGTCTATACTGGACACAACAAACCCTTCAGCATTACTAAATTTTGTCAAGCTATAGAAAAGAATTACCTACTGGAAACCTGCTACCTGTCAATGGCATGTGTTGGGCAAATATGCAACTGAAGCTAGGTAAAGCAGTAGTCAGATACTTCACATGTGCAAAGCATCTGTTTGATACACAAATTTGGCTGGTAGAGGATTAAAGGTACTATTATATGTACACAGCAGAGATTCAATCCTAAAACCGCAAAGGTTAAATAGTGTGACCAAACAAACATACGTGGCAGGGATTTTGAAACACTAAAACTTGTCAACCACTGGTGCGTGACTTTAGTGACTGGCTTGGGGAATCTTAATATTCTCGTGTTTAATGCCCAATCTTGCAAGGTGCTGAATGGCAGCAGCTCCTATTGACTTCAGGGGGAATTGAAATTAACCCGTGACCTTCAGCATCAGGCTTCAAAACTGTATAGATATTAAAGATTGGTTCTGTGGCTACCATAAGTGGATAATCTACTTCATCCAACAGGCACACAGAATAAAATCATGGCTTTATAAAGTAAATTTCCATTATTGCATTTAAAATTAGGAGCTAATACAATATTCATTTTTGCTTTTGGCTATATCCACACAGAGCCAGCTAAATACCAGTTTGTTTATATTGTTACTGGTTTGTTTTCTGCTTTTACAGTTAAGTTACACGGAGCAGGGGATTGTCACACAGTAAACTTGGCAGATGTACTTTTCTAGTTTCTATTGAGTTCTATTTTCTGCATAAATCTGATGCCTGCATCCAGTCCTAGCACACAGTCATATCTTCCCTTATCTTCAAATTCAGATAATTGTTGTTCTTATGAATGTTAATGGGAGAAGTTTTTAATAATTTAAAATTTGAATTTATTTTTCTTAATGGGAATCTGACACCCTCACACTTTAAAAGTATTTTTGACCAGAAAAAATTTGGGGTGCATTAGCTAAAACCACCAAGAGATTTTCCAACAGTGTTGTGACAGTTTGTGGTTTTTGGTTGGGTTGGGTGGTTTCAAAACAAGGTGTTAGTTAATTTGAAAGTAGTCAATTTCACCTTGTGGTCTGAAATTTTCTGCTTCTCCTCATCCTGCTTTTTGGGGTTATGAAAAGCATCAGTTGGGAAAGTGCCGTATTTACAGGGTGAAGAAGGAAATCGGGGCCAAGTGACAACATGCAAGATGGGGAGCGTTTTGCCAGGAGACTGCTTTGAATGTGGTAGCTTTATACAGTGGAATATTAAGTGTTCTTCTGACTCCAACTCATTAAATCTTGCTCCTGCAATTGACTCAGTGCTGGAGGACCCTGCTGACTTCAATGGCAATTCTACACAGTGCAGGAGTGTGTTCACTTGGAGGTAACTGCAGGACGGGGCCATGTTACTATGTGTACACACACACACACACCACACACACACACACGCCAAATTAAGTTCTTCATTACACTGGCATGATCTAAACCAACTCTGTGAAGTTTCTCCAGCCTTACACCATTGTTTGTGAAAGAAGAATTGAGTCTTTGGCCCCCATTTCCTTTAGATTGACGTATAATTTATTAGAGAACAAACCAGCCATGCTGCCTTGTCGCACGCTGGATGCTTCAGAGTTTATAAACCCCAGTGTGTTATTTATTGGGACCCCACCCCACACATCAATTCACTAGTACAGCTTTGTGCAGGAACACAGAATCTGAAGTAAACTCCCTCTGTCTCCTGATCCTGTATCCCCTGTCAGCTGACCAGATAGCAAGTATCAAAAATCAGGCCTGGAGGTGGGGGGTAATAGGTGCCTATGTGAGGAAAAGACCCAAAAATCGGGACTGTCCTTATAAAATCAGAACATATGGTCACCCTAATCCCCTGGTCCATGTCAGCCTCCCCACTTACACTTCTGTCCTCTCCGTTAACTGTTCCTAGCTGACAGGTTGATTGCTCTCATCAGCTTGCCAGCCTCTGGCCTAATCAAGTCATTGTGCACCATCCCCCCAAATTAAAAACGCTCTCGAAGGGAGAGGGAAGAAATAGCTAGTAACTTAGCTACCAGAGGGCTGGTCCGTGGTAGGTTCCTAGTGCTTGTCACCTACCTCAATAAGTATTTTTGTCCCCCATACAGGCTGCCTCTGTACCAATAAAGCTTGGCACAAAGGTACAGCTGAATGTTCCTGCACAGGAAACCAGGTAGGCAGGTTGGCTGGGAATCCAACTGTGGCACTTAACGGGCTTTGCAAATTAACATCAATGCTTCATGCAATTGTTTTTTCAACCTGGTCAGGTTTCTCTGAACTCCGTAATTGTTCTATAGCAGGGGTCTCCAAACTACGGCCCGCGGGCCAGATGCGGCCCGCGAGGCCCTCTCATCCGGCCCGCGGCAGGGGTCGGGAACCAGCCACGGGGCCGAGACGCGCCGCGTGCTCCGCTGCCGCCGCCGCCGCCAGCCGCGGGGCCGGGACGCGCCGCGTGCTCCGCTGCCGCCGCCGGCCGGGACGCGCCGCGTGCTCCGCTGCCGCCGCCGGCCAGGGACGGCTCAGAGCTGGGGCCGGGACGCGCCGCACCGCCACGCAGTTACAGGCGGCGAAACAAGGAGCCACCCACTGCCAGGCAGCGAAATGGTCTGTGGGGAGAGACCGGGTTGAGCGGGTCAGTTGGGGGGGGGGGGTTGGAGGAAAGGAGGTTTGGGGGGGAGAGACCTGGCTGGGTGGGTCAGTTGGGGGTTGGAGGAAAGGAGGTTTGGGGGGAGAGACCTGGCTGGGTGGGTCATTTGGGGGGGGGGGGTTGGAGGAAAGGAGGTTTTGGGGGGAGAGACCTGGCTGGGTGGGTCATTTGGGGGGGGGGGTTGGAGGAAAGGAGGTTTTGGGGGGAGAGACCTGGCTGGGTGGGTCAGTTGGGGGGGGGGTTGGAGGAAAGGAGGTTTTGGGGGGAGAGACCTGGCTGGGTGGGTCAGTTGGGGGGGGGGGTTGGAGGAAAGGAGGTTTTGGGGGGAGAGACCTGGCTGGGTTGGTCAGTTGGGGGGGGGGTTGGAGGAAAGGAGGTTTTGGGGGGAGAGACCTGGCTGGGTGGGTCAGTTGGGGGGGGGTTGGAGGAAAGGAGGTTTGGGGGGGAGAGACCTGGCTGGGTGGGTCAGTTGGGGGTTGGAGGAAAGGAGGTTTGGGGGGGAGAGACCTGGGTGGGTGGGTCAGTTGGGGGGGGGGTTGGAGGAAAGGAGGTTTTGGGGGGAGAGACCTGGCTGGGTGGGTCAGTTGGGGGGGGGGGTTTGGAGGAAAGGAGGTTTTGGGGGGAGAGACCTGGCTGGGTGGGTCAGTTGGGGGGTTGATGTGTAGTGTTCATGTGTAGTGAACAGGTGTTCATGTGTAGTGTTCATGTGTAGTGAACAGGTGTTCATGTGTAGTGAACAGGTGTAGTGAACAGGTGTTCATGTGTAGTGTTCATGTGTAGTGTTCAGGTGTTCATGTGTAGTGTTCATGTGTAGTGTTCAGGTGTTCATGTGTAGTGTTCATGTGTAGTGAACAGGTGTTCATGTGTAGTGTTCATGTGTAGTGTTCAGGTGTTCATGTGTAGTGTTCATGTGTAGTGAACAGGTGTTCATGTGTAGTGTATCAATGTGTTATTAAATAATAACTGAATAAAATAATATTAAATAAATAATTAAAAACAACATCCATGTTTTGATTCTTTTTTATTTGTAACTCGAGTGTGTTGTCGGCCCCCGAACTGCTATTTGATAGTTAATGCGGCCCTCGGGCTGAAAAGTTTGGAGACCCCTGTTCTATAGTAATGTGGTAAACACTTCCTGCAGAGAATTTGTTAGGAAGTTTGGATTTTATATAACGCAGGAAATGAAGTCATCAGACCTGTAGGCTGACTGTAATGATTCAGTACCTGGTTCCTGAAAGAAGCAGACACTTTGGACCCATAAAAAAAATCCGCAGGCAGTGAAATTATTTGAAGAAAAATTGTGCATAACAGTTTCTCAACTACTCCATTTGAAGAGTTGTAAGGGACTCCTAGATGCTTCTGAGCTATTTATTTTATTCGGGGGCTGCAAGCTTCATATACTATGTGTCATTTCAGCTCAAATCAATACTGAATGTTTTTTCCAGGATACAGAAGGGGAGGGCGGGATCAGAGTTTCTGTCCCTCTCCTTGTTCATTTAGGAAATGTGGATTTTCTACTCTCTATTTCTACTTGATCTGAAAGGAAGATGGCATTTATTTATTTATTTCCCTGCTTGTGTATCACCACCACTACTGACCATTTAATCACAGCTCTGGGGACATGTTATAGAAACTACTACCTGGTACAGAACAGCAGGGGGAGTGTCATAAAATTATTTTTGAGTGTTCCACCAACTTCTTCGGAGGGTGCTTTCTGGGCAATGGAGGTCGAGTTTTATTAAGATTTTTTAAAAAGATATTTAGAATTTGGGGGACTTTCTAACTAGTATATAACACCACACTACCCCTCTCGCTCCTGGACACAATGCCACAGCTTTGAAAAGTCCATGTATGCTAGATCCCTCTCGCTGTAACAGAAGGGGCTGCTGCCCAGTGGTCTCTGGAATAGCTCCCTGGTTCAAAATAGCTCCAGCTCTGGTTTAAAATAACCTGGGGATTTTCAACAGTGGAGCAGGCTGCAGCTCTCATTTGTTTCACCAGGCCTCGGAGGAGAATCTGGGGAGGCTCAGATGCTGTCTGATGAACGGGGTAATTGGTATTTTATATTAAGAAATGTGTCTTTGTGGGACTGAGGCCAGTTCAAAATGCACAACTCATTTGGGAGATTTTAATAACTCTCAGGGTTTGCGGAGCCTGCGTGGGGTGCTTTTTAGTGCTGCAAATCAAAATAAATTCAACATAATTTCCGAAATACAGTCACATATTGGATACACATTTTGACAGCGTACCTATAAAGGTGATCTGAATCAAATAAAAACCAGTTCCATCCTTCACTGCTCATATATGATAAAGAAACTGAGTGCCTGGTCATATGTTTCCTACAAAAAGGTAAAGTTTCTGCTTGTTTTGTACATTAGGAACACCAGGTCCTGAGTGCTTTCTTTTTCCCAGAAGACAATCGCAAACTTTGAAGCACGTTTTCCTGGAAACTAAAGTTTTCCCCGTCTTATTAAAGACCCATTGAACCATGCAACACCCCACTTTTGAAGTTCTAATGCAAATTGTTCCTTCCATCCAGCCCTGGACCTGCACATAAATGTGGAACACAACCTCAATCTGGCCAAGTGCATTACACTGGAAGCAAAACACTTATAAGCAGAGCAACATTCCTCCCAGTAGCTACGAGGAATAAAAACCACAATAGGTATAAAAAGATGGAAGGAATTTCATGTTACAAAGGACAGACCTCTCTTGCCTAATATCCTGGAAAAACAGTGCACAAGAAATTAATCTATGGGAAAATTATACAGTACTCCACATTTAATCAGGAAAACTGCTTAATCGCACATCTCCCAGTAGACAGTTGGAGCCCGGTGAAGGTGGGTGGGCCCGGGCTCCCCCACCAGCGGTCACTAAACTCTCCTCCCCTTTTCTCGTTTCGATGACATAGTCCCTTGATTCCTCTCTTACCCCAAAGGGGTTTAGAGGGACTCAGACTGTTGGGCCACACTGTTGTAGAAGCCTAGTATATGGATGTCAGCTAGGTCGCGCTCTCCCACTAGGGGAAGAGAATTGAGAGGGACTCTGGCCTAGGGTGACCAGACAGTAAATGTGAAAAATCAGGACAGGGGATGGGAGGTAATAGGAGACTATATAAGAGAAACACCCCAAAATCAGGACTGATCCCATAAAATCAGGACATCTGGTCACTCTACTCTGGCCATTGGGCCACACTGCCATAAGAGTAACATACAGACTCTGGCCATTGGGCCTCAGGGCACTGACTATCGGAGGGGTAGTAGAAATGACGTAGACATAGAGAGGTGGGGTTGCCCCTCACCCCCCTGAGTTGAAAGGGCTGACGAGGTACAAAACCCATCACAAGGAGCCACATAATACACCATCTAGCCCCCAGCATGCTATTCTGGTCAATTTCTTCGGCTCTAGTTAATTCCCTACCTTCTAGTGATCACTGGTGGCAAGAGTTACTGCAGACTGGGAACAGCATGCATTTTTACTTTGATGTAAGGGAGCAAAACCCCTCAAGCTGGTATTGTCTGTAGGCTGATCCTGTTTACTTAAGAAATGCTGAAGCAGAATACGAAGAAATCGGATTTCTTCTTCTTCTTCCTATGGGTGCTGCACCATAAGATGTGCACAGGCCTGCACGCTCTTGACTGGAGATTTGAATTAGCAGTGCCCACGGGTCCATGCCTGCACATGATGCAGTCTCACGCTCCAAAACGAGGGCCTATAGGGAAGAGCTGACCCACTGCCGCTCTACTTCTTTCTCAGGCATCTGCTGTTTGAGATGGAGCAACTGCATGGCCTCTGCTTCCAGCAGCTATACACATTTCTTACTTATTTTCTTCACTTTTATTTTATTCTTTTGTATTTTTTCCTAGTATTTAGTTTTTAACCCTCCTTGCCACTCCACCCTCCACACATTGTATGTTTAGAGACCCTCCTCCTTTATTATGTTGCACGCTGAAATGTGTTGTTTCCAAGCACAACATCAATTTTGTTGCATGTTTTTAGCTCTTATAAACACAAACACACACACTCTCCCCACTCCTAAGTTCTTCCCACCTGGAAAACAGATTCTGAGCTTCAGATGAGTAAAAGAGGCAACAGTTATAAGTAAATCCCGAGAGAGAAATGAAAGGACTTAATAGCAGGCTATTATTAAACTCTATTTGACATATTAAAAAAATCACAAGCATGCCTGTCAAAAAAAATTACCATGCTCAAATAAATTGCAAGGCAAAGCTGTCAGTCACATCATGTGAACAGGTGAGGCAGAGACATGATGGAAAATAAAGAGTCGCAATGCCAGTGAAAAGTCAGCATTGCAACACTGAACAAGTTGATGTCCTTTTGCAGACACCCTCTCCCCAATTAATCCTGATCACCTGCCACCTTCTTAGGTTGGCCTTCTCTAGTTGTTGGCCTGGTCAAACTTAAGAGCAACACAAACCTGTGTTCTGATGAAGAACCCCCTCTAAATAAAACCCATTTTTCTGCTCGAAGCTCTATGCTAGCTACTATTTACATAGTCACTGTACTAACTTGCAACTAACTGCTTTGCAAACTGCTTTCGGGATTATTTTGGTGGTTAATAAAACCGAAGACTATTCCACATCATTGTAGCACCTATCTTACAGATACTGCAAGACACTGGCAGAGACTTTCATTTAAAAGTGAAGCTTTTTAAAATACAAAGAAACCTTCTGATGTTTGTCCCCTGCACACACCGTGCAAAGGTGCAGCACAATGTATCTAATGCAAAACAAACAAAACCAAAAACCACACCCCACACAACATCATGCTTGCAAAGTTAAAAGTCCGGAAATGGGAAAATCAAAGGTGAACATGTAACCTCATCTCTGTCCTTTGTGCATCTTCATTATAATATTGTCTAGGATCGCATACTATTACCCAAATTATAAAACACAAGGCAACTTCTTCTATAGCCTCCAATACCCAAGGGTAGCAAAGACAGCATGGCATGGCATGGATTTAAAGACTGTATCATAAGGCACATGTGGAAGAGGGAAGAGTTAGTGTTAAATGTTCAGCTTCACTTTTTAAACTTAATATTCCCCCCCCATTTCATTTGCTGGATACATTTGTGGGGGGGGGGCAGTTCCCAATTTTATAACAGGGACATTCAGCCAACTTGTGCCTATCAACACAGTTGGCAAACAGCACTTGAAAATTTAACAGGCATGAGTCAATAAAAGATTGAGTAGTGTCTGTTAGCACAGCAGGCTAAGTGTGCGTTTCCATACAAAGATAGACACAAATGGGTAAGTATTCAATTTAAGAAATAATTAAAGGTAGAAAAGACTCCTTCTGTATCCTGTACAGTCTTCTAGGACATTGGTGCTCTCCTCCTACCCCCAAGCAACATTGGGAGTTGGAGATTTTTCCACTTTAATATTATCCCAAGTCTTAATTTGGCTGCTTAATTTATCTTAAGCAGCTTTAACCCACCTATCATGGAGGCTGGCCCTCTGAGGGGTCTGGCACCCAGCCTCCCTGTGACAGGCTTCACTAAGGAGCACAAACCAATTCAGATCCCCCTTGTGGATAATTAATTGCAGAAGTAAGCTGGGTAGTCATTAATTCATTAGGGAACAATGGGGGCATTCTAGAGGGTTATGAAGGCTCAGACAGGAGCCCACAACACAGAGGTGAGGAGCCCACTCTCCAGGAGCCTCAGGAGAGCTGGATAGAAAACGACTCCCAGTGGTGTCTCCTTGGAGGCTCCTGGAGAGAGGAACAGTCCCCAGAATACAAAGAGAGAAAGCTTTAGAGGAGACAGACTACGAAGCTGTCTAGGAAAAGGGGGCCTGAGAGAGTCCCCTGACTAACTCTGGGTAGCTGCAGAGTTCCAAGCTGTGGAGAAACCTGGAGACCTGCAGCAGAAGGCTATTTATATACGTACCACATTTGGCAGTTGATTAAATGAATCTGCCCCCTGAAGGGGCGCTGTTCACTGTACACAGTCACTAAACTTACTGAAAGCTCAGTAGGGGAAACTGAGGTAGAGACATAACTGCCATTCCCAGGGTGCACTCTAGAGGTGAGTGCCTGCCATTACACCATCTGAAAGCCCAAACTGGTTTGCTTAAGACAGAAGACCTAGTGAAGTCAGCAAAAGTATTGACATAAAGAGGAGAAGCATGACTTGGCCTAAGGTGGGGTTAAACCCCATATTTCACTTTAAGGCTTTAGAGTAATAGCTGAAACTGCAGAAAGTCAATAACAAATCACCACAATGAGGGAAGACAACAGGACTGCTGCAACTTAACCACTCTCAGGAAGTGTGCACTTCCTCAGCTACACACCCGCATTAGGTGCATCTCCCAAGGAACGCCCACTGTTCTATTTAACAGGCTCTAGTTTTCAAACACTCCTAAACATTTTGTTTCAAATCAAGCCAAAGCACTAGTCTAGAAAGCAGAGCAACTAGTGCACACGCAGATGTCCCAGCAGCATGCATGCTCCTATAGGAAACCCTGGGGCAGACAGAAGCTGTAGGTACAGCATTGCAAGGGAAAGGCTGGGAAAGCCCCCAATGCCAGCGACTGTAGGTACGTCCCACACATTTAAAAGGGACATGACAATTAACCTTTAGAATCCAGTCAAGCTGGACCCCCTCCATAGCAGTGCAAGAGGTAACCCAAAATACCTGAGCTTTGGTGGGAAAAGGACATGAAGGATATTTGAATCTAGAGCCAGGTCTACCACATACTGTGCCTAGGTCATAATCCAGCAAAGCACTTAATCATGCACTTCACTTTAAGCACGTGAGTAGTTGAAATCTGCGTCTAAATGCTTTGCTGAATGAGGGCCAAACGTGTTACAAAGGCTCAGCTCTTAACCCAGACCATACAGAAATAGCGGCGGTGGCTTTTGTGCCACATGTTTTAACGACAGAGGGACTGAAGAGCAATCCTTACAGAGCGGGCTTTCAGACCCATCTGGTCAAGAACTCCTGAGTTTCCTTTACATTTGCGGAAACATAAATTAATTGCCATACTGTCATTTATCCTTGTTTGTAGCATATAAGCCTCAATATAGGTATTGTGACTTCTTGGACAACTAGCTCACTGCATTCTGCCCATGGGCTTGATGCTTTGTTGCTAGGTTAGTCTGGTGTGGGTTACTTTTTCCTCTGGTCCCTACTGGGGCAGCCTCTCTGAAACCCAAGTAAAATGGCCGTGCTATACAGGAGGTCAGAATAGATTATAATGGTACCTTCTGGCCTTAAAAATAAAATCTATCAATCCATGTAAGTGTGCTACTCCAGGTCCAGGGCTACAATATTTCATTGGCTGTACTTCCACTGCTGCACTATCCTTGAACCAACTACTGAACATGGGGTAGCAGCCAGAGAGACTGCCTGGACAGGGCAAATGGAGAATGTAGGGAGGCCACTTTGTTTTCAAGCTATGTCATGCTTCGGGCAGTATGAGAGGGTGTGCGACCTAGTTAATTATTCCAAAAGAAAAAAAAACATTAAAATGGATTAGGTTAACCTTAATTCAAAACCTAATTAAAATTAGGTTAATGACACATACTCCCAATCATAAGGGTAAAAAACATTACAGGGTGGTTGTAAGTATTCCCAAACCAACCCTTAGACACCCAAGAAACCTAGATGTAAGGTTACACTTAAAAGAAATCCAAATACATTAAGGCCAGAAATGCACCAGTAGAGCACCCAACAACCTTAAATCTTCCCTATAGTGTCGCCAGGCAATAATCATAAGATTAAGACTTTAGTTTTTGTGGTCTGAGAATAAATTAAACTCATTTTCACAGACCCCTTCGTCTCTCCCCCTTCACAGCATCACTACAAGATAGAGTTAATGTGGAATTTCCCTGGTCTTTCGAAATTAATAATTTAATACACAAGAAATGCAAGAAGAATGCTGTGATGCCTTCAAATCATTAGAAATATCTAGTATCAACCTTAAATCACTTTTAAAATAGTTTAACTTTTGAGAACAGAGTCACGGATACACCAGATGGCTACAGTTAAGGTGTGGTTAGCGTTGCTTTCACAGATGTTAAGGCCAGAAGGGACTACTGTGATAATCTAGTCTAACCCAGTGCATAGCACAGGCCACAGGATTTCCTTGAATTAATTCCTGCTTCAAGTCCACTACCTGTGGTTTAGCTAGACCATATTTTTTATAAACTCGCCCACTCTTGATTTTAAAGTTTCCAGTGATGGAGAATCCACAATTACCCTGTCAAAAATTTGCAGATGTCACTCAGTCCGAAGTCCGTCGTGATAACATAGCTTTCATTCATACACATTATATAGGTGCTTTAAGAGTCAGTTGTCCTGTTCCCTAGTGTGACTTTGTGGTCTGTAGCACACCATCTAGTGCCCCATTTTGCGCACTTTATTTCTTAGATCATTGATCCATAAGCATTCAAGAACATTCACTTCTGAGTTATCAGTGACTTGGAAACAGGTAATGCCTTTTCTGACTGAGTGCCACTCCCCCTTTGCCCATTCAAACCTTCCTAAATAGGTTATAACCATTTATTTTAACATCCCAGTCATGTGACTCCTCTCACTAGAGTTCAGGAATACCAGCCACGGCAAACGGAATTTATGCTCTTAAATGAATAATTCCAGTTCCTCTTGTTTAATACGCAGAACTCTTAGCATTGGCATATTCTTCTCTTCATAGCCCTTGGTGCCTTGATTAATTTGGTTCTTTACATCTTGATTTTATGCTAAACGAATGCTCATTTGTTTCCCCTGTTCACCCTCCCTTATTGTTGTTAGTTTAACACCCTCCTGGCTAATCTAGGCATATTGTCCCTTAGAAGACTTGTTGGTCTCTACTGAGATGGCCCATCCCCCCAACATTCCACAAAACTAAAATGCTTCCACCTTACACCACTTACCTTGGCAGTGATTCACCTCTAGAATCGCCTGCCTTCCGTCTTCCTTCACTCATGGGACCGGAAGGATCTCAGAGAAGATCACTTAAGCATTCCTCTTTTTCAGCACCCTCCTGGGTTCCCTGAAGTCATGTGATCTGTGAGGTTTCCTGAGTAGCAGAGTTTCTGATGGCGTATGTCTGCACTATCACCAGTGAATTCTTGCCTGCCTCAGCTGCCTATCCAATCTTGGTCACACCTCATGTTTTGGCTTCAGGAAGAGAGCATGTTCCTCTCTTTTCCACCTGTTCCTTGCAGAATGTTCTTTCCAGTACAGAATCCCCATCAAGGCAAGGATTACCTGTCTTTGTTGGATGGTTGGAGATATCGTTGTGGGCATAACTGCTTGTCTTGTGGGTTGGGCTGAGAAGCTATGGGGGCACACAACTATGAGGGAGCATTCTCAGCTATGTCCCATACAGCTCTCCATTCTGTTCAACCAGCTGGTTCTTCAGACATGTTTTCTGGAGATTTCCACACAGAGCACATGATAGTGATTGGATACTTCTAGCTCTGTTGAATTCCTCCTGTTCCACTTCTCTCCAGTAGTCTCAGCAGGCCCATTCTTGTTTGCCTCCAGCTATGTCTAGTCATTTTGCCTCTGGCAATTGCAAACTGCCAAGACTCTTCTCTGGTATCCATACTCTCTCTGGGTCCTCCTGACCAATTCCTTTTTTCCTGGAATCTGAAGTGGTGATACTTGCTGAACCTGGTTGTCCAAGAGCTCTCCCCAAACTCAGTGGTAAGCTGTCATGTCTGTACTTGTACTTCCACGTCACAAATCTTTTCTTCCAGCACATCCACCATCTTATACTTCATGCACAGGAAGTCCCTTCTGGCTTGCAGCACACGAAATATGGCACATCCATTGCAGCTTGTGATTACTGTCATATTGCTGGCTGACACAGGACTGAGCGTAGAACTCTGCTTTGAACAAGAGCCTCACCTATTCCCTCCTTAAACTCCTTCAGAAACTCCACTGTTCGCCATTCCTGTGCACCTGCTCAGGAATTTAAGATGAAGAGGGATGAAGTGGGGAAGGGAAAAGAGGAACAGGGAAAGGAGGAGAGGAGGAGATGATGAGCAGAAACTATCTCTGAAATCATAATCTTAGAAACTCAGTGTTTCATGGGTACCTGATAGTTCTACTTACGAACTGTTCTCTTCATCTTTTTGAGAACCAGGGGTGGATGAAAGTTTTGTATTGAAGGCTCAGGATTACCTTTCAGCAGATAAACTTCATTTCTTAAAATTAATCTCTGAAAGGGCCTGAATTCATACTGACAATGCTCTATTCCATACTGTCTCCTTCTAAGTCACTACGCTTTGATTTATTCTTTCACATATCTGAAAGCTATCATTCAACAGTGGCTATTTCAGTTTCTGTTTGAGTGGACCTTGGTTCATCACAAGCTACGAGGTCGGCATGAGCTAGAACAATGACTTGTTGCAGATCACTCTGTGATGCATAAAAGAGATTAAAGGCTAGATTGTCGTTAACACTAATGCAGCCATGCAGGGGAATGAGCCCCATGCCTCTTTGGGACCAAGTCATGGGTATAGCACACGCACTCTGAGGCCAACGCTCCCAATTATGTGCAAGTAAGTGGGAGGAGGATGGGGAGAGAAAATGTGGGAGAAGCCTTTATTCCACCCACACACATGCCAACCAGCACATCTCCCTGGTCACACATAGTGGAGGGAACAGGGGAATATGATGCACTCTTTCATGGGTTACAGTAAATTATTCACCCCTCCTCTGAGTCATAGCTCCTTCTAGGCAATGTAGCTTGTGTCCCACCCCTTTTGGGGCTGTGCCTATAGGCAAAATCTAGTCAGTAGCAAGTTGGTGTAAGATTAGTCCATCTTCAGGCAATGTACTGACAAAAAAAAAATCCCAAAGGAAAGTTAAATCTCAGCTGTAGAACAACAACAAATCTGCAAAGCCATAACTCCTACAAGGGGCAGAGGGCAGTGATGAGAGACAAAGAAAGCAAAGCTCCAGTACTTGGCAATATCAAAAATACCATGCTGGAAATGGAATTCAATGTTTGCAGTTTGTCATTTATGTTGCTCCAAAACCTTCCAGAATATCTTCCATGAACCTGAAAAACAGTTTCTGTTCTCTCACCTCCTTTACATCCTCCGCTTCAAAACCCACTCCTTTCCACAACCTCACCATCAATGACTCACATCAGCCTAATAAGAAAATTTTAAAATCTCTGAAGTAAAAAACTAGCACAACACAGGCCTGGCTTATGCAAGCAACCTCATGACCCTACTTTGTGCAAACCTCTCCTCTCTAGGTCTCCTGCCCATGAGCTATATTATATTACATCTAACCTAGGCCCTGTCTTCACTACCACTTTAATTTGATTTTAACGACGTTAGGTCGAATTAAACGTGTACCTGTCTTCACATACATGCCCTTAACGTCGATTTAAAGGGCCCTCAAGATCGAATTTGGAACTCCAGCCTGACGAGAGAAATAAGGCTAATCTCGACATTCCAAGCTCGACTGTGGACTAGTGAAGACGGAACCCGACATTAATAGCCTCCAGAGGCTGTCCCACAATGCTCCATTCTGACCGCTCTGGACTGCCTCACTGCTCCACTGTGACCGCTCTGCACTGCACTCTGAACTCGCTGCTCTGGCCAGGTAGATAAGACCCGGGAACATTTGAATACCATTTCCTGTTTGGTCACCGTGGCCAGCTCACCTGAACAGCTCAGTCGCCATTCAGAGCAATCAGCAGCACTAGCCGCCATGCAGAGCTCAGCATCACAAGACTCCATGCAGAGCTCATCTGCCCTGGAAACCAGCCAGAGGAGAAGAGCTCCAGCATGGTCCACTCGTGAGGTGGAGAGGATATATCCTCTGCCTCGCTTCGCCTCGTGCCCCGGCCCTGACTCCGCTCTTCTCCACCTCGCTTCGCCTCGTGCCCCGGCCCCGGCTCCGCCTCCGCTCTTCTCCGCCGGCTCCGCCTCACCTCGTGCCCCGGCCCCGGCTCCGCCTCCGCTCTTCTCCCCCGGCTCCGCCTCCGCTCTTCTCCCCCCCCCCCCGCTCGCCTCTTACTGACCCCGCCCCTCTCCTTCGGCTGCAGCTCCGCGCACTGGTTGGCGACAGTGCTGGCGGGCCGCATAGTATTGATTTTAGAAAAGCGTCTGCGGGCCAGTTAAAATTAGAACACGGGCCTCAATTGGCCCCCGGGCCGGACTTTGGACATGCCTGCCCTAGGCCAAGGAGCACCCAGCATGACTGAGGAGGGGCATGTGCACACAAAGATGGTTCAGGCATCTCTAGCTTACACCAGTGTACTGCTTCTCTTAATCCTGAGTCAGGCAGTGAACTGGCATAAGCTAGAGATGTCTGAAGGCTGCTCTAAATTAGATCAGCTGCTAACAGCTCCAATGGGCTTAAAGGGCTACTAGGGGTTGTTGGGATGAAGGGAGTTCCAGCCACAGGCAGGAAGAGGCGGAGTAGCCATTATACTAACTCTACAATACTGGAGTACCCTCCCCCCCCCCCCCCCCCCCATATATTGAGTGAATCTCTGAATCAGTCCCAATGCAGCCAAGGATCAAAGTTGACAGCTCTTCTGTTGCAAGGGGAATTGTCTTATGTGATTCTGTAAAGTACTGGCTTTAAAATAAAAACCATGATTCAGTGTACCTACAAATATTGTGATAATTCCATATCCTCTGCCATGCTGCACATTTATAGTTGAATTTGTCTTTATATATTTCTAGCCTACAGAGTGAAGCAATTTTCCCACAAATATTTAATCACATTAATCAAAAACAAGGTCAATGGAGGAAACAAGATTAGACATTTCAGAGACCTGATCGGTTGCCATAACAAAAAGGTACCATATCAAATCAACATTGTTAAACTGAATAGTGGTTAGACTTAAGCAATCGCTCCAAAGTAATTGTCCCCAAAAGTTCTCCTTTCTACTCTAGTATTGGCCATTGCAATTAGAATTACATCACTGTAGTAACCAACACTTCCTTAGCAACCAGCTTAACGTTATGCCCTCATCATCCATTATTATGGCAACAGGCTGATTTTTTTTTTTCCTATTTATCAACTTTATAAAAAGTCATCAGAAGAAAAACAAAAAATTAAATGTTTTTCTTGGACTTTTTCCAGGCACACAATACCCATTAAGCTACCAAAAACACAATTTGTGCTGCTAGACTAATAAAAACAAAGTTTCCATTAAAAAAAACCTGCCTTTACTATACAGAACAGATGACTAGAAGGATAGAGTTATTACAGCTCTTTCTTTGTTATGGATAGAAAGGGTTCAATTCTTGCTGACACCTATATGCATCAGTCAGACATCCCTTAAAATGATGGGTATTTGCATCATCTGAAAGAGGATGGCAGATTGACAGTTGGCCTATACCCAAAACTTAGGGCTGTCAAAAATTTTACACCCTGCGCAATGTAGTTCAGCTGACCTAACCTTGGTGTGGACACTGCTAGGTTGATGGAAGAATTCTTCTGATAGCATAGCTATAGGATTGCCATTTTTCCAACTTCTCCAAACTGGACACTACACACAGCTATGGTCAAAATTTTTGATGCTGAAGGGGACTGTGTCTCTCCTGCTCCATCGAGAAGCAGCTCTAAAGCAGAGTTTGCAGAGACCGATAAGGGCAGGGAGTGTGGTGGGAGCTTCTTGAAGCTGGGGGAGGTTCCCAGAGGTGGGGTCCCTCCCCTGCCTGTCTGGGACTAGCAGCTGGGGCACCACCAGTTCTGGCCTTTCCCATCTCTGGGGCCAGCACTTGGTGATTAAAGGAGCTTGGGACTGGCATGACAACGGGACTGCAATAACTAGACTTTTGGTGTCTGGTCAATACTTCTGAATGGAGACTGTAGAGGTCCCCTAAAACTTGACTTTCCAGTCAAAAGCCAGACACCAAAAGCCAAAACCCTACATAGCTATCACCTCTCAAAGGGATGGATTTACCCCAATGACTGCCATCACCGTAGCAAGTCTCTACACTACAGCTGTGCCACTGCAGTGCTTGGAAAGTAGATTACCTTAGGGGAAATCTGAGGTCAGTTCTTGAGTCTGCCATAGACTGACTTATGGAACTGGGACAAGTCCCTTGGGGAGCTAGATGCCTCACTATCACTTATGCCTTTGCAATCTCCCCTTATGTCTCTCTGTACATCAGTTCCTCATGTGGAAAAGGAGGACTATACTTCTCTTCTTCCACAGGGCCTTGTCTACTGAAGTTGTAAGCTCATTAGGGAAGACTGTGTTTCCCTTACCATGTGTACAAGGCCCAGCGCAGCAGGACCTCAGTTTCAACCTGGACGGCTCAGTGATACTAGAATACAAAGTTAATTAACACCGCTGGTTGAGAACCCAGTTAAAGTGTTGTAGGAAATATTTGCAAATTTTACTGATTTTTCAAAATAAAAAAAAAATCATCAAGCTCTGTAGTTGGTTGAGAAACTAATATTTTTGACCCCCCCCAAAAAGAGATGATATACATACCCCCCAGTTGAAGTTATCAAACTCTTAAAACACTCCCATTCAGATAATTTTGACCAGCTTCATAATTAATATTTTACCAGAAAATAAGTTTATCAAACTTATTTCCAGGACCTATCTTTTATGTTCTTTCAAAATAGTCTATTTACTCTTAGCATACTCAGAGAACTAAAACAGGGCATTAAAGGACTCATCCTGAAGCATGCTAAGCATTTCTGAAAGGTACTTAGGCCAGTGAGGCATTGTGGGTGCTCAGCAGTGCACAGAAATGCTCGAAGCCTTACAGGATTAAGCCCTAAATGTGCTACCTTCTCAAAAGGAATTGCTTCACATTGCTGTGGTATTCTATTTCACAGCAGAGAATTTCATCAGACGTTGAATTTATACTGTGTGGTGCATTTGTAAAATACCAGAGGAGGGCAGCAGATGAAACTTTGGGCATTTATTTACCCTAGCACGTGATCATGGAGGGCTCTTCTGTTTAACTTCTCCCCACAAACTGAATGTAGTGCATGGGAAAGGTGCCCGATTTGGAGGCTGTTAACCCAGGATTTCATTATGGTCTATATGTTAGAAATAGATCTTCAGTGTTTGCATCTGAGTTTAACTATCCCAAAGTAACCTGGACCCAGCCTACCATTTAGGGTCCATTTTAGAGAGCTGGCCTGGAACGAAGACATTTGAATCCAAAAAGTTCTAGGGGGTTTCATCTGGTATCCTACTTTGGGACAATCTCTACTAAATATCCCCAGTGGAGAGCGAGAATACTACTCAGCTAACTAAGATCTGAAGTCACACCCACAGAGATTAGTAACATCGCAGGAAACACGACAGCAAAGTCTGAATGGTTTACAATGTCAGAGAATGGTGGACAACATGATGGCTGATTTCTGTTCCGAGCTTTATCTTCACAATTGGGTAGCATAGCTTCAGATAGGTACTAGGCTCATTGCACAGCTAAAAAGAAACAGTGTGATATTTTAAACCCAGGCAGTTAGATGAGGCATAGCGTAACTAAAATATCATTTTTAAAATAAAAGCTGCAGAGTATTTCATTTGCTCAATATGAGCTACCCCTTGGTAGTTTGTGTAATTTGCTGTTCCATCTTGAGCAGTCAGAAGAGAGTTGGAAATTATTTAAAATATCTGCTGGCTTTATACTATTAGATATGGGTGAGCCAACTAATATATTTCCCAAAGAGCATGAGTATTAGTCTTATTCAACAAATCACCTATTTCCAAATACAGACTGGAAAATATTCAACTGCCAGATACTTGCAAGTACAAGCACCAAAACAGAATTAGATGTTTGAAAGATTTCTAAATCTCAAGAAAGCATTTCCTCCAATTAGTGACTGGACTGAGTTCCAGTCATATATTTTGCAGTATCCTTCACTTGTCTGGGTATAGACTAGAGGCACAGTTGCTCTCAATTCCTGAAAATTCAATGTTGTGTAATCTCCACACCTACAAGCAATGTAAGATTAGGAAAGAAAAACAAATACTTTTATCCTGTCTGCCTGTTATTGCACTGCTGCCACTCCCCATATCTATGCTGCTGCTGCTAGTGATAATCTCTCGCTGCTAAATCCAGGGTTACACATCTTCACTTTTCCACTTCCTGTGTGTGCACCCTGCTTTGTAGGAGCTGTTTATTTCAGGGTTCTATGCTGTCGTCGGTCATTGTAGTTCCTGAGCCCTTCCATATCTTAGTTATGCTCTCCCAGGAAGATACCCCTAGTAAATAAGAGCATCAAAATTCTCCATTGTTCTTGCTCTTTTCACAATGATGCCCTGACCTTCTCGTCTATCATACTTCATATTTTCTCCATATTGTTTCCATTGGAAATTTACAAATGTGAGCATTCCCAAAGAGCATCTTAAAAAGAGACCCTTCAAATAAGAATACCATCCAAATGCAAATACCCAGGTGTTCAGCCCTCCCTACACCTTTTATAATAGACTGTCATACTATCATACCATCATACTATACTCAAATATTACACTGTTAGCATGCTGTGGGGTTACAGGGGAAACACACTATTTTAAAAGCCAACAACATCAATTTTAGAGAGTTCTTTATAACTCGGGCTACAACTATACAACAAACTACGCCTGTGATTCCCCTGCTTGCATACATATACTAGCACTAGCTCATCCTCTTATTGAGCTAGCACGGATACAAATAGCAGTAGCATGGATAGTCACAGCAGAGGACTCCTGCTGTTTCAGGCAGGCTAATATTTGGCACAGCTCAGCCCTGCCTCCGCTGCTACAGCAAGTGTTACCGCAATGACATAGCTACTTACACACATGAGCTCAGCGAGAGCTAGCACAGGTTAGTGCACACAAGCATGGAAATGACACCCCTAGCTTATAGTGTAGATTTAACATTAGGTTGTAACCCATTTGGGGGCAAGGACCATCTTTGTGTTAGGTGTGTGCACAGTGAGGCCCCAATTGGGGTCTTTAGGTGTTACCCCCAAAAGAATCATCATCATGCTGGATCAAATTCATCCCTGGTGTAAGAGGATAAAATTTCCAATGAAGTCCATAGGAATTGTCCATTACTATGAAGCTTATTATAAAGACCACCAAGAAAAACAAGCCCTCTTCTAAAAAGGTGAACATTTTCTCCAAATGACAGGGATCACCATATAGATGTTTTCAAAAAGTGTATCCTGCAAACTATTAGTACTTTGCCATTTATTAATGAATTAGTTCAAGTTCTCATTTTAAATATCATTTTAGAGTGCAGATGTCTTTACCTTTGGGTTGCAGAAAACTAAAATTGATAGTTTTGTTTAACACAAAAACTCCTCTGTTCATTCTAACAAGATCTTCTTTTAATCTCTTATTGCTTCAGATGAGCTTGAAGAAGGGACGTGAACAATAAGCGATTAAAGTTGCCTAATTTGAGGAGCTACAAGCCATTGTATTATATTGTAATCAAGCAATATTATGTACAATGGTTTTGATCACGTTGCGTTAACACATTGCAGATTAGCAAGTGTCGTCTGTTCCCAATACAAGTTAATCGAAGCCCATTCCCTGCCACACGCCCACTCTCCCCAAATAGCGGCAGTGGTTGCTCTCATCCATGCTTATACCTTGGCTAAGGGCAAATCCGTCACTATCTATACAGATCCTCAATATGCTTTTGGGGTTGTCCATGACTATGGGCAATTGTGGAAATACCAAGGATTTCTTACTTCAGGGGAGCTAAAATAAGTAACAGACCTCCTGTCAATGCTGTCCTATCTGCCCTTCAATTTCCTTCATCTATTGCCATTGTAAAATGTACTGCTCACCAGAAACCTCAAGATGATGTTACTAGAGGAAATGCCTTGGCAAGATTATACTCCCTGGTTAAAAACAGATGTTTCAATGGACAACTAAATGCAAAATCCTCTCAAATGCACTTGGCAATATTTCCATACTCCGAACTGTTATACATATTAAGCAAGATGATGTATACTGAAAACATAGTCAAGGTTAAGATTTTGTCAGGGTTATTCTTAGTAAGAGTCATGGACAAGTCACAGGCAATAAACAAAAAGTCATGAAGCTCACAACCTGTCCTTGACTTTTACTAAAAATAACTGGGGGTGGGGAGGGATGAGACTGACCACTGGGGGGACTGAGCCCTGCGAGGTAAGGATGGGAGGAAGGCCTAACAGCTCCAGCCACATGCACTGGGGGGCTGAAGCAGTCATGGAGGTTCATAAAAAGGCACAGAATCCATGACCTCCATGACTAAATCATGTCCTTAAATGTAATGTGTGACTTGTAAATGTTATACCATGCTTCACAGTTCATCTTTCTCCATCAACCTCCCATTGTCCATCATCTCCTCCTACTCAGCTTATACGGACAAGCTCTTCACAGCAGGAACTTTGTCTTTATGTCTTTTGTAATGTTTTACTTATAAGTCACTATGTACAGCTATGTCTCTGTATAAACAATACACAATGCTGATCCTAGGCTTGTTTACCAGACATTCGTTCAATGTCTGTTAACCACAACTCCTTAACGGACATCCCAATTTACATCATAGTGGTGCATCAGACAAAGACCTTAGGCTGTGGTTCATGCAGCTGATCTGGGCGGGGCATAAAAGGAAATGGGAGGCTGGTGAAAAGGAGTTTATCATAGGAGAAGGCTGCATTATCTCCCCATCTGACTAGCTGGTGCTGGAAAAGTGCCAGTGTTATTACCCAATAGTTTGAGTTGATTTATTTGTTTTTTGGAGATAATGCAAGCCCTGAGGAAAGAGCGATGAAGAGTCCTGTAATTGGGACTTTTTTTCCACCATTGGCAGCTGGGTGGGCACCCTGGCTCACACTGCATTACAGGGTGCAGTAGTCTGACATATACTAAACAATACAAACGTCATCAGATATAGACTATTTTACTACTGTTACACCGAAAGAGTGCTAATACAACATTAGAACTCTGGAAATTCCAAAATTAAGGTTGACCAGCAATGGTGACTTAGCCAGGCTATATATCCTATTTCAAGCACTAAAACTGGAAACATATTTTGCTGTAAAATAAAACCCTGTCTATATGTTAACTAAATAAATCAAAAAACTAACACTTGGGACTTCAGATATTGTAATATTTTACAGTGGTATGTTTTTAATGCACTTTTCCAGTATTAGTAAATAATACATATTTAAAAATATATTTTAGGTTTTCATCCTTGCCAAATACTAAGTTGCTAAGGGATTTTGCCCAAAATTTTCTAAGAGAAAAAAAAAATCTTCCTAGGAAGAGGTCAACTTTGAATGTTTTCATGCCAAACAGCAAAAGTTTCAGAAGGTGAAGGCAAAAGGATATAATTTAAACTGTTCTGTAACCTTATTGATGATATCATGGATACTACCAACTGACTACCACGATGCAGTACAACTGTAAAGTTACATATCAATTCAGAGTCCTTTGGCTATTAAGGCCCTGCTCCAAAGGTTGCTGAAGTCAATGGATAGATTCCAATCGACTTCAATAGCTTTTGAATCAGGCCTTAACAGTACAGGTCATCTAAAATTTTGCATATCTACTTTGAAGAAGAAACAAAAGAATTTTGAAGTGTGGAAATTTTATGACAGTAAATTTCATTAGTGAAGTTACTGTAAAACAGAAAGAGGATTAAATCATTAGATGAATCACTGACATGTTAATCAGCCTCTGGGAGTCTGTCATTCTCATCAGGAGTCAAATGCTTTCACAAAGTTGCTTCACTCAGTTTATGAGTGCACTTTACAGCACACGCACCTACTGACTCAGTCACAGTCTCACACTTAAGCCTACCATGTATGCAGCTCAATCTCTGGGCTAAATTCACCCCAGTGTAGATGCAGGTCCTGGAAGAGGGGCTGTGTAACTGTGTGGCCTGCCACCTTAAGGGCTGGTGACCTGGGATGAGGTGTGGGGTTTATTTAGAACCAGCTAGGTATGGACTAGCTTCCCCTATAAAGCAGGAAGCTGCAAATCTGGTGCAGAGGACAAGCTCAGGAGGCTATAAAGATACTGCAGAGAGTGGGAGACAGGAGAGCTACTCCAGCTATGAAGAGCTGGGACAGACCTACTAAAGCAGATAGGACCCTGCCCACACCAGGGGCTGTGCCCAGTTGAAGGCTGCAGGGAAGGTTTTCCTGTTTATTTTTGAACTCTAAGTTAATGAACCCAGACCAAAGAAGAGCTGGTGTGATTGGACTTGTAAATACTTTTAATTCACTGAGGAACCAAGAGGGTAAACTGAGATGACGGGGCACTCACGGAGCCCCACAGGCCATGAAATGGTGCATGGGATGAAGCCACTTGTTGACAGGCTGCAGCCTTCTTACAACTGAGACAAGCCCACCGACCGGGGGGGGGGGGGGGGAGGGGGAGGGGGAGGGGCAAAGGGGACAATTGCCCACGGTCATGGGCAATTTAAAAGGACTTGGGAACCCCTGGCTGCCCTTGCTATCCATACTTTGAGTAGTTGGTACAACACTTCTACAGGCTTTGGTTAATCTGTAATTGACATTTCTACATAAATGAGATTAATAGACTTGCCATGCAACACCTTGTTTTCTGTCCCTTGACTTTTACTGACATCCAGTGGAGATATAGTCAGAATTCTTTCATGCAGTGATATCAGCAGTGCATTTTAAAGATGCTTTAATTAATTTGCTAATGAGCTGGACAAGTCTGTCCCTGTAAAAGCTGGGACTTTTCTCACGTTTTATCTATTTAGCATGTTCGGGAAACCAACTCACAGAAAACCAAACCTTAAAATCATTTCATAAATTTCAATAATTACATTTCACAATTCAGTCACTACCATCCTCTTGGGTTAGATTTCTACACACTGGTGTGAATTCACATTCTCCATCCTCCCCACCAACCTCTGATCACAGAAAGATTAAAAACAAGTGATGAGTTATTCTTGCACATGTAAACTCGGTCTGTTAACTGGAAGAGAACTGTAGTTGTTGTGACGGCGTCAGACCAGGGTATAAGAGAGTGCTGGAAGGGAGCTATATCGGCCTCAGGATAAGCACCTTTTGGTTACCCAGGAGGTGGGTGGGCCTAAGCCCGTCCATTACTAAAGTCCCTCCCCCAGCCTGGCGGGAGGGACACTGGACCCAGGGCCAATTAATTACGGGGGACAACTAATGAAAAAAAGGACAAGGAAGTGCGTGAGGGTTACAGGTTCAAAACAAGGGTACAGGATGGGGACACCGAGCAGAGAACCCCGCACAGCGCCCACTGCTCCGCGAAACTGTCGAGGGAGCCAGTGGACGCTGCCCAGTGGAACTCTGCCCGGATGCGTGACTGAATGAGTGACCTGAAGTAGGCCCCACAGTCGCACTGTACCCCCTCGTCTAGCATCCTCCTCCTGGTGTTATAGATGGTGGTTTTGGCAAGCGCCAGGAGGAGGTTGACGAGGAGGTCTCGCGACTTTGTGGGGCCACGGATTTGGTGTCCTCAGGATGAGCAGGTCCCTGTTCCCTGGATAGCCAAACAAAGGCTACTCCAGGCTAATCAAGACACCTGGGGCCAATTAAGAAGCTTCTAGAAAGCAGCAGAAATAGCTAGCCTGATTGGGACACCTGAAGCCAATCAGGGGCTGGCTGAAACCAGTTAAAAACCCTCCTAGTTAGTCAGGTGGGTGTGGATATCAGGAGCTGTGGGAGGAAGTTGTGCTGTTGGTGAGACTGAGTGGTAGACAACATATCATATGCAAGGAAGGAGGCCCTGAGGTAAGGGTGAAGGGGAGTTTGAAGAAGCAGGCACTGCTGTGGGGAAGTAGCCCAGGGAATTGTATTGTTTTGGTGGCTAAGAGGTCAGCCATCTTAGCTGATACTATTAGGGTCCCTGGTCTGGAGCCCGGAGTAGAGGGTAGGCCCGGGCTCCCCCCTTTCTACCTCCCCTAACTAATCACTGAGATTGGGAGACAACAGAGACTGTGCCAGGAAGGATAGTTTCTCCTCACTGGCTTATGATGAAAATGGCTCAATAGGCTGTGACCTGGTCTCTAAAGAGAGACGGGAGGGTCACAGTGAGCCTCTAGCACAAACCGCCCAGAAGTGCGGGACCCACAGGGCCAAGGCCAAAGCTTTGCCACATTGTAAATGAAAGCACCTGGGCATGCATACAGGACTTGAAATCTAAAGAGAGAGCATCTGGAATATTACAACTAGAATATTTTATTTATGAATGAAATCAAATGATCTGATCTAAACCCTCCTCGGCCCTCTTTAACCATAGCCGGGTTATGGCCCCCAGCATCCATTGTTTGCATTGCAGTGTCCCACCTTTTTGTACAAATACAACTCCCCATAGATCCAAATAAACTCAATGTTCTCCCACTGTATCTGAATAAACTGAGCCCCCTTAGAATAAAAACTTAAGCACAAAATTCTTCAAGATCCCATATGCTACTAACTGCTCTAGTATATTCCAGTCACAAAGCAAGATGAATCTGGTATGAGGATCTTTCAGTTTTGTTCTGGTTTTGCATAGCATATTATAAAACTTTTAAGAGAGAGGGACATTTACATCAATTTCCATATATGTGGGAATCTCTGCACAGTGCACCCCGGGACAATGAAACTGTCTAGCGATGAGAAGCAATTTGGAATTTGTTTCAAGGAACAGCAAAGGGCAAACCAATTCAGATTACAGTGAAGTGCTCTCACCCTCCACCCCTAAAAGAAAACGTAAAGGGGTCGTCAGCATTTCACTTTTTATTGTCTTCTTTTTTTCAATTTTTAAATAGCTCTAACAAAATATTTTGGCCTGAACCGGATTCCCATATCCCAATTGCCTTCAATTCACAGAAGATTAATTTACAGATCTGTCGCTGAGCTTTGTGGTTCAGCCGTCTGTCTCAAAAATAGTTCTATTACACTCTTGTAGGTCTAGCACTTATTGTGGGCAAAAGTTTGTGTGAAAAGAGCAAGTGTGTTGTAGAAATTTGGGGACTCATTTACCACTCCATTACACCTGTTTTATGCACTGCTGACATTATACTAGCATTAAAATGATTTAATGGAGTGGCAAATGAGGCCCTTTGTTTCACAACCCTTCATTTACCTACGTCAACTTTTCATATTCTGAGGACAAATTTGGAAAAACAAATACCTTCTGGACCTGTCACAAAAAACTGATAAACAGTTGTAAAACCAGCAAATGTTCTGAGATATTTGTCCTCCCTGCCACATAACCACCAAGACAATCTTTTCTCTTCCCATTGACCTCAATATTAAATGTTCTAATTCTAAACCGTGGTATAATACATTATGGTATAATCACCAAACCACAGGGCCTCTGTATATGGGTACCACTTTCTCAACAAAACGCAGCTTTACTTGTTTGTAAGTATGTCCTCATGCAGGTGACTTGCCCTGCTCAAATCCTGGTCTAACTGAAATAGATGAAAATTTTACCACTGGCTTCAACTGGATTAAGATGTAGTCTCACGTCCATCTGTTTTGATACTTTCTCAGAAACAATATTTAACATGTACAGCTTCTCACCATTTTCCCAAAGTATTGCATAAGCAAACTCCTTAATGCTCACCTTGCCCCTTCTAACTTCCATCAATGAAGACACTCCAGTGTTTCAATTCTTAGTTCCATGTGTTCAGCTCATTCCTACTTCTACTCAGCCTTTGCCCAGGAAAAAAAATCTCAGATACCTCCCCTTCATCATCACCATCAACTCCCCTCTCCTCCCTTCCCCTTGTTCAGTCAATAAATATTTTACCTCCAAAGTTTTAGTTCTTAAGCAAAAACAGTTGATATATGCTCTTATATGATTTGGGTTTCAAGTATATAAGAATGTTTTTTTTCTAAAATAGACATAAAAGTTTAAACTATGGCCCAGATCATCCCATATCTAGCAGTAAAATCCATGGAAATAGGCTCTGGTGGACATTTCCCCCTGATCTGCTCACAACATTCCTATCTTATTCCATCTGTGGAGCAGAGGTTGCCTTTTATTCCTGAGAAAAGGAACCTGGGTCCACCTGGTAAAAATCTCCATGCTCAGGTATGACAAGCACTTCCCTGGCAAAGTCCTGAGTACTCTCAACTTCTGTTAGAACATTTTGCAGAGATTGGCCTCTAATTCATACAGCTTTGAAAGAAGCAATATATCTCAAAATGCTACATGTTATTGCAACATAGTGAAAAAAAAACACTCACACGCACACACTTTGGTCTTACTCATCTAACATGATGGCAAGAAAATATGTGGCAATGGTTAAGAGGCAACTTTCAGAATCTGCTAGATGAATGTCTTCAGAGAATGAAGAGATCTTCTGGTGATGGACATTTTGACTTTGGGTTTCTTCACACGCTTTCTTACTTGATGTCCTGCTCAGGTGTGATCAGGGGTGGGGTTCCGTGGAATAGCCAAAGGGGTGTCTCTCGTCCACAAACAGCTCTGGTAAGCTCTGAAAGAAGAGGTTAGTTTTCTAACCCACCTCAACACTGTTAGGGTTAAATTCTGTATAGTGCAAGTATTTGAGACTTCCTTTGACTTCACAGACAAAGAGGGGTGGCTCAACTCCTCTCAGGATTTGGCCCTGAATTGCTAATGCTCAAAGAACAACAACCCCGCCCCCCCCCACACACACACAAAATCCCACCCTCCTTTCTACTACTTTATTTTAAACTTTTATAGCTCTATCCAAAAGGTGCCTATATGCTATTTCGGATATTAATTTCAGCTGGCTGTGGCAGGTGCAGGTGTTATTCTGTTTAGTATGATTGTTCATGTGAGCAAGCATGCATGCTATCCAAAATATGGAATCACTCTGTCAGACTGTGTCCTGGCCTGTGTAGTATCATCTGGATGACCCTGTGCCCTGTACCTTGGCTAGGAACATTTTTTGTTGTTGATTTTCTCTGGCAGGAATTTCTCTCGCTTACTTCAGCGACACATCAAGTTTCCTGGTTTTAGAGACCATTTCCTCAACTAACAAAGTGCTGTCTGGCAAGCTGATATGCGAGAGCAAGATTTCTTCACAGGGAGCTGGTAGTATTTTGTACAGTATCAGGTACATTACATCTTTGCCAGGGTCTTCCTTGGTCAGGGAGAGCTCTTCTCGAGAATACATTTATCATATACTAGTGCAACAATAGAGCCCAGGGGTTGGCGGGCAGAATCAAACCTGGGACTTCAGTGCATGAGTCTCTACTGCATGAGCTAAAAGCCAGCTGGCTCTTGGAGGAGGCTGTAAAGCAGACTCATTCATCTCTCTAAGTGGTCTCAGTGCCACTAGACAGGACAGAACACCACCCCCCTAAGGTGGGCAGGGTGGGGGGGGGGGGAAAGGGATATTACACAAGTTCTCCTATAAAATGTCAGATTTCACTGTAAGCAAATACACCTACAGCATTAACGGTATCAGACCTTGCTAGACATTGAACTGTGTTAATGACCAGTTAATAATTGACTTCTAAAGGACAAATATCAGAACAGAGAAGCAACTTTTATTGAAAAGAATTAGAGGTGGACTGACACTACAAAATTCTGATCCAGATTTTGAACAACAGGGCTGTTTGGATCTGGAACATTTGTTCAGGGCTCCTCATTATACAAAATAAATGAGAAGCATCAGCTCATTGAGACCTTCATTATAGAGCTCTCATTTAGACCCTTCAAGCTGCTAAAGCAGGTATTGAAAGGATATTCATATTTTTCTTTTTGAAAGTAAGGTAGTTTCTTTTTAGAGGCCAAGAGCACATTTTACAGGCAGAGAAAAAGGTGTGTCACTCTGGTATGTTCCCATGGGTACAAACTGCATTGTGCTGGAAAAGAAGGGCATTTGATCCTTTCTTGCTTATAACTTGCAATAAGGGAAAAGGGGCAGGGAGGAGAGAACAAGGTTCCAAAAAAGAAAACCAATAAAGGCTATATTACAGGTTATATAAATATAAAGCTATTTCATTATAATCATTTATTTAGAAAGATATTACATCCATGCAAATACTCTGGCCAGACTAACCTGGTTTGCACCATATTTTATACCATTTTAGCTGACCCCAAATGCCCCCTGTAAGCATTATGTTAAATGGGCTGTCAAGCTGTCTAGTTTAATTTTACATGCAGTTCTTATCTTCTGCTAAATACCCTTTTTAAAAACAATTTTTACAAGGTCCTCAGTGAATTACTTCAGATATGCCCACGCCTGCTGCAGCAGCTTTTATGTAACAGCCTGCATCTGTGGTGCTATATAAGTGACTGATTAATAACATCACCTTTTTCACAGATGGGTAACAGACTGCAGTGCTAAGGGCTACGGCTTAAAGAGTGTCCCCTAATAAGTTGTTTGGGGCAGAGACTCACCTTTACTCGATGTTTGTATCGCACTTAGCACAATGAGCCGCAACCTGCTTCTGGCCTTTATAAACGACCACAATGTAAATGATACATTTTAAGAACTCCTTTGAATGCCTCAGCTTTGGGGTGTTCTAAAAGACACAAATGGCCAACTTATCAGAAGTATTAAATTTGGAAAACCGGAAATGCAGGTTCTCAGCAACTCTGACAATTAGGCCTCCTGCATCTTAACTTGAGTAGGGTTACCACACCTGGCCAATATTTGACTGACCTGACCAGGATTTTTATGGATTTGTCAATTGCCAGAAAAAAATAAATCTGCTGTGGTTTTTTAAGTGATCTAAAGATTTGTATTATCACCACAATACACTGAGATATCGAATGTTAGAAGTTTCTGTGTCCAGCTAAAGATGCTGCAGTGTTCCCACTGCCGCTGTTTAAGATGTTCTCACTTTAGATACTAGAAGTGGCTGTTGAAATGGGGGAGGTGTGGAGTTGCCCTGTGATTGGGATTATAGCAGGGATTGCATTTCTAAGGTGGTAACCCTACATATGAGGCACCCCAGGTGAGTGGACACTTCAAAATTTGGGCTGAAGTGATTTTGACAAGGTCACACACTGAGTTAGTGGCCAAGTGGAAAGTAGAAGTGAGGAGTTTTAATTCCCAGTTCCCTGCTTTAACCAACAAATCACATTGCTCCCCCACCCGAAGTCATGATGCTGAATTAGTGATCCCTGATTGGACAACAAACAGTGCTTCCACATTAGAAGAAGGGGATTGTTTACATTGGACATGGTCTAACATTGTGAATTATGAATGCACAGAAAGCATCAGAAGACTTATGAGATATTTGAGAAGATATCAGCAAACCAAAGAACTAGGTTAAATTCCATTTTCTATATATTCTTCATAATCCGCATTAATATTGCACCAAGATAATTATGGCCTCAATTCTCCAGTAAGTCCAAACAACACTTAGACATGATTCCTTGTGGCTCCACCCTGAACCGACTGTGGTTCCCTAACCTGAGTAGTTTTGACCCCACTGGGAGGGGCCCCCTGCTGTTCTAACTTCTCCCACTCTTGGAAATGGAGTTTATATTAGCTAGGGAGCAAGCATTGTCAAGTACAGCTCTACCATGGCCCGCAACTCCTGCTTACACGACAGGTGGGGAGACTGCAGAGGAAAAGTTGGCACAGGAGGTAGCTATACTGCTTCTGTCGGTTTTGCATCTGCAGAGATTCCTCCTACAGAATTTCTTCTGCGGAGGGGAAATCTCTGGCCAGTTTAATAAGATGTGTGCTGCATAAGCCTAACAGGCACAAATTGAACTTTGCCAATGGAGAATCCAGCCTTGTGATGTTGAAACTATTCTCTTTTAAAAAGAAGTTACTTCCATGATACATATTTTCCAGATGTAACTTTTAAAGACTATATGGTGATTCATAAGACTTTAAAACTCTTGAAGTGGGTACAGTACAATGTTAAACAGTGTATCTAATTGTCAGGTTTTCTTAAATCGACAAGAGTTATCACACCTATTGTAATACAATTATAATAATATCTTAAATATAAAAGTGAACTGTCATGATGGTTTATTCAAGCTTATATTTTAATTCGTACAGTATATTATGAACTGTAGAGTACCATTATATATTAGCAGAAAAGATATAAACTTTATTTTATAGATGACAGTAGATCAATATACTGAGAAGTCAGATAAGAAAATTCACATGCGTTCCGTTTTTAATGACTCTATGATATAGCAATTTGCAAGTCTTGAAAAATAGCTCATGAGAAAGGCAGGCAAAAAAAATCAAATTTTAATTATAAAACACTATCTGATGGAGAATATGTAGAAGAAACCAAGTGGTACAGAAAATTCTTTCCCAGTGCCTAAAATTAGAAAATACTCCTAAGAGTGCACAGAAACTGCACAATACAAATATATAGTTTTAGATCTTTGCAATGTATAAATGAAAGCAAATAAAGAATGAACACTTCTGATTCAGCATGTCCATCAATCGCAGAATGTTGGTGTATAATTATGGCCTAGTTAAGTACATGCTGTACTTATTTTCTAACAGACACATGGAATATTAACAACACACATTTGGGTCAAATTTATACTAAGTAGATGTAAAAAAATTGAGTAAAATTATCATGGAAAACTGGAAAATCTATTTCCTTTGGTAGTCGTAAGAGAAATAATGCAAATGCTGCTTTTAATTATCTCAAATTATACAGAAGTCTATTGAAGTCTTTTCCCTGTAATAAACTCCATTAAAAGCTAGGTTGTGGCTGGCCCCTGCACAGGCATGAAGGAAGCAGGGGGTGTAGAAACAGTGCAAGAAGCTTTTCCATTATCCTTTTGCAAGGACCAAACAACTGCAGACCACAGAATCAGGGGACAGCAGGAATTTCCCTCTCCTAGAGCACCCATGGAAAGAAACCATCCCAAAAGGAACTGAGCGGAGGTAGGGCTATAGCCTTGTCTTCCTGTCTCTACCACCATGCACACATAGAAAGCTGGCTTACAACATAGGGATAGTGCAGCTGGCTCCCATCTAAGGAACTGAGAACTCCAAGAGATTGTGCTTCAGGAGATACAACATCAACAGCTCCCTCTCAGGAGCAGCATTCTGTACTTTCCTAAATAAGAGCCTGAGACTATATGGCACATCTAGACCTAAACCAGGGTGGCCAGGTGCCTGGTTTTTGACCAGAAAGTCCGGTCGAAACAGCGTCTCTCCAGATCTACTGACTGGACACTCAAAGTCCAGTAACTACAGGAAGGGGAGGGGCCAGATCATCACCCGTGCCAGCCCATCCTCAGCCGGGGCCACCTCCTACCTGTGTTGGACAGCTGCAGCTCACAACCCCACAGGCAAGTCCCTCCTGATCTGGGTGGATGGAAGCAGAGGAAAAGCAACAAGTAATGGGGTGAGGGAGGAAGGGAAGAGGAGTGGAGGGGACAAGGCCTCAGGGAAGCCACAGGGGAAGAGGTAGAGCAGGGGAGGCTCCAGAACTCCTGCTATAGTGTCCAGTTTTAAAATATTACTAGGGTTGCCAATTTGGTAACAGGGTATAACAGCAACAAGCTATTCACATAAATAAGTGAAATCAGAAAATGGCACATTACACTGAATGAGTGGTATTCGCAGAGGGTAATCAGCCATTCCCTCAAGATCCATTGTCAAGGTGCCTTTGTGTTTTTTACATGATGAAAGGATCGATCAAAAATAATCTTTGGAGGTGAGAGCGGGGGTTGGAGGGCAAGGAAGAACAGGCATTAATTCTGCAAATGTATGGAAAACAAAGATGTGTCTGCCGTCTTCGCCACTGGTGACACAGCATTTCCAACTTGTACACTTTTAGTGAGAGTTTCGCGATATCTAGTGTATTTCTTGAGGTCTCACCTTCTGGAATCATGTAATTATATGAGCAGAGCAGCTTTTGTTTAAAAAACAACACAGTTTCTAATCCTCCTAGTTGCAGAGAAAAACCTGAAAAACATGACCAGAGTGTACCCTAAAGGCTCAGGGAGCCAAAGGCAAATAAGAATCATCCCAAAGTTACTAATTTTGTTTAAAACTCATGATTCTTGGGGCCTGATTGATGATTTTTGAATGCTTGGGGTTGTCAGTTCTGGTATATGCCCTTCATTTAGGGCTGACGTTAATCTTGCAAAGATTTCCACACATATTTAACTAAATTCCACACTAGTCCCACTGAAATCAATGGGATTACCTATGTATTTAAAGTTAAGCACATGAGTAGGTCTTTGCAGGATCATGGTCTTGGACTGTAAGCTATTTGCAGATAGGGAATTAGCTTCACAGCTGTCTGTAAAGTACTATGTAAATAAATACATGAATAATGAGGTAAACGTCAAAGATGTGAAATAATATGACAAGTCTATTAATATTATTTTCCTGCTCAACTTGTAAGATGCATATATAAAACTAAAACTTTGTGCATGGCAGATTAGTGTGCTATATAGTCACACCCTCTCTTGCTTTATAATATGTTCCTGTGTGGACAAGCAAAGCCAAACACCGGAAAGAGGATAGGGTTGACCTTAAGCAAGATATGTAGACTTCACTTGACATTCCTATCCTGCCCCACCTGCTCAATATAATACTTTCAATCTTAAATTACGTACCAATATTCCATTGTCTAGTGTTTCCAAGAGAATATACAAGTAAGATTGTTTACTTCAGCATTCTATGAATACTATACCAGGATTGATCCTTACCACTGCAGTCAATACATATGGTGTCATTTATTTCAAGAGAAGACAGGACCAGGCTCCGAAAGCACAATAATGTATAATCTACTCTTTATCTTAATGAAACTTTTTGTCTGAATTTCTCCCTATTTTTCCCCCCAACAGACATTTGGGACAACAAAGGGGAATGAACAACAGCCTGCTTGATCTTATGGCAACAAATGATAAAGAACAGAACATTCTACATAATCTACATCAAAAAGTAGACCAGTTAGGAAAAGATCCATCTCTGCAGATGCGAGTTAAAACAGAAAATGATGATGCTCCACAACAGTTGTGTAACATATTACAAACATTTTTTGTAGATACAGTAGTTCAATATCTGTATCACATCCATAAAAATAGTTCACACTTTTGTTTAATGACTTTCAGAACCATTTGGTAAAAACAGTTCTAAATAATTTTAGTGTTCAAATGCAAACTGGAAACCAGCATATGGTAAATCATGTAATAGTTGAACATTACAAACATACTGGTGTGTTTTATCTTGATTACAGAACAATGTAGTGTCAGTTGCAATGTGAATGGAAATCAAACATTTCATGCCTCCAAAGAAAACTGCCCGCCATTCAGAAGCCAACAAACATCCCCTAATAGGCTTGGGTTCATTTTCTATTACCTAATGAATGAAATATACTAACTGTATAGACCCATATTTTCAGCTGGCGTGACCTGGCATAGTTCTATTGACTTTGATACAGGTACCTAAGTTTACACCACTTTATAATCTGGGCCTCAGCGTTTAAATGAATGATCCATTCTAAATAGATGATCGTTTTACAAAAGGTAAAAAAAAAACCAATGCCACTCTTAATGAGATTATTTTCAGAATACACCCTAACTGTAGCATAGAAAATAAACTCTCAATACTTAGAATTTTTATTTGAAAATATACAGAAATGTTCCCCTGCTCCTGTCGGTCAGCCATAGTCTATCAAAGTAAATAAGAATTGCAAAATGATTTACTTGGTGGCCACAGATAGTTTTATTTTAGAGATTTTCTATTCCCAGCCAGCCATTGTGTGATGGAAGTCCAGAATCCCAAAAATGTGAACAATTCAGATAAGGAGTCATATGAAATACACTTTGAATTGTATTATGATCCAAAAGTCTGGGCAAAGGGAATATAAAAGCCAATATAAACATGACCATACATTGTATCAGAAAATGAAATATTGAAGGTGTTGTAAAATAGTTTCATCTTTCAAATTATGTATTGATATTGTTAATATGGGGCAGTTTAAATCAATTTCAAAAACAGCAGTAAGGTGAAGGAATGCTCGAAACCTATGGAATGGAACCTAGGCATCTCTTAGACAAAGGAGAATGGACATTACCAAAAGATAAGGCCGCAGAGGTTCCATTCATTGAAGACAAAAAGAAGCTGCAAAGATTGACTGCTTGCCTATATCCAAGAGAGAGAGAGAGAGAGAGATTAAATCAAAGGATTTACAAGAGGTATGGCCACTCAAACACTACTAAAACTCTTGAACAAATCTGGGTACTCAAATGCCAAGTGTTATGGAAACTGGCCATTACCAAGATACATGGGTGTATACCATACAAAGCACAACTATGTTCCTTTTTCAATTACCTATTTTTGGACAAGATGAAACAAGTAGGGAATACTCACATCCCTGAGGCCGCACCCCTGTTCTGCCTCTTTCCCCCCACAGGGCTCTGCCTCTCCCACACATCCAGATTAAAAAAATACACTGATATCAGGGCTTGTCAAATGGCACCTGGACCTACAAGCCGAAACCTGGACTGTCTGGGTGGAAAAACGGACAGGTGGCAACCCTAAATCTAATACTTTGGTTATCTGGCTTCTTACTGCAGTTTTATTTTAATCTTAATTTTTCCCTTATCCGCCTCCTGCCCAGTCTTCCAAGGACTGTATAATAATAATGTCTTTCAACAGTTACTACAGACATTTTACTTGGCTTGTCATTAGACTGGTATGCAACCCTGCTGCCTAGATTGTCTTACGCATAAATTTTTCCAAGTCTGTTTTCTTTCCGTGGTGCCCCTTAACATTATAGTATTTTTCATGCCAATTCAGAGTCACTTTGTTGATCCGCTATTTCACATGTATCACCTTCTCTGTTTGACAGTCTCAATTCCCCTGCCCAGTTAATAAGCTCACACATCTCTTGGAAAGTAGCTTCTTGGTATTGACTAGATGTGTAATTTCCGACATCGTAAAATTAATTGTCTGCTATAAAAAGCCGAGTGGGTCAATTTTAATACCAGGGGTGTAATCCATAAGGGTACATGTCCCAACATGCTCAGCTCTACCTTAATCAGAGCAGACCTGGCTGCTGCCAAATGAGCTGCAATAACTTTTACATGTCTCGTATGTTGCTGACATGTAAAGAACAGGGAAGTTCTTCTATTCTATCTGAAAAACGAAGTTTCACTATAACCACCAGTGCCCACCACTTTGGAGACTCAGCTCTTTGGTCACTTTACAGCTACTAGCGGGAAAGCACTCTCCCCTCCTGCCTATCCCTCCCCTCTTCTCCAAATCTTCAAGAGGCATCATGGTTTAATGGGCTATGACATTTGATTGGGAGTCAGGCATCCCAGGTTCTATTTCCGGCTAAATCACTGATCTGCGGTATGACTTTGAGCAAATCATTTCACCTCTCTGCACTTTTGTTTCCCCTCTGACCCTGTCTGCCTGCCTTGGCTATTACGTTCTTGAGGACAAGGGCCATGCACCAGTATGAATTTGTACAATGCCAAGCACCCTGAAGTTTGGATCTCAGCTGCGTCCTTTCAGCACTACCATGCTTCAAACACACCCCAACAAATATAGCTATCTGAGTAAGTGAATCAAAGAGGTTATTATATAGGCCCCCTAATGAAGGGACTGGTTCCATCTGCACAATGCAGTTGCAGAAACTTTCTAAGTAGCAAGGGAGAAGGTCATGCGACTAAGCTCAAATGTCTTTATTTTGGACATTAGTAAGCCTATTGGGGCAGAGAGCAACGTAACATTAGGCATCTGTACAGCATCCAGTACAACAGAGCATAAGTCAAAGATGGGGGGTCTATGTGCCACCACTGTACAACCAACAAAACAAGGGGGATCAGAGGAGCCGCCAGCATCACTGCAATGCAATCACTTCACAGTGTGAAGGGCGTCTGAGCAAATGAGACCACATTGTCTACAATTTTAAATGCAGACAAGAGTGGCTCTCTCCCAGGGCTGGGGGCAGGCAGCAGCACACCCAGCACCATCTATCTCTCTCTCAAACCCAGCTGTCAGGCTATGGGGAGCCCACCACACTATCAGGCTTTGGAGAGAAACAAAAACTTTTACAACTTGACCTGGAGTTGGCAACACGTAGGGTGACCAGTTGTCCTGATTTTATAGGGACAGTCCCGATATTTGGGATTTTTTCTGATATAGGCTCCTATTGCCCCCGACCCCCATCCTGATTTTTCACACTTTCTGCCTGGTCACCCTAATACAGTTCTTCCAAAATCCTTCCCCCAAACAACAAGAGACCCTTTCTGATGCATTGATAACATCTTTTTAGAAAAATGTTATTTGTTTTTCATTCTTCAAGCTGCATATACAAACAAAATAACCCAATAATAGTACATCGATTTGTAGCAAAGCCAGAAGGGTCAGAAAGTGATCTCCTTGCAACAGCAAACATCCCAGGAGATTTTCCATTGATCGTGCTTTGAAAATTAGGTTCATCCACCCTGGCTCTTACTTTAACTCAAGACAGCTAGTCAAGGTCTTAGCCTCCCACCCACTGAGCAAATGTGCTTCCCTTCATTAAGGCTTTAAAGACCATTAAGATCAGTATTTAATTCAATGTAATCACCACATTTAAAGAGTTATTTAACTGAGCACATCACCCTCAGAGAAAAAAGATGTGTTTCTTCCATCAAACGTTCTATAAAAAGAGGTTGGGTTATGATCTATTGTGTTTCAATGAGACTACCTACACAGTGTGGAAAAGCTTCCTATGGAATATGAAACAAAGGAAAAACTAATTCAATAAGAACTTTTTGATATTCAAATAGCTGACTAAATAGAACCTAGTAAGAGCTCTTATTAGATAGGACAGTGATGAGTACCACATAAATGCCTCTGAATAAATATATTGAGAGCGTAGGGAAGACAAAAGGTCATTAAGAGGGGCAGCAATTAAAATTACTTTCTACATACATTAGCACTGTACATGTGTGGGAGGGAGGGTGCTAACCTGAAGCCACACCCTCTGTAATATGAACTGTACATGAAAGAGGACTGTGCAAGGTTTCCCATAATTTGATCTTGTCACTGCAATAAAAGCACATAAAAGAAAGAAATTTGCTTATTCCCCAAAATCAACCTATTTATGTAGCAATCCATCTACTATAGGAGAGCTACATACACTCACCATCACAGATGGGCTAACAGCTTTAGTGAAAGTAAAAATTATGCAACAAGACTGAAAGCTTTGCAGAACACAGAAATGGCTCTAGCTATTATATAAAGTCATATCTAGGAGTGAGAAAAAACACTCTGAGAACGCTCCAACTGGCACAAGACGTGACAGGCCTGCCTGCTTAGCAATCCGGGTAACCATGAAAACATCACCTTGATGCTCTGCTCTCTATGCTGGCTCCTCATTCAGTACAGTGTCCACATCAAGGCCTCTATGAAAGCCCCTTGGAAACTTTCACAGGAACTAGGCCTAGATTACACAATTCACTCCCAGAAGACATGCAAACCACCACAGATATTGTCATATTTCAATTAACTACAAGCCTCTCCTCCCTCATCTGCCCCTTAGTAAGGTAAAGTACACACACACACACACACACACACACAAATGAATCAAGTCATTCCCTTTTATTGGTGAGGAAGGAGAATGTGGGAGATTAAATATTTGGGATGCAACGTTAGAAATGGGAAAACCACAGATATAATGGTGATTGTGGCCAGGCGCCGTCAACAACTGATTAACTAGTTAGACTAGAACTGAGGAGAGGGATAGAACAGTCCCAGCAAGAATGATCAACTGCACATGCTTGCACTAGAACAGTGGTTCTCAAACTGGGAGTCATGACCTGCTGCCGACAGCTTCGGTGGCATTTTGGCGGAAGCTCCAAATGTGCGACTGTCTGCCGAAAAGCCGCCGAAGTGCGAGCTTCTGCTGCTGGTGGCATTTCGGCAGACACAGAGATGAACGCTGCGGGTCCATCAAAATGCCACCGAAAGCAGAAGAGTTCAATTCGGCGGCATTTCGGAGTGCGAGAGGACATGGCACGGGAAAAAGGAGTCACCAAATACTGAAGTTTGAGAACCACCGCACTAGAAAGTGTACATCAGTGAGTCTCTTTACACAATCAACCCCCCCCCCAAAAAAAACATGTTAGTCTAAGAGAGTATATTCTCTGAGAATGGTCAGATATGAGGAGCTTTTCACTAGAAAACTCTGATGAACAGGCCCCCATACATATGTACATGTACGTATACACACACACACACATCCATCCATCTTATTTTTAACATGGACAAAGGAGGCCAAAACTATTTGCCAAACAAATGAGATGATGCAAGTGTATTTCTGACTTGATACTCTCTCTCTCTTGCCCGTCACCCCCCAGCCGGGGTATGGGCCACCAACTGGTGTTGGTGTTTCAGTAGCAAATTGGTTCCCTTATGGGGTGGAGTTGCTAGCCCCACGTCCATGTTAAGCCTACAGCACCTGGTATTCCCAGGTCTCCCATCCAAATACTAGCCAGGCCCGACGCTACTTAGCTTCCGAGATCAGACGGGATCGGGTGTGTTCAGGGTGGTTTAGCCATATTATCTTGATACACCACTATATAAAAGTAGCACTTTATTATGGTACTGTACTCAACTTCTGTTTGCATATTGAGACTTGAGAGAAATAGTTTTTGTTGCTTTATTAGTCCTGTTAACCCTGCAAAACAACACAGCTAAGGAAGAGCAAGCAAGATTTCATTCCCTGCGGTACCTGAACAGATTACTCCAGTCAGCGGGATGTGTGTATATCCATTCCCTTCAATGGATTTGCACAGGTGTTGCTAAGAGTTTAAATGGGCCTACAGAACCTTAATTACTGATGATGACAACGACAACAAGTGAATTAGGTCCCAGGCTGAATTTGCAGGGCTAGGAGTTGGGAAGAGGGGGACTTAATTGTAAATTAAACATTCTTGATCTGGAAATCACTGAAATGCACTAAACATGAAACCTCACACTTCCATTTTCATAATCATTTTTCAGAACAGAATTCCATTTTAAAGAACCAAATTCTCCTCGAGTTTGCCCTCCAGAAAGAAGTCAAATATAACAAAGGAGTTGCAGTTTCTAGCATCGTTTTATCTTTCAAAGGCCAAAATCACCACGTCTGTCCCTAATAATAAAAACCCCTTTAATAGATACCCATACCACACACTGAATGATGGCAAGGACAGTTATATCCAGTGACATAGAACAGACATATTGCGATAGTTTAGATGCAAGGAGTTTATGTTACTTGCCTAAGGTCACACAGCAAGGCTGTGTCTGCACCAGCTTTTCCTTGCCATTCCACTATCAATGGTGGAGATCCTCACACAGCCTTGGCACAGGTCTTGTTTAATTACTGTGAACTAGATTTTAAAAAGGTATTTAGGTGCCTAGTGGGATTTTCAAAAGCATCAACATGCTTAACAGCCAGTAAAAATCAATTAACGATGCTCAAGGCAGTGGTAAGCACACCTGCAACTGATCCAGGCTAGTTGCTAGCATTGGTAGAGTCACACTAATGCCAAAACAATAGTGAGTAAAGGGCTGAAAATCCCCAGTAGAGACATGCCCCAGGAGTGGCAGAGTAGGGTCAGCCCAGGCTGACTCAGTGCAGTGCTCTAAGCCCTGGTACTTATTGATGGGCAAAGGGGCAGATCTTGTGTGAGTTTAAATGGTCATTACTCTAAATTTGCTCTAGGTGAGGACTTGACCCCATGCAGTCTTTAAAGAAAATATTCACCGAGTTCTGGATCAGGGTGATGAAGTGTCCCACAGGTACTTTGTTAAATTAACTAATGCCTTTAGATTAAAAACAGGGATAACTAAATATTTTAAAATTTACCTCCGTTCAATTGGGGAATAGTCAAAAATCACACAGAGTGCGTAATTATGAATTCTGTAGAGACTCGGTTTATATATCACTATGCACTAGGCAAAATGGGAGCAATACAATTTTAATTTAAAGTGTTTTGAACAAGGGGGATATGGAGACAGTGAAAAGAGACATTTAAGGATAGCCTGAGGAATAGTGATCTCATTTTAATAAGGATCCAAATACACTGGAAGGAGCTCAGCTTCCAAGATGATAAACCTGGCAATAGGAGAAATAAAGTGAAATGGAGGGGCACAGTTTATAGATAAAAACCAACTCCAGTTTAAAGAAGTGATGGCATTAGCTCAAAGGGAGTGTATACTATTATGCAAAATTAAGTAGAGAATTTCAAAACCAATGAGTCTGAGTGACAACTTGCTTAAGTTAATTGCAAGTAAGAATGGAGCTCTTAAAAAATTACAGGGAGCATAAGACTACAGCATTGTTAGTTTTAAAATGAAAATCAAAAGGAATGGAAAGATGGTATTTGAAGTGCACAAAGGAATAATGAAGCACAAATAGCTAGGAGCATTAAGACTAACAATAAAATTCTTTAAATATATTAGAGAACTGAAAAATGAGAAAGAACAAGTGGTTCCATAAATAAAGTGACAAAGTAAGGAAATATTTGTTGTTGAAAAAAGAATGAGTAGAAGAACTAAATACTTTTCCACATCTATATTTGAAAAGATTATTAACAACAAATTCACAGTGAATGTATTTGTGGTTACAAAGGAGGACAGAAACTGAGAAGACTAAGATTAACATTAAACAAGGACATTTGGTTAGTGAACTGCTGAGACCCCATTTGCAGTAAAATCTTTAATTGTGTTTACATTTAGGTAACCAAATACTTTTCCATTATACAAAAAAGTTGGCTTTTTAAAAAAAAGTCAAATGGTAACATGACTTTCAGGAGAAACTTGAATTTTGGCAGGGGAATAGTCTCAGTGCACAAAGTGTTACTCTCCTAAGGAAAATTCACTCAAACTGGACCATGTTATAAGCTGTAAAAAATAAATCAATCACCCTTTGCAGTCCTCATTTTGTTCAACAGAACTTGGTAGTTAGCTACTAAATTCCACAACATTCCCTTTGGACTCAGCATACTCAGCGTACTCCATCCCTCCTGAGCCTCCTCACAGACCCCTTCCTGCTAAGTATGCTCACCCAGGGCCAGCGACAGAAATTTTGGGGGCCCCTACTGTGATCGTTGGGGCCCCCAGCCTATTCTCCTTCCCCCCCTGCCTGACCCGGCCCACCCAACCTAATCTCCTCCCCCAGCCTAACCTCCTCCACTCCCCACCCATCCCTGCTTGGCCCACCCCGCTGTTGGGGGTGATCTTCCTTTACCTCCGCCCAGCCTCCCCCCATCTCTAACCACCTTCCCTCCCCCACCCCTGCCTGGCCCGGCCCATCCCACCAAACCTAACCTCCTCCCCCCTCCCACTCCCAACCCAGCCTCCTAACAGAGAGAGAGACTTGGGAATAAAAAATTGCCCAAGATGGCGAAAGCCTTGTTTAGAGGGCAGAAAAATGGAGGATATTGTAATACAGTAGACTCAATTATCCAGGATGATCGGGAAAACCTTAATCCCGGTTAATAAAATCCCGGATAATCAAGCATCTATGGGAGTGGGGGGGGGGGGTTCGCCGGCCGCCCTGGGGTCGGGGGTGGGGATGGTGGTGGTCCCACCACCTGCCCCAGTCAGCTCCCGCTGCCAGCCTGATTGTAGGGAACCCAGGCTGGCAGCGGAAGCTCAGACTCCGGCTAGCAGGAGCTTGCAGGGAAACTCTAAAGTGGCAGCCAGTTGAGCGCTCAGCCGGTTGAGCACTCAGACTGCCGCCGCTTTGGGGTTTTCCCCCCAGGCTCCTGCCAGCCTGGGTCTCAGCCGCTGCCAGCCTGGGCTTCCTACAGCCAGGTTGGCAACAAGTTGAGACCCTGGCTGGCAAGGGATCCACCGGGGGAAACCCCAAAGCGGCGGCAGGTTGACTGCTCAACCCACCACCGCTTTGGGCTCTCTCCCCAGGCTCCTGCCAGCCGGGGTTCTGTTGCCTGCCCCAGTCAGCTCCTGCTGCCAGCCTGGGTGTAGGAAGCCCAGGCTGGCAGCGGGAGCTGAGACGCCTGTTGACAGGAGCCTGCGGGGAAAGTCTAAAGCGGCAGAGAGCTGAGCAGCGGCAGCAGCAGCCGAGCTCTCAACACGCTGCCGCTTTAGAGTTTCCCCGCAGGCTCCTGCTAGCTGGGGTCTCAGCTCCCGCTGCCAGCCTGGGCTTCCTACACCCAGGCTGGCTGCAGGCTGAGACCCCAGCTGGCAAGGGGCCAGCGGAGGAAACCCCAAAGCAGCGGCAGGCTTAGCGCTCAGACCGCCGCCACTTTGGGGTTTCCCCGCGCTGGCCCCTTGCCAGCCGGGGTCCTGCCTCCTGCCCCAGTCTGCTCCCGCTGTCAGCCTGGGTTCCCTGCACCCAGGCTGTCAGCGGGAGCTGAGTGGGGCAGGTGGCAGGAGCCTGGGGAGAGCCCAAAGCGGCGGCGGGCTCAGCACTCAACCTGCTGCCACTTTGGGCTTTCCCCCCAGGCTGAGCCCGCTCCGAGCTCCCTGGGGCACCCTCGCTGCACGCTGCGTACCCCACTGAGCACCGGCAGGGGAGGCAGCGGGGAAGGAATTGCCCCTGCGGCTGCAGCTGGCTGACATGCCCAGAGCGGCGGTGGGGAGAGCGCAGAGACACAAAGAGGCGCTCCCAGCCCAGGCGGCAGCAGAGCAGCCCCGGCACCCACAGGCAGCGACGGAGCCGAGCAGCCCGGCCCAGGCCCCTCCCGCCCTCACCAGCTCGCGGCGGCAGCAGCTCCCCCATGGCAGCGGCGCGAGCAGGGAATCCCCGGGAACCGTCTCGCGCCGCCCCCTGTGTACCGGGCCCCGGACTTAAGGGGGCCTCCCTTAAGTCGGGGGCCCGGTACAGCTCTACCCGTAGTACCCCCCTGTCGCCGGCCCTGCGCTCACCAATATCAAACCTGAAGCAGCCACAAGGAACCATAGGGGCTGTGGGAGAAGAGAATGTGTCCTCCTAGAATGGAGTACACTGCCCAGTATACTCCCACTCGTGACCGGGTGTGACATAGCAACCCCCGGCTACGCTAGCATCCACTGTTGACAGTCACTCTGGCATGTCTTTTATTCATCCTTTCAGGTCAGTCAGCCAAGCTAAACTTCAAAAGTATTTTTAACAGAAACAAAAAGTTTCCACCCTTGTCTAGGGCTCTTCTTCAGCCAATATCTTCCCTGGTTATTCAAGGTCTACTCCCAGACCTCCCTGCTGGAAAAGCTTGCCTCCCTACTCACTCCCCTCAAGTTGCTTCCTGCAATCTCTTTCCGGTACCCTTTTCCCAGGTGGCCCTCTCAGGGCTTAAACCTGGCCCCTTTTAGTACAGGAATCATCTGTTTCCTCTCAAGTGGGGCCCATGCTGTAATCAGGACTGGCTTAGCCTCAGACTCTCCAGTCCCCAGGGTAGGCCATCCTGTTGTGCATCCCCCCCCAGTGATTTCCATTCCGACTTTGCTTTGCCAAGCTGCAAAAAGAAAAAGCTCCTTCTTCCCTTTTCCCTCACATGCCCACCTGCTGTTGCTAGTCTCCCTTTAGCACCTCCTGGACCAAGCCATTAGCTTACCTCCTGTTGGTGCCACCTAGCTTCTGGATTGTTGGACCCAGCAGACCCTGAAGGGAGAGAAAAAGAAGCCCAGGTACTGTAGTCCTCCTCCTGTTAAGGGGATGCACGAAAAAGTGTGTGCAGTGGGGACAGGGAACATGTTGAGGGAGGGACACAGAGGGGGAAAGAGTATTTGATTACTTATATGAAGATTATCATACTACATATAGATGGGGGCAGAACTGAAGTTCCATGGGCAACCTTAAATCCAACATTTCTTAGCTTCCCCATGCTTGATTTTGTAACCCATGTAACATGCACTTAGCACAGTGGGCTTTTTAACTCATTAACTCCCTCTTTCTTTTTTCAGTATTAACAGTATTGCAACAGTATTAACAGGCCACTCTACCATGAATGGTCCCTTAGAATATGCACTAACTACTTTTGCTAAACAATCTTCCAATGTGCATTTAGCTGTGATGCTCCTAGTCGCTTTCCCAGCTTGTACACACTGCCACTTATGTTGGTATAACTTATGTCACTCAGGGGCGTGAATAAGATACCCCTCTGAGTGATGTAAGTTACACTGATTTAGGCAGGGGTATTCACAGTGCTATGCTGGCAGGAGAGCTTCTCCTGCCAACATAGTTACCACTGCTCACAGAGGTGGTTTGATTATGCTGACGGGAGAGCTCCAATACAGCTAGTGCTTCTAGTGTAGACTAGCCCACAGACTTGAAGACAAGCTCTGTGTGGCTCGAAAGCTTTTCTCTCTCACCAACAGAAGCTAGTCCAATAAAAGATATTACTTCACCCACCTTGTCTATCTAATATTCTGCGACTGAGACAGCTATAACAAAATGGCTTTTTAAAATGTAATTTATAAGAAACACATAGCTAAAAGGGAGATAGTATAGCATAGGGAAATATTGATTATACGAGGGACAGAGGGGATTACACAGCACTATGGGGGCGGGAGACAAAAGAAATTGCTTATGCTCAAGAAAAGACAAATGAAAGGTGACTTGATTAAGTATGGAAATTAGGCTAAGTATTGTTCTAAAAATTAAGCTTCATGGATTTACCCAAGGTCACTGGACAAACCAGAACTAGAGGTGTCAGAAAAAAACTTAAGGAGATATTATTTTAGAGAGCAAGTGTAGTGGGGGCAACTGGAAGGGACTTCCAGTTGAGTAAAGCAAGTTAAGTAGCATTAATGTGTGTCGGTCAGAACTGGATGATTCTATGGCATGTAGTAAGTCTAGAGAATGGCGTATCAGCTTGGTACTTGGGAGTTGCTAACTAAAGCTGATTGGGAATTTTTCAAGTAAATGTTTTTCCCTTGGAAAATGCCTATTTGTCAAAATCAAAACTTTTTACAGAAACGTATCTGTTCAGACAAAACTTTAGCTGAGAAGATTTCTCATGTCCAAGAAGAAATTTTGTGCAAACAGGCACCTACAATAGCTAATAACCCAACGCCTAGGGCACTCACCTGTGATGTAGAGAAGACCCACACACATCTGTACACTGAATCCAGCAGAGCAGGGATCTGAACCTAGATCTCCCTCATCCCAGGTACGTGCACTAACTGCTGGCCTTTGTGTCTCATGTTTTTTGTGAAAAGAATTGCGCTGACTCACTTTTGGACTGATGCAGAAAACAAAAAATTGTGGAATGGAATTCTGGTCAGCTCTCTTGCTAACTGATCTCGAGGGGAGGTCACAAGAAAATTTCCCCCACTGATTTTGTTATTCCCCTCCTCCCTGAGCCTGACTCTGGTGTGTGCTTTATTCTGAACAAGTTACTTTGGCTCTGGTACAAAAGGTTAAAAGAAAAGGCTTTTCTGAAATGTAAGAATGTAAAAAGTTGAAAAACAGAGGAGCAAAAAGAAGCAGATTGTTATCAGTTGTTCATGAGATGAAAGCCTCTTGGCTTACTTCTGTTTCCAGCTACGCAACTATAGATCTGATGTGGTAGCAAAGCATGCTGCTGTCCAAGTCACTGGGTCAGCCAAAACAAACACAGAGGCAGCAAAAATTGAGGAAAGGGGGACATTGAGCCATAAACAGTCTGATCTTTAGACAGCAAATCAATCAAGGAATTCCATGCTGCTAATCAGAATACTGAGTCTCTCCACTTCCCAAGATACTGAAAAGAAAGTGACAGTTCAGAAACTCATACAATATGGTCTATTCTCCTCTCCTACAGATTACAATAACCTTTTATTTGGGAGTATGTCATCAGAGCCTGTACCTAACAGAAATTAGTTCTATGACTAAACCACTTACTCCTCTTTTCCTTTCTTTTAGCTCAGCTAGAATGTTAATACTGTTTCAGAAAAACACAATGTACTGCCTGGTCCTTCAGCTTTTACAGCCTGGTTATCTGTCCTGCAGCAGAATGGATAAACAGTTTTCTTGCCAAGTAGAAGTGGATTAGCTAGAGCAGTGGTGACGATAGCATAGTGTGTGGATGGATAAGAGTTATAATAGATATTCCCAGAGACGTAACATGAGATGGGATAGGAGGAGATGAAATGGCATCGTTCAGGCGAACATTTACATGCTGTGGAAATGATGACCAGCATTTAGAGGGAACAGAAGGGCGAGTTCAACGTCACACATGTCAGCAAAATGCACTGAATAAAAGTTATTGGTGCTGCACTTTAACTCCAAAGACTCCACTTCAGCTTTAGTTCTGAAGATTTAAATGCAGATTCTACTATGATAAATTCTGTGCAGCAGGTCACCACTGAAGTATTCAACAAGGAGTCTGATGGCACCTTAAAGACTAACAGATTTATCTGGGCATAAGCTTTCATGGGTAAAAAACCCACTTCTTCAGATGCATGGAGTGAAAATTACAGATGCAGGCATTATTATACTAACACATGAAGAGAAGGGAGTTACCTCACAAGTGGAGGACCGGTGTTCTCTGAAGAACATCTGAAAAAGCATCTAAAGAAGTAGGTTGGGGGCTGGAGGACCTGCGGATCCATGTAAGACTCTACCTCAGCCACCTTCAGCAAGAGGCAGAGTTCAGCATTCCAGGAAACTGCTACCCATTCCCTGTGCCCCAATCCCAGGTGACAGTGCTGGCTGCTGCTTCTCCTCAGATGTCCCAGGCTCGTTCAAATAGTAAGCTAATGCCCCTGGACACAGTAAAAATGGGTAACCCTACTGGATTCTAACATAGATCAGCGGTGTCCACTACGTTCGCCACTAGCCACATGGCGAATAGGCTACTGAATTGCAGCTAATGCATGAGCAATGCATGGGTCTGTGAATCCACTTTTTCTGCAGTAAATTTTATAAAATTCAAGTACAGATCAAGTATTATGGATGAAAAGTGTCACGCTGAAGTAATTTGTGTTAGTAGTAGTAGTACCCATTAAGTTTTTTGTAATATCTACTTATTTTAATATTCATAAAGAATAATTTGAAATGTCATTTGTAATATGTTTTTAATTCTTTTTATAAGAATAAGAAAAATTCAAAACCACAAGTGTGGTTAGCATTGAATTTCTTTTGGACACTGCTGTTATAGATACACAAACCTAGTTCTTTAGATTTCAGCTTTAAAATCTAATGGGCACCCTGATCATAAATTCAAAAATTGCCTCCCTTTCATGCTTACATGTGATGGTATGAACACAAGAAAGAGCATCAAATCAAGACTTGCAGTAATTATGTCCTATTAAGATGGCTAAACTTTTTTAACGTGCCTGTTTTTATAGCAATAACATCTTCATATGGCTGAACAACTTCTAATTTGGCTTTTTTTTTTTAAGGACATGCACGTGGAAAATGTTGACAGCAACAATATGATAGATGGATTTACAAGAGAGACCTTTTAAGAAACTGAGCATGAATAGCCCCAGACAAAAAAGTTGGGTTTCACTAATCCATTTGCTCCTTTCTGGCTTTTTAATACCACTACATTTTGATGGTCTAAAGTCTACCAGCTACATGGGTCTCCCAGAAGAAAGAGGGAGGTGGAGAAACAGCAGTGAACATACTGCAGCTCTTTCTTTGCAGAATTTTCTCCCCCTCCAAAGGCATTTAAGTTAATTTTGACTAGGTTTGACAAGAGTAGGCTTCAGCCTCCGTGCTGAAAACATTTTCAGTGTGACAGCTCTGTCAGAAAGCGGGGCGGGGAGAGAGGGAGGGAGGAGAGAAAGAGATCTGTGATATCTTAAAGTTACACAATAAAAGTTACTTTTAAAATGCCTTCTTTGTTTGCATGCAGCTTTTCACCAATGTCCTGAATAAGCTCATTCTGTCAAGGACGGACAGAAACAAGGTGGTTAACATAAGCCAGTTGAAGACGCCTGCTTTTCCTGTAAATAAAGCTGACCTTTTGGAGAACTGACAGAAACTGCTGTAAAGCAACAAAATAAACTCCTTGTTTCTTTCCCTTACATGCAAAGAGACACTAGCAAGTGCATGTATTTAGGTACACCTCACGTCCTTAGCCAAACAGCCGGCTTTCGTGCTCAGCGATGCAGTACAGTGCACAGCTTCAGCAGACAGCTTGCTGTGGAGACTAAGCTCCGTGGCAAAAAGTCTGAATGTTTACAGCAGCCTGCAATGAGCCCAGAAACTGCAGGCAGGCAGAAATCCAATGACAATTTAACTACACAATCACTACTGTAGCAGAGGCGTATTTTTGCCCACTGCCCTTTTTTCATGCAGTGCACTGCTGTTTATTCAGAGCTGTAGGGAGAGAGAAAAAGTGTGGGCAGGTAATAGTTTAAAGAAGAACTGTCTAGTAAGAAGCCTGAAAAGATCACAGCGCTACACCAGCACTTTCCAACTTTCTCCAGTTAAAGTAAGTTAATTCCTTCGAGACTATCATAAGTTTCTCTGCTTCTCACGGGTTTGTGAAATAACTGAGCACTTTGAAAGGCAATAGGAATATCTGTCCCTGTATTTATAGGGGCCTCATCACTGCAGTATCTGAGTACCTCACATTTATTAATAGATTTTATCCACACAACATCCCTGTGAGGTAGGAAGTGTTCACCTTTTACAGATGGGGGAACTGAGAAAGAGAAGGTTAAGTGATTTGCCCATGGTCACACAGGAAGCCTGTGGCAGAGATGGGTACTGAACCCAGGTACTGAGTCACAATCCAGTGTCCTCTCCAATAGGCCATTTCTTCTCTGCTGGGAATGTCTACCTAGCACATCTGAAATATTTACAAGGTGACGCTCTCCCTCCAGAGCCATACCAATCTTCTGTAAAGAGCTCCTCTCCTACTTCCTCCCCACACTCCAGCCTGAGAGAGGTGAACTGAACCAGCTTCCCCCTAGTGCTAGAAGCATCAGTTTAGCAATAAGAGTTTCTCCTGATCAGCAGGAACACCACAGATCCACACAGGAATTGCTGCTGACCAGCAATAAACCGAAAATTAGTTTGTGTATATAAACCCCTCCCAACCTCAAATCCCACCCCCACAGCTTTTGCACATTTCCTCTTTCATTCTAATGGCTGGTCTTCACTCGCGCGGCGCGGGATCGATCTTCTGGCGATCAATTTATCGCGTCTTAGGGCTGGTCTTCACTACCGGGGAGGATCGACTGCAGATACGCAACTTCAGCTACGTGAATCACGTAGCTGAAGTTTGCGTATCTGCAGCCGACTTATCTGCCATCCGCACGGTGGCGGCAGTCAATGGCGCACTCCCCCGTCGACTCCAGCTTGTGCTTCCCGGCAAGCTGGAGTTCCAGAGTTGACGGGGGCGCCACGGGCGATCGATTTCTCGTGTCTTCACAAGATGCGAGAAATCGAACGCCAAAAGATCGATCACTACCCGCCGATCCAGCGGGTAGTGAAGACCAGCCCTTATTAAGAAGCGATAAATCGATCGCCCGGAGCTCCCCCGTCGAATCCGGAACTCCAGCTCGCTGGGAAGCACAAGCTGGAGTCGACGGGGGAGCGTGCCGCCGACTGCCGCCGCCGTGGGGATGAGAGGTAAGTCGTCGGCAGATACGCAAACTTCAGCTACGTGATTCACGTAGCTGAAGTTGCGTATCTGCCGTCGATTCCCCCCCCCCCCCCCAGTGAGGACAAGCCCTAAGATTCTGCCCTGTCCCAGAGACTTGATGCCATGTGCTCTGGCAGTTTCAGATTTGGCTTTCTATGCTCTCTGGGATAGAGAAATTAGGAGCCAAGAGGAATGCAGGCCGAAAAAGGGAGATTTAACATCACTCTGGGAAGTAGAGAAAGAGCTCAGCTGGCTACACTGCTCGCTAGCACTTTCTGCTGGCAAAAGCATGGGAACCACAATGGTGTTGCCCCCCCGGCTGTGTTGCATTTGAAGCCATCAAGAGAAGGAGCAGAAGGCCTAAAGTTAACGGGGGAAATGGAGGCTCCCCAGGAATAAATCAGAGGCAGCTCGCTCTTTGGGATCCTGCTTGGACCAACTTTTGGAATGGGGGCAGGCCTAACAAGGAAGATTCTTGTGTGGGGCTTTAAAGAAAGCAGAATGTCACCCAGAGGAAATGTCACCCAGAGAACTGTCCTTCCAACTAGAGATTAGTTTTACCAACCCCTTTTACTTTAATTTTTGAGAGAAAAAGGACTAGACCTAAAATCTTATATCTGAAGACCCCAATGGTGATTGTAGTACAAGCCTCTCTCTGTATTGTGGTAGCACATAGGAGCCCCATTCTCATTGTCATAGGCTCTGTGTAAACACATAGCACAAAGATTGTCCACAATAGACAATTTAGGTAAGGCTCTACCATCACTGGAGTAAACATCCAAATGCATGATTCCACTCATACACCTAAGCATTGTACAGCCAGATGAGTAGTCCTGTCCATGTACCATTGAAATCAATTATCCTTCTGCAGTTAGGTGTAGCGCTAAACAAATGAACCTTTAATATATTTATTCGTTTTCAGACATCACTAGTAATGCAACATAGTTGTTACATATCTTTAATTAGAAAAGTAAATATTCTTGAAATTGGAGCCCCCCGCCCCATGAACTTTCATTCGTTTGTTCCACTCTATCATACTTAAACCATCCTCAAAGGTAGAGTTGGTTACAGCATGCCCCCTCCAGGTTTAGTTCTATTCCACCACCATAACCTTGCTCTCAAGAGAATGTATTGATATGTGCACTAAAAAGTTTGAGAAGAAAGTCAGGATGGAAGAGCCATTAGATTAGATCAGGGGTCTCCAAACTACGGCCCGCGGGCCGGATGCGGCCCGCGAGGCCCTCTCATCCGGCCCGCGGAGATCTTTTTGGCTCCGCGCTGGGGCCTGGAAGCGCCGCGCGGGCCGCCGCTGCCAGCCGCAGGGCCTGGAAGCGCCGCGCGCTCGGCCGCCGCCGCCAGCCGCGGGGCCTGGAAGCGCCGCGCGCTCGGCCGCCGCCGCCAGCCGCGGGGCCTGGAAGCGCCGCGCGCTCGGCCGCCGCCGCCAGCCGCGGGGCCTGGAAGCGCTGCGCGCTCGGCCGCCGCCGCCAGCCACGGGGCCTGGAAGCGCTGCGCGCTCGGCCGCCGCCGCCAGCCAGGGACGGCTCGGAGCTGGGGCCGGGACGCGCCGCACCGCCACGCAGTTGCAGGGGGCGAAACAAGGAGCCACCCACTGCCAGGCGGCGAACCGGTCTGTGGGGAGAGACCGGGTTGAGCAGGTCAGTTGGGGGGGTGAGAGACCTGGCTGGGTGGGTCAGTTGGGGGGGGGGTTGGAGGAAAGGAGGTTTTGGGGTGAGAGACCTGGCTGGGTGGGTCATTTGGGGGGGGGGTGGGAGGAAAGGAGGTTTTGGGGTGAGAGACCTGGCTGGGTGGGTCAGTTGGGGGGTGGGTGGGAGGGAAGGAGGTTTTGGGGTGAGAGACCTGGCTGGGTGGGTCATTGGGGGTGGGGGTTGGAGGAAAGGAGGTTTTGGGGTGAGAGACCTGGCTGGGTGGGTCATTTGGGGGTGGGTGGGAGGGAAGGAGGTTTTGGGGTGAGAGACCTGGCTGGGTGGGTCATTTGGGGGGGGGGTTGGAGGAAAGGAGGTTTTGGGGTGAGAGACCTGGCTGGGTGGGTCATTGGGGGGGGGGTTGGAGGAAAGGAGGTTTTGGGGTGAGAGACCTGGCTGGGTGGGTCATTTGAGGGGGGGGTTTGGAGGAAAGGAGGTTTTGGGGTGAGAGACCTGGCTGGGTGGGTCATTTGGGGGGGGGGGTTGGAGGAAAGGAGGTTTTGGGGTGAGAGACCTGGCTGGGTGGGTCAGTTGGGGGGTGGGTGGGAGGGAAGGAGGTTTTGGGGTGAGAGACCTGGCTGGGTGGGTCATTTGGGGGAGGGGGGTTGGAGGAAAGGAGGTTTTGGGGGGAGAGACCTGGCTGGGTGGGTCAGTTGGGGGGTTGATGTGTTGTGTTCATGTGTAGTGAACAGGTGTTCATGTGTAGTGTTCATGTGTAGTGTTCAGGTGTTCATGTGTAGTGTTCAGGTGTTCAGGTGTAGTGTTCATGTGTAGTGTTCAGGTGTAGTGTTCAGGTGTTCATGTGTAGTGTTCATGTGTAGTGAACAGGTGTTCATGTGTAGTGTTCATGTGTTGTGAACAGGTGTTCATGTGTAGTGTTCATGTGTAGTGTATCAATGTGTTATTAAATAATAACTGAATAAAATAATATTAAATAAATAATTAAAAACAACATCCATGTTTTGATTCTTTTTTATTTGGACCTCGAGTGTGTTGTCGGCCCCCGAACTGCTATTTGATAGCTAATGCGGCCCTCGGGCTGAAAAGTTTGGAGACCCCTGGATTAGATGAAGAAAACACCCAGATAATTAGATTGGCAAAATAATCCAATTGTTTACACACATTAGATACCATAAGTTACCTCTTCATACGGGATCCCTTCTTGGAAGACTCAACTAACCTATTTCAACCCATGTGTGCTCAGAAGGAGCCATGAGCACCAAATATGGATGGTGTTGTCATCAAATTAAAAAGAGATCTTATTGTCATTCAGTTTCACATTATGCCACTGGGCTGCCATTTTGAAAGTAGTAGTATATCTGAACTCAGCTCCATGCCATTGGGCAGATCTGGCCAGTAGTTTTTTAAGGAGATACTGCAGAAATTTAAACCAAAAATGTAATTTTTGGCAGGAAGCAAAAGAAAAAGGGTTTTACAGGAAAGTACTAATAAAAACCATCAGTGAAACAAATGAATTAAAGATTCCCCTGTAATCAGACCTCGAAAAAACATGTGTTAATGCATGAGAAGAAACTAAAATGGACTGTTGGATTCTTAGAGTCAAAGTGGAGAGAAAAAACAAAAAGTAAACAGTATAAATAGGGGGAAAGTACACTTGATTTTTTGAGGGGTTTTTTTCATTTTAATCATGAGGTATTATTAGAAAGACATGGATTTATTATTTTTAGATTAAATTTACAGGTAAAATTGTTAAATTATTAGTTACAGAAACATTAGCATACAAACTACAAGCTCATCTGCTTCCAGTGGAGGTCTACAGCCGAGAACAAGGAATTCCGGGCCTCATTCATTGTACTTGTGCATATTTGAATAAACTCCCTATACAAAAATATTCACACTCCAGGTAACTCATGAGCCATTTTATCCCCAATTTCCAGCTCATTCATTTCACCTTCAGCAACTCATGATTAAAATCATATAGTGTCCTTCAAGCTCCAGAGACAACCAGAATATGAATCAAAGTCCAGAGGCCCCTCCAATAGCTACCAATGAAAAACCTGACATCTTGTTTGGAAGAGGAGGCCAAAGGGGCCATGGTACCAGTGAGGAGACTTCTGAAAATCAACAGTGCTCATAAAATGGTTAGGCTGGAATTAAACACATTAGCGCCCACTCTGATGTGGAGATGGAATAGTCAACACTGGTACTGGTTGGGTGATGGTCAAACCCTGCAACAGGAGTTTCTGCATTTATAAGTGAAGATATTCTATTGCCACATGGTCCATTTACATTTTTTTAAATGGCAATAATTCCTAAATGATGCTAAACGTACTGCAGTGTAAACACAGACTGATGCAGAGCCCTCCACAGAGAGTCAATGCACTCCATTCCAAAACAGTAAAATAGAGGTGCTAAGCAACCGCACATTTTTAAAATAAAATGTGCACTTTCCTCAAAGCCCAATGAAATGTCTATGTATTCCTAAATCTAGTATCCTTAGAGAAACAATTTCAAAAGAAGAGCCTAGCTACCTCAGCTCCTAGCAGTGAGATCTCAGAAAAGCTAAATTATTAACAGAAAACTGAAAGTGACAACCAATATTATGTATTAGGCCGTACGAGAGAAGCTGCAAAAAGACCATGAAAAGCTTTGAGTGTAGCAACATGATCTACTACTTTTACTAGAAGACAACAGAGAAACCGTTGTGGTGATAAAACATGTCCACCAGAAGGACACTTGGATCTTTTCTTTTGGAATTACAGCGTAACATTAATAATGACAGTATTGTTACTGCTAGCTGAAAAAGAAAAGATGCTGAAACTGTTTGGGAAATCGCTGAAGTTGGAATGACTAATTCATATGTAAGAATGAGAAACTGGAGAAGAGAGGATTTTGATTCTCTAGATCCCAAAAGCTGGCATGATGTGGAAATGGAGAAATCAAACTAGTAAGTATATCTGGCTTTTTCCTGCAGAAAGTCCTTTGGATTGAAAAGATGTATGAATCACGATCACACATTTAAAGTGGCTTCTCATGCAGTATGCGGTCTAGAACAGGAAGACAGTGCTCACATCTATTACACTAAGCTTACATTTGTTGCAAATTCAGAAAACCTAATTTAAGGCATTTACATTTCTCCACTGAAAGCAGCATTTTTGAAGTTCATGCATCAGACTACTATAAATGATATACATTATCTTTACTAACATGTCAACCCATCCATTTGATCTCACAGATTCAAACTAGTTCTTTGTAGCTTTTATAGTTAAGTTATGGTCTAAAAGGTAGCTATTTAAAAACTGTAAATGTACCATACTTGCTCCCCGTATATATTTGTTATTTTATAGGTATAAAACCTCATACCTCATTGTTGCATTGACAAACAAGTTTTTACTATTGTTAACCCTTAAAAGGCAACTTTATTCTTCTTCAGGCAGCAACAAAACTGTCAGATCCTGTACAAAACCTCATTACAGGCAACTTTGGAAGATGCAAAAAATACACAAGCCTGGTTTTCAGATGCAGGGGGAGGGGGAATGAAGAGTATTTTGCTAATACTAAGCCTCTGCCTGAGTTCAAATATATTCAAGTCTATGAGAATTCACAAATTTGCAAAGCTTTAGAGGTGTTCTAGATTAACTTGCTTGAATACATGTATTTGATGTCTAATACATAGATTTTCCCCACCTCCTCTCTTTATATATATATACTAGAGAGGGAGCCTGGGACTCGAACATTGCTGTATTGAGCGTTCACTGTTCTATCACTCCAAGGGAGAGCGTGAGTGTCGCTCTTAGCAACAGTGGAGGAAGGAAAGGGTAGCGGGATAGGAAAATTACAGAGACCAATACAAAACAACAACACTCTACTTCGCTCATTATCTCGAGACTACTAATGTTTTTTTTATTTATTTGTTTGCAACAGTCATCAAGTGTTTTGAAAGCCAAGTATATCTGCAAACACCAGAAGTAGTTCACAAATGATCTGTAAAGACATCAATCCAAAATTGGCCCAATTTTGTATTCATTGAGTACTATTCAAACAGATCCCATTGGAAGGCATGTTTTCAGAATATAATTACATTTTAAAATGATTAGCAAGCTTTCATGGAGGAACACAGTTTACAAATGCTTGGAGACTTCATTCTGACAGGTTAGTATGAAGGTGGCTACCTACTATAGATTAGAATTGAAACTCAAAAGTATTTTGGCATGTTATTACATATTAACAGTATACACGTTAATGAACTTTGGGTATTAAATGGTTATATACTGTACCAGTAAATTGCAGCAAATTGTGTTGCATTGGGCATTTCTCTACCACAAATCAGAGAGGTAGCCGTGTTAGTCTGGAATTGCAGAAGTGACAAAGAGTCCTATGGCACCTTAAAGACTAACTAAAGTATTAAAGCAGCGGTTCTCAAACTTCTTGAGACCGCGACCCTTTTTGCTTCTGTGGCGGCGTGGCGCAACCCTTGCATGTCCACCGAAAAGCCGCCGAATTGAATACTTCCGCATTCGGTGCCTATTTTCGGCGGACATGCCGAGCGCTTCCAAGAGCGCTCGGTATGTCCACCGAAAAGCCGCTGAATGCGGAAATAATTCATTTGGCAGCTTTTCGGCGGCAGCAGGGGCTCGCAACCCCGCAGGGAGCGCTTGGTGACCCCCAGTTTGAGTAACCCTGTGATTGAAGCATAAGCTTTCATGGGCTAATACCCACTTCGTTGGATGGTACTTTTTGTTTTTGTTCCTATAAAAATAACAAACAAAGCAAACAGTTACATAATTAGGGGTTACATTGTCCCCATCTGGGGAAAACTGCCTGGTGTCAGGAAACTCTCCTTTTGACTTACAGCATTTTCTCACTTACAGCATTACTTATTCCGTTGCAGAGGATGGAGAAGTTTGTTATTCACCTCCAAATCATGAATATCTCAAGAGCCACAAAGACTAAAGGATAACTGTAGACATACTGTCCCTCTGCACTGCTTCCTGTCACCCCAACCCTGTATAGGATTTCAATTACTTTCTGCTGGTTGCTGCCTGTAATCCCCGAGAGGTTTACTCAGTGGCGGGGGAATGGACATAAAATAAGGCTCTCTGGCACCACATTAGCTTACGCAGGGAGTACACAGTCTTGAATAGTGGTCATAACCTCAACCCAGCCCTCCTACCCCTGGAGCCAGCCTCCTTTCAGTCTATAGGACTGTATGTGAGGCACAAGGAAGGACTTGTGCACTGGTGGGCAAAAGAGGGGATAAAGCCATTATTCTATATTGGAGTGCCCTTCACCCTTGCACAGGTAACTTCAGTCTTAGTCTTCAGCATTTGTCTAAGGGAGTGGATGGAACAATTGGGTAAAAAAAGCATTAGTGTAGCCAGTGACACAGATTTCCTTTGGGTTTCTCTTTCAGAAGCACTTATGCAAGAGATAAAAAGATCTAGATACTATACCAAAAAGATTATTTCCAAGAAAATCTGAATTTTAGCGTATTTACCAAATATAAGAAAGGCAAAGCACACAAAGACCAAGTACAACCAACTCAAACCCTCCTATAACTAGTAATGAAGCATTAAAATACATTTTCGGAAAAAATATACTAATCACAGAGGGCAAAAAATTTCCAAAGCACATAAATCACGTAGTAGGCTAGTTCACAATAACTTTCTATGGGACTTAGGCTCCTAAGTCACTTAGATGTATTTGAAAATTTTACCCATGGTGACAATGTAATGGATTTTCAAAGGAGTGTAATGTACTAGACTTGAATTATGGGCTGGCAGCTCAGAAATATATGGGCTTTTCACTTCAAAAGCCACACACACAGCTTTCTGAGGAAAGAGTATGTCAGTATGTCTTGTTACAACATTTATTTGTTAGTACTGATGGAAGGTGGTGGGGGATAGCTCTGAAGACTGAAGTCCTCTATTTTACCATAGCTTGGGTCGCAGAACTGCAGCTCTATATTTTTTTAAAAGGCACTTACTCAGTCTGGTATCAAGGTGCACCATCAGTGTGCCTCAATTCTGTTCCTCTATGGACCACTTATAATGATGATGAGACAGTCGTTCAGGCTCAAAGCTCATCAAGTCTCTGGCCATCTGCTGTGATCGTCAATAAGGATGCCAGCTGGGGGAGATGGTTTTGGGGATGGGCATACATCACAGGGAGTTGCACCAAGGTCTACTCATTTCATAGAAGGCACCAAACAGGCATCAGATGCCTGTAATTTCTGCTCCTTGCTAGACCTGGATCTGAACCAAGCCCTCCAGGGCTGAATATTTATGAACTTTTGTGGAAAGAAAGACCTTTGTGAAATCTGTACCTTGATCCAAACTTGGCAGCCTGTCCCTGTCCCTACAATGGGTTGTGCCAAAATCCTGGATTCAAGCAACTTTCAGTATTTGACATTTGGATCCAGACCAGAGTTGCATTGTACAGAACCAATGTTTAGTGACTGATAACTTAGTATGAATTTGAACCTATCATTTAAGACAAAATAATTTCACTTTTAACAACCAAAGAGCCATTTTGTTATCAGAGCAAATGCCACAAAAGAATGAAACCCAGCAGAAAGTATAACACAAGTTTATTATTGGACAAATGCAACTGTCTCGATCAATGAGACTGCTGGGAGGCAGTAGAGTTACTGAGGCACAGCTTCTCAGTTCTTCTCCAGATATGCAATACCCTGCCTTACAATTGGTTGTGGGTGTTCAATTTGCATAATCACTCATGATATTCCTCAATAACCACATAGCACGCAAATCCCTATACTTTGCCTGACAGCCACTATTAAGCAATCAGAGAACAGGAATTTTCAGCCTATTTGGTAGCAACAAAGAAGCCATCTCTTGTTCTTGCTTCCTTCAGCTGAAGCACAAAAATTGCAATAAGTATCTGAAAGGAAAATATGTATAGCAAAAAGCAAAGAAAACAGGGTTGTGAAATCAGACAAATGGATTTTACTTAAGTTTTAAAAAAATGAAATCTTTTGACACTTCAGTCCTCTCTCTTATTCCTACACCCAACTTCTATTACCTCCTCCCTCCTGCACAATCCATCAGCGAGTTGCCCACATTATTATTAATTTTTTTATGGAACAGTTTTCTGCTTCTGGAACACGTCAATTCAACAAAATGTTTGATGGGAAAAACTGAAATGTTTCAATAAGGGCCAGACATTTCAGCTTGGACTTTATCATTTTGATTAATTTTGTTTTAACTTAAAGGAGATATAGATATAGATATATACTATAGCGTTTCCACATTATCAAAAAGATTCACTGATTCCTACACAACATATTTCAGAGTTCTTGTGCTGGAAATTTCACCTTTTTGTTCTAATTTGGAATCAAATATTTTTTTTGAAACATCTGAATTGCCTACAGAAGAGAAATTCCAGCCAGCTCTAATCTATATGAAGACCAGGGCAGCAAAGCAAATTTTACTTCTGCAAAAGGGGTTGAGGTTTTGGAAGACAAATTTGTCCTGAATTGGAATGAAAAAACAAAACCTTGACAAATTTCATGGCAGTGAATTGCTGTAATATATGCCAAGACTCTGGTGCCTCCAATACAAAATATATTCCCCAGGAACCTGAAAGCCCTAGGTGAACTGACTCTGCAGCATCCCAGCAGGTGGGTTTCTGAGGGTTTAGGGTTCCTAGAAAATCCCAGCTCCCCAGCAGTCCACCAGGTAGGTTATTAAGGAACCAGGAGATGGGAGGACAAGCAGAAAAACAGGCATGAGGAACCTGCCTGTTTCCTTCACAAAGTTAAATAAAAGTGACAAGCTCCTCTGAAATGTGTCGGTTTTGACAAATCATCTTTTTCTGCTAGAAAAAACTTTCCATCAGAAAATTTCTGATAAGCTCTATCTATATGGTTGGAAGCTAAAGCTAGACAAATTCAGACTAGAGAGAAGATGCAACATTTTCCACAGTGAATGTAATAACCCATTACAACAACTTACTGAGAGACAGGGTGGATTCTTCATCACTTGAAGAATTTAAATTAATCCTGGATGGCTTTCTGAAATATATGCTATAGCTCAGTGAAGTAATAGGCTTGATGCAGGAATCACTGGGCTAAATTCTATGGCTTGTGTTATGAAGGATGTTGAAATGGACCCTTCACGTGGGCCTTCTGCCCTTAAAATCTATCCATGTCAGGAAAGATATTCTCACCACAAACGTGGTCTTAAATTTGTCTACATTTAAAATTATATACATATTTCAGAAAGATTAATTCTCCCAAAGCAAACAAAAGTAACACTTATTTTAGGGACAAGTGTTTTGCTGTCCTGTGTGATGGGACCATACGACCCTGAGAAAAGAAAGGATGTAAATGAAAAAAAGAAAAAGAAAATTAAGAGAAAAAAGGTGTGACTGGTGTCCTCGTGGGGGCCAGCTATGGTCATGCAATTATGGTGAACTGCAAAGAATGGGGCAGACAACCCCAATAGAGCTGGTGGATATGCAAATATTTAGAGTCACCAATCCAGCATAAAACAGCTTTTTAATTATCTTACTGGTTACTCAGAAGTCCAAACCACACAGTTCCCTTAAAGCGATCCAGCCTCAGGTACCTCCATCCAGCTACCCATGTCAAATATGATGAAAATTTATGTAAATCTTATTTCCTCAGATAAAATAAAAGGTTCTACCAATTCCAAAGGATAGGACACATTACCTTCCAGGTTATTGAATGTTTCAGATCTTATCCAAATAAAGCCAAATACGCTACAGCCAAGTCTTATTAATTAAACTAAAATTATTTAGCTTAAATAAACAAAAAGAAAGAGCATGGTTAAAAGAGCTGAAAATATACATACAGACATGTATTGGCTTCATTGAGGTTCAGATTCATAGCAGGGATGAATCTGTGTCATTGCAAAGAGTTCTTTCAGAAATAGTTCATAGGTTATAGTCCAATGTTCCAATCTCTCATTCAGGGTGTACCAGCATAACGGGGACCTCAGTCTTGTGACTCAGACTTTCCCTGAAAAGTCTAAGCAGATCTGAGATGACAGAAAAAGGACCCAGAGATCTTTTATATGATTTCATGTCCTCTTTGACAAGTTGGGATTTCCTCAGGAACAAAAGGTATTTAGGATGACTTTGAAGGAGGTCCATCACAGATACTTAGCTATACAAATTAACATAAGGCCATTTGCTTGTACCTCCACCATTCACAGTACATTTCAAAGAGATATGAATACAGAGATATCCCATGTTTACAATTCATTTAAATAATAGGATATTCTTTTGACCTCTGAATTATCAGAATACAGCATAGACAGGAACTGTTGATTACATTATCGGCCCTACTCATACATATGTAAATACACAAAACCACAAACATTTATGGCTCCACATGTCTTATGAGCATTATTTATTTCACAGATGTTTAACCCTTTCCAGCCATGCATCACAGAAGGAAAAGACAAAGGGGATAAAAAAATTAAACAACAAATACCAACGTTGTTTGACAGCTCAATTTTTGCCATTGTACATTGTGTACAGTAAAACCTCCATTTAACGGACTAATTCGGGCGAGGGGGTGTCCGTTAAATCAAAAAGTCCGTTATTTAATAATAATAATAAAAAAGCTGTCGGAGCAGCAGCCCGCCCGCCACAGGGTCGGGGCGGCAGCTCCACAGCCCGCCTGCTGCCGGGACCAGGGCGGCAGCCGGGAACTGTCAGCCAGCCCGCCCCGGTCCCGGCTGCTGGGACCCAGGCGGCAGCCGGGAGCCGGCAGCCAGCCCGCGAGAAATGGATTTCGGATGCATCAGACTTGCTCAGAAATTTTGTCCGTTGCATCCGAAGTCCGTTAAATCGAGGTCCGTTAAATCGAGGGTTTACTGTACATTTAATTTTAAGTTTTAGTATAGTAATTAATAGCACTAGGTCAAAGTGCTTCCTGCTCACTGAGCAACAGATGGGGCTAAAATATTCTCAGCCTTTCTCTCTGTACTGTATTCAGCCCAGGATAGGGTGACCACTTTGTAGGCAGAAAGCATCTAGATAATCATTGTAGTCATAGATAATACGTTCATCAAAAAGGCTAAGTAAAGGAACAGGGTTTTTTTTATGGCTCAGTGATCTGGCATTCAACATTTGTCAGCAGTTTCAAGAAGTCTGGGTCTATTAATGTCAACACCGCTCATTTGTTTAAGTGTAGACTTGTCTGTCTGTCTTTGTTTTGCACTGCCATATTCTTACCAGGATGACATACAATTCATTACTCAAACAAGGAAACAAAATTGCCGTCTGGCGTCTGAGCCTTTAAGATGCACTTGCTTCACATTTTCTAGCTTTTCTCTGCAACCATGAAGACAAGAAATGTAATTTTAAAAAAAAAATGAAAGCAGACTTGTCATGCAAGCTCTTCTTTCCAGTGAAGTTTTAAGAAAAACAATGCAAATCTCACAATAAAAATCACAAGAAGTGGCAACATTGGGTAGGAGAAATGTCCCACCATACAGATTAAAACCTGTTCATTACCAGGGCTGGTTGACAATTTCTGAAGGAAAATTGGGTTTTCGACAAAACAAAAAAATTTTTTTTACAGGGAGTTGGATTTTCCTCCACAGAAAATTTCAGCATTTTTTGACTAGCTCTACGTACTACCCATGAACTAACTGGAGGAAAAATCTTTTGTGTGTTATTCTCTGCTAATTTCCCCTTTCCTCCATTTTTTTAAACTGTAGGAGTGAGTTTTAGCACAGAATTTGATACAGTTCTTATTGATGATGAAAGAACATCCAAGAGAAAGAATGAAGCACAACATTACAGCAAAGATGTAGGAAACAATCATCAGAATCCCTCCTATTTGAATAGGCTCACCACGCAGTTAGAGTATATTCACCAAGGGTTCTGTTTGCTCATCAGTTAGCAAATGAATCATTTCTGTCCTGATCGATCTGTCAACTACTTTAGAGGCCCAGATTTTAGCACATAACTATACTGCTGTGTTTGTATGCTTGCTAACATTGCCACCCTATGTTGTTTGGAGGGATTTGCCTCCCATTTAATATTTTATGATGTTCTACTAGTGATGTTATTGTCTGTACTTCACAGATCTGCCCATATTTGTTTTTGATACTTGGCTACAGAAGCTTTACCTGTGCTCCTCTTGTATGGTCACCCAGTGATCTCACTTCATTGTAAATTACTGTATAGACCTACTTTTCTTACATTTCCAACTGCATTTACTATATTACTAACCTACCTGCTTATTTGAACCATCCTCTGGTCAACGGCTTGCTGGACTCGTGCCCTGCTGCATAGCTCTGATGGTTAATACTCTGCCTCAAATTACCCATTTCTTGCACTGCTGCCCAAATTATTTTTTTCTGCAGTGTTAATTGGACATTGCTGTTTATCTTTGCATAGTCCTATTTACTGCTGTACTGTTTCCCTTCATGATATACAGTGGAAAAACTGCTTTTCTTGCTGTGTTGATAAATCATGCTCTGTATCGCTGTTGCAGGATTCTTGCCCTGCTTCTTTTTGGATTGCTCTGTGATCTTATTTCTCTCGATTCATTGTTAAAACAGGTTATGCTTGATTGTGTGGCTTATTTCTCACCTAGTTCCTGCACAGACCCAATTCCTGTACAAACATATATTTCCTGCAAGTCTTTTCCTACTTCTAGGAAGAAGTGCTGGATTGATAGTCGTGGACAGTTAAGACTTCACTTTATTCACAAACCAGGTACAAGTTTCCCCTGTCACTATTCCTCTAAAATGCTCACTGCTGACCTAGGAGGAGCATCTTAAAGAGACCAGAAAGTGGTCCCAGTGTCCACTTACTACATTTCATACAGGCCACCAAACAGCCTTGGAATGACATTGACTTTCAGCCAATGCTGATTTAGGCCATATTAAAAAAACAAAAACCAAAATAATCTGCTACTTAGGGGCAACTAACTCCTTATTCCATCACCAATTCCCAGGGCTATCCAGCTCTTCCCACTCTGGTTGCTCTCACCCTCCTCCCCTCCAACCGCTTTTATTTTTTAACTTTCTAAATGACCAACAATTACCTTTTTTCCTTCCCAGCTCTAAGAGCCAGCATCAGCAAACTTTGGAGACTTGAAATAGGATTAAAATACTATCTAAAATTCTCTCTTCCACTAGAAGATTTAAAGTTTTGTTGTGCTCCATTCTAATATCCTTTTCTCTACAAACAAAATGTTTGTTCCCCTCTGAGTTCGTGCTGTGACACTAAAAGCATGAAATGGCGTCTTTAGCTGCTAGGAGCTGCTAATCATTGCCCTCATTCTTTAGCTGTTCCTGATGTCATTTCAATGCCTATTCAAAAACAGTCCTTCCCAGGCCACAATATTTCCATTTCCCCTTGAAAATTAAATGTTACCATATCATAGAATTATAGGTTGGAAGGGAACTCAGAAGGTCATCTAGTCCAACCTCCTGCTCAAAGCAGGACTAATCCCATCTAAATCATCCCAGCCAGAGCTTGGTCAAGCCGAGACGTAAAAACCTCCAAGGATGGAGATTCCACCACCTCCCTAGGAAATCCATTCCAGTGCTTCACCATCCTCCTAGTGAAATAGTGTTTTCTAATATCCGACCTAGACCTCGCCCATTGCAACTTGAGACCATTGCTCCTTGTTCTGTCATCTGCCACCACTGATAACAGCTGAGCTCCATCCTCTTTGGAACCCCCTTTCAGGTAGTTGAAGGCTGCTATCAAATCCCCCCTCACACTTCTCTTCTGCAGACTAAATAACCCCACTTCCCTCAATCTCTCGTCAAAAGTCATGTGCCCCAGCCCCCCAATCATTTTCATTGCCCTCTGCTAGACTCTCCAATTTGTCCACATTTTTTCTGTAGTGGAGGGCAAAAAACTGGACACAATACTCCAGATGTGTCCTCACCAGTGCCAAATAGAGGGGAATAATCACTGCCCTCCATCTGCCTGCAATGCTCCTACTAATGTGACTACTAATCGTAGTACTAAGGGAAGAATCATGATATTAGCAACAGCACCTCTCATGGTAGAGGAGGCTTCAGTTTACGTGGAAGCCTGCACTTCTTTGAGATTTAATCAGAGGTGTGTAGTGGCTCTGAACTGCATCTGTGGAAACCAGCCCACATTTACAGCATCAGTAGCAGGGGCACACCCGTGTATCTCTTAATTGACGCTTGCTACTCAGACAACTGCAAGATATTGAATTGGGGGCTGGGGGACAACACACACATGCAAGATACGTGCTGAGGTTCATCTCAGCTAACGAAACCTTCATCAAGCCTGTCCTCTGAGTCACACAGCTCCGCAGAAAGATGAGAATAAGCTCATGAATCAAACAACATCATTGTAATGAAATAAAGCAGGGGGCGGGGGGGGGGGGAAGCAAGACCCAGCTTGTGTCAGAACAGTAGCCAATGCGGTTTTGTTGACTCTCGCTTTTCCCTCCCTCACACCACTCCTCTTCTTAGGTTCTTGTACCTGAATGTGAAATATCATATGTGCCACTCCTTAGCTGCTCAGAGGCCTTGCGGAAAAAGCATGTCACAGCAGTGGAATGGATTGATGAGGGCCTTACCGCTGCAGAGCCCTGTTGTCACTGTAGTATGTAACAGCTGATGTTTACATTGGCACAGCCACTTGCCTGGCTTGTCATTCAGCATTCAAAGACTGCTTGTACTCACTATCCAAACGTGGCTGTGATGAGCAGGGGGAATTGAGAGGCTGGGCTTTCACTGGCTCCATGAGAGAGTTAAGAAGACGGATGCCAAGTCTCTGTCTTCATATATACAATCAGAGCAAAAAATGACTAGCAACAGAGACTGAGCTCCCAAAGGCAATTTTTGCAACTTTTGACCACGCAAAATGCTGAATGGCATAATGGAAAGAGTCGGCTACGCTGGAAAACAAAGCCCAAAACATAATGAATGATATACTATGACACCTGCGTAGGAGTGTGTGAGACCCCTACCAGGGCAATTGAAAGACCAAATCTTACATGGTGAGAGATTCAGTATTTTTTAATTTAAAAAGGATTTAAACAGCTCAGAGTCTAAGTGTAAAAATATTCTAAGTCTCATTTAAAAAAAAAAAAAAAAAAAAAGAATGACAAAACTACTGTCCTCTACATAGCATGCCTGGAAGAGTTAGGTGTTGTGTGCATATGGTTAAAAACAAACAGAAGGTTTTTACACTTATAACCCCGGGGTTGTTTTTGGCCAGTCTCTTAGATCCTGGTGTACAAGGGGTAGGCAGTGAGTTGAATGATGTACAACTCCACGCCCTGTGCAGTTCTTCATATTGGAGAGATTTGTTTGTTATTCCATGAGGGCTAAGATCAAACCAAATGTCTGAAAAAGATTAGCACTCCATGCTCCTAATCCAGGATTTCTGTCCCAGCATCCAACTACTGTAGTTACTGCTGGTGAGGGGACGATGAAACCTCTGTGCCCTGCAGAACTGACACACATGATGCAGAGCAAAAGGGGTTTGCAGTGAAGCTTGTAATAAGGTGGGTTTTTTCAGTATGGGGGGGGAGGTTCAGGGTGGGGAAGGGTTGGTACCAACAGAAAAGAAGGTTACCTTGCTGACCAATTACACAAACAATGGCAAAAAGCAGGATAAGTTAATAGTAATTAGTGCTGTCAATTAATCACAGTTAACTCACGTGATTAACACAAAAAATTGACTACGATTAAAAAAATTAATTAGTTTTAATCACACTGTTAAACTATAGAATACCAATTGAAATGTATTCAATATTTTGGATTCAGGTGACACTGTAAACAAGAAGTGGGCAGCACGATCTTCTACAAAAGTAAAAGATTAGCAGCCGTGTTAGTCCGTATCTGTAAATAAGACGAGGGATACTTGTGGCACCTAAGAGACTAACCAGTTTATTTAAGCATAAGCTATAAACTGGTTAGTCTCTAAGGTGCCACAAGTATTCCTTGTCTTATTTTAAAAGGTAAACAATTTTGTTTATCTGAGTGATTGGCTCAACAAGAAGTAGGACTACGTGGACTTGGAGGTTCTAAAATTTTACATTGTTTTATTTTTTAATGCAGATTTTTTGTACATAATTCTACATTTGTAAGTTCAACTTTCATGATAAAGTGAGATTTCACTGCAGTACTTGTATTAGGTGAACTGAAAAATGCTATTTCTTTTGCTTCTTTACTGTGCAAATACTTGTAATAAAAATAAATGTAAAGTGAGCACTGTGCACTTTGTATTCTGTGTTGTAATTGAAACCCTAGCCCTGATCCCCCTCTGCCTTCGAAAGCCTTGGTCCCAGCTTGGAGTACCCTCCTGCACCCACAGTCTACCCAACCACAGTGAGAAATTACTTCTTTCAAAATAAACACACATTTGTGTTTCACCCTACTGACCATTGCCACTTGCTTCAATCTCTTTAGCTTTTATCATTACCAATTCATTTTCCTTTCCTCTCTGTACAAAGTGCATTTGCCCTCTTAATTCTTGCTTCTTCCTGTGCCTCACCCCACCCCACTACTTCTCCACATTAGAAAAAAAAGTTCTGAAATTTAAGATGGTTAAAAGGTGCTGCATGCATCCAGTAACAACATTTTCTAGACCAAACAACATACTAACTGGGTTTTTTAAAAGATTGCTATTTGCAAAATATGAAGGGATTCTAGAATATGGCTCACACATTCCTGTTTTTTAAAAAAAAACTACGCTGGCTTTCATAGTTATAAGACCACAGAAAAATAAAAGCACGGAGTCCCCCTTTTTCTGCTCTAGCTCCACTTTAATAACTTTAAGGACAAATCATTTTTCAAAACACTTTTGGAAGAAAACAAAGAGAGGTCTTGGGCAGACACATTAGGCACCAAGTTTAAACACACAGTGAAGTATCATGGCAGAATTGTCCATCCTTGAAAGCCAGGGTCTATAACGCAAGTGACACAATGTAGCTGTGGCAGTGCAAATTGTGCTGCTAGGAGAGACATTTAACTTATTTCTTATAGGAAATACTGCTAGATTTAATCAATCCTGCCAGGGTTTTATTAATGTACTTAAAACATGAAATTTGGGCAGACGTGGTAAGCCTGACTACGCTTGTTTAAAGTTCAAGGCTATTTATTAAATGTTATTTATGTGCTGCTAAACCTCAGAGAGAGAAATATTAAACATGTCTGGGGTTCACTGAGCACACAAGACAGGCACTAAATTGTCCCCTGTGTTATATAACTTCCTACAGAGACGAAATCCGCCAACAACGGCTAAACGTGTAAGGGATTTATGACGTTTCCGTAAGGTTTGCTTACTATGAAGACATCATGATTTAACAAACACAAACAACTGAATATGAAGAAAACTGGTATTTTCAAGCTTTTTAATACTGACTGCACAGGATGCAAAAATATTTCCTCCTTGCTCTCTTCTGATGGAAGAAACAGTCCCCCAAGCTGTAGAACTGGCTGAGAGAGAGAAATTGCATCTCAGGCCTTGTTTATAGGACAGCGTCTTTGTGCTTCTCTTGGCAGTTACCAGAGCAAGGTACGGTACTGCATATTATCACTCTCCAAAACCCTGCTGCTGGACTCAGAGTCAACAAAGATTATAGCACAGTGCAAAGACCCTCCCAGCCCCTGAGGGAGAACGTGGCAGGCTCTCCTCCCGAAGGATAATGAAATCAGACATTTATTTTGGCATCCAGAGAGCTCACTCTCAAAAATGCACACAACCTAATAAGTTCCCATATGCTGGGAACCTTTGATTAAATGCTATAATGTTATCATATCACTAGGCAATAATCATGTACACTGACAATAAAATGGAAAATCAGGGTACAGTGAAATCCTGTTTGCACCAGATCAGGGAAGTCCCATTATCCCTCACACCCCCACCTCCTCTCCTTCCCCCCCCCCCCCCAATGTCTTGTTGTCCATTTACATGAACAGTCAAGCTTCAGCATCACGGTAAAATTGATTTCTATGGTTTTAGGGGAGAAAAAAAAAGAGAGAGAGACAGAGGCTTAATTAGGATGCCATGAAAAACAGAGATTTAGCCTTTTCAATGGGGGGGGGGAGAGGAATAAAGGGAAGTATCTGCAATTACCAAATGAGAAAATAAGTGAAAGTACCAGGGATAAGAAACCACATGTCTGAGGCCAAACTGGATGCCACTCCCACCGACTTCAATGGAAATTGTATGTGTGCGAATCAAAGAGCAACATTTGGCCCACAAACGCTCACAGATATGGATGAATTATTCCAGAACAAATTATATTTTGCTTCCTGGTCTCCTGTCTTTATTCCCTGGCTAAAATCAAATGTAGTATCACTTCAGTATCTGATGCAGCCCCCATTGTGGAATAATATGTCCCATCATAATCTGAGGCCATAACTTACAATCAAAATTCTCCAGGGCAGGGCACCATTTTGTGAAGTGCCAGGCCAATCTAAAGCATTGTAAAATGAATCATAATAATTCATTGCTACTCAGTCTAGAGATAGAAACATGCAGTCTACTCTCAGAGACCGGGGATAAATACACAGCCACCAGTAATAGAAGAAGTCTGTCTGCCTTTACCAAAGTTAACTTCCAAACACTCTGGTGACAAATATGCCTTTCAATGAATGAAGGGCTGATTTTATTACTATTATTTAACATATATAGATTAGAACTGCATGTGTTAATTGACAAGGCAAAAGATATTGAGGAAAAACTTTACTCCTTGTAGAAGCACATCCCCGAGGCTATGGGCTGGTCTTCACTACCCGCCGGATTGGCGGGTAGCGATCGATCTTTTGGCGATCAATTTCTCACGTCTTGTGAAGACGCAAGAAATCGATTGCCCGCGGCGCCCCCGTCGACTCCGGAACTCCAGCTTGCCAGGAGGCACAACCTGAAGTCGACGGGGGAGTGCGCCACCGCCTGCCGCCACCGTGAGGACGGCAGGTAAGTCGGCTACAGATACACAAACTTCAGCTACGTTATTCATGTAGCTGAAGTTGCGTATCTGCTGTCGATCCACCCCGGTAGTGAAGACCAGCCCTACGTCTACACTAGCACTTACTGCGGTATAACTTATGTCACTCAGGAGTGTGAAAAAAACACCCTCTTCAGCAATGTTAGTTACAATGACCTATGTACTGGCATAGACAGCGCTAGGTCAGCAGAAGAGTTTCATCTGCCAACATAGCTATCACGACTCACAAGGCTGGAGTAGTTAAGCGATGCCTTAGAGCGGTTACATTACAGAGATCACAATGGTGCAGCTGCATCGCTGCAACCCCCTCTCTAGTGTCCGGCAGGTAGAGATCAATCTTTCGGGGATCGATTTATCGTGTCTCATCTAAACATGATAAATTAATCCCACAGCGCTCTCCCTTAGACTCCGGAACTCCACTGCGCAGAGAGACTCAGGAGGAGTCGTCGGGAGAGTGATTCAGCACCGTGAAGATGCCAAGGTAAGTCCAATGCATACGTCAACTTCAGCTGCGCTATTCACGTAGCTAAAGTTGCATAGGTCACTTCCTCCCCCTCCCACTCCCCCAGTGTAGAACAGGGCTCAGACTGTCCAAATGGAATCACCAATGATTTTCCTGAGGTCTGAGAAGCACCAGCTTGCAACTGGCCAATTGGATAGTAGATCAGACAGTGTTAAGCAATGCACAGCTGCTAATAATAAGGAAATTGTGCTTACAGGACCTGATTCAAAGCCTACTGAAGTCAATGGAAATCAAATAAGCAGCAGTACAAGTATCTGATGGCTGTTCTTTGGAGAAAGGCCAAAGACTAGTGTTAAACCATTGGGGAGTTCCTCCTCCCAAGATATTTATTTTATTTAAAAGACGTGGGACAAACTCTGATCTCCATGCAAATCCAGAGTAATTCCATTGACTTCAGCAGCACTGCTCCAAATTTACATCCATGTAATTGACTCTAATTTAGCCCATTGTTTCTATGTAGGATTATACCCTTATCTAGAATTGAAATGGCTGCAGCCTGTGTTGATAAAGTGTGTTGTAGGTTTTTCTGAATGTATGTAATGTGTAAGAGAAAGAAAGAGAATCAGCACTTAGTAAATATTGCAACAAGCTGGTATCTGCATGTGCCTTTTGTCTGTAAATATATAAATTAATCACCAAGTAAAATTATTATCAATTGTTGATTGAGAGCACTACCGGTATGACTACTGACAACGTGCTTCACAGATATGGACTGTAGATTAGGTCTTTACTCCAAGCAGTTTATGGTCTAACTCAGACAAATAGAAAACACAGGCCAACATTCTCATTGCAAGAGAGCTGGACAGTCAGGGAAGGTACCAACCCTAGACGGCTTTGTGGAAGGTGGGTTTGGCTTAGTTTTTAAAATTGTCAAGTACATAGAACAACAAACAAAATTTTTAAAAAATCTTTTAAAGGACATAAAGGGCACTAAAAATACTGACAAAACTTTATTTTAAAGACACAACATTTACCCAGCTCCCTTCCCCTCCGCCCCTCCTTCCCGCTCCCCCCCAACTCAATATTGGTCATAAAATGAAAACTGAGATTACCATGCACCATAGAGAATCAGGGCACCTGGACAATTAAAACTCCAAGCAGGACTCTTGCATTTTCCCCCTCAAATAACCAGCAGAACCCATTACACTCTACCAGACACCTCTTCCAAGGTTAAACAGGCATACGGAGCAGTAATCTATACTCTTAAAGAATGGATTCCTTCCTCCGGTAAATCATAATACAAGTAGAAGCGGCCTGTAAAAGGTTATAAAGGGACCAGGGAGCTTGGAGTACACAAAGGAGGAAACTCTTCGAAGCAGAAGAACTACTCATTAAAATTCCACTGTTAAGATTAACAAATCTGCTCATAAAACAGATAAGACAGCCTTTGTACAGTCACTTTTCTGACCACAATCACGCTAACTTTAAAATATCAGCATCTTTAATATCGGATGATGGATGAAGCTCACCTACTTTAATCGCTGCTGCTTCAGAAAGCTCAGCTTCTGTCCATTTAAATAAACTTATTAATACTGTGGGTTTGTCTGTTTTATTTCTGGAGTTTTGGAGGGCGGTGGGAGAGCAGGTTAAATGCCCAACGTTCCATGTCCACTTTGTCACTTTATCCTTTCAAACACTGCCGCCTTCTGGATACCTGTGTGGTCTCAGAAACAGTTACTTTCGTGTTTCTTCCTCGATTTCCCATTTTATCATAGTGTATGTTTATGTGATGTGTACATGCGCACACACAATGTTCTGTCTGAACAAACGCAGTACTTATGAAAGTGAAGAGCCACTGCTACTACCATAGACTAGAGTCACGCATAGCACAGGTAAACTCTTTGCAGCTCTCTCAACACCCCTCAGTCCCCACTTCCCTGATCCAAATCATTCCGCTCCCATTCCCTCTTGAATACAAAGATAAGAAATAGCTAATAACAAATTTAATTAATAGTGTTGATACAGTTTACAAAACCTAGTTGCATGGTGATTTTTACAGTGGGTACAAAAAGACTACGCGGATTTGTGTTTCAAGAAAGATTTTGATCTCAGATTTTCAGAGGGTTGCATACTAATCAGAATACAACTGATGTTGATAACTACAGGTTGTTTCTCCATACCTAGGTTGGAGATTGTATTTACCTCCTTGACTGAAAATGTGCACCCGCCATTCAGAGTCTGAGGTCTGGTTAGAAGCAGCTGTTCGTTTAGACTGGACCAGCAGCTATGGTGAGAACAGCTTTCTTTGCGGTCTTCATTCCTTCCTTTGTCATTCAGCTACTGCAATGCCTTCTACATGAAGCTACTCCTTAAATCATTTGGAGAGCTGAAACTGGGGCAGAATGTAGCGTCCCACTTCCAGAGTGGAGTGGCTTGCCAGGAGTAGGTGACATCAGCCTTCCATGAGCTGTACTGCTTGTTAGCAGGCTTTTGGGGAGAGTTCAATGTGGTGGTTCTGACCTATAAAGTCCTAAATAGCCGCCCATGACTCTGCCTGCCAGAAAAGACCACATTTTTCCTCCCATCATCCCATTACAGTTGAGATCAGCAAAGACAATTGAGCTGGAGCAAACAGGTGATAACTGCCAGCAAAGCTCTCTCACTAAGTGGCTCTACCATGGAATCCATAAGCTCCTTGGTCCAAAAAAATTTGAATTATTAATATTACAATAGCACCTAAAGGGCCTAATCAAGGTCATAAATATTGTGCTAGACACTGTACAAACACTTAGTTAAGACTGTTCTTGCCCTAAAGAGCTTACAATCTTCTATGGGCCCTGAAGGTCGATCTCTTGCACATTTGGGAATAATGAGTATAGAGATGGTGTCTATCACTTAGATCAATATATAGCCCTCAGTACTATGGTATCTGAGCACCTTAGTGAATACACTTGTTGTCACAATACCTCAGTGAGAAAGTGCTTTCCAATTATTCCCATTCCAAGATTCACAGCCCTGCACTGTTTGAACCAGAGCTTTATGCCATCACAGAGAGGAGGTTTCTAGCTCTGCAGAGGAGCACACATCAATTGTGTCTAGATCTGGAGGATCCCCCAGGACATCGACTAAGTCCCTAGTTCGGCAAAGCATTTTGGTTCATGCTTAATTTTAAGAATGTTTTTAAGACCCGCTGAAGTCAGTGGCTCGTGGAAGCAAGACACCTAGTTCTGCCCATGAAGAGATAGAAGAAACAGTCCAAATAAATGTATTTAAAACTCTTCAATCTATTTCTAAATCACTTTCTGAAACATGTGCTATATACAAAAAACAGGATGTTGTGGTATAAAGTTTTGATTGGCACTCACTTAGAATGACCTGAATAATTCACTTGTGGCTTCATCACTCATGAGTAATGCGGTCATGAAATTCCTACTAAGACATTTACACCACATCATCATGTATGTATGTATAAAACTAAATCTACTTACATTAGTAATATACACTTACACACATGCATAGAGACACAATCTTATGGAATATCAATAATTATAAGTGTGTGTGTATATATATATATATGAAACATCACCATCCTCAATTTCCCCTTATATTTCCTCTTAAGCTTTATTTTTCACTCTTCAAAGCTTGATTCATTTAGATTTGTCTATGTGTTTTTAGCACATTCCTGCTGACAAAGACTAGGGACAAGGCCAACTTCTAGAGAATTTGTGCCCTCTGCTGGTCATTGGAAGGCACTGAATTCATAAACCATTACAGTTTATCTGTGCTACTACAGCATTTTCTTATTGCCAAGCCTTGGCTTGCTATAATACGTATAATTTTAACAGAATCAATTATTTAACCAATTCCCATTTAATAGTAGGAGGATTAACAACAAAATCTTGGGTAAGTTTTCTCATTTTTAATATATTTACACTTTATATACAAGATCCCATTAATAAAACAGTGGATAGGCTGTAAAGTATTCATTTAAACAGATGATACTCTGGTTTCAAAGAAAAAGTGAAAACATTTCCCAGACCCTAGGAAAGGTGCTACTTTTATATTCTTTGTAAAAATTCAAACAAACAAAAACAACCCAGATTATCGGTAGAGTCTAATGAGGTTGTCAGTTGATTTAATGTGTTGTAAACCTCCAGGTTGTTTACATAACATACACTGCATCATTTACAGACTCTTCCTTCAGCAGGGCTGTTCCTGTGTGTTGTTTTCAATAAGTTAAGGCAAGTTTCAACTTCATATTGGCACCTCTGTACTATGGTGTCTACGGTCTAAACTTTATCATTTAAGTAGGCAGCTTGGTTTGAGCCTATTCAGGTGTTGATAATCTTTGTTCCATTGATGATCTGGAAATCCAGTTACACACTTTCAGTTAGTTAGTCCACTGGTGCTGAACCTTTCCAGACTACTGTACCCCTTTCAGGAGTCTGATTTGTCTTGTGTACCCCCAAGTTTCACCTCACTTAACAACTACTTGCTTACAAAATCAGACATAAAAATACAAAAGTGTCACAGTACAGTTACTGAAAAATTGCTTATTTTTTTCATTTTTATCACGTAATTATAAAATAAATCCATTGGAATATAAATATTGTACTTACGTTTCAGCGTACAGTACATTGGGCAGCATAAACAAGTCATTCTCTGTATGAAATTTTAGTTTGTACTGACTTTGCCTCTGCTTTTTATATAGTCTGTTGTAAAGCTAGGCAAAAATCTAGATGAGTTGATGTACCCTCTGGAAGTTCTCGGTTTACCCCAGATATATGTGTACCCCTGGTTGAGAACCACTGAGTTAGGCCAGTAGAGACATTTTGATCCCTGACAACTTAGTATCTTTTACTGCAATCAGATTTAAAGTAGTTTGTGGTCAGATTCTGGTGACTGTATTGTTGTGTTTTGCCATCTTCATTGCTCTTCCACCTTCACTGCATACTTGATTGGCTCCCACTATTTAAGAGCTGCAAAATCTGAAATCAAAATTGGGAAGAACTGTTCTCCTTAAAGCTCTACAAAGGATTACTCCAAAGTTTAGCAGGCTACTTCTGGAGTTAATCAGCTGGGGCAACCAAAAAGGAGGGTTTTAGAAGGATTCCAATGGGAGTTCACACCTATCCTGCTCATTGGCAGTACTGTATCGCATGATCTCTCAGTCTGCCTCGGTCTTCAGCAGAACCAATGGTTATGAACACACCACACTTCGCATTAGCAGCCAGTTGAATTCTGGGGCCAACTGAACCTCATCGTCCAGACCTAGAATGGGCAGGGGCCATTTGCTGTATCTCAGGAACCATCTCCCTATGCTCCTCACCATCCTTGCTTCATTCCAGTTGTCACTGCTGTGCTGACAAACTCCCCATTTCCTCCTGGGACAGTAGAGGGAAGGGTATTCTCAGTGAAAGGCCCATTATTACAGAGGAGACATACAGTAGACTCTCGATTATCCAGGATTGGGTTAACCAGGATGTGGATTAACCAGGACGTCAAAAAAAAACACGCATAACTCGCAGGGCTGGCTCTGGCTTTCTTGCCACCCCAAACACACACACAAAAAACCCCACCAGGGTGAAGGGCAGCCAGTGAATTAACACCCTCTTCCCCCAGCGCAGAGTGGCTGGTGAACCAACCCTCCCTCCCCATATTTCCTATGGATGGTGATTATCCGGCATTTTATTAACCAAGATTAATTTTTTCCCTATCATCCTGGATAATCGAGAGTCTACTGTATCCCCAATCTCATCACCCATAGGGTGTGCTGCAAGACACCACACTGAACAAGGACTTCCACAAGTAGCTGTATCATCATGATACCCAATAGAGAAGGCATCAGCCACCAGCCACCAACACTGGATAGAACTGGTTTAAAAAAAAAAAGAGAGAGAAAGAAGAGAGAAGACTACAGAAATTCCTAGGAATAAAATTAAATAAAACACTAATAGCACTTTGCCACAATTGCATTAATTTGACTGCTGGTATCTGTGTTGTTACAGGAGTGCACTCAGACAACGCACTGTGGTAATAACTCATGCAATGTTTACATTTCAACAAAGCCTTCTTGTGTACTCTCCTAACCATAACAACACGTTTAGACATTTTATAAACATAACTGATTTCTTTTAACATGAAATTTCACAGCAATGCACTCTGATCCCTTAATGTCTGAACTCCTAAACTTCATTACTGTAGCATCTTGGGAACTAATCAAACATATCTCACATACTGTTTGCATGAATAAAAAATGTGTTCATCCCAAGTAAGCAAGTGGTTTAATGAAGTGCAATATGGGCCCATCCAGTAGACCTATAATGGTCCATCCCAGACACTCACTGGAAGCTACAGACTGAAGCTTTCTGTGCAGCTCATGATCAGCTTTCCAATTTATTTAAAAATACTGCAATGTCACAAGTGTTGTTGAAATCACTAGTCTGACAAGCACAGTGAAAGCCATTTGTTTTAGTGATATGGAATTAGTTTCCATGTTCATCAGTCATGTGATAAATTTCACAATCTCATAATTAAGAGTCCCACAAATGCAAAGAATCTTCTCAGTCTTACACCCCACACCAAGAAAGAATGATTCTAACGGAACTCAAAGTTTGGGAAGCTAAACGTTTCACCTGCATGCAATTCATAGCTCAAAGGAAGAACTGGGAAGTGCACTCAGTCTGGCAACAATTTCTTCCAGCATTTGACATGGGTGGTGGGTATCATAGGCTGGGGGAGGCTGTGTTGCCCCAAACAGTCTGGTGTGGCCCGGCCCATGCTTCGCGCCAGGCCCCTTCCTGCAGTTCCTTCCCGGTTCCCACTCTTCCATAGCCCAGGTTGGCTAGGGCATGCTGGTATGCCACAGGGACTTCCTACTAGATCATAGCTGGGGTGCCTTATAATCAACAGTCAATGAAGTAGCCTCCAAATATCTTTTCTCTCAGATTCAATCTAACAGGTCAACATGATTCATGGACAATTAGCAACAGCAAAAACAAGAGGAGAGACATGAGCACCAAGGGCAAGAATCTTGTGTCAAGTTTGACTCATGACAACACAGAATAGTGCTTGAAGTCTTCTACCATGCCTGTGTTGAAGAAGAATAACGGTGTCTTGGCCTCCACCACAGCAACCGTGAAGTCTTTAGCAGCAGAAATATTCCTGGTAATAGATAGGTCTAGCTAATCTAGCTTGCCTCCACCTCAGTGTGATGGTATTCATATCAATCTTCTATGTGCTGTTCACAAACACGTAGAGGTTTTCATATAATAACTGTCTGAGGCTTGTATTTGCATAAATAGGCTTGTTTGTGCAAGAACACGAATTGTTACTGCAAATTACTTGATTGTTTGATTGATTGATTGTTACTTCATTGACCAATCATACAAGTCAAAAAAACAAATACTGAATATCAAATAAAAAATCACACCAAAAAGTCTGTGATTAATCCATAGTCTGAAATTTATTTGCATACCATAACAGCTGTAACTTCCCCCATGATTATCTGCCCTCCATTGCTGTTTGTTTGCAGGAGGTGAACAACACTGTAGAAATTACCACTAAGTTATGCAGTAGATTTGCCCAGAACATTTCAGTTAAACTTGGCCTTTTGATTGCAGATGAGGTTTGTTTGATCTTTAATGGAAAATTTGAGCATAACCCAGTGAGGACTTGAGGCATTCCTTACAGTTCCTGTTTACAATTGCTAATTTTGACAAACCATTTAATAAAGCTTTCCCTGATGAAGAGCAAACAGCTCTCAACAATATCAAGGGGCCAACTGTTTCTCTTTGGTATGCAACAAGTTGAAGCAAAATAATTCACTTTACAGATGTGACTAAGGTTGGTCTACTGTTGAAAATTACTCTGGAACTCTGTCAATTTAAAGTGTGATTGTTGTTTCTGAATAACTCCATGTGTGGAGACAATTATGCAAGAGGAAGAGCGTCTTGCCTCTGTGTAACTTAACCCACTTTGAAACTGCTTTTGGGACCCATGATTATGCTTATGGAATACCAGAAAAATAAGAATGATGCCGCAAATAGAAGGACGGATGACAAGCCTCCATTGGCCAAGCTGAGACAACTGTACAGTTGAAACAGAGGAAGAGTAATTTAAATGGGGAAGAGTACTTAGACAAAGTTTTCAGCTTTAGTAATATAAAGTGATATTTAAGGACAATGCTAAAGATTTTGTTAATTCATGCATTTTATGTTGACCATGCCCTTTTAAGGTGATTGTTTCCTTAGGTTAGAAACTAAAAAATCCTTCATATATTAGACATTTCTTAACTGAGTGGGGCGGTGGTCCCCTGATTAGCTGCCCTCTGAAGATGGGGAACTAGCCACAGACTGGAGGGGAGGTCATCGGCACCCCCCCTCCTCATGAAGACTCCTAAGGGAAGAGGGGCAGCCAGGAACTGGAGGCTAGATGTCAGGAAATGGAGGGAGGAGAGGTGTGGAATGGGGGTCCTCTGGGCGGCAGTCACCTCTGAAGGTGGGGCACATGGTTCTGGAATCCTCACCTCCCACATGGGCCCTGCTAGCACAGTGTAGATCTCTCCTGTTGAAAGCAACAGGGAACTGGGTAGCAACTGCTCCCCAGCCAGCTCTCAGACCAAATGGCTAGACTGAGTCACACAGGGCTCCAGCCCTTTGTACACAAGACTGGTAGGTAGCAGACAGAGCTCTGTCTGAGACACCTCACAAGGGACTGGGTCTCTTTCCCCAGGAGGTAGGTTAATGTGAAAGAACAGCCAAATCAGATGTGATTTCCCTTGTAGACCAGGCTTTTCCTGACTGATCACTAAAAAAGTCTCAAAATTCTTAGTCTATGCCCTAGTCCACACTTGGGACATATGTCAGTATATAACTATGTTGCGCAGTAGTGTGGAAAATCCATACCCCTGAGTGATGCAGTCATACCAACTCCGAGTATAGACACCACAGTTGACGGGAGGGCTTCTCCCATCGATGTAGCTACCACTTCTTGGGAAGGTGGAGTTCCTATGCAGATGGGTGAAACTCTCCCGTCAGCATAGGTAGTGTCTTCACTGCCAAGTTTTTTCACCAAAAGTTATACCACATTTAAGGAAGCGCTTTAATTAAACTGCTGTTGCACGTCCACACTGTGCTCCCTTGTGTCGGTAGAGTGCATCCACACTAGCAGCTCTTGTATCGACAGACAGCAGTGCACAATGGGTAGCTATCTCATTGTGCAACTAGACAGGGTGCTTTGGGAAGGGTTTGCAATGCCCCATAGGGCAGATACAGCATCACATGACACAGGTTTCTCCATCCCACCATTCCATGGGCATCCTACTAGATTGCCAGCAGCTTTTCAATTCAAGTGGGGGGGATGGAAATGTGTGAGACGGGGAGCATGTGTGTATGGTGGGGAGGGAGGGAAGACAGATAGACAGTGTGTGTTGAGGGAGTGTTAGTGGGTCAGCATGCTGTCTCTATGTCCAGACAGCCATTGAAAGCAACCTGTCTTGAGGCAAAGGGAGGGGGAAACCCTGACATCAGCCCTCACCTCCCTCCCTGGCTCTGCACACCCATTGCACTCACTCTCTCTCACCCCGACCCCCTCCACAGGGGCTGTCAGAAGAGAGCTTTGAAAGGGGCAGGGAAATGCCTGCAGAGTTCAAAACAATGAGCAGGGTGGTCACCTCAGGCACTGTGGGACACCTCAGGAGGCCCTTTATAGCTATAAAAGTCAGTGTGGTGTTTACACTGGCACTTTGGTGATAAAACCTTTGTGCAAAAAGCCTTATCATTCTCCTCGAGGTGGTTTTATCACAGCGCTGCAACTGAGGTTTGTCGCAAAAAGTGGCTTTGCAGTGCGTACACTTCTGTTGTTTCGTCACTAAAAGCTGCCTTTTGTCAAAAGAACTTGGCCATGTAGACCAGGCCTAAGTGTAGCAGCCACTGCAGTGCTGTACATGTAGACTAGCCCTCTGACAAAAAGCTGTAGCATTGACAGGCTTATTTAAATGCTGGGAAAGGTCAAAGAAGTAACTAATTCTTATGGAACAATAATAATGGGAGAACTTTAATATCCTCAAAATAAACTGCCTTATCAGCAAATCCAGTCCTGGTTTGGCAATAAAAATTCCTTTTTACCATAAATGATTGTTTCTTGGAAAAAAATCAGTCCTTGCTCTTCGTGGAAGGGCAGGGGTAAACCCCCTAGAATGCCCTGCCTCTGCAGGCTAAACCCTGCTTTCTGGCTGGAAGAGCAGGCGCAGGGGCAGGCAGTAGCTGGCAGGGAGCACAGCTGGGAGCCCTAATGAGTGCTAGCTCACAGCGACTTAGTAGGCTAAATGGCCCACCGCTGAGGTTGGGCTGAGAGGGCTAGAAAAGCCCTGACGCATACTCAGTCAGAGGGAGGCCTGGCAGGGAATAGGAGGCTGCTACTGTCTCCTTGCTGCAGGCAGGGTGCCTCAGGGACCACAGAACCAGGACAGTGGGGTAACTGTCGGGGGATTGGGGAGAGCACTTTTTGTTGCACTGTAACAGGAAAGGAGCACTGTAAATAAAGGACACTTGGGTGAAACACTGAGCAGTGGTGTGAAGACCTTTATTGTGCCAGCCAGAACACAGGGCGCAGGGGAAAAGCTTAGAGACCTGTACAAACCCTGTGACACTGTTATAAAAGGAGGAACTATTCTTGACTCATTCCTGAGTAACTCACGGGATGGGTCAATGAGGTAAGTAAAATGAGCCACTAAGCAACAGTGACCACAGCATAATTCAGTGTGATACCCTCTCTGGAGAAATTCATAGCATTTGTTAATACTGTGATACTATGTCAAGAAGGCTAGAAGGAATTTTCTGAAAATAAGAAAGTTAGCTAAAAACTGCATGAAGTTAGGAAATTAACATCTTTAGGATTGAAATATGCTTTGTGCCAATTTAACTTCTGATATAAGGGCACACAGCAAAGGGCGTCCCTCTGACTTCAGTTGGAGCTGCACCCTTTAACCCTGGGCTGATGTAATCATAACAGATTTACAGAAGCTTGCAATACTTAAGCAAAAAAATTAATTCAAAATAGGAGGGGAAAAGCTATGAATAAAATTGCTAGTTATAAGAGTTACTGTATCTTTTTAACTTTATTAGTTAAATAACTGACTCTTTTCTAATAGGGCTGCTTTTATATAAGCAACACATGTCAGACACCATACATCTGCACTAGTCCCTCCCTACACTGACTTAAAAATGAAAAAGACAGAAGAAATATTTTGATGAGTTCCCCCCTCCCATTCTAGAGAAGAACTAACCTTCCGTTGGGAGGAATGAAGAAAGGAGAGAGTGCCATATACAAAAACTGTTAGAAAACAATTCGATTACAATCGGTGTATCAAATAACATGCTTCCCCATAGCCAAAGTATTGCAGAAAGATCAAAGGAAGATTGGGTTATCTAACTGTATAAAGTACTCTATATAGAGAGACTGACACATCCTGGCAACTTCCATCTATACCCTTTGAATGGAAGGCACCCATAAGAAGCGTGTGCGTATACACACACACACACACACACACACACACACACACACACACACTTTAGCTCTATGACAGTACATCAGAACAAAAGTGTAATAAAAAAAGAATGGGGGAAGGCAAGGAAGAACAAAGAAAATGTTTTGTAAATGTTTTCAATATTCTTGAATTCTTTAGCTTGATGTTCTCGAATTCAAAAACCTATTTCATTTTCATAGCAGGCATTAGTTTATATGTGTATATGGCACAAAGGTCCTCTGATTCTGAGTGGGACTTTTAGGCATTACCTCAATAAAAAACCACATCCATATACACAATATATATTTGAAACCTTTTTCACTGGTTTTCTCAGAAAATCACATTTGAATAAACCTTACTAAAATACAATTAACTGGGGCTAAATAGGACTTGAGAATGGTTCTCTCATTACACTAATTGATTGCATTTCCTGAGTTACTTTACCTGACACAGAAATCCATTTCAAAAGGTATTTTTTTTCTCCTGCCGATAATGGCCCATCCAGATTTAACAGCCTCTTAGAATTGGTATGCTAATGTAAATCTCCCCCACCCCCTCTTTCTGTGTGTATAAATGCATCTTACTTCTGTTCCATTCTATGCATCCGATGAAGTGGGCTAATGTCTATGAAAGCTTATGTTGAAATAAACTGGTTAGTTTCTAAGGTGCTACAAGTATTCCTCGCTTTCCTTACTAAAATATATATCTCAGAAATAGTGTCCTTGTGGCAGAAGACAGCTCATTAAGTCCCTATATGTTTTGAAACAGAATGTTCTAAAATGCAATGTTGCAAAAATATCTACAGTACTGCTCAGGGTCAACCAAAGAGTCCAGTGGATATAGTGTACTTGGATTTTCAAAAAGCCTTTGACAAGGTCTCTCACCAAAGGCTCTTAAGCAACGTAAGCTGTCATGGGATAAGTGAGGAGGCCCTGTCATGAATTAGTAACTGGTTAAAAGATAGGAACCAATTGTAGGAATAAACTGTCAGTTTTCAGAATGGGGAGAAGTAAATGGTGGTGTGCCCCAGGGTTTATACTGGGAACAGTACTGTTCAACATATTCATAAATGATCTGGGAAAACAGGTAAACAGTGAGGTGACAAAATTTGCAGATGATACAAAACTACTTAAGATAGTGAAGTCCAAAGCAGACTCTGAAGAATTACAAAGGGATCTCACAAAACTGGGTGACTGGGCAACAAAATGACAGATGAAATTCAATGTTAATAAATGCAAAGTAATGCACATTGGAAAACAATCCCAACTATACATATAAAATGATAGGATCTAAATTAGCTGTTACCGCTCAAGCAAGATCTTGGAGTCATTGTGGATAGTTCTCTGAAACTATCCACTCAATGTGCAGGAATAGTAAAAAAAAAAAAAAAAAAAAAAAGCTAACTGAATGTTAGGAATTATTAGGAAAGGGATAGATAATATGACAGAAAAATCACATCACCTCTGTACCTTTTCCAATTCCTATATATATATATATATATATATATATATATATATATATACACACACACACTAGCATAAGTGCCCGGCGTTGCTCGGGTCAGTCGGAGGTGGGGAGGGGGCAGACAGCTGACACCCCCTGACCAACCCCAACACCCACACCTCACCCCTCACCCACCCCGACACCTTCCCACCCCCCCTGACCAACCCCAACACCCCCCGGCTCACTTACCCCCCGATCAAACCCGACAACCCCACCTGACCCCCCAAGCAAACCCAACACTCCCACCTCACCCCCCGACCGAACCTGCCACCCCCACCTGACCCCCTGAGCAAATCCGACACCCCCACCTCACCCCCCGACCGAACAGTGTATTTAATAATCTGTGTGCTACACAGTGCACCGTGAGCTGGGGGGGGGGTGTCGGGTTTGGTCTGGGGGGGTGGGAAGGTGTCGGGGTGGGTGAGGGGTGAGGTGTGGGTGTTGGGGTTGGGCAGGGGTGTTGCGGTTGGTGGGGGGGTGAGGTGGCAGTGTCGGGTTTGGTGGGGGGGTAAGTGAGCCGGGAGGGTGTCGGGTTTGGTCTGGGCACCCACCCCGACACCTTCCCACCCCCCCCAGACCAACCCTGACACCCCCCGGCTCACTTACCTCCCGACCGAACCCGACACCCCCACCTCACCCCCCCAAGCAAACCCAACACCCCCACCTCACCCCCCGACCGAACCCAACACCCCCACCTCACTTACCGTCCCACCAAACCCAACTCAGATCCGTCGCAGGTGGGGAGGGGGCCTAGAGCCGAGGGATTCCGGGGACCTTCGCAGGTAGGGGGGGGCACAGAGCTTATGGAGTCCGGGGTTCCGTTGGGAGGTGGGAGGGGCAGAGAACTGAGTGATCTCCGGGGTTCCGTTGGGAGGGGGGAGGGGCAGAGAACTGAGGGATCTCCGGGGTTCCATTGGAGGAGGGAGGGGTGAGCTGAGCGAGTGAGGTATCTGTTGGAGGGGGTTATTATGACATCATCACCACCTAACCATCCAGCTGATGTGATTGGCCTTGAAAGACTTTCACCCCTGGGGGGCGTCAGAGGTGAGATCCGAAAATTTTTCGACCCTTACCAGCATCTAGACCCTAATACCCCTCACTGTACCAAATTTCAAGTCTCTGGCTCAAACGGTGCGGGAGGAGTTCGCTGTCATACGTACATACATACATACATACATACACCACTTGACTTTTATATAGATAGATAGATATATGTATATATAGGAATTGGAAAAGGTACAGAAAAGGACAAAAAACTGTTAGGATATGGAACAGCTTCTGTATGAGGAGAGATTAATAAGACTGGGGCTTGGAAAAGAGACAAATAGGGGGGGATATGATAGAGGTCTATAAAATCATGACTGGTGTGGAGAAAGTAAACAAGTATTATATACTCTTTCTCATAACACAAGAGATAGCCCAATGAAAATAATAGGAAGCAGATTTAAAACCAAAGAAAAGGAAGTACTTCTTCACATAATGCACCGTTAACCTGTGGAACTCTTTGCCAGAAGATGTTGTGAAGGCCACGACTATAACAGTGTTCAAAAGAGAACTAGATAAATTCATAGAGAATAGGTCCATCAATAATACGGCTAAACCACCCTGAACACACCCGATCCCGTCTGATCTCGGAAGCTAAGCAGGGTTGGGCCTGGCTAGTACTTGGATGGGAGACCTCCTAGGAATACCAGGTGCTATCGGCTTAACATGGGCGTGGGGCTACCAACTCCACCCCGTAGGAAACCAATTGCTACTGAAACACCAACAACAGAGATGAAGTGCTCTGTGGTTGGTGGCCATACCCTGCCTGGGGGGTGACGGGTGGAGAGAGAGAGAGGTCCATCAATGGCTATTTGCCAGGATAAGTATGGATGGTGTCCCTAGCCTCTGTTTAACAGAAGCTGGGAATGGGTGACGGGGTGGATCACTTGATGATTACCTCTTCTGTTCATTTCCTCTGAAGCACCTGACAGTTGTCAGAAGACAGGATACTGGGCTAAATGGACCTTTGGTCTGACCCAATATGGCCATTTTTCTGATCAATCTACTTCTCACAGCAGACATGTATCAACATGAGGAAGAAACAGTTACTTACTTTACTGGAACTGTGGTTCTTCAAGATGCATGGCCCAGTCTCAGTGCCCATGTGACCCATGTGCTCAAGTATAGATTCTTTTGACCAATAGTGTCTCTTAAATGTCATGTCTGAGCCATGAGTATCCTGATGCCTCCAGCTGAGGAACTGGGAAGTACCCGCAACCACCCGGCAGTCCCTTCATCAATATAGAATACTGTAAAGGTAAGTATGACCTAAAGAGCAACCCCATGCCAGAAGCCAAGGGGCTCCCTGCTCTCTAGCAGTGAGCCTCAGCTGACCTGACCGGCTCAGTGTACTCCAACTCACTGTTGCCAGAATCTGTGTTGAAAAGGTGTCATGCAAGGTATCAAATGTGAATTGGTAACACGCTGTCTCATTAATATTATTGCATGATGTATGTACAGAGAATATATAGAAAATTACAAATATGTGCTGAAAATTGTGTTAGTAAAATGTGTGGCAGGCAGGGCATAAATTACCCCACTCTAGACAAGGGAATTTGGTTGTGCCGTCTCAAATATGTCTCCTTTGTAAATCAAGTCAGGGATGGTCAGAAAGACAATGGATGTAGGAGATTGCCAGGACATCATTTGCATTGTAAAAGGCAACAGAAGGGCAGAACCAGCATGGAGCCTACACCAGACAGCTACATGGCAGTTACAGGCTGTTAAGCCTAACTTCGGTGTCAGGCAAATTGGTTGAAACTATAGTAAAGGACAGAATGATCAGACACACAGATGAAAATGGTATGTTAGGGAAGATCAACAGGGCTTTTGTAAAGGGAAATATGCCTTACCATTTTATTAGAATTCTTTAAAAGGGTCGACAAATGTGGACAAGGATGATTGAGTGGATATAGTGTACTTGGATTTTCAGAAAGCCTTTGACAAGGTCTTTCATCAAAAGCTCTTAAGCAAACTAGGCAGTAATGTGATAGGAGAAGACCTTCACTCTTATCTTTTAACCAGTTATTGATCCATGAAACACAGGGTAGGAATAAATGGCTGTTTGTTTATTTGTTCTTTGCATGTGTACGTGGTTTTTTGTTTGTTTTTGAGGGGGGAAGTCATTATCTTAAGTTTAGAGAATATTTATTAGGGTGTGTCTGGCTCTCATGCTCCCTCTCTCAACTCCCTTGCACCACTCCCTGGAGTTAGCATTCTCTTTGCTTTGTCTACTTTTAGACCTGGAGAGGTGAAAAGTTGCAGAGACTGCTGAATAGACTCACTTACCTGTGGAGACAACTTTCCCCAAATGGGCCAATGGTCTAAGGCCTTGATTACACGGCACTTTATAGCGCTATAAAGCCACCAGGAGCGCTATAACTCACTACCCCTCCAGACTGGAGAGGCACGTAGGGTGCTATAAGTCCACAGTTATACCATTCCTGGTAATCCTCCCTTCCTAGAAGATTAACAGCTGTAGCGTATTGGGTGCTCCAGTGTAAACAGGTAGTAACAATACAGCACTTTGAGTGATCTCTGGAAATGCCTCTAAGCTATTTAAGGCAATTGACCACTCTTCCCTTTGTTTTGAACTCGGCTGGAGGAATGCAGAAGTATGTTTTCAGAACTTATCTTTAACTCGGCAAATCAACAATGCAAATGTTTACCTTGTGAGCGACTGAGAAGCAGAAGAGTAGCAGGCTTTGCATTTTAAAGATAGTGTTCTGACACACTCTCAGCACTTCAAAAATCCACTCTCTCTCCGTCTGCATACACACAACACGCTCCCCCTCACCCCTCTTGTTTGAAAAGCATGTTGCATCCAGCTGAATGCTGGGATAGCTGTCCATAATACACCACTCTCCGTGCCGCTGCAAGTGCTGCAAATGTGGCCACACCGGTACGGTTGTGGCTGTGAACACAATGGAGCGCTATCCCTGGAGTTGTATCTGAAGGCGTGTATAATCAAAACTGCTATAAAGCTGTAAGTGTAACCAAGGCCTTTGTATAGCTAAACCCTATTTCTCCTCAGGAAAGCTGCCATGCCACTAGCTATTTTGTGGAATACTCAACTGGGAATGGAAATTGCACATTTGAAATCTCAAACCCTTTCTACGGGCAGAGTGAAGTGCTCTTTGGAAATGAGCATGCTAGAGGGCAACAGCTGTCCATCAGCCAAGTGGATCTAGAGTTGGAATTATTCAGGCTAGAGTTACCATCCAGAACTTGAACTTGAAAACTGAAGGGTTCATTTGTCTCGGGTCCAGAAGAGGGCACTGTGATGGTGCACCCCATAAGGCTTTATGGAAATATGCTTATAAATTATTAGATAGATAAATATAAACTGGAAGATGTGTTATGCTACATATGCCATGTAACATATCCCTGTAAAGGTTATGATCTACCGAATTTATTCCTCCTCTTTGTATGCATGTATCATTTTTGTGTTCAAAGTTATGAATATTGGCTGTTGATTTCTAAGTAGCTTTAGTAAAGCATTTGGTTAGCTTCTTGAGAAAGGAAAGTCCAAGTACCCAATCAAGAGGCACTTAAGGGACAATGGATATTAGGAGGCTCCAATTCACATAAGAAGTTTACCTGAGGACATTTAAGGTAGCATGAATCAGAGAGGTAGCCGTGTTAGTCTGGAATAGCAGAGGTAACAAAGTCCTGTGGCACCTTAAAGACTAACTATAAAGTTTTGAAGCATAAGCTTTCGTGGGCTAATACCCACTTCGTCGGATGCAAGCAGTGGAAGTGTCCAGAGGCAGGTATAGAAAAGTAGGCAAGAACCAGGTGGGAGGTAACAAGGTTAAGGTAGCATGTGAACAATGGCTGCTAGCAGTAGGTTCGGAGTCATGCATGGACATGTGACTTGCCCATGTGATTCCAAATCTCCATTTTGTAGCTGGATTCTACACACGGGGAAGAAGGGGTGTCCACCCACAAGAGAAAGTCTATTTAAACCCCTGGGACACCCCTACATTTGGTCTTTAGCTGGCTCAAGAGATAACCTCTCCACCACAAGGATACCCGAAAGAAACTCAAACAAAGGACAGTAATTACAGTGGGGTGAGAGTGATTGCTGGACCCTGAGGACGAGGTTCTATCTATATTCAGTTTTATTATCGTATTAGACATAGACTTGCATATTCTATTTTATTTGGCTTGGTAATTCACTTTGTTCTGTCTGCTATTACTTGGAACCATGTAAATCCTACTTTCTGTATATAATAAAATCACTTTTTACTTATTAATTAACCCAGAGTATGTATTAATACCCGGGGGGGGGGGGAATAGCTGTGAATCTCTCTCTATCAGTGTTATAGAGGGTGAACAATTTCTGAGTTTACCCTGTATAAGCTTTATACAAGGTAAAACAGATTTATTTGGGGTTTGAAGCCCATTGAGAGTTGAGCATCTGAGTGTTAAAGACATGAACACTTCCTAATCTGTTTTGAATTAAGCCTACAGCTGTTACGGGACATGGTTCAAAGGTGGGTTTGGGTTTGCAGCAGGCCAGTGGGTCTGGCTCAAACCAGGCATGGCTCTGAAGTCTCAACTTGCCAGGGCAGGAAAGAGTGGCAGAAATAGTCTTGGCACATCAACTCGCAGCCCGAAGGGGGTTTCTATGATCCAGCCTGTCACAGGCACCAAAACCCTTTCTTTCTGTGAATTAGAAAGTAAGGAATGTAAAACTCCCTCCTCCTCTGTGTTCTTCTGCTACCTCTTCCACTGCTCTTAGAATTAATGACTGTATCTCCTGCTAGAACATACTGTTGTCAGAGGGGTTCCTGAAAAGGAACCGGGATGGTGGGCAAGGTTTTGGGAGTGGCGGATATTGGGTGGAATAGCCCTCCTCTACAATTTCCAGGGCTCAGCAGTCCATCATGATGATGGTCCAAACCCTACAAAAATAAAATAAATTACTCCCAAATGGAGGGAACATAAAGAGGAAAATCCAACAAAATTTGTACCCCACTCACACGGAAGGAGTCAAATCTGTTGTCTTGATGATGACGAGAGTGAAGGTGCAGACATGGCAATGGATGCAGAGAAGCTCCTTCTGTGGAATTTGTCGGGGTTTCTAAATGGTTTAGGTTGCCAGTATGGCATACTGACGGCCTCTGATGTGCTTATGGGCTTCAAGTGCTTCTGCTTTGGTGTAGGAGCACAGGCTCAAAGACCTCAGTTTGCTGAGTCCTTCAGAGGATATAAAGTGTAAGTTCACATCCCCTTAAATAAAAGATCCTCAATTGCAATTTGTACCTCCTTGGGGATCCCTGGTGACTGGAGCCAAGAGGACCTCTCCATTGCTATTAAAATGGCCACTGATCTGGAAGATGTATTAGAAGGTACCAAAGACTGTTTGGGGGGGTGTACATTCCATAAGCTGAACTTCAGCAAGCCAAGACTTAAAATTCTCCCTTTTATCTTAAGGAAGCTTGTCTGCAATTTTAGATACAAAATCCAGTTCAAATAATCGTACTTTGCCAACGGGGCCTGGTCATTGACAATTCTCATTGGGAGACTTGAAGTAAATATTTTTTTCTAGCCAAACTTACATGTTTTGAGCTTTCCTATTCAAAAGCATAGGACAGACACACAAAAATCAAAACAAGAAAGGGCAAATATTTTTCAGTAAGCAAATGCTGTGAACTAAGGCCTACACACCAGTGCAGACCAGGGGAATCAGAAGATGAAGGGAGCCTACATTACTAAAGTTCAGAAGATTTCATTCTCAGCTCCCTAATTCAGATTTTAAAATTAGACCATTTAGTGCATTAGCATCAGTTCTTTATTCAAAAGAGCTCTTACTGAGCTTTAAAAATGTGAGAAAAACAGCAAGGCCATATAATGTTCCCAAATTACATTCAAATATGTGCACTATCATCATTTATTAGGCACATTAATCTTCTAAGGAACTTTTCAAGCATTTAATTAACATGTGACAAGATACCAAAGTTAAGGAAAAATGCCACTATTTAGTACACTAGCCATACAAATTATTATAGCATTTGAGAAATTAAAGTTTCTCCTATGGATTTGTCTTTGTTTTAATGTGCCACTTGGGTGTGTGTCCTTCATCCTATTTTAATAGTAAAACTGAGCCCACACTGTGTCATATGGTAACATTTTCTAATGCACCTTAGTAATTTAGGAGCCTAAATGAGACTTAGGCACTTTTTAAAAGCTGTGCCCAGGGGCTTTTTGCTGCTATACAGTGACCCATTGTTAGAATTCACTTTGGAATTCTCACTCTAGGCACTTGAGCCAATTTCTGCTGAAGTGAGGGACAATTAATATACAAATAATAAAGTCAAGAAGATTAAAAAATGCATCCAAGAATGAAGAGGTGGAGAAGGGCTATAATTTAAGTAAACTGCCTCATCAAATCAGAATACCAGTTCCTTTACAGGCACAAATCTTGCTTCTTCCACAAGGATCTCAATCCTTACCTTTCCTGAAGTGTTAAAAACAACCCAAAACCAGTGACTTCTCTTCGGGAACATTTGCCACCTATCCTGCCCATCTATCTTTGGCTTCTGTTTGTGTTTGTTCTAAACAGTATCAGGCAGGGGTGAAAATGGGCCGGTATGGCGTACCAGTAAGAACCAGTACCAACCCATATTCACCAACATTCCTGCCCCTCTTCCCTCCCCCCCCCCCCCCGCCAAACAGTTGGCAGCCCTGCCGGTAGGGTCTGTACCAGCAGAGCCCCCGACAGGGGAGGCAAAAAGGGACTTAAAGGGCTCTGTGGCCAGGGCCGGTGACAGAAATTTGGGGGGCCCCTACTCTGATAGTTTGGGCCCCCCCCCAGCCCAGCCGGGCCCCCCCCCCAGCCCAGCCGGCACTCCCCCCCAGCTGACAGCAGCTGAGGGAGGAAGCCCAGCCGGCCCCCCCCCAGCCCAGCCCAGCCCAGCCGGGCCCTCCCCCCCCCCCCAGCCCAGCCGGCGCTCCCCCCCTAGCTGACAGCACCTGGGGGAGGAAGCCCAGCCGCCCCCCCACCCCACCCAGCCAGCGCTCCCCCCCAGCTGACAGCTGGTCGCAGCAGGAGCGAGAGCCCGGGAGCGGCATGAGCCACCCTTGCTGCTCCCCCCTACTCCCCACCCTTTCTCCCCTGGACTGAGCCGCTGCCGCCGGCTGGGCTCACTGCTCAGCCGGGGACACGCGCGCTCGTCCGGAGGAGAGCCGCGCCGGATGACTACGGGTAGAGCTGAACCGGGGCCCCCCTAAAGTGCAGGGCCCGGTACAGCTCTACCCGTAGTAACCCCCTGTCGCCGGCCCTGGCTGTGGCAGTACTTTAAAGGGTCCTTTGCTGCAGCAGAGCTTTAACACTGCTTCCCCCCTCCCCCCTACAACGGCGGCCCTACTGCAGCAAAGGACCCTTAAAGGGCTGCTGTGGCTTGCACATTGGCACAACCAGGGACAGCTACCAGTGAGCCTGATGCCCACCCTAGTGGGCGGGGCTGGTGGTAGTACAGCTATGCCAGAGGAGCTCCCCACATGGGGCACTGGCTCCTGCGAGTGGCGGCCTGACATGCGGCTGTTTTCACCGGTGCAGTTCCCAGTAGAGCCCTGCATCTCCATGGATGTCCAATTTATATCCGCATCTGTGGACACACATTTTGTATCCACACAGGCCTCTAAAAATACGCACAAAACTTGCCACCCTAAATGGAGTTTCCACACTGGATAAGATAAAACAAGTTTATTAACTACAAAGATATAGATTTTGAATACAAATTATGATGCATGAAAGTCCGAAATGGTTACAAGAAAAATAAAGATAAAATGCAACAGGTGCCTAGCTTAACAAACTACCGTATGTTAAATTCAAAGCAAAGCTCTCACCCCGCATGCTTTCAGCAGTCTTACTGATCAAACTTGTTAGGTCAGGATCCCTTCTCCCAGAATCCAACTCATGCGATGGTCAAGGGGAGAAAGATGGGTGCCCTGGGGTGTCTAGCCCTCCCTTGTATAGTTACAATCCCCCTCTTGAAAAACATTTCCAGCAGTGTACCAGGAGACAAAAAGTCTATGGGAAAGGATGTTCCCTGCTGCTTTTTCCTCACCTGTTTGAGTTTTGGAAGCTGGTAATGAGTGACGGGATGGATCACTTGATGATTATGTGTTCTGTTCATTCCCTCTGGGGCACCTGACACTGGCCACAGACAGAAGACTACTGGGCTAGATGGACATTTGGTCTGACCCAGTAGGGCCATTCTTATGTTCCTTTGTTTCCCTTCTGACTGGACTACTCTGTTTATTGCTTAAATCCACATTAAGCAGAGGACACATTCCTTTGTTTGAGACAAACCTGTTTCCAACCTCAGTTTGAAGCATGTATTAATAACACCACACAGTAAAATCTTATAACTTCACATACAATGTTGCACACACATTTTATCAAGACATAGTGACCAGCAAATTATGAGTTTTCAAATGATAGTTCACAAGGTATATTTTGTACAAAAGTATATTACAATAGTGTGTGGACACAGGGGTACAGTCTGTCACACAGGTGGAGTGAGAAATTTGATGACTGCACTGTCCTAGGCATATGGCAAGTCCCGGTGTGAGGAACCGGGAGAGATGAGAAAGTTTTGAGAGAGCAAAAAAAGCAATGGGAGAGAAAGGAAAGCAGGAGAAACAAAATCCAAGCTTCTCTCCAGTCCCCTCCTACACACTGCTACTTACCTCTTGTATAGTACTTCTCATCTAGGATTTCAAAGCACTTTACGTAGGAGGACATACATCACCCCACCGCCATCACCCCCACCCCCACCCATTTTAGAAATACAGGGGGACATAGAGAGAGAGGAAGTGATTTGCACACAGTCACACAGCAAGTCAATGACAAAACCTTGAACAGAACCTTGTTTTCCTGACCACCAGACTAATCCTTTTACCACTGTACCACACTTCCTTCCTTGCAAACTTTTCTCAAGCCTCAGGCTGGAACATGGCAGCTCTCAGGTATTTTATTGTAAGACACCTATCACTGTGACATCTAAGCAATTAAGGGGAGAGATGATCAGGAGATCATCTTGATTTTAAGAGGTGTTCCCCAATTTAAAAAAAAATTTTGACAACCTGTGTTCTAGCAAGATGGCCTCAGGGAAGTTGTGTATTTACTTACTCCTTTCTTGACCTTTAAAACATACTGCATTTAACTACATTAGTAAAGCAGGAATGAGTTTGTGTGTGCGCGCCTGTCTCTCTGTCTACCACAGGGTGGCAGCAAGAGTTAGAGGATAAAAGGAAAAATAGCTAAAGGGGCAAAAGAACAACATTACAGTTGCCTTCTTAAATAGCACTGTGACTTAAAACAAAAACACCAATTCTGGACAAAAATTCTGGAATTGAAACTCAACCTGCCAAATCTGGTAGCCTCACTGCTAGACATGAGTACACATTCCAAAACACTGTCAGCACATGCTTCTGCACCTGTCAAGACTCAAACATGGGACACAGTATGAAGACCCAAAATGAGGAACACAAAAGAAATTAATATAGAAAATTTAAAATGCTGTGGGATTCATTCCTGTCATGAAAGTTACTCTAGAACATCCATGATCTTCGTTTTAGAGATCAATAAATAATGTTCAACAAAAGTGAGGGGAAACTGAATTTTTGTGGGACAAATAACTTTGGGGCTGAAATGAATTATATCCTTCAAATGAGTAACCTGTGGAAAAAAACGTGCCAGCAAAACATCCTACAGAGTAAAATTAATGTTCAAAATTTATCTGGATGGAGAATGAATTTTCCTTCTCTGGGTACATTTAAAAGAATACATTTTATTTGAGGTAACAAAGAGTCCTGTGGCACCTTAAAGACTAACTAAAGTATTGAAGCATAAGCTTTCGAGGGCTAATACCCACTTTGTTGCTTGCATCCGACAAAGTGGGTATTAGCCCACGAAAGCTTATGCTTCAATACTTTAGTTAGTCTTTAAGGTGCCACAGGACTCTGTTACCTCTGCTATTCCAGACTAACACGGCTACCTCTCTGATTCTTGACATTTTATCTGGAACTAGCAAAAATACCCGGCGTTGCTCGGGTCCGTCGGAGGTGGGGAGGGGGCAGAGAGCTGAGCGAGTGCGGGGTCTGTTGGAGGGGGGAGGGGGGAGGGGACAGAGAGCAAACCTGACACCCCCACCTCACCCCCCTGACCAAATCCGACACCCCCACCTCACTTACCCCTCGACCAACCCAGACTCACATTTTCACCCCCCACCCAAACCCAACACCCCCACGTCACCCCCCTACCAACCTCAACACCCCCTGACCAACACCCACACCTCACCCCCCGTAGACCAAACCTGACACACCCACCTCACTTCCCCCCCAACCAAACCCGACACCCCTACCTACCACCACAAACAAACCCGACACCCACACCTCACTTAGGGGGGTATTATGACATCATAACTATGTCACAGAGAACAGCAGCTGCCCAGCTGATGTGATTGGCCTTTAAATAATTTCACCCCTGGGGGGCGTCAGAGGTCAGCTTTGAAAAATTTTCGACTCTTACCCTGATTAGGACCCTAAGGCCTATAACTGTACCAAATTTCAAGTCTCTAGCTCAAACGGTGCGGAAGGAGTAAGGGAACGTACATACATGCATGCACACATGCACGCATACATGCATACACCATTTGACTTTTATATACATAGATATGTTTTAAGGCTTAAACTTTTAAATGTACGTGGAAAAGGAAAATTCAAGGACTTGACTTTGCTCAACAGGGGGCATCTGACACAAACTATAAAGGACTTTCGCTTTTTAAAAATTAAACAAAGTATGCATCTATCTAGGGTAGAACATTCATAGTTATCTACCAAAAATAATTTTATTATTTACTCCGCTAAGGTGCTTATAATGATATAGAACAGAATAATAAGAAAAACTCCCTTTTAAAACATGGATATTATATAAGAATACAAAAGAATTAACAGAAAATTAAATCCTTCCAATGGATATTTTAAGGCGAGCTATAGAATTCTCTAGCAGAGATTTTTTTTTTATTCAGTTAAGCTATAGAATGGTATCTATGCTGTTGAACTACAGTGTTGGCTGAAGCAAAAACTATAAAAAGGATTTAATTCTTTATTAAATTCTATAGATTTTAGAGTAATTTCCATAGAACCCTTCTTAATTTCTACCGACTCTTATTGATTTCATCCTTATTAAACTCCATAGGGTTTTTCTATAAGTAGTATGAGAATGAAAGCCCCAACAGTGGATGCAGGAGGTCAGAGCTATTCATTAGAATGGTGCCTAGAATAGAATGGTGCCTAGACATCTGGCTAATGTCACCAAGAAATGTTTAAAGTAAATTCTTGAATAAAAATATTCTCTTTTTTCCAAGCCAGATCTTGTTGGCGACTGGTGGTGGTTGTTGATTGTTCACTGCCAAAGCAATCCAATAGGCCCTCCAGGATAGCTGGTAACCCATCATACTTCTAAGCAGTAGGATATTTCAGATATTTGGAAGACATTTGTCACTGAAGTATCAATGGACCCCAATAGGCTTTGGACCACACCAGAGCCTAATTATTTAAGGTCTGATCACAGGACTCCAGTCTCTTGGGTTGTCAACAAACCTGTTACATGCACACTACAACAGGTTAGCTCTTGTCCCCACTGTGTTCACACACTCCTCTCTAATTGTTGTTTAAAAGCCCCGCAGCATTAAAGAACTAGGTTTTTTTGATCTCAAAGTCAACGCAGTCACTATCATTCCCAGCTGCACTGGCTATTGTGCTAGAAATGTACACTTTGTATGTGAGAAAGGAAGACTATAAAGTTGGTAAGGGGGAAAATGACAAAGTCCTTGCCTCTGTGTCAAGGACATAGGACTCCAGGCAACTTACAGTCTGACTGGCCAGAAAGAATCCATGCTCAAATACCTGGGGACTTTCAATGTTCTAAATTAAGATTGTTTCCCATATGCATCAAGTGCACCAAAATGATTTATTCTGGAGCAACTAGTAGATGCATTCCCACATTTCTCCCATCCACGACACTGTCATTCCACAGCTACGAAGGAAGATTCTGAAAAAGGTGTTTTTATAGCCTTCTGAAACCTTCTTGAAGTAAAAATAGACTGTAACCATCCTTACGTTGTGGTGTTGCTCAGCAACCTTTTTTTCTCATCTCTCTGATCTCTAATTTCTCATAGATCTTTGCAGATATCAATCAATCTGAAAATCATCATTTACCAATCAGAAGCAGCCTTGCCTGCTAAGCTTGCAAGACATCCCATCCTCAAGTGATTACACAGAGCTAGAGAGATGGGGCTGTGGGCAAGCAACTGCAGATAGGACAGAAACTTGAGGGAGAGCGGCTCATTCAAAAGAAAAAAATAATAATAGCAAACATTCTTGCTTACAAGCAAGGAGACGTGTAGTCCCCTACCCTAAGGGAATATCTACTTCAGATTTTATCTGAAGTTAAAGAAATTTCTGTGGAGCCAACTGGATACCTTTTCCCCTTGGTCAAGATCAGCACCAGAAAAGGAGCATGGAAGAGACAGAAGGGAGAACAAAAGAAGACAACATGCAGGGCATATTCTTTCCCTCTTCTCTAGTGGCTAAACAACAGTGGAGCAATAGATGAGCTTCAGACAAAGTTCCATGTCTCACAGCACAGCTACTACACTGCAGAGAACTTAAGCTCAGATACTGCCACCATGTTTCAGTCAGAAACTGGCACTGAACACAGGTTAAGGGCTGGTCTCCACTACGGGGGGTGGGGGGGATCGACTGCAGATACGCAACTTCAGCTACGTGAATCACGTAGCTGAAGTTGCGTATCTGCAGCCGACTTACCGTCCGTCCTCACAGAGGTGGCGGGCGGCGGCGCGCTCCCCCGTCGACTCCAGCTTGCACCTCCCGGCAAGCTGGAGTTCCAGAGTCGACGGGGGCGCCGCGAGCGAGCGATTTCTCGCATCTTCATAAGACGCAAGAAATTGATCGCCAGAAGATCAATGGCTACCCGCCGATTCGGCGGGTAGTGAAGATATACCCTAAGTTGGTCAAGTGAGCTTCATTACACTCTGTGCACAGCTCTGTCCTTGTGGTGGAGTAGCTTCCAACCTAACTCCCTGTGTTCCCTGTTCCACTGGTGGCCTGTCAGTAGGGTGACCAGATGTCCCGATTTTATAGGGACAGCCCCGATTTTGGGGTCTTTTTCTTATATAGGCTCCTATTACCTCCTCACCCCATCCTGATTTTTCATATTTGCTGTCTGGTCACCCTACCTGTCAATAACAGTCTCTGATATAGTCTCTTCAGGAAACATCATTTCATGATACACAGGGCCCTAGAGGGGACAAGTCTGGGTGAGCTAGAGACATGAAGAGTCAGCATTGTCTGAGAGGACAGACTGGAGGAGCAAGGAAAAGGGGCAGGGAAGAGCTGCCTGGAAGAGATAGGGAAGCTGCAGAGAGCAGAAAGGTCTGCAGCCTCAGTTCTTTGGAGACCAGCGGAGGGGCTAGATTGCAGATCTTCCTGAGCCAGAGCTCTGGTGCTGGGAGGCTGACCAGGGCGGAGTTGTTGGACTGTGTTTGGATAGAAGCATCCGGAGACTGGTCACTTTCAGATGGTTGGCCTAGAGAGTGGGGCCCTGGAACAAGAGCAGAAAAGAACAGGGAATTGAGTGCTGGTAAAGTCATGAGTGGGAAACCAGAAAGTGATGCCTCTGGAGAGGGGAATGGAAAATCGTGGCATCTTTTATGTTTTACTGGGGAACTGGGAGGATCATGAGGGTTTGACAGACTCTTGTATGTGTGTGTGCAAGAAACAGAAAGAGACTATCGCTGAGCCCAGGCTGAGGGTCAGCAGACTACAGATGCCCCTATCCTGAAGCCAGAAGAGTCACTGACACTCCAGTGTGAGGCAATGGAGAAAGGAGATGGGGTGGCTCTTCTGCAGGAGCAGCTGGTCACTTACGTGGGCAGAGCCCTGTCTGAGACTGAACAGGGGGATGCCCCAACAGAAAACGGGCTTTGGACTGTGGTATCTGGAGTGGAGTGATTCCATCCGTTCACCTACGGCCACCCAGTGACAGTGCAATTCAGACCCTAAACCTCTAGAGATAATCATGGCAAAGCCCCTTCTTAGTGCTCCAAAGAGATTGTAATGCTTGTCGATGCACCTCCAGCATTACCAGACAGAGATCAGATATTGCCCAGGACGATTACTAGTATTAGCAGACAGTGGAGTTGGTTGAAATATTATGTTAGGGTGCCACTAGGTCTCTGGGTAAAAAGGACCCTTTCCCTAAATTGGGAAACTGAGGCACAGAAGTGATTCACCTCATGTCATGCAGCAGAGCATTGGAAGAGCCAAGAATAGGATTCTGGCTTCCTTTCTCCCAATCCAGTGCCCTGTCTATTAGGCAACATTGCCTTATCATTCATATCATCATTACATCTCTTTGAAATACCAAAAAAAAAATAATCATATAACCTAAAACAAATTGCTCAATTTAAATGGAATAGAACTTAAATAGCATGATGATTTTTAGCTAGCATTATCAGGTAAAATCTAAAATTACTACTCCTACAGACATAGATGCCCTGGAGTGCAGCTTGATTTTTAGAATCAAATTGTGCTGAAAAAGACTAAAGCCAGTAACCCATTTTACAATCATTTGCTTCAAAATATATAGTGCATCAAAAGCAGCACCAAAAACACACTAGGGAGGCCCAAATGTTTGGTTTTTCACTTAACACTAAACTTTTCTCTGTTAGTATCCAAGATTACTCAAGATACTACAATTTGATTTTAAAATCCAATTTAAAACAGATAATGAATCAAAATCTGACATGGATATGGTCCTCGGGTCCCGTGTTCCTAACAATAATATTTCACCTGTTTAGATTTTGACAGCATTTGAGTCATCACAGTTCTGGATCAACAGATTGCAAATTAGGAATTGGCTGTAGTCTTTTCCAGCACAATCTGTAATGGTTATTTCTCTTGTTTTTTTTTTTTTTTTAAGCAGAATAATTATACATTCCAAAGTTAAGGTTCCCATAGCAATGTTAACTCGGCCACATTGCACATATGTAGTATTTTCAACAACTGTTAATTTATGCTTTACTATGTCTCTTAAATGTGGCCGAGTTATCGTTGCTGTGGGAACCTTAACTTTTGATTCTCTTGACTTCTTTGCACAGTTAAATTCTTGATTATAAAATTTTATTAGCATAGAGGATTTTTTAATTATTGAATTTCCTTGTCATTTTTCTAGGAATAGAATGAGAGGGAGGAAGAGAGACAAAAGACCAAATCAGAAGCTATGACTGTATATGCAAATAAAAGCTCTTAACTTGTACCTTTTTCTTTCAACCAATTTCCTTAGAATAGATATTATAATCACTACACCATCTAAGAATGTGCCAATTCTTTCAGGAAGTGCAACATGAAGAACCAGTACCAAAATGATCACCTGTGGCAACTACAGTACTTGCTGGTTACACTGAAAAGTAAAAGTACTGAATACATCAGCTGTCTCTTTAATGAAATTTAACAAGTTCTGTGGCCTAAATTTTCAAAAGTGACTTTGGTTGCCTCTACTTTTGGGTGCCAACCCAAGACACCTTTGAAAGGGGAAAATTGCTCAGCACACCTGGAAAGTCAGTCCCCAATATAAAGATGCCTGATGAGGGTCACCCGAAAGCACCACTCGCTGTATAGAAACTGTAGTCCACATGATCAGCCAGCTCTCTGCATATAGGGTGACCAGACAGCAAGTGTGAAAAATTGGGACAGGGGGTGGGGGGTAATAGAAGCCTATATAAGAAAAAGACCCCAAAATCGGGACTGTCCCTATAAAATCGGGATATCTGGTCACCCTATCTGCATACTACAATTTGGGAACCTTTGCTATGAATTGACAGAGAGTCGGGTATGGGGGAAAGGGAGAGAAAATATGCCATGATTCTTAAACTTTTAAATGTTAAAATTGACCTGTATCGCTAGATACCACAGGAGGATTTACAACACAAAACATTGTGAGTATTTCTGAATACTTTTGGTGCATGCTAGGGTTTTCAGGTGCCTGGTTTTTGACCAAAAAGTCTGGTCAAAAAAGGGACCTGACAGTGTTCGGTCAGATGTACTGACTGGATACCGAAAGTCCAGTTACCGCGGGGTGGGGAGGGACAAGTCATTAACCCATGCTAGCACTTGCTCAGCCAGGGTAGGCAGGCTGCAGCAGCTCCCATCCCAGCCCCGGAGCAGAGGGAGCCCAGCCCAGGTGGAGGGAGGGAAGGAAGGTGGAGATGATTCAGCGAGTGATGGGTGGGGAGGAGTGAGCGACAAAGGGGAGGCCTTGGAGGGAAGAGCCAAGGCAGAAGCGGGCCTCAGAGGTCCAGTTACCAGCAATTAGAAAGGTGGCCACCCTACTGTGTCTGCATCTTCAGAATGAAAGTACTACATACTGCAGCTAACTTTGGTGGTGCCCAAGGACTGATTAATGCAAATATTACAGGTACAGAATCCCCCAAACCTGTTGTGACATCCTTTAGAAACCCGACCACAGAGGACTTAGGAGATCTATAAGCACTACTACTAGAAAAATTAATACAGAGTCTCCTTTAATTCAAATGGTAGGGGCTTGTGCTTTTGGAGCTGAAGGTCTTTAGTTGTATCCCACTAATGACACTGAAGTCTACATGACCATGCTGTGCAGCTGACAACCTTCTCCGGTTGTAAGGAATCGACATACTCCAAACAGGGCCAGGTTAGGCGACCACCTGTCCCAAATTAGGCTGCACAGTCCCAAAATGCAGAGTTCAAGCCCCAGTCGCGGACTGAATGACTCTGGGACAGCATTTGTCCCAGATTACCTGTGGCACCACTCCACGACTGCTCAAGGCTCAGAGGCAATGCCAGCCTCTTCCAGGTGTGGGAGGGGGCTGATGTGAGTGGAGCCTTGGGGGAAGAGGAGCAGGACTCCTGCATGTGTCCCGCTTTTGCCTTTTGAAAAGGTGGTCACTCTAGGCCAGTTCTACTTAAAATACATGGACACAAGGAGCTGAGGGCCCTTCAACTCCCTCCCCCCCCACACAGGATCTCTTGCCTATAAACCATCTTGCTGTAATAATAATTACTGGCATCTGCAGGCACAGGTAAATGTTGATTTGTTAGTACAGTTGATTCAAAGGGAATTGATGTAACTAGTGAGCACAAGTAAGTTGGCACAAAGCTGTTCAGGATTCACTAATGCTATGAGAAATCTTGCCATTAAAAGCATAACAAAAGCCCGTGGCTGGAAGTTAAAGTCAAATTCAAATGAGAAATAAGGCACACATTTCTAAGAGAAAGTGCTTAACCGCTGACACAAATTAAGAAGAGAAGTGGCATATTCTCCATCTCTTCTTCAAAGCAAGACGGGGTGCCTTTCAGGACAATAAGCTGCTGCCGAACACAAGTTAGGGGGCTCAGTACAGGGGTTAGTGGTTAAAATTCTATGGCCTGTGTTTATGCAGGAGTTCAGACCAGATGAACATAATGGTCTTTTCTGGTCTTAAAACGTATGCATGTGGAAAGAAACACAGAAGTTTCAGGGTGCCTACGGTTGAAGGAAAATTGACATATTTCCAGACTTAGCTTAGTTCACTGGTGACGACATACAGTCACTGTCACCTAGGAAATGAAATATGTTGCCATAGGAACCTCAAGACTGCATTATTACACAACTTCAAAATGTTGACAGTTGGAAAAAGGCCTCTTCTGATACCCAAAACCCAAAGTTTTTTCTTAATAAATATTACTAAAATAACACATCAGGGTTTATGTGGAATGGCTTGAGGGAAAGGCATGTCTCTCAGCATAAATATCTCTGTGGTATCAAACCTTTGGGGGAAAGTGCATAGCCAGTTTTAAAATAAAAGAGGCCACTGCCCCCTATAATAATTGTGGATCCTGTGAAGGTAATTTTATTGAAGTGTATGGTGCTTTACTTGACTTGAATTTCAGGAGTTGCCTGATTCACAAGCTGGATCCTCTTACATAATCTCGTGTTTTCCTACTATAAACCATAGGACTGTTTGTTAATGTATAAATATCTGGAAAATAACCCCCCCAGTTTGATACTATATGAACCGGAGCCACATTTACTATATGTGGTCTTTGGAATTTCTTCACTATTTCTTTACACAGCATCATTCTTTGAACTATCATCAAAACAGCATAAAGGCTCAATCTTGCCTTCAATAGCTTTGCATACACTTATTGTAATCTATGGAAAACATTTAATTACAAAAAATCATATTAAACAGTACATTTGCTGGCAAGTTTGAAAGGAAGTCAAACCACTAGCTAAGCACCTGGAACCAGAATTTGTTGATGTGCTAAACCAGATTTTCACAGCAGTAGCCTTTTTCTGCAAGTGCAAAGAGAATGTCTTCATTTCAAATGATTCAACTAGTTTAGTTCAATCACTAGTTCAGTCAAAGTTAAGAAATCTATCGGGAGCTGAAAAAGCAGGAAATATAGTTTTCCTCTTCCCATATACAAACAGAAATCAGAAATGAGTTGATGAGATCCATCAGTTCTAAAATCTTGAAGGACATAGTGACCAATAACAATCAGTTCAATTCTTTAATAAGATATATACTTCTGTAAGCATGTGGCTCGCCACTTGGCACACCCCATGCGGGTGGAGTATGTATGACTCCAGGCCAATCCTGGAGAATTGGCAACCCAAGGCAGGACAGGAGGATGGGATTGTATTTCCACTCCACCTTCCTCGGTGGTCTGTTAGAGAAATCCAGATTCTCCCTCTCCACTGCATTCTGGTCCAGGCACCCTTGAACAGGCAATTAATGGCTGGGTACACAGACCCTCTTGCTGCCTCCCTTGACCACTTCCTACTTTGCCCTGGCCTGTGTTGGCCCTTTGCCTCACTCACACTGAGAGCCTAGGAAGAATCAGCTCCGCCCTCTCTAAGCCTCTTCCACCAGCTCACTGCAGAACTTCTTTGCCCTGTCTGCCACCCTGTCCTGATGGAGGCTGCTTTCCTCCACTTCCCCTGCTGTGCAGGCCTTGACTCAGCAGAATTCTTCCTGCTCCCTGCAGGCCTCCTCACCAGCATGCAAAGTCCTGCACAGACTTGCCATCTGCCACTCCTTCCCAACTGCCTTGAGTCCCCTACTGCAGACTTAAAGCCTCGCGGACCGTGAAGGAAGATGTCTGCCAGAAGTCCCACTCAGCTCCCTGACTCCATGCCTGGCTTCTCTCCCTGAGCAAGTGCCAGAGAGCTGTTCTCTTTCTGGTCAAGGCCTAACTGAACCAGGGTAGCTCTTTCACCTCTTCCCTCCAGGCTTGACACCTAGTGCAGGTGTACAGGGAGTCACAAATTGCACCCACAGGCTCTCATTAACCCCTTCAGGCCCAGTGTGGAGTTTGTAATCCCCAGCACAACTTCCTTTGTTTAACAAATCAGTTTTAAATTCAATGTATGGTTTTGAAAAACTCTCTCTTATATACCCATCACTCTTAAGGAAGTTTTAAATGCTGTATTTTGTGCATTTTTATTTGAATTTCCACCCAAATACAGCTTGACACAAGACACAATTAAAAAATGAATCATCAACTATGAAATAAGAAATCCATCATTCACCATTGTCTAACAGAATAAAAAAAAATGTAAAAATGAAGGCTCTGAATAAATGTGAATTAAACTACATAATTGCTTAATAAATGTTTCTAGATATAGTGTAGCCTCCTGGCTAGCAAAAATAAGCACCGAATTTAGTGTAAAGGCTCTATTTATCTGCAAAGCAATGATGTCTTAATGGCTACCAACTAATGAGGATCAACCTTTCTTTAGGAAAATAAGTAAGGAATACAATTGCAAAACATGATTAAAATTGATTATTTAAAGAAAGGTTTCCTGCTTGCCTATTTTAAATCATGATTAAAATTGGTTATTTAAATAATTTGATTTAAATCAATCCACTCTGCCAGCACCATTAAGATAATTATTCAGCAAGGAGTTTTGCCAACCTGTCATCTCCCAAAACTAAAACTAAACCAGAATCATCTCCCCCCCCCCCCCTTTATTGTTTTAGGAGCATATCCTCAGCCCCCTCCAAAATCCTTATCAAACAGATTTCTTTAGCAATGTATGTCCCTAAGTATTTTGGATCAAGCAGGGGAGCTAGTTCCAGAGTCCTAAAGCCATATGGAAGAGAAGTATTATTATGAAAGCACTATGCAATTAAAGTGTAAAATCCTCCAATCCAATCAGTATGGCAAGTCTCCACCATGATATTCCACTCTACTTACATGCTTCAAATTGTACTGACATCCGTGGAATTTCCAGGTCTGTATGGAAAGCAGAATATCAACATTGAAACAACCCACCTGGTTCCAAGGGATCTCCATCCAGATTACTTAAGGTGATCCAGATTTCTTGAGTTACAAGGCAGCATCACTGGCACATGGTTTTGTGACTCATAAGATTGTATAGAGATTGTAGCCTGAAGGTATTATAGAGTGGGTATGGTTTAAAAGGTTTTCTAAAAACCCTACAAAACGGATAAATTAGTTTATTACTGACCCTACTGGTATTCCCTATAAATTCAAATCAGTCACAGCTTCTCATGTTGGTTAAAATAAAAAAAGGTAAAAGAAAACAATTGAGTCCACTGTATATATAGTGTATGTTGCTTCCTCAAAATAAAGAACTTCTGTATTATATGGTCAAAAGAGGAATAGATTCCTCTTCAGCTGAGAGGAGCGCTGTTCCATATGTTCTCTCCTCATCCCTGAGGCAAATTATATTTTTTTGTTTGGCTTGGGGCAAGTGGGGGCAGAGACAACTGAATCTGCAGAAAATTGAGGGCAGAGTCATAATGAAATATTTATTTAAACTTCATTTATGTAAGATTAAAAATATTTTCATCTTTCCTTTTTCAGATAAGCATGTATTGTAATTTCAAGACATTTGCCACATTCTCTCAATGAATTGTGTGACACATGGGTAAGCAGCCTATTATTATTATGGTCACCACTTTTACAAGGATGTGATAAATTTTGTATGAAGTATACCTTGTGAGTTATAGACTCACAAACTTTAAGGTCAGAAGGGACCATTATGATCATCTAGTCTGACCTCTTGCACAATGCAGGCCTCAGAATTTTACCCACCTATTCCTGCAATATACTTCTCACCTATATCTGAGCTACTGAAGTCCTCAAATCTTGGTTTAAAGACTTCAAGGTGCAGAGAATCCTCCAGCAACTGACCCATGCCCCTTGCTGCAGAGGAAGGTGAAAAACCTCCAGGGCCTCTGCCAATCTGCCCTGGAGGAAAATTCCTTCCCGACCCCAAATATGGCAATCAGCTGAACCCTGAGCATGTGAGCAAGACTCACCAGCCAGACACCGATAAAATATGTGTATCAGTTGTGGCAGACCCAGGGCAGACAGCTGCCAGTAAGGTCTGCAATTAGGAGGCTTACCAAGGGAACCGGGCCCAGCTAAGCAGGGCCAGCTGGGGCCAATTAAGGAGGCTGTCAGAGCCCTTGAAAAGAGACTCCTCCCCAGAGAGGCTTGTGGGAGTTTGAGGAGTGAGTTTGGAGGGAGTGAGAGTTTGAGGAGTGAGTGTGGAGGCAGTAGGAGATAGCGGAGCGAGTTTGGCAAAAGTAGAGGGGTGTGAGGGGCAAGTTGGAAGAAGCAGGGGCAGAGAGGCAGCTGACAAGCAGGAGGAGAGAACTAAGGGTCCCTCCCAGGGGGGGGGCCTAGCTTCCCTAGCTTGCAGGAGCCTGACCCTGAGAGAGAAAGAAGGGGAACGAGCTGCTAAGGAGCAGCAGGAAAAACCGGGTCTGGTGCCGTCTGGCCAGGGCGCCAGGGCCACACCAGCAACCCAAAGGACTTGAACTAGGGGGAGCAGAGGGGCCACCTTGTCACACGTGGTGTCAGAGGTGGGATAGCGAGTAAATAGACTTGGTGGCTAGCCCTTCCCCCCCCCCCCATACTCAGAGGGAAGATGGACGAGGTGGTGAAGGCCCTGGTCCAGGCCACTGCGGCCCAGCAGGAAGCTGTCCGAGTACAGCAAGAGACCAACCAGTTGCTGATAACCCAGGCAGCCCAGGACCGAGCCACCTTGCAGGAGGTGGTGCGGCAGATGAAAGCCCTGAGCACCATGGGCCGTGGGGGGCCTGACGACCGGCCACTACGGGCCAGCCATTTCCTGCAGAAGATGACGGCAGGCGACGACACCGAGGCCTACCTGCTTGCCTTCGAGAGGACGGCCCTGCGTGAGGCTTGGCCCCGAGGACAGTGGGCAAGCATCCTGGCCCCTTTCCTCTGCGGGGAGGCCCAGAAGGCCTATTTCGACCTGGCACCCGAGGCCGCTGCGGACTACCCCCAGCTGAAGGCCGAGATCCTGGCCAGAGCGGGAGTGACGCCAGCCCTGCGGGCCCAGCAATTTCACGAGTGGAGGTATGAGGTCGGCAAGACCCCGAGGACTCAGCTATTCGACCTGATCCACCTTGCCCGGAAGTGGTTACGGCCCGAGACCCACAGCCCGGACAAGATGATAGAGATCCTGGTACTGGACAGGTATATGCGGGGGTTGCCATCCGAGCTAAGGGAGTGGGTCCGAAAGAATGATCCCCCCTCCTACGACGAGCTGGTAGCCCTCGTAGAGAGACACCTTGCCTCCCAGGAGTTGTCACGGACTACCACGGAGGGGCTGCGGGCAACCAGAAGGCCGGCCTCCAGACCAAAGCCCCGGATGGCCAAGACCCCAAGCCGTGATAGGGAGGAAGAAGAGGAGGCTGGGGGATGGCCAGAGAGCTTGGACAGACTTGGGGACCGGGGGAACGGGACTCGGGGGGTAGGGCCGAACAGCCCGAAGACTGGGGGGCTGTCCCGAGCCGGGAGGCGCTGTTACGCTTGTGGGGAAATGGGACACCTAGCCGCCCAGTGCCCAAACCGGGCCGAACCCATGGAATGTGGCCTGGGGGGTATGGGGGATCCGTGCGACCTGGTGAACCAAGTGGGGGTCGCGATGGCTCCCCATAGATATACCCGGCCCGTTAAAATGAATGGCATTAAGACCACCGCGCTAGTGGACTCAGGGAGCGCGGTCACGCTGGTCTCCGGGACGTTGATCAGCCAGGACCAGCTGTCCCGGGCCAAGCGCTCGGCAGTATCCTGTGTACATGGGGATATTAACTACTACCCCACTGTCTCTGTAAGCCTCGACGTCCTGGGACACCCCACGAAAGTAGTGGTGGGCGTAGTCCCGAGGCTCCCCTACCCGGTCCTCATTGGACGAGACTTCCCTGACTTTGACAGCCTGCTCCCCGGGCGGGGGACAGAAGGAGTTAGTGCCGGGGTCCCGGAGGTGGCGCCGAGAGGTCCCGGGGCACCAGCTTTCCGGGAATTTGACCCGGAATTATTCTCTGTAGGCGGGGGGTCCCGGAAGTCTCGGAGGGAGAGGAGGGCAGCCAAGGCGTTAGGGACGAAAATCCTCACCCAATATAGGAGGGCTGCTCTAGTGGGAGAACGAGGGAGCCCCCAAGGAAGGAGGACCAGGCGAGAGGGGGGGGAGACCGATGCCGGGCCTAGTGCCCCCCAGGCGGTCCCCGAAGGAGAGGCAGAGGTAGAGACCCCGGAGTTGGGGCCAATTGGCCCGGCTACGGAGAATTTTGGGCAGGATCAGGCCAATGACCCAATCTACCAAAATATCCGTAGCGAAGTGGTGGAGGTAAATGGGGTCCCGGTAGAGGGGAAAAGTAAGGGCCGAGGGCCATACTATATAATCAAGGGGGACCTGCTGTATAGGGTAGTCCCGATGTCCGATATGTTGGTGGAACAACTTTTGGTGCCACAGAGACATCAGAGAGGCGTATTGGACCTGGCTCACAGCCACCTCTTCGGGGGCCACCTGGGGGTGGAGAAGACCCTCGATCGGGTCATGAAGAGGTTCTTCTGGCCAGGGGTCCATGCAGCGGTCCGGCGATACTGCGCCTCCTGCCCGGAGTGTCAATTGCACGCCCCCCGGCCCCACTTGCGGGCCCCTTTAGTGCCCCTCCCCATCATTGAGGTCCCATTCGAGAGGATCGCCATGGACCTGGTGGGCCCGCTGGAGAAATCGGCCCGAGGCCATCGGCATATACTGGTAGTGCTGGACTATGCCACCCGGTATCCCGAAGCTGTGCCCTTACGGAACACACTGTCCAAAACCATAGCTCGGGAGCTGTTACAGATCTTTGCCCGAGTAGGGATACCAAAGGAGATCCTGACCGACCAAGGGACCCCCTTTATGTCCAAATTAATGAAGGACCTTTGTTGCCTACTCCGTGTGCGGACCATAAGGACGTCGGTGTACCATCCCCAGACTGACGGCTTGGTCGAACGGTTCAACCGGACACTGAAGAGTATGCTGCGGAAGGTAGTGAGTCGGGACGGGAAGGATTGGGATACCCTGCTCCCCTACCTCCTGTTTGCTGTAAGGGAGGTGCCCCAGGCCTCCACGGGATTTGCCCCGTTCGAGCTGTTGTATGGACGCCACCCTCGGGGCATACTTGACATCGCCAAGGAGGACTGGGAAGAACAGCCAAACCGGGGGAGGAATGTCGTCGAACATGTAGCTCGGATGAGAGAAAGGATAGCCCAGGTCACCCCAATAGTGAGGGAACACCTCGAGAAGGCACAAGAGGCCCAGCGGACATATTACAACCGCCAAGCGAGAAGCCGGAAGTTCCAGGTGGGAGACCGGGTGATGGTGCTAGTACCCACAGCGGAGAGCAAGTTGTTGGCCCAGTGGCAAGGGCCATACGAAGTAGTGGAAGCCGTGGGGGACGTTGACTATAAGGTCCGACAGCCGGGACGCCGGAAGCCGGAGCAGATTTACCACGTCAACCTGTTAAAACCGTGGCAGGAGAGAGACGCTCTGGTGGTTGCGCTGGGGGCACCACCCCGGGAAGGCAACCCACCCGGCCGGGTGGGGATATCCCCGGACCTGACCCCGAACCAGCGAGCGGAGGTGGTCCGCATGATCCGGCGTAACCAGGACGTGTTTTCAGAGACACCGGGCCGGACTACTGAGGTGCACCACCACATCCTCACGGAGCCAGGGGTAAAGGTTCACGTCAAGCCCTACCGGGTCCCAGAAGCAAAGAGGAAGGAGATCAGAGCGGAGGTCCAGAAGATGTTACGATTAGGAGTCATCGAAGAATCCCATAGCCAGTGGTCCAGCCCCGTGGTCCTGGTGCCTAAGCCAGACGGCACGGTGAGGTTCTGCAATGACTTCCGGAGGTTGAATGACGTCTCTCGGTTCGACGCGTACCCGCTACCCCGGATAGACGAACTGATTGACCGGTTAGGAGCAGCCCGGTTCATGTCCACCCTAGACCTGACCAAGGGGTACTGGCAGATCCCCCTGGCCAAGGCAGACAAGGAAAAGACGGCCTTTGCCACCCCGGAGGGGTTGTACCAGTATACGGTCCTCCCCTTTGGGTTGCATGGGGCCCCTGCCACCTTCCAGAGGCTCATGGACAAACTGTTGCGGCCTCATAGGAAATACGCCGCCGCCTATCTGGATGATGTAATCATATATAGCCCAGACTGGGAGACACACTTGCGGAAGGTAGAGGCCGTCTTAGACACCCTGAGGAAGGCGGGTCTGACCGCAAACCCACCCAAGTGCTCAATCGGACTGGCAGAGGCCAAGTACCTTGGCTATATAGTAGGGAGAGGCGTAGTGAAGCCTCAACTTAACAAACTGGAGGCAATCCAGAAGTGGCCCCGACCAATCCGAAAGAAACAGGTCCGAGCGTTTCTAGGGTTGGTTGGGTATTACCGAAGATTCATTCCCCATTTCGCCACCCGGGCCTGCCCATTAACTGATCTAACGAGGGCCCGGGGCCCAGACATCGTAAAGTGGTCGGACGCTGCCGAGACAGCGTTTGGGGACCTGCAGACCGCCCTCTGCACCGACCCGGTGTTGATAGCCCCAGACTGGAAAGAAGAATTTATTTTACAAACAGACGCCTCTGAGGTAGGGCTGGGGGCGGTGCTCTCCCAGATGAGGGATGGAGAAGACCACCCAGTCCTATTTCTCAGCAGGAAGCTTTTGCCCAGAGAACGGAAATATGCCGTGGTGGAAAAGGAGTGCCTGGCGGTGAAGTGGGCCATAGAGAGCCTCCGTTATTATCTACTCGGTCGGCGGTTTACCCTAGTTACGGACCATGCCCCGCTGAAGTGGATGCACCAAAACAAGGACAGCAACGCAAGGGTGACAAGATGGTTCCTCTCATTGCAGCCCTTCCACTTCCGCGTGCAACATCGGTCCGGCCCCCTGCATGGGAATGCAGACGGGCTATCAAGGATACATTGCTCCACGACCCAAGTAGCCCAACCCCATGGTGTTGCGCAGGGGGGGGGGATATGTGGCAGACCCAGGGCAGACAGCTGCCAGTAAGGTCTGCAATTAGGAGGCTTACCAAGGGAACCGGGCCCAGCTAAGCAGGGCCAGCTGGGGCCAATTAAGGAGGCTGTCAGAGCCCTTGAAAAGAGACTCCTCCCCAGAGAGGCTTGTGGGAGTTTGAGGAGTGAGTTTGGAGGGAGTGAGAGTTTGAGGAGTGAGTGTGGAGGCAGTAGGAGATAGCGGAGCGAGTTTGGCAAAAGTAGAGGGGTGTGAGGGGCAAGTTGGAAGAAGCAGGGGCAGAGAGGCAGCTGACAAGCAGGAGGAGAGAACTAAGGGTCCCTCCCAGGGGGGGGGCCTAGCTTCCCTAGCTTGCAGGAGCCTGACCCTGAGAGAGAAAGAAGGGGAACGAGCTGCTAAGGAGCAGCAGGAAAAACCGGGTCTGGTGCCGTCTGGCCAGGGCGCCAGGGCCACACCAGCAACCCAAAGGACTTGAACTAGGGGGAGCAGAGGGGCCACCTTGTCACACAGTATTGTATGTAAAATTACAAGATTATATTGTACAAATGTTGTAGCGTGCTTGAAGATTAAGAAAATCAGGTTCAAACCAGTTGTTCAGAGATAAAGGCTCACTGGCATCCCAACCACGTGTTAGAGAGCTATCACTGGTTTAAGGAGCCATTTCCCAGCAAGGAAAAGGTGAAAACAAGGAATTTACAGTTCATCACAGGGATGGTTCAATATTCACATCCACAAGAGACTACTTGTTACCTGCACCCCAGCTAGGAGTAACTCTTAAAGAGGAGAGAGTAGTATAGATATGAGACAGTGGTCTCCATTTCACCTCTCTCCTCCTTCGTCTCTGCTCATGATACCAACAGTAAAAAAGCTGAATTAAGTAGAAGGGATCCCAAGCTGAAAAGAGACCTACTCTGTGAAATTTACTGCAGCGTATGGTGAGAAAAAATCTTTTGCTTTTAAGTTCACTTCACTTGTTAAGTTAATTATTAGCTTGAGTTTTACCTTTTTATATTTTTTTTGTAACCAATCTAGACTTTTATGCATCATCACTTGTAATCATTTCAAATCTATCCTTCTGTAGTTAATAAAAATGTATCTTATTGTTTTATCTTAAAAAGTGTGTTTGGGTTAAAATGTGTGGGGAAACTCCACTTGAGATAACAAGGCTAGTACATATATCATTTTCCTTTGATAAAATGATAGACTTTCTATGAGCTTGCATTGTTCAGTAATGTGCTAAACAGTACAAGATGCATGTTTCTCAGGAGACAAGACTGGGACAGAATTTGTGGGTGTTGCCTTGTATGTAATTCATGAGTGACTGGTTAGAGTGCTAATGTATTTAACTGGGAGTTAATTTGTGTGCTGAAGGCTGTGTGAATAGGCCAGGAGTAGGTGTTCTAGCAGCAAAGCAGTGTAAAAGGCATCCCAGGCTAGATATTTAAGGGGACCCAACTGTTCAATGGTCCAGACTGTGCCCTGGGGAATGTCACACCTTCTCATCGCTCTAGTTGCCCCTCACAAACAATATTGTTGACATAATTCAATCTCACTCTGGCCATCATATGGAAGCTACTCTTTTCATGGCAGGAAACATCCTCCTCCTTTTTACTGATGCTCCATTTTCTCATTATGTCTTGACATCAGTACAGCCTTTAAAACTGCAGAGTATTCCATATATATGCTATCAGTTCCCTACTGAGATGGTTCTACTCCCACCTGCTCTTTCCCCACCAAGGTGGAGGCTCTTCCTGTATGGTATGAAGTCCCAAAACTGAATTTTAATGTCTCTGTTCCTTTCCTCCTACTTTCTCCTCAACAGTTATCTTAGCCCTATCTTTAAACTAGTTACTTCTTTAATACCGATACCACTCAACAACTTCAATGCCTTTCCCATCATTTACCTTCTGGGGATCAACACACTAAGGGGGATAGAGCACTGTTAACCAGCCAGAGTATATATGCAAAAGAGTGTATCCTGGCTGGGTGTGGATGAGTTCACTATAAACTGTTGTTCAGTTCTGATAAACAATGAATCAGACACCATATGCAAATCTCTATTTCCCAGTTAGCTCATTTAAGATGAAACAGTCTCTCCTATCTATATATATAAAAGTCAAGTGGTGTATGTATGTGTGTATGTATGTATGTATGTATGTACGTATGACTGCGAACTCCTCCCGCACCGTTTGAGCCAGAGACTTGAAATTTGGTACAGTGAGGGGTCTTGGGGTCTAGATGCTGGTAAGGGTCGAAAAATTTTCGGATCTCACCTCTGACGCCCCCCAGGGGTGAAAGTCTTTCAGGGCCAATCACATCGGCTGGGCGGTTAGGTGGTGAAGATGTCATAATACCCCCCTCCAACAGACACCTCACTCGCTCAGCTCACCCCTCCCTCCTCCAACGGAACCCTGGAGATCCCTCAGTTCTCTGCCCCTCCCCCCTCCCAACGGAACCCCAGAGATCCCTCAGTTCTCTGCCCCTCCCCCCTCTCAACGGAACCCCGGAGATCCCTCAGTTCTCTGCCCCTTCCCCCTCCCAACAGAACCCCAGAGATCCCTCAGTTCTCTGCTCCTCCCCCCTCCCAACGGAACCCCGGAGATCCCTCAGTTCTCTACTCCTCCCCCCTCCCAATGGAACCCGGAGATCCCTCAGTTCTCTACCCCTCCCCCCTCCCAACGGAACCCCGGAGAGCCCTCAGTTCTCTGCCCCTCCCACCTCAACCCCGGACTCCATCAGCTCTGTGCCCCCCCCCCCCCCCCACCTGCGAAGGTCCCCGGAATCCCTCGGCTCTGGGCCCCCTCCCCCCCTGCGACGGATCTGAGTTGGGTTTGGTGGGACGGTAAGTGAGGTGGGGGTGTCGGGTTCGGTCGGGGGGTGAGGTGGGGGTGTTGGGGTTGGTCAGGGGGTATTGCGGTTGGTGGGGGGGTGAGGTGGGGGTGTTGGGTTTGCTTGGGGGGGTGAGGTGGGGGTGTCGGGTTTGGTCGGGGGGTAAGTGAACCGGGGGGGTGTCGGGGTTGGTCTGGGGGGGTGGGAAGGTGTCGGGGGGGTGAGGGGTGTGGTGTGGGTGTTGGGTTTGGTCTGGGGGGGGGAAGGTGTTGGGGTGGGTGCCCAGACCAAACCCGACACCCCCCCCGGCTCACTTACCCCCCGACCAAACCCGACACCGCCACCTCACCCCCCACCAACCGCAACACCCCCTGACCAACCCCAACACCCACCCCTCACCCCTCACCCACCCCAACACCTTCCCACCCCCCCAGACCAAACCCGACACCCCCTGGCTCACTTACCCCCCCGACCGAACCTGACACCCCCACCTCACCCCCCCCACACCAATCGCAACACCCCCAGACCAAACCTGACACCCCCCGGCTCACTTACCCCCCGACCGAACCCGACACTCCCACCTCACCCCCCCAAGCAAACCCGACACTCCCATCTCACCCCCCCCACCAACCGCAACACCCCCTGACCAACCCCAACACCCACACCTCACCCCTCACCCACCACGACACCTTCCCACCCCCCCAGACCAAACCCGACACCCCCCCGGCTCACTTACCCCCAACCGAACCCGACACCCCTACCTCATCCCCCCAAGCAAACCTGACACCCCCACATCAACCCCCCACCTCAACCCCCCACCAACCGCAACACCCCCTGACCAACCGCAACACTCACCCCTCACCCAGCCCAACACCTTCCCACCCCCCCAGACCAAACCCTACACCCCCCGGCTCACTTACCCCCCGACCAAACCCGACAACCCCACCTGACACCCCAACCAAACCCGACACCACCACCCCCCGGCTCACGGTGCACTGTGTAGCACACAGATTATTAAATACACTGTTCGGTCGGGGGGTGAGGTGGGGGTGTCGGGTTTGGTCGGGGGGTGAGGTGGGGGTGTTGGGTTTGTTTTGGGGGGTCAGGTGGGGTTGTCGGGTTTGGTCGGGGGTTAAGTGAGCCGGGGGGTTTTGGGGTTGGTCGGGGGGGTGGGAAGGTGTCAGGGTGGGTGAAGGGTGGGTGTTGGGGTTGGTCAGGGGGTGTCAATTGTCTGCCCCTTCCCCACCTCCGACTGACCCGAGCAACGCCGGGCACTTATGCTAGTAGAATATAAGCTTTAAAAAGGTTGCTTTTGCAATGTGGATAAAATGGAAATCTTCCCAAATATTTTTTGTCAAGAATTCAACAACATATATTTAAATGTATAAGTGTTCTGCTGAGTACAGTAGAACCTGGAAAAGTCTACATGGCATGTCCAAGACAACCAGGATATATATCCCCAGAACCTTTTTCTTGGACTTCTTCTCTAAGTATTCTCAAAAACATCTACCATAATAGTCCCTAAGCATTGTATAATATATGGACCACAACAAAGAAGCCATTAAGGACTATCCAGAGTGAAGTCAAGTTTTACACCTTGTATTTGGTTTAATTACAAGTTTCTGCTATTGAGAAAGACACCTAACTTCCTACTTTTCACATTGTTTGAGGAATAGGTGGGACCAAGAGCAGGTCCTGACTATAGCAAATGAGGGACTTAGATTTCTTTGAGGAGGTGATACTGAGCTTAGGGTGAGATGTAATAATCAACAGACACAATGGCCTCCTCATCCTCAAGTTTATACCTAGCTATAATACATGCGAAAATTCAGGCTGGAAATGGAAGCCGTACCAGACGGATTAGTGAATCTGAACAACCAAAGGAAGCAGTGATAAAGAGAAGCACTGAGGCATCTGGCACCTACAGGGCTTCTGCAGTGGGAAGTTTACTTATAAGAGCTATTGCAGTGAAAATCCCACTCCAGCAGGGGTCTCACAGTTAGCCAGCACATAATCAAGGGTGGGTGGTAGGTGTCTTGTACAGAGCAAAATGAAGATGGTCTGAATCAGTAACCGCAAGTGACTTCAGCATCTCCTGTGAAGCCCACTCACAAATTAAAGATGCCTTCCCCTGGCAAAATTTGAAGGGAAGTGTGGTGTTACAAACATTGCTTGCCCTCGCTCCAGAAATGAAGCCCCTATAGAGTGCTGTAGCCCCTGTTGTCATAAGAGATGTAGTCTGAGCCCACAGATCTGCCCCAGAAGCAGTAAATCAAGCCCAGTAACTGATTAGCATTGAACTATGTAAAGCATTTGAGAATATTTCTTTAAAAGATGCTATATAAAACAAAGGCCTGACCTGCCCCCATTGAGGTAGTTTGCCATTGGCTTCAATGGGAATATGATCAGGATCTAAATCTGTCATGTATTGTGAAATCAGCCAATCAGCCGGACATTTGTCTTTAATTCATTTGCATTTTCTAATCCTAATAATTATTAATACTCAAAAATTTTCAGCTGTCAGGACTTTTATGGCACTGACCTCACAGTCATGAATTACTACTGCTCAACATACTTCTAAACTGCCCATCACCAAAGAGTCTGCATTACCGGTGTCATTTTTATAGCCCCTCTGAAGCTGCGGAATCATTGGTTTCTCCCCCTAGTAGTGGGAGGCTTTGCTACATCCTACTATAGCAAATATGTACAAATAATTGCTCATCAGAAGATAAGCAGCTTTACCCAACATACCTTCCATGCCCCTCCAACCACAAAGAACAATGGATATCCAGCAGAGCAGCAGGCCTTTGAAGCACTGATTTAAAAAAAATGTTTTTGGTTACACATTAAAAACAGATTCTGCTCTATGGTCAAATACAGAGTACGCAGACAAGCCTGTGCACTTTTTAAACCTAGTATATGGAAACTTCTTAAATACGTACAATGTCAAAAATACAGTGAGCTGAAACAACTGTTCCAGAACCTCAGCAAGTAGAGAATTGCACATGCTTAGTTCTTAATCTGTCCAGAAGAGGGCAATGGTACACACAGAGAGAACAAGTTATATTTTAAAAAAAAGATATTGATAAAAATGTAGTATAGGCATAAGAATGCTTACAGGAATTGTTTAGTGCCTTGTATATTGTCTATACATTTTAATTCGAAATGTTTGCGCCTCTAGAGGGTTTAGGTTTTCCTTCTTCCAACAAGACAAGACACCGATCTTAAAAAACAAACCCACACACCCAAAAACATAAAACTATTCAGCACCCATTTTGGGGAATCAGACATCCAACCACTGATGCAAGTACAGAACTGCAACTTTTAGCCTTCAATAGAATTAGGGTGCCCAGTGATTTCAGGTATGGCTGCAAAGTGAGTGCTAGAAATACTTCTCCCTCCCTCCCTCCCTCCCTCGTACAAAAAACAGCACAGATTTAAGTTGCTAAAAAGGAGCACTTAGTTTTTTGTTGGTTTGAAGAATGCAGCATGCTGGCATGTTAAACAAGGAAAATGTCTTGTCTTTAAAAGGAGACTAACAGTTATTAAATAAGTTTTGAAAATATTGTTATTTAGATGCACATATTTGCATCTAAATATGTGGATACTTCCACTGCACGCACCCGATGAAGTGGGTATTAGCCCATGAAAGCTTATGCTTCAATACTTTTGTTAGACTTTAAGGTGCCACAGGACTCTTTATCACTTCTGCATATTTGCAGGGAGACTTATTGCAGCAATCAAACTTATTTTCTTGCCATTCTCAAAGATTATTTATGCATTTTTATTAGCATAGTCTTTCATCTCTTGGAAGTTATACAGGCTCTGTCTGTGTTCAGGTATTGCTGTGAAAGGGTGGTGATGAATTAAATCATCTCTGATGTCACAATGAAGACATCACCTGAGCTGTTGACTGGTACTTGTCTGTAGCTTAATAATCATAACAATTAGACACAACAGTCATTAATGATTTAGTTTAATTAAACCCTAACTTCTTCAAATATAGCCAGGGGTCAGATTAAGGGTAAACGTGGAGGTTCTTTCACAGGGTTTTACTCACCACTGGAGTGCATCCTCATGGCTATATCTGGGGGAATAGCTCCAATGGGTCTGATGCCCCTTTTTGTCTCTCACTTGTGGTGCAGCCCCACTCGCATATTTTTCCAGGAATTGCAGTACTTCATCTTTGGGAGTCAGGATGCTCCCTCTTTGTGGCTTGACTAGACTTCTTGGGTTTGGCTCCTTCTTGACTTTGGTGAGGGGGGGCAGACCAAAACTGGTAGGATCTCCTGTACACCACGCACTTGCGGTACCAAAATGAGAAGTCACTCATAGCACATCATGCTAGTTGGTAATGCTCTCTCTTCTTTCTTACATGATCCATTAAATAATTGCATTTTAATTCCTCATCACCGGACATCTAAATTAACATTTAGCTGAGATGAATGAGATAGTTCACACCTCTCCTAGTTATTGTTTCAGGCTACATGCAAACTCATCTCTGCCCCAGTTACGCCATGGGTAGGTTTACACAGCAAATGAAAGGTGTGATTTTTACTGCAGGTAGGCTGACCAGGGACCTTGGGTTTGTGGGTACAAACTGCTTTGTTGACCATATGAGCTAAACTGAAGCTAGTGAGGATATGCCTACCTGCACTATAATCATGTTTTTGTTTGCTGTGTAGATGTACCCTTTGTTCATAGTTGAGATTTTGTTTGCAATTTTAACTGCTAGTAGGGCTGTCAATTACTCACAGTTAACTCATGTCATTAACTGAAAAAAATTAATCACAATTAATCAGTTTTAATTATGCTGTTAAAGAATACCAATTAATATTTATTAAATATTTTGCATGTTTTTCTACAATTTTCATATATCTATCTATATCTATATATATAGTATTCTGTGTTGTAATTGAAATCAAAGTGCATACTATTTTTTATAACAAATACAGTCACTGCAAAAGTGATAAACAAATAGTATTTTTCAGTAAACCTCATACAAGTATTGTAGTGCAATCCCTGTAGTGGAAGTGCAACTTATAAATGTAGAATTTTTTTTGTTACACTCAAAAAAAACCCCAAAACAATGTAAAACTTCACAGCCTACAATTTCACTCAGTCCTACTTCTTGTTCAGCCAATCACTAAGACAAACAAGTTTGTTTACATTTACAGGAGATAATGCTGCCTTCTTCTTATTTACAACGTCATCAGAAAGTGAGAACAGGAATTCACATGGCACTTTTGTAGCTGGCATTGCAAGGTATTCCTATGCCCCTTCATGCTTTGGCCAGCATTCCAGAGGATGTGTTTCCATGCTGATGATGCTCATTAAAAAAAAACAACATGTTAATTAAATTTGTGATTGAACTCTGAACTCCTTGGGGGAGAACTGTATGTCCCCTACTCTGTTTTACTCACATTCTGCCATATATTTCATGTTATAGCAGACTCAGATGATGACCCAGCACTTTGTTCATTTTAAGAACACTTTCACTGCAGATTTCACAAAACGCAAAGAAGGTACCAGTGTGAGATTTTTAAAGATAGCAACAGAACTCGACCTTCCGAAATCTGAGAGTCACGAGCTGTGAAGCAATGCTTTCAGAAGTCTAAAAAGAGCAGCACTCCAATGAAGAAACTACAGAACAACAAAATAAAAATCAAACTTCTGCTGGTGGCATCTGACTAATGAAAATGAACATGCATCAGTCTGCTTTGGATTGTTATCAAGCGGAATCCATCATCAGCATGGATGCATGTCCCCTGGAATGGTGGTTGAAGCATGAAGGGACATATGAATCTTTAGCACATCTGGCACGTAAATATCTTGTGATACCAGCTACAACAGTGCTATGAGAACGCCTTTTCTGACTTTCAGGTGACATTGTAAACAAGAAGTGGGCAGCATTATCTCCTGCAAATATAAAAAACTTGTCTGAATGATTGGCTGAACAAGAAATAGGACTGAGCGGACTTGTCGGCTTTTTTTGGTTTTGAATGGAGGGTTGTTTGGGGGGCTTTTTTTTTTTTACACAATCATACGTTTCTATGTATTTCTTTTGGTTTTAACAGTGCAAATACTTGTAATCAAAAATATAAAGTGAGCACTGTACACTTTGTATTCTGTTCTGTAATTAAAATCAATATATTTGAAAATTTAGAAAACATTTCAAAATATTTAAATAAATACTATTCTATTAATTCTTAAGTGTGATTAATTGCGCAATTTTTTTAATTGCTTGACAGCCCTAGTAGCGAGACACTTATTTTTAAATAAAAGGTGGAGAACAAGGTAGTAGCTTCAAAGAAACACCAATACAGCAAACAGCCATGGAGCAGACATTTCTGAGATGTGCATACAGCCTATACACATGCTGCCTATGAAATGTAACAATATGAAAAGTTAGAAGAGTGGCCATTTTAAAATTAATTTAATTCAAAGTAATGAAATGACAACTTATAGAATCTCAAAAAACTCATCCTGTACTAATAGAATAAGTGCTGCAAATTTGGAGAGGATATGTTGTATTTTTCACATAACAGAGGTTGAACAAATCTGTTATAAGTGCAGAACAGTACTCAGCTTTAACTATGGAACTGCGACTGGCACAATACAAATAATTTAAAATGCTCAAGATTTGAATTTCATACCTTGACAGGATTTAGTTATTGGAGAACAAGAAAGGTATCTCGGTGGGTTTAATCTACAGCATAACTCCCAAAGAGAGAAAATATTACTCTGTTTTAATGAAATAATGCAGCATTTGCTATTGTGTAGATCAAAAGGAAAACAAAATGTCTAGAAATACTTAGAAACATTATCTTAAATTTTCTGCTGGGTTCAATCTACTCATTTTCTTAAAAGAGTGGCTGGCTCTCAACCTTTCCAGACTATCCCTTTCAGGAGTCTGATGTGTCTTGTATCCCAAGTTTCACCTCACTTAAAAAACTACTTGTTTACAAATCAGACATAAAAATATAAGTGTCAGCACAGACTTATTGAAAAATTCTTTACTTTCTCATTTAATCTGTACAAAATTTTAGTTGTACTGACTTCACTAGTACTTTTTCTGTAGCCGGTTGTAAAACCAGACAAATATCTTGATGAGTTGATCTATCCCCTGGAAGATCTCTGCATACCCCTGGGGTACACATACTACTGGTTGAGAACCACTGCTTTAAAATATACAGAGGTTGTCATTTTTAGCTCCTGGGTGCCTGGCTTATAAAAATCCCTTCAGGTGAACCAAATTGATCTTTTTTGTAATACATTTACTATTATTATTTCTTTCTTGCATTATCATAGCACCTAGGGACCCCTTTCGTGGCCCATGACTCCATTGTATTAGGTGCTGTACAGAGTAACGAGATTGTCCCTATCCCACAGAGCTTACCACTTAAAATATAAGACAAGACACAACAGGTAGATGTAGACAGATGGGGAACACAAGGAAACATTGCGACAGCACTGATAAGCAGCATAATAAGCAGTAGCGCTGGTGGGAACAATTTTGTCAAAACAGTTTTTTGTTGGAAAAAGCTGTTTCAATTAAAAGAAATTTTTTCTGTGAAACTATTTCATTAAAACACAAGCAGGAGACAGTTGAATGTAGAAAGACAAGATGTTTCATTCAGTACTAAGTAGCAGATGACCTTAGTGGTTTTAATAATAAAAATATAGAATATTCTAACTATGATCTTATTTTGAAATAGTAGTACAGTAGAACCTCAGGGTTACAAACACCAGAAGTATGCAATCAGGAAGCAGCAGAAATAAACAAAAAAACAAAAACAAAACAAAAAGAAGGGCAAAAAAGCAAACACAGAGAACTGTGTTAAACGTAAACTACCAAAAAAAGGGAAAACTTTAAAAAAAGATTTGACAAGGTAAAAAAACTGTTTCTGTGCTGGTTTCATTTAAATTAAGATGGTTAAAAGCAGCATTTTTATTCTGCATAGTAAAATTTCAAACCTTTCAATGTTCAATTGTAAACTTTTGAAAGAACAACCGTAAGTTTTGTTCAGTGTTAGGGACATTTCAGAGTTACGAACAACCTCCATTCCCAAGGTATTCATAACTCTGAGGTTCTACTGTAGTAGCACCGACATGCCATGAAATAACATACAAATATAAACATGAAAAAAGCCAGATAAAATTCAGAACAAAGTTTTGAAATTCCAAAATGATATTATGATGTTTATTTCAAAATTCCTTTGAAACAGAAATTCTGAGTTCCAACCAGCTCTAGTAAGTGGCATTCACAGCACACCAACTGCCTTCCCTTGCCAACTTTTTGTAGCCACCATGACAAAGGAGCGTTTCAAGGAGAAATTTCCAGGAGACAAAGTGAAGACTGGAGTCCCCACTTCAACAATGGGTAAGAGATTCTAGGTAGGGAAGGAGGTAGACCATGAAGGGCTTTAAAAACAAAGGCAAGTCATTTGTGTTTGGTGCAGTAGAAAACAGGGAGCCGGTGGAGTGGTGATGTGATCAAAACAACAAAATAATCTTCGCCGCAGCAAAATTTTGAATACTACAGTTTACTATTCTGTGATGCCCAAAAGCAAATAGCTTCTGAATTCCTATGGATTAATCTACCCCCATGAGATATTTCCCTAAAGCGTGGTGAGGATTCTCTCTTCTTGTTCAAAACCCTTGTGGGTCCTTTTAGCTGAAGGAGTGTTTAAGGTGTTTTAATTACAGCAGGAGTGCCTCTGTCTGAGCAACTAAGTTTTCACTCAACTAAAGTTGCCCAGTTGAATAAGAAACAGCTCACACAGTTGCCCTCTCAAGGTTAGTTGTATGACAATGTTTGTAGCCCTCTCAGGTGCCAAGAACAACCTTGAAAAGTTGAAGTAAGTACTGTATAACCGATGCAGTGCTGACTGACTGTCTGCAGAGAGGCCCAGAGGAGGAACTGCCCCATTTATTTCAATGTGTTGTTAATGCAAATCCATAGCTCTAGGGTGGCTCACAGATACAACTCTACCAGAGGAGTCTCTGGGAAGTGGAGACCCTCACGGTCATCATCCCATCATGGCTGCACAGAGGGGGTTCAGCAAATCCTCACCATCAGCAGCTCCTGACCTCTGCTCACTTGAGTTATCTCCTCTAAAACAGACCCAGCTCACCTTAAGAGAAGACCACGGGATGCAGGGAGAGCAAGCTTGTTTAAAGAACAGTGGCTTGAGTAAAGACCCTGGTACCTCAAGGAGGGTTGGGGCCAGGGCCAAGGCCAAGAGACGGCTCTTACTGGAGTTTGCCTAAGGCCCTCAAATGCCTTAATCTGGGCCTGCAGTTCAGAAACATTGCACTTGTCCAATTCCATATGTGCCAACTTCCACACAAAAGTTTTACATTTTTATTTCTGCTAATAGCATGCACTATTTTGTAACTCTAGTCCTGAAAGTCTATATACAAAGCCAAATTCTACCACTCCTCTCTTCCTCTGCTACTGAAATCAAGTCAATGGGATTGCATAAGTATGACTGACAATGGAGTAAGTCAGGGCTGAATTTGGTACTCTTATATTTTTACCTTGGGAAAAATAATATATGGAAAACCACTGTGCTCTTTTTTTTTCGTGTTACTGCTGGACGGACGATAAATTAGTTAATTAAGTTCCACAGCTGCATTCCTATCAGGTGCATTGAGACAAGGAATCTTAAGCAGACCTTCTCCAGGTATTTTAATAAATGTTCATTTTCTGCCATCTACTAAAATGAAAAGTGGAAACCAAAACATATTCCACAGTTGAGAGTGCAGATACTATATTTTTCTCTACAGCACAGATTTTACATGGCTTTTGCAGTATTTTAACAAATAGGATAACTGCCCTTCTCCTGCCCCCTTTCCCCAAAAATCCCCAAATGAAAAACACCTGATAGATTACATGTAAAGTTCCCAAATGCAGCTCAGGCAGAGCAATATTATTGAAAATATCTATGAAAAACCCAAACTTCAAACACCTGTTAAAAACCCAGTATTCCAAAATTACAGGCATCACAATCTAAAGTTACAAAAACAATTCTTATGCCATACTAACCTTAACAGTTAATTCATGCACAAGTAGCAGTGCTTAATACTCAAAATGACCTTAACTGTGACCCTGGTTTTTATCTTACTAGTTTAGTGCTCAATCAATTTTCCTTTGAAGTACCTGGCAGTCTCTCTTTTAATTTTAATGGGAATTAGATGAGGCCCTTGTATGCCTTTTTAAAATTATAAATGAGGATAACTTAGTATTTGTTCTGTATTATTAAGTTTAATGGTTTGTTGCAACATGAACAGTTCCTGTTGTAATGTAATGGCCCTAGTTTTATGGTCTGGTGTTAGTTACACTAGTCTATTTTTAAACAGTAGTTTTATTAGTTAATTAGAGGTAGACTGAATTAGTTTCTTCACTAGGAAAACACTTCTTTTTGGACATGCTTATACACTAAGATCATGGATGTTCTAGAGAAACAGATTAGATATTCAGGTAGTCTTAAATTTTTTACATTTTTATTTTAAGAATTGTATTTAGTTGTATTAAATGAAAGACTTCAAAAAAGAATTTTGGGTAGAATTGATTGAAATTTTTCTCATCGAAATGTAATTTTCATAACAAGGTTTGCTAGAATTTGTTTTTTCAACAACAACAAAATCAGTTTGGAGTTTTTTTCTTCATCCCTTTCTCTCTATTTTTCCTCAGTGGAAATCAGGGGTGAGGAGGGAGAAAAGTGCAGATTTTTTTTATCTTTCAGAAAAAAAATAATCAGTTTTCATTTTTAAATTTTCCTATCTCATGGAATTTTTCATTGTTTGAACTAAAAATGAAGAAATCAAAAATATTTAATCTCAGTTAAAGTTTTCACAGAGTCTATATATAATTTTTGATCCCCTCCATGTGAGTTTAAATAAAGGATTTAGTCCTTTATAAATAAAATCATAGTATTGAAGAGTATATGTTCACTTCTGAAAGGAAGTGAGAGATGAACAGACAGACAATGTTGTAGTCATTGTGAATGCTTTATTACAACTGACAACATGAGCACTACTCAGAGTTTTCCCAAGATCATGGAATTTGTACATTCACTGGGTATTAAGGTTGGTATCTGAATTGTTTATCAACTTTGATGATTTCCACAGTTTTTTGTGTTCAGATTTTTTTAATGGATGTGTTTAATGGTATTTTTCCACTTAGAATGTGTTTAGCAACCTACCTCTAATTTAATAAAGAAGCTTGTACTGGAATCGCATCTGATCCCGCAAACTATGTGAAATGTAGCTCAGTCAGTCTTTGGATCTGAAACCTTAAAATTATCAAACTGCTAGCTACTTTAGGAAATGACTGATGTTGGCAAATCAGTGGGCTGTACTCTTTAACTTTGACTAGGTAACAAACCTCACCACAACATGGTGTCCGGAGGCTGAGCATTTTTGCAGATGCTGGCCAAAAATTTCTTAAAAGTCCATAATTGGACATCTAACAATGGGGTATACATAAGCACTTAAGACCCTTAGAAGCACAAGTCCCATTGACTTCAAGGCGTTTTTGAACAATCTCACTTTTAGAAGCTTAACGTTTGTCTATCAGAGAAAAGGTTAGCCATTGTCTTTTGGTTGAAATGTAAAAGAGAGGTGCTGGCCACTTCTGTTTATTCCAGCAACTCAGCTAAGCACCCAATATCCAGGGGAGAGACATCCATATCACTAAAACCACCCTCAACATTGGCATTAACTACCATTCCTGTTGGTAGGCCCAAAACAAGATAGCCAGAGGCTGAACTGCCCTGTCACCCCATAGGTGGTTCTAGGCCAGTCCTGAGACATGTGGCCAGGAGAGTGTAGGGAAAGTAGGACAAATATCATGCTGCCAATGAACAATTTCAAAATGCCTTGTATCTTTGGACAACTTGTGGAATGCATCCTATATGAAAGCTGCATGGTCTTCCAAGCTCGCAGGCATCAGACCTGGACCAGCTGCTGCCAAAAGACTGTCTTGATGTAAACTCCTCAGTAGGCTGGACTTCAGATCATAACTGAAAAACAAAAGTTACTTCAACTTTTTAGAGTAGCAGCCATGTTAGTCTCGATCCATAAAAACAGGAGTATTTGTAAAGAAAGCCAGGAATACTTGTAGCACCTTAGAGACTAACAAATTTATTTCAGCATAAGCTTTCGTAGGCTACAGCCCACTTCATCAGATGCATAGAATGGAACACACAGTAGTAGGAGATATATATACACACAGAAAACATGAAAAGGTGGAAGTTACCATACCAATTCTAAGAGGCTATTTAATTTAGATGAGTTATTATCAGCAGGAGAGAAAAAAACCTTTTGTAGTGATAATCAAGATGGCCTATATCAGACAGTTGACAAGAAGGTGTGAGGATAAGTATTTGCTATAGTCAAGACTCTTTGGCATTTCCTATTGTCAAGGGCTTATAAATTCAGGATAAAAAATTTCTCAGGGTTGAAAATTCGGCACAAACACACCACCTAACCAGCCCACATTTCTAAATAATTCCAGAATAATAGAAGTGCTCTGTTCCATTCCACCTAGGAACTACTAGAGAAATGGTGGACAATTACAACTTCTAGAGTATTGCATTGTGTCTAGTTTTGGTTGGCTCTCTGACAAAAGATACTGTAGCTTGAAAAGATCAGTGAACAGTTAGAGGTATAACAGGATTCATGTACAATGAGGGACGGACATTAGGGTAAATTTTTCAACAGTGCCCGTCTTTTAAAAAAATACCTTAGGATTATTTAGCCTAGAAAGAAGAGTTAAAGAGGACATGAATGAAGAACTCAAAATTAAAGAGAAGACCGATCCACTTCAACTCCTTTATTTATAACACAAACCCTTCATGAGGCAAATTTAGAATAAATATAGGATATGCTAATATTCATTGCCAAAGGGAAAAGATTATTGATAGAAATGTGGCTATATTTTAAAATGGGCATAATACTGGTCATTTGCGATCATGGTTTTAGTCATGCTGCCTGACATTTAAGAATGCAGTAACCAACTGAATGGTTGGTTGTTATACTTGGGTGAAAGTTGAACGCATTCTGTAGTTCTGTATTTAGCTATGATTTTAATTATGGATGCTACAGACACAAGCCTTCGGACACATAGCACTTAAGCTATTTCCTTATTTTTGCAACTTGATTTAAAGCGGGAGGGTCTGGGGGGAGATTTGCAATCAAACAGCACAGATTTGCCTTGCAGAAGCTGAATGCAAAAGAGACACCCATGTGCACTTGATAAAGAAACAGGCAGGTAGACATTAAAACAATAAAAAGCATGATTGACAGCCTAATCTTTGTATCTGAAATGGTTCCCCCGTCCTAAGAGAGAGTACACATGCTCAAACTTGGTACTGGCTTTTGCTACAAACTTGGAGAAACATTCCCCACCCCTTGCCCCCACACACAACCTAAACATCAACAAAAGAATGAGTTATCTCTAGGTGGAATAAATGACACCATTGTGCCCTTCCTTCCTCCAGAATGTTCTGCAATAAGGTAAAATGCTTTAAGAAACACATTATGTTCTGGTTCATTAACAAACCCTTAGAGGGTTTTCAAGGAAAGTCGCAAAAATAATATATATATATATATATTTTCCTTTCAAGATGAAAATTCAAGTTGGAATTAATAACCACAATAAAAGTTAAGTTTCCTACTCAGCTGAAGTTATTTGCAAGTTGGTTGGGTTTTCCCCCTCAGCATGGACGGCACGTGACTCCTCCATTTGGGGAGGCTAGGACCGAGCACTGGAAGCTCCCAGAAGTGGAAGGTGCCACTGTCACCCAGACCTCCAGGGCCATCCCCGCTCAACCTCCTCCCTCTGAGGCCCTACCCATGCTCCACCCCCAGTCCGCTCCAGGCCAGTCTCAGGGGGGCAAGAGGCAGAAGAGGCGGAGGGAGGGCCATAGGGGAAGTGGCAGAGAAGCACCAGTGGCAGGAGGGGGGACGGTGGGGAAAAAGGCGAAAAGAGGTGAGAGAGGTAGGGGAGTTATGGGGGGGAAGCAGCGAAGAGGCATGAGCGGTGGGTGGGGACCCACAGGGAAAGAGGCAGAGTGAGGACAGGAAAAGGAACTCCACGGGTGGGGCTATGGGGGAAGAGCGGGACGTGAGAGCAGGGCCTCGAGGCAGAGTGTGGGCAGGGCCATGGTCTGGGTGCCCTTTTGGCAGTAGCACTCCAAACGCGGCAGGCCGGTGGTGCACTGCCAAAGCAAGGCCCAGCGCATCCTGTTTGGGGAGGCTTAGCCTCCCGCGGCCTCGTATACCTGCTGCTCATGCCCATCAGATATTTGCAGTCAGGTTCTGAGACACATGTCTTTGTCCTGAAATCCTCCTTTCCAAACAACAATGATGCAAGACACAAAAGAACTTCATGAGCTTCCTATCTGACTGACTGCCAGCACTTCTGAATTAGCTATTAACCTTACTAGTATTTAGATGTGCCAGGACAAACCCAGAGGGAAAGCGAGGATATTTATTCTGGAGAGTATGAGGGTCATTTTGGAAGAACCATGGCAACCCTTATGGGAAAAGTCTTCTGCACTGTAATGCCTAGAGAATTATATCCCCACTATGGGATTCTATAGGCTAGTTAAAAAGAGAAAACGTATAAAAAGGATAATTTTTAATTAAATAATGTAAATTGCTGAGAAACCTCTATACAATTATATTAGTTACATCCCTAACAAAGGCTATAGGAATTTTTCCTACAGGAAATGACATCTTTCCATGTATTACACTTTTGTAAACAAAAGTTCCCTTCCTCTTGCCCCAAAGGAGATGCCCCCATGACAATTTCCCTTCTATTAACTATTTATCCAGCACCTAAGAGTGTAGTGTAGTGGGTTTCACACAAAGTGAAAGACTTATATTTCCTGCTCCTAAAGAATAATCTGAGACTAGAACACAACCAAAGAGCCACAGATGTTGAAGGTAAGACCATCCCACACTATAGTTATTCTATTCTTTAGGTCTCCTCTACTTAGGCTGACCATACGTCCCGTTTTGAACGGGACAGTCCCGTTTTTTTAATGTTTTTTAACCGTCCCGTCTTTTTGTCCAAAATATCAATTTTGTCCCGTTTTTGGGGCAGGACTCATAAAACGTGGACTCATAAAACAGGACTCATAAAACATGGAGTCATAAAACGTCGTCCCCCCCCCGCCGCCGGCTCGCTCGGCCCCCGGCTGTGGCTCCTGACAGCTCCGATCTGCCGCCTCCTCCAGCCCGCCGCCCGCTGCCGCCTCCTCCTCTCTATTCCTCCTTCCCTCCCTTCTCTCCATCCCTCCCTTCTCTCCATCCCTCCCTTCTCTCCATCCCTCCCTTCCTCCCTGCTCTCTCCCTCCGTCCACTGCCTCCTTTCACTCCCTCCATCCCTTCTCTCTATCCCCTTCTCCATCCCTCCCTTCCTCCCTTCTCTCTATCCCTCCATCCCTCTCTTCCTTCTCTCTATCCCCCTTCTCCATCCCTCCCTTCTCTCTCTCCCTCCGTCCACTGCCTCCTCTTCCATCTCCCTTCTCTCCATCCCTACTTCTCGCTGTCCCTTGCCTCCTCCATCCCCCCTGCTCCCTACCCCCATCTCTTCTCTCATCCATCCATCCTCTCCCTTTCTCACCTTCGTGCCTTCTCTCCCTCCGTCCCCTCCATCATCTTCATCCCTCATCCCCCCATCTCTCTCTCTCCCTCCATCCTCTTCATCCCCATCCCTGTTCTGCTTATTCCTCCATCCATCCCCCCCCGACCCCCCTCTACCTCCCCCCCGCCCGGTGCTGGGGGGCCCAGGTGGGGCCATGCCCCCCACACACACACACACCCTGTCCCGTTTTTGCCATCCCAATGTCCCGTTTTTGTCTAAAGGAAATATGGTCGGCCTACCTCTACTTCACCTACTGCTTAGTTAGATAAGAACAGATGGGAATGAATCAGTGAGCAGCTGCCGTTGCCAACACAGCAAGCTCCTACATATGACATACTATCAAGCCAACCGCTACTTCCTTAGCGAGATGACCTGTTTGATCGCTTAGAATATTTTCCTCCTATACAAAAAACGAAGTGCTTGGAACAAGGCCTCTCAAACCTTGTCATAACAGAGATCACATCTTAACAGAAAGATTCTTCCCAGACATCTCTCCTCCCAATTACACAAACCACCACCCCTCCCCTTCATAAGTCCATGTTGCAATAGCAATGTGTACCAAATTAGGCAATTATTAACTCATTAACAAATGATTTAAAACATTTGCGCCGACTTACAGTGCAACCCTGGCCTCATTGAAATCAATGGCAAAACTTTCATTGACTTCAGCAGAGCCATGACTTAATTCTTGGTAGTTTTTAGTGGGAAGGGGATGTGTAGGTGTGGCAGGGCTGGGGTAAAAACACCAGCATTGCCCTGCCACTTCAGGCTAAAGCCTGCTTGCAAGAGGCAAGGCTTAAGGCAGAGACTAGTTCCGCCCAGCTGGGAGCCCTAACGAGGGCTACCCCCGGCAGTAGGTAGCTGGAGCAAGTGGCTACAGCTGGGGCTGGGAGCTGTGAGGGCTTGAAAAGCCTCAGGCTCCAGTTAGCAGGGAGGCAGGCTAGGAAGGAGGCAGGGGGGTGCTCTGTCTCCAATCCTGAGGGCCAGGGAGCCTCAAGGGCCAAAGGCTGGGAGCCAGGGGGGTGAAGGTAACCACGTGGGGGATCTTGGGGTGCACTTACTGAAGGTGATAAAGCTGCACTGTAAGTAAAGGACACTGGGAAACCACCGGAAAAGGTGTGGACAGTGACTTTGTTGGGGGCACCAGGCTGTGAGACACAGGGGAACACAAGCCACAGGAGGGGACCCTGTGACAGTAGGGAATCAAAGACTGAGCCATCAAGTGATCATGCAAGACTGGTTTCTGTGTGTGTGCCCAAGAGAGAAATATCACAGGAGTACATTTATCACTTTTGTCTACACAAAACTATTGTTGTTTCTTCACCCCCTACAAGTTATTTTTTCTACATTATTATGTGTACAATTTTATCTCTGTAATAATCTCTTCTGTCTGATTTTTAAAACATTAAGTGTTGGCCAATACTTAGCACTTTTTAAAATCCCACACTCTGGGCGTATGACAGGTTTTTTCCCCCTGGGTATTTCTTTCTATATGTAAATTCCTACTACCAACCCTGTGATTTGGTTACAAAGCTACAGTGATCACACTCCACAAATCAAAAAGTTACTACACAGCCGTGTCTCTGATACAAGTGTTTTCCCTTATACTTACAGAACTTTATCTTAACTTTTGGCAAATGGCATTATTTTAATGGCAACTGCAGGACAGAGGACCATGCTTAATTTTTTTCCCCTACAAGTTCTGCCAGTTTGAGAGCTATTCCCTATATTTTTTTAAAAAAATTAATCTAGAGGAACTAGTAATATTGCTCAGAAAAGAAGAAACATTTTAACTATATCTATTGTATATCAGAAGGAAACTTCTTATTAAGTTTCAAGTGATCTCTTACTCTGAAAGGCTATGGGATAGTGGCTGCAGAGATTCTAGAAAAGGCTATCATTTGAAGGCGGATGACCTTTCAGACATACATTAGTTTAACCCTTATTTCTTTCAAATTACAAAGGCCCCGATTCAGATACCCTCACTCACAACAAGCAGTAGCACTATTCATTGCAATTAGCCATTAGAGCTACTGAAGTAAGGTGCTATTCAGTGTGAGCAAAGGCACCAGAATCTAGCTCGTGTCAGATTCCTCTGTTGACACACACCCAAATACTGGCAGCCTTTATCTTCTTCTGAACTCAAGACTAAAATATTGTTTTGGATGCAAGAATGCTTTTCACATTGCTGGATTTAATGGAAATTTGCTCCGGCTTTTCGTACAACAGAGCCTGATCAAAGACTAAGGGCAAGCCCTTAGAATTTTGCATAAGTTATAGTCTTATGAATATCCTAGAGCATGCTCAGGCAGTCAGCTTTATTCTGCATTCTGGGAAAGAATACTTTTTTCTGCATTATTTCAAGTATTTCATGCTGACAGCTCTGATGTTTTATTATATTCCCTGTCTTACCGTGAAATGCCACCCTATTTGGCATGACTGAAGTTTTGAAAGCTCTAATTGATTAATTGTAACTACATTTAAAATTATTAGATTTTTTTAAAAAACCTGGCTAGCTAGTCCTAATTGCGAGAAAGACAGGGGGAACTGTGGGAGACTTTTGCTTAGATCAGTGGTTCCCTACCATGACCCAGCGTTACAACAGAAAAAAAAAAGTTCAGATCTTCCTTTTCCATTTCTAGTCATTAAGGACTGTGATATCCCTGTGCCTGTTCAGAACTTCTCTAGGGGTCGCCACCCCAGGTTGAAAACCACAGCTTAGTTAGATTACTATGGAAACAATTATTGGTTTACTTTTGGTCCTCTAGTTAGTAGATTATGTTAGTCTTGATGGTCACAAAGAGGAGTGGTCCGATTAGAAATGGAAAATGATGACATGTGTTTACCAGGATTTGAGATGTATACATGATGGAAAACCTCACGTATCAGAGGCAACAGACAGGTCACCAGTTAGGAACAGCTAAAATAAATACAGCTGCCATTTATCAAATGCACAGAACAGGAAACCCTGGCCCCGTTTCAGTCAAATGCTCTAGCAAGTGCTTAAAACTCTTGGACAGAGAGAGACTTGTAGCATGTGTGTAACTGTTTTATTAAATATGGTCTTGGGGCAGTGAGTATGGGAGGTGTGACGGTGCTGTTCCTGGTGGGATCCAACTGTGAGTGTCAGATCAGGACAGATTGCTTCCAAAAGGGCAACTACAGCCCAAAGCTGGGGTTTTTCCACACTAAGGCAAACCAAACCAGCCAAACAGAACAGACTTTGGTCTCACCCCACTGGCTAACCACAAGTCACACAAGCAATTCCCTTAAGACACTCCAGATTCCCAGTACAGTATCACCACCAGCAGCCACCTGTCCTGGGGATCAATGGTTATGAAAACCAATCCCCCAAATAAAGAAAACGGTTCTCCCCAATTCCAAAGAATCAGGCCCCAGACCCAGGTCAATATACAAATTAGATCTTACCACAAATCACGCTGTAGCCAATCCTTTAGAATCTAAAATCTAAAGGTTTATTATAAAAGGAAAAAGGTCTAGGTGAGGGTTAAGAATGGTTAAAAGAAATCAATTACATGCAGTAATGGCACATCTCTTAGCTCAGGCTTGCAGCAAAGGTAGAATAAACTGCAGGTTCAAATCAAAGTCTTTGGATGCATCCCATTTGGGGGATGGGTCAGTACCATTGTCCAGAGTTCCCAGAGTAGCAAAGTTCCATCCAAAGCTGGAAACAAAGCAGGCTGAAGACTGGAGGTGAAAGACAAAAAATGGAGGGGCTGTAGCAGCTTCATTTATAGTTTTTTTCCCAGTTGCAAACACCTCTTTGTTCCTGCTGTGAAAAGTCCAGCCCCATGGAGTCCTGGAGTCACATGGGCAGATCACATGTCCATGCACGACTCATCATTTGCAGGCAGAAGCCATTATGCCCAGGCTTCCTCTTGTAGACTTGTTGTTTGGATTGGAGCATTCCAAGCTCCCAGAGTCCATTGTGTTGCTGATAGTCCCTTAATGGGCCATCAGGCAGCCCAAGCCCAGCTGACGCCCAGTATTCAGGAATCTTCTTCCCCAGCAGAGCACAATATTTGGAAGACAGACAGTCCAGAGCCAATATTCATAACTTTAACTGCCAAATTGATACACACATATGGAATAGATACATATATAAGACACCTGTTATGACCCCTTCACATACTATTTCGTGCACCCATTGATCTACACGGTACCAAACTATTTCAGTACCATGACAGGAGGGGAGAGCTACCAACTTTTCATATGTGGGGCTAAAAAGACCGAGGAAATCCAGAATACATAGATTCTCTAAAGCAGAGGTGGGCAAATTTTCTGGCCCGAGGTCCACATCTGGGAATAGAAATTGTATGGCAGGCCATGAATGCTCATAAAACTGGGGTTGGGGTGCAGGAGGGGCTGAGGGCTCTGATTGGGAGTGAGGACCCTGTGGTGGGGCTGGAGATGAAGAGTTTGGGGTGTAGGAGTGTGCTCTGGGCTGGGACTGAGGGGCTTGGAGAGTGGAAATGGGATCAGAACTGAGGCAGGGGGTTGGGGTGTGGGGAGAGGCCCGGTGTGCAGGCTTCAAGCGGCACTTACCTCAAGTGGCTCCTGGAAGCAGTGGCATGTCCCTTCTCCGGCTCCAATGAGGAGATGCGGCCAGGTGGATCTGCACGCTGCCTCATCCACAGGCACCACCCCTGCAGCTCCCATTGGAGTGCCGGAGGAGGCCATTGGAGCATGTAGGAGCTGGAGCGGGGCCATGACACAGCTTCTGGGAACTGCGCGGTTCAGCCCCCGACCCGGCACCCTGCTAGCAAGGCTGAGCCCCAGACCCCACTTCCCTGCAGGAGCTCACAGGCTGGCTTAAAATGGCTGTGGGCCACAGTTTGCTCACCCCTGTTCTATAGTTTTAAACCAACAGAGAATATAAAGAGAGAGAGAATTATTGAATTCTATAGGATGGTTTAAAAACTATATAAAGAATATAATTGAAAATGATAAGCTATGGAAAATTTCCCATAAGGGCCAATGACCCACAGTGAATTGAAAGGAAGGGAGAAATTGAGGACAGTTTGATCCTTCCTGTTTGTTTGATTCTCTTGTTGCATGGAATAGTTGATACATAGAAGATGATCTTGCAGTTATGTGTCACAACAGCACTATATTTCAATAATAAAATGAAATTGGCCTCACTACAAACCTCCCACTTTTTAGAAAAGAGTCATGCAATATACAAACAGTCCTTTTACTATGAAAACATTTCCTTGCTTTTGGTTCACACTAGTTTGCAACTCCCAAGTTTCATTTTAAATGTGGGATTTGAAAGAACACTGAAGTTCAGTTAAAACTATGAATTTCATTTGGTTTGGCTGGAAAGCTTTAAATATAAGCCCATGTTTGCTTAATAACAGGTTCAGGTTTATCAGAGAGTTTTGTGAACTTAATCTAAAACTTTCAAACAAACCAGGGTAGAGTTTAGAGTTTGTAATAAAATGAGGACTGAGGCTAGTTTAGTGTGGTTTTAGGTTTCATTGCAACTATCTTGCAAGGCAGTACTTTGCACAAAATCAGAAACCCTAAAGTTACAATAGTATATACAAATATGTCTTATAGGACAAATAAAGACAGAATAATCCTGAACTTTTACACCCACACATAAGCAAAAGTGGCATATTTAGTCAAATCATTTCATAATTTGTTCCAGGGCTTTTTCAGGACAACTGGCAAAAACTGATGGGACATTTTCTGCAAATCCTCACTTTCCCATATTTAGATCAGGATTTTTGCAATATAAAATACTGCTCTTCAACAACTGAATTTTAAAATGTGCAATATGGCCTGATCCACAGCCTGCTGATGTAGTCAGAGAGAATATTTCCATTGATTTCACTGGCTTTGGATCAGACCCAATGACCATTCCGTGTTCAATTCAGATCTTTAGAAGACACATATTATGGGCTCACAATTCACAAAGGTTTTCACTAGAGATTGTTTCTTTTCTCTCTCTCTCTTTTTTTTTGGGGGGGGGCATCTGCACAGAGGTAATTTTCAATACCCACCTAAGACAGTAAATATTTATTTCCTTTGTGCTTCAGAGATCATATCCTTTGACCCAGGAGGGGGGGAAAAACCCTCCCAGAACAAGAGAAGTTAATACTAAATTAATTGTGAGAACAATTTTAAAAAATGTTTCTTCCCCTCCCGCCCCCCGGGTAAAGCTAGGGTGGTCATTAAAATGTTTACAGTGTGAATTATTCCTTAAACGATGAGTAACTAAAACAAGTAAACATAAGCTACTGCATAAATGCTTTTGACTGCATATGTTCCCAACCAGTAATTAAACTGGTGTAACCCTCTTCCTTTAAGGATTGTATTTTTTTTTGTGGAAGACCAAATTCTGTTCTAATTAAGCCAAACTGCAGCCACTGACTACATACAGTAAGGCTGCCGTAGTGTAGCATGGTAGAATTCGGCTCTAGCAGAGAAAGGAACCAACAATTAAGCAAAGTCTTTAAACAAAAAACTGTTCAATGGATAACTGATTACCCATGCACTCTATCCGGAAGCCAAATGCAATGCTCATTGCGGCACTGGGATATGGAAATTACCTTTTAAAAAAAAAGAGCAGGTAAAGAAGGCTCAAAGTAAGGCCTCATGGGAGAAGAGGGTAGACAGCACATTTTTTCCTCTTCTAAAACGGGGTTGTATAAACAGGGGCAGTGCAACCACTAGGCAAACTAGGTGGTTGCCTAGGGTGCTAAGATCTGGATGGGCTGCCCGCAGCGTGCTGACAAGTGGCGGCCCTCAGATTCCCATTCTCATTCCCATTGCAGCACTGTCATTCACTGCCGAGGCACCAGTGGCTGGGCAGAGCTCAGCGTAGTACCGACAAGCAGCGGGGCAGCGGGGCTTGGCGAGGAAATGGGCGGCTGCCTCGGCTCAATGCTCAGCCCCAGCGAGGGGCGTGGAGAGCGTGTTCACCTCCCTCACCCTCCCCAGAGAACAAAAGAGCCCCACACGGCAGTCCAGTGCGTTGGCTAAGGTAAGCACTTCCCCACAGCTCGGGTCCCTGCTGGTTCATGCTCCCCTTGTTCGCGGGCACGCCGAGCGGCTAGAGGACGGCAGTCCGCAAAGCTGAGCTGCCCCGGTGCCCCTCTCCTTGCCCCAGCCTGTCATGGCCCGGTATCTGGGTTTTAAGCCCTGTTATGCCTGCAGCAGGCCTAAGCCTGTGAGTGACCCCCATAGCAACTGCCTGAAGTGTTTGGGGGAATCACACATGAAAGACAAGTGTCCGAGAACGCACAAGGATTGTGATAGTTATAGGAGGGCCCGCCTCATGGAGGCTGCGTGCCGCCTGGCACAGACTGCAGTCTCGGCAGGACATTAGGCCCAGCACCTCGGCCTCAGTTTGTAGTACACCCCAGGCACCGGGCTCAGTCTGACACCAGCCCACTACCCCTCGCCAATGCCCAAGAAGCAGTCAAAAAAGTGAGACTCCCTGGCACCGAGCAGAAAGGGTCAAAGGACATTGGACAAAGGACCTAGTTCAGGCCACGTGCCCACCCCAGAGCCACATGGGGGTTTCTCTCCGACTGGATCCACTAATCCCCTCAGGGATTCACTGCTGACTCCCCAGAGTAGCACGGGATCCAAACTCACTGTTTTGAGAATATGTGTGTGTAGGTTGTTGAAATTTGTCATATTGATATTGTCAGTTGTTGTATGACAGAATATCTGCCATTTTAAATTTTATAAATTTTATTAACAATAATTGGAAATAAGTTTTGCCTAGGGCGCAAAATATCTTTGCACCAGCCATGCGTATAAATGGATTTACCAACAGGGCCAGCTGAAATTCTTGTAACAAAGAGATATTCAAAAAAACGAATGCGACAAAGAAGGAAAGATCAGGCACTCCTATTTATTCTATCATCATAGAAAAGCAAGGGGACGTGATGAAAAAAAAACAAAAAAATTAAAGTGCTTTTCTTTTTATTGGAATGTATAACTAGTATCAAGAGTTTAATATCATTAAAAAAATATATTTATATGGACAAGAACATTTACATCAACTGTTTCAAAGCCTAAGTTAAGCATTAGCTGATGGGGGTTATTCCAAATGGATAAAATAAGTATCGACTATAGAGTTTCTCACTCTGAAACATTTAATACTGGCCACTACCAGGGATAATGCTGGAAAACTAAGCTGATGACATAAGTTATGTTCCCAGGAAGTCAGGATCTTAGTTTTACATCTCATCTAAAAGCCAGCATTTCCAGTACCCCAGTGCTCCTAGCACCATTCTGGGACATTGGTTCACTACTGACTCAGAGGGAAAAGTGCCATTTATCGAATCATCAATACCACTGCCTACAGTGCCTTGACATTCCCTGGCAGTCTCCCATCCACGTGTTTGTCTTGCTTAGTACAACAGATCTGATGGGAGCACAACTCAAGGCAGTATGGCTGCAGTAGAGTACATAAGCAATAACATGTGTCAGACTAGCTAACAAGTTAAATAAAGACAAGCCTAATTTCAAGCTCAACACCTCTCTCTCTTTGGCTGCTCTTGGCAGACATTTTTATACATATTAGAATAAAAAAGGTTTACAATGTGTTCTGTATATCTGAGAGCCAAAAAGTGAGGCCATCCTTAAAAAATGTTCAGTTTCCTACTCCCAACCAACAGCTCTCAGACTAATCTCTGCAACTAGACATTTGCTTGTAGGATGGAGTTTAAATGTCTCTTAGATTTCTCTTTTGTTGCAATCACACTAAAAAACGTCCAGGAGTCAATTCACAAAAGATACAGAAAAAGACCCCCAAAAAAATGCAAACCACATTTTTAAAGATTGGCCACACTACAGCCAGAGAACATGTTGAACTCTATTTAGGAATTGCATAGAAAAATATTTGGCAGAGTTCACAGTGTCTGTTGGGCTTTTGTGAAAGGAAAGTGTGGTTCTGAGGACAAGAAGGCTCAAAGAAATGGAAAAGCTTCACAGAACTGTATATCGCAGCTGGTGTTAATATGGTTTGCCTACAGCTCATGCAAGTCTTCTATTACCAGCTGTTGAGCAACTTTCCATCTTCCAACTGTATTTTGCTTAAATTATACAGACTAGTGGATCACAACTGGGGACCAACAGTAGGGTCTGATTTGGTTGACTGTAGCATTGTCCAACTCTCTATTTTTCTCCCAATACACTCATCTATTTCAGTGTAATACTATTACACACTTAGCTGTACTTTATAACATTACTGGAGAATTCTGGATACAACTGAGACTTCCTGATTGCCTGTCAATGATGTCAAATTCATATCTATAATGACCAACAAATGCACATGCTCAGCTGTTTTCCTTATTGTACACTAACGAAAATACCCGGCATTGCTCGGGTCCATCGGAGGTGGGGAGGGGGCAGAGAGCTGAGCGAGTGCGGGGTCCGTTGGAGGGGGGAGGGGGCAGAGAGCTGAGCGAGTGCGGGGTCTGTTGGAGGGGGGAGGGGGCAGAGAGCAAACCTGACACCCCCACCTCACCCCCCCTACCAAACCTGACACCCCCACCTCACTTACCCCTCGACCAACCCCGACTCACATTTTCACCCCCCACCCAAACCCAACACCCCTACATCACCCCCTACCAACCCCAACACCCCCTGACCAACACCCACACCTCACCCCCTGTAGACCAAACCTGACACACCCACCTCACTTCCCCCCCCAACTAAACCTGACACCCCTACCTACCACCACAAACAAACCCGACACCCACACCTCACTTACCCCTCACCCACCCCGACACTTTCCCACCCCCCCAGACCAAACCCAACAACCCCGGCTCACTTACCCCCCCACCAAACCCAATACCCCCACCTCACCCCCTGACCGACACCCCTACTTCACTTACCCTCTGACCAAACCCAACTCGGGTCCGTCGGAGGTGGGGAGGGGCAGAGAGCTGAGCGAGTGCGGGGTCCGTTGGAGGGGGGAGGGGGCAGAGAGCTGAGCGAGTGAGGAGTCCGTTGGAGGGAGGAGGGGGCAGAGAGCTGAGCGAGTGCAGGGTCTGTTGGAGGGGGGTATTATGACATCATAACTATGTCACAGAGAACAGCAGCTGAAATTTGAATTTCACCCCTGGGGGGGCGTCAGAGGTGAGATTTGAAACATTTTCACTCTTACCCTGATTAGGACCCTAAGACCTCTAACTGTATCAAATTTCAAGTCTCTAGCTCAAACGGTGTGGAAGGAGTAAGTGAACGTACATACACGCATACATACACGCATACACCATTTGACTTTTATATAGAGAGATTTCAGTTCATAAAAGCAATAAAGTGCCTTAGGGAGTACATTTCAGTGTGGTTATCACATTACTTGGGTACATAGTCACACTCTTTGGCCATAATTCTACCCAAAATATGTTATTATGGTCTACAAAATTAACTGATTTCCATGTCTTATGACTTAGGTATGTACTGTAAAAACTTGGCTTTGATTTTCTTTAAAATATTAAAACAGGAATATTTAATGGCTTATGACAGAATGCACTACAAAAAAGTTAATTTTTAAACTTCCCTTATTTACTGGAGAAAGCATTTAAATGTGGAATAGGGCTCTGAAACATTTATTAAAAAATAAAGTTTTCTTAAGTTTGCTGCATTCACAAAATAAAATTTAAAAATAAAAGGGCTTACACCAGCCTTGCAAAGTCAAGAAAAATATTTATCAGCCCACATACAAGTCTTCTAGCCCTCCCTTACTATAAACATTAACGTGTATCCCCTCACCCACACACACACACCCCTGAACAGTCTCTCTCACACACACCTCTCAGGTGTGTACCTGCATCTGCTCTATACTAGAAAATTAGGTCAGTTTAACTATGGCGGTCAGGAGTGTGAAAAATCCACATCCCTGAGAGATGTAGCTATGCCAACCTAACTCCGAGTGTAGACAAGTGCAGGTCATGTACTAGGATCATTGTTGGGGATGGTTAGGAGTAAGTCACTGTACAATTTACTGAAATAATGTACACTTCAGTAGTTTTCCTAAGTTTCTTCTTTCCTCCTTGGTACCAAGTCCACTCCCTGCTACTCCCCCAACCAGCGTATGTTCCAGTAAAGGGATAGACAGCACGTGTATTCAAACAACCCAGTAATTTGAGATGCACTTTAAAAACTTGAGTAGATATTTTAGGTGTTTGAGTTTTACAGTATGGCTAAAGAATGCCCCTTTATGTTGGCATGATAGTCAGAGAAGCAGACAGAGGCTCTAAAAGCCTTCGTTCCCGCTTGGGGAAGATTTCCCCAGCAAAAGCCCTGGAGATTTCAGGCTGTGCTGTAGCCAATAGGGCCGCCCCAGGAAGCTGCCATTCCATAAGAGAGGCCCCCGGGACTACCATAATTATACCGTGGACCTCTTCTGTTTCAAGCCACCTTAACCCTCTGCTCCTCCTCTGGGAGGTGCAGCACAGAATATCACCCTAGATTTTATTGTCTATTCCTCAACCTGCGGCAATAACTGCCGCATATAAACAGATATGACACAACTGAACAGAAAAATTACAGACGTGGGGCAAATTATCCTTCTCGGTGGACAGAGTTGAGCCAGAACCCAACACCTAGATCTAAACTCCCCTCCAAATGTTGTGGAAATTTTGAATCCAAACAGGGCCTTTGTGGCTGACCCATGTCCCTAGAATGGGCCACACCTAAATACTAGACCTGAATCACCACAAACTGGGAAAGGCTCCTCTCCACGTTATGCTTTGGATTGCACTGCCATCATAACAATTAAGTCGCCTGACCCACATTTTATGGAGCAACTGGACACGCTCAGAACCTAATTCTCCTCAGGACTTACATTGTATCATCGGGTTTCTGGTTTGGTTGTTTGGCATTAAGATCTTAGTGGGGGGAACTGTCATTTATTCTACATTTGTGCAGCACTTTGCACAATGGGACCCCACCTGGTTGTAGCCTTTAGCCATTACCACAATATTTTTAACACTGTGTATGCAAGCAAGTGGTTTCTATACAGGATAAGACAGTTTACGCACCTCGGCCTCAACTGAAGTGCCCTGATGCCAATTACCTGTGTGTAGTACACAGTGCATGCCGCACTGAAGAGAGACTGGCCATGCCCATGTCCAGGAAGAGCCAGTCCCAAGGGGCATGAGACATAACTGATGCTCCAGGGTCTCTGTACATGATTTTAATGTTTGTGAAATTCTTCCTCAAACTGAAAAAATGCTAGTGCAAATACACCATCCTGACTCACCATGTTAAACACCTTTTCACCATGTCCACAGCGACTGAGAGGATCACGATTTGCCCACAGAGACAGATAATAATTTAGACAGCACATGACGTTTTTCTTAAAAGAATAAAACATAGAAGGAAGAAAGGAAGAGTGAAGACTCTCTAGGAGACAGCTACAGTGTGGAATGGTTTTTTCTGAACATTCCAGATTTTAACATTACTAGACTTGGGGTGAAAACTCCCATTGACTTCAATGGAGCCAGGTGACACAGACAATCTCCTGTTGTACCCCAAACAAACCTTATGGAATGAAGATTAACTTTACTGAAAGAGAGTTCATATCTTTTGGGTCGATTGTGTTAAAAAAGCAACTGTTTAGGTGTTACTCCGGCATTTTATGTAACTTCTCTAGTAGTGAGGGGGATGCTAATGTACCTCTTGTACCTCTAATTTTTGCTTTATGTTGTCTATTTACATTGTAAATTATTTTGGGCAAAGACTACATTATACCCAAAACAACAGGGCCCCCAATCTGGATTGTTGCCTGTGGGTACAACCTAAATATAAAAATATTAAATATTAGTGATCCCTTAAAGCAAGGGATTGCCTATTGGGAGGTGGATCCTTAGTGCACTTTTCACTGTATTTGGTGAATGCAATTGCGTGTGTCTCTTTTATAAAAGAAAGATGTGTGTAAAGCAGGGGGTTGGATTTGGTGGGGAGGGAAAGAGTGGCTGCATCGTCATGGGTCTTCCACAAATAGAAACTTCCCACTCATCTTCTGCTTCTACTTGTTCATCTTTCACTGGATAGATTTACTCTTAACTGTGTGAATTTTCCTCGGTGTGGGTTAATGTTATAGAATGTGTTGGCAACCGCTTACCACTAATAGATTTCCAGTGAGTGAGCTCTGTTGCACCTCTGTCAATACGAAGGGGACCTCTCTTGAACCAGGGTCATTTTAGGGAAACCCAGAAGTCAATAACTGTATGACGTCAGTCATGAATTATGTTGGTTTCATGCTATATTTTGAGAACTCAGAGGGTGCATTCAAAGGGATGCAGTTATCCCCTAGAAGTTTAAGCAGCAACTTTTGCCAGAAGAAGTGGATAATGAACCACTTTATTTAAGACTGATCTTTTCAGATCCTTAAAGATCCAGCTGAAATTGGGCAGCCATGATCTCAGCACCTGGCTGGGCAAAGACATCTCAGCTATGTAGGTATTATGTGTCCATCCAGGAGGTTTTGCCAAAATAGTTAATGAATAAAATGAGATGTTCCTTTATTTAAAAATTTTAGGATTCTCTGCTCCCACTCCCATTCTTCCTACAAGTCCCATCCTAGCCCTGAATTAAAAATGTATAACATTATGATTAGTAGAGATGATCCAAATAACTTCTAGTCAAAACTACAAAGAGTCCTGTGGCACCTTAAAGACTAACTAAAGTATTGAAGCATAAGCTTTTCTGGGCTAATACCCACTTTGTCAGATGCATCAAAAAACTGGTAGACTCATTAGTTATAGTCACGGAAAGAGGAAAAAAAACCCTGATAGGTGAATGAATACATTCTTGCCATTAAAAATAAATAAATGAAATCACACACTATCTGTTTTTGAAAACTGACCCAGCACTTTCTATTCCTATATACTTTCTGCTTGCCTTGTAGCAGTGCAATAAGAAGAGATCGCTTATTCATTCTCAGGACACTGGAAAAACTAATAGCAACACCCAAGCTCTCCATGACCTTTAGTTATTGTTTTGGAGAGGAAGTAAACTGTTAAGAGCTACACACAAGAAGCCATTTGAGGCACTCAACAAGAAGATGCGTTGGTCCCAAGAAAAATGTGCCACATTCTTGAGCACCAGCAAATGGCACCTTGTTAGGTAACTGTTTACAGATGTATAGACACCCCTTTTGCAGAGAATGCCCATAGCAGAAGTTAGATGGCTACGTACATTTCAAAATAGAATTCATCTCCAGCAACCCTCTGGAAAGGTCCAGTGCCTTGAATAGAAAGATGAGTAGAGCTCTTTCCACAGAGTAAAAAATGAAGGACTTTAGCTTGTCTTTTCTTCCAACTATCCAGAGATAACAGATCTGCTGTGGTTCTTCTACCCAAACATTAGCAGTAAGTACACTGGTTAGCGGTCATTCTCTGTTCACTCATTTATGGCCTGCAGATGCTCCAATTTCTTAATATTCTACTATGCATCCCATTGCTGCTTAGTGACAGTATGGTCCTAACTTGCTCTTGCTACCTAAATCTGACCTCTCTCAATGTTAGGCTAACTTTGACCCCCAAATAAGGTTGCTTATGGGGCATGTGGAACAGTGAAAGTTTCCAGTGTACATGTGGAAGCTGCATACACTTTGTACATACTTTATATTGCTATCTTTGTGCACACTCACAGTGGGGGGGTGGGAGGAAATGAGGAAGAAGAGAAGGGAGGAGTTGCAACTCTTCTTCCACTAAACAGGCAGAGAATGGGTGGGGCTTTGGCTTGCCTTTTTCCCCCTGCAGCCCCCTCTCCAAATGCCCCAGACAGCCCAGTTGAGCCAGCAGAGAGAAGAAAGTAATCTTCTATACTGGTACAGACCTGAAACAAGGGCAGGGGATTCAGAGAAAGAGAGAGATGGCTAAGTCACAATTCCTTCCCCGGTTTTCTCCTGGGGCCACATATACACAGTATACACACCAATGGACAAATGGTATGTTAAAAAAAGAACATTAGTACAGGGGCAAACTGGAAAAAGGCAGCTCTATTCACAATCAGTTTACTTTACATAATATTATACCCTGTTTCCCCGAAAGTAAGACATCCCCCGAAAATAAGACGTACTTCTAGTTTTGCCTCTCGCTGTAATATAATGTAATGTAATTTTGGGAGCAAAAATTAATATAAGACACTGTTTTATTTTCGGGGAAACACGGTAGTTCCTCGGATTGTGTGATTCCCCAAAATTGGCCACAGAACCCAATGGAAAAAAAATCCATATGTAGCCCTTATGGTTGAAGAGAAAAGGTAGGCTCACATTTTCAAGGTTAAATTATAGCTGTGGGGTCTTCCTGAGTCTGCAGATGTCTGAAAGCATACCTCTAGGAGTAACAACTATAACTTAAAGGGACACTCCACTCCACTCCTTTTTCCATTATTTTGTAATAGGCTCCTACAGGATCTATGTATGTTGCCTTGGTTTTATTCCTATACCCTCCATGGTCTGAATTCCTCACTTTATCACTTACTGGTAGTTTTAGGAAGCATTCTAAGTCAAACACACAGAAATCTGTGAATCATCCTTAAAAAGGCATGGGGCCAAATTCTCAACTGGTATAAAATCAGCCTAGCACTACTGATGTCAATGGAACTACACTGATTTAAACTAGCTGAGAACCTGGCTCCCGACTGCCAACTTCAGGGCCAGCCCTCATTTTGCTAATAATTGCTACCTCTGGGTGAATAAATACTTGTATACTAATGCACCTCTATCCAGAGAAAAACAGAATAAAGGCTTTTGTCTTACACCCACCAGGATATGAAAGTAGGGCCAGGACAATGTAACACTAACACCTTTATTACTAACTCCACTTAATGCAAAACAAAAATCTTACATGGGTACTACTGGACTCCAAAGGAAATATTTTCAAAGGCACTTAAGAACTTTGAGAGCCAATGGGGCTTAAACTCTTAAATCACTAGTGCTTTGAAAATGTTACCTACCCTAAGTTCTTATATGGCCTTTTCCACTGAAGGATCCAAGTGCCTCAAAAACAATAACATTTATTTTATTCACCATGCCCCTCTAGTTAAGAAGTCATCTGCATTTTCATCTGCAGAGAAAATAAGTGACTTGTCCCAGGTTACATTCTTCAGCCAAGGAAAGAGTGACTATCAAATATTCAAAATGTCAACACTTGCAGTAGCTCTACCTTAGAGCATCAGGTGACAAAACTACTTCCCCCTAACATGTAGGCTACAATCTTACCCCTGAAGAACTAAATTTCTCTCTCCCAGTTCTTCAAAATCAAATTGTATTCTTCAGGTCTAGGTACTCCAATATATTTTAGAAACATAACCTTAGCGATCATTCTCCTGAAAGCAGGGCCGGCGACAGGGGGGTACTACGGGTAGAGCTGTACCGGGCCCCAGACTTAAGGGGGGCCCCCTTAAGTCCGGGGACCGGTACACAGCTGTACCCATAGTCGTCCCCCCTGGGCACCGCATCTCCCTGGCCGCTCTTTCCCAGGCTGTGTCCGCGTGTCAGTGGCCGGCTGCCTCCCGAGCCCTTCAGCCGGCGGCTCGTCCCACGCCCCAGGAGCCGCCCCGAGGCACCCCCGGCTGCAGCGCTTCCCCCGCCCACCTGCAGCAAGAGCCGGGCCAGCCCTTGGCAGGGGGGGGAGCCCCCCAGCACCACAGGATGCCGGCTCCATCGCCTCCCCCGCCCCGGCGGCTGCAGAGGACTGGCCGGGCGCGCCGCTCTGCAGGGGCGGGGGCCAGCGAGGCATGGGTGCGGGACAGAAGGAGGTTTGGTGGGGGGGGAGCCTGAGCTGGGCGGGTCAGGCATGGGGGGGAAGGAGAATAGGCTGGGGGGATTGGGGGGCCCCCAACGATCAGAGTAGGGGGCCCCCCAACGATCAGAGTAGGGGGCCCCCCAACGATCAGAGTAGGGGGCCCCAAAATTTCTGTCACCAGCCCTGCCTGAAAGAGGCCATTATTACAACAGGAGTGAGCGTGACTCTCCTACTCTTGAGGCCTTGAATCAAAAAGTTACTAACTTAACTCTACGCATTCTCTAAGCTCTCCAATGGAGCTACTTGCATGTTTAAAGTTAAGCACGCACAAAGTATATTTCTAAATTGGGATCAAAATGACTAGAAATGGGAGGTTTCAGCAGTTACAGAGAATCAACAGGAACCATTACAGAAATAACAACTTGGAGTGATTTTTTTTCCTGGTAGTTTCTACAAAGCATTATTCCATCATCCATAAATCTTATCTACCAAGACATATCATCTCTCTTCCCAGACATCTATACCTCTACTTACCTTTTTTTCCCATCCTCTCTTCCTTAACTTTAATGTACCCACTACCAGTAACTCATCATAGCAAACACCAGCCGCCAAGGTCAGTCCTGATGAACATGGACATAACTCTACTGAAGTCTATGAAGTTGCCCTTGCTTTCATCAGGCTGAATTTAGTTCATAGAGCCAAAAGTAGACTAAGACACACACCTTACCCAATGTGTTAGTTATATTTATATTTTGATTACATACATAACACCCTTTATCCTTCCAGAGTCCTCAGAATGAATTTTTTTTGCAGCTAACTGTAGTTACTCCAACTGGTCTCATTTTCGTCCTCTAAAACAAAGCTATTTTTGGTTGTATCCTAAGAAGGCCTTTACATCACAGTGATCACTGGCAAAGCACCAACGGTTGGACATTACTCTTTTAGTTGACTGGAAATACGTATGTAGGAGAAAGGCTGGTACATTTCTGAAAAGCAAACAGAGGCAATGGAGCACTTGTTTGCTAGAGGAGTCAAGTGTCCCAACTCACTAGTGTCCCAACTCACTAGTCCACAAAGACAGCCCACTTTTTAAAAGCATTTTTTACTCTCCAGTTTTTTGTCCCATCCCCTAGAAATTTCTTACTGGACTACTTTTTATTTGGTACACATATATGCAGGCTTCTGCAGCAAACGCCAAAGGGGGCTGCCCTTTCTTCTTTCTTTTCATTATAGTATGTATGTAGTACCAGGCTATACTCAATGCTTTATATCAAACACACACAGCATCCCGCAAAAGAGTCAAATAATCTTTGTCCCAAAATAGCTACACTCAGAGAATAAACACAGATCACACAATAGAGTGGCTACTGACATTATGAGCTGTACACTTCATGGATCAGGCATCTAAGGAGGAGAAGGAGTGTAGCTGACTTATATTTCAAATAGCTGCTTTGATTAATGTAAGACTTGAAATCCAAGTGGGAGGAGAAGACAAATGGAACATAAGAATGACCATAATGGGTCAGACCAATGGTCCATCTAGCCCAGCATCCTGTTTTCTGACAGCAGCCGGTGCTTCAGAGGGAATGAACAGAACAAGGCAATTATTGAGTGATCCATTCTCTGTCACAGAGTCCCAGCTTCTGGCAGAGGGACCCACAGAGCATAGCATGGCATCCCTGACCATTGAGGCTAATAGCCTCTGATGGACCTATCCTCCATGAACTTATCGAAATTCTTTTTTTCACTCCATTATACTTTTGGCCTTCACAACATCCCCTGGCAAAGAATTCCACCAACTTCCTTATGGCTGTTTTAAACCTGCTGCTTATTAATTTCATTGGGTGACCCCTGGTTCTTGACTTGTGTGAAGGGATACATAACATTTCCTTATTCACTTTCTCCACGCCATTCATGATTTTATAGCCCTCTATCATATCCTTCCTTACATCTCTTTTGTAAGATGAACAGTTCCAGTCTTTTTAATTCCACCTTGCATGGAAGCTGTTTCATACCCCTCACAATTTTTGTTGCTCTTCTTTGTATCTTTTCCAATGGGAAGGAGAAAAGGAGACTAAATAGTTAGTCCTGAGTGCAGGGGAGTGGACAAGATGACCTCTCGAGGTCCCTTCCAGTCCTATTGATTCTATAATTTACACAGAAGGTGACAAGTAGCCAGGTTACTTCCGTATGTACACAACAGAATCATGACACCAGCAGGAATGCACACAGAAATGAACGGAGTGAACAGTGTTCGACTGTAACTGCTTCTACCAAGTGAAAGGGAGAGAATGAAGTAGCAGTGTAAGGCAAACATTGGGTCAAACTCCTAATTCAGTTACATCACTGTAAATCTGGAGTAAGAGCAAAAATTGGCCTCCTATATTTTGATGTGTCCACATCAAGATTACAGCAGTTTATTTTTCTAAAATGTCTACAAGATTGAATCAATAATATTTTATACTGATCAAAAAATTCAAGGTATAAAGATGAACTTTCAGTAGGTATTTAAGATCTCACATAACTAGACATTTTAGGATAGAGAAAAATGTGTATCTCAACTGTGCCTTTTAACTTGGAGTATCTTTGTACAGGAACGAAACTCAAGAGGACTTGGTTAATATTAACCAAGACCCCTTATCCAGCAAGCACGTACATGATAATTTTATGCACAAGACTGATCCCACGGAGCTCAATGGAATTACTCATATATGTAAGATTACACGTGTACATTAGTATCTGCAGGATTGGGGCTCAAGTTTGCCTCTGAAAAAGCAGGTTTTAAACCAAATTTCAGAAGCTAGCTGTCAGGAGCCCAATTCTGCAGAATGCTGAGAGCCTGAACAATCACTGATTTCTGTGAAAGCTGAGGGTATTAACACAATATAGAATTGGACCCAAAGGAAAAAAAAATATCTGTTTTCATAGGCTGTCAAAATAGAGACAGTGAAAAGGAAAAATACAGCAGGTTAAATTCTAATACATGAAAGCAGCATTTGGTCAAGTGAGGACTCAGAGAGTTAGTCTGTCCACCAACTCCCACACCAACAAAGCTCTCCACAAAAAGTTGTCTGAAATATTGTATTACACTAAAGCAATGATAGCTGGCTAATGACAAAAAAGTAAGATCTGTGAACAGGATTACTGAATAATTTTATCATATCATTTTGTGTTCCATTATTATGAGAGCGCAAAATCTATTTTAACGTGCTCTTTTGTAGCTAAAGTCCTCCATCTTTGCAAATTCTCTACCAGCTTTCAAAGGAACATAGAAAAGAGGGGCAAACAAGCTCTTCCGGATCATTAAATATGTCCCTAATACAATATACAGTCACCACCACAGGCTTTCAATTTGTGACCCAAGATACTCTTAGCCATTTAAATGACACCAAAACCAGCAAGATGCAGTCAAAGGTGCTGCTAGCAATGTGACTTGAAGGTGCACACCAGTTGCACATACCCATGGCATACCCATAGGGCTCAATTCTGAGGTTATATATTCTGGTGGGACTTCATAGACCTCACTGGAGTTACTCCTGATTCTGACTGATGTAGGCAAGATCAAAATCAGGTCTGTTTGGTCTCCACACTTCGTTACCAAGCAGCTGAAGCTGGATGGTACAAAATACCATCTACTCCCGCTCAAGTCAACGCAATGTGCAAAGTACCCTCTATTCCCACTCAATGCGATGTGCTGAACGTCCAAAACTTGCAATGTCAGGTCCTATTTTAGCAGGAGCAGTTAGAGAGTTCTAGAAAGGCCTTCATAAAATGCTTTGTGAAAGCCAACAAAAAAAGTCACCTCAAAGAAGTTAGAAATTGTATGCCAGGGCCTACATCATGTCCACCAGCCTGCCCCATGCATACTGAGCACATGTGGGAGAAGAACAAATTTCCTCAAATATGAATTTAATTTGGCCAAAGAACTGACACACAGTGCAGCAGTTTGGAATTCATCTGTGTTAGCTAGATGTTTTTAAACCATCATAGGCCCTCAAAGTAAGGATACTTGTTTCTTAGCATAGTACGTCCCCGATTTACCAAATAGAGCACAGAATTAAGATGGCCGAACTAAAACGTCTGTGCCACTGGAAGAAGGCCCCACAGTCAAGTTGCATTTGCATTTTTCACAGATGCAGGATTTGGTAATGTCCAAAAATCTGAGCTTTTATTATTTGCAGGGGGTTGTGTATTAGTAAACTAGAACCTATGATTTAGCCAAGCACCCTACACATACATTGTAGAACTAAATCTCGGGAGTTACATGGCCTTTTCATACTTCTGGGCAAATATTACAGCCCCTCACCAATCTAATAAGCATGTTTTCTCCGCAGAGGTAAAAACCCACCATAAGCACACATGGCATGTAAATCATCAATTCAGATTAAACCAAAAATAACTGTACATCTGATGTAAAAAAAAAGATCACAGCCACCATTTTGCACAAAATATGCTCACTACAGTATTGTGGTACATTGAACACTCTTAATGGTTTCTACAGTTACGTATTCATACAGACAATATACCGGTAATTAGCAAGCAGCATTCTTTTCTGTGAAATACAAAGGAGAAAATAAAATAAAAATCACTATATGTTCATAAAAATACACCTGAACTAAAACTAGATTTTAAAGTAAATTCCATAATTTACAATGCCATAGTCTACATAAGCCAGCATAGGTTCACATCCGGTTTGATTTACAAAATACCTTGTGTGTTTTCCTATAAGAGATTTATTTATTTGCTCTCAAGACAAGCAGATCAGTGCTTTGCTAAATATTTTTCCACTTTCATTTTATTTCTTAGTCAGTGTACTTCCAAAACAAGAAAAATAGTTAAATGTCATTTTCTGTTCCTCATTACATAACCAGAGATCTTCTAGGAAGTACTACTGTGGAGTTTTTCTTTAAATTACCATATACACACCACTGCATTACAATAACGTTCACTGTGTTTCTATACACACCATTGGTACCCCAATTAAATGAAAAGGATATGTAACCTATAGACAAACTTTCAAGTCAATGCCGAATATCTTTTCTGTGTCTGACATCATCTATACCTGATAAAGAGGTAAGCTTTTCTTGGTTAGTAGGTTTTCCCCTACTGATTGCAAAAACACTGTATGCTGTCATGCAAATAAAGTCATTCACAGAGATAAAAATGTTCCTCAGGTGACTGGATTTGTTTTAATAGACAAATGGTTTTAGGAAATGATGGACATGGATTTTGTTTTATTGTGGGAGAGACAAGCAATCTAAAATAACAGCCACGTAAACCCTCAACAATCTCTTTCGAGATAAATGGTGCATCACTAGGACTTCTTTCTAACGAAGCTAAAAGAGCACGCCAGGAACCAGATTTGAGATATTTCACTTCAAAAAACACAACCCAATGCAAAAATATCCCTGGTGGAGACTGAATTTCATGATTTTTTATTACTTTTGTGACATTGTGATCCTTATCATTCTTTATAAAAAGGACCATTGACTCCATATTGGAGAACACACTCATTCCATCCCTATCAGCTCTATGCTCGGGTTTGCATCTGCTAAAACAAAAGCACCATATTTCTGAATTCTAACATTGTAAGAAATAAATTTACATTTTCACCTTACTCCACCATACACACCATCATCTCCCACCTTAGTCTTCAAAGCCATTATAAACAGCTTTAAACATTGCTTTTAACCCAGCTGGTATTTTTTCCTCTCTTCTGCATTATAGCCACAACCCCTGAAACACTGTAGCTTGGCTTGGCTCATCTGGGCCCACTTAGTCAGAATAAATACAAAGGAAAGGAACTATTGGGCTGACTGAAACAACCAAACACACACAATCGGCTGCAGAACTCCCTAATACTTGTGTACATAGCTGATTTTACACCAGCTCAGCTTCTACCTTGATATTATCTTGTCAAAAAGTGCAGAACAGCTTTCATCACAAATACTTAGAGCTCGGAAATCACAGCAAAGCACCAAAGCTGTTGAAAAACCAACTTTAGCTGGATATGAAGTGTGCTCTGCAAGTGCAGCATCTGAAGCCTCAACATGACGCAACTGAAATCATATCAGGGATAGGGGCTTATGGACTAAAATGGAACACCACCCTCCCCCCCCCAAGCACATACACACCCCACCTCAGAAATATACCACTCATTCCTCAAGCTGAGAGCACCTTGTAAACAGAGATTTACACAAGCTACAAATCGATGATACAGTGTGAATATACCAATGCAATTGATAAACAGCAAGTGGTGAAGGAAATCTGGATTGATCAGCAAACCTGCAATTCCCCCTCAGCAATGGATCAATCGCCCCTTCTCTCTCCTTCCTGCCCCCCTTAACCCCTTCAAGCTCAAAAGTCCAGTGTTGTCACAATCACAGCAGACCTGCTCTTTTAATGCCCTGATTGGAAACAATCTGGCCTAATTATTAAAGTCACCTCTATAGCTCTCTTTACTCAGGGAGATAAGCCAGGCTGACGCATTCCTGTGCTGGGATCCCCCTACACTCCCCATTGCCTCCCCTCCACTTGCAGGTTCCCTCCTCCCTACCTTGCTCCTCGCTGCCCCCAAAGCTGGCTCTGGGTTCCTCCTGGGGGAGCCCGGATCCTGTACCCTCCAGGGTTTTGCGTTTCTTCGACATCTGGCCGGTGTTTGGGAGTTGGGTTTCTCCTCTCTCTCTCTCTCTCTCTCTCTCCGGGGAGATGAGTGTATGTGGAGGGAGAGAGAGACACACACACACAGAGGGGGAGAGCGAGAAAGATTGAAAGAAATCGCTGCTTAAAGAGAGGGGAAGAGACTTTGGAGTGGCTGGAGAGCAAGTAGGAGGCAGGGACTAAGTGGAGAAATCCTACAAATCACAATCCCATCAATGCAGCCCCACGTCTAAGGGGTCTACCCCCCCCCTTTCCTAGCCACCTGGGGGAGAGAGGCGGCATTAAAGAGGGAGGCAATGGGCACCTCTGCAGCTTGTACACATGTTGGTGGCCAGCTTGGGAAGGGGGGGGGGGTTGATTTATATTTATTTGTACCGGGAGCCCTTCGGGTTCAAAAATGGTTCGAACAGACTGAGGGAAGGGGGGGGGGCAGAGACAGATGAGGACAAACGACAGGCGCTTCCTGGGGGGGGGGGGGGGCTGAGTCCCCTGCAGGGGTCATGTGCTCTGGGGCTCCCGAATTCCCTGCAGGGGTGATGGGGCGGGGAGGGCTTTTCTCCCCTAGGCTGGGTGAAGCCCCCCCCCCGCCCAACCTCGGAGGTGGGGGGAGCCGGGCTGTGGCTGCTGGCGGCCCAAGCAGGCACCGGCGGGGGGGGGGGGGGGAGGAGGGAGGCATTGCTGCCGAGCTTCGCGGCGGGCTGGGGCTACTCGCGAGTAACTCGCACCTTGCAAACTCCGCGGTGAAGTCAGTGCCCGGCCCCCGCACTCCCCCTCCCCACACCGGGTAACCCTTTCCGCCCTGGATGGAAAAAAGCGCCGCTTCCCCCCCCCCCCCCCTTCTCCTGTCCCACTTCCCAGCCCCACACCGAGACTACGTGGAGGGAGAGAGCAACTTACCCTCAGCACCAGGCACCAGCTCATCTCTGCCTTCCCCTCCGGATCCACTTTCGAGAGCAGATCCCGGCTCGCGCTTCGCTCCGGGAGGGACAGAGACTGGAGGGCGGAGCGGGGGGGGGGGGGTGTCAGTGGGGAACAGCGGCTGCCAAGGGGGCGAAGTTCTGGGAGCGTGATCCCGGCTCTTCGGGGCTTCTTCCTGGGCGCCGGAGAACAAGGTGCTCAACAAGTCTCCCCCGCTCCCGGGAACGAAGAGCACAGGCCGGGCGACGATCCCTTCCCGTCAGGTGGCATTGAACACAGCGCCGCAGGGAGCTACTCCGCGGAGCAGGACCCGCCAGGGGAGCTCGCAGGGGCAGCAGGTTTTCCTAGTTCTCTCCAGACACATCCACACATAGCTCGCGTGTGTGTTTGTATTATACCCACACTGTGTGTGTGTGTGTGTGTGTGTGTGTGTGTGTGTGTGTGTGTGTGTGTGTATACACGTACACACACCATCGAAATGTTGGGGGTCTTAGGATCTCAGATAATCCCGCCTGCCTGGAAGTTAAAGAATTGTTCTTGAGCAACCGGGGCTGAGGCTTGGCCACATCTCACGTCCAACAGGAGGCAATGACGTCTGTAGCTTCATTGCTATAACAGCACCAAGGCTGCAATTGCCATTCATTGAAATGATAAGGGGCGCGCAGACGTAAGCAGCCTGGACCTTTTGCAAGAGACTGAGACTAAAGATGATCCCCACACACACACACACACACACAACAAATAAATAATAACAGTAAGCAGCAAGAGAAGGGGCTGAGGGGGAAATCTCAGCGCTGCGATCAGAAGCTTTTTCCCAGCTCCAGAAACATTTTGCAACTGACTCGACTTTGGGAGATTTCTACATATTGTGGCGGGGAGGGGAGGGGGTTAATTGTTCATCTCTGCCCAGGCGGAGGTTGATGGGGGCTGGGGGAAGTGCTCTCCCTCCCATCTCGCCCCAGTGCAGTTTAGATCGGCTGCATACTCCAGTGTTGGGGGGTGGGGGGGTTGGCTAAATCTTAAGGAGCAATTTTATTTGAGGTAATTGCTGTTCACACAGCAACGATCTTTTTCCTGCAGCCCTGGAAAGGAAGGTGCTTAGAAGGGGGGGAAAGAGGATGCGAAGCGAGCGGTTCATTTCCGTGTGGGCTCAGGGAATGACTGTTCTGGCCGCCTATAGAGTCTGTTTCCTCACTACGCGCCCAGCTTTGCTAAACTGAGGTGTGAGGGGGCGGAGGGGGGCACCGTATATAAATACCTAATACTTCCAATCCTCACAGTCACTGTTTGGAGCTTCAAAATTACCAGGAGGGGGGGAATAAGCAGGATCCTCCTCCCCCCGTGATCTAGTGTCCTAGAAATGACAGCTCGGGTGTTAAATAACCAAAGAAACTGCCTGCCAACAACACACTGCTCCAGGATAGGACCAAGTGTATTAGCATCAGCGGTGAGCAGCACTCTCATTGCATGCAGCAGAATCAAAACGCAGGCAGAGGCAGAGTTGCAAAGTGACGTAGGGGGTATGGGGAGCCGCCTGGCATCTCTGGACACCGCCACCTGCCCCCTTACCCCTCCCCCCCCCCGAAAATACGCGTAGGAGATCACACCTTAAGGCTTGATCCATCCCCATTGAAGCCAATGTCAATGCCATTAATGTACATGAGAGCAAGATCTTAGAATTTTAGAGCCATGGGATTAGAAGGGACCCCAAGGGTCATCTACTAACCAAGCCAACATGCAGGATGTGTTGTGTCTAATCCATCCTCAATAGGGCCCTGTTCCCTACTGGACAGGAAACACTCCAGTGCTGCTCAAGTGGCCCTGTCTTCACTAGAGGCCCAGGAGGCAGCTGGCAGGGCTGATGCCAGACAGGGTAGGAAGTAAAGCGCTCAGTGAAGAAACTTGCACAGCTTCCCTTCCCATTTGCCTTTCATTGCAGAGACACAAGGAGAGGGAATGAAAGGGAGAAGACACAGACACGGAGACCTGAGCTCTACTACTACCTATGCCAGTGCCTTGTTGCATGTCTTTAGGTCAGTTGCTCATTGCTCTGCATCTCTTTCTCCATCTGTAAAAGGATACTGTATTACCCCACCTCTGACAAGTGCATTCAGCCCCGCCGCTGAAAGGTGCTGGGTATGTGCTACATATTCTCACACCCAATAAAGCTATTAGGGCATTGTGTCCTGCCTCGGCAGTGGTTTGGTGCCACCCGCTAGCCCTGTTTTCACAGTACAAACAGTCACTAAACTATATGAAAAGGAAGCCATGCAGCTCAATAAAATGTCACCTACTGCTGTTGTGGTCTTTCCTTATGAATAATAGATCCCTCCACCCAGCCTAAATAAAGACATTGGCTTGGACTGCTATTGCGGACAGCACATCAGTACCACACAGATACAGCGATATCTGGCCCACGGGTGCTTTGTTTTTACAAGCCAGCCTGGGGTAGTCAGAATTACTGAGGTTGTGGTATGGAACCCTGGGAGAGAAAGCTGGCACTAAGAATATAAGCCCTGACACTAATAATAAGCTTTTAGAACAGGCCCAGTTGTTGAGGTAAGTCACAGCTATTGCTTTCTCCCATATATCTCTTCATTCTCACCTCTAAGCTACTATCAAATGTTTCTATACAGCTCTACCTCTTGAACATGGTTTGTCTAAACTCCTGTTTAGATGGGCAATCCACACAGGACCCAATTCTCCAATCTATCACTCCAATTTAATGTTGGTGTAATTTTACACTAGTGACTTCAATGGAGTTACACCCCAGTAAAAGTGATGTAACAGAGAGGTGAATCTGGCTCCCTACTAGCTGCAAGATGTTGAGTTCTTGTTCTTTTCAAAGTCAATTGATAGGGGGAAAGAGAAGACAATAATCATGAATGATGGGAATGTAAACGGTGCTTGAACAAACATGCCAAAACTAATGTGGAGATTTTGTGGCTGGCTCAGCCCACTCTTTTATTACATTGGCTACAAAGGGCCTTTAATGTCTCTGTCAAGATAAAGTGGATAGTCTTCCATGTGAATCTTTTGAGGGATTTGGCCACCAAGTGAGTGTGGAGGCTTTTTAAATGAACAAGCAATAACTATCTTCTTTGTTATACATTCCTATGTAGCCCTTCTGCCAGGTGGAGCCAGAAGCAACCAGGGCCAGGTTCAATATCTAGGGGTTCCTTTTCAACAATATCACACAGAACCGGCTCGGGCCTACACCCAGTAACCTGGAAAAATTACACACTTCTCTGGGTGCCTCTGAGAGGCAATACTGTACTTCCCCTCCCGCAAGCACAGAGTGAGTGTAGCAAAGAAACTTTTAATGAAAGGTGGGAAAATGCCACAAGCAGGATCCATAATCGTAAAACTGGGAGCATGACACCCACCCCAGAGTGTGTGGGGCAGGGGCTGCTGCCTCGTGTTCTTGAGTTTTACAACCAAAGAGTCCTTTATTGGGCCCCGCTTTGCTCCCTCACCACACCTCACTCCTTGTGGTTGATCTTGGCCAGTGAGGACCCAGGCTTCAGAGATGCATCAGATGCATCGCTTACAGCCCCCCAACCTGAAACAAATACTCACCAGCAACCGCACACCACACAACAAAACCACTAACCCAGGTACCTATCCTTGTAACAAAGCCAGATGCCAACTCTGTCCTCATATCCATTCAACTGACACCATCATAGGACCTAATCACATCAGCCACACCATCAGAGGCTCATTCACCTGCACATCGACCAATGTGATATATGCCATTGTAGCGGGGTGAGCACCCGCTCCCTGCCTCTTGGGGCTGGGATAGCCCAGGGAAGGGATTGTGGCCGGGAACCAGCTAGCTCCCAGGCTTGATTGGGGAGTAGGTGCAGCTGGGAGGCCACACCCCAAACACTGGAAGGCCTGTTAAGAGGGCTGTGAGACATACAGAGAGGTCAGTCTCCTCTGTAGTCAGAGGAAGACAGGCCTAGCTGCGGGGAGGCCTTACACAGGGTACCTAGACTGGTGCAGGGCTAGGGCCAGGCGGTAGGAGCTGGGGAAGCTTGAGCCTGGGAGCCCCAGGCTGCTGGGCCTAATAGAAGGCCCAACCCAGGGGTACTGGGGTTGCAGGAGGCAGCCAAGGGCTAGCAAGGGAAGCAGCAGGCCAACCCCCCCCCCCCCCCCGCCCCCTGCCAGTGATGAGCAGCCATGATACTGCAGTCTGCTTCAGTGAGTGGAGGCAAGTGGTGACTGGCAGTGGCAAAGTCTGAGGCAAGGTGGGGGTAGTGGGTGGAGGGTTCCCCGGGGAGGGGACCCCTAGACTTGAGGGGGTTCTGCAGGGGTGCAGCACCCTCAACAAGAGGGCACCGGGGTCCAGGAGGGACGCGGGGCCGGAGTAGTAGCGGGACATAGGCCGGCAGAGGGCGCTCCAGAGGCTGGTAAAGCTAATTCCCGAGACGACCAGATGGGGGCGCCACCGGGGTGAGTGCCGACGCACTACAGCAGGGGTGGGGAACCTTTTTTCCGACAATGGCCATTTTGACCCTTATAAAGTCATCCGCGGGCCGCTCCACCCCCCCCCCCCCCAAAGCCCAGGCTGGCAACGGGAGCTGAGACCCCAGCTGGCAAGGGGCCAGCAGGGGAAATCCCAAAGCAGTGGCAGGTGGAGTCCTTAGCCCTGCACTGCTTTGGGGTTTCCCCCACTGGCCCCTTGCCAGCCAGGGTCCTGCCGCCTGCCTGACCCGCCCAGCCCGGTCTCTCCCCTCCCCCCCCAAACCTCCTTCCTCCCCCCCCACTGACCCGCCCAGCCCGGTCTCTCCCCCCCCAAACCTCCTTCCCTCCCACCCCCCAACTGACCCACCCAGCCCGGTCTCTCTCTCTCCCCCCCCCCCGACCGTCGGCTCCCCGCGGCTCCTTGTTTCGCTGCCCGGCAGAGGGTGGCCGTGCGGCGCTTCCCGGCCCCTGCGTGGAGCCACCCCTGGCCGGCAGCGGCCCGTGCGGCGCTTCCCGGCCCCAGCGCAGAGCCGCCCCCACCGGCGGCAGCGGCCCGCATGGCGCTTCCCGGCCCCAGCGCGGAGCCACCCCCGGCCGGCGGCGGTGGCCCGCGCGGTGCTTCCAGGCCCCAGCGCGGAGTCGTCCCTGGCCAGCAGCCGCGGGCCAGATAAAATGCTCTGGCGGGCCGTATAAGGCCCGTGGGCCGGAGGTTCCCCACCCCTGCACTACAGCCATCATGTGCCAGCAATGCCCCTCTGCTATGTACATTGGCCAAACTGGCCAGTCTCTACACAAAAGAATAAATGGACACAAATCTGACATCAGGAATCATAATATTCAAAAACAAGTAGGAGAACACTTCAATCTTCCTGCCCATTCCATTAAAGATTTAATGGTGTCAATTTTGAAACAGAAATACTTTCAAAACAGACTCCAACGAGAAACTGAGGAACTGGAATTAATTTTCAAATGGGATACAATTAACCAGGGGCTAAATAGGACTTACGAATGGTTCTCTCATTACACTAATTGATTGCATTTTCCGAGTTAATTTATCTTCAACACTTGCTATCTAGTGCAGACACAGAAATCCATTTCAAAAGGTATTTTTTTATCCTGCTGATAATTGCCCATCCAGATTTATTAACAGCCTCTTAGAACTGGTATGCTAATGTACAACTTTTTTTCTTCTTTCTGTGTATATAAATGCATCTTACTTCTGTTCCATTCTATGCAGCCAATGAAGTGGGCTATAGGGCTTGTCTCCCTTTGAGCTGGCAGGGATCGATCTTTTGGTGATCAATTTATCGCGTCTCGTTAAGACGCGATAAATCGACCACCAGCAGCTCACCCGTCGACTCCGGAAGTCCAGCCGACCGCCACTGCTGTGAGGATGGGAGGTAAGTCGGCTGTAGAGACGTCAATTTCAGCTACGTTATTAACATAGCTGAAATTGCGTATCTACAGTCGATTTCCCCCCCTAGTGGAGACCAGCCCTTCGTCCACGAAAGCTTATGCTGAAATAAACTGGCTAGTCTCTAAGGTGCTACAAGTATTCCTCGCTTTCTTTACAGATACAGACTAACACGGCTGCTATTCTTGAACCTAAAATAACAAAGGCTCCTAATGAGCTCTATCTTTGAACAGTGGGGAACAGGTTAAATCAGACCATGGACCCTTAAGAACAACCCACATCTCCTAGCTAGGACACCTGTTGTCCCCCACCCACACTTTACTTTCACTGGGGTCTGGCATTCAAGCCTCTGGCTTAACAAGATCCTTTCAGCTGAGGGTGACCCTCTTATTTAGGATAAGTTAAGTACAGTTCTGTTCCCTTATATTCATACAATAAAGACAACATTTCACTACCCCTGCATTCAGTATTAAAGTGATTTGTAACCCACGAACAGCCAAAGTTGACCACTTAGAGGAGCGTAGCTCTCTCTGATGGGTATCTTGGCAGAGTAGGTGTGTTCATGTAAATATAGTTTGCTTCTGAAGTCTCTCCCCCTCCCCAACTAGCTGTCAGGGGAGAGTTCATTCAGACCCCACTTACAGCACTTTTACTAGGTATCTAAAGTTGGAGGAGGGGTTCAGAGAGTCCCCTTTTTGGGGGCCCAACAGTACCATCCTCTTTTTTATGTAAATGCCCTACAGAATTTAATAGGGATAAAACTGGAGTAAGAGATCCTATGTGGGTTTTTTTTTAAAAAAAAAAGAATAATTTTACAACATTCTATAGCAGGGATATAATTTTCCATTAAATTTTATATCATAAACTTCCTTCTTCAAATACATATTTGGGTTTTTTTCTGTAACACACTGCAGGACTTTTGTCCATATTTTAGGAAGTTAGAGCGTGGCCCTGGCTTTTCAGAAGTGCTGCTATTAATACTATAATCATGCTGCCAGATCTTGTTCTTTATTATAGAATCATAGAAATTAGAAATGAAATATGGATTAGGTCATGTATTGTGATACTGGCAAGGGATGAATAGGATTGTTCCATAAAATATACTCTGAGGCTTTGTCCAGTCAAACATTAATTCCACCTCCCTCAGAAGTTTATTCCACACTCTATTAGATCGCACCGGTGGGAAGTTTTTCTTACTGTTTAGTCTAAATATTCCTCTGCTTAATTTTTTTCCACCACTTGGTATCATTTTAAGCAATTTCTCTTGCTTTTTCTTTAAGATATTTGACTTGTGCAATAGAAGAGGAGGAGAAAGAAAATGGCACAGATGTCCCCATGCCATTAGTTGTAGAGTTCTAAATCAAGACTGGTTTTCTAAGATAATAGTGCTGACTTCATACTTGTTCTTTGAGGGGTGCTCTCAGAGAAGTTGAGGAAGGGGGAAATCAGGTCAGATTGCATGTCATACAAAGGTTGGAGGTAATTTTCCAGTGAGGAAAAGGCAGGTGAGGTTGTTTTGGGGACGGGAATGCAGGCAGCTTGGAGTAATTTGTCAATGGCAATATTTGCATTTTCTTGCAAATAAAAAATATAGTACTACTTCCCCTTTAAAATAAAATTTGCTTTTTTTTCTGTGCATGGTAAGCTATAACTCAGACAGGCCTTTAGGAGTAAAAAAAAAAAGGCAGTGTACCCAGTGTACCAAGGTCTTGCACTAAGTTAGTTTTTTTTATTTCCTCATCTATACCAACCAACTCTTTTATAATGTTACTAGCATAAGTGCCCGGCGCTGCTCGGGTCAGTCGGAGGTGGGGAGGTGGCAGACAGCTGACACCCCCTGACCAACCCCAACACCCACCCCTCACCCCTCACCCACCCCAACACCTTCCCACCCCCCCAAGCAAACCGGACACCCCCACCTCACCCCCCGACCGAATCCGACACCCCCACCTCACTTACCGTCCCACCAAACCCAACTCAGATCCGTCGCAGGGGGGGAGGGGGCCCAGAGCCGAGGGATTCCGGGGACCTTCGCAGGTGGGGGGGGGGCAGTGAGCTGATGTAGTCCGGGGTTCCGTTGGGAGGGGGGAGGGGCAGAGAACTGAGGGATCTCTGGGGTTCCGTTGGGAGGGGGGAGGGGCAGTGAGCTGAGTGATCTCCGGGGTTCCGTTGGAGGAGGGAGGGGCAGTGAGCTGAGTGATCTCCGGGGTTCCGTTGGGAGGGGGGAGGGGCAGTGAGCTGAGTGATCTCCGGGGTTCCGTTTGGAGGGGGGAGGGGCAGTGAGCTGAGTGATCTCCAGGGTTCCGTTGGAGGAGGGAGGGGCAGTGAGCTGAGTGATCTCCGGGGTTCCGTTGGGAGGGGGGAGGGGCAGTGAGCTGAGTGATCTCCGGGTTCCGTTGGGAGGGGGGAGGGGCAGTGAGCTGAGTGATCTCCGGGGTTCCGTTGGGAGGGGGGAGGGGCAGTGAGCTGAGTGATCTCCGGGGTTCCGTTGGAGGAGGGAGGGGCAGTGAGCTGAGTGATCTCCGGGGTTCCGTTGGGAGGGGGGAGGGGCTGTGAGCTGAGTGATCTCCGGGGTTCCATTGGGAGGGGGGAGGGGCAGAGAACTGAGGGATCTCCGGGGTTCCGTTGGAGGAGGGAGGGGCAGTGAGCTGAGTGATCTCCGGGGTTCTGTTGGAGGGGGGAGGGGCAGTGAGCTGAGTGATCTCTGGGGTTCCGTTGGAGGAGGGAGGGGCAGTGAGCTGAGGGATCTCCGGGGTTCCATTGGGAGGAGGGAGGGGCAGTGAGCTGAGTGATCTCCGGGGTTCCGTTGGGAGGGGGGAGGGGCAGTGAGCTGAGTGATCTCCGGGGTTCCATTGGGAGGGGGGAGGGGCAGAGAACTGAGGGATCTCCGGGGTTCCGTTGGAGGGGGGAGGGGCAGTGAGCTGAGTGATCTCCGGGGTTCCGTTGGAGGGGGGAGGGGCAGTGAGCTGAGTGATCTCCGGGGTTCCGTTGGGAGGGGGGAGGGGCAGTGAGCTGAGTGATCTCCGGCGTTCCGTTGGAGGAGGGAGGGGCAGTGAGCTGAGGGATCTCCGTGGTTCCGTTGGGAGGGGGGAGGGGCAGTGAGCTGAGGGATCTCCGGGGTTCCGTTGGAGGAGGGAGGGGCGAGCTGAGCGAGTGCGGTGTCTGTTGGAGGGGGTATTATGACATCATCAGCACCTAACTGCCCAGCTGATGTGATTGGCCCTGAAAGACTTTCACCCCTGGGGGGCGTCAGAGGTGAGATCCGAAAATTTTTCGACCCTTACCAAGATCTAGACCCCAAGACCCCTCACTGTACCAAATTTCAAGTCTCTGGCTCAAACGGTGCGGGAGGAGTTCGCTGTCATACGTACATACATACATACATACACTCATACATACACCACTTGACTTTTATATATATAGATTATTGAATGTTGTTCATTTGTCAAAGGTTTCGATCAATTCTTTTACCGAGAATTCCAGGTGTTGTTTTCATATATTTGGATGGAGGTCAAGGATATCGGTAGGAATGATTCTGTTAAAATCTCTTCAAACCAGAATTTGAACTCTGTGGGCCTAAGTCTGAAGTCTTTCCATTAGCTTCAGTGGTTTGCCTGAATAAAGACAGAGAGCCTGGGCCAAAGCCCATTACAGTCAGAGTCTTTATATTGACTTCAGGGGTCTTTGAAGCAGGCTCCAAAAGTAAGGATTTCAGGATTAGACCCTCCGCCATGGAAGTAAAGGCTCTGCTAAATTGATTCCCCATACGAGGTCGACTTGTACTGCTTTCAGCGTGATGCATTTAGACTGACTATTTACCTCATCAGAGACCGTACTGAAATCACCAGATAAAAGACCTTTAAATATAAAAATAGCTCAGTGTGCAAACACTTTACTTTTTACTTTATTTTTAATCAAAGGAGGTGTTACCAGCTGTATCCATCAATCGTGCTTACAAAGGAGCATTCATGTTTTTTACTGACTAGGTGGAATGACTGCAGTTTATTTTAAAGGGTATAAAATTAAAAATCCAGAGGAGAGAGAAACAGCAGCGGTAGGCAAGCCCTGTTCTCCACTTTATACAGTACACAGATATACAAAATTCAGTTCAACTCCAGTGCAGACAGAGAAAACAACCAAACTGAAGAGTCATAAAACCAAAAAAAGAAAAATATTTTGTTAAACTTTTCTTCTTCTTTACCTTTCCCTCAGAAGGCTTACCTTACTCAGTTGAATCACTAGAGCGCTACACTCCCTTCCCTTTGAAAAGAAATCTGCAGCATTATGTGTGCATGGTACTTTTCAGACCTAAATTATTATATTAATCCTGCAAAAAAACCAACAACAACAATAACAAAAAACACTACACATATGGAACACATCAAGCGCTTCCTCAAAGAGCGCTGTGTCCAACTCCCATTGAAGTTAATGGGATCAAGCTTTGGTTGGTGACAATAGAGATAGCCCGCCTGATACTCAGTTACACTTTAAAGTGGGTGCAAGTGTATTTATTTACACATTTACACCCACTTTAAGGCCACTTTACATTGTAAAAGAGGCATATAGCCGTCCTGGTGCAAACAACAATCAGGTCCAGAGGTCCAGCTATTGCTTTTGTTAAAGACCATGGGAATTTTGCCATTAACTTTAATAGAAATACGATTGAACCTATGGGAAGGGAAGGAATAGATATGAGACGCCTCTAAAATACATGAAGCTATATTGTAAGGAATCCTGCATAAGCCTATGTGCTCTTTGGTTGTTTTGAGGAGCAGGATGTCTGACTACACTAAAGCCAGCAGCTGTCCCAGAGATATTGAAAACAGAGAAGTGACAAAGAGTAAAACAGAGAGATTTTCTCATGCATTATGACTCCAGAGACAAGGAAGTGCTATATGTTAAGGTAAACTCTTTCAGTAACCCAGATTAGCCAAGGTAGTAAAATCCCTTTAAATACCCAACGATTAGCCAAACTAATAAAGTTATACTTACCATACATTTCTGATATATGACCTAACACCAGGTAACAGTCACCACAGCACGAGACTCAATTCTGTTTCAGGCATCCAGTGACATATTAGTTTTCTCAAGCACATGAACGTTATTTCTTAACAAGTCTTCGTGAGGTCACTTGTAATATATTGCTCTGGATATTCTATCCGTGTGGTCTAGTCTTTGCAAAATCCTTCTCCAAAACTCATAGCAAAACATTCACCCTTAGTCGTGAATATATTCTTTTATACTTTCACAGAATAATCCTTAGCATTTATGTCACATTTTTTTTAATCTTCAAAGACATTTGCAAACGCTAACTATTTATCCTTCCAACATGCAGGGAAGTAGGTAAATTGTAATTATCCTTATTTTATAGAATAGGAAACAGAAGAAAAAGGCCCATCCTGCCACCTTTATTCATACTGAGTAGTGCTTTAATCCATAAGTAGTTCCATTATGGAGTAAGATCCATAAGAACTTCCATTCATGGACTGAGATGCTATTCAACATGAGCAATGGTGTCAGAATCTGACCCTCTGTGAGTTGACTGGGACCATGGATGGAAATTAGAGGCAGACTTAGACTTTAAAGTTTAGAGCTGAACAAATGATTGATTTTTCAGTTCAGTGGCTGAGTTGGAAAATTTTGGGGGGCGGGGGGGCGGCGGAATGGTTTGTATCTAATCAGACTGAATTTTTGTGCTTTTTCTCACCGCAATTAAAAACTGGAAAAACCGCAAAATGTATTGACATTTCTACATTTCCCCCACCTTCCGACAAAACTTCTCACCAAATTTGACCCAAATTCACAAATAGTTTTGGGGACCCCAAAAATGCATTTGTCAGTGAATTTACTATTCACCAAAACAAAATTGCCCAACTCTACTTATGAGTCTCTGGCTCCATGGGCGGCCAGTGATGGGCCGTTGGGGGATGCTAGCCCCCAGCTCTTCCCCTTGTGGCCAAGGCCCCGCCCCTTCCTGCCTCCCTTCCCCCACAGGAGACCAAAACACCCCCCACCGCGGCCCCAACCCCAGCCCCTGGTGGCCAGGCTGCAGTGCTGCAAGCCCAGTGCGCCAGGTGGCCGGGTGACACAGCCCCAGCGCCAGCCATCCCAAGTCCCTGGGGGAGGCAGGCTGGCTAGCACCAGCCTCAGCCAGCCTGGGCCAGGAACAGAGCGCAGGAGGGGGCATAACATGAGTGGGGCCATGCCAGGCTATTTGGAGAGGCACAAGCTCTCCCAACCTACCACACCCGTCGCCCATGACTGGCTCCCGCTCCTCTCCCATTGAAAAATAAAAGCTGGACTCTATTGACAGCTGTACCATTTTTCTGCCCCATGAGCTAATTTACAGTAGCAATAATGATCAAGTATCCCTATGCAGCTGACACTGCACACAGTACAAACTGAGGCATACTACAAAGAAAACCCAAAGGACTGATTCAGATCCCATTTGCTTATGCTAGGAAATGACCACCTTTATAGGGTTTTTTTAAATCACATAGTTTAACAATTTGTTGGGGATGAAATGTGTATTTATAAATGTCACCTGAGACTCTATGCCTCTAGTGAGCCAATATCATGCCCATTTGCAGAAACAAACGGTGCTGCTGTAAATAAATAAATAAAATAATATAATGTTATTTCAGCATAGAACTACTGCAGTTTCATTAATTTCCATTGCCTCATATAACAGAACAGGAAAAGAAGCAGGGCAGTAATCTAGAGAGGCGTGATTTAAATTTGCTCCGTTATACTTATAATATCTGCTTCCTGTATTCGAATGTTTTCTCCTCCATGAGTTGAGTTCTTTCCATGAGTGGAAAGATCCTCGCAGGCCTCAGCCTTGAGCTCTGCACTCTGGACTTAGTCTGTGCTCTTCCATCTTCCCCAAGAATTCTTCTCCTGAAGAACCAGGACATGGAAACCTCAGTCCTTGGAAAAATCATGGAGCAGGTTCTCAAGAAAACCATTTTGAAGCACATGGAGGAGAGGAAGGTGATCAGGAACAGTCAACATGGATTCACCAAGGGCAAGTCATGCCTGATCAACCTGATTACCTTCTACGATGAGATAACTGGCTCTGTGGATATGGGGAAAGTGGCAGACTTGATGTACTTTGATTTTAGCAAAGCTTTTGATACGGTCTCCCACAGTATTCTTGCCAGCAAGTTAAAAAAGTATGGCTTGGATGAATGAACTATAAGGTGGATAGAAAGCTGGCTAGATCATCAGGCTCCACCAGTAGTGATCAACGGCTCTATGTCTAGTTGGCAGCCGGTATCAAGCGGAGTGCCCCAAGGGTTGGTCCTGGGGCCGGTTTTGTTCAACATCTTCACTAATGATCTGGATGGTGGGATGGATTGAACCCTCAGCAAGTTTGCGGATGACACTAAACTGAGGGGAGAGGTAGCTTTGCTGGAGGGTAGGGACAGGGTCCAGAGTGACTGGGCCAAAAGAAATTCAATGAGGTTCAACAAGGACAAGAGCAAAGTTCCGTACTTAGAATGGAAGAACCTATGCACTGCTACAGGCTGGGGACCAGCTGGCTAAGGGGCAGTTCTGCAGAAAAGGACCTGGGGATTACAGCGGACAAGAAGCTGGATATGAGTCAACAGTGTGCCCTTGTTGCCAAGAAGGTTAATGGCATATTGGGCTACATTACTAGGAGTGGTAACAAAGAGTCCTGTGGCACCTTAAAGACTAACTAAAGTATTGAAGCATAAGCTTTCGTGGGCTAATACCCACTTCATCGGATGCAAGCAGTGGTCTGCTATTCCAGACTAACACGGCTACCTCTCTGATTAGTAGGAGTATTGCCAGCAGATCGAGGGAAGTGATTATTCCCCTTTATTTGGCACTGGTGAGGCCACATCTGGAGTATTGTGTTTAGTTTTGGGGCTCCACAACAGAAAGGATGTGGACAAATTGGAGAGAGTCCACCGGAGAACAAAGGAAATAATCAGAGAGCTAGGGCCCATGACTTGTGAGGAGAGGCTGAGGAAAGAGGGCTTATTTAGTCTACAGAAGAGAAGAGTGATGGGGGATTTGATAGCAACCTTCAACTACCTGAAGGGGGGTTCCAAAGAGGATGGAGCTCGGTTGTTCTCAGTGGGGGGCAAATGACAGAACAAGAAGCAATGGTCTCGAGTTGCAGTGGGGGAGGTCTAGATTGGATATTAGGAAACACTATTTCACTAGGAGGGTGATGAAGCACTGGAATGGGCTACGTAGGGAGGTGGTGGAACCTCTATTGTTGGAAGTTTTTAAGGCCCACTGGGATGATTTAGTTGGGGCTTGGTTCTGCTTTGAGCAGGGGACTAAATGACCTGTTTGTGGATTGCCACGGACTCGCAGGGGTTAGGAAAAAAAATTGCAGGCCTGTTATTTACCAAGCCGCACGTGGCAACAGACTATATAGGTAAGAGATGCAAGGGGAGTGTGGGTCAGGAGGCAAGCTGCAGATGCGCGCACACACACACACACACACCTAAAATTAATCAATTTAAAGTTTTACTGGGGATAATTACAAGGGGTAAGGGAGCAGTTTTTTGATTAACTAATAGAGTTAATGAAACTTAAAACACACAATGACTAAAATACCTGCTAACAATATTTACAAACAAAGATGCAGCATTTAGTAATAATTGATACTTACAAATACAAACCAACGCATAACACGACCGGTAAACGTATAAGCTCTATTTGAAACACGTGAGCTGAGAGAGAGGCTTCGAGTTGATCAGGCTCGGTTACGTGGGGTACACGGGATACACGGGATTCGTTTTCCTCTCTCTGTCTGCACATGGCAGGCAGAAACATAAATACCAACTATGACATCACAAAAGTGTCATAGGGGACGGGGCCCAAAACCTGTTTGTGTTCACTTCTGATTGGCACAAGCAAAGTTTACACCAAGTAGGGGAGCAGGTGCCTCAACGTCTGGCTTCGCCCCCAAAGGTGAGGAAATGCACATTGTTATAGAATGTGTGCAAACCTGAATGACAAAAGAAGAGGCCAGGGCAATACCAGGATGGGCAAGTGTTACAGGATGCAGACAGAAACTGATCTGAACACTGCTGAGGTCTCTTACAGCCCTAATCTCCTAACATTCTATGTTTTTTGTTGTGATTAAGATGTCCCAGAGCCTCGCCATTTGCACAGGCTCTTTTGTTGCAAGTTTGTGGGGCCGATTCTAGTACCTATCCTAGCCCTTATGAAGGGATCTGGCAGATTATAGAGGCTGCAAAGGAATTGTGACAGACCGCTCTCTCACCCCTCTCAGGAACACAGGCAGGAAACCCTTTTTTGCTCCAAACAGTGCTCTTTAATTTACAGTGCAGGACCCACCACCAATATATACAGCTTAAAACAGTTCATTAATACACACACTCAGCTCTGGATAGCTCATTAATACACACACTCAGCTCTGGATAGCTCAAACATACACACACTCAGCTCTGGATAGCTCAAACATACACACAGCTCTGGATAGCTCATGCCACCACCACCACACTCTAAACAGCTACAGGGGGAGGCTGAGTCCACTGCCCCCGGTTGGGACTTCCTCCCCAACTGCACCCACAGATTGAGTATTGGTTAGCTCTAGCATACACACACACTGCTCTGGTTAGCTCATACACAACACACTCACAGCTAATAGCTCAAATACCCAGCTCTACGGACTCTATATAGTCCAGCTAACAGTGATACAAACACACACAGCTCTTGATAGCTCATACAAACACACACAGCTCTGAATAGCTCCTGCCACCACCACCACCCTGGGCTTCCTTCCTGGCAGCCTTATATCCCCCAGAGGAGGCTGCCAGGTGCAACCCATGCAGGTTGATTGGCCTGCACCCCAGGTGGCTGATTAGCCTTTCCTGTAAGGGAGGTTTGCAGGCTGGTGCTCCCTCTTAAAGGGCCCGCAGGGCTGGCTCAGGCACTCCTGGCCAGCACCCTGCCACACACCTCCCCCCTTAGCCTAGCCCCATTGGGCTGGCTCAGACCCTTCCAGCCTCCGCTCAGCTCTACAAGGGCCCCTGGAGTTAGCCACTCAGGGCAGACCAATTCCCTGCGGATGAGCGTGATGGGGAGGCTGAGTCCACTGCCCCCGGTTGGGACTTCCTCCCCACCCATACCCGCAGAGTGGGTGCCCCCAAACCCCAGTCCATGGGCCATCGCCCCAAATCCCGGACCCGTCGTGGTCCATCTTCTCCCCGAGGTCCCTCTGTCCCAACGTACTTCTGGTCGGGTGCACCGCAGACTTCACCGTCTCTGGCTGGTGCCTCGTGACTCCGGTACGGACAGTCTCGGGGAGGCTGAGCAAAACTGCTCCAATATCAGGGAGTCCATAATGTCCCCAAGTCCTGGGCCTCTGCCCACAAGGTACGGAGCAAGACAGAGGGCCCGGGTGGTCCGCTCCCACCCGGCTGTGGTGGCTGCCCTCTCAAAAGTCCCGCAGTACCTTTTGTTGCTCCAACTGAGCCTGCTGCATCTGGCGGTTTCGCTGCAAGGCATACATGGCCTGCTGGGTCCGCTTCTGTTCTTCCATGAGACACTGCAGGGTTCCCTCCATCCCGGGGCCACCAGTTGTGTTGCTGGTGTAGCGATCCAACCTCGGACACCATATGTGACAGACCGCTCTCTCACCCCTCTCAGGAACACAGGCAGGAAACCCTTTTTTGCTCCAAACAGTGCTCTTTAATTTACAGTGCAGGACCCCACCACCAATATATACAGGTTAAAACAGTTCATTAATACACCCTCAGCTCTGGATAGCTCATTAATACACACACCCTCAGCTCTGGATAGCTCATTAATACACACACCCTCAGCTCTGGATAGCTCATTAATACACACACCCTCAGCTCTGGATAGCTCATTAATACACACACACAGCTCTGGATAGCTCAAACACAACACACAGCTCTGGATAGCTCAAACACAACACACAGCTCTGGATAGCTCATGCCACCACCACCACACTCTAAACAGCTACAGGGGGAGGCTGAGTCCACTGCCCCCGGTTGGGACTTCCTCCCCAACTGCACCCACAGATTGAGTATTGGTTAGCTCTAGCATACACACACACTGCTCTGGTTAGCTCATACACAACACACTCACAGCTAATAGCTCAAACACCCAGCTCTACGGACTCTATATAGTCCAGCTAACAGTGATACAAACACACACAGCTCTGACTAGCTCCTGCCGCCGCCCTGGGCTTCCTTCCTGGCAGCCTTATATCCCCCAGAGGAGGCTGCCAGGTGCAACCCATGCAGGTTGATTGGCCTGCACCCCAGGTGGCTGATTAGCCTTTCCTGTAAGGGAGGTTTGCAGGCTGGTGCTCCCTCTTAAAGGGCCCGCAGGGCTCGCTCAGGCACTCCTGGCCAGCACCCTGCCACAGAATTTACAAGGGGCTTGGGAGAATTACCCAGGAACAGTGTAGGGGTGACATAAGCAGATATTTCCCCCCACTCTTGTAGTTACCAGGATAGGGGGTATGCCAAGGACAGCTGAAGGGAGGCTACTGTAAGTTTAAGCAGTCCTCGCAGTGTGGTTGCTCTTTATACCAGGGGCCGTGTTGGATTCTGCAGTGTTCTAGGTAGCACAAAAATTGTTTAAAAACACCTTTATCCCCATTCCACTTGGGCTGCGCCTTTTGCTGGAGGAGCAGCACAATCCCAATATCTCTGCTTCAGACTTGTGAACCACAAATAAGGATGGTCAAAATACTTCTGTCAGTAGCTGTCAGTAAAAAATTTGTTTTTCAACTAAATGAAATTTTTGTAGAATATGTCTGTTTTCCATGGGAAATTTTTGATTTTTCAGACACCCATACTCCTCAAAAAGTTTTCAGCCAAAACCAAAAACTTGAAATTCGAGAATATCAAAAACATTTCACTTCAATGTTTCAATCTAAATGAATTTTTTCAACTTTTCCTGAATCAATAAATTTCATTTCATCTTGGTTCAACATTAAAACCATATCTTCCTGAGCCACCGTGATGTCTCATGGGAGTTGTAATTCTAGTGATTCATGCCCCTGGCTTCTTGTATGGGCTGGGCTCCAGCTGGACTACATCTCCCATGATGCACTGCAGTCATTCAGCCACAGAGGATAGCATGATGCATCATGGAAGATGTAATGCACCTAACAATTCTTTTTCATTTTCATATTTTTCCATGGGGAAGGGGGGAGACCCAGATGTTTCTGAACTTAACCATTGTCAGCTCCTACTTAAAAACCTTAGGACATAATTCAGCATAAACATGTGCAACTCCCATTGCAATTTCAACTCTATATCATGCCAAGAAATATTTGGCCCTTGCTGGATAGTTTCTATTACATATTCTTCAGAATATTTTATTTTTATTTGGTAGAAGAGAAAAATAAAAATAAAATAGCTCCCTACATGTAGAGCAATCAGAACAGTGCATAACTCCTTCAGAGTTGTAAAGAAGAAGTACTTATGAAACTTTAAAATTGCAAACTGAACACTAAGAGGTTGGGTTTTTTTCTGAGAAGATATGTGATTGACTCAAGAGTTGGATTCTCCTCTCACTTATATTTATTAATTTTACACCAGTGAAACTCCATTGACTTGGATGGTTTTAATCCTGACTTATGCCAATGTGAGAGGAGTAACTTGCTGTTACTGCCCAATCCTACTGCCACTGGGCCTGAATCTCCTGTTACTTTTCCTGGTGAGACAAGGTGGGTGAAGTCATATCTCTTTTACTAGATCAACTTCTGTTGATGAGAGAGACAAGCTTTCAAACTTACACAAAGTTCTTCTTCAGGTCTGACTATTACAAGACATGGCATCTTCAGCCTAGCACCAGCAGGACTGTCTCTAGCACATTCCATCCCCAACAAGCTAACGCTAAGAGGGAACTAAATATGCTAATGAATGGCCAGAGACTGGAGCATGATGAAACACACCCAGCAGGCTGAGAGTGTGACCCTCAACTCAACACAGACATACAAAAGCCACCTGAGCAAAATAGCACTGAAGGGCAAAATATGTAACAACTTTCTCAGCAAACTGGCAGCTTTTTCTGGGGGCACGAATGCGCCAACCCAAGGACCTCAGCCCTTGCCGTCTCAATACACAGTACCAAAGTACTATGTGTGGCAGTATGGAGTCAGTCAGCACACAACAAACTTGCTGATGTGAAAATCAACTCAACAGTATGCATCATTATAGGAACTCTGACTGATTCATCTTCCATGGCTTCCAGTTCTGAGCCACATTGCTACCCCTTACATCAGGAGGGAGACTGCAGCTGGCAAGCTGCTTGAGAAGGCACATGCCAACCCCAACTTGCCCTTGTTCAATGACCTTTTTAACCCACCAACTACCCATCTTTCACCATGACACCAACCGCGGCTGAGGTTGCCACAACAGGACATGACAGCGGAGTCCCTGTGGCAAGAAGACTGGTACTTAAGAATGACCACCAATCAGTCTCTCACCACGGACCCTCCTGCTCACCTGCCCAGCTTTGACTTGCCATGTCATTAGTGGGTCCTTTTTAATCGATCCTAGATTGGGCAAGGCCTCTGTGCAGCCAACCAGCACCACTGGGATCTTTGAGACAATCCAAGCTGCAGCTGTGGCACAGATCAAACCATGATACATATTGTTGAGGAGTGCTTGCTAACTAAACTCAGTGATGGGCTTCAAGCGCGCTGCTTGGCCACTGAGAATGCTATTGCTTGGCTCGGTGACTGCGCAAACGCTGAATAAATATATTTTATAAGCCATGGTTGTGAGGATTCTAGTGGCCAAAACTGAATTATCTACTGGTATAGAAGGTGTGTTTGGGAAAGAGAATTTCATTTGGCTAATGAAATTCCTTGGGGATTCAGTAGCTCTTGGCAGATATTTATACAGGGTAGGCCAAATTCTGCTTTCCAATACATCACTGTACATCTAAAATAACTCCAGTGAAGTCAGTGGAGTTACTCCAAATTTACACTGGTGATAATAAAGAGTACAATCTTGCATTATATGTTTAATGAAATCACATCAGAGACTCCGTCATTCTCATTACGTTAATACTGCTATTTCATACTGTTGGGCCCAAGCCCTGCAAGTACTTCAATGTGGGCAGAGCTCCATTAACTTCAGTGGGGCTTTGGGAGGGCAGCGTGATACATTCATCCATCCAGCTGGAGACAGTTGCCAGATCTGGGCCAAAATTAGGAGTAACTCCATTGAAATCAATGGAGTTACACTGGTACATGATCAGTGTAAATGAACCCAGCTACAGCTAGCTTCCTGTGTTCTTCCACCTATAAAAATAGTCCCTCCAAAAATAAACAAAAGAAATGAAACAGTAATTTCTAGTGTTATTCAAACTCAGAAGCATAAAGTACTGTATTAATTGTACCAAACAGTATTTTGAGTTTATTTCAATTAAATTCAGAGCTTGGCTCACTGTATTAAAGGCCAATCTTGTATATCAAGACTGCTCAGGAGGGATCAAGTAGCTTATCAGGAAGAGAGCAGTCTGCACACAAAATGATTCAAAGCAGTTGTCATCAGAAGCAAGTCCATAAGAACGGCCTTACTGGATCAGACCAAAGGTCCATCAAGCTCAGTATCCAGTCTTCTGACAGTAGCTAATGCCAGGTGCCCCAGAGGGAATGAACAGAACAGGTAATCATCAAGTGATCCATCCCATGTCACTCATTCCTAGCTTCTGGCAAACAGAAGCTAGGGACACCATCCCTGTCCATCCTGAATAATAGCCATTGATGGCCCTATCCTTCATGAATTTACTTAGTTCTTTTTTGAACCCTGTTACAGTCTTGGCCTTCACAACATCCTGTGGTGAAGGGTTCCACAGGTTGACTGTACATTGTGTGAAGAAATGCTTCCTTTTGTTTGGTTTAAACCTGCTGCCTATTAATTTCATTTGATGGCCCCTATTCTTGTGTTGTGAGAAGGAGTAAACAACACTTCTTTAATTTTCTTTCTTTACACCAGTCATGATTTTATAGACGTCTATCCTACCCCCTCCCCCCGTCATCACTTTTGCACACTGAAAAGTCCCACTCTTATTAATCTCTCCTCATACAGAAGCTGTTCCATATCCTAATCATTTAACTATTAAACTCTTCCCATAGTCTTGCTGTGGGGGTTGGTGGCTTTTTGGTTTGTTCAGTTGGGAGTTTTTGGAGGTGGGGAGAAGTGAGTTGTTTTTCTGAGAGGAGGAGCAGGCTGCTGCCTCCCCAGCCGAAACCTGCATTTTGCAGGTGGGGGAGGGTTATGGGGAGAGGATCAGATGAGCTACTGGGATTAATAGAGAATGCAGCCCCAATTCTAGACTGTAGTCCAGAGCAATTGTCTACACTTCAATAAGGCATGGCTGCAGCTGGTCCATGTCAACAGATTTGGGCTTACAGGGCTCAGGCTGTGGGGCTATTAAACTGCAGTGTAGATGTTCCAGCTTGGGCTAGGAGACCCTGCAAGAGGAGAGGGTCTCAGGCTCCCACCCACGCCTGAATGTCTGCCCTGCTATTTTTAGCCCTGCAACCCCCTGAGCCAGAGTCATCTGAGCTAGGCTTGGAGAGTCAGGGCCACGGGTATTTTTTTATTACAGTGCAGACATATTGTCTTTCCACTTGTACCAGTGTCATTCCATTGACTTTCATGGAGATACTTCCACAAGTGTAATTCAAGGGTGAGAGGAGAATCAGGCCTTATGAGTCAATATTCATTTTCCTAAATAGGAATCAGTATGTTTTTAAAAAAATTAATCACTGCCTGTTTTTAAGCACTACATAGGACAAAAACCACAAGTGGCCCACTTTTGAAGCAGATTCAGCCACCTCTTATGTATCTTATTTTTAGGCAGGGCGTTTCATTACTCTTCAGGAGTTCTCCTTGTAGGAAGAGAAGACTGTCCATTCCCATGCTTACACGTTTTTCCCCCCACCACCGCTTGTGAATGGTGTTGGTGGAAGGTATGGGACTGACAGCCCTGGAAAGCGAAGTCCTTTCTAATCACATAAGAGATCCAGCACAGTGTCCTCACTAGCACGCCTCAGTCTTGATTGGGTTTCAGTATAACGATCTGAAGGCAGAATGGTATTTTCAAGATGGCTTGGAACGCTAACTTGGACACAAAGTCAGAAGGCACACTGGTGTTGCCAACCCATGCAATTTTGTCATGAGTCTCAAAATAAACCACCAAATATTAGAAGTCCCAGCTCCTGGAGACAAGCGAATACATGGTGGTTGCAGAGAAAAACTTGAAAATGTGATCCACAAACATCCTGAGAGCTCAAAAGCCAGAGGCAAATAAAAGGGCCCCACCCAGAATGTCTTGGTGGGGTTTTCTTAATCTCACCGTTGAGCATTTGAGGTTGGCAATACAATACTGGAAAAGCCTTGTGACATTTAAGAAAAGTATGAATTGCCCCCCTGCCCCATGTCATTTTTGTAAAGCTTTCCATAATCCATTTGAAAAAGGCAAAAGGCTGACTAGGGTGTTTTAAGCATCATACAATGTAATGCTAAACTCCAGCCTGCAAAGAGATGTTTACCACACGCACAAAAATAAGATGAGTTCTATGAAAGTGTTTGTTCATTACGAGTAGCCAGTCGTCAGAGCTCTGGTTCATTAGTCCTGTTGCTCTGGCAGTTTAACAGCTACTCCAGGCAACTGTGCTTTTTCTCCTGCCTCGGAGGCGGAAGGACAGAGCATGCTAGCAACTACAGGCTCTAAGGGACACGACGCCCACAGACCTGTGCGTGGGTGGGTGGGTGGGTGGGGGCGGAAGGGACACATCACTGCACCCACACACCAGATGGCAACTAATAGGGTTGGATAGTGGGATGACACTGCACCCAGAGACTTGCTAGCAGGGGACACTGCACCCACAAACCTGCTAGTGGGGGTTGGACACATCATTACACCTGCACATCTATTGGCAGCTCTGGGCTGCAGGGGACACTGCACCCACTGACCTGCAGGTGAGTGGGGAGACATTACTGCGAGCTGCTGGCAACTCTCAGGGTGGGCTGGGGGGGGGGGGGGGTCACTGCTGGAAGCTATTGCAGGATGCTAAGCGCGCACACACTGCCCTCGCAAAGTTGCGTGCCGCGGTGGCCGTGCCTCGAGCCAGCTCTGTCTGGGCAGGGACATGACACCCAGAGACCTGCCTGAACTTAGAGACCGCTTTGCAGAGCTGTCTGGACTGCAGCTGCACTACACTTGGTCGATTCCCCTCTCCTCCCCAGCTTGACACCACATGCTGGCCCCAGAGCCACAGTCACACCCTCCCCCCATCCTGTGCCTGCCTCTTTCCCTTCTCCAGCAGGAGCTGTGCACACATCCCCCCCCCTCCCCCCGCCCGGCCGGGCCGAGCTCTAAGCAGCTGGACCAGCACACACGGCTCCGTGCCTGGCACACTGATGAGGGCTGCAGCGCAGGCTCGCCTCATCTGGGCGGGAGAGAAGGGGGGGGGGGGGCTGGCGGCTGAGCGGTGCCGAGTGCAGGAGTGAATGGAGCGCGGGCTGCTCGCTTCGCCCTCCGCTCCCCCCTCCTGTTCCATTCAGCCAGCCCCGGCCCTGCTGCCGAGGCTGCTGGCGTCAGAGCTGCCTGCGTCAATGCTGCCTCAGTGACACACACAGGGGCTTTCTCCCCCCCTCCTCCGCTGGGTTTTTTTTTCTCAATGAGCAGCCTAATGGGATTTTTATGATCCTGCCTATAAATCAAGCCATTAGGGCGACTCACTGCGGCTGGCACGTTTACAGTTAATGATCCTTTTGTCCTCCCCCCCCCCCCCAATCATTTTTTTAACCCCGGGTTTCCATGCAGAGCCTGAGCGGGGTGCGCCTTCCGCCTCCATGCGCTTGCACGGCCACCTGCCCACGGCAGCTCTCTGCAGCGGCCCGGGTGCAGAATAGAAATCCAGCCGCCGTGCAGTAGGCGAGAGACCACACAACCCCCCTGCTGCTAACACACCCACGCTTACTACGGTAGTGTAGGTGATTTCCCTCTTGGGCTCCCCCCTCCCCGAGACAGGCAGTTTTATGGGCGAGCTGGTTGGCAATTTTCATTCTTTATTTAAAAGCAGCTGACATGGTCTCCCCTCTCCATTTTAACATGCTTGGCTCTGAATGCATATAAAACTGGTGCTTTATGCAGGTCTATGTTGTATGGATTAAACTGTAGCCTGCAGCGCAGCCCCTCCCCTAGGTCAATGGGCAGGCAGGGCATTAGCATGTACCCTTGAGCCTGTAATTGGTGCATGGGGGTGGTATCAAAATTGAGGGCATGATCCTTCCCCACACACACACACACCAATGTTGATGGCAAAGCACTCGATTTCAGTGTTGCAGGATCAGGTCTTGCCTTTAAAAAGTATCTAGGTTTAGATGTGCGGACAGGACTATATGCTGGCCCCACTGAGAATTACTGAACACAACAGGCTCACGGAGGACACGTACCCACACATTGGCCCGTGTTAGTTCAAGTTCACCAGAACAATAGCAAACTACCCTAACACCAGCTTATCCTGCCACCACGGCATTGCCTCTCCATGGAGGAATCCTTAGTGACAGGGAGCAGCTCTTATCCTACACTTCCCCCAGTGCAGAGGACATGGGCACGGCTCTCTCAGGCATGGTCTACACCTAAAACTTAAAATTCACACCTCCGAGACACAGTTATGCCAACCTAAGTTCTGTCATAGACACTGCTAAGGCAGCAGCGGAATTTTCTAGCTCCTGGCTCTCAAGGGGGTGGATTTACTACAGTGACAGACAAACCTCTTCTGTCACTGTAGTAAGTGTCTATGCTATGGCGGCATAGCTGCAGCGCTGCAAACTGTAGTGCTTAGAGTCTAGACATATTCTTATATTCTCTTTGTCCCTAGCTGTTTAAGGGCCTCCTGAGGCCACAGGTAGCTAGTGTAAATTGGAGCAGGCTCTGGGCCATTATCTACTATATTATACTTTTCCTATGGATACAAAAACAACAGCTTTATAAAACACCTGGCCCTTAGTACCAACTGTTCTGAGAGTTAAAATGCAACAGCGGCTTTGAGCTGAAATACCAAAAAAAGCATTTTTTTAAAAAAAATCGCAAGCAATTAGACCACAAAATAGAATTTTGGAGAGAAAGAATTCCAACAACGGAATGACTCACACACAGCAAGGGCTTCGACTGTACAGTTTAAAACTATATTGTTATTTGCATTTTTAACACAAAAAAGGAAACATAAACCCAATATCTTAATAACAATGTGCTGTGGGGCAATAAGAATCATTAATGAATATGTATTTTAATACCAAGATACATACATTAAACCCATATTTACAGTACCTATGTGTTAATCTTCATTTTATTAAAGTATATTAACATGAATTCAAAATTTGTAAACACCTGTTCAGCAGATAGACTAAAAAGCCACTGATTTTTACCAGGTAGAGGATCAGTCAAACAAAGTGTATTGGGTGCTCACTATGGACTTCAATGTCAGCATACCTACCCTACCCATGAAATGGGTGTGGAAAGGAAGGCAGACACATGGGAAGTCTGAGTACCACAGCGGACCATTTTAACATTACTTGAAAGGCAGATTCTGATTCCAATTCCTTCTCAATATGAAGGACAGAAAAGTCCATGCATTAGCATGGGCACCTCGTAATGTGAACCTATATATTAGAAATAGTAATCTGACACTCTACCATTTACTTCTCCAAACTAAGTTCAGCCTATGCATTTCAAGCAGTCATCCCTCCTGCTACATCTGGGGCAGTAACCTAGGCACATCAGTGAATCATGAGCATAGATAGAACTTCCTCACGGCTTCCTACTGGCTCATGGTCCATACAAGGAGTTGGGCCTGGATACTGCAGGACAGTGCTTGGCCACTAGAGAAGACCCTAAGATTAGACAGGCAGACATAAAGGCCAGATCATGCAGTGCCAGTAGGTATGGCATAGTACTGAATAGGGAGTAATGGATATGGAGCTTAGTATCCACCCAAACAGCTCCTCTTCCCTGACAGTGCAAAAAAGAGGAACAGTATCTGCACAGTGGATGCAGAGTTGGCTCCACATTCCTGGCCTGAATACAGAGCACTCTCTAGGGAAGCATGCTTGGAAGGAGTAAATCTTTGCCCTGAGATACTCAGGGTCTTTGACTGCACATGTGTCTAATAAATTGAACCCATCGTGATCTATTTACTTACTTTCTTCCCACCGTGCTCTATAGACTTAACAGCCTATGTAATATATTTACAGGAATCACTTCATCCACTAATGAAATGCAGCCACCTCTTAAATAGAGCCGTTTTGCCTGCTCCCTGGAGATAATAAACTTACGGAAAATATTTTGTTTTATACAGATGAATAGGTTCAGAACCTCTCCAACTGTTTAAAAGGGAAACTAGCAGGGTCTGCATGCACAGATTAGACGGGAGTACAGTGAGCTATGTTCCAGATCTGGATTTTGAAACCCCGAACATTAGAGGTGATGGGTCTCTCCTATCAGCTAAGATGTTTTTTTTTTAAATATCTGTACAGCTGGTGGACTTAATTGCTTAGGGAGCTTATAATGGGATATGAAGCCTTTCACCTGTAGGACACTAGTTCAAATTCAGCCTAGGTGGATGGGAACTACGAGTTATGATGATCTGATGGCTACTCGATGGCCTGTATGTGAGAGGAGTTAGTGGTTTCAGTGTAGTTTCTTGTAGGCAGGTGTCTACATCATTCAGACACCACCACAACTGGCATTAAGTGGCACTGGATGGTTTCAAAGAGGTCCCAGGCTAGAACAGGCATGGAAGCTGAACTCTCTCGTGCCTTCAGAGGTAGCCCCTCTGGTTTATGGCTGACACTAACTGGTCACAACAGGGTAGCTTGCACTGCCATGGCCCATTGCTGTACCTTCACTGTGGATAGTGAACTTCAGTCTCACTGGCTGTCCAGTCTTCCACCAAAATTAATTTTAAAATGTAGAAGTGAAATATGAAGCATATAGCAAGAGTTTACATCATATACACCCACAAAATACTGTACATACACCTTTGTATATAGAGTACAGTATACATATTCCATTTAATAACCATGCCTCTCGGTCTCTAGTTAGTAAGAAGAAGGAACAGTGTGGGGGAAAACGTAATTTGTACATTAGGAAGTCTCTGCTGCCAGATCAGCAGCAGCACCGCTGACGTCTGTACTCTCTCGCTTTGTTCCTGCTGCTATAAATCAAAATGACTACGGTCCAAACGCCTTGCTTGTTTAACTACAAATGCACTGGTAGTCAAGAAAAATCAACACTGGGAGGGTCCTAGATAGTCTGAATACATTTCAAACTGATTAACCGGAGAAGGTCCTAAAACAGGGTGAAAGATTTTTCAATTCATGATAAAAAATAGCTTTTAAATGATGGGATCCAGCAGAGCTGTAGAGATTGTGTATCTACAGGCACTGATGTCTTTGCTAAATGAACTATCAAATTTGCTTTTCTTAATATGCACTGGGATTTCTTTCTGATTAACACAACCTCTTCAGAAACCTTTTTTCCCTGTGTCATGTATATTCTTCATCATTATGTAAACTAATAAATAAAATAGCAAATTAAAATAGAAGAGAGGCAAGAGATCAGGTTTTGATTTCCCTAATTTTATTTTTTGTTGTTGAGGATTTGCTATGTTTATCTGAAATTTTACAAGGGGTTGTTTCTCTTCAGAGCCAGACTGCTGGACATCTTCTCTTGAGGTGAAATTAACCCCTGTGTGCAGAACAAGGCCTAATTCACCACTTACGTCCGAATGAAGATCTCAAAATAAGACTTTAGTGTGATATAAAAATGGTACCTAGACCTTGTGCTCACCCTCTGCACAGAAGTCAGTGTCACCTTGAGACTTATTGGGAGCCTGGAGTCACCTTATTATACATGAAATGCAACTTAACCAAGCTGAAATTGCTATTGGAACCTTTACATTGCATTTCCTGACTCTGGCCATTAAATGTACAAAGTTTTATTAGCAAAGTTTTTTTAAAGCAAGGAGTGTGGAGTTATTTGGTTTACAGAGCTGTGTCATTATACCATCCAAATTCAATTAACCCCACCAGCTGTGCACTTAGGGACTGATCTAAAACCATGCAAGTGGATCTCAGCTCTTTTGCTATGCAGAAAAACTGCATTTAAGACAAATCCAAAGAGCGCCTACTTTTACCACCCAGAGACATTTCTGGCTAGCCCATGTTCAGTTAAACCAATAGGCATAAGGGTGGGCATGGTCACATGAGTGAAGAATCCCTGAAATTTCTGTTCAGTACAGGAAAGGGAACAAAGAGCCCAGTTGCTCCTAACCTCTGACAGATTACTCACTGGTGAAGGATGATCCCAAATTAGCCCAGTTTTCACCCATGGTAGGAAATGTTGCATTTAAGCGAGGTTCACCATTTCCCCACTTACACACATTGCCTTTTATGTGATTTGCCCCCCTGTACTTTAAGAAGAGCTCCATAGATCACATAGTATCCATGTGTCTGTTGGAGGTGGGGAGTGGGGCATTAGGCAAAAGATCAATTTAAGGCAAAGAGAGAGTCAAAGATAAGGATTTCTAGTGGGGCTGAGACACTGTCCAATGGTCCCTTATGTACATATGCAGACACACTGAACTCAAGTAGAGATTGTTAGGGGCAGGTTTTAAAACTAACACAAACTCATGCAAAAGCTGGTAGAATTTTAATGGAATGGAGCCATCTAGCTGCCTGCAATCTACTAACAAGGGTCTATGGAGCAAGAGGATTTCTACAGAACCAGGGTCGGCAACCTTTCAGAAGTGGTGTGCCGAGTCTTCCATTGATTCACTTCAGTTTAAGGTTCCGCATGCCAGTAATACATTTTAACATTGAGATGATCTCTTTCTATAAGTCTTTAACATATAACTAAACTATTATTGTATGTAAAGTAAATAAGGTTTTAAAATGATTAAGAAACTTCATTTCAAATTACATTAAGATGCAGAGCCCCCCGGACTGGTGGCCAGGTCCCGGACAGTGAGTGCCACTGAAAATCAGCTCGTGTGCTGCCTTTGGCACGCATGCCATAGGTTGCCTACCCCTGCTATAGAGGAATGCAAACAAGCCACTCTTTGCCCAAGCAGGAATATTAAAGAGGAGAATTTATATTTATATTTCCTCTTGCTTTCTCTAGGGCCTCCCTGAACCAAGTCTGTTTCCTTTTATTCATTTGGTTTCTTAAGAAAGTCTTTTTATTCTGGTGGTGTGAACTAAGAGGGTTAAGACATGCAGTGCATTTTTAATTTTCTTATCCTTTCCTTGTACTGTAAGCGGGACCACTTCCAATCTGCTGCAGAATGTGCTGTATCACGAGCCTCAGGTAGAGAACAGCCTCCATAGGGAGACTGGATTATGCACTAGTTTGCTCCTCATTCCTCCAGCCCAAACAAGGAGGGGTTGAGCAAGCTTCACTGCACACGGCCGAGTGGAGATACTCTTGGTGCCTGAGAGTGTCCCAGTCCACAAAACAAGACTTCCTGAACTATTTAGCCAGATATTTTAGAGGGCCTCTATTAGAGTGTGCTGGCCTGCATTTAAATTCACCACCAGAGGAGAGACTGAGGGCAAAGAAATGGAGATGTGATGTGGGGGGGATATGGGGGGGGTCTTATCTCTCTTGTCTTCCTACATGTCCGGCACCCTCTTTAGACACTTTTCCAGGGATCCCCAGCTGCTACTGCCTGCTCTAAACTCCCAGTCTTTGGCTACAGCTCCAGGATGTAGATAATGCCTATACCTATTCTCCTAGCCTGCCTGTGCATCTCCTTCCCTCTTCAGCCTGCTCTGTGATGTGGTGGTCCAATAAACTAGCCCCCAGGGAGTTCAGAGCATTCTTGAACACCATCCCTGACTAGACTGTCCTATCACTGCAGAGTCCTTTAGTCTCAATGCCACCACTTATCACTCAGGCCTTCCTCAGAGTACCAAGAGCCTGTCTCTTTTGCAGATGTAATATTATTGCATAGAGGACAGCGTGTGGATTGGTGGATGATGTGTTGGTGGGGGTGGGGGTTTATAGTGATAGCACCAGGTTCCATATTTAAGCTAAAAATAAGCTCAAATGTGGATTTTTAAAAGCTGTTGCAGGTCATTGCATTGTCTGTTTTTCAAAGCCATACTTCCCTCATAAGACTGTCCCTAACATCCCTGTCCATTTTGGACTTCAGTTCAGATTTGATTTAATCCAAAACCTTGAACCCAGATGTTACTCTAGTCTTTCAGAGGTGAAAACTCATGTTAGTAGCTGAAGCTAGACAAATTCAGACTAGAAATAACTGCAATTTTTTAAATGAGGGTAGTTAACCATTTGAACAAGGGACCTGGTGGATTTTCATAATCTTTAAATGAAGACTGGATAGATTTTTAAACTATATGTTGTAGGTCAAACAGAAGTGATAGGCTTGATACAGAAATGATTGGGTGAGGATCTTTGGCCTGAGCTATGCTGGAAGTCAAACTAGATGTTCACAGTGGTCCCCTCTAGACTTTAAAAAAATATATCTATAAATGGGGTGTTCCTATCCTGAATTCCAGCTGCCACCCCCATCTCTCACATGGTCTTTTCTATACTATCATCTGTTTGCAAGATGACCATGTACACACCAATCATGTGGTAGTGAGGATGCAATCCTGCTAGGCAGATAAGAACTGGAGAACTTGTAGCAAGTGTTATTAGTGACTTAGAAACTTGGCCTTTGGGTTTTATATTTTGGAAAATGTTTTCCTTTAACCATTCAGGACTCCGAGAGGAGGAAAATGGCAATTGCCTCTTAAATTCTCACATATGTAGAGTATCATATACTTCCTAATGCTTGACTACTAAAACCTATTGTACTGCAAGTGACACCATGCAACCAATCAGAATGTTCAGCAGCTCTGTCTTCTCTTGTTATACAGTAGATGCAACTAAAGGTGTTTATGCTTAAGGGGGGAGGGAGAGCTCAGTAGTTTGAGCATTGGCTTGCTAAACCTCGTGTTGTGAGTTCAATCCTTGAGGGGGGCAATTAGGGATCTGGGGCAAAAAAATCTGTCGGGGACAGTACTTGGTCCTGCTAGTGTAGGCAGAGGACTGGACTCAATGACCTTTCAAGTCCTTCCAGTTCAATGAGATAGGTATATCTCCATATATATTTAGACTAGTAACATGACATACTGCAACAGTGATAACCACTATAGCAATGGGTGTAGTCAGGAGTAACTGTTCCTCCAGTACCTTGACTTTGTCTCATCATTTGCTGCTGCAGGATAGATTCCTTATGGCCTTGAACACTCCGTTATCATTGGGGGAGAGGGGTTGTTGATTTCACACAATAGTCTTTTGAGATTAAAATAAAGAAATATTTTCCTATGCTGTATATTAAAATAGCAGTCAGCCCAGTGTATTAAATTTCCATCAGTGTCCTGTGTTTCTGGAGAACATCTTAATGGCAGCAAACCCCGAAAGTGGAATTCAATCCAGTTTTTTGATCTAATTTGGCCATATAGATGTGGTGCTTGTATTCTTGTGCACCTGGGGCAAAATCATTCACATGGAGAAGATGAGTTATTTAACCTTAGTCACAAATTGCCACATGTGCCAGTTCTGGGCTATTTCCAATTCTTGGAAATCTACATTCAATGCTGGGTTTCAAGGGGTATATTTAACATGGGTTTTGACTGGTGGCAGAAAAGGATTACAGAGAAAAATAGAAGGAATTTACTCCAGCAACTAAATCCCTCCTCCCCTCTTCTTTGAAGTGGTGAGGTATAATAATCAAGGCACCAGGTTGAGTCTAGTTTTGGTAATTGACTAAAGTCTAAAACTGCTTCCCCCTTATTTCTACCAAACAAACATTGATCCAGACCAGGATTCTGGAACAGTAAAAGCAGAGAAAATGCTTGACAAATTATCACAGGTTTTTTGGTAAGACCTTAGCTCATACTTGGATGGGACTCTTTGGAAATGTTTAGTCAGTTCCACCTAGACAGCTGGCCAGGATGTATATATTGAATAAAAATTGCAAGTTATTTGCTGTCTTGAAGTGATTTAGCTAGTTGTTTACCTAATGGCATATGTTCAAAGCACCCAATTATCTGGATCACAACACAAACCTCTACTTTCAGAGACCAGACACTTGGGATAGATGAACCTTTGAATATATACATTTCCCACTTTTACAAATATTTTTTAATCTCCTAATTCACTTCAAAATGTAGCAGATCTTTGGATTTAGTTTTGTTTGCAGTTGCAAAAGAGACATCTAAAACCCTAATATATCTATCACAGAGGAGATAAGTCATGTATAGTTCTCCAGAAATAACTTAATACTTGGAAATATTGAGAACTGTTCTAATAGGATTTGAGTATTAGAAGCTATTTGTTTGGGCGGGGAAAAAAGGTTATTTTTTCAAGGGTTTAAAGCCGCCTTGAAAATATTTGAATGGAACAAAGATCGTTCGGGGGGGAGGGATCACAATTTTTCAAATCAGATATATTTTCCACCATTTGCTTTCTTAAGGAGGAACATACCAAAGTTAAACTCAAATAGGGGTTCTGTAACATTCTCAAAAGCAATATAAAATTCATCCTCATCCCCTCATGCTGTGATCCTATCAGATCTCACAGCTTAAGCAGAATTGGGCTGGAGGGGAGAAGTGCTACAATAGGATACCTCCAAGGAAACTGCATGTACTAGCAGAAGCAGTGTTGGAGGATGACCACATACTGAATCACCCTCTCTGTCAGACTTAAGATGGTACCGCATTGGGATGTTTGGAACACCATACTGCTCTTTAACCTTGTGTTGAGGTATAACATACAGATTGTACCACCCATTCTCTGTGTGATGACACTTATGCTGACAGTTTTGGGTGAATCTCCCCGCAGCGTTAGCACCATGGTAGTTAAGCTAGAGAGGGGGCCACAATGCATCATGGGAGGTGTAGTCTGGACAGGGAACCCAGCCCACAGAAGAGATTTGGTACTTAAAGCACCAAACTACTGTGCCCATGAGGCACCATGGAGACTTAATAGGACAGTGTTGAACTTACAGTATTTTGATTGTTAACCAAATTAAAAATATCTGTATTTAGCATGACCCAGTCCCCATTCTCCCAGTCAAGAAAGTCATGGAAAACATTTCAATAGAAAATTCCAACCAGCACTAGTTTTTACTAGCATGTTGTCTAGACCTGCTCTAAACCAGATTAGATGACACATGGATAAAAATGCCTGCACATAGCCTCACTCAGTGCTTCCACCATTGTGAGGACCAGTGCTAGAGAAATCATGGGGAGAATGGCTAAAAATTATCATTTGAAATGTAGCCATAGGCCCTGATACCACAATAAACTCCATGAAAATGAATTATTGTGCTTGAGTGGAGGCCCTTAAAATCAGTGAGGCTCCATCATGGTACACAAGCTCCTCCATGTGGAATTCACTGGAGGATTTGGGTTTAAGAGATTAACTACAAGACTAGAAGCCTGCAATACTTGCTAAATGAGAGTCTGTCTGCACTACCACAAGACCCACAGGCTAGCACAGTTGTCTGTGATGGTTGTGCCCGTAGTCTCAGTCCTGGTCTACTGGGGGGGAGGGTGGGGGAATTGACCTAAAATACACAACTTCAGCTAAAAGAACAGAGTAGCTGAAGTCAATGTATCTAGGTTGATTTACCGGGACATCGTCATGGCACTGAGTCAACTGCCCACTCCCCCATCGACTCTGCCTGCACCTCTCATGGAAGTGGAGTACTGGAGTTGATGCGAGAGCGCTTGGGGATCGATTTAGCACGACTAGACGCAATAAATCTACCCCTGATAGACTGATCGCTACCCACTGATCCGGCGGGAAGTGTAGACCTGCCCTAATTGTTTTACTCCTAGCGCAGATGGAAAGATTCAGTGCTATAACCATGTTAGTGATGGAGCCAAGGTTGGAGGCCTTAAAATGTAGGAAAGTGTCTTAAGGTGTCTCAGATTAGAGCATTCTATGGTTTACAATTGAGAGGAAGAGCGGGGGTTTGGAGCTAACAAAAATGTTCCATTGTGCAGGCACCGCCAGCTTTAGCCCTCCTTCCTGCATTTTAAAACTTCTGAAGCAGTATGTGAAAACATGCTGACCCCTGGGAAATAAGTTGAGCTGTTAAAAATAAATAGGTTCCAGCTTTTTCAGGAAGAGCAGATTGACAACAGTGGCGTATAAACACCCAGCAGCTTGTTGTCCGTTTCCCACGAGACTCTGGTGATTTAGTAAGAAACTGCAGCTCATGCAGATGGTGGCCTGGAAATTTAAATGCCAGCATGTTCCTTAGTCCTTCACTCTCTGTTTTTCACAGCTCACCTTTGACATAGTCAAACCTGGTAAAGTGCCTGAGAAAAAAGGAGCATTGAAGGTTTTAGAAAAGGTTATTTAACTTAGTGGAGATGTGTAACAGGGTGTTGGCCAAGAAGCTCTGAGCTCTGTTAGCTCTGTTCCTGCTAGCTCAGCTCCCAGCCAGGTTACATCTCCTCACCCTTGCGTCCCGCCCTGACACCAAGTGGCGGGACTACCTACCATTGAAAGAGGGTGAGAAGCCCTGGTGGGCCAGCTTCTATTCCACCTTAATTCCACGGCCCACCGGGGATATTAGTTGGCGGCTCCTGCACGGAGCCGCGAGCACGGGCGTGCACTTGGCGCGGTTCATCCCTTTATATCTCTCTGCTCCAATTTCCAGGGCCTCCATCCTACTATTCAGCAAGACATACTGCCATTAGAGCTGCTTCTTTGCTCTCCCATTCCTTTGCATTCTGCTGAGATTACAGCAAGAATTATAGCCAATTCACTTGCCTGCCAATTAGAAATACTATGTCAAAGTCAAGGGAGTAAACATTGATAAACAATGTCAGTTGTCTAGCCCTTTTGATCCTGAGACCCATTTCAGTGTTTTCCATTTTATTAAAATGAGATATTAATAAAGCAGATACATTTCAGGATACATGGCCCTACCCTCAGTACTTTGAATTACAGTTGTTTTTTATGAGCAGAAGACTGGTTCCTTATTACACTTCTGCGGTCCGGGTAGTTTTGAAGTTAGAGATTGTTGTTTCAGTTAAAAAGTTATCCTGGAAAATGATTAAACAGTCACCACTAGCCTCTTCTCTTTTGCTATTATGACAAGTAGAGGTGATAGAGCCTATATACATTCCCTGACACTTTCAATTATAAGACCCTGTTTCAGTTGCTTATAATATTTGCCCAACTTTAACCCATAGGGATGACATGTTCCTTACTGGATGTCTGCCTCGGATGACTTTTTTGGAAGAATTTCAGCCAAATTATCCCCCTGAGAATAAAGCTAGGGAAAAATGCAGTAAAAACTTCAGAAATGCATTAATGTAACAGAACTTAACAAGGGGAAAGCAGGTTCATCTCCATTTCAATCCATATCAGCTATACATGCAGCATCTGTATGGCTCCCGCAGGTCAGCATACGAAGCTGTGGCTGTCCTTACTGTCCCCTGGGATAGAGTGATTGCATCAGATGCTGCATCCCTAAGTGGAATGTTGTGGCCGGGGTGATGGAGGAAGGGCTGTTCTCCTTTGACTGCAAAGGGAGCCAGTCATGCTTGTTGAACTTTTAGGTCCACAAAAGTCTGCAGCATCTGTTTGCGCGTCTAGAGAAGCCCCATTATGTCCTGGTGCATCTCCCTCTCCTTTTCCTGCTGGGCATGCCTCCTGCCCAGGCTTTCCTTCTCCCTACAGTCTGAAATATACACCCTCCCAGACCTCTGTTCATGATCTTATACAGAACTGGTTTGCAGGATCTCACTGGACAGGTCATCTGAAGTCCTCTTTTTCCTCCTTATCTGGCTCAGGTGTTCACAGGTATTGGGGCGGGGGGGACACCCTCCTCCCCACCAAGGCTGCAACCGCAGAAAGGCATCATTGTAAGGACAGTCACAACATAAAATGAAAGTTAAATCTAGAATTCCCTTCCCTTGCTTTTAAACAAGATATGCTTATTGACACCAGCTGCAAAGCGCTAGTGCACAGTCCCACTCTCCAATCCCAGTCATGCTGACTGGAGCCCACCAGGGGCGGGTTGCAGGGGAGGAGAATGAGGAGAGAATTGTTTGATTGTATGAAACAAAACAAGTACAAGGCAAGGACACTGAATACTGGTGCCATTTTCCACAGGTGGTGGTGGTGATGGTTGTGGTGATTTTAGCTGATCTCACTCCTGCAGGTAACATAGGCCCAGAGGACAGCTGTTGTTGGCATCTCAAGTACCACCTGGGACCCATGCAGTTTGCTTGTTTATTGCACTGCAATAACTTTGTCAGGTGCCAGAGTGGCATGGGAAAACTTTCTACTACCGTAGAAAGAAGGCTGCCATCCCTAGAAACCTTTGGGAGAGGATTCAGAGTACCTCAGGAAAGTTTCATTGGTGTATCTCAGGAGCATTGAAGGGACACCAACCCATGCACATCTAGTTCTGCACGGCCTCCCTGCCCTCGCCTAAACTAAAGTTGCCAACTCTATGTAGATCTATTCTGAGAAGTGTTACCACATGATGTAATGACATTAGTGACTGACCCACTGTACTCTAGAACTCATTTCACTACAGGGTTGTCATTTTGCTTCAGTGGAAATAAGGAACATTGACTCCTAATCTCAAGTTACACATATTGCAGAAACTAGCTGAGCATTCAAACCTTGGCAAGGAAGGTAACAGGATGTAAGACTAACATTACTGATGAATAGTGGCTCTATGCCTGCATTTAAAAGTGGGGACAATGTCTTGATAGTTCTTCAAACTGTTTTGCTTTTCCATTTGACCACTACGGTGGGTTCAGCTTGAGATATATCAGCTGAAGTTAGCCCCTTCTATCCATGGATTAGCTCTTTGGTCCAAATTGAGGGGGGAGAGTTGGTACCAAAATTTCTCCTTCCCCGCAGTTGTAATTTTCAGATAACAGGCTTTGCCTTCAGCTACCTGAAAGGTCCTCATCAGGAATTAATGCACATTATGTCAACATTTCCCTGCAGTGACATTCTTCTAAATATACATCCATTTTTTGATTCTTTAAATAACCAGAGTGGAAAGTACTTTTGACTTTGAAAAAAGTCTCCCCACTTCAAATTATAGGTTGAAATTCTCCCCTTGACCTTTCCTTGAGTGTGGCTTCAGTTACAGAGAGCAAACATTAGGCAACGCAACAGCTCATCCCTCAAAATATTTTGGTTTTCTTTTTGTTTGGCAAAAGTGGTAATGAATTGATTGTTTAGGCAGACAAGATTTTTTTTTAAAAAAATCCTTGATATGTACATTGCGTGACTAGCCTCCCCTTAAGGATAGGTCATGACTATTTCAGGAAATCAGGAAGTGTACTGTGACAGATCGCCTTCTCGCCCCACTCCAAACACAGGCAGGAGACTTTTATTTGGCTCCAAACAGTGCTCTTTATTTACAGTGCAGCTTGTGCAGACCCCACCACCTACTATACACAGCTCTACAGCTTAGCTCTATACCCAGCTCCTTCTCTCTAGCTCACTCCACACCACCACCCCCCTGGGCTTCCTGCCTGGCAGGCTTTTATCCCCCTGAGGAGGCTGCCAGGTGCAACCCATACGGCTGATTGCTCTGCAGCCCAGGTGGCTTATTAGGCTTCTCTGCAGGGAGATTTGCAGAGGGCTTTTCTCCCTCTTAAAGGGGCGGCAGGCTGGGTCAGGCCCACCCTGCCACAGTACAGTAGGAAACAATCCTTTACATTGGTAGTGGGAGAAAAAGTTACTCAGTTCTTTTCTGATTCTAGATCCCACTGTTCTTAATTATTCTAGGCCAGGGGGCTCAAACATGCAGCCTGCAGGCTGAGTTATTTCCTTTAGCCAGTCAGACTCCCAACCCCACCAGCAGCCAAGCTCCCCTCACCTGCTGCCCCCTCCCCAAGCACGTCATGTCCCTGCTTCTCCACCTACCTCACAATGCTTCCTGCCGCCAAACAGCTGTTTGGCAGTGCTTACGACTTTCAAGGAGGGAGCGGGGAGGAACAGGGATGAGGATGAGCCCACTCAGGGGATGAGGCAGAGAAGAGGCAGGGCCGTGGCAGGATTTGGGGAAGGGGCTGGAGTTGGGGCAGGGACTTTGGGGAAGGGGTTGGAATGGGGGCGGAAGGCTTTAACTGAAGTAATTCTAAAAGTAAATGCACATTTTGTTGTTTGAGTATTTGTAATGCAAAGAGAGGCTTTAATAAAATATAGTTTTAAAGTTATTACATTGACTTAATAGCATACTATATTACCCATCATTTTTTACTATACTTTTGTATCATTGTATGAAAAGGTTTCAGTGATGTGGTCTGAGGGCCAATGTACTAGTCCTCATGTAGCCCTAGTGGTGATTTGAGTTTGAGATCCCTGCTCTAGGCTCATATAGGACAATAAAGGCAATTTTCTACACCTTTCCTGATACCCTACCATACAACCTCTTAGATCAAAAGTAACTCAAGCACACCGTATAATTAATGCCTGAGTGCACATACATTCAACCATCTCTTCACCTACAAGAGAAGTCACTGGAATTAAAAAATTAGCAATAGTGAGATCGGAAGCAGGTCCCAAGATTTGCCGTTTGTTTTTGAAGAAGGAAGGTCCAGTGGCAGCTGCATTCTAACTCTGGTTCAGATCCCCTTCCCTAAGAACATTGTTTTTCTGTGTGTGCTTTGAAAATGAAGGTGGCTTCGGCTTGGCGTTAGACTTGCATTTTTTCTTCATTTTGCCGTAAACTGTTCTTTGTTTGCTGATGTTCAGTGATGTGTTTGTGTTGGATGGGGAATATTAGTTATAGCTTCCACGAAATGATCTGACCAAGAGTTACAGCACAATCTTGCTAGCAACGGAATCAAACGCTGGAGAAGGCATTTTGTACAGTAATCCAAGACACCCCCTAGTGGCCAGTTCTGAAATTTTCCTTTGTACATGATTCCAAAGTTCAGGAGCACTGTTCTAATCTAGCAGGAGGGACAGGGGAGTGGGGTAGGTGTGTAATCACAGGCTGTGGCTAGGATTCCCCTGAAATCACAGGAAATGAACCAAGCTCATCAACTGCAGGATTTTAATTGTTATCTGAATAAACCTGAGTGATGTTTATTCATGCAAGCACACAAATAAGAGCCTTAAAGAGACCACTCAAGGAATGACCCTGTGTTGTGCTCTAAGGGGATGGAGAGGATTGAGAGAATTAACTCCCCCTTGCACACAGGACAGATTATGGTCCTAGAGCTCTCTTGGTTGCTAGAAAGCAGTGCACCGACTAACATCTACCTGTGCTGCACAGTACGGCTGTCTGTGGTATCACAGGATGACATGGCATCATATTTATTTTCATATGGGCTATATATTCAAAGCTGTGAGGAGCATGATTGTGAAGATGTCATAGGAATGTGCAGGCTTGCTCTGAAGACATGATAGGATGTTGTCCTTCCACGCACCCATATCAGTTTGTTGCATCTTTTTCAAAGTGAAGAGAACTTTTATTGAAAGTTGTTCTCCATTTAGCTCTGTCATGGGTGGTTTCTTCAAAGTTATCACTATTTAGCGTCAGTCAGAGTCTGCTTAGAGGTGTCTTTGAGCCATTTTCATGGGCCACCTCTCTTGTGCTTTCAGTTTTCGCTTGGTACAGGAAGTTCTTTTTTGGGACTGTCACCACCCCCACTCTGATAACATGATCTGTCCATCAAAGTTCAGTTTTGATGATCATTGCCAAGATGCAGGTTTTTATTTTTCTCCCAAGGGTGGTAGCATTTGGCACTTTGTCATGCCAGTGGACTTTCCGAGTAGAAGACAGATAAGATATGTGCATTTTTTCCAAGTTGCTTAATGTAGCTTTACTAAATTGTACGTGTTTCACATCCATCTAGAAGGGAGGCTAGGCTGTCACTATTCCCTTGTAGGTTGTCAGTTTTGTTTGATGGTGTAGTGGGGTGATGACTCACCCTGTGGCGCCTCCTGCTGATCATCTGGGAATTAGCTCCTTTTCAGCACGGAGCGCCCTCTGCAGGCTGATGTCCTGCTGTCCACTGGCCCCATGTCTCCCCCTGGACCTCAGTGCCCTGTACCTGGGGTGCTGCCCCTTGGCAGTCCCTCACACTCTGCCTCTGGGTCTCCCCTCCCTGGGGAACCCCCAACCCTGTGAGCCCCACCTTGCCTCAGTCTAGGCTACTGTCAGTCATTATCAAACCGCTGCTCCCTAGGGAAGACTGCAGTGTAAGAGCCAGTCATCATAGGCAAGGGAGGGTTGGAACCTGCTGCCTGACTATCACCCTCTACCTTTGTGGGCCTAGGACCAGGCCCTGCAGCCTGGGGAGTTGCCAACCTGGAGCTCCCCTGCTGCTCTGGGCTTTCCCCACCCCTGCTTCACTCCATGTACCCTGGGCTCAGGCAGTCAGGCCCTGCTCCCTCCCAACCTAGAGAGAGAGAGAGAGTACTCCTGAGCTCCTGGCTCCCAGCCTTTTTATACAAGCCAGCTGTGGCTGCCCTACCTATATAAGTGTTCTCACTATGCCATTATCTAAAATCATTGATGATATTAAACAGAACCAGACCAAGAAGCAATCCCTGCGGGACCTCACCTGTTGTACCCTTCCTGCATAACTGAACCACTGATAACTACTCTCTGGGAATGGTTTCCCAACCAGCTATGCACCCACCTTCTAGTGTCTCCATCCAAGTTGGATTTCCCTAGTTTGAGAAGGTCATGAGAAATACTACCAAAAGCTTTATTAAAGACAAGATATACCACATCTACTCAGGGCCGGCGACAGGGGGGTACTATGGGTACAGCTGTACCGGGCCCCGGACTTCAGGGGGCCCCCCTGAAGTCCGGGGCGGGCCCGGTACGCAGCTGTACCCCCTTGTCGCCAGGCCTGTGAGCAAGGCGCGGCTCGGGCAGCCGCTGCAGCGCTCACCAGCCCCCCCTCCCCCGGCACCCAGCAGCCTTCCCCCGCCTCCCTTTGCTTCTGGCCAAAGCGCATGCAGGGGTTGGGCCCCCGCGGGCGGCGGGAGACCGGCCGGGGGGGGGGGGCGGGCAGCGGGAGACCGGCCGGGGGGGGGGCCCGCACGATCCGCGTACAGGGCCCCAAAATTCCTGTCACCGGCCTTGCATCTACTGCTTCCCCCCATCCACAAGGCTTGTTACCCTGTCAAAGAAAGCTATCAGGTTGGTTTGATTTGTTCTTGACAAATCCATGCTGATTGTTACTTATCAACTTATCTTCTAGATGTTTGCAAATTGATTGCTTTATTATTTGCTCCATTATCTTTCTGGGTACAGAAATTAAGCTGACTGGTCTTTAATTCCCTAGGTTGTCCTTATTTCCCTTTTTATGGATTGGTACTGTGTTTGTCCTTTTCCAGTCCTCTGCAATCTCTCCCATTTTCCATGACTTTTCAAAGATAATTGCTAATGGCTCAGCTATCTCTTCAGTTAGCTCCTTGAGTAGGATAGGATGCATTTCATCAGGCCCTGGTGACTTGAAGACATCTAAGTTATCTAAGTAATTATTAACTGGTTCTTTCCCTATTTTAGCCTCTCATCCTACCTCATTTTCACCGGCATTCACTACATTAGATGTCCAATCACTGCCAACCTTCCTGGTGAAAACTGAAACAAAACTCATTAAGCACCTCTGCCATTTCCACATTTCCTGTTGTTGTAATTTCTGAATGGAACCTTGAATTGTGAGCTCTTCAGCCCAGGGACCAACTCTGGTATTTTCTCAAGTGCACAGCAAAATGGAGCTTGGGCCTCCAGCCACCTCCACCACAATACACTATAATGAAAACTAGTCACTAAACTTCCAACCTCAGAAGAGTTTTGGGTGAGGGATCAGAGCATTTTTTATGTTGTTAAAATCACATTAAAATGCTATCACTCATCACAACAGAAGAAAATAGCTTTCCTGGGTCTCTGAAAGCCCCAGCCGTAGTCACTAGAAGGTGTTCACATTTCTCTCAAGAGAATAAAAACAAAACAAAACAAAACAAAAAAAGAGAGTGTTACAAAAATAAACAGCTGATTTATTACACTAAGGCCTTGTCAACACTTTAAAACATTGCCTGTATAGCTATGTCAATTTGGATGGGAAATAGGGTGACCAGATGTCCTGATTTTATAGGGACAGTTCTGATTTTGGGGTTTTTCTTGTATAGAATCCTATTACCCCCATCCCAATTTTCCACACTTGCTGTTTGGTCATCCTAATGGGAAAGGAAGATACAAAGTAGATACACCCCTACCCAACAAAGCTAAGCTGGAAAAAGTCTCAGTGGAGATGCACTTATACCAGCTAAAGAGTCCTTTTGCAAGTATAGGTTGTGTTATTCAGGGAAGTGGTACAAGCAGCATCTCCACCAGATTTTAAAGACCAGAAAGGATCATTATGATCATTTAGTCTCACATCCTGCCTTACACAGGCCATAGAATTCCAGTCAAGTAACTTCTGAAGAGAAGAAGGTCCTTTCTTCTGAGTTGTAAATGCCAAAGATTAGGAACAAAAACAATTTTGAGTCTAGGCTTCCTGGTGGAAGTGTCCGTCTGCTACATGAGATGATCCTGCTAGCACTGCAATTATTTTGACAGCTGGCTCTAGAAGCCAGTTTCAGAAGAACTAGCTGTAAATTCAGCTGCTTACCATAAAGTCCTAGCCTTAGAAGAACCTGTTTTCAACCATGAAAAAACTAAGAGGAGATTACTTGTTTCCTTCCTCATCCCACCTCCACATCCCAGAAAAAGAATGGAGATCAAGTTGGATAAATATGCCAATTCAATGGATAAATGAAAACATTGATTAATACTTGTAGTGGCCAAATGTGCTTCAATGACATGACTTGTTGGCCAACTTCACTAAAGCAGAGAAGATCAAGTTGCAGTTATGCCATTGCTGCTGTTCCATTTAGCCTCAGTGTGCTATCACTCAGCAGCACAAGGGTGTCTTCCTTTAAAGAAAACAGTTCCTATCTACCGTCAGAAAACTAACAGCGACTATGAGCGACTATGAGCAATGGAAAGCTCTGTTGGTTGGGTGAGGAAAGTGAGCTACCTAAAAAAGTAATACCTAAGCTTTTTTAATGAAGCTGTTAACTCTATCACCCAGTTTAGCTGGGAAGTTAGGACATCTAGGTTGAGTTATTTTTATTGCAGTAGCCCCTAGAACAGGGGTGGGAAAACTACGGCCCACGGGCCATATGGGCCCGCTGGCCATTTTTATCTGGCCAGTGAGCTGTGGACAGGGGGTGCGGTGCCAGTGGCCCCTCACTCCCAGCCAGGAGCGCCAGGCGTTGGCCAGGGTTGGCCTGCACAGGGTTGGCCAGGAGTGCGGAGATTCCCGTGTTCCCCAGTGGGGGTGCCGGCCGGGAGGAGCCACGGGAGCCCCCACGCTCCTCAGGGTGAGCACCAGGCCAAGAGCGCGGGAAGCCGCGGGGGCCCCCACACTTCCTGGGGGGAGAGCACTTCCCAGAGGGGGCACTGGGCCGAGAACACGTGGCGCCACAGGGACCACGCGCTTCCTAGCGGGGGCACGGCACCGGCTGGGAGCTCAGGGAGCCGCGCCAGGAGGAGCCGCAGGGGCTGCGCTCCCCAGTGGGGGCGCCGGACCAGGAGGGCCGAGCCGCTGGAGCCAGCTGAGCAGGTAAGCGGGTAGTTATGATTGCTAGGGAAATTTAAAGCTTGGTTTCACAAGTTGAATATATTCAGGTTCTTAGCTAGATTTAATGTATTCCTCCCCATGTCACCATGCATTATATATATATATATTGCAAACTTTTAAAAACTGAATATTGGGTCGGTAATTTCAGTTGTTAATGGGAAATATCTATTAACAGAAAATGGATGGGCAAGTGACAGACCTAATGTGAAATACTGATTTTAAAATTTTTGGACTTCTTGCTGATACCAGGACTGAATTTGGCCCAAGTATAATTGAGGTCATGTGCAGTCCCTCATTCCGAGGGGCACCTTCAGTTCTATAATTCAGGGTTTACTGATGGGACAAGGGAAGCCCATTAAGTTTAACATTCATACATGAAATTTTTATGCCTAGAAGAAATTTTCTTTTTTAACCTATACACGATACAATAGAACCACAGAGTTCTGAACACCTCAGGAACGGAGGTTGCTTGTAACTAAAACATTCCCAACTCTGAACAATTTTCAGTTATTCTTTCAAAAGAACTACCATGTTTTGACTTAAAACAGCTTTGAAACGTTACCTGTGCAGAAGAAAAATGCTGCTTTCCCTTCATTTTTTAGTAGTTTATATTTAACAGTACTGTACTTTTTTTGTTTCTGCTGCTGCCTAATTGCATTATTCCAGTTCCAGATGAGGTGTGTGATTGACTGATCAGTTCACAACTCTGGTTTTCCTAACTGAGGTTCTACTGTACCATAAATTTTTCCTGACTCATTATGTAAAATGAGTTACATCCACAAGGGGGAGCACAGAGATCAGCAATAGGAACATATCTCCCCCCTCCCCCCAATAGCTGTTCCTCCAACATAAGATCTAAAGTCAGTCAGAACCTGCTTTTGTGGCCCAAGACCCAAGTAAAGAGGAATGGGTTTTTTCCACTGAATAGCCTGAATGGGGAAGATGAGAGTTCAGACTTCAACTGGGTTTTCTACAATGTAAGTGTAGAGAACTATAGGAAAAATCTATTTATTCTGAGATCCTGAATCTGCCAACACAGTTGGACAAATGAGGAAAAACCTCAGTCTAATACAGAATCAGATAGAGCAGCCATTGAACTTCCTGGATGCTTATCTGCAAAGAACTTTGAAGTGTTGACATTGAGATTCTAGTAGCAGTATGAAAGCTTATGTTTTGCATACTTTGGCTAGTGTGATCCAGTTATTATAGCACTAGAACAGGGAGTCTCCAGAGCTGCCCACTCAGCCACCAATGAATTGGAGGCCCTGGGCAAGTCAGTTAAGCTCATCCCTCAGTTTGGCTGTCTATAAAGTGGGCCCAGCAGTTCCTTACCCCAGATATGATTTCTATGCCTCTTCTAAAGCAGTGGTTCCAAAACTTCTAAGGCAATCTACCCACTGCACTGTCTTTGTTTATGACCCACCATTTTACACACACCAACCCTAATTGTGGCCAGATGGAGAGATAGAGAGAGCCCACTCCATGCTTGCCCCACAACAGCAACTCCTGCCCCCAGGGCTGGGCTCAGCTCCCCGCTCCACATTATGAGCTGGTGCAAGGGGCTGCAGCCCCACTCAGGTTTGCCCCACCCCACCCTGACAAAGGGGCAGCCTCATTGAATCTGGTCACAATGCCTTGTGCAAGGAGTTGGCCCAGCCTTGCTGGAAAGGAGCTGCAGTTGCAGGGTGAGCTTGCTCTCCAACACAGCCACCCCCTCCACACACAGGCCTTCCCTCTACACTAGGCCTGAAGGGGGAGGAGAGGAAGTGTATATGTTTGCCTACAACAGGGCCCATTGATGGGTTAATTTGGCCCTGGATATGGCAACCTATCCAGAACCTTCCCATGACCCACTGATGGGTCAGGACCCACTGATGGGTCAGGACCCACTGTTTTGCAAATGCAGTTCCAAAGCTCATTAGCTAGCTCCAGCGCCATTTTCTTCTTTATACCTTACTCATATTTTGACAGTAGATAAACCCGCAACCATCTGAAGAGCGGAGACTCAAGAAGATGTCATTTTGCTGGATAATTTTCTTCCTGAAAAGTTGTTTTTCCTGATTCTCAGTCACTAGTAATGGTGCGCCCAGGGTGTATATTGCAAAAGTCTTAAGAAATTAACAATGTTTTCCCTTACTGTAGGTGTTGTGGGTATTAACTAATGTTAGTGAAAAGAGTGGGGGATTCTCCGATCAGAGGAGCAGTGTGTGTGCAAAGCAGCATGAAGAGAGGTGTCCAAGGATTGCCAATCCCTTTCATTCCAAAGTCATGAACCAGCACCAAGCGAAATTTTTTAAAAGATTAGAAAATAAAGAACCCAAATCGGTCTGTCCTTTGACATCATTCTTTCAACCTTAGCACTATAGCCACAAGAACTAGAAACGTATGTGGATCTTCCTCTTAGGACAAGGAGGATTGTTTGGACTGGTCTCCAGCGTGGCTGTGTTCAGGTGAATCAGACAAAAGTGATTATTAAACTAAATGTTTTGCAGAGGCCTGAGGCGTTCAGAAACTCCAGAGGTAGATCCACACAGGGGACTTACACTCAGTGTTGCAAAACCTAACTTTTAGGTGCTCTGCTGCCTAGTGGAATCCACAGCCCTGTGTTAGGTACCCAGGCTCCCTGTCCACTGTATAGGGAGAGTCAGGTCTTTAAGAATGGGATTCCTAGAAGCCAGCCAACTAAGCAGGAAGTCATTTTAGCCAATTAGGAAATGCTGAGGAGAGGCCTATGACCCACCCCTCAAAGGGAGTTAAGTACCTAATTCCAGACATAAGCTCCGATTCCATGGGTGCTCTGTAGCTGGAGCACCCACCATAAAAATACACAGTGGGTGCTCTGCACCCACTAGCCACCTGCTGATCAGGGGAGGGGGCAGAAAGAGGCAGAGCAAGGATGGGGTCTTAGGGAAGGGGTGGAGTGGGTGGGGGCAAAGCTCCCACCCAGAAAAATGAAAGTTGGCAACTGTGTCTCCAGGTGGGGGTGGAGGCACCTCCTTTGATCAAGAATTCACAGCGGTGAACCATCTGCTAGAGTTAGGCAGCTAATCACTGTTTCACAAAAAAAGGTTGAGGAAACAGCAGCAGCACCCTTGTAACTCCAACCCAAGCTAAAAGGTTATAAGAAAGGGTTGTAGCTCTTTCTCCAGTGTTGTGTCATGTAGGTTCCCCCCCCCCCCCCCAACCTCTTAGGTATGCTTAGAGGCTGTCTGCAGAATGGATCCCAGAGGAGAAGTAGGCAGGGCAACTCCTGGTTGGCGGACACCACTGCAGTTTAGGCATGAGCTAGGTGCCTATCTATATGCCTCGCAGCAGGCTTTTAGGATTGTAATGGACTTTAATGGCAGAAAAGCTTGCCACAGAGGGAAGTTAGGTACCTACAGGGTTAGACAGAAGCTGAACAGAACTTTTAAAGGATCTAAGTATTGGACTTAGGTGCCTAATGTGGTAGTTAGCTATTAAATCCTTTTGTGATTTTTAGCCCCAGAATTCATATTGCCCCTTGGAATATACACTGCTGACAGACTGCCTTCTATAAAGCTCTCTTTTCCCTAAGACGACACTCAAACAAGGCCAGTTGTGTCGGCTTACTGTGGCCATCACACATCAGGGGATGTCCTTCAAATCCATATATATAAAGTTTGTGTTTTATAATTAGGTTTAATTTGTGCTGCTTCTTGCAACTAAATTGAGCCCTCGTATCACTGTGTTAGAGTGGTGTTGGGTGGGAGAAGGTAAGTTTTTTTATAAAGCCAAAACTAGGAACTTGAACAAGTGGTTCTCTTCCCACGTTTAAGAATCTCAAAGCCTGCATGGTCTGTGTGGATTTCAATTAACAGACCATTTGGAGAAGCTATGTTGCCAGTTCTGTTCACTTGTTTTAGGTGCATTCAACTCCACAAGGCAACTCACTGCCAAAACCACAGCAACAATGGTTCATTAAGTTCTCTACACTGCTTAGGTAGAGATTCCACATTGACAGCATTAACATAATTAGGCTCCATCTATGAATGCCTCCATGAGGAAAACCAGATTTTGGAGACAGCTTTGGAGTGTCTATTTTCAAGTTTTAAAAGGAAAGTATGGAGGAAAAGAATGTAGGTGAGGAGTAGGAGGTAGAAGTTCCTGCCATAGTAACCCAGAGGCCAAAGCTTGGTTCTTGGAGCAGAACTATTTCTGGCTTGCTGTGGGTTGCCAGCCTGAATGTCAGGGAACTGGAAGAAGGTATAAGTTAAGTAAAGGTGAGAGCCACTGTAACTTAAGACTTTGTCCAGCTTCTAGGCACATGAACTTCTCCAACTTTGGAATTCTAACAGATGTCTGAAGAGAGTCAGAGCAAGAGTCTAAATTAACGTGTGGGGAGGTCTAACAGCGCTATCACCTTTGCATCACTTCAACATTTGTTTTTTGGCTCACAGTTTAAAATAAGCCTTAAAAGCTCTGAGCTTGGGTAAGCCTAAACTCCTAAAAATCCCTCAGCAGCAAGTCTCAGAGGTCATGTCTACTGACCCATGGTCATGCTATGGGGCTTTTAAACAACAAAAGACCAGTGTAGACATTCCCGCTCACCAGGTTTTAGAGCCCAGGCTCCAACCCAAGCAGGAATGTCTAAACTTCTATTTTTTAGTCCTGTAGTATGAGCCCCAGCCTGTAAAGTCGGACTGTGAGACTTGTCATGCGGTGTTTATTTTGAATAGTGTTGCCATATTGTAAGGAGTCTCATCAAAAAATCTGTGGGACTCCTGAGTCACACTTGAAAGTTTTAACCCAGAGCTAGCCCATATATGTTGAATCACATGCTTATGAAAGATCCCCAGGAACAGCTGCATTGAGTATTGTGACAATTGCACAGTGTTAGAGTTCCATTTTAGAATTGTCTGAATATGTAGAAACTGAAGTCATCTTTTTTTGAAGTGAGGCAAGCATGCCTCTGATGTGATGAAACACTCACTGAAGTCATCCCACCGAGGAGGGAAATTCATCTAAAAGATTAAAGCTGTCCGATTCTTAGTGGAGAAAGCAGGGGAAAGCCCCTTTGAAATGGGCAGCTCTATTAGCAAAAAGCTATTTTGGATTTTTCACGTGTACTTGACATCTCCAAGGCAATGAGATCATACTGAATTGCTTTCCTCGGACTCAGCCATTGCAACCTGGACATGCCTCACAGTGGATCCCTGCACCCACATAGAGCCCTGCTACAGGATCAGGGTCCAAACACCGGTCAGTGTACAGTATCAGAGAGGTAGCCATGTTAGTCTGGATCTGCAAAAGTGACAAAGTCCTGTGGCACCTTATAGACTAAAAGATGTATTAGAGCATAAGCTTTTGTGGGTGAATACCCACTTCCATGCATGCATCTGATGAAAGCTTATGATCTAATACATCTGATAGTCTATAAGGTGCCATAGGACTCTGTTGCTTTTGTCAGTGTAATGTACCTCCCAAGTCACAGGTTGGAGTCAGCCCCTCAGCAGCTGTTTTCTGCAAAGATTTCATCCTCTTATGCCTGTTTATGCAAACCTACACCATTTGGCCCACATGCTGTAAAGGTTTTGAAAGCATTGACCTCAATTACATTTTGGTTGGATGGTTTCTGTTTAAGGTGCACAGGTTTCAAAATGCAATACAGGAACTTTTTGCATGCAGACTGGTAACTATGAAATCCTACAAGAGAGGCTCTCTCTGCATCAAAGTTATTTAACACAGTATTAAAAAGCCACAGTGCAGAACCTTCATAAATGAAGGTGTTTTTCTTTTGATAGTATAACATAAGATGCAGACCCTATTTATCAAATAAGACACTTGTTTAAGAATTTAGAAACTGCTGTACCAGAATAGATCAACAAACCAACTAGTCTGCTACAAGTCCAAAAACATCTTTACTGGGAGCTTCAGAGGCATTTACAATCTACCATTATAGTATATCTAAGCCCCTTTGTTTTCAGTTTTTAAAAAATTTCTACTGAAAAATTCCCAGGTTTTACAAAAAGTATTTGGTTCCCCCGGTCCCTGATTTTCACCTTACAGACAGGAGAAAAGGATGAAGTTGAATGTATGTGCTTCAAAATGGTGGGGCCCAATTATTAAATGTAGACTTATAACAATTAGTCTCTAAATATTTACAACAGTAAACTGTTTGTTCAAATGAAAGTTTTATTGGGGTGCAGGATTACATATATTTTTCTTAAAACTCAGGTGGTACTGTGTTTTGAGTTCTGTTTTAGTTCTGCTGCAAACCACATTTAATTCCATTCAAAGCATTAATCTGATTACTTTTCCCCATCCTTCCATCCAAAGTAAATCCTGATATTTACCCAGAAAACTAGGTTTTGTTGTAGTAATAACCACAGAAATTCCCAGGAAATATTAAATAAAAACCAAAAACAAAGGGCCCCAGGTGTGTAATACTATGCTACATGCATTGGTGGCAGGGCAGGAAAATGCTTCATGATCCCAAGTGGCGAGTGACCACTCAGGTGTGTAGCATTTTGTATATCCAGAACACAGTACAGATACTCATCTCCACAACACCTTTTTTAAAATATCACTGAAGTGCTCTCAACACCACATGCCCTAGGCCTGGTCCACGGAATGGTGTCCTAGAAGAAAGGTTGCATTGTCTGCTTCTCTGCCTATACCCAGCTACACCAGAATGGGCATGATTTAGCCAGGGTTTTAAAATTCTGGGACCAGTTTTGATAGAGGAATACCAGATATGAAAGCGATCTAAAAGATAGGAGTCCTCAATAAGGGAAAGCCAATTGAGTTTAATAATTATATCAAATTTACTTTACATACTTAGATAATTTACTATATAATTATGTTTTGTGAACCACTCAGAATGATAACAGCAAAAAGATTTTTTTTTAAGAATGAAAAAAGAGTTTTCTTCCATCTGTTTTTCCCTCCACCAGAGAGAACAGTTATGAATGTGTGATTATGTATTGCACACAAATCCCTGTAAACAATAAAATCTCAGGTCATGGGGAAAACCCAGATTCCCAGTATACTTAAATACTGTTTATACAGTATTTATCTTGGAGTCACCACTCTGACTTAAGTTAGAGCTAAATGAATAGCGGGGGAAGAGAGGAGAGTTATTTGTTCAGATATGATAAAATTTAGATCTGCACTGTTGACACGCTGGGTGTTCACTTTCAGAAATATTTGTAGTTGAGTTTACTAACACAATTACACACAAAAGAAAGGAAGGAATGTAAACTTGAATGGTGCTGAAATAAAATTAAGTTTCATAATGAATGGAAAACAAAGTTTGCACTTTTTTGGTTAGTTACACAAGAGAAGTCTGCGACTGGAGGAACAAAAATTATATAATTTGTGAAATGCTACACTACAAACTTTGAACAGAAGTTCATGGATCAGAATGTCAGTTTTGAATAATGAATAGACTCAAGGATGTTGCAGTCTGCTCATTAACAGAAAGTAGTAAAATTAAAGAAATAAACCACTTTTGCTGAAGTTATGCTATGAAAGCAGAGTGAATATTATAGTAGTTTGTTAAGAGCGGTCAGTTAAGAGTAACCAGAAGGTACATTTTGTTTCTTTGTTAGAGATTTGGCCTAACTCAGCTAGGCATCAGTTTAATTTTCTGACAGGGACTTTTTCAAATACTGTTTAATTTCTACTGTTTTCTGGCAGCCAAAGCATTTGTGGGTCAGGTTCTTTCTGGCAGGCTCTGATGGCTGGTGTGTTTTTAGAGGCAGATAGTCAAGAGGCATGCCATTCCTCACCTATGTAGAAAAATTTGCTCCTAAGGAAAAACACAGAGGACATTACTGAAGCCAGACCCTCAGATTGTCCAGTTTCTAAAGTCCATCTCTTTTCTTATTGCTGAAAATGTTCAATTTTAAACACATTGAAGCATACAACTAGTGTATTTTTATGTTATCGCTTGCAGCTGCCTTAAAGTAATAGGAGGAGACTTATCTAGTATTAAACACCTTGCAACAAGCAGGCACCAGTGTTTGGTCCAGCATGCGCTCCAACTGAGTCCAAGATTACCAGAAATATTTAGATGAATTATGCAGCTTTTAGAGTCTCCCAGTGAACTGAAAATTCACCACTAGGAAATAGTGTTCAGGAGGGATGCCTGCAGCTTGATCAGTTTAAACTATTGTATCATTTGGAACTCTTGTTCTCTAGCATTCTAAATTTTAAACCAGGTCATCTGGCCTCAAGAATATTAAACAAACCAACCCCCTTTCCCTTAAAAGAATTTTAGAATGGGAAGGGAAAGTATGGGGCTCTCTCAATACCCTATAGAAGTATTCCAGTGCAGATGCTGTAAGTCTCCTTTTGAATACAATGCTGAAAGTGCAAAGACCTCATTTTCTGAGGTCTGTTAAGCCACATCCCTTTCACGTAGCTCTCTCAAGTCAGGAAACCACCTCAACCTCACCTTCATTTTTAGTTTGATTTAATTCCTCTCTCGGAGTCAGATAGCGTAGTCTCACGTGTGAAACTTTGAGCAGTCAAACAATACAAAGCCAGCAGCTGCAATCAGCAGAGCCCACCTACCACAGAGTTTAACCTGTTTCGCCATAGCCTGAATGGCATTTACTACTGCCCTGCAAAATTTTTGTAGTCAAAGTGGGTTTAAAAAAAAAAAAAATGCCAGTCAGGAATTTACACTCAGACCTGTGGTAGTATTTTGCATAAGAGTGGAGAATCAGGCTCAATCTATTTACATATCCTGTGTTGCAGTTATTGAAGAACTGCCTGTCCCCTGGGCCATGCCCTTCAATATGAATTTAGGCAGAGAACTTTGAGAAGAAGAGTTTTCTGCAGGGCTGGCTCTACCCTTTTTGCCACCCCAAGCAAAAAGAAAGCGGCCAGAGCACCGACGCCAAAGCAAAAAACAAAACCCACCACCTGCTGGAGCGGAGTGTGCTGCCCTACGAATGGATGGAATGCCACCCCAAGCAGATGCTTCCTAGGCTGGTGCCTAGAGCTGGTTTTCTGTCATCTGCTTTTCCTCCTTAAGAGGTCCTATTAGCCAGGATGGGCAGGGGATGGTGTCCCTAGCCTCTGTTTGCCAGAAGCTGGGACTGGGTGACGGGATGGATCACTTGATCATAACCTGTCTGTTCATTCCCTCTGGGGCACTTTGCACTGGTCACTGTCAGAAGACAAGGTACTGGGCTAGATGGACCTTTGGTTTGACCCAGCAGGGCTATTCTTACGTTCTAACATGAAATGGGCCCTGCTGTATCAGAACTGAAATTTGCATGTGGGATGACTGAAGACAGTTTCACAATTACTGATGTTGCATTTTGACAGAACGTAGCAAGAGACACCTGAAATACAATTGCATGCAATATTTCAACAGTGCACCTTGTAAGATAGTGACACATGTGAAGTTGGACAGATTGAGTCTTAGAGGCACAATAGGCTCAAGAGGCACTCTAAATATGCCATTTAAAACAAATTTTAAAAACCACAAGTCTATTTGGCCAGCCTGTTGAAAGCTAGTAATAGCCCCACAAATTTGGAAGAGGGCATAATAAATATTCCTCTTCACCCAGTCCATCACTCAAAAGCTTCATAAGGCAAGCAGCACTTCTTGTCATACAGGAGATACAAAAATTATTTGCAAACATGTTTTGTAGTTTGAGTAATCTCTGGTGGCAGCCATCTTGGTGTTAAAATAGCAATATTTGTAACAGTGATAATATGGGAATTCAGCAGAAGAGTCTACAGACAAGTTATCATCCTTCTTTAGCACCCCTTTTAAAGAAACTCCACTTTTGATACAACTCCCATGCATTTACTTGCTGACCGGTTTGATTCTCTGAGAAAAAAAAATTCACCTCCAATTGCCCTGCAATTATCCCCACACACTTTCTGTGCCTTCTCCATCCCAGGTGAAAATATCTCCCTGGCTGCTTGAATCTGCATGTACAGAAGAGGGCTGTAATTCTACTTCTGTTAAATTTGGTATTACCTGTTTGAGTCACTGATCATTTTCTTCCAAGTTACCTTAAGTACTGATCTTAAAAGATTAAGCACAAAATGGGGTATCAGTTGGTGTCTGCTACAGACCACATTAGGGAACAGAATGACTGACTCCTTCCCCACCCCCATTCCAACCCCTTCCCCAAATCCCTGGCCCCGCCTCCTCCCCCCAAGCACACCACCGCTCCACTTCTCCCTCCTCCCTCCCAGGCTTGCTGTGGGGAAACAGCTGCTTCCGGCAAGCCTGGGAGGGAGTGGGGAGAAGCGGAGCAGCAGCAGTGGCAAGCTGGGAGGGGAGGGAAGCAAGGGTGGCAATTATTTCAGGGTCTAGGGGTGGCAAAATCATTAATCAGTCACTTGGAGTATCTAGTTAGAGCCCAGATTATCTAGATCCTGCGCTTCCCTGACAACTGGGAGAACCTGGATCCAACTGAGTTTATTGTTATTATCTGAAAGCTCTTTCATAGGGACACAAATGAAAACACCCATCACAGAGATGGTATAAGAGCCTAACCAGAAATATAACATACAGCTCTTCTCTGGAGACTGGGACTCATCTTCTCTGCCTTAACTGTCAGGGACACAACTAAAATCAAGACCCTTCCCAGGGAGGGAATGCCTAATCCCACAGAATACTGCCGCCTCAGGGACCAATTTGATGAGATGGAAGCCAAGAGGTCCAGGGAACTTCTCTGAGCTGGCAGCTGCTCCTTGTACAGAAAACTATGATAGTAATGTCCCAGTACAGAATATTATATGTTATAAAAAGGACCGGGACCATTTTCTGCTGGGTTAGGCCCCGAGCAATTGGATCCCTTAGATCAGCGTTTCCTAAACGGTGTTCCATGGAACACTGGTGTTCTGCACGATGTTAATAGGTGCTCTGTGAAAGAATTGTAAGTTAAAAAAGGGTCTTTAAAGTTTTGTAATTTTAAATTTGGCATATTTGAAGCCTAGTTTACAATGCTTTTTGAATGACTATAATTTATAAAATAAAATATATTTGCACATAAATTATGCAATATTTTACTGGAAAACCAAACAACTACAAAATAATATGATAAGTGCTCCGTAAATATATACCGGGCTTAAAAGTGTTCCTTGGCCAAAAAAGTTTGGGAAACACTGCCTTTGATAGTACCCAGCAGTCTGTAACATAACATCTTTCTGGCCTGAGTCAATTGTTACAGAATCACACAGCACCTATAAGCAGAGGCAGCTGGATCCCACTAGATGGGCTTTCTTCAGAATTTGGAAACATCCAGCACACTCATAACTTCAGGTCCCATCCCTGAAAACATGTGAACCCAAAGCCTCATGGCGGCAAGCAGGGGAGAATTGTATGTGGCAGAATAGAGTGCAAATGATCTATTGCTCTGTGATTACGGGCCTAACTGTGAGAACATTCTCTCCAGATGAGTCAAACAGATTCCATGTGTTTTCCATGCCTTCTCAGCTATTTGTAGAGTTAGCCAGGTCTGACCTCACAGCTCCCTCAGCAAATACAACAGTCAGTTGTTCTGGAAGGTAAATGTGCACAAGTAACAGTGACACTCTGTTCCAGTGGGTCTTTGACAAATTATCTGCAGTGTTGCCAGAGTCTGGGCAGTCATGAGATGGGTGTAAAAGAATAAATGCAAAATGTTCAGACAGCCCTCAGTGCCCGGTTTTGAATTTTGTGCAATTCATATTTAGCGGCAATGAAAGTGTTTGTTAGTGGATGTGACAAGGCGAGACTCACCACCGCAGTGCCTCCCGTTGGTTGGTCCGGGAATTAGCTTAGTCCATCAGGAGCGCCCTCTGCCAGCAGTGCCCCATCCATCTCTCGCCCTCCATTGGCATCTGGACCCACATTGCTCCCCACTCATGGCATCCTCTTCAGGACACTGCCCTTGAGCAGTGCCCCCAAGTCCACACCCACCCCCTTTCAGGGCAGGGGGGCTAACAGCAGTCCCTGCACCAACCTCAGCAGCCTGCCACAACCCTCAAGTCTAGCCCCTCTTACATCTGGGGGCAGGTTGCAGCTTGACTCAGCCACTGCTCCACAGCCCAGTGCAGCACAAGGGGGAAAGAGGGGGACCCAGGCCCACCTGCTACTCTGGGTCCCGAACCAGGGACCCTCTGACAGCAGCCTCTCTGCCCTCCTTCTCTCTCCTTCCCTCTCAGTCTTCCCTGGGTCACTTCCCCTCTGATCCCATTGCACCCTCTAGGCCCTTCTGCTCAGGGCCAGCAGTCTGGCAGGTGTCAGGCTGGAGCTCTCCTCTGCTCCCCTTAGCCTGCCCCAGCACTGACCTACCCTGCCAACAGTGCTAGTCTCCCGCTCACAGGACAGCCCTTCTCTCCCCCCCCCCCCAAGGTCTGGTCTGCTCACTCCCTGGGCAGCCTTTATATAGGGCATAGCCTAGCCCTGATTGGCTGGCTCTAAACTTGGCCCTGATTGGCTCCCAGTAGGCCCTTTCCTGATAGACTGCCAGCCTGCGCAGCTGCACTGGCCTACTCTTTCATGGAGGTGGGGCAGCTGCCCCACTACAGTGGGAAATATGGAAGAAAAGCCTATAATGTGGAATATGGTATACGAGCTTTTGCCTCCCATTCCCAAAACAAAACACAGAATCATGTACAGCCTGACCAGTGCTCCTCTACCAACTGCAGTCTGAAGCTGTAAAACATTTCATTTCTTAATAACTCCAGGGCAAAAGGGCCAGAAAATGCCCAGTTGATCAAAGGCAGAAAAAGTATACTCGAGCCACCACTGTACAAAGCTGCTTTGTAGTCACAGAAAACCAGTTATTCTATTATCTGATGATGAAACTATAATCCACATTACCAGACCCATCTTCAATAATAAATTGTTCAAAATGTTTGAATAGCAGAAGAAATCATCTAAGGGAATCCAGTCTTGTCAACTGGCTCAGAGCATACATTATTCCCATCCAGGAGAAGGAGCCATAACATGCCCCTATCATTAAGCAGAACACTCTCCTGAGCTCAAGGTGGAGTTCTGCCTTAAAACTGGGGCATAATATGAACCAACGAGAATTACCCATTTAGACAACAGTTGAATGCCTCCTGAGTGGTTAGCTACTATTTTAGGGTTAGGAATCTAGCTTTATCTTTGAATTATTTATTGAGGAAGAGCTTAGGGGCCCAACATTTAATCTACAAAGTTCCCAAAATGTTCATATCCTTATGTCAAGTATCTTCTTTGTGTAGCAACTTTCATTTGACAATGATACATTCATTTCTTAGGGTTTTTTAAATCTTATTTGTAATGTTTTAGTATTCGATCTCAACCCCCACATAGAAATTCAACCAATCACTGCTTCTTTCTGAGCTTCCCCAGCCTTGAAATGGCAGCTGGGGCATGATTTCTCAGGCCAGTGAACTTCTCATAGTGTGTCACAGAGGAGCGGCCCATAAGGGGACCCATGGGAAATTTGTTAGACCCTGGGGCTGGTTCATTAACTAGAATTGAAAGGTGTGTTGCTAGAGTATGAAATCTAATTTGATCTAACACCTTCTAAAACTCTAGTCCAGTGGCTCACAACCTTTCCAGACTACTGTAGCCCTTTCAGGAGGCTGCTTTGTCTTGTGTACCCCCAAGTTACACCTCACTTAACTACTTGTTTACAAAAGCAGACATAAAAATACAAAAGTATCAAAGCACACTATTACTGAAAAATCACTGACTTTCTCATTTTTACCATAATTATAAAAAATCAATTAGCATATAAATGCTGTACTTACATTTCAGTGTATAGTATATACAGCAGTATAAAGGAGTAATTGTTTGTATAAAACTTTAGCTTATACTGAATTCACTAGTGCTTTTTACGTAGCCTGCTATAAAACTAGGAAAATACCTAGATGAGATGCTGTCCCCCATGAAGACCTCTGTGTGTCCCCAGGGGTACATGTACTCCTGGTTGGGAATCACTGCTCTAATCAATGCAAAGCAATTGTATTTTTTAGGACATGCTAAACTGGTCAAGTTAAAGCATAAGGGAGAGCCTAGATTTTTAACTCAGCTTACATAGCATGTGCTAAAGAACAATTGTTTTGTTTTCACTAGAGTTATGAAGGTCTTGTCTGCACACACAGGTTGTACTGCTTTAAGCATACCCATATAGTTAAAGTGGCAAAATGCCCCCCTTCCCCCTCCCCCCCCCCAGTGTGGATACAGCTCTCTCAGTATAAAGGTTTATACCTCAATAGTGATTCCCCTACAGGAAGGGCACTTAACAGTGAGACACTCAGCTGGCTGCTTGGATGGCACTCTCCTAAGCCTTGGGAGTAAAGCAGTTGCCATTCTATACTGCTCGGCCCTCCTCCTTATCACTATCCTGACTCCAGCTAATCCTCCCCTCCCTCTCCACCCAGCTTCTGTCCCATTCACATAGTCCCCCATAGCCTCTTGACTTCCTTATGCCCCTCCCAGTGTCCTACCCCTCAAATTATTCCTGTTCCCTCCCATATTTCCTGACTCCCTCCTCTCCTACATTTCCCTGGGCCCATACAACCCAGTTTTCCCCTTGTTCTTCCTATCTCCCATATTCAATTGCTCCTCTAGTAACTTCTGTCTGCCTCCTGACACCACACAGGGCTGAAATCTTCCCTTTGGTTCACTCCCATTGGGAACAATAAGGGAGATGGGGTGGCCATATTTGTAAGGGCAGTCTAAACTGCAAAGGCTATAGAGAAATGGCACCCTCTTAAATGAGGACAGCCTGCGGCCTCAGTCTTAGTAAGATCATAGCCATTTTGAAAGAGGGAAGTTTGGGGCAAATTTCCTCCAAAGGAGATTTTATTTGTCAGCCTCTGCTGACTGATTAACTTTTCCCTTTCCTTGCCTTTTTTTAATTGATTTTCATGAAGAAACAGACAATAAAAAGTACAAAAAGGGTCAAATGACTTGGAGTTTATACAAGTTTTTAAATGCTGCATATTTCATGGACTCTCCAATAAAATTGTGCAATTACATAATTTTAAAACTGGTCAAAGTTGCAAGACTAGACAACACAAAATCAGACACTACTACATAGACATAACGTTAGACTGGGGGTAAGAGTAATAAAATAGGAGAAGACATACATGAACAGGAAGAAGAAAGAGATCAGGGGGCGAGGTGGAATGGCACATGAATTGAGCCATCTCAACATTTCTAGCCCAATGTATCTAGCAATGGGCTCCAATTTTCTCTTGAGTTCATAAAATGTATCTCTAGGATGATAAGCTATTCTTTCTTTGTCTGCTAACCCAGATTGGTCTGAATGACATTGCTATAGTCTGGACATAAGCCTACTCTTCCCTTTTTGTAAAACCATGAGCTTGGTGATCCTCACAACCGTCAAGAACTGAAGTCATTGTGGTGGAGTTAACCACCTGTTTAGCAGGTAAATTACCTAGGATATAATTTTTGGCTGAGGTTTGGCTGCTGAAGCCAAGCACTATTCTAACTCTGACCTCCAGCTCTTCCCACAGCTGCCTGACTGATGGCCAGTCCCATAGCCTAGGGTTCCTTTTTCTTTGTTATGATGCCAACAAACATCAGAGGACAAGGCCTATGTTTTGTGCACACGCTGTGACCAGGGCTGGCGACAGAAATTTGGGGGCCCCCTACTCCGATAGTTTGCCCCCCCGAGGGGGCCCCCAGCCCAGCCGGAGGCCCCCCCAGCCCAGCCGACAGTGGATGGGGGCCCCCCCAGCCCAGCCCAGCCCCCCCCCCAGCCCAACCGGCGCTCCCCCCCCCCCCCGCTAGCTCACAGCTGGCCGCAGCGAGAGCGGCATGAGCCGCCCTTCCCCCCCCCCCCCCCCCCGGACAGCGCTGCTGCCGCCGGCCGGGCTCTCTGCTCCTGCCAGGGCCAGGCGCGCTTGTCCGGAGGAGAGCCGCGCCGCCTCCCCGCCCCTTCCCCGCTCTCCAGGTCCGGCGACAAGGGGGGACACAACGGGTACAGCGGTGTACCGGGGCCCCCCTAAAGTCAGGGGGCCCGGTACAGCTGTACCCGTAGTACCCCCCCGTCGCCGGCCCTGGCTATGACATCCAATACATTTTGAATAAAATGTTTTGTGGTATCAAGAGTGGCCTGAGATCCATGGAGGCTGTGATAAATCCCCTTCCCACACTTCCACAAAGAACTCCTGACTAATGAAGTTCCTCTTCATTAACTGAGTATATTTGGGGAAACTGATGAAGCATTTCCAAGGTTCTCGGCCTCCAGACCAAATTAAAGATCCCTTCCTTTCCTGGCCCTATTTGACAGAACTACTCCCATTCACTTTTAAATGTCCTTCCCAGAGTGATGGATCTGAGACTGAAGTAATGGGGCCTATTGCCAGACTGTGAGCCATCCAGAGAGGAGTGCTCTCTAATTCATGCCACCACATGGACTAGGCCTAAAATACTGACTATATTTGACTTTCAGGGTGACATTTGTAGTACCTGCTCACACCCACAATGACTGTACTTCAGTGTGCACATGCCCAGACATTTAGGCACCCAAAACCAAAGCATGTCAGTGGGAAGTTAGGCATGAATTTCCCAGTTTGTGCAAGTACTAATGCAGGCTTTTGCAATAAATGGCTACATTTATTATCATGGATATATATTTAAAGGCAAGGTGGACAAGTTTGGTTATCAAGGCTGAGCCCAAGGCATCTGCCAGAATTTATATTCAGGTCCACCTTTACTCAATGGATGAGATTGTCAGTATGTAAAACATTGCTCCCTAGCCAGTAATATATTCTACAGTACTCGCAATTTCAATTACTATGCCTTCCTGGCCATTAATTGTACACATTTCTTTACAATCCTCACGAGTAAGGGTTTAAGATAATCATCAGTTTAGATCATCATTAATCTCCCCTTCCCATGGTACAATAGTAACACTGCACAATAAGGTGCAAAGTGGGGTTATTTATAAAGCACCCAGTATAGACCCAGCACATTCTCTCTGTGATAGGGGCGAAAGTAGATAGACTACAGTACTGATTTTTCCTTATATGGCATTTCTATGTTCCCATCCCATAAAGGGACAACATACTTATTAGTTCAGCACACATGAAATATGACCACTGCCTGTCATCAATATTGTCTCATTATATCATTGTACTCCCCCATCCATCTGCATCCACCTGTTGAATCTTGTCTTATACTAAGAGTGTAAGCTCTTGGGGCAGGGAGCTTTTGTTATGTGTCTGTACAGCACCTAACATAGTAGGGTCCTAGCCAATGACTAGGGCTCCTAAGTGCTATGGTAATATAAATAATAAATGATAAATGAAATTAATTAGGTTAAACTTATTTCCACAAATTGAAAACTAAGCGTTTATTAAACAAACTTTACTAACTGTTGTTCAATTTAACTTAATACTTTCAAAATACAAGTACAAAACACAATGAAACACACTTTGCTAACTTCTACAAAAGAGTCTAAACAACAATGCACTTACATCATTTACATGATTCACTTTCACAATCAAATAGGAGAGCTTAGATCAATATTTACAATATTGAGAAAGTACACCGTTTACAGCCATCTGACTCTTGTGCTGCCCTTTGTTGTGATTGGCTCATTTGGAATAACATCTAACTCCCAGATCCTGCTGTTGGACCTGCCTGGGCAGATCTTTGTACCTGGCCCAGATCCCCACTGAAGTCAATGGGGCACTGTGTGAATTCAAGGGCTCACCCATGTGGATCCAGATGCAGGAACAGGACCTAAGAAACCAAAAGTGCAGCAAGCATTTGCTTTTTCATCTTTAAGCTGCCATTGTAGCACATGAAATATTGAATGAAACCTCTAACTTAGAACTCTACTTTCCAACCTTATGCACTTCATCAAAAAGGGGTTATACATAAAGGTCAGATTCCACACTCACATGCCATGCACATCCAAAGGCACATTTTGACCCAACAGTTGGGGTTTGTCTTCAGCAGAAGATTAGGTCAACTCATGGTAGCTAATAAGAGCCCTCGAAGACAGGAGGCATGGATAACAAGGACATTGCCATGACCTAATCTTCTAGTGAAGACAAGCAGTTGGTGTACATTAAGCTTATATCTATCCTCCCATCCCAAATTATTGACATAAGGGATTTGCTCATGTATAATAACTTAATTACTTGGAACCACACTATTTCCATACGGCATGTGATGACATGTCCTATGTATGATTGTCTTAAGATACACAGCATATTGATGGATTATATACACATCTTAAAATGTACAAAAAGTCGCATCCTAACAAATAATAAATATTGATCAGAGTACAGTATTGAACTAAAATAAATTAGAAAGAACAGTTAGGTATTGATTTTCTTCTCTCATTTAGGGCCTGGGACATAGACCATTAATGTCAATGAAAGTCTTCCCACTGGCTTCCAAGGACTTTGGATGGAGCCCTCCATTAGATAACAGCTATTTGAAAGGCAGGAGTTTAGTTAGCCTGAAAGATGCTCATTGGCTATATGATCAAGCAATGAAACTCACCTTAAAAGGGGGGCATATTTTCACTAAAGATGACTAGAGCAAAATTTTATATTGCATTTATTATGCAGAAAAAATTTCTTGCTGATTGTCTTCAGCATTTAATTCAGTAGCAAGGAAATAAGCATACAGTTGTGCATAAAACTGTTAACTACCAGAATACCACATATTCTCACAACCAATATACATTAGTGCATGCAGTTTTCCAAATTTCACTCATTAGCTAAATTGGTGTAGATTTGAGAATGATTCAAACTATGAATTAATAAAACTTCTCTCAACTACAGCTAAGCAAAATGTTAAGTGGCAATTGACAGGAAGTAGCTTATTTTAAAAAAAAAAGACTTTGACAAAACTGTCAAGATGGGCATGAAACAAAACCCCAGATCCAGACACTCCCAGAACATCAAGAAGTGTGGAATATGGGCCCCAGACACCAAAATTTGACCCATCTCTGCCAAATTGAAAAGGATTAAAAATATTTTAAAAAGGAAGAGCAGTGGACCTGTTATATGAGAATTGCATCCATAAAGTCCATATGCTGCTAATGTTATACTACAAAAAGTATAATTTAATTTCTTTACACAAAAGCAGTGCAGTTTTTTTGTTTGCAATTTACTTAATGTCTCTTTTTCCCTTCCTCAAGATTTCATTGTGGATTCAGTATTAAGAGTAACTAAATAGCTAGAAAGTCTCTATCTTGGAGAAAGGGCTTGGTTTACATAGAAGGTGGTGTGACAGGAGTCCATGTGGATGCCAGCCTATTATGTGCAGAGGTATCATACTGACTGTCCGAAATGTCCGTTGGTGTGCCAGCGTCATACAGTGGAGATCCCGAGGAGGAGGCAGTGACAGAGTGAGGAAGGGGTGGGTAGTGTGCTGTAGAGCCTCGCAAAAACTGGGGGCTCAGTCCATTGGACATCCCACCTGACTGAGACACGGGTGTGATGGTGCTGTTATTCACAGACCACAAGTTGGGATACTGACTGTAAGAGAGAAGAAGGGCAGATAATATGGATTATTAATTAACCCAGTTTTCCCTCTCAGCTATGCAGTTTTACAATTCACAAAGCATATTCCAGGTGTGTTTTTATTCAGCTACTTTATGCTTAGGAAGAACTTTGGGAAGGTTCTTGCTACTTCGGTACACTAGAGAAGTCTCAGGCACTTAAACTGTGGATCACATGGATTTGCTGCAGCCAGCATGCTGTGAGGATAAGAATCTACCCAAATCTTCCCAGCTCCCACCTCATCCCTCTACTCCCCTCCACCACACACCTATAAAAAAATTTCTTTACCTGGGGCCAGAAATAAAAAAGTTGATCTGTGAGAAAAATTTAAAGAGGATAAATTTAGCTTTTCCATTTGTCATTTAGCTCCTACACAGCATTTTTCACCCATAGATCCCAAAGCACTTTACATTATCTCCGTGTTCCCCATTTTGCAGATAAGGCGCCAGAGCCCAGAGGGGTGAAGTGACTTGCCCAAGGTCACACAGTAGTTCAGTGCCAGAACCAAAAAGACAGCCCAGTCTCTTGACTCTCAATCCAGTGCCCTGAACTTTGCTGCCTTGGAAATGTAAAGACATTTTTGGGAGGGAGAAAAGTGCTTGGGAGTACTTGTTATTTCAATAAAGATATGTTTAGTAAAAAAAAAGTATCTAGTACTTTGTATTAGTAATATATACCATATATTTTTAAAAATACTAACTTGCATACTTAAGTGCCTTTTCCACAATTCATGTATATTAGCAGAATATTTAGACTACAGATATGAACTGCAAATTGTTTAAAAAAATAAGAGGGCAACCCCCCTGATTCTACTGAAGTCAAAATCCCACCTGACTTCCCAGTAACTTCTAGTTTGGGTTCTTAGGAATTGGGTACAAATTCAACATCAGATAACGTCTTTCAACAGGTGAGCCAATATTTTATCAAGATACTCATGTCTAAAAATGAGACATGATTTATGTCCGTGACAGGAGGATGGTTTTCATTGAGCTCTCTTTAAATAATAGCCCTTGTTTATTGCTTTTAATGGATACTGTTTGCTTGATCTCTCACACTTGTCCAAGTCTTGGTCTACACTGGGAGGGATGGGGGGAAATTGATCTAAGATATGCAACTTCAGCTACAAGAATAGCACAGTTAAAGTCAGCGTACTTAAATGAACTTACTGCGGTGTCTTCAGAGTGCTGAGTCAACTGTTGACACTCCCCATCAACTCAGTTTGTGCCTCTTGCAGCAGTGGAGTACCGGGAGAGTTGACGGGAGAGTGTTCGGGGATCGATTTATTGCGTCTAGACTAGACATAATAAATCAACACCTGATAGATTGATCACTGCCCGCCGATCTGGTGGGTAGTGTAGACCTGCCCCAAGTGTTATTTTACTTACTGGTGTTACAGATAACACTCAAGATTCCCAGAACTGAAAGATGAGAAAACAATTGTTCCTTATTTCTCCAATGTGTTTGCTTTGTGCATTTGGCAGCAATGAGTGTACAGTCAATTTCATTGTTTCTCCTGTATAACCAGTTATTCTCACATATTTATAAGGGGTTTTTCATACATCAAAAGGGAAGAGAAAAAAGGCATTAAAAGGAAAATGTGACAATAAAGCCATAAATAAGCAGAGAGACTTAGACTTGGTCTACACCTAAAACATAGGTCAATTTAGTTATGTCGCTCAGGGGTGTGAATTTTTCAAGGATGTAGTTAAGCAGACCAACATTCTTATATAGACACCACTAGATCAACAGAAGAATTCTTCTGTCGACATAGCTATGGACTCTCAAGGGGATGGATTTACTACAGCAATGGAAAAACCCCTTCCATTAGTGTAGCGTGAGACTACACTACAGCACCTTAGCTGCCGGACTGCAGCTTTGCCACTCTAGCCCTTGTAGTACAGACATACCCTGAAAGACAGGTGTAGCACCTGTAACTACTTTTAACTCTGCTTTAAAACTGATTAGATTTCAAGCTGACAGTGACCTGTTCACTCCTCCCCCCACCCCAATTAAAAAACCCCAACATACTCAAATTTCTGAAAAGGTGGGGGGGGGGGGCCTGCATTGCAAAGGAACTGAATCCTACCTGGAGCTGGTAGATGTGCCAGTGGTGTGACTCATGGGCAGCATACTAGTGTGTGGGGGAACTCCTAGACTGGACCAGTTGTCATGGGACTGGAGCATTGAAAGACAAGCCGAGGAATTATCAGCATAGGCTGCTGTGAAAAACAAGCAAGCACTTAAGCAGATTAGCAGTTAAAGAAAGGCACAATTCTCATTTTCAATGTAGAGTATGGCTTTATTACTGCTTTGTGTGTGTGTATACACACACACACACTCACAGAAATCTACCAGTTGTGTCAAACTATCAGTTTTATTGGGGCTGTTGCGTGGGTGATGTCCCAGTCTGCTATATGAGGTGCCCAAGTTCAGTTGCCAGAGCATATTTGACTTTCTACCTCCAGTAGTTCCTTACGGCAAAATGCTCAGCTTGTGATGAGGGGAGTGCATTATGCAGCTCTGTGGTAACTATGGGGTAAATTAGCAGTGGCCTCAATGCCATTCCACCCTCCACAGTAAGAAAAGGTTGCTTGGCATAGAATTTAAGGGGAGGAGAAAACCCCTTTATGAGGGATGGGGAGAAGAAGCAGGGCACACAGAAAAGTCAGTAAGTCTCATGGGATTTTATTTGAATTTTCAAAACCTATGCAAAGGTTCAAGATGCAACAAAAATCATCTACATGCAAGTTTTCATCTTGAACGTGCTGTACAGAGTTATGTCCTGTAAGAACAGTCAGGCTATGGGCTGTGTCTGGAACAAATTGATGAGGACTATGCCACCTAGCCTGAACAATATTTTATAATATTTAATATGAAGCTGTTCTTTAAAAACAAACAAGCAAAAATAAACCCTTTCAGTAGCCTTTATTGGCCAGGAGAGATAAACCTGGATGGGCAGTTAGTTAAACATCCCCTCCTTTCTTCTCAAAGAAGTGCACTTGGATAGACATATTGTCATTATGCACCCAATTCTGTCACCCTGACTTATTTTGAGGAGTACCTTATTACATATGTAGTCCTGTTGCTTTCAAAGGGACTACACACTGATTAAGATGTTCCCCATTGTGAGTAATTGTGACGGAACTAGGCCCTCAGTTATTTACTTAGGTTAATGCCACTTGACTCCACTATCATAACTAGTATCAGAGGGGTAGCCGTGTTAGTCTGGATCTGCAAAAGATCTGATAAAGTGGGTCTTAGCCCACGAAAGCTCATGATCCCTAAAATCTGTTAGTCTATAAGGTGCTACAAGACTCTTTGTCGCTATCATAACTAGAAGTCTCTTCAGTTCACTGCCATTTTCTTTAAGATGGTTCTTCCTCAAATTCTTCAGATACATATTTCATCTTCACTTAAACCAAGTCCCCAAACTTCTCCTCCTGCACTCTCCCTTACCAATAATAAAATGTGTCTGCACCCTTTTGGGCAAGGAGCCAAGAATGGGAGCCGGCAGCCAAGAGCAGAGGCTGAGGGTGGAGCTGGAGTGGGCTGAGTGGTACTGAGTGGCCCCCAGGCCCTGCCATGCACCCTGAGATGTTCCACTTTGCCCCTTACGGGGGAAGACCCCACAGTTTAGGGACCACTGACTTAAACTGACAAATTTTGCCAGAATAAATTAATCTTTCCTAGGCTAAAAATCATTGAAGTATTCCTTCATTTCAAGATTCTTGTTCTACAGTAGGACACAGGGACAGTGCTAGCATAGAATTGTCTAATAACCTAACATTAGATAGAGCATAACAATGGAAACGCAAGATTGTGCAAAGAGGCTAGAGAAATGTATTGACTTTTTTGTTACTGCCTTTAAATTGTCGTTACAAGCCCTCAGCACAAACTGAGCTAGATGCTGATCTCCGTTCCAATGACATCACTCCAGATTTACACTGATGTAATTTATCAGAATTTCACTCTTTAAATAGTCGCAGAATAACAAAGACTTACTTGGAGAGTTGTTCCTATGGGCATATGGATTGGGGTAAGGGGCAGAACGGTGATTCCGCAGCGATGAGAATCTTTCACAGCTGTGAGCAGAGGACAGTGACAGAGGTGCTCCAAATTGAGCATGAGGATTGGAGGGGGGGCACAGACTCCCAGTTCCAGGAATAAGCCAGCCACCTACTGTGAGAAAGAGAGACCATTTCGGAGCACTGAAACATAATGCCACAGGGCAGCCTATGAATGTTATGAGCCCTCTGAACACTATTACTCTGAACTTAAATATTAGAGCTGGTCAGAAATTTTCCAACACAATGTTTTCCCATCAGAAAATGCCAATTGTCAAAAGTGAAATGTGGATACATGTCGCTTCACATCAAAATTTGTTTTGAAAGAAAAATTGAGAAAAAAGGCAATTTTACTAAGGGAAAAAAACAGGTTCCCTCCCAGCACTATTGAATACATTATTCAGGTTGGCTTCTCCCTGCCCTTTGCAACAGATGCTGTAAAAATAATATATAAATATATTAGAATTCTTTACCTGTGTTACTAATTACACCCTAGATTATTAAAATTGAAATATTTGTAAAACTTTGCATTTTTATGTGGTGTGCTTACATTCTGCACATCATTCACTTTGGACAGCAAAACTACACTGGTTAAATTAATCTTTTGTTTATAGCTTCTCTTTTTGGTTCTCCTCCATTAGCACAACATTGCTGTGCTTGGGGTTTCCAATACTGATGTTTAAATGCAAAAGAACATTTTTTTTCATATATTTTTTTAAAAGATTCTATTCCCATTATAACTTGTAAAAGCCCTTTTATTCAAGTTGTGAACCTATTGTTATTTTTATTTTTTTACAATGTCCCTTTAAAACAAAATTCAATTTAAAATTCTAAATCAGTGACATTCTAGCCATCTGAAAACAAAAGACTTAAAACTGGTGCATCCAATTTCCTGAGTGTACTTTAAAAATAAGTTAATTACTTAAAATAGCAAGTTTATTCTCACTAATTTTTGTTACTATTTGAAATAAAACACTCCTTTCATTAATCTCCCCACAGATACTGCATTATTTATATCCAAGATCCATTATCTTGTAGAAAACTAATGTGATTAGAACATTTCAGTACAGAATTTTAAGACAGTATTAAAAACATTAATAAAATATATTGTATACAATGAGAAACACGAAAAAAATACAAAATAGTAATCATAAGAATCAGACACCAATCATGGAACTGAAAGTGACCTCTAGAGGTCTTTTAGTCTAGTCCCATGAACTCAAGGCAGGACTAAGTATTGTCTAGAATGTCATACTTCATCTATAGTGAAATATATGCCTGTAAACGAATACTGGTGTCTGAATTTTACTCAGCACCAACAAACTGCTATATTGTAATAGAAAGGAAATACAAGAGAAGCTGAGTTGAAAGGTGAGGTATTTTTTTTTAAAGTTATATACTTAATAAAGTGAAATTAAACATACACTGTGAATACCCAGACTGTTGATTGTCTCCGACTTCATCCATCATATCTTTGTGATCACTTCTGTCAAAGAAGCCACATTTCATTAGTCAAAGAAAATGATTTGGAAGAAATGTGTTTTCACAAATATGTAATTTTTCTGCAAACTTTGTAACTGGGTTTAGTTAAGAATTCTCACCTCTCTTTTGCATCAAGGAAAGCCTTTGCAAATGGGTTGTATTTAATTTTTAAAGCAGTGATCTAGAAACAACAACAAAAATCTTATTTTGCAAGTGTTACTATTCATTATCATACAGTATTTAGGACCTGATCCTGCTTCTCTAAAGTTAGAGGGATTTTATCATTGATTTCAGTGGCAGCAGGATTAAGGCCATAGTATGGACTTATTTAAAGTAACTAAACAGTATCCAAACATCTCTGATGTTAACAGTAGACTTGAAATTCTTCTCTCTACAAAATGTAAAGACATCCACTGTCACTGCCTGACTACGTTGCCTGGTTTTATTATCCTTTTAAGGAAACACATATGAAAGGAGATACACTAATGACATTATAAAGAGTTTTGGGTTTCTGGAGAGACCAGAATGAAGAACAATACACCTCCACTAGGATAATAAACTTAGTAACTTACAATTTAATTGAAGTTTAAAGTGTACATTTTGGTTATTTGAAAACAAGAGTCAGTTTTGAAAATAACATTTCCAATTAGTTCATGCATTACTATTTCCTATACTTTAAAATGGTTAGTTTATTTTCCAACATTAGTAGTTAGAAGGATTCTTTGGAATTCATTAAAGCTAATTATACTTTTAACAAATAAAGCTACAATATATAGGAAACAGGGAATTAGTGTTACTAATTGGGCTTTATTATTTTTTATTAATTTATTGGGCTTTATTATTTAATTTCAAACAAACTCAATTTATACACAAATTTAAAATGAAAACACAGAGAACTGAAAAAATGTTACATGACAAATATTTTGCCCCGATGTCTTTCACTTTGCTAATTCAGAGGATATATGTGCATGTAGGTTTTTTTCACCATTTTCTGCATACCTCCTCATTCTGATAAGCTGTCACAGCTATAAACTGGGTCTCTGGGAAGGAATGGCTGGTTATCATACGCTGAGGGCCACCAACTCTCACTATATGAATCCTAGGCTCATACTTGTGCAAGGAGTTCAACATGATCTGTAAATATATAATAGCAGATAAGCATTGTCACAGTGGGATGCAAATTCCTACAGTTAGAGAGCACTTTCTGATTTTAAAAAGCTAATGCTGGATATTTGGGCAGGGGCAGAGGGGAGTCGGAAAGTCAACAAACACTAGTAAATTCTAAAAGTGAAGCCTGACAAAAGATGAAATTTGTCTGGCTACTAAAGCATCTGCCTAAATATTATCCACCATTATAGTTGGCAGGGCAGCCTACAGATAGATAGGATTATATTAGATTAGATTTTGGATTATCAAATAATTCAACCCTGAAATGACTGTATTTAAAAAAACAACAACAAAGAATCCATGATCTGCTTGGAAAGTTTCATCAGGACAAAAACAGCCCAGGTAGTCTGTCTAAAACTATAGACGATATTGATTACAAAACCAGGTGTCAACAAAACGGAAGGACAATGTAACAGATAATGTAGGGATCAAATGAAATCTAGTTCCCCTTTCATGGTGAAATCTACTAGGCAGACTCCTTGTGCTGGTTTGCAGCTATATAGGTCTGCGTTTTTATTTTTGCTCTTAAAAAGGCCACCGGTTTTTTTAGACCACCCCAGTACACCATTTACATCAAATAAACAATAGACCTGGCTGTATTTCAGCCCGGTGAGAAAAGTCCCAGAACCCCTTGAAATGTGTCATAAGCTTACAGAGCATCCTGGCTCGGTGTTCTCGGGGGAAAGCAAGTCACCCCCTGGAGACTGAGCTACTTGTTAGAGCGAGGGGCTCTGGAGAAGTTTTTTTCCAGCTCCGACTGACTTGGCAGACAGAATAAAGTGTGTGTGTGGGGGGGGTCTCCTCCCTTCCTTCCCTTCCCCACCCCACTGAATCGGGACACCCGCAGACGGAGGCAGTGGGAGAGGAGCAGCCCGGAGCGCCGAGAACTAGCCACTGGCGGCCGCTCTTCCTCGGCGCCCCTCCCCTGGGCTCCCGGCCCGGTCCCCGCGCGGCCTCGCCCCTCACCTGCCCCCCTCCGTTGAGCTTGTTGGTGAGTTTGACTTTGCTGAACGACACCGGCGCCTTCATCCAGTGCGCCCCGAAGTTGGGCGAGTCCGGGTGGATGTAGACGCAGCTGGGGGCCTGCGGCTCGGGCTTGCCCCCGGGCACCCACTCCCCGTTCACGTACTTCCAGCGGTGGTTGTCGGCGGCCACGAAGTCGAGCAGGAAGGAGTACATGGCGTTGGGGTCCAGGCCGGACACGCTCGCCTTCAGCACGGGGAACATCCGCCTGGGGGAGAGAGCAGGGCCAGGGAGAGGCGCATTGTGCGGGGGAACCTCTCCCCGCGGCCGGGGGACCCTGCGGGGGGAGCCGAGCCCCGCTACTCCCCAAGGCGCCGGGAAGCCGCGTCTCACCTGCCTCTCCCAGGCCCGGCCCTTGACCTTTCTCGGGGTGTCCCCGGTGCCGAGGATCAGCCGGCTCCAAAGCACCCCCCAGCGGAGCCTCAGTCCCTTGGTGCGGCGCCGGGCAACAAGGAATCGGAGCCCACCTTCGGCTCCAGCTCGGGGCTGCAGCCTCCCCCGCTGCGGTGCCGCGCTGGGCGGAGGCGGAGGGGGGGGGGGGCTCCCAGCAGCAGCGGGGAGGGCACCCCGGCAGCGGAAGAGGATGTGGGTTCCCCAGCCACGTTCCGGGGAGATCCTCCCGGCAGGACTGGATTGGAGGGAGGGAGGGAAGTCTAAAAGGGGGGAGAAATAAATACCGCGGGGGAGGGGGGGGAGAGTCTCCCGCAGCATTAGATGAAGGTGTCTCCGGGGGCAGCAGACTCGGCCCAACAGTAATACTGCGGGGGGGGGGTCCTTTAACTGGGGGGAGGGAACCCCAGCGGGACTAGGGGAGAGGAGCCAGGGGGGTCTTTAGCCCCTGAGGCTGTGCAATCATTGGGGGCTGCGGCTGCGTCCGGGAGCAGTGGGAGCTGGGCCCCCCGGGGCTGCCAGCCCTGTCCCGACCCTACCTGCCGTTCTTGGTCACGATCATCTCGTTGGTGAGCTCCTTGAAGCGCAGCCACAGCTCGTTCTCCTCCAGGGTGACACGCAGCTCCCGCTCCGTGGGGTCTCCCTTCTCGCTGCCAGCCTGCAGCTCGTTCTCCACCGCGCTCAGGAGGTGGTCCACCCGGTACTGCACGCTCTTGCCGGAGCTCTCCGTGCCGGGAGAACCCATCCTCTCTCCCCCACCTCCCCCCCAAACCACTTACTGCCCAGGAGCCACCTCCAGCCTCGAGTCTGGCTCCAACTCTTGGCAGAACTTATCAGAGGCGATTCCACCCCGAACAGCCCCGCGGGAGAGGAGGACCCCGAGGCTCCTGGGACGGGGGGGAGGGGGGGTCCTGGCTGCTTACAGTGGGAAGGATCCAGGCTGGTTGCAATGTGGTGGCGGAATGGTTAATCCACTTGACCCCCTCCCGTCAGCGCGACTGGAACTGGCCAAGGGGGCAGCAATTATACCCCCCCAATAAATATCCCCTGGTGACATCACAATGCCTGTGGGGGGCTCCCCTGATTGGAGGAGAACCCCTTTGATGTGTCCGGCCGACCCAGCTGATTGGCTCCCTGCGGCCATATCAGAACGGTGCCCGGGGAAGCCTGTGATGTTAATTGCGGCCAGTGGGATTAAACAAGGCTATTTTATGTAAATCTGCCCCCAAATGTTTGCACCTCTATCAAAGCCGCCGGGGTTGGGGCTTCAGCAGCCTAGGAGGAAATGGCCCATCTCAGCAACAGCCCCATAACCTGTGTGCAGCACCCTCCTGCCTTCTCAGCAGCAGGCATTATAGGTACATTGACATGCCGCTCGCAACACAGGGCGGCAAACCCTAGAGGTTTTACTTTAGACACCATTCTAGACCAGCCAATCCTAGAAAGGAGACACCCGAGCGCGAGTTATTATTTAATCAAGATTAAACGTCCTTCCTCTACCCTCTCTGCTGGTGAAGGGATTTGCAATGTATGTCGACGGGACATTTAAACTTTAAATACGAAATTAAAGTAGCATTTCTTAAAACAGAAACCCCCCTATTCGCATTGTCACCGATTGTAGTATTCCGGTCTATGTGGAGGCCAATTCGCAGGAGGCCAATTTTAAGTTGACAAGAAATTTTAAAAAATAATCATAAAGCAACTGACCAGAAAGCACTTCTCTGAAATAACCCCTCACCTTCAGTCTGATGATCTCATTGAACAATTATCTTCACACGCCGTAAAGAATGTACTGACCACCTCAGATCATCTTTAAAAACGACTGTAGCTCTGTCTCTTACCACTAATCTCTATAGTACATGTGCATATGAAAATGACTGATGCTTACAACCATCTAATTATACTATCATTTAAATTGGAAATATTTATAAACATTTTATCGATAAATTAAGGCTTAAATCCCCCCCCCCTTTTATAACAAGGAGAAAATTGTATGTTTGGATTAGGGAAGGGGGGCGTTGTGTGTTTTAAATGAAAACTTTCCAATCTTCGGAGTTTCCGTCAGTCTCACGGGCCAAGATGTAAATACAGAGTGAGAGAATGAATATTTTGAAACATACTAATGCTTTAGAATGGTTTGAATTTTCAGGAGGTACTGCGATCTGTGGTGTGAGGGAACAGTTTATTACCTTTCCGTGAGAATCTCTGGATAGAGGGAGAGGGGGAGAGAGGTGACAATGAGCAGGAAATAGTTCAATGGGGTCTCTTTAAACAATAACAATCGCTTTAAACCGGAGCAAAAGAAGGGGAGGGGAGGCAATGCAGTGTAAAAATAAGGATTTCCCCCCCAAAATATAACGCAAACAGACTTACCGTCAAAATACTGGATATTAGTTTTATTTGAACTGATTTACTGAGATTTTTTAAGTTTGCTTTATAAGAAAAGTTTCTCTGTCAATGGCAATCTCTTTGGAAGAGCAACAAGTTGAAACCAATGTTTAGTATGGAGAGCTATATTTAAAAATAGTTAATCTTGGTGAAGGATAGATAGATAGATAGATAGATAGATAGATAGATAGATAGATAGATAGATAGATAGATAGATAGATAGATTTTATGTACATGCACACACATTTTATATAAACACACTTTTCACATCTATATACGCATCTTGATTTCAGGAATAAAACTGCTACATTAGTCAAATTTCAAATGCATCATATCTTTCTGCTCCCGTTTTCTTTTCCTCTTAAGTTTAGAAATCAAAGTTGTATTTTTAAAAAGCTACATGAGGTGATCAAGTTAATGTTATTTTGCTCGATCAACACGTGCTGCTTTTTAATTTTGTTTTTATCGCGAATACAAACATTCTCTGTTACGTTACGGAAATAGAGTGAAAACATTCCCCTACTTTGGGCTAGTCTTTGCACAAGTTTTTTAAACCCTTTGTAACCGACATGATTGCTTACTGAGCGCATCTTCTGATGGGGAACGATCTTTCGCTACCAGCAGGTTTTCAAAGATCGGGCAAGAAGTGACGCCCAGTCACCGCTCAATATTTCCACTTTCCACCAACCGAACATCACACGCTGATTTTACTTACTGTGTTCCATACAAAAAATAATACTTTACTTCTCAAAGGCATGAGCATTCAAGCTCCGAAATTGTCAATCTGTGACAATCTGCGTTGTTTTTTAAACGATGAGGTTTCTAACATCTTATTATAACATGCAAAATCCTGCGTCTCAAGATACTCTTAAAATTAATCCAAAATGAGTGAGTCTCCTTCACAGCCCGTAATGCAGCTCACTTTAGATCTTTATTTTTCTTCTCTCTGCTTTCGACACATTTTGATATTTTGAAGTCTTCTGAAGTGATTTTTATTCTAGTGGATCCAGGGTAGGACAAATCTCGTTCTAAATTCTTCGGCAGATCTAATATGCCTACAAATGATCCATCGAAAGAGCTGTCCAGCGGATTCGAAGGCGACACATCTGTTTTGGTGGATTTAGGTATGAAAGGGGAAATTGATTTGATTTGATTATATTTTAAGGTGGTTTGAAATGTAATACAAACATTGTTATTGACGATTTAGAATTAAAATATTTATAAGCAAGCTACTTGCTTTATTTTAAAGAAGACCAATACATGTAAGGAAAGCCCAAATGCCATCGGCAATATCAATGCTTTAAACGTTATTATTACATTTTGCATGTAGTATCACCAGATGCTATCATTTTTCTAATTTACCATTCAAAAGGGAGATGGAGTTTATTTCACTTTGCATATTTCATTTTTATATTTGTTTTAGTAAGTGACTTCCCCATTTTGCCCCAAAGAATTAAGGAATATCTCAAGATTTAGCTGACAGTTCTTAAACAGTCTTCCCGGATTTAAGTTACAAATGATCAAAAGAACGAGCAGAACGAGCGCAAACTGTGGGAGGGCTGTGTATGTTTTGGGAGGGAATAGGGAAAATACTAAGATGTTTCCTGGGTAGCTATTTGTGCCCTCCTCTTTATTATTATTTTCCCCCTCTGCCCTGCTTCTCCTTTCTGATCTTAATTGCACTTTGGTTCTCAGGAGAGAAAACTCCCCACTTTCACAGCCTTTTCACCGAGAGCTGCAGTGCATGACAGTTTACAGCCAAAAACTTCCTCCAGCCGAACAGCTATAAAGTCTCCCAATTTATAGCAATACTTTCCTTCTTACACTAGGCGAGTACCAGCCTCCAGCAGTTCCCACTAGGTTCATGGGATCTGTCTATCTGCATGTGCATTATCATCACCCTAGTTATACCGTTCCGTGAAGAAGACTGTCATAGAAATAATCACAATCAAGATAAACGGAGCATGTCCGTATTATCTCTCCCTCCATAGTAACCAATAAATATATAATATAGTCTAATTGGAAATGCTAAGAATCAGTGAGTAAATAAATATCTGGAGTATTTGTTTTGCTACTTTTCTGCTTGCAATGCAGGATTATGTAGAATGTACATGGTTCTTTCCCCCCCTAGATCACTCTTCCTACCCCAAAAATAGTTTCTCCCCCCCTCCCCCATCCAGGATTGATTTAATGCAGACTTAAAAACAATCGAAAATATCATCAACAAAAACCGGGCTATTAATTAAATCGTCAAAATAAAGTAGAATTTAGAAGTGTCAAGATGTTCTAGACCTTAAAAATAACCGTCTGTTTTCTCCTGACTAGCCTTAGACTTTGAAAGTAATTTCAGTTTATATTTCCTGTATACTAGTTGGGTCGCTAGATATGTCCATTACCTTCCCTTTGAAACTGAACGCAAACATTCTGTTCATACAAACCAGTTCAGAATTACCACTGTAGAATATATGTGCTGGATAAATGTGCAAACATCTTTTTATTTGGAAACCTTGGTTCACTTGTTGTTCTAGTCTTGCTGAGCCTTTTACGGAACATTTTCTTCAAGCCAATAAACAATTGATTTTAATTTTCAATGTAAATCAAGCAAAATTATTCACATTATTCAGAAATTCCCCTAATTTACTTACCTGTGTCCTAATCAAACTCAGGAACACATGTCCTAACTGGGACACCTTCCCCTATAAACATATGTCCAAATTGTGAAAATGACAATGTACAAAAACCTCCAGTGTCTTGATGTGCTTATTTCAAGTTCATAAAGATGAGTAATTATGTTTCATGCTCCTGTTTTTTAATTTTAGAGGCATATGACTGCTGCCCTTTAAATGTCCTTTTTTTTTTTAACATTTCAGAAAACAGTTGCATGTCAGGTAGCCAAAGAGAGTGAAATTAAATCACTTGGCATTTTGGATGGTAGGGCATATGTAGGTGCCTGTCCTGCTTTTTTGATCATGGGCAAAACTCTCATTGTTTCAACCAGAGCTTTACTTGAGGACTACAAAGACCTCTACTTGCTTTTTTAAGTCAGTGTAGATACCTGAGGCCTGATTCTTCTCTCATTGAAGCCAATGACAAAACTTCCACTGACTTCAGGAGGAGCTGGAGTAAGTAACACCAGTGGGGAGGGACCTAAAATATTTTACACTCCCCTACACAGGCTCTAAAGAAAGGCTGACTGAAAGATTAAGTAACAGGGCTGGCAAGACAAATATATTTTGTTTTAAAACAAAAAGAATCAATCCCATGATTTCTTTCCTATTTTTCTCAATGCCACAGTAATCTTGGCTAGAAGTATACTTCTATTTACAGGAAGGATCATTGCACAGGCCAGCTGGTTCAATTGGGATGACAGAATAAGAACCATCCACCACTGTAGCAGCCTATTTCTTTTAAAAGTGCAAAGAGGAGGCAGCATAATGGGTTGTGAAGGGTGGGGGAAGGGAAGAGGGATTGTTTATTCTTTTAACCTGCCTTGGATTATCATATGTTGTTTTTTTTAAATCTATTCTGCTCCCATTGGAGAAAATGGGAGTTTGGGGTTCACAGAGTGCAAAGTCACCCCTGTAAGTTTAAGAATTAACATACCTTCTATTTTCTTTTATCTCCACTGATTCTGGCCTCTAACTCCAAATGAAGTCAATGGGACTTTTGGCTGCAAAAGGACATTAGGCTTAATTGAAAAGCTAGTGGTTCAGAGATCAAAAATAGTTAATAAGACAACATAAGTGCTCATCTCTTCCTCCATAATAGTTCTCACAGTAAAAAACATAATTTCCCCAAATATTTGGAAATTATAACTAATAGCCAAAATTCCCATACTAACACTAAACTGCATTTATATGGCACCAATTCACCATTCCCCTGAAACTTATTCAGCTATTTACACTAGTTTAGTATAATGTGAATGTAAAAGGCTACCAAATCAAAATGGTAGTAATTAACACCCCCACTGGTGTAAAGACTATACAAGATGTAAGGGTATAGTGAATCAGACACAGAGTGCTTCCCTTCCCAGTAAGGGCATTTCAGAACTAGTGAATTTGATCAATTATTGTCATAAAACCAACATCATATTGGCATTTAGATGTCACATAATATTAAGGCTTCTAGAAAGGGATTTGAAGCCTGAGAGCAGGTTTTGTAAAACCAAATCAATTTTCCTCTCCCTGTTTTATTTCTTCATTCTACTCTACTCAATACTTTCCCCCTCTGACTACCAACTCCACCACCAAGGTAAATGTAAAATAGGAATATTTTAGTTGTGTATTGTACAAAAGGCAAAAAAAATTGACAGTATTTGACAGCCAGCTAAGCCCTGAGCATCTAATGCTTGCAAACTTGCCCTTTTCAAGTTCCTTCAAAATGTTGCTCCTAAGATCATTTTCCTGGCTGGTTGTTTTGACTATGTCAGGGTCACACTGTTATGACAAGGTATAAAGGCACTTCCTAAGTTCCAACATGTAAGAGGTTACAAGAATGTTCAGGTTCCCTGCCCATCACACGTGATCTGGGTTGGCATGATAAAAAGAAAGTGGAAGCTGTTGCAGAGTGTGTCTTCTTCCCTTCCGAGTTTGCTGAAAGCTGGAAAGGCCTGTGTTGGCGGTTACCAAGTGTTCTGCATTATTTTGATCCTGTTTTGGAAAATTAAGTGTTAATAAAGCCTACCCCGAGGAAAGGGACTTAAACTGAACTAGAATTTGGACATTTTTTGAACTCCCAGCAGGCGTGTTTCTGCTTTTCCCCATCTTTAAGTCTCTCTACCACATCAAACACAAATGTCCCATTCTTTCTTTCAACCCCCTCATGACTTACCTCTGTCCTACCTGTCCAACATTTTACCTTATCAGTGATGCTAGTCTTGATCGTCCGATTCTCCATGTCGCTTATGTTGCTCCTTAGGCATGTGAAAAGCCCTGAGTCAAAATCCATCATCCCACCACTTTATCCTCATTCAAGTTCTTCTTCAAAAATCACCTCTTCCTAATGTATTCATTATGTTGCAACTTGATAGCAGCTAGGCAGCGAAGTGCCAATTTATTATTACTGCTCAATTGCACACATCATATTACTTTTTCTACCTTGTTTATCCTTGCCTCTACCCTGAGCAGCTTGTTTGTTTAATCCATATGCTATTTCTTATTTTTTAAATTGCAAGCTTTTTGGGACAGTGACTGTCACTTTCTTTATGTCTGTAGGGGCATCTAATACAATGGACCCCTTATCTGGTTGATTTCTAGGCACTATGGCAGTATAAATGTTAAATAAATAAATATAATGATAACAATGACACCTAGGGCCCAATGATGAATATCCATTTTGAGCTTAATAAACTTAACTTGCTCTTGGAGTTGTATTTTGCCCTACCTTGCACCACCCTACTGAAGTTAGTCCTTATATAGAAAACAATGACGTCTGTTAGCAAGGGCAAGAGAATAGGAGTCAGGAGACCTGGGATTTCATCCCACCTTCTCCAGGGACTTGTTCTGCGATCTCGGGCAAGTCTTTAATTTCTTTGTACTTCAGTAGGCCTTGTGATGATGTTTTCAAACCTTTGTAAAGTGCTTTGAGATCAACAGAGGAAAGTTGCAGTAATAGTAATACCAATTAGTATTATACTACAATGTTATAATAATATATATAATACTATTAATATCTATCCCATTCTCCTGTTCTCTCAAACCAGTTAACACAGAAACAAATATCAGGTAAGTTGGTTCTTAACGGTCTAAAACTTCCTTTTTTGTATTTGGGGGGGGGGGGGTTGCTTTTCTTTTCTGGATTGATACAGGTCTGTTTCCCCCAATGTACTCTGCCCACTGGATGCCCTAAGAATACTTGCCCTTCTTTTTTTATTCCACCCCCCTTTATACAGATGCCATTTTGGTTGATGGTTCTGTTTTACAAAAATCTGTATATCATATAAAGGCCTCTTTAAACCTTGTCTCATCATCTAGCAGTTCATACATGTTCTCAGTACAAGACAATATATTTTGTTCCTGATAAGGAAATGACAGATGATGTAATGACTACTCAGTCATTACATAGAAAAGTGTATCCCTCTACCCTCAACAAAGAATCTAATCCTACAGAGCTATTACCATGAGGGCATTTTCTTCCTGACCCCAGATGGTGACCTGTTTATGCTCTGATGCATGAAGATTGAGAACCTTTGTATTTTAGTCCAAGTTGATTTAACTATAAATTCTTATTCATGTAAGTAGCCAATCTTTTTAAAAAAATCTTGCTTAACTAAGAGCCTGCTATTATCATCTAGCTAAATCCACTGCATGTTTACCACATTCCTTGCTTTATCTAAATACTTCTAGAGATTGTTAGAAAAACATATTCCACCCCCTGATTGGCAGACAAGAATCTAGACATTCCAAAAACTGTGCTAACTGTACATATTTAATTCATTTAGTTTAAATTAGTTGAGTTAATCAGTGCAAAGTGCTTTACAAAGATAAGCACTAAAGACTTGTTAAGTATTATTATCTTACATAATTGCCCCACAAGATCATTTCTCTTTTGACCTATGGGTTCCAGAGGTGAATTTTCTAATTTTTAGATAAGAACAATAAAACAGCAGTAAATTTGACAGTTACTAGTATTTCTTTTCATTCCTCCAGTCTGAGTTCTTCTTCGGCAAGTTTCCTCCCATTATCTCTTGCGGGTTCTTATATTTCCGGTAGATATACTTTTTTTGTAGAGAGTGAATTATTAATTAAAAATAACAATCAGAATGTTAATACAACACATTCTCTAAAGTACAAGAAAATAACCTCATGAGTGCTTGCCCATCTCTACTACTTTTAAACTGAATTATGGGCAAAATATTTCACTAACCATTTCTTCTCCCTTTCCCCGCCACAGGCACAGTTTTCCTGATGATTGGGTAGTACATGTTTGGTTGTGCATCTTTTATACCATGAGGGGTCTGATTCAAAGCCTACTGAGGTCAGTGAGAATTGTTCTATTGACTTCAGTGAACTTTGGCTCACTCCCTAGTAGAAACAATACGGTATGTCCAAAGCTTAAAGAAAACTCTGTGCCTTGTTCTGACATTTTCTTTGCAGTTGTGCATGTGAATTATGCACAGAAAGAGAAAAACAGACCCCCAATCACCTCTGCATAGTCCAATATTCCTAACAAGTTCAATTACAAGAGGTGTTTGTCATCTTCAATGCTGTTACTAAGTGCATTGGTATCCCATGCCCCACACACCTTTCCCAAATGTGCTCTGGAACTCTTTGTACCAGCTGCAATAGCGCTTCAAAGAGTATCAGGATGGCGAGCACAAAAGATTGAAGGATTCCAAGGCACTTCGTTCAGGTAGGAATCTTACTACAAAGCACCTATAAATACTTTATTTTGATTTCAAATTAATTCTTCCCTATGTACTCTGGTAACTTAAAGTGAGATCTGCTAAAGCACTTTAGCTAACAGCCTCCTGGTTTAAACAGGAGGGAGCTGTCGGTAAGGTAATTTCAGTGACAGGCCTTCAACTATGGAACTTGCTTCCCCCTTCTTGTAACAGAATTACATGCTGCAAGTCCCATCTGTTCTCCCAGTTTTATGAGGAAGGACTGGATTAAGTGGGGTGGTACTTGTTAATCTGGGACTGAATGAGATGGGTGAGGAAAATTTTTTGAGCTGATATTTGTTCATTTTGTCTATTTTGTATTGCATGTGCACCTACAGTAAAAAGAGATTTACACTAAATGAAACTGAAACAGATACGTAAAATAAAAAAAATGTTGATCACAGGAAGAAACTATACTGGCATCTATTTATACATTCCACCCCAGAGGCAGCTGTCTATATCATCTGTGTCTAAGGCTAGCTCTGATCTCTCAAACTGGGAGAACCATATTACTTTGTTAAAAGAATCTTGGGAGAGATTTTCAACAGTACCTAAAATTATAATTGAGATTGCTTTGACTACTCTTAAAATTCCTTGAAAGAAGATGATGTACATATAAGAAGTCACACTTATTTTATCTTGCTGAGCTTTAAGGAGGCGATCTCTCCAATTTTAGTAAACCTAAGCAGCTTTCCAAAAAAAGGTATAGCTTTAGCTTTATTAAGCTGTAGAATCGTTTCTTTTGGAAAGAACTCTACTTAAATAAGTTCCTACATGTGCATGGCTTTGTCAAAATTGATTTATTACCAGACTTTAAATCAAGAGTTCCATTCAAGCTAGAGGTCTCCCCGCCTACCAGCAGTAAAAAATTAACATATACATACAGTAAACAGATTTGTTAATTCCATTCAAATATAAGCTACAGTGATTTAGATCTCATTCACTCAGCAGAAAAGCCTCAAGATTAGCTAAGGTTTGCCCATTATTTTAAAATCTCCAATAAGTTTTCTACCTCTTTGACATCTAAAATACAATAGAGCGTGAAAATAATTTCAGATGTCACAAACTAAAATATCACAAGATTATAAGATCAAGGTGCATATTTTAGATCATGAAACTGGGTCTGCAACGCATCATCTTGTTAATGAAGTTTGGGCCAAATCAATGCCTACCTATCAGCTGAATCCTACAGTTTTACTCAGGAAAAATTCCCTTTGGCAATTTTACTTGAGATCTGTATGGCTAAAACTGTATCTAAGACAAACTTTGGTCCATACAAATCTTATCATTTTGTTCTCAGGACATCGATGGAAGACTTTAGCTTGTATGAAAATCTTCATATTTGCAAGGATGTTGCCATTTTTGTACAGGAGATTACTTATGCAGTTATTGATTACCATCATAGAACCTGGGTCATGGTTTATTTGCTTCTTGATATGTTATCTCAGGGCGACAATCTCTTCTTTTTTGTTTAAATTCCTTGTGCAAATGATGTACTGCTCTGATTTTCAGCAAGATTCTTGGTATAAAGATAGCAAGATGGCTGTGATTTAGATATATGAAGCTTTCAAATTGAGCTCTTCTGGAAAGGAATTTATCAAATCTCCAGAGCTTCTTGGTTTTGTCCTTCTGCCTTGGCTGTAAAACACTTTGTATTGCCAGAGGGAGGTTTTTGGAAACATTTTTTTTTTTGGTGGAACCTCGAAATCTCCACCTTTTGGCTGTCTCAAGTACATGTCTGCCCTGAAGCTCAATATGATGCAATTAATGAACAGCCATCCTCCTCCCTCATCTCTTCCTTTCCTTTCCCGAGACAGATGTGCTGACAGTATGGCACCTTCTTTAAAGGAATTCAGTTTTATGGAAGGTGATCTTTGGCAGGAAAGTATAAGTGGCTAAAAGCTTTTGGCTTCCCTCTGTATTCCAACTGTTGTTAGCAGTGTTGTTGTAGCCATGTTGGTCCCAGAATATTAGAGAGACGAGGTGGGTGAGGTAATATCTTTTGCTGGACAACTTCTGTTGGTGAAAGAGACAGGCTTTCCAACTTACATAGAGCTCTTCTTTAGGTCCTGAAGAAGAGTTCTGTCTGAGGTCAAAAGCCTGTCTCTTTCACCACAGAAATTGTCCAGCAGAAGATATTACCTCACTCACCTCATCTCTCTCTTTTCGAAAGCAGACTCTCCAGCTCTCATTCCAAATACCTATGGAGAACCATAGAAACTAGAGATGGAAAATACTTACCTTGTCAATCTTCTAGGGGTCAGGGCAACAGTGTTTCCTATAATATATTATTTGTCCAGATGACTTTTAAATGTCTTACATGCTGTAACTCCTATTAATTCCCTTAAGAAATGATCCTCAGAGACTAATACATATTAGGACATTTTTTTCTGATAATCAGACTACATTTTTCTTTGCTTAACTTCATCCTATTGCTCCTAATTGTACCACAATGGATGGAAAGACAAAGCTGCTTTGCACAATGGAGCACCTTAAATCAGTCATTTCCCTCCTTTGTATTTACATCCTTCAGAATAATATAATGCCACTCTCTCCTAATTCAAATTAATCCTTAAAAATCACTTTTCTTTAAAGGCCTATCAACTTTAACTCCTCAATTGTAAAGGAGTTAGGTAACAGACAAAATACTTGAGTAACTTTAAGTAACAAATGAACATTCAGTAAAACATAACATTTTAAAAAAATATAAGGCCAATAGTTTTTAATCCAGGGGCCTAACACTAGCCAGGTAAATGAGATATCTGTTTTCTTGGGGAGTCAAGTGGAGCTGATTTTGAAAATCAGACCACTTAGGCTATGTCCACACAGGGATTAAAAAAAAAGGCTGGCCTAGGTCAGCTGCCTCAGGCTTGTGGGGATCAGGCTCCGGGGCTGAAAAATCACTGAGCAGATGTTCAGGTTCATGCTGGAGCCCAAGTTTTGGGACCCTCTGAGGGTGAAGGGTCCCAGAACATCTACACAGAAATTTTTAGTCCTGCAACCCAAGCCCGCACCAACTAACCTAGGTCAGCTGGAGGTCTCTTATCCCTGTGTAGATGTACTTTTAGAGCCCTGCCCCCTCCTGCAGCACATGTGCATATGCTTAACTTTACTCATCTGAGTAATCCCACTAAACTCAATGGGACTACTCACCTATATAAAGTTAATTATATGTGTAAGTGTCTGCATCATCAGTGCCTTACTTAGACTTCTAAATATAGATTTAGGTGCCTTAACTTTAGATCTCCAGGTTTAGGTATTTTGGCTTAAGCATGAAAAAAATAGGAAAGGAAATGTTAAGGAAGGATATATAAATGCTCTAATATTATTATGTTACACAGTATCTTTAAGCAGTGGACATGTTAAAAAAAACATATATAGCATATTCCCGAACGAGTCTTAAATCTGCTCGTGTCACCTGCAAAATGAGGACTCCAAGAAGTCCATTAAGAACTTTAACATTAGCAGCCATGTTAGTCTGTATCCGTAAATAAAACGAGGAAGACTTTGTAGCACCTTAGAGACTAACCAGTTTATTTCAGCATAAGTATAGTCCGTGAAAGTTTATGCTGAAATAAACTGGTTAGTCTCTAAGGTGCTACAAAGTCTTCCTCATCTTATTAAGAACTTTGTTATTCTTCAACTATTTTAGGCAAAGGTTCCGCTACTACAGTGATGAATAGGAACATAAAACCCAACCATAGATGGATAGATAGACTAGTATCCTAGTCCTTTTAGCAGGGCCGGCGACAGGGGGGTACTACGGGTAGAGCTGTACCGGGCCCCCCGACTTTAGGGGGCCCCAGTACAGCTCTACCGGTAGTCATCCGGGGCGGCTCTCCCCCGGACGAGCGCCTGTCCCCGGCCGGAGCAGAGCCCGGCCAGCGGCAGCGGCTCAGTCCGGGGGAGGGGGGGAGGGAGCAGCAAGGGAGGCTCTCGCTGCTCCCCGGCTCTCGGGTCTCGCTGCTGCCAGCTGGTGGGGGGAGCGCCGGCTGGGCTGGGGAGGGAGGGGCGGCTGGGCTGGGGAGCCCCCAGCCGCTGTCAGCTGGGGGTGGGGGAGCGCCGGCTGGGCTGGGGAGCCCCCAGCCGCTGTCAGCTGGGGGTAGGGGAGTGCCGGCTGGGCTGGGGAGCCCCCAGCCGCTGTCAGCTGGGGGTAGAGGAGTGCCGGCTGGGCTGGGGGCCCCCCAGCCGCTGTCAGCTGGGGGGGTGGCGGGGCTGGTGGGGTGGCTGGCTGGGCTGGGGGGCCCCCAGCCGCTGTCAGCTGGGGGGGGAGCGCCGGCTGGGTTGGGGGGGGCCGGCTGGGCTGGTGGCTCCCCAGCCGCTGTCAGCTGGGGGGGGGAGCGCCGGCTGGGTTGGGGGGGGCCGGCTGGGCTGGGGGCTCCCCAGCCGCTGTCAGCTGGGGGGGGGGAGTGCCGGCTGGGTTGGGGGGGGCGGCTGGGCTGGGGGCCCCCCAGCCGCTGTTGGCTGGGCTGGGGGGGCCCCGGCTGGGCTGGGGGGGGCCCCAGCCGATGTCGGCTGGGCTGGGCTGGGGGGCCCCGGCTGGGCTGGGGGGGGGCCCAGCCGATGTCGACTGGGCTGGGGGGCCCCGGCTGGGCTGGGGGGGCCCCCAGCCGATGTCGACTGGGCTGGGCTGGGGGGCCCCCAGCCGATGTCAGCTGGGCTGGGGGCCCCCGGCTGGGCTGGGGGCCCCCCCAAACTATTAGAGTAGGGGGCCCCCAAATTTCTGTCGCCGGCCCTGCCTTTTAGTGGCGTGCAACCTACAACTCCACACCAAGAAAGTGATATTATCAACATTTCCTCCTATCATCAACTGACAGTTGTGAGAAGTGGAGATTTAGCATAATAACCTTCCCCCATCTTGAAAACAGTATTGTCCTTCACAAACCACTTCACACACTTGGGTGGTATCTGTGCATCCAGGCAGAAGAGGAAAACTCATGCATAATTACTAACTAGAATAAAGCAAAATAACTGAAATTTAATCCAAAATAGGAATTAGTAGAAATTTTGGGATGAAAACACTTCTGGTGAATGTTACTCCTTTGAACAATTTTCACCGACAGTTTTAAAAATCATGAAACTCTCTCCTTTGATGTAAGACTTCATAAAATCTTGAAAAATATAAGAAAATAATCTATATTGAGCACTTTTATGCTAATATAATTGCATCCTCACTAAGGAATGGAAGGGTTTTACCTATCCAGTTTCTGAACTGATATAGTTAAAGCAGAACAAAAACTTTTATGTAGACAAGTGTGTTGTTGCTTCTTAGGGTATGTCTTCACTACAGCAGTAGGTCGATTTCCTTTAAGTCAATTTTTTAAAGCAGACTGTATAGAGTCGATTTTATGTGTCCCCACAAAGCACAGCAAGTCGACAGTGTCTGTCCGCACAACTGTTGCAAGTGTCAACATAGCGAGCGTTGCACTGTGGGTACCTATCCCACAGTTCCCGGAGTCCCCAGCAGGCACCATTTTGAGTGCTGCACTATGGGTAGGCATTTCATAATTTTGCGCCCTTTTTTGTGCCGCCAACCCCATTTTGAGCGGTGTACTGTGGGTAGGCATCCCATTATTCGCGCCCTTTCTACGCTCTTCGCTAATGCCATAGCACTGCAAGCATGCAGCCCGCTGATGCCACCGCTCCAGTACTGGCCGTTGTGAAGACCTCGCGCACTGTTGTGGATTTTATGCTGTACCGTCTGCAGGGGAATGCGATCCGGAGACAACTGCGCTTTCTGGACCCCGATGACAGTGATGAGGAGGACATGGACCTTCACGTACACAGCAGGGACAGGGACACTGACACTGACATTTTTGGAAGTAGGGTGACCGACAATCTGGCAAATTTGGTGGCAATGGGGCAGGCTCATGCCATGGAACACCGATTCTGGGGCAGGGAAACAAGCACTGAGTGGTGGGATCGCATAGTGCTGCGGGTCTGGGATGACTCCCAGTGGCTCAGAAACTTTCGCATGTGTAAGGGCACGTGCATGGAACTTTGTGACTTGCTTGCCCCGGCCCTCCGGCGTAAGAATACCAGAATGAGGGTGGCCATCACAGTTGAGAAGCGAGTGGCGATAGCCCTCTGGAAGCTTGCAATGCCAGACAGCTACCGGTCAGTCGCAAATCAGTTTGGGGTGGGTAAATCTACAGTGGGGTCTGCTGTGATGCAAGTAAGCAGGGCAATCGTCGAGCTGCTTCTACCCAGGGTTATAAACCTTGGAAACCTGCAATCTACAATAGATGGCTTTGCCGCCATGGGATTCCCTAACTGTGGTGGGGCTATAGATGGGACTCATATCCCTATCCTGGCACCGGACAACAAGGCCGCAGAGTACAGAAACCGGAAGGGATATTATTCTATGGTCATGCAAGTAGTGGTTGACCACAAGGGACGTTTCACTGACCTGTACGTGGGGTGGCCAGGAAAGGTTCATGACGCTCGTGTGTTCAGGAACTCTAGGATATTTAGAGAGCTGCAGCAAGGGATTTTCTTCCCCGACCAGAAAATTACTGTGGGGGAGTGTAGAAATGCCGATCGTTATCCTTGGGGACCCAGCCTACCCCTTAATGCCCTGGCTTATGAAGCCCTACACAGGAGCCCTGGACAGGGGTCAGGAGCTGTTCAACTACAGGCTGAGCAAGTGCAGGATGGCAGTAGAGTGTGCATCTGGCCATCTGAAGGGGAGATGGCGTTCATTACTGATTCGCTCAGACATCAGCGACAGAAATATCCCCATTGTTATTGCTGCTTGCTCTGTGCTCCACAATCTCTGTGAGAGCAAGGGGGAAACGTTTATGGCGGGCTGGGAGGAAGAGGCAAATTCCCTGTCCGCTGCTTACCAGCAGCCAAACAGCAGGGAAAGTAGAAAAGTGCACCATGAGGCGCTGCGCCTCAGGGACGCCTTGAAAACCAGTTTTATGAGTGCCCAAGATGGCGTTTGAGAACCTGCTCCCTTGCTCTGCTCAGCCCTAAGCCTGCCGTCCTTGCACCCTCTTTCCACCCCCACCCCCCGCTGCCATGCTTGCAGAGGAAATAAATTCACTGTTTTAAAAATCATGGTTTCTTTATTGCTGCATCACAAATACAAATATAGGGGATCACTGGCAAGGTAGGCAAGAAGGGGTGGGTGAGGAGGGAAACCAGCAGTCGCAGCGGTGGAGGAGCCGGGGGGGGGGGGCAGACAGCAGCTTTTACAAGTTTTTAGAGAAACTGAGCCTGCTGCTGCTTGTTCTGGCTTGTGGGGTAGAGTGGGTCGGTCCCCGGAGCTTCCCCCCCCCCCCCCCGGGTTCTCACCCCGCATCTGGACGGGGAAGCTATGGGAGTTGGGGAGGGGGGGAGGTGGTTACACAGAGGCTGTAGAGGCGATCTTAGGCCCTGCTGAAGCTCCACCAGACAACGAAGCATGGCACTTTGCTCCTCCATTATGCGGAGCAAAGCATCCATCCGCCCTTCTTCACGTTCCTGCAACTTTTCTGCTGCAGCTCTTGATTCTTGCCTTAACTGTAACAATTTTTCCCTCCATTCTGTCTGCTGTGCGGCCTCAGCATGAGAGTTATGCAGAAGTTCATTAAACATGTCATCGCGCGGTTTTTTTTTACGCCTTCGTATCTGTGTTAGCCGGCGTGATGGGCAAGAGGGAGGATTCACAGATAAGTGTGCAGCTGGTGAAGAAAGAAAGGTATAAGGTTATGAGACACATACAGTCGCGGAGAACAATGGGATTACTATGCAGCGGGGAAACACAGTATTCACAGGCCTGATATGGTTTCTGTACAAGGTCATATTCCTCACCAAAAAGTTACTGGATCAGTCAAAAGTCACAGAATCACCTCACGCAGGAGAGAGCCTCACCACGGCTGCTGAAATCACCATGCAGCCCACTATGGTAAGCTCTTTACAGCAGCGCTCGGATATTCCGGGTAACCCCACCCCCTTGCCCCCCACCGCGTGGCTCCCTGTGAACCGCGAAATGCAAAACAAAAAAAAACTCTCTGGGTTCGGGCTGGCTGCGGAAGCATCCGCTTGTAGGCTCAAAACTCCTCTAACTGCTCTCGCAACGGGCTGGCGGGGGCGAAGAGGGAGGGTTGGGGGGCTTACAGGCTGTCTCACTCACTGTGTCCAGACTAATTGCAGTCCGTATTTCAAACAGGCAACCATGAATGACATCACTTTGCTTAGAATTTCTCAGAGAGATAGAGAGCGCATGCTCCTTGAGTCGCTGCAAAGTCCTGGTCCATTCGCCGCAATGCTAGCCTGCTCAATGATACCAGACTACTTACTACTTCCGTGGCGTGGGATGGTCTCCTATCACGGGGGACCACATAAGGCGGCTCTCCCCAGAAATCTGGTGCGGAAGATTCATCGCTACCTCCTGGATAGCTTCAGCGAAATGTCTGTGGAGGACTTCCAGTCAATACCGGAGTTTATTGACAAACTCTTTGAGTAGAAACTGACCAGCAATGAAAGCACGCTAAGTCCTTAGGGCAAGTTAATCATTAATAAATGCTTCCTTTAAAAATCATGAGTCATGTAATCCCTTAAAAAAAAACACTCACCAGAGTTCCCTTCGCCAGCTTGGGTATCCGCTTGGGAGGGTTGGCTGAGTACTGGATCCAGGGTGATAAACAGCTCCTGGCTGTCTGGTAATAATACTGTTTCTCCGTTTGCATCCTGCTGTTCCGTGATATTTCCCTCCGCATCATCCTCCACCTCCTCATCCAAATCATCCTTGTCCCTGGCCATTATCCCATGGAGTCCACGCAGACCGGTGCGATGGTGGTGGGGGCGCCCCCCATTATCAGATTCAGTTCACTGTAGAACCGGCATGTCTGCAGCGGACCCCCCCGAGCGTCCGTTTGCCTCTTTGGCTTTCTGGAACGCTTGCCTCAGCTCCTTAATTTTCACACGGCACTGCTGGGCGTCCCTGTTGTGGCCTCTTTCCAGCATGGCCTTGGAGACCCTGGCGAACGTGTTGGCATTCCGTTTGTTGTTACGGAGTTCCAACATCACAGATTCCTCTCCCCAGATAGCGATGAGATCCAACACCTCATTATTGGACCATGCTGGAACTCTTTTCCTCTGGCTGGTCTCCTGTGCTGCTGAGCTCTGCATGGCGTCTTGTGATGCTGAGGTCTGCATGGCGGCTTGTGCTGCTGATTTCTCTGAATGGCGACTGAGCTGTGCAGGTGAGCTGCCCACGCTGACCAAACAGGAAATGCTATTCAAATGTTCCCGGGTCTTTTCCTGTCTACCTGGCCAGAGCAGCGAGTTGAGAGTGCTGTCCAGAGCAGTCACAGTGGAGCAGTGAGGCAGTCCAGAGCGGTCAGAGTGGAGCATTGTGGGACAGCCTCTGAAGGCCAATAACGTCCCATTCGTCCTCACTAGTCCACAATCGATCCAGAGAGGTCGATTTCAGCACTACTCCTCTCGTTAGGGAGGAGTACAGAAGACGATTTTGAGGGCCCTTTAAATCGACGCAAATGGCGTCCGTGTGAGGACGGGTACAGGTTTATATCGACTTAACGTCGCTAAAGTCGACGTTAAGCTGTAGTGGGGACCAGCCCTTAGGTTGTGTCTGTTGAAGGAAAGGTGTGTTTGTAACTTGAGTTAGCTAACATGTGGCAACTAACTCAAAGTAGAGCAACACAAGAGAAAACAATTTGTAGTTTTCACGCAAGTAAACCTTTAACTCAATTTACTAACTTGTGTATAAACTACAAACTGGCTTGTCTTCAGAGTGATTTTACTTCAAGTTAGTTAACTCAAATGGGATAACTTGAGTTAAGAACATACCTATTTTCCCTAGTGAAGACAAGGCCTTACTCACGCACCATGGGCAGATGCAAAACTGAATGTTAGTCACCAACAAGGGCCTCTCCGCAAAACTGGCATACAATTAATTTTATTGAGTTCTGAGGTATTAAAAGATCCTCAACTAACTTCATCTCGTTTACACAGTTATAATTCCAATTCAAGTCAGTGAAGCTGACCTATATAATTCAACAGGATTTATTCCCCCAGCTCTAGAGATAATTTAATATCAGGATAGTTCAGATATTTTTGAAATGCAACAGTGAGAACATAGGGTTAGATGCACAAAGGAAACGTAGAACATCGCAACGCTTAACGTTTAGATGCCCTGCCACCTTGTGGAATCCTCAGCCCCGAATTAGGTACCCAGGGACTTTACACAATGCATGGGGAGAATTAGGCACCTAAGAATGGTGTTCACAAAAGCCAGCACACTGAGTAGAGAACTGCTTAAGCTAACTAATAGGAAATGCCAACAAGTGGGGTATAGCCTATGGAATGCTCCTCAAAGGGAGTTAGATGTTTATCTCTGGAGCAGAGAGAGGTGCTTCACTTCACTCGGGATTCACCGTGGCAAACCTATTCTGGGGTGCTATGCAGCACCTCCCCCCATGGGGCCCAACGAGGGCAAGGCTGGCTTGGGGGGCAGGACGGGCCCACCCCCCCAGCACTCACTGGCGGCACAGTTGGAGCCTGGCTGCTGTACTTCCCGTCGCCAGTGAGTGCAGGAACTCGACCCCTGCTGCAATCCTCAGGGGACTGGGGGCGGACTGGGGGCGGAAAAGGGCAGTGTGGGGGCAGAGCAGAGCGGCAGCTTTGGGGAAGGGGTGGGGCTGGGACGGAGCTGGGGTTGGGCTGGGGTGGGAGGTGGAGAAGAGGTGGGGGCAGAGCAGGGCAGAGGCTTTGGAGAAGGGGTGGAATGGAGGGCGGGGTTGTGGTGGAAAGAGGTGGGGCTGGAGCCATGGGAAGAGGGCAGGAAATTTGGGTGTCCAACCATTGGGACAGTGCATCTAATGGGGCAGGAGAGAGACCACCCCTTCCTCAACTGGGATTTGTGTGGGGCCTGATATTGTAGGTTGCCCACTAGACTGGGCCCTGCAGGCAAGGTAATCAGCAGAGTCACTATTTTGAAGATCCCACCAGGGCTCAGGCACCACGCTGCACAGAAGTGTCAGGACTTAGGTGGCAGAAATTTAGGCACCATGGGGATTTTACCAGCATAACTTAGGCACCATCGGAATTTAGGTGTGTAGCGGGGCGGCGCGACTCCCGGCGGACCGTGCTCGAGGTGGCCCCTGGCCGGGGCTGGAGGGAGCCGCGCTAGCGCCGCGTGAGCCCCGCCCCCGGAAGTCTGGGGGCTGGAGAGGGGGGACTCGGCTCCCGGCGGACCGCGAGCCACGCGGTTTCTGGCCGGGCCCGGAGGGAGCCGCGGCAGCGCCGGGTCAGCCCCGCCCCCGGAGGTCAGGGGGCGGACCCGGAACTACAAGAGAGCGGCCGCCGGGCTCAGTAAGGCGGCCGACACCGGTGACGGGAGCCGCTCCAGTGGTGGCTCCACGCCGGAACCCGCCTGACCAGCAGCCTCCCCATTACTGGGAGAGGCCGCCGACCCTGCCGCTCGGCCAGTACCCCGAGGAGCCACTTGACCCTCACTTGGAGGACCGGCTGAAGACTCCGGCAGCCCGCTACCCCGAGGAGAGACGGGAGCTGCTGCAGGACCCCGGCTGGGACCAGCCGCCGACCTCGCCACCCGGCCACTACCTGGCGATGGGGCCGCCGCCGCCACCAACGCCACAGACAGCCTACTACCCCGAGGAGCCCCCGGCCGAGCACGCCTGCGCCCCCGAGGACCTGCCCGACCTGCCGCCGGACAGCGACCCGGAGGAGCCGATGACCCTAGGCTCCGGGGAGGACCCCGCGACAGCCCAGGTACCCAGGGAAGGGGAATCTGGAAGTAGCCCGGGGGAGGAGCCGATGTCAGTGTGTTTCGGCCAGGATCCCCACTGACAGCAGCAAAGCTCTTGCTGCCAGGGCCCCGGGCTGGGGCGCGGAGGAAGTGGGTGGGCCTGCGCCCCCCCTGCCACACCACTGGTGGGTGGCAGTCTCCCCTTCTCCGACGCTGGGCCTGCTGTCCTGAACTCTTGATTGGCCCACCAGAGGGCCTGAGCCCAAACCCAGGGAATCGTGATTGGCCTACCCGAGGGCCCGAGCCCCGAACCCAGGGACTCTTAATAGACCCACTCGAGGGCCTGAGCCCCGGGCGACTGTGACTCCCGCCCCTCAAGCGGTGGGGGTTAGGACGCGCGACCCCGCTAATTCCCCTCAGGGTCGCCGACCGCGTAGTGAAGCGAGGAATCCCCGCCAGACTGGCGGAAGGGGGCCGCGCCCCGCCGACGCGACCCTTACAAGGTGCCTACAGGGTTACGCAGCAGCTGGATGTGTGGGTGGGTTGAGGATCTAAATTTTGGATTTCGGGACCTAAATCTCTTTGTTAATCTATTTTGTAGCTCACAAATGGATCACTGACATATGCCTAAATTGTGAAGTGAGGCACAAATTGGAAAGCCCAGAGCGTTCAATCATTCCACAAATAAGCATACCAGCTGCCCACTATTATCCACACTGCAACATGCTATTGCTATTATAGATCTTTTCATTTGTAACTATTAAAAGACATTTAAAATGTTTCTTTAAAATGTTTTGTTGAAAATACATTTCTGTTCATTAGCTCACAGCAGCTACTTGGACAAGTAATAGAAAAAAGTAGACAAGAGGAATCCTTCCCCCGATAGTTTAATGTTTTATTTTTCATAATCATTATTTTAAATTAATCTGGTGACTTACTTTTTAGCCATTTTCATTTTTCTTCCTTAGATTCCAGAACCTAATAGTGTCAGATTTAGTATGAGCTTTAGTTAAATGTTCACTCCTCCTGATCCCGAACATTTACACCATTTTCTTTCTTTTAGTTCCATCTCTGCTTCCTTTGAGCAAATAACAAAACCAACCCTGGCACCCAAACTAAATGAGCAATATAGGAGAAAAGATAATCTCATCACTATAGCTAATTACAAAGAACAAATCACTATAAACTCTTCAAAGCAGTTAATAATAACCCTAGCTTCCTGACAGCTAGGAAATTGTAGTTTTGACAATTTTATGCTGTAGAGCAGACCATATGGATTACACCGTCCATTGCTATTGAAGGACATCAGAGGCGTTCAATGATGTTATAACGCATCTATTTCTTTTTGGGCACCCCATCCGTCGCCCCCCAAACTCGCGAGACCTCGTCAACCTCCTCCTGGCACTCGCCAAAGTCACCCTCGAGAACGCCAGGAGGAGGATGCAAGACCAGGGAGTATGTTGCGACTAGGAGACCTACGTCCCGTCCTCCCTCATTTCACGCATCCGGGCGGAGTTCCACCGGGCCGCGTCCCCTGGCTCCCTCCGCTGTGCGGGGTTCTCTGCTCGGGGTCCCCAGCCGGCCCCCTCGTTTTACACCGGTGCCCCTCACGCCCGTCCCTGGTCTTTTCATTAGTTGTCCCAAGGAATCCCTTGGCCCCCGGTCTAGTGTCCCTCCCACAAGGCTGGGGGCGGGGCTTTAGTAACGGGCGGACTTAGGCCCGCCCACCTCCTGGGCTACCCAATAGGTGCGGATGTGGTACGGTCCCGTTTCCCCCGCCCCCTCCCTCCCTCCCACGTGGTACCCGGCGGCAGTTCCCCGCCCCACCCGCGCGCTACATTCAAACGCCAGCCCGTTCCAGGGGCCCCGCGCGCTAGATTCCACCCCCCCCCCTAGGGGCTTCTCGCCATGCCGGGCAAGAGGCAGCAGCGCCAGACCCCCGCCGCGAGAGCGAGGCCGGCGCGAGACCAGGAGGCCGCGCGGCTGCAGGTTGGAGTAGAGCCTCGCCGAGTCACGAGCGCCGGCTTACTTGGCCGGCCGGGGGAGCGGTGCATGCTGGGATGGGGGAGGGGGTCACGTGCTCTCCGAGCACCTTCCCGAGAGACGGGGGCTTAGGGCCGATGCCGGTTCCCTGCGTGTATCGTGACTGTCGCGACATGCGCTGTGTCCGTTGTCTGGAGCCTGGACGAGCCCACCCCGGCGGCTGGGGGGGACGCGCAGGCCACAACGGCGCGAGCTGAAGTCTCGCGATGTTTAAGCCAAGTCCGGGTGTCTGGGGCGGAGCTGACGGGGTGAGAATCCCCCCCGCCCCCCTCCCCCCCGTGGCCCCTCGCAGGCCGAGGCGGTGCCGGGGGCTGCGATTAGCAGGTGCAAGCGGGAGGCTCCGCTCCGACCTCCCCTGAGCGCTGCCCTCCGTTCCCCTGGCGACGGAGGGAAATCTGAACCCAGGACATGTCCCCGTGCGACGTGGCTCGAGGGGGGGGGGGCGGGTCTCGCTCTCCCCCTCCCCCGCGCCAGGAAAGGAGCCTGTCAGGTGTGATCTGACTTTCAAGAGAGATGGTGTAAACAATAAGCGTTTACACACACTTGGTGCAAAACGGGTCTAGGGTTTTGATCTGAAATGGGAATCGTTCACCAAACTGTGGCCTGGCCTTATTTGCCACACAAACGTGTCAGTACCACGTCTACATTCCCCAATAACATTACAGTGAAGGTGTTTACAACTCTGGTGAAGAAAGTAAGTTGTCAGGCACCCAAAGTTCAGCACAGGAAGAGGCGGCTTTTAGATTAGTGGTGAAAAGCCCCTTTGTGCCATCAATGCCAGAAAAAAGTATGTAGCGTGCCTGGAGGACTTCACTCCTTGTATTTCAAATGCATCATATGTGCAGACTCGTCTGTCCTACAGTAGTGATCTTGTTATGAAAACTTACCTAGAGACTTGCAAAATTAAAGATAAATAATTGAGGCCAACTATACTGTTGAGTATTTTGTACAATTTTGCTACTAAAATAAGGATAGTAAGAGGAGTTTCTGTTAACATAATGCTTTCGTTGGGACTTTGTGCAAATCTCATAGCTGCTCCGTGGCTGTTTTCCATCTGCATAATGAGTATTTATGATACAACCTACCCTAAACAGATATGTTGTGAAGCTTAATATATTACTGTTTGTAGAACATTTGAGATGCTTGGTGCTATAGAAAATCATATTAAAACCAGAATCTCAACATTTTAAAAATGTACAGGTAAAATGGAAGTGGACTGGGTTTCAGTATATTTTGGGAAGAAATGTGAAATCATAGAGTTGAGTCCTCCCACAAAGTGGTAGTGCAGATGTGTAAAGTTTTTTATGATGATCTTTGTCTTTCCTTTTTTAAAAAACTCCAATAGGAGGAGCTAAAGTCTCTTGAGCAGATGCATTCATCCCTGAGAGCCCTCCATCAAATGGTTGCCTCCTGTAATGAGGTAAATTGCATGCACATTTACAAAGTACTATGAACATAAACTCTATTTGCCAGTTGGATGTATGTCGGCACTGTATAACAATTAATATTGTTATATAAAAATTAGCAAATATATAGATTTCTAACATTTTGGACTGAATTTTAGAACTGCTCGAAAAAATTACTAGAAAAGGAAGGATGTCTCTATCAAAAACAAAATGCCTTTCTTAGGAAAGGTTTGATCATGCATTAAAGCCAAGACTCTGTCCTATCTTACCTTACCTGATATTTCTTCTTGTCTGAAAGGTGGTTTTGAAGAGAGACTCCTCTAACCTATTATGGGGTGGGTAGCCACGATTTCCTAGCGGTGTTATGAAAATTTGTTGGGATAGTTAGCTTAATTTTCCAAAATTTGGGAACTGATGGCATAATTGTTACTTGTGCTTTCTTTTTTAAACAGACCATAAATTCTCTTGTCCAGAACAACAACACATTAGCAGGTTAGTATTATGCTTACTGGGAGGTTGTTTTTTTTAATCTGCATAGAGGGGACTACTTCTCTAGAGACTCTGAATGTCTTTAAAAGCTTTAGGTATGTCTATGCTGTAATTAAAAACCTGGGGCACCAAGTCCCAGAGTCCCAATCACTTGACTTAAGCTTGGGGTCGGGGTGTCAGGATAGGGGGTTAAAAGGAGCAATGTAGACATTCAGGCTGGCATCTGGGTTCTGAGACCCAGGGAGGGCTCAGGCCCAGGGTCCAGCCAAGCCCAAATGTGTGCAGTGCTACTTTTAGCCCCTGCAGCGCTACTTTTAGCCCTGCAGCCTGAGTCATCTGACCTGGGCTTTGAGACTTTGTGCTGCAAATCTTTTAGTGCAGTGTAGATGTATCTTCAGGGAAACAATTTGAAATCATGCTCTGTCTCTACGTGCAGGTGTAAACACCTCTAAAAAGAGCTGCTAGGGAATTTATACCCCCAGCTCTTTTCACTTTTAAAAAAGGTTTTACAAAATTAATTTTAATGGGAATGTGCTTGTGACTTCTAATGTCAGTAAAGTGTTTTTGTTTGACATGAATGTTTAAATGCATACATATAACCTAAATGTTGCAGCACTGTGCCAATGCTTTCCTTGTGGTTTGTGAGCTTTGTGACCCCAGAGTGTTTCTTCTGGTCCACTTGTCTCCTCCTGAATGGAAATGTTGCTGTGTTCCACAATAGTGCTTTCCAGCAGCATTTGGCAATTCCTTTCTTTCACTGTCCACAGCCAGTGGGACTTCCATGGCTCTTGGCTCCACCAGTCAGCAGAAAGCAAAGATGTGCTTGGCTCATGACCGCACAGCTAAGTAGTGCTATGGGAACGAAGAACCAAAACTATTGGTTAGGAGGAATGGAATAGGGTCAGTGAGAATGGGCACTAGAAGAGCATAGCAGAGGGAAATTGGGGGGGAGAGGAGAGGTGTGTTTAGAAGTTGTGAGAAGAAAAAAGTAAATAATGGGGGTGGGGGGGAATAGAGAAGATGAATTTTAGGACAGGATGTAAATAGTTGGAGAGGAAAACTTTGATGCAAGAGACTCAGTGGAAGAGAACAAAGGAAGAATGGAAAACAAGAGTGAATGGAAGAGCAAGGAAAAGCATAGCTTTCAAGCAAAAGTACAGTAGACTCTCTGTTATCCAGGATGATAGGGAAAAAATGAATCCTGGTTAATAAAATCCTGGATAATCACCATCCAGAGGAAATATGGGGAGGGGGGGTTGGTTCACCAGTCACCCTGCGCCGGGGGGGCGGAGGGGGTGTTGGTTCACTGGCTGCCCTGCCCCCTGATAGTTTTTTGTGTGTGCGCGCTTGGGGCGGCAACAAAGCCAGAGCCGGCCCTGCGAGTTGCGTGTATTTTTTTTTTTGTCATCCTGGTTAATCCACATCCTGGCTAATCCAATTCCAGATAATCGAGTCTACTGTAAACTTTTATGCAAGTTCAGTTAGCTAACATCCCCCTCAAGGGGGAGAATGCAGCTGGACTTATAGTTAATGTAATATTATGTTATTTCTTTGAATATGCAGAAAAGGTAAGGCTCTTGGCTGGATATCACAAGACGGACTAACTTTTTGCACTTAAATCATCTTGGGCAAGAATAAAAATGAATGTGAAAATTTTCATTTTTAATAATCTAAGATATTAGGGCTACATTTAAAGACCTCTGTTCAATAAAAATTGTAACCTTACCATGTGCATTTAATTATGCATACGTTTAGCTGCACTCAACTACAGTAGACTCTCTATTATCCAGGATTGGATTAACCAGGATGTCAAAATATTTGCAACTCGCAGGGCTGGCTCTGGCTTTGCTGCCACCCCAAGCGTGCGCACACAAAAAACACCCACCAGGGTGCAGGGTAGCCAGTGAACCAACACCCCCTTCCTCCAGTGCAGGGTGGCTGGTGAACCAACCCTCTCCCCATATTTCCTATGGATGATGATTATCTGGGGTTTTATCAACCAGAATTATTTTTTTCCTTATCCTGGATAATCGAGAGTCTACTGTGTTGCTATTTTTCTTTCTCTCTGCAAATGCTAGGACTCCTCTTAAATGCTCTCACAGAAAAAAAGTACATTGATCTAAAAATTAGAAATTCTAGTTTTGTGGGAATTTCAACTTGCAATGTACATGTACAGGTTTTGATCTGTTACTTTAGTTGTATGGTGTTACTAGAAGTTTAGTGGGGAAGGATTAATATTAAAGTGCCAAAGTCTACATTTTATTTTAATGTGTAATTGTGTGGACTTGAATAAAAACTGTCCTTATGGGAACCTGATTCTGTTGTGGAAAATGGAAAAGAAGTTTTACGGCTGATAACTTAAACCCCTCTTTTTCAAAAGTATATAAAATTACAAAAATAATAGTCATCCATACTGACACTTATATTTGTCTAATATTAATTATTCCTACTAGGTTGCTTGCAATGTACTGCAGGAAAGTTTCAAGCATTTCTGCATAATCTGCATTACAATACCTATGTTAATACATCAAAACAGGACAACATATGAATAGTTTATATGCTATAACTCTTGGGGCTAACAATTAATGGTTCACTTCTTATTAGTTGCTAAGCATAGATAGTACTAGCAAAAACACCCGGCGTTGCTCGGGTCCGTCAGAGGTCGGGAGGGGGCAGAGAGCTGAGCGAGTGCAGGGTCGGTTGGAGGGGGGAGGGGGAAGAGAGCAAACTTGACACCCCCACCTCACTTACCCCTCAACCAACCCCGACTCACATTTTCACACACCCCCCTACCAACCCCAACACCTCACCCCCCATAGACCAAACCTGACACACCCACCTCATTTTCCCCCCCAACCAAACCCGACACCCCTACCTACCACCACAAACCCGACATCCACACCTCACTTACCCCTTGACCAACCCCGACCCCCCTTCTCACCCCCCCAACCAAACCCAACACCCCCTGACCAACACCCATACTCACCCCCCATAGACCGAACCTGACACACCCACCCCTACCTACCACCACAAACAAACCCGACACCCACACCTCACTTACCCCTCGACATACCCCAACCCCCCTTCTCACCCCCCCAACCAAACCTAACACCCCCACCTTACCCCCCCACCAAACCCAACACCCCCTGACCAACCCCAACACCCACACCTCACCCACCCCGACACCTTCCCACCCCCCCAGACCAAACCCAACACCCCCGGCTCACTTACCCCCCGACCAAACCAGACACCCCCACCTCATCCCCCCCTGACCAAACCCGACACCCCTACCTCACTTACCCTCTGACCAAACCCAACTCGGGTCTGTCAGAGGTGGGGAGGGGGAAGAGAGCTGAGCGAGTGCGGGGTCCGTTGGAGGGGGCAGAGAGCTGAGCGAGTGCGGGGTCCGTTGTAGGGGGGTATTATGACATCATAACTATGTCACAGAGAACAGCAGCTGCCCAGCTGATGTGATTGGCCTTTAAATAATTTCACCCCTGGGGGGCATCAGAGGTGAGATTTGAAAAATTTTCGACTCTTACCCTGATTAGGACCCTAAGACCTATAACTATACCAAATTTCAAGTCTCTAGCTCAAACAGTGTGGAAGGAGTAAGGAAACGTACATACACCATTTGACTTTTATATATATATATAGATTGGTTTTTTTTTAAAAAAAGGTCTAATCTTTGTTCTACACTTTAGCATAATGACTCCTTTAAGAACTAGTTTACATGCAAAAATACTTTTAAAAAAAAAAAGTTAATGTAGGTTTATTAATAGCATTCTAAATGCTGACTCTTTTTAGTCTAGTGATTTGAAATATAGGGCTAAGAAAATAAAAATAAATACTTTTTGTTTCCATAAAAAAAACCTTCTCTCTTTTAGACTTGAATAAAGGCTGGCAGATTTTCTTCACTGGACAGAGAGGAGATTTAAAGTAACTTGTTTCGTATGCCTTATGCTATATTTTGAATGTCTTTTTTTTTTTTTAAATATCACAAGTTGGAAATCAATTTAATTATCGTGAAGTGGACTCTTGCTAAACCCTCACAGAATTGTTTGTCATTGATTCAACTGGATTGAACATATTTACAACTGCTGGCCTGGTGATCAGCCATGGACAACAGCTAGGAGCCGAAAACATCCCATCAACTGTAGAGAAGATAGGTGTGATTTTAATATTGGACTTGACGTGGCTTAGCAACAAGCACACCTTAAAATAGTGGACTCACTGCAGCCTCATTTTTGCTATTTCTGAAAGTGTCCTGTTACATGCTTCATTTTCTAACTCATGTCGTGAGGTCTGCTGGTTACATTGGTTTACATAAATGACCTGTTTTATTAAAATACTCTGGCTGGCAACCCATTCTTCCAACATTGTAAAGTTATGACAAGTAATTTGTATTCATCCTTGCATGAAAGTTGGCCAGTTTGGTCAAGGGATGGAGATATTAGCTAAACTTGTTCTAAGCATCACTGGTGTAAGAGGGGTAGGAAAACCAACGATAATAGTCTGTCAATTTCCCTGATATTACATTTCCTAAAGAATCCGATGATATGAGTGAAGTATGTAAAACTTTGATCAATTTGAAAATTACCTTTAATTTAACACTCATGATGGATGATTTTCTATGAATGTTTCCCTTCTGTTCTCCTCTGATAACCTTCACAGGTAGGTTTGTCTTTACTGCTGTGATTGTAAGCAGCAAACTGTCAGTGTAGGAAGCAGTGCCTGAGAGGACCTGCCTCTCAACTGACAGCCTCAAATTATTTTGCCTCTATTTAGTCTGATTATGACACCTATGAGTTGCTTGCATTCTTTCAGTAGAGAACCATTTCACTTTCTCAGGCCTCTTCCTTCGCCATGCTAAGTGTCCTCCTGTGCCGTAATGGCCTGTGACGTGTTTGGTTTGCAAAATGACTGATGAGCCCATTTGTATGTGAAGTGCAAAGTCTCCCACAGCATGATGCACAATAAGCTTGTTGCAGCCAATAAAAAACAAACATCTGAAATTGAGCACATTTAATTTTATAGTGAATGCTTACAATATAGATTTACATGTAGATTTTAGATTAAAGAACTGACTTGTGTATTTCTGACCAAATGCCCATAAGTATCTGCCTTCTTTGATACAATGGAAAGCTTGTCTTGCATCTAAGTTGTTTATCTTTACCTAGACTTCTCTACTCTTTTTAAAAGCTCTCTCCTTTGAGTTCATTGCTCAGCTTGCAAGAGCTCAATGAGAAATTGTTGATTTCATCACATCACTATAACCTGCAACTGCAAAAGCATCAACTAGTTCACTGGGGTATGTTTTAACAGTACCATAGATCAGTTGAAGATTAGGACCTCAGCCACATTGTACAGTAAACTATCTATTTTCACAAGACACATTTATCACCTGTTTTGAACCATTCCATAGTAGCACTGCTCTAGAGACCAATCCTGCTGTAATTAAAGTGAATGACAACATTCACTTTGTCTTCAATGAGATCAACATTTTGGCCTGTAGAAAGTTCAATTACATTCAGTACAGTGATTTCATAATCTAGGAACATCACATTGATGTGGGTTACAGCATAAAGAGCTATATAAAACTGCAATTTCATTGCTATTGTGAATTTCTGTATTTTAGTAATCCTTTTCCACTTCAGAAAATGGATTCTTCTTTGTCCACATAATTAGTCCAATAGGTAACTGTTGATTTAGCTTCCTAAAATTAAAAAAAAAATTAAGATAATGTATATTTTTCTTTAAAAAATTAAGATCATAGCTATATATATTTATAACCGTATTGAGGCATTGCACTACTCTAGAAATACATAATTAGGCTGAGTAATCAACATTTTTTGTTATAACAGCTTGTCCTAGCACACTAATACTTTGTTATAAATAAATGTTAGAATTTTTATTTCTCCATTGTGCCACCTTGCCTCATGGGAGTATAGTTTGGGTTCCCATTTCTTTCTCTTCTTCCCCCTCTCCCCCCCAATAGGCTTCCTTGCCAGAGCATATCTCCCAGCATACAATGTGGTCACCCCTCTGCCCAAATTGAATGGTGGGCCTTGAGAATCACATTACTTCAATTGCATCAGGGGCGAACCAGTCTGGGCAATACTGAAGAAGGGGGAGAGCAGGCTACCAAACTACAACTCCCATGAAGCAATGCAACACACTAAAGAAATGGAAATCACTGTTGAACTGACTCTAAATGAACCTTTTCTGGGGTCTCAGTTCAACTAATCAAAATGAAAATTTTTGGTTTGGGAATGTTGAAATGTTTCATTTTGATCAAAATGAGAAACTGTTTTGCCATTGGCAGACTGATTTTTCTTTTTTTTTTTTTTTTGGAATTTCTATTTTGCAAAAGAACTAATATTTCAAGTTTTTGTCCCAGTTTGGGAAAATACCAAAAAAGTATTGGAATTTCTCACAGGACAAAAATTTTGAATTTTTGCTAGCTCTACTTTTGATATCCCCAAGTAAAAATATATTAATGGCCTATATATGAGCAAAGGTGTTTTTTTTTTTAAAAAAAAGGGAGATTGTCAAAGCTAAAGCTGTAGAATTCACTTTAAAGGAGAAGATATCCGTAGAAGCCGATCCTCTCATTCTAATGATTGGCAGAGATGTTTGTAACATTTAAAGGTCCTGCAGTCTTTACTCATACAACTCCTAAAGTCCGTTGCAGGTGAGGAGGGATTCCCTTTGTAAAATCGGCCCAATGGGATGATAGTCGCGAGTGGTTTGAGATTTGCACATAAAAACAATGAAAAATCCCTCTTTCACAGTTTAAAGATTGGTTTTAGTCTCTAAATTTGCCATGATAGATTTCACCGGAGAATTTAGTTTTCCATTTAATTTTTTGGGATAAGATTTAATAACTTTTAGATGGAATTATTAAAATATTCCCTCTTCAAACTTTTTCTCAGTTTCTCGCATTTCTGTGGTTCTCCGACCAAAAAAAAAAAAGGTTCAGGTTTCTCATTTCACACAGCAGCTCAGCTTTAAGCTGATACAGGTGTACAGGAATGTGAAATATTGAAGTTCTTACAGTAATTTGTCAAATGGTTTTTACAAAGTAAAATGATGGCTACACTGACCATATGTCATTCTCCACACACTGTTATAGAGCTGGAGATGTATGAAAAGGTGCTTTGTATAGTGGGACAGAAGGGAGGAAAGAGGTGTGGAGGAAACATGAATGTTGGGGAGATAACCAGCCACCTTATGGGAAGGAGGAAATACAAGAGAAGTGTAAGTTAGGTGAGCACTAGAACTTTTCTGTTCTGTCCTGTTGATAGACAGCCCGACATGGGGCACCACTGCTCTGAATCAGTACGTAGGTGCTGCAGCTGGCTAGTGAGTAACCAGTAACATTTTAGGCTTTCCACTAAATGCATGAGTTTCTGCGCATATTTGTTGGTCAAATTTCTGTCCTCCGTTCTATGTTCACAGCTTCCACTGATCTCAAGGGGAACCCTCTGTTTGCACTGAAGGGTAGAATTTGATGCTACAATAGCTCTGTCCTCTGCGTACTACAAGGAACTTTTAATCTAGGGGGTAGAAGTGTATGACACTCCTTCAGGCTACACAGCACTGACTTGATAGGGGACAAAAGAGTAAATAAAAATACATGCCACAACTGGATTGCTCAGAACCACATCTTGAATGGTAAGAGGCACGGTGATCATTTCTTGTGAGGCAAAGGCACTGTTGTTGTATTTCTGATCTTCCAAACTGTAAGACACATCCAAAACATCTTTAGAAAAGCTTACTTGAAATAACCAATATAATAATTCCTCAGTCTATTTATCTGTATTATAGTGCTATGGTAGCAACATCATAACTATGGTTAAAATAGAGTTTCTATTTTAAAATTCCTATTTTTGCTTTTCATTTTGTCCTTTTGGTTAGAGAATATCCAATTTTCTTCTTTTGGGTATATTTTAACTCCAGAATAGATAACATGGATTTTATTTGCACATAAGAATAGTTGACTGATAAGAAATATATTAACAAGCACTCCTACAGTCAGATGCACTCTCAGCTTGATTTTAAAATTTCCAACTTGGCATGCCTGGCACATAGTCCTGGATGAGGAGTGTGTGCTTTGCTTGAAGAGATCTAGTTTCAAAATAACAAAATTATGGACATTTAAAAACATAGCCTGAGTTTGCACAGCAGGTTTAATGTTAACTTCAGAAGCAAGCACCAGGGTGTGATACTCTGAATATTCACCAGTGAGGAGATTTGAAAGCTCACACCTACATGTATTTTAATGTGTGATCGCTCTTAAGAGCTGCCATGTTTCAAGTCAAATTTACAAAAGGAAGAGGGGAATGAGGCCCTTATTATAGATCATATAACAAGTTTCTATTTCCAGTCTAAATTAAAGACCTTAGGCATAATGCACTGATTCAGGCAAAGCATTTAGACTGAGCATACTCACATTTCAACAGCTCCTTTATTTTCATGTTGTTTCTCCTTAGAATTGTTTTTCATTTCTTTAAAAGCTAGGCATGTTTCGGAGAAGCCCCTGTGACACTGCTTGTGCTGTTTCCTATCTAGCACAACAGGAAATGTTCTTTCCTCTATCCCTCTTTTAGTGGAGCTATTTCCAGGTTGTTTATGATGACTTGGAAACAAGTATTCCATCTTGGGATAACAGAAGCACAAGTGTCGGTTACACAAAGCAGCCCTGCATTTTCAAAGCAGAACACTGCAAACAGTTCTTGTAAAAACAAACACCCAAATGATACTGGAAACAAGGTACCTGGCAACATAGTATGTTCGATTCAACCTAAAACTTGTGATTCATATTTGTTAGTTACTAGAACTATATGATCCTCTTCAGACTGATACCACTTTTAGACTCTAAAGGAGAAGCTCTTACAGCTGTTTTGTGACCACTACATCAGCTGGAATCATGCCAGTAGGGTCATACTCAGATCTAATATCCAGTTGAAGTGCCTATAAAATCCGGACCATGATATAGCTCAGTGAACCATGCAAGAGACACCTTTGAAAGAAAAGTTAATGAAATTTCCTTTTCAATCCAGCATCCTGAATACCTGAAACCAGTGTACTAATAAAGACCATTATCCAGTGTCAGATACACCCTTCGTGGACTATGATGTTTTTTGTATTTTTCACTAAACAGGCATCTCCAGTCATTTAGAACAGCAGAGAAATTTATATATTGCTTATTTCCTTTTAATCTGAAATGTTTCTTATTTATGCTAATAATCTGTCACACATCAAATGGAAATTCAAGAGATTATTTTTAGCAGAATCAGACCGGCTTAGTCCCGCAAAGTCTCCCTTCAGCTTTCATATATTTCTATAGCTTTTATTATTAGAAAAAAGTATAGTGCCACCTTTTTATCGCATTTTACAAACCTTAAGCCTACTGCCCGCTTCCATTGAGTCAATGGGAATTTAACTTTTGACTTCAATGGAACCAGGACTGGACCTAGGGGGGAAAAAATGTGTTTCTCTGCCTTTAAGAGATTTTGTATTATTTTAGCCATAACACAGAACTACAATGTTACAATAAGAACTGTTTGAATTATACATTGCAATAAGACCACCAAACCAGTTTCATGGGTGGGAGAGTTTTGATTAGCTCCTTTGGAACCAGAGTTCTTTAGAATGTAGACCCCTCCTCCCTCTGGTTGCTCTGTTGCCCACTGGCCAGCGAGGAGACAGGAGCCAATTATCTCCTTGCTCCTCACAATCACTAATTTAAGGCCTGTTCAGGGTTTCTTGAGCCTGGTGCCCCATTTCAGCTGAACTCACCCTCCCTCTCCACAGTTATATAGAACCAGTGTTTTTAGGATGTCGTGGATCTGACCAATCACCTAGGTCAGGAAGGAATTTTTCTCATCAGGGCCAAATTGTAGGTAAGCGTGAGAGTTTTTTTCGCCTTTCTCATAGCCTCACAGAGACCCAGTTGGTTAAATAGGAATAGGACTTAACATTAGGAATTGTATGACTACGTAGTCCATTGTTGTATGTGGTGTCCAGTGCAGGTAAAAGCCAAAAGGGCCAACACCCAGAAATAAGAGACTTGGGATTTCACTGATGGACCTTAGGCCTATGGGGAAAAGGGAGACCTGAAGTCTTCACAGACCCAGGTCTCTCTCTGATACTTCTATCCTCTTCACAGGGAGAAGAGTGAGAGGATTCAGCAGAGCAAGCTCTGTGGTATGGGCTACGAAACCCCACATTGGATCCTCTTCTAGGCCTGGTTCAGCGAGACAGGGCTGTAGCACTGGGGAGGGGTCCAAAGTTTAGTACAGTTATGGCCGGCTGCTTAAATATTTGGCTTTGATTAACTATGGATAGGGGAGCAGATGGATTCAGAAGAATGTAATGCACAAGTAATTCACATCATGATGTGACCCTCTGTATGTTATACAGGGAGATCAACCAGGAAAAGTGATTGATCCTAAACTGGTCCCTTAAGGAAAGGAACAAAGTGGAAAGTTGTGGCCTGCTGCTTACAATCCATCCCAATGTCTGTCCTCAGCCACTGAATCCAATGAAAGTATTGAAATAGATTATTCACTTATACATTTTGTCATTATTTGAACAGCTCTATAGATAACTGAATAACAATTTGTATAGGATTTATTCTATACATTTGCCCCATTAATTGCTAAATTATTTATTAGCAAATACCTTTTCTCATTATTTGACCAGTTGTAGTTTCAGACAGGCAGGCAGAGGACACTGCTTATGGTGAACTAACGCAGACAAACTCCATTTATAGTGAAGTAGAATGAAAGTTCCTAAAACAGTTTCTGTGCCATGCAATGTGCAAACTGCCATTCCCATTACACTGAGCCTCTGCTAAGAGTAAGGGTTTTCTATTTAAAAAAATACCCCTACCCCATTTCATTACAATTGGGCTTCACTGATGACTCAAGGTCTTAATAAAAACTGGCAAGTGTAGGAAGGAGTTGTAAAGAGAATTTTCACGCACCAAAAGATGGTATAATGAAGCCCAAAATGTTAAGACTGCGGTGTTTAGTGTTAGAACCTAAAACCCATATTTAGGCAATTAAACAAGTGACTAGATTTTCAAAGGTGCTCAGCACCTACAGCTCCACTGAAACAAAGGTCACTTATTTAGCCATTTAAGACCTTGATCCTGCAAACACTGATGCATATTTGCAGAATCAGGGCTTAAATATGGATTTAGGAACCTAATTCTAAAACATCCAGGTCTAGAAAGATTGATCCTACTTCTCTTTTTAAACACTTAAGAAAACAGCATTAACAGTAGTAGTAATCTATGCAAGTAATGTTCAAAAGCCCCAGAAAATGTTTCAGTGAAAACCATCTCTTACACACAATTGTATACAACAGCATGGTTTTTAAATCTGTTCTGTATGGGAAGTATGCTTCTAACAATATATGCCACAGGGAAGTCACACAATCTTTATTTTACAATACATTTATATTTTTCTACAGCACTGCTCACATCTCTTATGTTAGGTCCCACTTACATGGTGGGGACAAAGGTCATTTTCGCACTACACCTTTTTAAAGTTGTATAGCTAGGCTTGGAAGGATGAGATCTTTATCAGTAAACATCAGCAAACATCAATTTTATTATAAACAGTCCCAAACACAAGAAAAAAAATACTTCCATCAATAATAATAAAAATTCACAGATGGGCAAAGTAAGAAAAATTCTGCTTGAGAACTTATGTTTGATTTAAGAATATTTACTCTGTATATTTTGACGTGATGTTGACAATTTGTGTTTTACTGGTTATAAAAAACTTTAACTTTTTGAATCTCAATGTCTATTGTCATTAAATAACCACTGTCTGACCACCCTCATTGTCTGGCCACTGTTAATGTCCTGCAACTGTGAAAACTTAAAAACAATAAAAATATTTTTTAAAAGTTTACAAATAAATATTGATATTATCTGTCAAAATTATAAACAAAAATAAAATTCTGCCAAACCTAGGTATAACCAAGTCTCCTGATAATGCCATACTCCATTCCTCTGCTTTTAACTAACATGTAATACTGCAGAAGGAGATTGAAAATGAGGGAGGAGAAAAACTGAGGCCCCACTAAAGTTGATGGGAATTTTGCCATTGACTTTAATGAAGTCAAAATTTCACCTGGGGTTAGTTCTAAGTTTATTTTATCTGTTATGTAAGTAGGAAGCTAAAAGTGCTGGATTGGTTCAGGCATAATACATACAGGAATTATGCACACTTCCACACATAGTTCTATCAATGACCTACCATTGATCTGTCTGATATGCAGTCTGGACTTTGAAGCATACTGTAAAGCTTTAAAATAAAAACATATTCTAGGCCTGTAGCGACAGTCAAGAAAAGCCCTTTAGCTATTACTTTGCCTTGGTGAACTATTCATTAAAGAGCAGCAGAAGATATAGATGATAGCAATGACCATTTGACTACTAACCAGATCACGGACACTGTGTTCTCGTTCAGCAACTGCAAACTGGCCATTTTTCTCCAGCAGTCTGTTCCAGGTAGCACCAAACAGAGAAAAGCAAATTTAGAAGAAAGAAGTCAGGATCATCACACTTTGAATACACAGCAGATGTTATCATAACTAGAGCTGAGCAAATATTTAATTTTTCAGACTGGTGGCCATGCTGAGGGTGGGGGAAAACCCCGCTTTGGTTAACTTCAAATCAAAACTGATTTGTTTTTTCTCACCAAAATGAAATATTGGAAAAAATAGATTTAACTTGAAATGAAACATCATTTTGAAATGAACCATTTTGACTTTATTTTTTAAAAAATCCCTCTTTTTTTATTCAGCTCTAACCACTTGCTGAATATGACCTGAACTAGTGGATAGATTTGGTCCCTCCGAAACTACATTTTTTGGCATATTTACCATTCTCTTAAAAAAAAATCCCAGCTCCAATAATAACTCCTAAAAAGTGTTCTTTGAGAGTCACCTTTGTCCATTCCCACTTACAAATAGGGCATCTGACATTCAGTTGTGGAATGACCTTGAAAACCTGTGTCGGCTGGGATGGCGCAGGACAGATCTTGTGAGAGGATGACATCATTGCCCTACTTTGAATGAAGGACTCCAACCACCTCAGTTCCTTCTCCCTAACTACAGAGTCCTCCTATAGAGCTCTGGGGCAGAGGGGAAGGCAGAGGGGTTGTGTGAATGCACAGAGATGATTCTTGAAGAATGACAGTTTACTAATAAGTATATTTTCTTTCTTCTTTGAAGCTCTCTGTGCAGTCCACTTACGGGAGATTAGCAAGTAGTGCCCCACCAGGTGGATAAGGTGTTCTTAGATAAATATGAACTGTAGTGTTGCTCTCCCAAACTGGTCATTGACACGCGATGCTAAATCCAGGGAGTAGTGTTGTAATAACTGGACCTACACACGTATAGTAAACATGTTCTTAATGATAAATACTGTAAAAAAGTTTATTAGTTGTCACGGGACCATATAACAACAGATGTGGATGGGAAAATGTGCAAAAGCAAGAGATTGAAATAGTCCAAACACAAAAGGACTACTTACTGGTATAAAACTCAAGGAGTGTATTAAAATTATGCTTGCTAAGTATAAGACCAAAAATTAATGAACCAAAATTGATGTGTTGGAAAGTACGCCTAGTGAGTGAACAAAATAATGAAGGAATGGACTATTCTGCCCATCGCTACCTTTTGGGGGTCCTAAAAAAGAGACTATGGGCTGAAAATTGGAACGCCATCTGGATGGAAAAAGGGGAAGAAATGAGCTCCATCATTATCATCCTTGCCATCTCCTGGACCTTCATCCCAATCCTGAAACGTCCCGACCAGACCAGGCCAAGAGTGAGAGACCCAGATGACGTCTGCGAATACCACCGGAATGGGAGATTTTGTTCTCCCACCCCACCCATCCCTCGTATGTCCTTTTCCTTCCACACCTTACTACTTTTCTTTCCAATCCCTCTCCTTTTGTCTAATAAAAGTCTGGTTTAGCGGGCCAAGATTTCATATTTTGCAATGCTGCTATAAGCCTGGGACTAGAAAGAGGTAGTTAAATACAGTGCCCTAAGCAGTCATATGCTGGTACAAGTTTGTCCGGTCTCAGAGGGTATGTCTACACTGCAGTTAAAAAACCTGCAGCTGGCCCATGCCAACTGACTTGGGCTTGCAGAGCTCAGACTAAGGGACTGTTTAATGGCCGTGTAGACATTTGGGGGCAGGCTGGGGCCTGGACTCTAGGACCCTGCAAAGTGGGATGGTTCAAGGCCCAAAATGTCTACACTGCAATTAAATAGCTCCTTAGCTCAAACTGAATCAACTGACATGGGTCAACCCCGGTGTCAAATTGCAGAATGACTAAGACGACTTTCTTATGTGCTGTGCCTGTGTGTTTCCTGCAGTGGACACTAGAGACAAAAGCTGTTCTTTCCTCATTTGGAAACAGGATTGGACTTTAACAACAGCAGCAACAATGACATCTCCAGCCAATCGCAATGAACTTCTCTTTTCCTCAAACAAAAGGAAAGTTCTTACCACATATGGCATCTTCTAAAAGACAGTTAGACTAAGGGGGGGTTCCTTCTAAAGAACCTCTCCAGCTAAAGGGAAAAGTGATGTTGTTAAAAGCCTTACTTAATACTTTACATTTTAAATGCTTTAACTGCTTTTTCTCTCTCTTTAATAAAAGGTAAAAGAAAATGTGTTTGCCATGGCATCAAGAAAGCTAATGACTTGGTAAACCAAACCTTATTTAAAACAGGTTAATCTGGGCCAGGGACTGGGTCATGTTAACACCTTTAACTCTTTGGGCCCATTTATTCCATCTATACACTGCTACCTCAATATAACCCTGTCCTCAGGAGCCAAAAAATCATACTGCAGTATAGGTGAAACCACGTTACATCGAAGCCAGACACGCTGACACGCTGATCCAGCAGAGCGCGCAGCCACCCTCCCACCCCCCCCGGGAGCGCTCCTTTACCCAGTTATATCAGAATTCGCTTTATATCAGACCATATTATATCGAGGTAGCAGTGTATTAAGACAACAATAGTATCTGGTGAAGGCGTGCACTGAACTCCAAGTTGCTGCTTTGCGGAACTCCACTAGGGGAACCTACCTGAGCCAACACCACTGACAGGTGGCTTTCATAGAACAAGTCTTTAAGCCAGGAAGTACTGCTTTCCTCGCTAAAATATAGCAATGTTCTATACATTTCCCACTCCGGAATAAGCATCTCTGTTTGGTAATGGGTTCTCCCTGGCATCTCTCCTGACATGCTACAAATAGTTGATGAGACTTTCTAAAGGGCTAGATCTTTTTCAGGAAAAGGCAAATTATCCTCTTTACATCTAGGGGGACCTTAACAGTAGAAACTGAGGCACATGGGGACTTTAGGCAACTATAGGGTTAGACAGAAGCTGGTTTTGAGGGTCTCACTGGCACCTAAATGTGTGACTTATGAAGCTAAAATGGAAGTTGGGCACTTAAGTCCCCCTTGGAATCCCATCCTTAGTTTATTTGCCTTGGAAAGATGAAGGGCTCAGTCAATTCTCCTAGGATTTGTACCAATGACTCCAAGAAGACTTGGTATTCAAACCTCATGTGTAGACCATTAAGTGACTTATGAACTATATCAGCTAACATGAAATACAGCACATGAAAATGGTCCCACTTAACTACACAAACATCTTCATACCGTTTATTCATGACATTAACTGACCTCTTGGAAGTTGTCATATTAAGAAGGGCGAGATGATACATATGATGCAAGTAAATCAGAGATTGTTCATGGTGGAAATGCTTCTTAGTCCTTTTGCAAGGTTTCCTCTGCAAGTAAAATAAATAGTATGCAACAACTTGTACAACGTACGAGTCTACTGAGCAGAAGGTTGAAAACTCAAAGCAACTTTTATATTCAGGAAGAATGAAAGAATGATTACTTTTAGGTTTCTGCACTAACTCTTACCTTCTGAAATATTTGTGCACTTGATTCATTTGAAAAAGTTTTGAGCTTCGCACTCAATAGGTCCTATACCAATACTGAAAGTCTAATTTATTACAATGACATAAACCCAAAGTAACAATACAGAAATCAATGTGCACCTTGTATGTCAGATCAGGATGAGCCAGTAATGTTTATTTTTTAATTTAGTTTAATTTTTATCAAAGGAAACATTTTCATATAATCCTACATTTTAAAAACAGGTCATTTTAACATTCACAGTCACCTACAACGGACTTCCAGCTGCATTTAGCTTTCCGTAAATTTCTAGGTGTCTGGTGCACTGAAATGGCTTATCCTAATAGGCAGTGCCTTCCTTTTATTTTGAGAAAGTCCATTCCTATCACTTTGTGGCTGGTCTGGTTACCCACAAGTCCCCCCACTAATACGCTTCTCCCAGTTTGCACACATACAAATGCTTTCTACATTAATAACTATACCTGAATAACAATTTTTAGCTGTAATCATATTTTATCATTACATGGATCTCCTTTGGCTCATTCTTCTAATTTATTCATAAGTTTGGCCTTCTTTGTAAACTGAATAATTCTCAACGCCTAGGGATTGAGTTAGCTGATAAAGCTTCCATAAATAAAACAAAATAGAGAAATTGTTTTATTTTTAATACAAATTGTTTGGTTTCTGGAGCTTTGAGCTACTTAAGGGTCCAGTCCAAAGCCCATTAAGTGAATTGGGGTCTCTCTACTCTCCTCCATGGGCTTTCCATCAGACCCTACAGGCAGAAACAGTTTTTAATCAATGACTGAACTAAGTGGTCCACTATAAAGTGCCTTCCACATTCTACCCTCTCTGCAACCCTAATAAAAGGAATAGGCTTATATGAGCAAAATGAAGAGCAGAACTTGTCCCACTCTATATGCTCATTGGACTGCTCAAGTATATTTTAAAAACTGTTCTTGTTACTTGTACTGTATGCCCATCATTGCATAACCCTTATATGTAAAAGACCAGACAAAAAGCTATTTTGAATACATGTTCAAAACAGCAAACAAAGTTATATACAACTTATATACAGGGATAAGTTGTAAATACCAAATGGCTAGTGTACGTGTTTTCAATTTTATTTAAGGAAATATTGACTTAATATACTATGTTCTGAATCCTCTATAAGCTCTGAATGGACAGAAGCCTGGGCTTCAATAATCTGCCCAAGTGGAGCTCATTGCAGGATCAGAGCCTTTTATTATTCATATATTATATATATGTATACATATATAACAAATATTATATTATATATAATATGAATGTGAACATATGAAGAACACCATAGTGGAACCATACCTATCTAGCTGTTGATTCTAAGTTCCTGGTGACAGGGACTCTCCCTACTTATTCTGTAAAGCATTATGTACATTAATGGTTCAATTCAAATAATCATTTGTAAAAGTCCATGTACGGCAAAGACCGAAACGTGTGCAACTTTACATTGATTTCAATGGGACTACTCATGTGCATAAAAGTTATACATGAGAGCAAATACATCAACATTCACCTACTGAAATAATTTTAAAAATAGTAATTCATCTACCCAGAAGGAAAGTTATTATGATAAAAAAACAGCCACCAAAAAATCTTTCCACATTTTGCTGACTAAATTATTTTAACTGGTATGGTCATGAAAAGGGTGCTTCTTTGTCACTGAAATTTCCTTTCCTTGTCTTATAGTTTTGCCTTTAAAGCTACGTAGACACATACAGAGAGGTGTTTTATTTTGTATATATATAAAAAAAGCTTTTGGGATGAGAGAGTCACTGTTACCAAAATTTCATTGGCATGAATGGCAAATAGGCAAATTTACAGCAGGATTAAGCTAATTGAGTAGAAAGCCTAATTGTGTCCCTGAAGGGCTGGATCCCTGAAGTCAATTGCATGGACAGAGGCACTGGATTTAAAAGAAAGCTTAGAAGAAGGTACAGAGTTGGCCTTGTCATTTTGGGGGTAGGGTAATGGAGGAGGAGGCTTGCCTGTGAAATAATTTTTCACTGACCACCTCCCTAGGGTGACAGAATCCCATCCACCTTTGACACCCCACTATGCATATACTGGCCGGCCTCCAGACTTTGGAGAGGAGCAGCAAGATAAATCTTTGGGATACAACCCATATTTAACCGACACTGAAGGACTAATATGAATGGCCCTCAACTCCCACCACCGTCAATCAGAAAGTTAATGCTGCTCAACACCTTGTAGTGTCAGACCCAAAACATTATCATAATCATACCCAACCCATCATTCATCATTTGTAATCAATAAACCCCACAGAGCACCTAATTTGTTTTGAGTTCACATTTCATTTTTCAGGAACAAAACTTATGTCGACAAGGTAGTCCTGGATATCAGAAATGTTAAATATTGGCAAGCTTCTGACAGAAAGTCAAAACCAGCTCGCCTGGCTTTGTAGTTCCCTAATCAGCCAAGTAAAGGTGACTTGTGAATTTCAGTGGCAGGAAGCAGTTTATAGTACAGTAACCTAGCCCATTGTCTTGGCTTTTTCTGCTAGGCTTCATTACTATTACCATGATAAAGACAAGTGTTTTTTCTACTTCCCTTTCTTCCCCTTCAAGTCTCTGCTTGCTCTTGACTCTTCTGAATTTCACTTTGATACTTCGACACCTTGGCTCCTCTCTCAGACAGAATAATTACAAGAGCTCAAATAAACTTTTTTCTTTCTTTCTTTTTTTTTTTTTTGGTGGGGAGGGTGAGTGATGCAGAGATGTTGTGAAGATTTGCTGAAGGAAACTCACCACCTCCTGAGTTCTGGATTGCTCTTCAGGCTTTTTCTGCAATTCAGAAAGCCAAGAAAGCAGCAGCTGTGGGAAATAATTCAACTCTCAGAATTAGCATGAAACAGAGATAACCAAAGTGGGGCCCACCAAATGTGGCCCATAGCTTCACTCATCTGACACCAACAAGACCTCAAGTCTCTGCCTTGAGAAGTTCAGAAGCTGACAGTAATTTAAAGTAGTAGCAGAAAAGCCACAGACGTGATACAAAAGTTGGATAGAACATCCAACTCAACTTCCTTGTTCAGGTCTTATTCAGCTAAAGAAAATGGACAGCTAAGACTTTAAATAAGCATGTCTACTGCTGTGACTGCATTCCTGAAACAACTGTTAGCTTGCTCAAGTGGTGTGATCCAACATATCTGAGCAAAGCAGTTAAGAGACAGGCTGGGGATTTGAAATATCCAGCTTCAGAGCAAATATCCTGATTCCACCCATGTACATAGGCAGAGTAATTCCATTGACTTCACCAGAGAAACGCAGATCAGAATCTGACCTCATGTACAGAAACCTCTAACCAGTCCTATTTAATTGAAAACAAATAGAATGAAATAATTAGGTCAACTTGTGCCTTTACGTATAGCCATGCAGCCCCGCCCGTGCACATAAATAGAGTGAATGGGTGTGAGTAACAGAAGAATGTGGCCCATTGGGTGCAGATAGAACATTATTAACATAAGGGGAAAAAAACAAGAGAATTGGTATTGATTTTTCAATCTAACAGAATTTGTAACCATCTTGACAGTGGTTAAACCAGGATTGGCCACCCTGAGCCTGAGAAGAAGCCAGAATTTACCAATGTACGTTGCCAAAGAGTCCCAGTAATACGTCAGCAGCCCCTCCATCAGCTCCCCCACTCCCAGCACCTCCCGCCCACTGACAGCTCTGTCAACCAGCACCTCCTCTGCCTCCCAATCAGCTGTTTTGTGGCATGCAGGAGTCTCTGGGAGGGAGGAGGGGGGGTACATCAGGCCCAGGAGAGGGGGTAGGAAGGGGTGGAGTGGGGGCAGGGCCTGTTGCAGAGCCAGGGGTTGAGCAGTGAGCAACCCCCCTGCCACATTGGAAAGTTGGCACCTGTAGCTCCAGCCCCAGAGTCAGGCCTATACAAGGAGCCACATATTAACTTCTGAAGAGCTGCACGTGGCTCCGGAGTCACAGGTTGGCCACCCAGGGGTTAAACCATATGGCTTGATGGCAGGAAAGTGGGATTCTATTCCTGATTCAGTGTGTGGACCGGGGCATGTCCCTTGACTTCTTTAAGATTCAGTTTCTCCTCCTGTAAAAGGAGGAAAATATCATGCACATATCTTCTGGGTACCAGAAGTTACATTTATTAGTCTGTTTATTAGATTTCCTGATAAAGTACATTTATTTTTATCCACTTACAAACATGCAGCTACTATACTTTAGCACTTTTTTCCCCAAAGCAGTGCAGAAATATTAATGTCTTCTATTCAGTTGCCAATTTAAATAACAAATCCATGAAGAAATATTAATAAAAAGGGAAAAAACCCTCTTTTTGTGGCTCTTTGAAAGGGCCACATTCCTAAACAAGACAGCAGCCCCTACCAGCCAGCTAGGACATGGTTCAATAATGATGCAAAGGCAAAATGCCACCTATGGCATCAACATAATTTCCTAGGGTGCCGGGACATTCTCTGGAAGTCTTCTCCGCAACTACAACCATACTTAGATTATGAGATCCTGAGATCCCATGCTGCTAAGGCTGTAGCCATAAATATACCAGATAATAAATATATTCTAGCTCACATTACACAAAGACATATCCCAGATTCAGACATCACTGTTCTCTTGCTGACATCAGAACAATGAATTGTGACTTCATCGGCACGGCAATGTCCACTGCAGCTATTACAACTGTGGCTCGCTCACACACACAGAAACACAGACTCATTCACTCTCTCTCACTTCAATACAAAGCAAAGGTGGCCAGCTGGTGGAGAAAAGTGAAAGAGCAACATAGCAGTCATTCAATTGACAATCCAAATTGAAATAGAAAACAATACACTGTGGAAATCCTGTGTTCTGGTGACCTCATAAATCGCCTTGATCCAAAATACTTAAGGTCTCTAGAGACCAGCCTCAAGAGAAGTATTTCCTTGTATTTCCCTCTCAACATCTATTTTATTTACTAGGGATACTGCCACTTATTAGGGAATAAGATTACAGAAAACAGATCTTGTTGCTTTTTCTTTTTAACCTGCTTTCCCCCCTTATATTGCATCTTTTCTAGAGACTTGGGGCCTGATTCTCCTCTTACATTACTGTAGCTCTGAAGACTTCAACAGTTACTCCTGACTTACAGTCCAGTGACACTGCAATCAGCCCTTATGTCTTGACATGTCAGCAAGCTAAGACATCATGTTATATTATATACTAGCGAAAATACCCGGCGTTGCTCGGGTCCGTCGGAGGTGGGGAGGGGGCAGAGAGCTGAGTGAGTGCGGGGTCCATTGGAGGAGGGAGGGGGAAGAGAGCAAACTTGACACCCCCACCTCACTTACCCCTCAACCAACCCCAACTCACATTTTCACCCCCCCACCCAAACCCAACACCCCCATGTCACCCCCCTACCAACCCCAACACCCCCTGACCAACACCCACACCTCACCCCCCGCAGACCAAACCTGACACACCCACCTCACTTTCCCCCCCAACCAAACCCGACACCCCTACCACCACAAACAAACCCGACACCCACACCTCACTTACCCCTCGACCAACCCCGACCCCCGTTCTCGCCCCCCCAACCAAACCCAACACCCTCACCTTACCCCCCACCAAACCCAACACCCCCTGACCAACCCCAACACCCACACCTCACCCACCCCGACACCTTCCCACCCCCCCAGACCAAACCCAACACCCCCGGCTCACTTACCCCCCGACCAAACCTGACACCCCTACCTCACTTACCCTCCGACCAAACCCAACTCGGGTCCGTCGGAGGTGGGGAGGGGGCAGAGAGCTGAGCGAGTGCGGGGTCCGTTGGAGGGGGGAGGGGGCAGAGAGCTGAGCGAGTGCGGGGTCCATTGGAGGGGGGAGGGGACAGAGAGCTGAGCGAATGCAGGGTCCGTTGGAGGGGGTATTATGACATCATAACTATGTCAGAGAGAACAGCAGCTGCCCAGCTGATGTGAATGGGCTTTAAAGAATTTCACCCCTGGAGGGCGTCAGAGGTGAGATTTGAAAAATTTTCGACTCTTACCCTGATTAAGACCCTAAGACCTCTAACTGTACCAAATTTCAAGTCTCTGGCTCAAATGGTGTGGAAGGAGTAAGTGCACATACATACATACACGCATACATACACGCATACACCATTTGACTTTTATATATATATAGATAGATAGATAGATAGATAGATAGATAGTGCACCTAAAACCATTATGACAGAGAAAAATATAGTTTCTTAGTAAAATATGTTGCCTTATATTTCTCACTACCTGATCTAAGAAATTTAATACATTGTTCTAACAACACAAACAGCCCAGGATTTTAAAGTTGTTATTTGTTCAGGGCCTCCCCCTATCCACAAAATTTGCAGGGGTTGCCAATGTTTTTCATTTGAAGAGCTCCCAGAAGTCTGTGTGACAAGCTGTCAACTCACTGATATTCCGTCAGCTTCCTCATCAGTTATGTCAGGATTCCAGTGAAAGAGGCAGCCATAAGTGAAAGATTTTAGAACTACACACAATTTCATATGATTTTATCATAGTCCTATCAGGATCCACTGGCTGGGAAAAAGAAACCCCTTGACACATGTATAGATTCACAGATCCTGAAAGTCATGAAATCTAGGAATGTTGGGGAAGTATTTTCCCACCAAGTAATTGGTAAAAAGTGGTTGCTGATTGGACTCTGATGATAAAATATTATGAATTTGTTGGCAGTACTTGATCTTTAAGAAAAAAAAATCAACACTTCTATATCTTTCCTCAGGGAGTTGTTTGGCTACTTGTGTGTTTTGTACATCTTTCAGTTAAATCAGAGGTCCAAAGTAGGGGGGAAATACAAAGGTAAGGAGCATCAAATGGACTTATGGGACTCCTTTGGAGGAGTCTAAATTAATAAACCATTGAATGGCTGACAGATAAAGAAAAAATATGTATATGAATTAGTGTAATAGACAACATAAATAATGTCCCTCATTTGATAAATTAAGTTTAACCGGAGATTATGCGTTAAAATACTCCTTTTTTTCTGTTTCTGAACATTACAATGGAAAATAAACTAAAAATGCTGTATGTACTAATTAAGTAAATTATTGTTGACCTATATATTTTTTCTTTTCCTTTCAAGCTGTCCTTTTACCTTATTTAAAAGATTTATCTGCTGCACTTATCTTTTATATGGAATTCACTGAGCCAAATTCTGCTCCAGTTTATACTGATGAAAATCTGAAATAGTTACACTACCTTCAGTGGCCTTACACTAAAGTCTGATAAAACTTTAAAAAACAAACAAAAACATTCCCCACAGAGGGTAGAAACAAGTTCCATTGTTGCAGTTAAAAAATAAAAATCAGAGTTGGTTTATTCTTAACCATAACTGTTGAAAGATGAGTTATTCTTATCTGTTCAGTGTCTACATAAAAGTTTAGACATAACATTCTTTTAAATACTTAAGATAGTTATGGGTATTATCCTGCAGTCTTTAATCAGGCAAACTATCCTTTGGCTTCGGTGGAAATTTTACTCGAGTGACTAGTGTAGGATCAAACTCTTGAATACAAAACAAAATAAATATATTTATTGGTAAAAATCACACATCAAGACACTAGTTGTTCTACTCTAAGGGTCTGTTCAAGAACTGTAACTTTCCAACTAAATTACTATTGCCTTGATTCAACTCCCATTTCAGTCATTATGGTTTCTTTCCATTAACTTAAAGAGAAACTGAATTGGACCCTCTTTTGGTGGAACTTTCTCATGCTTATTTTCAATCCAGCAGTGATTTTTTTCTAAACTGGATTAAGAATTGATTAAGGTATTTCTGAAATATTAGAGCATGATATTTTATGTATTTCTTTTTAAAAAATCACTAGCTAGGGCATTAGATGCTTTCTTGGGCAGCTCTCATAACTCAGATCAGTTTCTCTTTTTTAGAAACATCAAACTTCCAGTTAGGAATACACCATAAAGATGAATGCCTCTACCAGATTTAGCAAAACAAAGTTATCTGAAAATATATTGTGCATGTTCCTTATCTTTTCAAGATGTGCCATGATGTGGCACCCTTGTTGCATATACAAGATGAACAAGCAGATATTTTGAGTTCTCCACCCTGAAAATAAATGGATGATTATTTTAAAAGTACGCATTCAAATAAGCACATGGATCATTTCAAACCAATATTTGATAGACTTCAATACAGTTAAAATAAACACACAGTATGTTTGAGAAATCAGTCTGAGAACTCACATTTGAGATTAACACACTCCTACAGATAAAGGATCAGATTTTAAGACAGACCATTGACATTAATGTCGTTATTCCAATTTGCCCTGTTGAAATCAAAATTAGACTCTAGACTAAATATACAACCAGTCGAACACCGGTTTTAAAATTTTCTCTTTATCCATATGTAATCACAATTAAATGCAAAATAAAAACAAGACAAAACCACACCACACATACTCCAAAGGCTCCAATTTGAATACATTCAAAATTGTAGTTGCCATGGCAACTGTAATTTTTCCACAGTTATCACCAAAGTATGCTCTCAGTTATGCTAGTGCAAATCTAGAATAATCACTGGAGCTACCAGGGCAATTCACTCGTGTGACTAAGATCAGAATTTGCTGTAAGTTAACACCATATAAAGTAATTGAGAATTCTGCATATGCACAAGGGGGCTGAGTTATTGTTGCTGTGGGAACCATAACTATGAATTTCCTGGCTTGCATGCGATTCAAATTTCAGCTTTAACACTGCATTAATGTAGCTTTTCACACTTGACAGACACACACTATTTTTAGCTCAGAGATTCCCAAATGGAATTAAAGTTTCCTTTAATACTCCAACTTTAAAAAATTTAAAAAGGTTTTAAAAAGAAAAAATGTTATATTATATACACACACACACCAGACTTCACATTTTAACTACGGTACATTGACTAGTTCCAAGCAATTCCCCACCCACCCTTTTTTTGTTTTGTTTTTTACATTCAAGCTGGTGGCCCATATCTCAATGTACCTGAGACAGCTAATTTAAAAAGGAAGTGGTCAAAGTCATGCTTTTTTTGTAAACTTCAAAGGTGATCCCTCTCCTTCTTCCTCTTTACATTTTACTGTCTGGCTTTCTGCCCATCCTGCAGCTGTTAGCTAAGCCTGTGTTTCATGGCGTCAAACCTGCCTCCTCACGGTCCATAAAGTTACAGCAGGGATCGTGATATGCAGGTGTGGAAAAGGGAGAAGTGCAGGATGAGCCTGTTAATGATTTTTCTGGCACCCCATGCTGAGTTGCTGAAGAAAGAGAGCAGCTTGCAGAAGAGCGACTCTTTGTTTGCGAAGGTGTTCTGGGCCATATTACTTCTCCCACAGCAAAGGTGTTGGGTTTTTTGCTTTAGGGGCTGTTTACAGAAACGATTCACCTTTTATACAGCTTTTAAAAAATGCTTTGAGGCTTTAATTAGACATAGGAATTCCATCACGCCACTATGAAGGCTTTTACTTTCCATTTAACCTCTCATTAGATGATTCAATGATCTTATTCAACTATAAATCCACACAATTGAGACTGGTTGTTTAACAGAAGAAGGAAGACACCATCAAAATCAACTGGTGCTAACTTATGTCACAAGTCCTAGTTGGAGTCCTAACACACATTATAATTTGTTAATGTAGGTAGAGAATCCCAGCTTTAAAAATGTTCATTTGCTGCTTTAAGATACAGCTAATAACTAAGACTGATTCAGGAATTCACCTAACTTTAAACATATGCTTAAGTGCTTTTCTGAATAGTGTCTAATAGATCTACAGATTTACTGCAGAATAATTTAAATACATTTAAGTCAAGATTTTCAGAAATGGGTGCCTAAAATTAGTCTGCTAAAGGCAAAAATTTCAGAAGGGCCTCAGGGTATGTCTACACACCTATCTGAGGTGCAGCACAGGTAAACATGCCTGAGCTAGAGCAGCTAAAAATAGAAGCATAGAGGTTGCAGCATGGACTTCAACATAGGCTATGGCTAGACTAGAGATTATAGCGCGTTTTTTTGTAGCGCTTCCCAATTTAGCGCAATAGGTATCGCGCTAGAGCCTGTGCAGATTGAAACCCTGTAGCGCTTCTGGCGGCAGTGACAGTAGCGGGATAGGGCAGGTATCCCAGCATTCAGCTGGGTGCAACATGCTTTGCAAAGGAGGGGGGCGAGGGGGAACTGGGAAGTTGTTCGCAGGGAGAGAAGATCAGGCTGTCAGTGAGTTTTCCTTAGCGAAAGCTGACAGGCTTTGTATTTAAGACACACAGCTCCGTCCGCAAGCATTTTCACTGGTTATTTGCTGTGTGAGTTGTTAGAGAGAAACTGCAAAGGTACTTCCGCTTTCTTCATCCCCTCTACAAAACAACACTTCACGTCATTTGCCTTAAATGGCATTTTGATTGTCTTTAATAGCTTGTTGATGGCCTTAAATGGCTTGTTGATGGCTTTACATGGCTCGGAGGCATGCAAGAGATCCCATGGGTGTCCACATTCCCAACCTTGCGCTACAACGGTAGCGCTAAAAGCCTTCTGCCTCTCGAAAATGAGGTTTAACACTAGCGCTTTAAACACTGAGTAACTGCGCAAAATGTGCCTTTCAAGTGTGTAGGGTCAGATAATTATAGCGCTAATGGAGGGTTTTAGCGTTGCAAAGCGCCAGTCTAACCATACCCATAGACTTGCAACACATGTATGTACCCAGAGTTCCTGGCATGCTGGTCACCAGCCTGTGTTGGAGCCCCTGCCGCTGCATCTCCTGTGCTACTTAGGTGTGTCTACCTGGGCTGCAGTGACCCCTCAGACTGCAGAGTAGACATGCCCAAGTGACTTAGACACCTAGGCACCATTGAAAGCCAACAAGATGTAAGCTGAAGACACTTGAGTGTTTTTGAAAATTCTGATGATGTGGATTTTTTGGGAAGCCCCAGTGTTGGAAAGATATCTCCATTGACAGTTGTATGTGTGCTAAATTTTGGAACTTGAAAATCATTTATTTATTTTTAGATTTATAAAGTATATCTCTCATATAGTGAGATCAGAATCTGGATCTGTGTCTTTATTAGTGCCTTGTGCAGTGCCAAGCAGTCTGCTCTCCCTTCATACAATTTCGGGAGCTATATAAATAAAAAAGTTAGTTTTTAGACCAGGGGTGGGGAACCTCCGGCCCACGGGCCTTATACGGCCCGCCAAATGATTTTGTCCGGCCCGCGGCGGGGCCGGGGACGCGCCGCAGCTGCCGGTCAGGGACGGGCCGCCAGGCGGGGGCGATTCGCACCTGGGGGAGCCGCCGGTGCCGGGACGCGCGTGGGCCACCAGGCTGGGGTGGTTCGCACCTGGGGGAGGCGCCGGGACGCGTGCGGGCCACCAAGCTGGGGCAGCTCGCACCTGGGGAATCCGCTGGCGCCACGCGGCCATCAGGCGGGGGCAGCTCGCCCCTGGGGGAGCCGATGATGATGCGCGGGCCGCCAGGAGGGGGTGGCTCACACCTGGGGGAGCCGCTGGCGCCGCGCGGCCACCAGGCGGGGGCAGCTCGCGCCTGGGGGAGCCGCTGACACCGCGCAGCCACCATTAGCTGGGCGGTGAAAGGAGGAGCCGCGGGGAGCCGACGGTCAAGCGGGTGTGGGGGGGAGGCTGGGCTGGGGGGCAGGCAAGGGGGCGGGGGGGGAGGCCAGTCGGGGTGGGCAAGGCGTGGGTGCGGAAGGGAAGGAGGTTTGGTGCGGGGGAGGCTGGGCTGGGCGGGTCAGGCATGGGGGGGCAGGAGGCTGGGTTGGGAATGGGAGAGGGGAGGAGGTTAGGTTTGGTGGGATGGGCCGGGCCAGGTAGGGGTGGGGGAGGGAAGGCGGTTAGATGGGGAGAGGCTGGGCAGGGGTAAAGGAAGATCACCCCCTACACCCAGGCTGATAGCGGGAGCTGACTGGAGCAGGCGGCAGGACCCCGGCTGGCAAGGGGCCAGCGGGGGAAACCCCAAAGCAGTGCAGGGCTAAGCACTCCGCCTGCCATTGCTTTGGGGTTCCCCCCGCTGGCCCCTCGCCAGCTGGGGTCTCAGCTCCCATTGCCAGCCTGGGCTTCTGGGCGGGGGCGGGTGTGGGGTGGGGGGGGCGGCCCGCAAATGACATTATAAATGTCCAAATGGCCCTTGACAGAAAAAAGGTTCCCCACCCCTGTTTTAGACCTTTAAGTACACAGATCCCTGCCTGGATAACCTTACAATCTAAGCGGACAACATAGACAGCTGAGTAGGAGAGAAGTGGTTCCCGGTGTCTACTTATCCCAGTAGCCCCCATTAAACCTCCAAAGAGCCCTCAAATTTTGCATCCAGTTATTTACTAAATTATTTTGTATTTATTAATATGAGCTACTGAGGCACCTAAACAATTGGACTGAAAGGTTTCAAAAGAGCTGTGTCTAAAGTCCCATTTATTTAGGCACCTAAATATACTGCCCATGAAAGCTTATGCTTCAATACTTTAGTTAGTCTTTAAGGTGCCACAGGACTCTTTTGTCACTTCTGATTAAAAGAATGAGGAAGGGGAGTTCTGCCTTGTTAGACTGCAACTCAGAAAAGCACTTACATGTATGATGAAGTCAATCCTTGTTCAGGACAGCACTTAAGTATGTGCTTAAATTTAGTCATTGAGGTCAACAGGATTTAAGCACACTTCCAAGTAAATGGGAGTTTCAAGTGAAGTCCTGAATAGGGAAGCTTTCCTCAATCAGGGCCTAACTGAGGTGATGGGAAATTTTAAAATACATACATTATTCTTTGTTTGTATTACCGTCTCACCTAGGGGCCCTACTCGTGAACCAGGACCCCACTGTGGGAGAAGCTGCACAAACACAGAAAAAAAGACAGTCTCTGGCCCACAGGACTGCATATTTTTGCTATTATCATATGGTCTTTAGTCAGTGATAGGAACTCTGTCAAGCCACCAGTAAAGATATGTTTTACATATATGAAGGCAGAATGAATGATAAATTTGAACACATATTAATATACAGCTCTGTGGGATCATAATTTGTCCCACTACAATCAATAGAAGTTTTCCATTGACTTCAGTGGGATTAAGATTTGGCCTTACATTTAAGCAACAGCAAAGGGACATTTTCTTCCCTATCAAAGGATTTCAGCTTTTCCCTTTAAATTAGAAATAAAATAAAACCAATGAGTGCTCGCACACAGATTCTACAATTTAAAATACACCACAGCTACAGTTCTTGATATTCAAGATTCTGCTGACTTTCAAGTCACATTACAAGGCTTATTTGTTCTCTGAGGGGATTGGAAAGTTAAAGAAACAAAACAAAAAACATTTGCCCAAGCAGCTGTAGATTTTATAATATTTGTACATGACCCAAAGCACTTGGGAGATTTTTCTTTTTATGGAAAGAAATAAATATAAAGAAAGACTCATTGAAGATCAGGGGAATGGCTCTCAGACTCAGCAGTGATGTGTGGCTTAATCTTTTTCAATTCTCCAAAATCTGCTGCTAAAAACCTACCTCCCTTTTTATTTTATTTTTTTAGGATGATGGGTACACCCCTAAAAATAAAAACTGGCTTAAAAGCTACTATTACCTGTAACCCGCATCATGCCAAAACAGCCACGCTGAGTCATAGGACTACTACGCTCCCAACCCAAATGCTTTTATTAATTATCTGTCATATTTAAAGCCGGGGTAACAGTCAGCCAGAGCATAGTTGTGTCTCCTACCATTAACAAGTAGGGCCCTGATCCTGCAAAGACCACTGGGACTGCTCACAGTGAGTAAAGTTAAGTGCATGAATAAATCTTCTGTGCCTGGCTGAGTGTCAGGAAGCATAGTGCTTACACTGCTTGCTAATAGCAATGCTGTTTTGTGCTATTATTTGTTTTGCAATAGTTTTAGAGGCTAGAATTAGGATTGGTCCTATTGTGTATTGTGCTGCACAAACGCATAATGAAAGAGTCCCTAAGCTTATAATCACCAGTGCCCTGTCTATGCTAGCATTCACACCACTGCTTGTACTACTGGAGCAGCACTGGTAATAGTGAAGTAGTAGGAGATTTCTTTAAAAAGGCTTGTGTAGACACTTGAGGATCAACCCTTGAAGATCCACCATGTTTTCTGAAATGGAACTGAACACAGTTTGGTTCTGTCTACACTTGCATTAAAACTATTTTCAGCACCAGTTCATTTGCACCTATTGCTGACAGCAGGAGTTAACACCAGTTATATTTCCTAGCTGACATGAGGCTTATAGTAACTATACTTTTCAAACTGGCCATATTTGACTTATTTACATTTCTGTTGTCAGAAAAAGAAAACTAAGCTATTCATCTTTGTTCATAGAAGGACACATCCCTCTGTTCTGCCAGTTATGTGTGGACCGTCATTCAGTCCTCCTGCCTGATTCTATAGTAAATCTTGTTGTTCCCAAGACTCTACAGAGATGCGCTTCTGTCTAAACTAACAAGCAAAAACTGCCTAGGTCAGGAATGGAATTTCTTTTGCGCGTTGCAGTATGGGGTGGAAGAAAAGGGAGAAGAGAGAACACAGGGAAGAAAATGTTGGCTTTATATATTCTTGCTGAGAAATATCTCAAACTGGTTTCTCAGCTATCAGAAGAGTAAAATGTGCTCACATGAGTAATTGCCTTTGCCAGTCCCCTTGACCACCAGTCTCAGCTTTATTTACCCATCCTGCAGCAGTCTATAATGATCCCCCTTTTCTGTTTGAGTGGCTAAATTTTAACAGCAAAGTGTGAGAAACAAAATCTACTTTTAAACCCAGCAAGTGGCAGTAAGCTTTGTTCCATACACAAGCCACCTGGTTATAACAGCTAGCATCTTTTGGTCACGTCAAAAATGTTTTCCCAAAGACTTGTTTTATACGCCTCATGGAAAAGTGCTATAGTGTAAGCTCTTTGGGGCAGGGACTTTGTTCTTCTGAGTTCGGATAGCAACTCATGAAGCCTGGATGCTACCACAGTAAAAATAATAACAACTGAAGGGGAGAGGAAGGCTAGTCCAGTGGCTAGGGCGACATCCTGTATGACCTTGGGCAAGTCACTTAGTCTTTCTGTGCATCGGTGTCTCTTCTGTAAAATGGGGGTAATAGAACTTCCTTATCCAATGGGTGTCTTGAGGACAGAAACATTAAAGATTTTGAGGTGTTCACATAGTATGTGAATGGGGGGCATGTAAATGTCCTAGTAGAGGCAAACAGAAAAAGAAAACTGTTCTACAGAATTCTGAAACAAGCCTGTAGAATTCTGCAGAGGGACATAATTCCCCATTCAATTCTATAGCCTGATATTATGGAAAGGATCTCAATTCTCAAAATCTGTGGTTTTTCTTACTAAAGAATCTTATAGGTTTAATCACTATTAAACTCTGCAGGACTTTTTCATAGGGAGTATATTCAGATTTAATAAAAGTATCTTTGTAACTGAATAGCATACCTGATTTCTGTAAATTCCTTGGCATTTTTCAAACACTTGAGACATTTATTCTCATTCTATTATAAAATAGGTTGGCTAACAAAAGTTCTAACCCTGCGCCCATGTAGCAAAAACAGACACAAAGGGCAGAATTGGTTGGTCACATCAGGTTCTCTAGAGCCCTGCACTTTTAATGCCTCAGGGAGTTTAAACTCATTTAAGCATGGGAGCATCTCAGGGGTTTACCATCCATCACCACAGTATCTGAATGGCTTCCATATAAAATCAATAGCACTATATATATATATATATATATATATATATATATATATATATATATTTTTAAACATCTCATGATTTTTTAATGCTTGGGGTTGGCAACACTGTAGGACACATCATGACAGAGGGAACAGTTCAATCTTTGAGGAGATCATTCAGGGATCTGAGGCAAAAATTGGTGGGATGATTTAATTAGGGATTGGTCCTGCTTTGATCAGGGGATTGGACTAGATCTTCTGAGATCCCTTCCAACCGTGATATTCTATGAAAAACAAACAATCTTATTTGCTTCCTCATAAGATTTCTTGTCTCCAAACACTGTCCAACTACAAAATAAAAACACTTTAGATGCCTCTGTTCCAAGGAATCTGATGGGAGGCTGGGAGCACCTCTGCACGTTGAATTGCAAGAGACAAACTGAATAAAAGTGAAACTTCACAACACGTTTTAAAAAAAACAAAACCAAATCCTATCCTTAAAAATGAACTCATTCCACAGACTAGAGGGGAAAAATCAATTGTGGAGAAAAAATCTGGTTTTCACATCAAGAGCCTTCAGGCTGAGAGTCTCAGTGATCATCTTTGCTCAGTCAGAATGAAGTGTCCATCAGTCAACACAGCTGCTCAACATTTTTTCTTCAAACACTTGTTTTTTAAAAGGAAAAAAGGAGCTAGTTGAAAATTCTCAAAACCAGAAAACCTTCAAAATGATTTTCTCAAAATATTGTTTTCAAAATTTTCAAACAGAAAAATTTGTTTTTAATTTCTGTCTCTCTTTTTTTTTCATTGCCAGTGTTGTCTAATCAGAGTAGTTACCTAGTAAGATTTAAGAGGGAAAAATCACTTTGGAAATACTTTTATTTTGAAATTTTAAAAATTATTTTTTGAACATTCCAATTTCAAATATGAAAAAAATCTATTAAATTCTATGGATATTTTTTTTAATCAGTCCATTTTGAAAAACAACGGGATGAAAACACTTTAGAAGTATTCGCGATTTCCCATTCTTCCTCTATTTTTAAGTCAGCTCTGGCCAGGGGAATGGACTAAAAACACTAATGAAGCTCCAGATATAAAACTGGTAATATGACAGCCGCTGTAAAATCAATGGACACCAAATTGGAAATCCTCGTTGCATTGACTGGCAGAAGTAAACAAACGTGTGGAAGGAATTAAAGGGAAGCTACATGATTTGGAAATTAAATTGCAAGTCCACAAAACAGTGCTCAAAGTGTACATCTATGCATCAAAAAAAACAACCCGCACGCTGCAGCAGAGTGGGGCAAAGCCCATGTCAACTGAATCAGGCTCATGAGTCTCACCCTATGGGGTTAAAAATAGCAGTGTAGGTGTTTGGGCTCAGGCTGGAGAGCGGGCTCTGAAATCTGGCAAGTGGAGAGGGCCTCAGAGCCCCAGTTTTGGCCCGAGCAGGAACATTTACAGCTGTTTTTACCCTGTATGAGCATGAGTCAGTTGTTATGGGCTCTGAGACTCACTGCCGCAGGTTTTTTTGTTTTGCTTTTGCAGTGCAGACATACCCAAAAAGGAAAGACTTCCCAGACAAACTGAGAAAGTTAGATTTTTCCTCTACGCTCGTGATTCTCCACCCTGTTTTCTCACTATCAGCCTGAATGACGCTGATCCTCTACGTAAGAGTGTAGTTACATATGTGAAAAATAAAAGTGATGAGATAGATTTCTCTTTGGAGTTCAGCTCCCATTCTGCTGTCATCACTGGTGAAATGTGGCTTGATTTTACTTTTTCATAAAGGCAAAGTCCAAACTGTAATGTTGTTTGCATTCTGTTCACATCACATACTATTTTTTAAAAACAGATCAACTGGACAGCCACTGATTATTATGAGTGGTATTTATTAGCTGTTTATGGTAATGCTAGTCGTTTTCCAGACATTTAAGAAGGGACTATCACTGTTCCAAGATCACAATCTAAGGATGGACAGATAGGGTGACAAAGGTCAGGGAATGGGCACAAACAGGGATTTTAACACAAGTCAACGTGATTCACTGTAATCACCACAGCAGTAGTGGAATTTTAAATCTCTCCAAAACTATGGACAGGGCTCTGTGGATGAATTCAGGGAAGTTGTACAATGCCACATGGACAAAGGCAAAAATGCATCTATGGGAAAAGCTAATAAATGGGTGAGAACACCGGCAGAGCAAGGCAACCCAAAGTCCAACAAGGAAGGATATATAAGGAGGAGAAAAGTTATGGAGAGCTTTGAAGATGGTGACAAAAATCACTTAAATCTGACATGACAGCCGATGAGGAACCAGTGGAGGAATTTTCCCCAAGATGATAGGGACATGATCAAATCAACACACAAGGGAGATTTTAGCAGCTGTATTTTGTATGGACTGAAGAAAGAAAATGTGTGTTACCTGGGGGACCAGAGAGGATGGTGTTTCAGAAGTGAAGGCGAGACATAATGAGAGATTTGGCTGAGAGGATGGAAAGAAAAGATGAATTTCAGACACAGTGTCATCTAAACATCTGTTTACTGGAAAATAATGTTTAATACAGGACTGAAAAAAAGCAAAGCACTACTTCTCTCCACAGGCAGAAATAATTGGCCTTTTGGATCTAATTTATGTCTCTCTTTTTAGAGCACCTAACATGCAACATACCATATATTTAATCAGATGTCTTTAGAACTGGAAAATGTCATCTGAGGGCTTGGAGGAACAGGGGAGCACCATCCCTGAATGAAACCCACCCCTATGCTAGAGCTCGCACAAAGCCTATGCACCATTGAGGTTAAGTGACAAATAGGTCTTAGGCTTTCCCTCCGGGCAGGACTTGTCTTCCCCCTTGCATTTTATGCACATACAATAATGCGCAGGTGAAGTCATAAGACTTGATTTAAATGGTTTGGAGACATCTGAATTGGAAAAAAAAAAGACACTTAAAATGGTGAATTTCTGGTGATGATTCAGTAAGAATAAAAAGCATAAGTCAAACAATTGCCAGTTCTGGGGCAGGAGGGAGAGAGGCTGGAGATACGCTGCAGTTTAGTATATGTTCCTTTTTACAGCAACTGTCACAGCTCCAGAGAAAACAAAGCGCCCTGCTGACCTATGAGCACAAAGAACCAAAATTTATCCCTCGTGTGACTCCACTGAATCTAATGGACTCCTAATGGACTCTAAAGGAGGAATTGGCCTTTATCTCCAAAACTGAACACTCAACACTTTATCCCCAGCACTCCGCCTTGGCTTGGCAAACTAACTAGCAAGCTGAGAAATTCAACTAAAAGGATAAAACAAGGGCCAGGGCTTTCTCACCTACCTTAGAAAATACTTGCTCAGTTTCTTCTTGGGCCTTCGGGTGTTTACTTGGATGATGAGTTGGAGGTTGGCAGGACATTAATCCTGGTAGAGAAGCTGAACTCTGTAAGATAGTGAAAGCAAAGTCAAGAATGGTATGTCTTCATAACTGGGCATGAAAAGTAAGTGCCTAGCTGGTTACCTCGTTGTGGATTTGTGAATTCATCATTTCTATGCCATTTTGAAATGTGCCTTAAAGGGGAAAAATAAAGAGCAGTACTGATTTAGAGATCTTTATTTGCTCCTTATTCAGGCAAGACCCTATGTGGCTTGAAAGAGTCAAGAGTACTGAATGGGACCACTTAATAGCCCTACCACATATTTTATATTTTAGGAATTGATTCGGATTTCAGATACACCAGCATAAAACACAGAGTAATGGCATTGATTTCGGTGGACTTGTTCTGGTATAATGGACAGCACAATCTGTCCTAAATTAACACAGTTAGGCTACATCACTGCTATGTGTTTGGCGTGTATTTCCTCTGCTCATGAACACACAGTGTCGGTGCAGTAGCATGGGAAGTGGCAGAAGAGGAATAGCTGAACCATGCCAAGTAACTATCCACCTGAAACCAGTGAGTATTCACTTGGCACAAGTCATTGGACCTTTGCTGCCACTATCTGTGCTATGGGAGATGTGCTGCTATTTATACTCGCACTAGCTCGATGAGAGCTGTGGGAGTGTGTGCACACAAGCAAGGGAATCACACCCCTAGCTTGTAGTGTAGATATAGTCTTACTTAAATACACAAAAAACTACCCATTTTGTGTTACTCTTTAGGAAAGGACACGGATTCTTTATCAGTACTTTCATTTCTGACATAAAGGTGAACAAATAATACATGATGATAATCGATGAAATCTGGTTCAGGAGCTAAGAGCCAGAGCGAAACATCAAGATCCCCTGTTCATGTTCAAAGCAGAGTCTGGTCAACTCAGTCTTTCATACTTCCCAAGTGGATATATTAAGTACCAGGCAATTAATGTGAAGAGAACGTAAAAACTAAAATCCTATTTGTTCTGGGTTAACATTAAAGATACAAATAATATCACAGTAAGAGTAGGTATTTTGCCCCAGTGTCATTAGCTACAATTTCCTTCACCAGTTCCACCCATGCTTGTGCAGTTGGTTGCCACCTTCAATTCCCAATAATAAATGAATTTATCCGTGCAGTCTCAGAGTTCCAGAACTTCTTGTTTTGGCTCAACATTCTGGAAATCTCAGACAGCATTGTTATAAGTCAGGTACAAAAGTGCATAAAAATGAGTAAGATAGCAAGAATGAACCTCACGCACAATATAGGTTTAGTTTGGATCAGAGAATATTGAGTTTTATGCAAAGGTTAGAGTCAGTTTCTTATTTAATCCAAACCAGTTTGCCAACCCCTCACTTAGCTGAAATACCTTAATGTAAAGAATTAAAGGATAGGAATATAATTAATGTCGGTCAACACAGAAAATTAGGTCTTGGCAAACAAAACTGAATTCATTCTTTGAGGAGATTACAAGCTTAGTTGATAAAAGTAACTGAGTAGATGTACTTAGACATCTGAAGGCATTTCTTTTAGTACCACACACCATTCAGATTTAAAAACAGCACTTTACAGGATCCATACAGCACATGTTAAATGGAACAAGAACAGTATGACTGACAGATCTCAAACAGTAGTCATCAAATAGAGGTGTTTCTCAGGGGTTCTACAAGGACTGATTCTAGGTCTGATACTATTCAGCATTTTCTTTGGTGATAGAAGTAAATATAAAAATTACTGCTGATAACATTGCAGATAACACAAAAGACTAGCAAAGTGGTGAGTAATGATGAGGACGGGGAGGTCATACACAGCAAATACAGCCAAATGCAAAGGTATACATCTAGGAACAAAGAATGCAGTCTGTACCTATAGAATGGAGGACTGTATCCTGGAATGCAGTCACTCTGAAACTAATTTAGGGATCACACTGAACAAACAACTCGGCATGAGCTCCTAGGACAACACTGTGTCAACAAGGGCCAGTGCAATCCTTGGATTTATACACGGGGGTGCAGTGAGTATGGAGATTATTTTACCTCTGTACATGGCATTGAAGAGACAGATACTGGAATGCTGTGCACAGTTCTGGTGTCCACATTTCAAAGAGGATGTTGAAAAATTGGAAAGGGTGCAGAAAAGAGCCACAAAAATTATTTCAGGATGGAAGAAAATGAAAAGCATCTTAGAAAGATACTTACAGAGCTCAATCTGTTTAATTTATCAAAAGAAGAGCAAGAGGTCACCTGATTACCATTATAAGAACCCTCATATGGAGAAAATACTAGGTACTAAAAGGCTCTTTAATCCTGCAGAGAAAGTAATTGCAAAGAACCAGTGGCTGGAAGCTGAAGTCAGACAAATTCTAGTAGGAAATAAGGCACACATTATTTGCATTGAGGCTGATTAACCATTGGAACAAACTACCAAGGGAAGTGGTGGATTCTCCCTTTCTTGATGTCTTTAAATCAAGACTGGGTGCCTTCCTAAAGATTAACTAAAGCCTAACAGAAGTTATTGGGCCCAATACAGGGGTAAGAAAGTGAAACGTAATGGCCCATGATATACAGGAGATCAAACTAGGGCCAGGTCTACACTACCCACTGGATCGGCAGGTAGCGATCAATCTTTCGGGGATCGATTTATCATGTCTAGTCTAGATGTGATAGACCAATCTCCGAGCACTCTCCCATCGACTCCGGAACTCCACTGCCGCGAGAGGCACAGGCGGAGTCGATGGGGTAGCGGCAGCAGTCAACTCAGCACTGTGAAGATGTTACAGTAAGCCACTGAAGTAAATACATCGACGTCAGCTACACTATGCCCACAGCTGAAGTTGCGTATCTTAGGTCGATCTTCCCCCATCCTCCAACCTAGACATGGGCTCGATGATCTACTGGTCCCTTCAAGCCTTAACCCATGAAGCTATGGCTTAAGAATGAGGTACTAGGGAGAGAGCACTTTATGAACTTTTAAGAGAGTCTTCTATGACAATCAGGGTTAGGAATTCTATTGTTATTAATTTTGTAAAGTAAATTCACAGTGTTAGCTTCTCTGTTAGAATTCTTCAAGTCACAAGATTACTGTCCTGACTTCTATCTACAAATAAAACAACTACAAACATCTTTACTACCACAGGCAGTTTAAGCACGAGGCCAGCTGAACAAAGAGAGAGTGCAGTGTATTAGTCTCCCTGACTTAGTGCCAGATGTTAGCCATCTATTTTACTCTGCAAACAATAAACAGTTTTCTGTCCTCAGAAACCCACTACCTCCTGCAAACAGAGCTGAAACGAGAATAGGGATGTATTTACACTGACTCAAAAAGTACATACACCCAGTAGTTTTGTGTCAAATTAATGTTTTATATTCATGGTCAACTGTGAGATTTACATTATATTAAATGTGTATGTTTAGCTTGCCTATATAAAGTTCAAGGACAGGACAATCTCAGAGTAATGATCATGTCTATAGCCATAGTTTATTATACATAATGGTTTTGCTTTATGTTCATTCCAGTGAGAAAACATTCCTGCCGATACGTAAAATGTGGAAGATTTGAGTCACAAGGATCTATGCCACTTTAATAGGTATAACACTGGCTAATGGGGATTATGATGCCACAAACACCTTCCCTAGGAGACTCGGGAGCATTTTGTTTTACATAAATTTGTTCACAAAATAGAGAGAGTCTCTTCATGGATGACAGGAAATCTGACATCACTCAACTAGCAGAAGAGGAAAGTCAAAACGGGCTCATTTGTTCTCTGAAATCACTATTAAAGGGTCATACTTATTAGAGTAATAAAACAAAACTATTTTAAGGGCCACATCAAAGTAACTATTATGTCTGGCAGGACTCAATCCTACAACCAACAAGTCAGGCCAGTGGTTGGCCAGTTCTTTGCTGCTCTTCACCTTGTACTGTAATTCACAACAGTGCAAAGTGAATGCAAAGCAAGTATGCTTCACACTGGTGTAAATAACTGCATGAGACGCAGGGCACTCTCGACTCTACGCCACAGATCTTCCATCTATTAAAATCATCTTTAAAAACTTTAAAAAGGAAGAAAGCTGAAAACATTTATAAACTAAAAGAAAGTTGAATTTATAAGAGAAGTCTTAAGAGAAAAGAGGTGGCCAATAATAAACAGGAAAATGGATTGAACAATGCAGCAATGATACTGTTTGCTCTTCAGGTAAAGAGCTGCCTGGATGAGGTTGGATTTTTGTGTTACCTGATGCACAGTCCTGTAAGTAAACGCAGCTCCTTGCTTAGGGTCTCTTTCAGGAGAGATTTTTGCACTCAGCAGCCAAAGTGTGTCAGCACTGGAGTGAGCAGTGTTATCGGGTGTTAGCTGCAGCACTCTGATACGTCCTTGAGAACTAGCACATCATTAGTGATACCTTCACAACTGAATGTGTGGGTCTTAGGTCATATGCCAGACAAAGCCAAGGATACGTTTTAGAAAAAGCAATTTCTTATTATAGTCCTTTACATGCCCTCTTTGCATTTAATTTCAGCTCTATTGTTGAGATAATCAATGAATGTCTGATAAAGATACTCTGTTACAATGCTGTTTGACGAAGGAGTACAACAGAAGTCCCTGTTCATTTGAACAAATGTTGCTCAAATGATATGGGTCAATACACTGAAAATAAATTGGAAAGGGGAATCCAGTTTGCAGTAACTATAATGTCTTCAGTTACAAGGCCTGAGTCTCTGTTAGGGCTTGTCTATACTGAGTCACAGTGCAGACTGTAGGGATGTGAATATAGTCCTGTTTCAGAGAGGATTACGTTAACGTGAACTAGATACCTTTTAGTTCATGCCAGCAGTGTCCACGCAGAGTGCTTGGTGCTCTCTGCAGTTAACATCCCGTAGTCCTCACCATGGGACAGTGTAGACGTAGCCTTAGTCTGCACGTTCTGCAGTTATTTCCATCGCTCTGATTTAGTACCAGCTTACACCCACTTTGCACCAGTGCAAATGACAACACAAGGTTCAGGGAGACAAAGAAACAGCCCTAAGACATACACGCACAAATGGGGTTCCCCCTTGCAGAACAAAAATGAATCTAAGTGATATGTGATTGCAGTAGAAGTAGCACCTGTTTTAAATATTAGACTTAGGTGCGATTATATATTGACTCATATATGCACTAATATTAAAGTGACCTCTTTCATATGTTACACTCCACCCACATATGATTTATTTTTATAAATATTACATATGACCTATGTTTATGAAACACGTGTCTTTCACATAGTCTGTACTACAGGTAACACATACTTTTATAATGGTTCTTACATTCTCAAAATTCACTTCTCAGAGTTTCCTGCAGAGCTGAGAAATGCTCTTTGACACGCATGAGGCAGAATGTTATCACCAGACCGTTTCAGATGGAACAGTGAGAGTTCACACTAATAAAAGACTTGTCAACACAAATCATTGTAATTCTTCTAGATCCCTTCCTAGTTTCTGCTGTTGAGTACCTGCCCCAGTTACACAGCCTTGAACGTGCTGCAGACTGCTACTAAACAGAGTTAGAAACTCACTGACAACTGTGTCAACTGCTTTCATCAACTACTGCTTGTGCATAAATAATTTCATGTTTTCACAAGTATGAATGAATATTCTGACCATCGTCTTCAATACTAGGCTGTCTGAAGTAAGTCCCCCACGTTCATAGGCTATGTCTATGCTACAAAATTATGTCAGCATACAGCCATTAAATCACTTGTGTGCGTGTATACTTGGCTCCTTGTGTTGGCACTGTGAATCCTCACTAGAAGCACTTGCATCAATTGTATTGTCCCTGTGGAGCATTAACAGTCAACATAGCAACACAGTGTCTACACCGACACTGCATCAAGCTAATTACATCAGCCATGACTCTTACCACAGTATGTCTACACTGTGGTAAGAGTCTACGCACCTTACAGCGGCACCGATTTATTGCTACAGCTATGCCACTGTCAGGTCTCCCATGTTGCCGCTCTTTGCCGGCAGGAGGGAGAGCTCTCCTGCTGGCATAATTAAACCACCCCCGATAAGCAGCATTAGCTATGTTGGCAGGAGACCCTCTCCAGCCAACATAGCGCTGTCCACACCAGCATTTTGCTGGTGACTCTTGTGTCAGTCGGGAGGGTGTTATTTTCTCACCCAACTGACAAAATTTTACCAACAAAAGTGGTAGTGTAGACAAAGCCTAAATCAGCGTAAAGAGGCAACTGCATTAGTAAGAGCCAAATTTAAGGATGACAATTCCACAGCGAGGTCAATGAAGGCAGCTTATGTTGATCTAACTGTGTAGTGTAGACCAGGCTTTAGAAATATGCTAACAAGGCTCTGACCTTCCCCAAGTTTGCATTTAAGATATCAGATACCACTGCATGGAATCCATGAGATGAGCAACATTATCTCTAGGGTCTTGTCTACACATGGAGTTATCCCTGATTAACTATTTCTAGTTAACTTCATGTATGAACATTCTTATTTCGGAATAAGACCATCTACACATGGAATTAACCAGGAATAGTTACTCAGGGATAGTTACTCAGTGCACCAGCAGGGTGTAAATTCTAGCCTGCACCATCACGTTGTGTTAACTTATCTGTGTGGACACTAGCTGGTGTACACTAACCGTTCCTTGTGTAGTATTGTTTGAAATGGGACTATGTTAATCACCCTAAGGAACTTTAAGACCATGCTAGTATGGGTCAGTTACTGCAGTCAGTATTGGTCAGTATATTGGTGCAGGCTAGAACTTACATCCCACTGGTTCATGCTAATGCATCATGTAGCTATGCCCCAAGATACTCTCTCACATACCAAATCATACACCCAGAAGCAGTGGCATGTCCCCCCTCTGCCTCCTATGCATAGGGGCAGCCAGGGGGCTCCACACACTGCCCCCACAGCTCCCATTGGCTGGCAACCATGGCCAATGGGAGCTGCAGGGATGGCGCCTGCAGACGGGGCAGCATGTAAAGCCTCCAGGCTGCGCTTTTGTGTAGGAGCTGGAGTGGGGACATGCTGCTGCTTCTGGGAGTTGCTTGAGGTAAATGCCACCCGGAGCCTGCACCCCTGACCTCCTCCTCTGCCCCAACCCCCATCTCCTCCCTCCCCTCGGTCCAAGCCGGAGCACCCTCCTGTACCCCAGCCCCTCATCCCCAGCCCTTCCCCAGAACCCACAACCACAGCCAAAGCCCTCACCCTCTCCCACACCCCAACCCCCCATTTCATGAGTATTCATGGCCTGCCATACAATTTCCATACTTAGATGTGGCCCTCGGGCCAAAATGTTTACCCACCCCTGCCTTAGCTAAACTGATGCAAGGAGGTGCCTTAGCTAAACTGATGCAAACTTATGCGAGGACAAGGCCTTAGATTGGGAGCCACTTCCCCTCATGGAAAATCTGAAAACATTCTGGGCCTCATTCTCCACGGTCTTGTATCCTGCATGGTTATTCACACTAGTGCAAAATAAGTGTGTAATATTACCATTCTGAATGTCTATCCATTTAAAATTACTTTGCACAGGTGGAAATGATGACACAGGGGACAAAACACTGAAGAATATGGTTTTGTGTAAAGAAACAATTCTGTCTATATGTCATTCCCCCACTCCCTTTGCTTTTCATCTCTCCTCTGAAACCCAGGCCTCTTTGGCATCCCCCCCAAAATGAGCAACCTTGCATCACCAATCACGTGAAAATCTTAGCCTTGATTTTTCCTTAATTATTTTTCCATAAAATTGTAATTCCTCTAAAAAAAGATGTTGGTTGGACTTAACTTTGTCTCTGTTGATGCTCTGTCACTTTAATTGCCTGAAATTGGTTTTGAATTCATTTTCAAGTGGCACTTTCTCCTTTTCATGCTTAAAAGGTCACTCCTTCCTTTCGGTTTTATTTTTCTCACACATCTCTGTGAACAATCTCTTCTGCTTTAGTCGGGCTCACAGTAACAAGGAATGAGCTAAGATATATTTGCCTTAGGCCAGGCAAACAGGGACTCATGTGGCCTACCTTTAAACTGGGGCAGGATAAAAGACCAACATGGCCTCCTCACAGTTTGGTGACATCTCCACTAATCCTCCCTTCGTTTGGAAACAATTACAAAAGTCACCTGGAAGTGTCTACTGAGGAAGTTTTCTAGAAGAGTTAGGTGGGCCAACATGCTGCTCTCACATACACTGGTTGAAATTGAGAGTAGCTCCATTGGTTTCCATGGAGTTACCTACACTATTGTAAATGTTGAGTAAGTGCAGAGTTTGACCCTTTGTGTTCAGAAGCCAGAGAAACAATAGTTTGTGTGTAGTGCGTGGCACAGAGCAAAGCAAGTTTTTTTATGCGAGTATATCCTTCCTTAGATAGGATAGAAAGGATAAATGGACACAAATCAGATATCAGGAATGGCAATATACAAAAACCTGTAGGAGAACACTTCAATCTGCCTGGACACACAATTACAGATTTAAAAGTCACCATACTGCAGCAAAAAACCTTCAAGACCAGACTGCAAAGAGAAACTGCAGAGCTGCAGTTCATTTGCAAGTTTGATACAATCAATCTAGGATTGAACAAGGATCTTGAATGGCTTGCTAATTACAAAAACAGCTTCTCCTCTCTCCGAGTTCACACTTGCAATTCAGCTGCTAGAAGAATACCCGACCCTCCCTGGTTTGAGTTAACAAGCTGGTTCAGCCTGATTGGACTAACCTTGTTACCTCCTACCTGGTTCTTGCCTACTTATCTATACCTGCCCCTGGACACTTCCACTGCTTGCATCCGACGAAGTGGGTATTAGCCCACGAAAGATTATGCTTCTAAACTTTATAGTTAGTCTTTAAGGTGCCACAGGACTCTTTGTTACCTCCTTCCTTAGAGGTTTTTAAGGTCAGGCTTCACAAAGCCCTGGCTGGGATGATTTAGTTGGGGTTAGTTTTGCTTTAAGCAGGGGGTTGGACTAGATGACCTCCTGAGGTCCCTTCCAACCCTGATATTCTATGATTCTATATGCTTAAAAGTTATTTTGTTAATGAAGTGCAATGCACAAGTATATTTGTGCAACTTACATTAATTTATATACTATGCTTGAAGGGTTATATATTAATCTCTTCAAAAATAGACAACACAAGGTCTATACACTACTTTATATTACACAAAAGCCCTCTTTTAAAATCTTTACTGGAGTACAGATCTTGTGCTAGTACTCAGCATAGGGGTGAATTTTATCTTCTTTGAATAAAGTGCTGGTGATAAAATTGGCAAGTGCACATTATAGTAGACAACATTCAGTTGTGGAGCAGAGCAAGAGGGAAACATGAACACTGCCTACAAATTAGATTCTTGGCAACGACAAACTGGCTTTGGTCAGGTGACCCTGTTTAAGAAAACCTGACTACATCCTGCAATAAGGGTGTGATACACTGTTCCACATGTATGTAGGCCTCCCAGAGAAGCCCCTTACTGCAAAATGATGGCTCTTGAAGGTTTAAGGATTTTATGGATTAAACACACATGCAAGAATAATTGTACAGGAAACTTCCTCTTCCAACCTGAATCAAAATGTCATTATTCCATTTCTTTATGCATTATTAACCATATATAAAGAACAACTCCAGGCGAGGTTGTGAAACGCTTTTGGCTGCAATGCTACTAGTACACTAACCACACCCAGCTAAACCTCTTTCTTAGCAGACACAGCCAGTACTGTCACCTAGATGTGACCACGTCAGAGAAATGCATGTGAATTAAAACCAGCTGACTGACTCAATCCAGATAAGAGACGATACACAAAGAGAGGGGAGACCTCTGAGGAGCTGGGTAGGACAATGTCCTCATCCTCTACTTTCCGGTCACCAAGGTAACATTGAAGTCCTGAGGTTCTCTTGGGCTCCAAATTGCTCCTCGATACTCAGAGTAACAACGAAGACGTTCTTTCAAATTCAGCTAATCAGCAGTGGCTGCTCATTCCTCTCAGACAAAGACTAAGCCAATGATCCAGGCTTTTGTCACTTCCAGGTTTGATGCAGCACAACCTACCTTGGGCTAACTATTGAGGATCACGTGGGAAACCTCCACTGGGGCAACACACAGGAACCCCCCTTTTAATAATAATAATAACAAAAAAAAACACATCTCACTGCTCTCCAATAACATCCCCATTACATTTCAGATCCACTTCAAGGTCCTGGCCCTACTGTTGCCTTAGACCCTTACCTAACACCTAGCCCATGATCTCCATCCCTGACACAATGAGACAGCTCTACTTTATAACGATCCCATGGTGAAACTTTCGCTAGCAAGGGGCAGTGCATCTCTTTACCATTAGAGAATCAGAGAGGTAGCCATGTTAGTCTGGAATAGCAGAGGTAACAAAGAGCCCTGTGGCACCTTAAAGACTAACTAAAGTATTGAAGCATAAGCTTTCGTGGGCTAATACCCACTTTGTTACCTTTACCATTAGAGGGGATGACAAGCTCAAACCTGAACAATTTTAGAGCACAATGTGAGAACCATCATTTTGTCCTCTCCGAAACAATGGTGGAAGAATGACTAGGCAACATCTTTCATTGGGGAAGATGCAAAATATTAACTAATAATGGCTGAATTAGAGAGTGGTGGACACTTTATGGATACAATTATTGCAATTGTAAATTTCGTAACTCACATCTAGATACCATGATGATGAGTGCACTAATCTGACTTCACACCAACAATATAACAACTCTGAATAGAGAGAATAAAAGCTATAATCAAATGTAATAGTATCTAAAATGAATTTTAAAAACCCAACATTTTAACTAGAGTTAATTGAAAATTGTTCAGCAAAACATTTTTTTGATGAAAAGTGTTTTAACTATACCAAAGTTTTTGTGAGAACCTTCATTTCCCCGCTTTTCCTTCTTGCTACTAGAAGCAGAAAAATGGGTGGGAAGAGGAAAAAGGGGAAAGAAAGTGTGGGAGGGGGAGAAGAGGGAAGATGTAGAGAAAAAAACAAAAAACCTTGACATTTTTGTTGCAAAGTGGCCTTAGCAGACCAGAGATTATAGCTGCAAGTGCATAAGTAAACTCTTCAGAGGGATTCCTTGCTTTTTTCATCTTTTGTCTATAGGATAACATGCTACTCCAGGGGTGCCTGATTTCTTGCTAGCAATTGGCCACCCTGTCATTCACTAGTCTGGTAATACCCATACCAAACACTATGCTCATCAGTGCTGGACCAAGGAATCTGTGTGGGACAAACAAAGTACTCTCTCAATACTGTGTGTGTGTGTGTGTGTGTGTGTGTGTGTGTGTGTGTGTGTGTGTGTGTGTATGTGTGTGTGTGTGTGTGTGTGTGTGTGTGTGACTGCCTTTTAGTGGCTGGCCCAAGGACAAGATATTGGCACTCTGTCTTCAGCACAGGGATTCATTACAACTGGACTGATTCTAGAGGATTCAAGTTTTGTATCACATCAGGAGCTCATTGCAAGACTGGGGCCTAATGCATAAATGAAAATGAATCTGATGACTAAAGTCTAGCCCACTGGTAGGCAACATGCAGCCCATCAGGGTAATCCGCTAGCGGGCCACGAGACAGTTTGTTTACATTGACGGTCGTAGGCACGGCTGCCTGCAGCTCCCATTGGCCTCGGTTAGTCGTTCCTGGCCAAAGGGAGCTGCAGGTGGCCCATCCTGCAGACGGTCAATATAAACCACTGGGCTAGCCCTTGGTAGGCATCTAGACTTGCAGTAAAACACCCCTACTCAGTTTGGCATAATTGGTGAGCCCTACTCAGGAGAGGCTCCAGACTGGAATAGGAGCAGTGTTGCAGGTCAGGACTGAGAGGCCTCAGAGGAATGCTGCAGAAAAGCTTGCACAGCAGCTGCTTGTGGTCCAGAAGTTTGAATACAGGAGTGGGTGCCAGGAACTCCCAAGTTCTAATCTCAGCTCTGACAGTAATTCCCTCTGTGACTTCGTTATTTAACGGTCTCTGTTCGTAAAACTACGAACACACCTTTCCCCGCCCAGAATATTGACAGGATTCCTTCATGACTGTAAAGTGGTATATTATAAACACATTGCATTCTTATAACTAGAACATTCAAACTAAATATAAAAATAAATAGGAACAACCTTTGGTATTCTATAATTCTCCAACCAAAAATATACAACTATTCTTGTCTTGGAAGTTGTTAGGTTAGGTTACAGTTTGGTAAAATTATCAGATATGTTAGGCAGAAAAGTCCATATGCAACTGTGCCCCTAGTTCATACATGCAATTACAGTCAGATGCACAAATGAGGTAACTCCATTAACAAAGGATCAATTGCGCACAGTTGTGTACTAAGTAATGGCATGTGCACACAACCGAACATCTAAATTGTCTGAAGACCTGCCTCTAGACTGCAACATTTAATCTGGCATGAAAAGATGAAGATTGACAACATTTTTAGATTGTGTAGTAATAGAGTTGCAATTTTTTTCATCACAGTGTAAATAAGCTTAAGGTGTCCAATATATGAAATATCTTTTGGATAGAACTGACTTCATTAAATAAAAAACAGACAGATGTAACCACTGAATCCATAACCATAAGACTGTTTTTGACTTCTCTCCAGAGCATGTAGTACCCTGGAAAAGAATGCAAACTGCAAATTAAACCTTCAGTTATGTTCAGCAACCTGACAAGCTGGCTCAAGAAATACTGCCATGTCTAGCAGATTGGAAGAGTGATGTGTTCATTGCACAGAGGTGTGAAGGACCCAGCCCACCCCAGCTCATCTCACAGGGCACAGCTGGTGAACTGTACACAAAGGGGGAAGCAAGTGGGAGGGGGAAGAAGGGGTCTGAGGTAAACTAGAAGACATCTTTGCCTTCCATCATCCCCTCCCACCCCTTCCTTCCATGCAGTTTTGGTTGCCACTTCACCAGAAAAGGATTTTCCACTCATGCAGCATTCTGGGAAGCATTGGATCAATTTGCAAAAATAGTACAGTGCGATCCAGGAGTACGAGTGAGCTTTCTCAGTGATGTTGGGTGTCCATCACTCAGCCTTACACACAGCCGTTGCAACACAAGACTATGGGAAAGCTTTCATTTGCAGTGAAGATATCATCATTATGACTAATATTAAACATGTACATCATAAGCCAAATGTGGTGTCCTCTGGGGCTGCAGCTAACTAGCATATAGGACACACTGCACAACAGCGGGTGGGAAGGGAAAATGTTGTACTGACACACTAGGGAAAATTCTGTTGACCGTCTCTATTTTTACATCAGCTTCTCCCCTCAGAATATGCTTTTTCTGAGCACCTGCCCTCCTCCATTTATAGACCTGCAGACTTCCCTATCTGCCCCATGCTCCATAGAAGCTGTGTGTGAAAGGCAGAAGATGTAGGATATAGACAGGAAGGTGATCCTCCCAGCTGTAGGGGCACCTCGTTCTTACACAGTGCTTTTTGTTGTTGTTGAAAAGAAATTTTAGGAACTTTAATTAAGCATTGTTATTTAATCCTCACAACACCCTATAAGACACGTTATCATTCTCATTTTACAGGCACAATCAGTGAAACAATAGTAACTTCACTCTCACACAGCCATGAAATGAAATGATAATCTCAAGCCAGTCTCCTGCCAGCAGGGAAGGAAGAGTGAGATATATTCATTCTTATTCTTTGCTTTTGGGAGGTGCTTCAGGACTGACACTATGGCGATGGGCACAAATATAATAAAGTGGTAGGACAGAGAGTGGGTAGGATTCTCAAATACAGTCTGGACCCTTTGTGCTACTCACAGAACCATAAAAACAGACATACTGGGCCAGATCAATGGTCCATCTAGCCCAGTATCCTGTCTTCAAACACTGCCTGGTGACATGCTTCAGAGGGAGTGAACAGAACAGGGCAATTTATTGAGTGATCCATCCTCTGTCATCCACTCCCAGCGTCTAGCAGTCAGAAGTCAAGGAACACCCATAGTATAGGGTTGCGTTCCTGACCATCTTGGCTGATAGGCTCATGGAGAATAAGTCCATCAAGGGCTATCTAATTCTTTTTTGAACCCAGCTATAACATTTGGCCTTCACAACATTCCTTGGCAATGAATTCCACAGGTTGACTGTGTGTTGTGTGAAGAAATACTTTCTTCTTGTTTGTTTTAAACCTGCTGCCTATTAATTTCGTGTGACCTGTGTTCAGGTATTATGTGAAGGGGTAAATAAACACTTTCTTATTCACTTTCTCCTCACCATTCTTGATTTCACAGACCTCTACCTTCCCCCCCCCCCCTTATTTGTCTCTTTCTCCAGCAGAATGGTCTCAGTCTTTTGACTCTCTCCTCATATGGAAGCAATTCCATACTCCTAATCATTCTGTTGCTCTTCTCTGTACTTTTTTCCCCATTCTAATAGATGTTTTTTGAGATGGGACAAACAGAACTCCATGTTCTATTAGCCATGTGGGTGTGCCATGGATCTATAGAGTGGCATTATAATTGTTTCTGTCTTATCTGTCCCTCTTCTAATGGGCCCTAATATTGTTTGCTTTTTTGACTGCTGCTGCACACTGAGCGTATGTTTTAGAGAACTATCCATGAGAACTCCAAGATCTCTTTATTGAGTGGTAGCAACTAATTGAGACCCCATCATTTTGTGTGCATAGTTGTGATTACGTTTTCCAATATGCATTTTGTTACCCAGTCACTCAGTTTTATGAGATCCCTTTGTAACTCTTTGCTGTCAGCTTTGGACTTAACTATCTCAAATAATTTTTTATCATCTATAAACTTTGCAACCTCACTGTTTACTACTTTTTCCAGATCATTTATCAATATATTGAACAGCACTGGTCCCAGTATAGATCCTTGGGGGACTCTGCTAGTTACCTCTCCACTGTGAAAACTGACAGTTTATTCCTAACCTTTGTTTCCTATCTTTTAACCAATTACTGATCCATTACCTTATCCCATAACTCCTTACATTGCTTGAGAGCCTTTGGTGAGGGACCTTGTCAAAGGCTTTCTGAAAGTCCAAGTACACTATGTCCACTGGATTGTTTGTTGACCCCCTCAAAGAGTTCTAATAGATTGGCGAGGCATGATTTCCCCGTACAAAAGCAGTGCTGACTCTTCCCCAACACATCATGTTCATCTATGTGTCTGATCATTCGGTTCTTTACTTTAGTGTCAACCAATCTGCCAGATACTGAAGTTTGGCTCACTAACCTGTAATTGTTAGAATTGTGTCTTGACCCTTTTAAATAACACAAGTAGTTCTGAAGGAGCTCCAACATGAAATTGCAGAACTCTTGATGAATACATTCTGGTCCTGGTGACTTATGCTGTTTAATATATTAATTGATTCCAAGATACTCAGTATCTTGTTGGGAGGGGGACCCTCAATGGATGTAAAGCCAGTGAAGCCAGTATTTGAGCCAGTCCGATTCCCCCCGCCCAACCCAGGCGAAGGGTGCATACTGCAGAAGGAGCTGAGAAGGGGCGGAGGAGAAAGATCCTAAGGAAACATATGCCAGTGGCCTAAATTGAGAAGCTCCCTAGAGCAGCTCCCACCTGGACCACTGCTGGTGCAGACTGGGCCACGGAATCTGGGAATCCGTTATGGCTGCCTCCCTGCAGCTCCCCCTGCCACTCTCTTACACCAAATGGAGTTTGGACACAGGGGCGCATCAGTCCTAGACAGAGCAAGAACTAGATTAAAGTAGCATTATTTGAAAGCACAGGTTTCTTAAATACAGAAGTGTTACTTACCATTTTCAGCTGCCCACATCGGTTGCTCAGAAGAACACTGGCTGACTGTGCTGCACCGGTTCTCACAACAGGATGTGAAGGAAAAGACTTAGCCGCAACCACTGTAAAGTAACATCAAAACCTCAGTAATAATGTTATGAGCTGAGTGAAATCTTGTTCTGGGTTGAGTTAAAACCTCATTGAAATAGATACGTGTAAACTCATGCTTCAATTAATATGAGTGAGGAAAAGCCCTTACCTAAGGCAGAAAGAGTATTAGAAAGCTTTTGTTGAGTTTTGTTTTTTTGTGTGTGTTTTTGGGGGGTAGGGGTATAGAAATGTGTGGAAAGCCAGAATAGACAAAAACAAAAACTGGGAATGACAGAGAAAGGGAGGGAGCGAGCAGCTGAAAGCATGGTGGCTGATCTTGGAAAAAAACATGGGGAAAGTTTTTTGGGTTATGTGTGCAGGCTGAAATGAGTGGGTTCTTGATGCTATGAGTAAAAGAAACTGTCTCCTACTACATAAATTGTTCAGAGACACAGAACTTTGTACATTCTTTGTAGATAAACAAAACTGCATCAAAGAAATACCCAAATATCACCATTTTCTCCCCTTAACTGGAACAACTTACTAGCCCTCGAATGTTTGACTAGCCACTCTGGTCAACAGGGATAACAGTAATAACAGTTTCTCCCTGTGTTATAAGTAATGTTGCACTCTCAACTAAAATGTTTTTTTTTTATTGTAGCCACTCAATATAATCTTCCTATTTGCTCAAGTCTTGAGGATTCACTCTTTCCACTTTGATTTCAAGAACTTGGAACTTCAATTCTAGTCTTAAAGCCTGTTTATGGCAAACAGTTTCCCCCAATCTTATCAGAGTAAAAGGACAAATCACCCCATTCCGTGGAAAAACACACCAAAGGGAACAACCCTCCCCTCCCCCCATAAAATAGCAAAAATGCTAGTTTGACACAATGAAAACCAAGCTGGGTGTCCTCAGTGAAAGGTGAGTGGGAGAATAGAGAAACAAGCAGCACATGGAAGGGGCAAGAGCTGGGGTTTGACCTTAGAAGCATGCACCACCCAAAATTCCATGGGGAATCCTGACTCCAACCTCATGTAGCACATGGGCTGCTGCGTGTTCTCCTGGGGACACCTTAGAAATGGCAGCATGGTTAGTTCAGTGGCTGTATTATCATTGATCCCCTGGTCTGTGGCTGAACAGTATTGCCCATCCCTCCCCACTAGGAGGTCCTAGCAATGCTGCAAGATCAGTTCTACTGGGGTGTCCATTTACAAGTGAGGCTTTCACATAGGAGCAGCCATGTAGAACTTAGTTTTACAAAGGTAAGCGAAAACTAACACATCTTCCCTGTCTATGGATTAATACCATGCAAACCCATGATATTTTACACATTGTCCAGAACCATCCATCCATCCCTAGCACTTGATACAATGGTCACATGTACCAAAATCAGAGCCCAAATTCACAAAAAGATTAATGAACTTCCACCAACACAATGGCAAGCTTGCCTTGCATTTTGAGTTTGTAATGACAACTGACCTCAGGTACATTTCACCTATGCTTGGTTTTCATTTATGAATATTTCTATACAGCTCTAGTTAATGTCATTCTAACATCTTGGGGTGTGACATTTATTCCTTTCAAAGTGAAAAATATTCCATTTATTTTAAAGAAAAATGTGCTATAGTCTTAGTCTCAAACAAACTGCAGCAGCGAGGCCAGTGGACCAGGCAAACCCTGCTCCAATTTAAATATCGCATATTTAAGTGACAGATGAAAACTTTTGTTAGAAAATATATAAGATTATAAAACACAAGTGATTAACTATAACAACCATGTCAGTTCATGTGTGTGTAAAAATGGTATTATAACCATGAATATCAAAAGAAAAAAAAATGTATGAACTGAGAATTGCCCATGGTAAAACATACAGTCGGGGGCTAATGGTCAAGTAAATTACTTTTCAATATTTACTTTTTCTTTTCACTCTCTTTGGGCAATGGAATTAAACTTCAGATTCATTTTTAATTCTAATCAATTTCTCTGTCTTTCAGTTTAAAGAGATTTTAATATGCAAAATAAAAACCAAACGTATGTCTGAGTATTGTAGATGTACACACGCACAAACACATTAGAATATGTAAAATGTTATATAATATAGATGCTTTCTTGTTCTCACAAACAACACAAACCTGTTGCATCTTGGTTCATGGCAAATGCTACAGAATATTTAAATAAACCTTTTAAATGAAATTTAACACATATTCAAGAGAGTATTTTTATTTACATTGGTCTCATTTTCAATGTCGGTTGCACATCTGGACCCTAAGTTTGCATGCACAGTCAAAGATTGATAGTCATTTGCCTAGGTTATGTTCATATTTGTGTGTGCGACTTTTGAAAATCAGGGCCACTGGGTTTTGCAAAGTCTTTTAAAAACCTAATATTCTATTTACTACAGATTTTATATATACAAGCAGAATACAGAAATGTACCTGAACATACAAAACTTAAAAATCTAAAATAAGTAACATTATTGCATTCCCTCAATTGTGTTTTGATGCTAAAAAAGTAAGGTGGAAGAAACAGGTGGTTCTCAAGCATAAATTGCATTGTTGAGGTTCTCTGCTGTAGTTTTGTTTTCTGTGAAAATGGGATTAAATGAAGGGAAAACGTATTTATATTGTGCTTGATCCAATGCCCACTGCAGTCTATAGGAGTCTTTTCACGAACTTCAGTGGGCTTTGGATCAGACATATTATGATAGTGCTCATGAGTCAGATTCTCAAAGTTTCAGTAAGAAAATAGTTTGTGACAGGGATAAAAGTGATTCAGGTATAGAGTTTTCATACTCTTTGGTACCACACTTTTAGATTGGACTCAGATAGTTATTATATTTACTATTTGTTATTTTTATTATAGTAGCACTCAGAGGTCCCAATAAATCAGAGCCCCATCGTGCCACGAAGTAAGATACATTCCTGAGCCTCTGCTGGTATAGAGACTGATGAAGCTTCCTTGAAATCGGTGTATCTACATTGATTTACATCAGCTGATGATCTCTCACTCGGAGATCAAATCCTACGAACACTTAGGTATGTGTGTAACTTTATTCATGGAAGCAGTCTCATTTAGTTCAGTGGTACTACTGACATGAGTAAATTTACCCATGTGCATGTTTGCAGGATCGAGGCCTGAATTAAGACATGATGCAACAAATGGTTGCAAAACAAATGGAGGGAGTGGAAGAGGAAGGGCAAGGGTAACAATGAGAGAAACACATGGTTATATAGGCTATCTATAAGCACAACTTGTCTGCAGTGTTGTTATAGCAGTGTTGGTCCCAGGATATTACAGAGACAAGGTTGGTGAATATCTTTTATTGGTCCAACTTCTGTTAGTGAAAGAGATGAACTTTCGAACTACATTGAGCTCTTCTTCAGGTCTGGGAAAAGTCACAGCTGACAGCACATTCCAATTATTTTTTTAAAAGGATATAATTGTACAAATGATATTAATGATCGCAATAACCTTGCGTTGAGTAATTAGTTCCTCATTTTCCTTCCTTAAACACAAATGATTATGAATGCAATACAATATTAAAATTAATCCTAAAACCAGCGTTTTCAAAATATGTCTTATGCTGTTTAGGGATTCCATTTTACAAAATAACATTAAGACTCATCTGTACACACTAACATTAGTGTTTCTTGTTCCTTATGATTACTAAAAACATGTTTATGAAAATTTAAAATAGAATCAAAAAATTAATTTTTTCCTTTTCTTCTTTCTAAATTCAAGATTTTTGTCATTTTACAAACACGAGAAAAGTGATATATAGTATTAATTTGAAGGGGTAAAATTTCACAATTTAGCCAGATTCTAAACTGGAATAAATCAGCATTGTTCCATTGACTTCAATGGAGCTATACTAGTTTATACCAATTGTGAATTGGGTCCCTTGTTTTGATGTCTTGTTACAGATATTAAATTTTAAAATCAGATTAAAAAAATAAAAAAGTAAGCTCTTAAAAGTACTCAGAGACAAAGCGTGTACGAAACCCAACTTTTTGATTTTATATCCTGAAGTTTTTCTTTGAGCCGTGAACCGTGGGTGCTCTCTAGGATCAGTGTCCAAAAGTCTTCATAATCTTGCTGCTTCTTTAAGATTCCATGTCTGGATAACTCATTCTGCAATCCTATAATCTTTAAAATAGAGCAAAAAAATGAATTCTTATGTGCAACAAAGCCAAATATAAAATTATCAAATAATGGACCAACTCCTGTACAGGTTGATGCAGTACATATGAGCAGAAAAGCCTTCTGATGTGCCCTTTACATTGGAGAAGCTGCTAGTGTGGGTAGAATTCCTCAGTGATCCACTGGGATATAAAACTACAATGGGACAGATCTTACTGCTCCACTAAGAAAGACCAAAGCTCGCTTTCTCCCCTCCCTCCCCCCCGCATCATAGCATATGTGCTAGCTCAGTGCTTTTCAACCTGTGGGGTCCACAAACTAGGTCTAAGATTTCTGAAGGGGGCCAACCTCCATTTGAAATTTTTTAGAATCCGCAAATGAAAAATAGTTGAAAACCTCTGTGCTAGCTAATGGTAATGAGGTCTAGACATAGTCCATTTTATTTTTTCAGATTAAGTTCCCCTGTGTTGTGGTGAATGGGCCTGTCATGTTAGGTAAGAGTACATTCCATCAGAGAAATGTATATTGTACAGGTGCCTTACCTAGCTACCTGTACAGGGAAAGTGGTTTTCTAGATCTTCTTCCCCACCAGTACCCCATCAGTGTGGACCATGGGGTTAAACCATGGAACTTTAAATCTAAATCCTGCTCCTTTAATACTGGGGGAGCTTCCTGGAAATCACACCAATTTAAAGATTCAGTGTCCAATGAAGATGCTCTCCAAATGGCACAGTTAGCATGTAATGATGCCATGAAGATCCTTCAACTGTCAAGTGTAGACACATTTGAATTTTATGTCATTATAATCAGTATGCAAGTGACAAATATATGAAATGGAGTTGAAATAGACTTAAGCGGAGGTCTTGGAATTTAATTTATTTTCTCACTCTGGGACTTAAAAAACCTCCCCTGGAGCCCACCAGTTATGCCACTGTTCACACTCTAATCCAGCTCTTCTCAAACCAGTTCAAACAATCACTTTCGGTTTAAAAATAGATGTCAGTATTAAGCACTGGAAGTGTGGATGGATGGCTTCAGTTGCTTCCCCCTCCCCAGCAGAAGGCATAAGACTGAAATTTGCATACCCCTAAAATAAATTATTAAAGTGACCAAAAATAAAATCAAAGGACATCAATTTCTTCTTCAATCATTCAATCTCAACAGAAAATACCCTTTGCATTTTCACATGTAGCTTCATTTTATTTTCCTCAGTCAGTTAGTTAGCAAAAGAGCTACACTAAAGCAATTTGCCATCCATTCTGGCTGTCACATGGGAAAGCACTGGCCACAAATAAATCAAGGATCACAAGGACAAAATGCATAACATTACATGGAAATCTAACCTCCTTCCAATCAATTTGCTCTGTATCACAGAACATTGACACCTTGACTGAAATAAACAAAACGTTAAGAAATCTAACATATCACCACTGCATAGATGGCTTCCAAACTTAATTTTATCACTAAGAAATTGATCCAATCCCCTGTGGCTATAGACTGTTTCCCCATATAAAAATAGATATACATATAACTAAAGTGAAAAATCTGCATTTGAGAAAGAACTTCTAGATATGCAGATTAAGGGTCAGTTCCTAAAGAGAGGCACAGATAAGATGCATTTTCTCAAGGGTCTGTGAGTTGCTGTTTAGGGTCCATTTGTAATTCAAAAAAAAAATCATTGCAGGAAGAGCAGATGACTCAGGAGAATGAGATTGGGAGCTTTTCAGTAGTTCTCATTCTACCCAAGTCAACAGTGACTAAAAACAGCTGTTCCGTGGCCTATTTTAAATTAGTGGTTTCAATCCTTTTCCTAGTGCGTAAGTCTCCACGTTACAGCTGGCACTATCCAGCACTCTTATGGGTGGTCTCACCAGGGAGGCCAAGGACTGAAAGGGAACGGGGTTTGAAATATTTTGTCTTCTGCTAATCAAGTCTCTTTGGGTCAAGAGTGAAGGTGTATTTTTGTGCAGTGTGGGAAAGCCCAAATTGCTGCAATCTATACCTGTTCGGTTAATAATCAGAGGTTTTTAGTGCGTAAGGCTCTCAGCCTGGCACCTTTCAGAAGCATTAAACTCAATAATAAATTGAGATCTATGGGTGATGGTGGAAATTTTAGGCAAATGGCGTTCTTTAAAAATAGAAAATATTATGCACTACTTTAATATGTCCAAACAGAACTTTATAGTAGATACAATTGCTCCAAATCTTTAAAATACCAATATTCATAACATTTGCTAAAACATTTCAGAAGCAATATTAAGAGCAAATAGAACTCTTGCAGCATACCAAGTAATTACTGGACTGAGGAATAGACTTGAGATACTTAGCATCGTGAGACAATTTGCAGTAGGGCACTTGATGTCCAGGGATACACTTAAAAGAAAGATAAAGTTTTGGTCAGTATTTTTTTCCAGTAGCTTGGAAACAAAGCACAAAACAAATGACAAGTAAACACTCAGCCACAGGAAGCCATTAACAACAGTGGGCACCAATTAGGACCCAGCAGGTATTCCTAACACCGCCTGGTGCGCTAGCTCCGCCTCAAATGCTTTGACATAACACTCACAAATTTAGGCTTAGGAAACAACAGGCTGTTTCATTTACTCAGCAATTTGTAGCCACATATTCCTGCTGATAGGCCCATAAACCTGTTTGTAGTCTTCTTCTGTTTCCCTTCAAGTTTGTGTCATTAGAAACTGCAATTACTGTCTGCCCAAAGGAGAATACTTTTGAGGAAATAAAATTAAATGAAGACACTGTGATCCCCTCTTTCTTTCTCTTATCTCCTATTTCCAGCCTCTCTTCTGCTAAGGAATGTAAAATGCAATGGCTGATTTAAGGAAAATCTATTAATGAAGATTTCCTCATCTCACCACATGGACTATGTTTGGGGGGGGGGGGGGGGAAGCAGAATTTTCCAAAAAATCAACTTATTTTTAAAAAGGGGAAGAAAATGATTATTCTTAAAATTAAGCCATAGCCTTAAGTAATTACAAATCATTTGCACAACAAAATGTACCTTTCCCCCAATCACAAAAAAATATATCATTATATGCGATTATAAAATGTTTGCATTAATTATAAAGATATTTTTCATTTCTATAGCATCTTCTATCCAAGAAACTCCAAAGAACCATCCAATCTCTTGAAAAAACATTTATGAATTAAGCCTCACACAATGCCCCTGTGGTAGAGGTAAAGAAGATTACAAAAAATTCAAGATGTAATCAGTTTTTACTCATGGGACACAAATCTTCAAAATAAGACCTCATCTTCACTGTTTAAAAAATAAAGTATATATATATATATATATATTACCTCGGAATAACTAATGTGTGAGAGTTATCCTATGTGTTTTCACCTTAGGATAGCTTATGTGCGCTAGTTACCCCAAGGTTAAAAACAAAACAAAAAACACCCCTATCACACACAAACACAGAGACTTTTTTTTTTTAAGCAGGAAAGACAAAACTAAGAGAGACTGAGAATTCACAAAGCTATTGTGTCTGATTCTGTCCTTAGTTGTGCTAAGAATCAAGAAGGACTCCCTGGGAATTTCACTATCACAAAAACAGTGAAAGATCGGAATCCGGTTGAGTTTTGAGGACTCTTCCTAGCACACATCATGGTATATTCTGACCCTGTGAAGTGGGTGAAACAACCTACTGATGCCACTTAGTTGCCCATTTTCTTTTTCACCATTCGCTGACATTAAAATTAATCAAAACATTATAATCGGTTAAAGTCATATAATTTCTTGATGCTTTCTTTGTATCTTAGTTAATTCATCTCAACTTTATAAGAAAAGAAAGAATATTTTTTGTATTCCAAGTCATGCAGATCCTATGATGTCTTAGGATAGGATTCAGTCTTTATCTTTAGTTTCCTCTATTTTTTCCTCTCCTTTTCAGGAAATCAAACTGCAATAATCAGCAGATTATTATCAGATTAATAATCAGCTTCCAACACTGCCTCACATTAAACCATCTGTCCAAGTTCCTTGTGGCATTTCAGGCCAGCTATTCACTTCAGGGAGCCTGTTGCAACTCTAGCTCTGTCGGTACAGTCCCACTACCTGATGGCTGCAGGAGGCTTGGCACCGAAAAGTCCCAGTAAAATGTGACTAGCAGCAGCATTGCGGACGAGTCTGCGACAGAGCTTCAAGGTTTCATGTAAAATGGATTTGGAAAGAACGTCTAGATGCCTTGGACCTTACGGTGAACACCCTGGAACTAGTGTAAATAAATGCATAGTACACAGCTTCTCTTCAAGCTTCCTCCCACTTGGCCACCCGAGATACCTCAGAATCCCAGAGCATACTGATGGCTCAGTGTGTCAGATGACTACGGAATGTATCTGGTAGGCTTCCAAGCCCTGATGTAATGTAACAGGGCCCATGCATTGCTGAAGTGCTACTTCTCTGCATGCTGGGCATTAGTGAGGTGTTGACACCACTGCACTGCAGGTCAGCACCTTAGCAAGGCCTTGCTGCCACAGGTGCAAAGAAAGTCAACAGAAGGAATGTGGGCACTAAATCGTCAGAGCCTCAGTGATGTACAAAGTAGGCCTCAGCTCCTTTGCCTCCCTGTGTACCTAAGCTCAGAGCCGGGAGAATCTTAGCAGGTGCCAAGGCTGCTAGTGAATAAGAGTCCTCCCAGCACATCAGGGAGTTGCACTGAGGAGCCTTTGCAGTGCCAAGATCGACACATGGAAGCAGAGGAATTCTGTAACTGGAGGTTGAGTTACTGACCCCCTCCAGAGAGTGAAATGGTACTGTCACTTGGAAACACAGGCAGATGCTTTGCAGGTGGGGAAACTGAGGCACACAGACACTGAAGTAATTTGTCCACAGTCAGAGAGAACTCCTATGTCAGGGCAAGAAATAGAACCCAGAGCTCTTTGATACCTGGCTCTGAACCTAACCACAAGCACAAACATCCTCCCTTACTTTATATTCACCATGGACAGAGCTATAGTATAAGGTGACCAAATAGCAAATATGAAAAATCGGGATGGGGGTGGGGTAATAGGTGCCTGTGTAAGACAAAGCTCCAAATATCAAGACTGTCCCTATAAAAAACTGGGTCATCTGGTCACCCTACTATAGCATGACATTATGCAAGCATGTTTTCCTTCTTAGGGCTATTTATTCCTCTTCCGGGTGGCTTAAATAAACCCTGTGTAAAACCCTCTGATGTCCGTTTTATGAACTGCAGTGAAATCTAGCAGCAAGAAAAAAAGCCTCACTGCGTGCATGCTTCCTTGTTGTGCACAAAGATTTCAGCTCTATCTTGATATTCTCAACAAGGACTTTTGGATTGCACCATATAACCAACAGCTGGGGCTGCAGTCTTACTTCACTGCACAGGGATTTATATACACAACTCCTGTTAACACAGTGTGTGTGCGCATGTGCACACACAGAACTCCTAGAACTGTAGGACTGAAAGGGACCTCTAATCATCAGCTAGTCTAGCCCCCTGCTGCTCTGAGGCAGGATTAATACACTATATTTATTATAGCTGTTTGGTGCAGGCTACACCAAACTTCTAAGGTGCCTGCAGCATCCCAGTTGTACCGTGAATCGGAGGCAAGAACTGTTGTAGGCGATTCAGCAACTGGATCTTGTAGGCACTACAATAACCACACCTGGGTCAGTGAAATGATATTTTACTAGGGCTGGGAGGAAAGGGAAAGACTGCAGATGCCCTCGGTATAGAGTCTTAAACAATTAGAGTTCAAGTGAGCAATAGGGGTTCTTATTTGGGTCCCTGGGGCAGCCCAGTCAAGAATCAGAGGTCTTCATGTCTAGTGCCAGCTGTGCCTTCTCTAGTCCAGTCTCTATCCCACCAAATAGAACCTTGCAGGTTTCCACGTCAGGCTTAGTTACCGTCTCTCATTGGGGCCGTAAGGCATCATCCCACACTACCTAGCCCTCCACTGATGGGAATTCACAACTTCCTTAGGTAACATATCCCGGTACCTAACTATCCTTACAGTTAGAAAGTATTTCCTAATATTTAATCTAAACTTCCCTTGCTACAAATTCAGACAATTACCTCTTGTCCTACAAGTTAGATCTTTTTGCAGTGAAAGACACTTGAAAATCCCAGCCTACATACTTTTATACAAGTAGACTATAAAGAATTAAATGTGCACACAATACAAAGAGATACACACACATACTTATGAGATATTTCCTTTATATTCATGAAGGAATTCAAAATTTAAAATTCCTCACTGAAGAGATATGTACAGTCTCAACTATACCATCCATTATGTCTTTGTTTGACTCCTCTTAACAGCTACAATTATTTATTCTAACTCCTTTTGTTTGCTACCTCATTTCATTTGACATTACACTATCAATTTACTATATCACACAGATTCTTTATTTCTCCTTATTTTCAGTGATACAAGCTTTTTGGTTAGATTTAGTTTACAACAAAATATAAAACAATATATCCCTAGTAAAAAAATAAAATAAACAATTGCCTCATTGTTTGGAATAATGAATTCAATAATACTTCACCTTTGTTATTAAAGCAGCAAGAGTTATTTCTCTCTCCCCATGTCAGTGAAGCAAATGAAAGAAGATCCTCCCACAGAAACATAATAGAGAACAAAAATGTGCACATTTTTGTTCTCGGGGGGGGGGGGGTGTGCGCGAAGAGGGTCACTTTGCAGATCATCATCAGGACCTCCCTGAAAAGACTCTAGGATCCCACTTCAGCCTCTCAAATTTGTATCCACCAAGGGGAGCATTAGAAGGAAACTCCATGAGGACTTCTGTCCTCCCCCCGCCCCATTCAGGTTTCTCCACAGGAGGGTAAGACATGGCCCAAAGTGTGTGTATTAACTTATTTGGTTAAAATAAAAAGATACAGAGATCAATGTTCCCTCTAATTTTTGACTGGCCGTGTGTGCAAAAAATGTCTTCTGGGCAAATTTTTGACAGGCTGAGTGTGCAAAAAAATTCTTCTGTGCAAACTTGTGTGCTTTTGTGCAAATTTTTGTGCGCACGGTGTTTTGCCATGTGCACAGGGTTTAGGAGCTGTGTGCGCGTGCACATCTTAGCGGGAACAGTGACAGAGATTGTAGATGGACATTTTGAGCTGATCCCATATTAATGCATTATATAAACTAGTCACTGAATTGAGACCAAATACTGTTTCAGTAGGCGCCTAACAAATTTTTCCATCAGTATTATGGACTCAGTAGATCATGCACTGAATATTGCCTCATGCCCACAGTAGATGCTTCGAAAGCATTGAAATTAGCACAGAATGGGATGCACATCTTTGTACCTTATTCCACAGAACTACTGCCATCTATTGTGTCAACAAGTATTTAGGGAGTCCTTAAGATGCAAAGCATTAACAAAATAATCTAACAACTACATTTCAAAGCATGTTATGAAGCCTCTAATCCATTAATCTGTGTATGTGATGATTAATTCTGCATACTAAGAATTTTTATGAGAGTTCTGATAAAAAATAAAGTTCATTTGTAAGTGCAGAAAACCTGGCCATTTAACAATTTTCTTAACTGTTCAAAAGATACTAACTGCCTGAAAATAATTCTTTAATAGGAGAAAAAATTTACATCCAATTAAAAACTGTGGGGGTAGGGGGAGCTTAATTTTGGTTTTAGAATTCTGTTTGACAACAGCCACAATTATTTTATCCAAAATTTGTTTACTCTCCTTCCCCCCCAAAAAACAAACAACAAACCACACACAGAGGCTATCCTTGTGTGTGCTGAAGTTCAACTCAGAGAACATTTCTAACACAACAACGTTATAACAGCGAACACAGGAGTTCATAACAGAAATGTTGAAATCATTTACACTAAAACGTCTATGCAGATGTGGTCCCCTATAATTATTAGCATATTCTTACGCAAAAGATCTGTGCTTTCCATGAATTTTCATTCTCTGTTGGTTTGTTTTCATACATTTTGTAGTGCAGAAATATACTCAGTTTAATAAATATTTAAGAAAATATTCATTTTAAGAGTGGAAAAAGTAACATAGTGCCCATTTTTACAACTTGGGGCCACAATGCTACAACCTCTGGGAAAAAAAGACTTGCATTGATCTCTAGGAGTGGGATAGGGTGGGGTAAAGTGGGGTCTATATTTTCCACTCCATATATGTAGACATTTATGACTTTCATTCACATTAACCCTGACTAGGAAATAATCACATAAAGCCCCTAATAACTGATGTGTGAATAGAACTATAATATAAAGCATTAGCATCGTTTTACAAATCTGAATGACAATTTAGTAATTGGATGCAGTGACTTTCTTTTTAGGCGCATTGGCATGATTGCGTAGGAGGAGACAGAACAGAAACAGTCTGGACTGCATCAATCAGGGGTGGGGAACCTCCGGCCCCCGGGCCGTATACGGCCCACCAAATCATTCGGTCCGGCCTGCAGGCGGGTCTCGAAAAACTGTGCCGTAGAGACGGCCAGACCAACATGGCGGTGGGGGCAGAGCGGCGTGGCGGGAGCGGTGAGGCAGCGGCAGCTGCTGAGGGGAAGGCGGCAACGCCTCCCCCCTCGCAGCAGGCCGGGCGCAGGGCTGGATGAATGGAGCCGGGGAGCCAGCGGGCTGCGGCAGAGGGAGGGCCGGGGCCTGCGCGCCGGAAGTGAGCGGCCGGGGAGAGCCCGGCGCAGCGGGGCCGGGGCTGAGTCAGGCACTGGGGAATGGGGAGAAGACGCACTGCAGCCGCCGGCCAGGGACGCGCGCGGGCTGCCAGGCGGGGGTGGCTCCGCGCTGAGCGAAGGGGCCAGGAAGCACCTGGGGGAGCTGCCGGCGCCACGCGGCTACCATTAGCCGGGCGGAGAAAGGAGGAGCCGCAGGGAGCTGACGGTCAAGGGGGTGTGTGGGGAGAGGCTGGGCAGGGGTAAAGGAAGATCACCCCCTACACCCAGGCTGACAGAGTGAGCTGACTGGGGCAGGCGGCAGGACCCCGGCTGGCAAGGGGCCAGCGGGGGAAACCCCAAAGCAGTGTAGGGCTAAGCACTCCGCCTGCCACTGCTTTGGGGTTTCCCCCGCTGACCCCTTGCCAGCTAGGGTCTCAGCTCCCGTTGCCAGCCTGGGCTTCCTGGGGCGGGGGGGGGGGGGGGGGAGAAGGGGGAGCGGCCCGCGAATGACATTATAAATATCCAAATGGCCCTTGGCAGAAAAAAGGTTCCCCATCTCTGGCATAAACAAAGAACATCAGTCTGCCGAACCATTCATTCAACACTTTCACCAGCAGTTAATTCCCCACTGAGGGAATGGTGAATCCCTGCTCCCAACACCCCTCTCCACATAGATTCATAGCTTGCTGTGATTCATATATGGGGGCCAAGTAGCCAGGAATGGATTCAGAGAGCAACTTTTCAGATGAGCTTTGAGAGAGAGGGGAATTCATTCTCTTCTGCAGCCAGCCAGCAGAGTCAAATTGCATCACCGAACAAGAAATCTGATGGTGTGCGGGCTAGCAGATCACAGAAGTATATGTGTAGTGAGTGGGCTGCCCCAAGAAGGGGAGAGGCCCTATGAGGCCTGCTAAGACTAAGGCTGGCCTTAAGAAAATACATATATAACTAATTCTACAGATCTGCAGTGTTCTCACTCAGGGAAAACACCATTTGAGTAGAAACTTTCCTGTTAAGGAATGAAGGTATGGATATTAGTGAATTAGAATAGCATTTCCATCAGTTCCAGTTGCTAAATGCTTCAGATATTTCAGGTAATATTTTACACTAATATTTTAATTTATTTGCACAGGCATAAATATTACAGTGCGCATCAATAAATGCAATCTAAAATTGTTGTGCTCTTCAAATATAGCCAGCTCTGAATATCAAAACTGCAGAACAGAATCATCCATGATTCATCCAACTGTACAAAGGAAAGCAGGATGAATACAAGAACACTTTCAGAAACAACCTCCATGGGAGAAAGTACTTAGATACACAGGGGGGCACGTTAGGCAGATAGAAAACAATATAAAATTGACAGAACATTATTTACAATTTTTTTAAATTGTATTGTTAATTTTTTTAAAATGCTGTTAGTCACATTCCAAGTTGGTTCTCTTCCAATTGAAAAAATAGTAATTTTGCAGTCGTCAGATGGGCACTGTACGTGACTTTACAATTATTACAGGCCTTGCCCAGACATGAACTTGCACTGGTTTAACTCCAAGTGTATTTTAGAATTGATTCAGCTATCTCTACACTAGGCCATGGTTAGACTGGCGCTTTGCACCGCCAAAACCCTCCTTTAGCGCTATAATTTTCCTACCGAGCACACTTCAAAGGGAGATTTAGCGCAATGACTCCCCTTTTACAGCGCAAGTGTTAAACCTCCTTTTCGAGAGGGATAAGCCTTTTTGCGCTAACGTTGTAGCGCAAGGATGGGAATGTGGACACCCATCGGATCTCTTGCATGCCTCCAAGCCATGGAAAGCTATCAGCAACCCATTGAGGGCCATCAGCAAGCCATTAAAGACAATGAACTTGCCATGTAAGGCAAATGACGTGAGGTTTTGTTTTTATAAAGGCGGAAGTAGCTTTGCAGTTTCTCTCTAACAACTAACACAGCAAATAACCAGTGAAAATGCTTGCAGAGGGAGCTGTGTGTCTGAAATAGACAGCCTGTCAGTTTTCGCTAAGGAAAAGTAACTGACAGCCAGATCTCATCTCCCTGTGAACAACTTCCCAGTTCCCCCTTGCCCCCTCCTTTGCAAAACACGTTGCACCCAGCTGAATGCTGGGATACCTGCCCTATCCCGCAACTGCTACTGCCGGCAGAAGCACCACAAATGTAGCCATTATTTTGCGCTACAAAGTTTCAATTTGTACAGTCTCTAGCGGGATACCAATTGCGCTACATTGGGAAGCGCTACAAATAAACACGCTACAATCTTCAGTCTAACCATACCCCTAGAGACCTTACAGCAGCACAACTGTACCAATGCAGCTGCTCCGCTATAAGAGCTCTTACGTAGCCGCTCTATGCCAACAGGAGAGAGCTCCCTCCCCTGACATAGTGCTGTTCACACAATCACTTATGCCAGAGAATCTCATATAGCTGGGTAGGGTGTTGTTTTTCACACCCGGAGCGCTGTGCATACTACCACTTATGCCAGCAAAATTTATATTGCTCAGGGGTAGTGTAGACATGGCCTCAGTTACATTGAGGCAGACCATTGTGTAGATGCTCTTATTTTAGTTTAAGAGTGGCTTTCATGGATTTAGCTTAAATCAACTGGTTACTAACTTAGGCTGGAAAGAAATAAGCCGTTCCTAAATTGAAATGTCTATATATGGTTTTTCACTGCATTACCTAAATAAGTTTTAAATTAAATTGTTGTAATTTTCCTATGTAAATAAGCCACTAAACTCTCAGAAACAAATCGTGCTACTGCAGTCGGGCATATAAACAAAACAACCTATAGAAGTGAAATTTCTTTAAAAGTCCTTTCTTGTTCATACTTATTGGTGTTGGGTGTATGCATACTTTGTCACAGCAACAATTCATTATTTCTTTTTCATTTGAAAAAAGATCTAAACCATTACACTTTAAGATAAATGTTTATATTATACAAGTCAAAGTTAAGATTCAGAACATTATGATTAAAGTTGTTTCTTTCCCTTCAGTGGTTATGTGGCTGCAAACATAGTTCACTGCAGTATTCTCCTGTTAAATGTGGAGAAGTGTTTCCTTTAGAAGAGGAAATTCTCTTAAGGAAGTTGTTTTAAGATAAATAAAAGTTCAGGATGAAGCCAGCAAAAGGTGTGAAGGATTTCTCTTTGATTTCCCAATTTGTGTATTTGGGCTCAGACACAGACTACATTTTATGCACATATTAATAGGATGCTAATAAGTCTACAACTCTACTTTAACATGGACCTGTAGAGACAGCCTGATACGTGGCACCAAATATATTAACCTTCTTAAGTAGAGGTATCTTGTTCCTTTCTTAATTTTGAGTTGAGGAAGTCTTGCAAAGACAACCTATTAAGTCATTTTGATATTAGACTGTTTAGCAGTGCCACTGACCAGTTAAAACTTTGAGCATCAAGAGAAAGGAACCAGGTCTGTCTAGAATAAACTTTAGTAGCATATTATCTTTCTGAACAAGGAATAGTGACTAAATTAGGAAAACTACTTATACCAAAGAGGTCATAAAAACAACATATCAAAAATAACGCAGCACTGAAGCTCACAGAACTGTATTTAAAGGTTTGCTGAGGTCTCATGGAAAACTTTAGAAAACATTAGATTTAAAGACAATTCTGCTCATGTTTTTCAGACTTCTCTTCCCTTTGGTTGTTTTCTTAAAATTCTCTGAGGAATTCACATGAAACCAGGCCTTCGGTCAACAGTTAATTTTATCCTGGCTAGTTACTTCTCAGCTAATAATGCCAATATCTTATCTCTGGTGACATTATAATCATTTCTACAAAGCCAAAGACAGGATTTTAACATCAAGTAAGGGAATAAACAGAGGGATTAGATGAAATCTGCAGAAACAAAGGTCTTTTCATGCATTTTTCCCTAGCAATACAAACAAAGGAAAGATAAAGCCCCAGAGAATATACATCCAGTTGTTCAGTGGTGCAAGAACTGAACTCAGGAACCATATTTAGAGGTACACAGACAATTTAAAAATCATACACTGTGAACAATGTTTTTACCTGTGATACAAACACCCCCTTAGATCATGCCTGAAAGATTTTTACAAATCAAAATAGCTTTTTACCATTTATACTGTTTATCTTTTTCATAGTTCAATCACCAAAACATGGGAATCAGTTAAGCCAGTTTCACTTTGGTTTATACTCAGTCTCATTGTCAGATTCTGCAAAGAAAACATGTATTGGTTTAAAAACAAAACAAAACACAAAATTATGATTCCATCGGCGTTTAAAAGAGAAATCATGGGAATAAAAACATTACTTGTGGGGTTAAACTATTTATACAAAACCTAAATACTGGATCACATTTACTTCATTAAAACACAAGGGGTAACATTTGCAAAAGTACCTAAGGGATTTAGGCACTTTTGAAAATTTTACCTAGTACCAACTAAGCTGATTTCTAACATGGTTTAACTTGGGTGGACATCATTGATGAGACCAAATGGTGTTAGAACTGCATTAAAAATACTCCCCCCCCCCACCCCATGCTACTAGGGATCTAAATTAGAAGACTTCCTCCCCCTCCCTCCCCCCCGCCCACAAAATAAAAGAGTTCTAACATTTGTCCCTATTCACGTTGGCTGGCCAAATCTCGTTAAAAAACAGAAAAATAGAATATTTAAAATTAGACCTTAATTCATGTTTTAGCTCCATCTATAAAGGATTTAAAAGAAAATACAGTAATTGATCATCGTTTTTATACTGTGGTAGCTCCTAAGGGCCCCAAACACATACATACACAGCCCCACTGTGCACTAAACAACACAGAACCATGTTTTCCAGAGTTCCCCAGAAAACATCATAATTCTAAGATTATGCCCAATTCTCCATCTACACTACTAAAATAACCACATTACTGAGTCATCAGACAAACCATTGCATTATTGAACTATTAAAAATTAAATGTAATAGTTAAACTGGGGGTTAAACTGGGTTAAAATAGACAGAGGAACACCATGTTATAAACATGTTTTTGTTTAAGTATCTCTCAAAATGAAAACAAAGTTCTCTAACATGGTTAAAATATGGCTACAGCTCAATTGTGTTGTTTATTTTTAAGCAGTTATTTTTGAAGTGCAGATGACAGCTAAGTTTTTTTTATAAAAAACATATTTTCTGTGGAAAAAGGAGTTCACCTCAGCCATTAGGTACCTCTAAGGCTAAAACTTGCCATGGTGAGTTTGGGTATTTTTGTTTATTAAGCATCAAATTTAAAAAAAATTAAAATAGTTCTTAAATTTATGAAGTTGCTAAATCGTTTAATAAAATAACCAGTTGGATGGTGGTGGTTGTTTTATTTGCGCATTTCTAAAACTCGGTTTCATCGGCAAAATTAACGTCTTTCTCAAAGGAGCTGATGAAAGGGGTGTGGTGTCAAAGAGCCATTCAGCTGTATTTCAACATTGAATTGCAAATTAGTCAAAATGCACTGAGCCTCTGCATGCTCATCTAATCCCCTGCAAATCACTCTCAAACAAGCAGCAAGGCATGGATTGAAGTGACTCACCTAGTAGGATAGTGAAGATGGATATATACATGACTGTTAATCACTTACTACACCAAGCTGCTTTTTAACCTCATTGGTTAGTCCCACCTGTTGCTAGCAAGAAACTCCTATAAATGACTCCTGCTTTGAAAACTCCTATACGTGGTTCATGTGTAGCAGCCACCAGATTCCCTTGCTGAGAGAAAAGGGAAGGTGCAGTTCACAAAGTAACGATTTATGTGTCAGTGCTATCACTGGGGTGGTGATGGCAGTGGTCAGACTACAGAACAGGGACGAGTCAAGCAAACCTGGGGCATCCTGCAAATCTATTCTAGGTTCCCCAGCTGGACAGCCCAAAATTCAGTGTTAACCTTCTTCTCCCCAACTGCAATGCCATGGCATCAGAGTGAGTCTGGGGGGGATTAGGTCATAAGCACATTAAAGTGTGCATTTGTGAAAGGATTTAAGGGACAGCAGGAGAAGGGGGAACCTGTGAAATACTTCAGCCAGGGCCACAATAAATGGGGAGACATCTCAGCTCCCTTGGAACAATCAAGTTACAATCTAGAGCTCAGTCAATAAAAAGCAGCCCTACTGCTGGCACTATACCGGGGGCAACGAAGCATGAACAATTCACATCACACCAGCATCTCAGCCTGTCCTTGGTGGAGCAGAGATCCCCCAGGATGAAGGATCTCCATTATCTATTCTAAACTATCTTTCAAGAGAATATTTAAACTGCATCTCTCTAGGGAGCCTTTCAGACAATAACCTCAGGGTCCTGGCCCATATCCCCATATGAAAATTCCCCACTGACGGTCCTAAACCAAACGTAACCTATTCTGAATGCCCAGTTTTCCCCAAAGGTCTGCCAGCCATTCAAGTGAACCTAAGCAGAGTTTCAAGTGAGTGCCTCCTCCTCCCTCCCACACACAAAATTTGTGTGTGAACCATGCAAAACTCACTGGTTTCAGTCAAGTTTGTTTTGAATTTGGGCTCAGTAAAGCTCAAAGTGAAACTCCAGGGATGTGAAGTTCAAACCAGGTGAACCAGAACTAGCAAGACTGGCAGAGCTCTACTTCTAGAGTGCCAGGCTCTCTCCTAGGATCTATTACTGAGTGCATAGTGAGTGCCATACCTGCTCACTTAATCCCATCTAACTGCTTTGTGGGATACTTTTTTAAACCATTAGATGCCTCAAGGAAAAACATACTTGTCTTTAGAATAAAAGTTCTTCTCCTGTTTCCCTCATCCCTTCCTTCCCCACCCCAGTCCCATTTTATACTCCACTTCCCTCTCTCTGAAGAGAGCTCTCTCAGCTTCCTAACTTCTCTTGTCCCCAACTCTCATTCCAACAGCACCAGAACAGGTACCTCTGAGCCTCACATTCCCAACCTGCCAAATTCTTCAGCAGCTCCCATAAACGCTGAGAGAACGGACTGATGCAGTAAAACACTTCAATGCTGACTGGTATCCTAATAGTAAAATGTTCCATATGGCTCCTTCTAATCCCATTGGGGTAAGGGTTGCTCCTGCAGTCAGGACTTTTCACTACGCCTAGCGCCTGACGCAGCAGCTATAACCATGCTTCACCAGCCAATTTGGTAGTGGGAGAAACACCATAGGAAGCTTGGAAGCAGTCTTACCAATAATATGTCCTTTTCAGGATAATTCTGTCAATCATGAATTATCTGAAAGACACTCAGAACTGTATGGCTGGCAAGTAATGGCAGGGTTGTTACTCTTTAGTTTATTCATGCTTGGCAGAGTCATGCTTTTAGTGATAACTTTGTTTTTATTCCCACCATCAAAATACTTGTTTTAGGTAGGGTGTCTGGATGTCCCGTTTTTATAGGGGCAGTCCCAGGTTTTGGGAGGGTTTTTTTTTTTTTTTTAAAATATAGGCGCCTACTATGCCCCACTTCCGATCCTGTGTTTACACAGTTGCTATCTGGTCACCCTAGTTTTAGAGCAAGATCTGGGACCAGAGGATGAGTACATAAATCCTCGCCCTTATGGCCTGCATATTTCAAAAGAGTCATAGTTTTTGACTAAGCAAAGGGCATTTTCCATGAAAATATCTGTTTTCCAGAGAGAATTTTAAGCTTTTTGTCAAAAAACTGAAAATCAAAAATCTTTTTGTTTTTTCAACTGAGTCAAAATTTCCCTGGAAGGGGAAATTTTTTTTTCCTCCAACCAGACCTATTTTGTTTTCATATTAGAGCTTAATCTTCAGTATTTGTATCTTTTGGGCATTAAAAGGGGGATTTTCCTTCATTCCTTCTATATTACATCCTGTTATAGGAAAATCTAAGCCTCTGATTAAACAGTTTAAATTGCTCAGAATATTTCTGTAAGTGTCGTATACTTCTGTAAGAATGGCTGCAATTTCATAAACATGTCTGTTTTATTGTCTCCAGGTAGTCTTAAAAACAGTAGCGTAAATTCTCACACAGTTTTAACCTGTTAACACCAAATGAAGCTAATACAAGCGCCATCTAGTGAAGCTTGTGATCATGCAGTTACGGGGGAGAGACGGGGGAAGGAGACTCACTGCTGCCGGATTGTTTTGACTTCAACTTGTTAAAGACCCTATGCATAAATAATGCTACAACTTCACATGCAACAATAAAATATTGTATTTCCTAGCATAGCATTGTCACTTGGTTTCATTTTTTTGGGATCCCAGTTTCACCAATACAGTCCCACATCCTGCTAGTAGGATAGTTCAGCAATCCTGAAAATTATTATTAAATTATACTTTATTGCAATGGTGCCTCGGGACCCCAATCATAAACAAGGACCTCACTGTGCTAGGCCTGTGCAAACATACAAGAGACAGTCCCTGCCCAGTGCACGGTCATCACAGCACAACTCAATTTTCACATCCTCACATGTTACAACATGTGAAATAGGCTAGACTGAGGACCCCTTCCCAAGAAAAGAAACAGGTATGTCTACACTGTGTTTTAAAACCCTCAGTAGTGAGTCTCAGAGCTCGCCCTACAGCACTAAAAACAGCTGTGAAGACATTTGGGCTCTAGCTAGGGTTTGGGCTCTAAAGCCCAGTGAGGAAAGTAGGTTTCAAGAGCCCCAGCTGCAACATCTACACAGCTTTGTATAGTGCCATTGGACAAGCCCTGCAAGGCTGAGTCTGTAGACCAGTGCTCTGAGACTTGATGCTGTGGTTTTAAAAATGCCGTGTAGACATACTCTAACTGGTTTCAGTGGGATCCTCACATTAGTAAGTATTTATCAATACAAGTTGTACAACCAAGGATAATTAGTTCCTGAGATCAAAAGATCATATACTGGAGTCCTCAGTATTATTCATCAGTGGAGGATAAACAGCTGCTCAAAAATGCTCCTTCTACAATTCTTCTTCCCCATCTAACTTCTGAGGGATTTCCAATATCCAGAACTCACTTGCTACCCCACTTTCACTTTCTCAGCTTCACATGCAGCCTTGAGTAATAAACTGTGGCCTTTTATTTAAGGCAGCAGTGTTCTCTAGTGCTTAAGGTGAACATGACATGCTCAGCAGTGAAGATTCAGGGGGATAGCTCCTATTTATTTATTTTTAAATCAGAAGAGGAATGTAAGTCCTCCCAACAACCTCTCACAGATCCACAAGCACTGCCAAGGGGGACTCCAGGAAAGAAACCCCATTAGCAATGGATGGGTAGCAAATACCCAGTATCCAGATATGGGGAGCTGCTACCTATGGAAACTGATTTCTGTGGACCAGCTGTGGTTTCTAGGCATTTGCAACAGAATTCTGCCTACCTTCAAAGTCTAGCTAAATTTGCTAATTGACAAAAATGTCTTTAGCTCTCACAACATGTACAAACTCAAGTGCTGAAATGCAAAGACATTAAAGCTTAAGGATATTGTAAATCTTACACTAACAAAACACACAGCACAATCTCTGCTGGCACAACTGATCTGCTGGCACAACTAGTAGAAGCTGCTGGGTCCTCATTTTTGAAAGACAGGTCATTTATGGAGGTGCCTAAGCAAGGATATAGGTGCCAACTTCATGCACCTCTTTTCAAAAATGTTGCCATAGCTTTTAAAAGTCATCTGCAAAGGAAAGACCACTGGGTTTGTACTGCATAAGCAGGTGCTTTTCTTAACTTACTTTAACAAACAGTCCAGAAATAAAGCAGAGGCCAAAATGACCACTCTTCCTGGGGTTTGGATTTGTTGGATTATTGTTAATTTTTTATTATCCCTCAGTATTCCATCATAGGGACTTTTTTTTTAAGCCTTTGCAACATACAAGATCTTGACGCATAAGAAAACTGCTGTCTAAAATGGATCCCCTTGAGTTACCGATAAATCCTGAGTGCAAACAGACTCAGACGTTGTGTTAAACCTTCTGCAGAACTCCTGCATTTTAGGTGCTCAAATGTTATAAAGAAGCAAAAAAACAAAAAAAATACATAACTTACAAAGGACAAGAAATGTGGGTACCTTTAATGACTGCATGACAGTCTGAAAAGTGATTATATTGGTTCACATGCATCATCCTCTTTTCTTTTGAATGACTTTGGAAAAGAGAGAGGGTACTTTACAGTAACTGTTGCTCTTCAAGAGTCACCTCCGTGCATTCATCCTACCCGCCAGCCTTCCCTTCTGCCTTGGAGTCCTATACAATGTGAGACTCTACAGATAGGGAGGCGCATTCCCGTTGCACAATAGTTCAAGAAGTTCAACTTCACACAAGATCTCTTTTGTGCAATCCTCCCCCCACCAATACACACAGCTTTTCAAGAGAGTTCCACAGCTCAACACCAAGAACACAATATCCCACTAGTGCGGATGCACAGAGACAATTCTCAAAAAAGAGAAAGTGACACACAGATATTACATTTTCCAGTGATGCCTAAAAACCAACTTCTAAAAATGTACATGTCTCTCGCTCAAGTCTTCCTTCATCATAAGGGACCATCCTCCTCATTTCAGTTCATGTCTGTTTTATTTCACGTGTCATAGGAGAGCAAGACGACTATTTGTTTTTTCCACAAATCAGAATTTTGTGATTGCTACGTTAGAGAAATAAATTTTGTTTTAAACTTTGATATATCTTTAAAGTTTTTAGTCCTAATTTCCTCTGAAAGTGGCTGCCCTATACTTCCATTTTACACACTAGCTTATTCAAATACACACTTTTGAGCCTTATCTACACTGAGCCTTCTCTTAGAATGTCACATTCTTGCATCATCACCAGTTCAGCTCCACTAGTGGTACCAACAGGGAAAGCTCCAGAGTAACTAATGTGTGAACTCAGAATAGATATAGCCATACTTTACTTCCTTCCTTTACATTAAAGAATAAGAAGGTTAAAAGCAGAGTGGGTAAACGTGCTAGGGATTCAGCATCCATTACTTTAAAGCAATGCTACCAGGTAGTTTAAAGTCCAAATTTTAATTTTTACATAAATGGGGGTGGGAAGAAGGCTTTATAAGAGCTAACTATTTAATGGATTTTATTAAAAGTCAAAATATTCTAGCAAGTGACTTACTGGAAGAAAAAGTGAAATGCACTAGTTTGTTTTCATACACCAAAAATGGTGAAAAGCAAGCCAGCTTTCTAAGAATCTTTTGTCTTTAAATCATCAATAATTATTAATTAGTGACTCAGGCAAGGACTTTTTTTTTTTAAGAGGATTATTTTTAATCTCACTGTGCTCTTAAGAACATTTTCCAGTTTAATCAGGCAGTCATTTTTCTTCTTGTAACAAGCTCACTTTCCAGGAGAAAATCCTGAGTTTGAAACTTTCAGTCATTCCCCACCAATAGACCAACTTGCCCATCCTCTCATGAAAAGAGGGGATTTATAATTACACTATATTAATGCTAATGGAAGCTATTCACATAAACCCTGCAAGAGAAAAGACAACTCATACAACTTCAAAAGGGTATGGGGAAAAAAATCTACTAAATTTTCCAGTCAAGCCGTCTATTTCCTTATATTTTCAGTAGGCAAATCCCCCTTTTCCCTCCAAATAAAAATTCATACCTTTTTTCTTTCTTGCTGTTCAAGATTTTGCTTGAAGTTGAGATCAGACATTTGGATCTGAATTCGTTGCTTTTGAACTTTCTTGTTCAACAAATCCCTGTAACGCACATACATGGCATTTCTCAGCCGATATAGATTCTTGTAGTTTTCAAGATGGCGCTGGAAGAAAATATCCATATAAATTTGGGGTTTGGGTTTATTTTTTTGTTAAATCCATATTTTCTTTCCACCTTTACACTAATCACTTCCATTTCCAAAATAACTGACATGGACTTTCTTGATCAGAATATAGGCTCACTATTAACATTGTGCAGGAACCAGATTGCTTACTTCAGAGAAAGAGTTTTGCAAGTTTTAATTTTTTCTGTTCTGGAACAGAATGAATTTTTTTCCCCAGATTTCCCATGAATCATTGTTCCAAAACCCCCCTGCAATTTGGGATGATCAAATGATGTAGACTCGTCTCATTTTATACAACACAATTTTAAAAAATCACAACAAACAAAAAGTCAAAACAGAAAAATCAAAACGCTCCATTCCAAAAAAGGTTAAAATGCAGTTTCCAAATGACATTCAAATTCGCTTTCAATGAGTTTGCATTTTCCAAGCCGCTCTACTCATTTCTGTTCTAAGTACAAACATCAGAATCTTCACAAACAGGGAATGGAGTCAGACTCCATGTGCTGCGCGGGATCCCTAACTCCCAGATTAGGAAGGGCTGGGAGTGAAGGGAGAGAACATCCTGCATTACTCTCAAAGAAATGATAGGGGCATCCATTTGCTGTGAGGAATGGATGATACTTGAGATTGTGCTGTGGTGGATAACATCAGGAAAGAAGAAGTTGGGTGGTGGTGAAAAGAACATGTTGAGCCCCCACCCCACCCCTGTTGCTTGAAAAGTAGGGGGAGCTGCCGCTGCAGCTGCGCAACATGCTTCTCCTAGCCTACAGCATCTTCAACCTCCTTGCCTTCCTCATTGTCTGCAGTACCAGTGGGCTGTGCCTGGGTGCGGGTAAGGTGGGAGAATCTCCCAACTACAGTACTGTAAGGCAAAAAAACAAAACAAAACCCTGGAACCTAAACCCCCCCCCCCCATTTACATTCATTCTTATGGGAAAATTGGATTCACTTAACATTGTTTCACTTAAAGTTGCATTTTTCAGGAACATAACTACAATGTTAAATGAAGAGTTACTCTATATCCAACGTAACCATTCAATACTTAAAGGTGGAAGTGCATAAGTATCATACAATACAACAGTCAGTGCTTTCTTGTGTCTTTAAGATAAATGCATGTGCAATATCAGTTTTATGTCTGATCTATCTGGGAACTATATGCTGCATTAGTCTGGGGACAAGTGAATCTACCGGGCCTTTTCTTTCTCTATCTTCTATGACCCACTCTTCTTAATTCTAAATTAGAAGGAACTTAAGTATGAATTATTTTGTTCACTTCTGTGTGTATAAAAAGTGTCAATACACTACTCACTATTATATTGATAACACTGCATATTTACAAATAGAATGTAAATATTCTCAGCTAAATTATTTCAGAATAACTGAAATAAACTCAAAGTATTATAGAGAGTTCCCAGCAGATGGTGCTGTTGACTATGGTCGGTCTTAATACTACCAGGTTCCCACTGGCCCAAGAGGAGTATATGGGTCATCCATTTCACCCCTGCACAGCAGAAGAATTTCTGTGATCAGTGCCTCAGTAAACTGCCAGGCCCCAAATCCATTTTCAGTAGATACATGTGCTTTACTCAGAGGCAGCTAAGTAAGTAAGAGTGCCTGCTTTGCTATATAAGCTGTTTTAGACCCTGACAACAGAGGTATGTTTGGATTGCCAAGTTCCTAAAGAACTTTATGTAGCATCATAGTTGTATGGTGATATGGTGTAACAACCCACACATCTCTATATGTTATATACTACTTTGTCTGTGTGTCTGTACACAAATGTCCATCAGGGAGACATTACAGAAAGAAAAAAAATGTATAAGATTTATCTTCCCTAAATCAATGAAAATTGGGGCGTTAAATACAATGACAGTGTCTCTTCAACTTAATATAGTAACAGCCCTTTGGCACCTCCTATAACTTAAAGACTGGCATGATGCTGCATGCCATGGCCACTCAAAACTTCACACAGGCACTTGAGCTAAAGGAGAATCTGCTATAGCCGTGAGCAGTGTAAGGGTTAGGACATGCACACCTGACTGTTTCCGCTTCATCCAACAAAGTGCAGTGGTAAACACATCAGATATGCACAAGTTAGGTCAAAACTACACAGCAATGTATAGAAATATAAAGGTGAAAAAAATTGCCTTACATTACACCACATAAGGTGGTACCTGGCAACTGCCACATTATGAAATGAACATTAGCTAAAGTAAACATTACATGGACAATATTAGTGAAACTTTCAGTTAGATTAGAATGCTCAGCTGTGTATTAAAGAGTTTACAAATAACTAATAAGCCATACTCCCTGGTTTATCTGCAAGCTGCTTTAAAAAAAAAATCAAAAAAATCTGTTATAAGAGCAACCTGACTTTCCCATGGAGCATATTGTAATTACAGCTACCTCGATTCCCATGAGTCTTCCTGTTTGCCTTCGCCTTAGTAAAATAGGTACTAGAAGTGCCTTTTTGAGGAGTTATTAATGCTAGTAATTAATAACTCTCCTCAAAAAGCCACTTCTAGTACCTATTTACTAAGGCAAAGGCAAACAGGAAGACTCATGGGAATCGAGGTCAGCTAAACCACCCTGAACACGCCCGATCCCGTCTGATCTCGGAAGCTAAGCAGGGTCAGGCCTGGCTAGTACTTGGATGGGAGACCTCCAGGTGCTGTAGGCTTAACATGGGCGTGGGGCTAGCAACTCCACCCCATAAGGGAACCAATTGCTACTGAAACACCAACACCAGTTAGTGGCCCATACCCCGGCTGGGGGGTGACGGGCAAAGAGAGAGATTAATACTAGAACTGGATCATTAGGTCCAATTTTTCTCTCATTTACGCTGAAGTAGGTCAAGAGCAACAGCACTGAAAGTAATGGAACACCAAATAAGGGTAAAATGGGCATTAACATAAGCATCAGCTCCTTGATCAGCCTAAGAATGAGCCCTACAACCAGAGAAGCCATCAGGCCATGCAGATAACAATGTAGAGCTCTTTGGATTCTGGCAATCCAAATGTTCTAACTCTCCGGAATTATTACACACAGTAGTTTAAGTAACAAAGAGTCCTGTGGCACCTTAAAGACTAACTAAGTTAGTTAGGGCTCGGATCGATCTTCTGGCGATCGATTTATCGCGTCTTGTTAAGATGCGATAAATCGATCGCCTGCAGCTCCCCCGTTGACTCCGGAACTCCAGCTTGCTGGGAGGTGCAAGCTGGAGTCGACGGGGGAGCGCGCCGCTGACTGCCGCTGCCATGGGGACGGAAGGTAAGTCGGCTGCAGATACGCAAACTTCAGCTACGTGATTCACATAGCTGAAGTTGCGTATCTGCAGTCGATCCCCCCCCCCCCCCCCCCGTGAGGACCAGCCCTAACACGTCTACCTCTCTGATTCTTGACAGTAGTTTAAGTTATCTACAAACATCATACTGGAATTACCTGTTCTAGCAGGGCCCGCTTCATTGCATCTTCTTTGTCTTCATCACTAAACGATGATTTGTTGTTCCTCTTCTTCCTGTTGTCATCTTTCATCATTTTTTTGGGGGGGTTGTCATTCTGGACAGAAATATATGGATGTCAAAACAGGGGCCTGATCAATCATGACTAGGATAAGCGCCACATTTTAAAATATGTATACCTTCTCCAGTGCATAACAGAACCCTTGCTTTGTCTCTTTCACTGAAATCAAAGAATAGCCAAATAATAGAAAAGTTAAACTTTCAGAACTATGGCAGGGTGGAGATAACGCTTCGCTCAGTATGAAAATTTATTTTTAAGTTTTAATCCATAAATATTTTCCACTCAGTTATTGTTCAACATTGGTTAGCAAAGTATTCCAGAGAACATATACAAACTACAGCAGTATAAGAACGTTGTTTCTATGGCTTTCAGTAACTGACTTCACTGCATGTGCTTGAACCAGATCACTGGCAGCTCTCCCACAGCCCCTTCCAAGTGCAAAGACTATATCTATGTAATGGAATTTTCAGCTTTTTTTAAAAGCAATGTTGAATGGTGTACACCCACCCACTCACCCACTTCCAGACCCTAGTCCTAATTACCAAACATACACCTTCATGAAACTGGAGGTAGAGATGTAAACTCGTATCAACAATTTTATATATATTTCTGCTTCTCTTGAAAGTAACACACACAAGCACCTGAGTTAATGCTGTCCTAAATCATTGGCTCTAGTGACGGGATTTTTCAAGCTGCACCAGCAAATTACGGAAGTTTCCTTATACATACTTTACTATCTCTGCCAGAACCCAAAGCCTGCTAGATTCAGACACATGCATACAAAACTCAAACATTCCAAATTAAGGGACCTGTAATGTGCACTGATGGGTCCAACACACTTAGTAAATTCTTCTAAACTCAGAAATGTTGGAATATTAAGGTGCCGCAGATTATTTCTTGTAAATCCTATAAGAATTTACAAATCACGGACACCCCCCCAAAAGAAGTTAATTTAGAGATAAAGCAGTGAGATGATATCAATGCCTTACTCAAACTAAACCTGATTAGAACATTGTGGCTTTACAAACTACAAATGTTAGAGGACAAGGAAACTCTATGTCAATATAAATAAAATTAAGCACAGAAAGGCAGAACTGAGGTGCCCAATCACCCTTAACTCTGACCTTAAACTACTCTGTACACTGTGCTGCCCTGTCCAGTTTATTAGGTGTCTTTCAGGCTGTATCCAGAATTTGGAGCAATTTACCAAGGACCATGGCAGATTTTCCATCAGACATTTTTAAATCAATCTTGATTTAAAATCTAGGAATTATTTTGGATCAAAGGAACTCTGAAACACTCTAGTTCATCTTAAATCTATCTAATTAATTAATATCTGTTTCTAGTTGTCCCTTCTGGTGTTAGAATCTATACATCTAGAAAATGATCAGGATCCTGGTACTGAGAGAGCAGACATATTCAAAGCAAGGATCTGGTAGCCTTTGATCTTGAGATTTTTTTTGGAATTGCAGTTAGCAAAGGCTGTTGGTTGCAAACTGAATGTAATATGAGTGAGTATTGGTGTCTCTCTCAGCCTGTTCTGGACTATTCTAGGACCTCAGCTTTTGATCTTGAAGCCCTAGCTGCAAGAAAACATTTAATTTTATATAGCAAATTCTAGCTGTGGAAAACTCTTTTTGCTTCATTTATTTTTAATCACAAACCTGCAGCTTGTTTGTTCATCAGCCAGCCTAGGCTTATTTGACCCATCTCATGGGCCTACCATGTTCCTAAATTACTCCCATAAAATGAGCTCCCACGGGGGTGATATTCCTGGGGATGTGATCCCAACAGAAACCAAAATCATATGTGGCAACTCTTAAAAGGTCCAGATTTGCATGATAATCGTTTTGGGAGTGATAAAAGCACCCACACCAATAATTAAGTAGTTGGGAGTTAAAGTAAGTGATTTTTTTTAAAAAAAAATCATCTAATCCTCAAACTTGAGAGGCAAGGAGAACAAGCTTTATAGTAGGTTGGTTGTACACTTAAATAAAAAAAAATTAAAAAAAAATATTTATGTACATTTGCTCCAGGCAGTGAAAATGTGTTGTTTGAGGTTCAGTGTGAACACATCCCTTTTGCTGACAGGAGACCAAAGTAATCGGAAACTGCTACCTCAGAAATAAGTTTGGTACTATTTAAAACAAAACATTTATGCAACTCTGCATATTCTTCGGCAGTGATACAATTGGTTGTACTAATATGTCCAGGATAGCACTGAATTTATATTGATAGTTAATGAAAAATACTGTATAACACACATAGTAAAGCACACAGGACAAAAGTTTGCTAAAAATATAGAAAAATAAGAAACATCTTCATCTAAAAAGGATCTGTGTTAAAAACAAAAAACACAAACTATTGATTTTCCTCCTCTTTACAGAAATCTGTTTCTTTGGATGGGGACCAAGGCACAGCTCAATAAGCACATTGCTCACAGTGGGAAGAATCCCCCTTGCATTGTAAGTAATTCCTTGCTACCAAGGACACACTGCAAACATGCATAATCCTGGCCATTCCCGTCCTGAAGAAAGGTCTGTGTGTGAATACTGAGTTTAGAAAAATGGCAGACTGCCATGGCACAGCAGTTGCAACAAAAGCGGGAAGGAGCGAGCCCGGACTGAGCACAGCTCTGCTTCGAGCAAAATGCATCAACTGTAACTATCGCAAAAAATTTGATGGAGATATAAAACACTGCCATTGCTCTGCAGCCAGTTCTATTTGAGGGGGGAGAAGAAAATCCGACAGAAGAGCTAAACTCAAAACCGTCATGGGAGACACCTCCCGATGCCTTTGATGAGCTAACAACCCAGGTGCCTGGATCAAGAACTGAGACAATCATTAGCACACTGTCTCAAAAGCTCAGATGTCCCTATCCAAAGGGAATCAGTGGAATAAGTATCCTTTACATTAAAGATGTAGACATATTTATTCCCATGATGGGGTAGCCTTGAGTGACACGAGGCTCATGTCTGAAGAGAGATTGAGTGACGGTCCAAACACATGCTCTTTACTCCTCTCCAAGCATGTAAGATTACTTTGCTTAGATACATGTAAGATGGAACATCATTTAAGAGAGCTGACTGGGTGACAGTTTGGACACAGCTGTTTTCTGGACTAGAGTCTGGGAATTGTAAGCTTTACCACTGATTTCCCATCCCTTCTCGATGCAACTACAGGCACTTTGCTCCACCAAGGAAGTCAGTCTAGGCACCAGTTTGGCCACTTATAACTGTCTCTGTGCTTTTTACCACTCTCGCCCCAGAATAGATGCCCTTCCCAAGCTGGTCTCCAAAGTCAAATCATCTCCTTCCTTTTCCACCGTACCTACATGAAACTGGCCAGTTAGGTGCCCAACTTTCTGTTTTTATTATATTTTAGAAGAAACTCTTTGCTCCATCAGGGCGTGCACTTGTCTTCACTGAGCATTTGTATAATCTATTTACGTTAGCTCTATCGTTCCCTTTCTCCTGCTCCACTGTCTTGTAACCCTTCACACCCACAGTTGCATCATGTCTGAAATTAATTTATAAGCTTCATGCAAGCTCCTGTCTTTTCTCTGTATGGAAGGTGGTGGACACAGTCCTGGGCACTGATAATAAAGTAAATAATATTGTAATAGGAACTATATACCTAAATCTGAATGAGGAGTGACTATCATAAGTCTAGAATCAGAGAGGTAGCCGTGTTAGTCTGGAATAGCAGAGGTAACAAAGTCCTGTGGCACCTTAAAGACTAACTACCGTATTTTTCGCCCTATAAGACGCACTTTTTCTTCCCCAAAACGGGGGGGGAAAAGTTGGTGCGTCTTATAGGGCGAATGCAAAAAAAAAAAAAAAAAAAAAAAAAAAAAAAAGCGCCTCGCTCTCCCGTCCCCGCCGCGCGGGCGGGCTGCCGAGGTTCCCCCCTCCCCGCCGCGGGCGGGCTGCCGAGGTTCCCCCCTCCCCGCCGCGGGCGGGCTGCCGGGGTTCCCCCCTCCCCGCCGGACAAAAAAAAAAAAAAAAAAAAAGCGCCGACTCGCTCTCCCGTCCCCACCGCGCGGGCGGGCTGCCGGGAGAGTCCCGGTTCCTCCCTCCCCGCCGCGGGCGCGCTCCCGGCAGCCCGCCCGCGCGGCGGGGACGGGAGAGCGAGTCGGCGCTTTTTTTTTTTTTTTTTTTTGTCCGGCGGGGAGGGGGGAACCCCGGCAGCCCGCCCGCGGCGGGGAGGGGGGAACCTCGGCAGCCCGCCCGCACGGCGGGGACGGGAGAGCGAGGCGCTTTTTTATTTTATTTTATTTTTTTTCCCGGATTTTTTATTTAAAAATGAGGGGGCGTCTTATAGGACGGAGCGTCCTATAAGACGAAAAATACGGTATAAAGTTTTGAGGTGCCACAGGACTTTGTTACCTCTATCATAAGTCTGTGGCTACTCATTTATCTTCTAACAAAAAAATCCACTTCTGGAATTCTGGCCCAAGAACAACAGGGCTTGAAAAAAAAAAAGGGTGACCTATTACTGCAGAAGTGTTGGTGCCACAGGTGATTAAATAACCAGGAGCGAACTTAAAGCAATGTTTGGGTCCCCTTTAAAGTCATTTGTTTGGGCTGCTCAGCTGCAATGCCTATAATTCTGTAGGAAATTATCTTTGTGCTATCACAGGCTCCAAACACTGTGCTATGCCAGCTGAGTTGGATTCAATTCCAAGCCGGCAGGTGAGGAAACAATTTGTAGAGGAACTAAAGGAAAGGAACTAGCATAAATGATGCAATGACGGCATTGTACAAATTCATTCATACACAGTTCAGGATCTCGTGAAAAGAGAATTTTCAACCAATAAAGGAACAAAAGCTACATTAGCATGCTTAAACTAAACTCAGACCGGCAATTATATGGAGACAATGAAAATGCACTGTTTAAACCAGATATAAGTCTGTCACTCACTTTGTGTGTTCATGTAGCTCTTTCCTTTAACTGATTATTTATCTGTTGAACTATCTCCACAGCGTTCATGATGTGATACTACACTGAGTTCGTATGAACCAACGTTGCCCAGTGTCACAGTTACAACATTTTTGCTACTGTTTGTTTTAGGTTATGTATTGCCTGCCTTATGTATGGAGTTTAAACAAGATATCAAAGTAAACAGTACTGTAGAACACATTTCAGCTTTACTGCACTATACTATGCCACCGTAAAACAAACAAGAAGATTCAGGACAGATTTTGTAATGCATCATCAGGATCTCAGCACCCAAGAACTAAATGGATAGAAGGCCAAATCTCAGTTTACTAGCAACAAAAAAGGAACAAAACAAAACAAGTAACACACACAGATAAAAAGCAGGTACAAGCTATACTTCCACACTAGACTCCCTGGCTATATTCCTTATTGCAGTGGTTACGGGTCATTCCTTTCCCAAAGTTTACCTCTAACTGCTCTCCCACCTTCTAGTAACTCTTACCCTAGAGATGGTTCCCAATGTGCCTTGCTCTTAAATAGCACCTTAGTAAAGTACTGCCTCAATCCAGCCTCTAAAGTTTGTACAGCAATCATTTCTGAATGAATTTTTTTTTCACAGGCAAATTTGTCAGGTGTTTTTATGGGGTTGCCTGTAGAAATTATTTTTTCACACATACCTACAGTGTTGTGTACAAACACAATTGCTGGTAAAAATTTAGAGGCAGTTTTTTTAAAATCTGGCCCTGCAAGTCATATACAACAAAGTTTTAAGAAGAAGTATTTAATGCTTACAGATAAGCAATCGGAATGCCCCTTGGGCTATTTTTAAATGTACTGAAAACAGAATGGGTCACATGCAGGGCTGGATTACCCAATAGGCAGACTAAGCACGTGCTTAGTGCACCAACAAAACAAAGGGCACCAAAAAGAGATTTTTTTTAAAAAAAAAAGATATTTGATCTTTCAAAACAAGCATCGAAGTAGTCGTCATGAGAAAAATCAGAACTTTTTTAGACTCTTACACTCCACTACACACTCTTCCCCCATTTTTCTGTTCTCTTTTTATTACTTATCCCCACCTAAACCAGGGGGGGGGGGTTGTCCTACCCAAAGGTTGTGGATGCATTAGAAAGTATAGCTGAAAACCAATCACAAAAGGGAGAAACAATACAAGAAGCAGAAAATATTGCAAACAAGATGCAAGAACTAGTGTTTATATACCGGTTAACCATTGTGGCAGGGTGCTGGCCAGGAGTGCCTGAGCCAGCCCTGCGGGCCCTTTAAGAGGGAGCAGAAGCCTGCAAACCTCCCTTGCAGAGAAGGCTAATTAGCCACCTGGGCTGCAGAGGGCTCAGGCTTGATGAGTGGCACCTGGCAGCCTCCTCAGGGGGATAAAAGGCCTGCCAGGAAGCAAGTCCAGTGTGGTGGGGATGGTATAGAGTGAGGTGGTGGTTTGAGCTATTCAGAGCTGAGTGTTTGGAGTTGTAAGCTGGACTATATAGAGTCTGTAGAGCTGGGAACTGTACAAAGCTGTATATATTGGTGGTGGGGTCCTGCACTGTTAAAGAGCACTGTTTGACGCAAAGAAGGGTTTCCTGCCTGTGTTCCTGCGAGGGGTGAGAAGGCGGTCTGTCACACCATGTGCAGGTGGAATGAAATTTTACAATACAAGTAAAGCTCTCTAAGAAAAAGAATTGTATTTGAAAACATGTGAAGACCTCTGTCAATCATTAGCAGACCACTTACACACCTTGAGGAATGATTTAGAAAGGTTTGAAGACATATCAAAAGATATCTTGCCTGATACTAACTACAAAGAAGTCCAGTCCCACAAGCGAATCAGGAAAAAACAAGCAAATGATAGCTGTGCAACAGAAACTGCAGAATCCTAGAGACAAATTTTGAGTATCTACTAACTATGCTATAATTGATACACTTGAAGCTCATATGAAGATAAGAGGTGAAGTGTACAAAGAAGTATCAAGTAGATTTTCTTTTCTAAACAATACGGATTTATCTGACTAACAATATTCTCATCTGAAAAGAATTAAAAACCCTCAGAGAACAACAGTGTGTCAGGACAGACTTGACTCACTTTCCCTAGTGTGTATGGAAGTGCACATGCTTCGTCAAGTCAGCTTCGATGAACTTATCCAGAATTTTGCAATCAGAAAATCTAGAAAAAAGCTTTTTTTTTAATTTCAGCATCCATGTAAATTTTGTGTTATTTTGTAAAATAAAATTTTATTTTATGGTATAATATTGTTTTTATTTTGAATTACATATGGGTGGGGCACCATAATCTTTTCAGTGTTTAGGGCCTCTAACGGTCTTAATCTGGCCCTGGTCACATGAGCCTTATGTATTCCAATCTCAAAATTCTATAGCAGATAATATACAAGGAAAGCCCTCTACCAAGCAAAACCTCAGTTTAGAATAAGCCCTTTACCAGAGCAGAAGTCCAGTACAATAATACAGAATTATTGTGGTATATGGTGTATCCAGTGATATGGGAACAATGGATAAGAAGCTTAATAGTTTTAAAACCTATTCCCAATACACACCAGCAATGTTCCCTCTAATTTTTTACATCCATGGGTGGAATTAATTTTGTTATGTACACCAATATGGAAATGATGTGTGGCAAGGGTGCGGCCGAGGGGTTTGGAGTATGGGAGGGGGCTCAGGATTGGGGCAGAGGGTTGGGATGCAGGGGGTTAGGCCTCTGGGATGGGGCCGGGGATGAAGGACTTGGGGTCTGGAAGGGGGGCTCAGGGCTGGGGCAGAAGTTAGGGTGCAAAGGGTGAGAAGTCCATCTGGGGATGAGGTCTCTGGGGTGGGGCTGGGGATGAGGGGTTTGGGGTGCAGGCTGCCTGGGGCTATGGCAGGAACAGAGGACTCCCACCACCCCAGATCTCTCTCCCATCCACAGCCCAGGGCCGGGGCAGAGGCACCTCTCCCCACCTGAGTGGCCCTTGATAGTCTGCTGCACGGCTGCACAGCTTAGAGGGAACTGAGCACACTAGTCAGCAAACTGCATGCCAAAATTGTTGTTAGGATTTCCCAACACTGCGGGAGGGAACTGTAGTAAAAATATTCATCGCAAGACCCAAGAGCCTCCTTCACTACAAAATCCTGATTCATCCCCAGTGCTGGTCAATCTGTGCACTGAATGAGGCGGACATCCAGAGAGAAAATTAGTATGCGACCATCTATTTAAAGACTAACACTAAGCATATGTGCCAGGAGGCCAATTGAGGTTGTACAAGAAACCCATCTACCCTTGTTCCCCCACAAGCCTGACCCCCTTCTCCCCTTCAGCTTGTTCCTTTCCCCATCCTAGCTCTTCCTCACTGCCTTGTCAGGCTCCTCACCCCAGTCTCCTGCCTTCCCCACCTCCTCATCCCAGTCACCTCTTCCCCACTCCCTCCAGACTTCTTGTTCCTATTTACTCCCTCCATTGCCACCTCCCCATGTCTGACTCTTGTCACTTCTGTATTCTAGTCCAGTCAACCAGAACTCTTCCTCCTCACTGCCTGATTACCAGCTGGGGGAATGCAGAGAGAACAGGAGTGGCAGTCTCCCTGCTCTCAGTTCCTGTGCCCAGTTACACAGCGGACTGCATCACCTGGGATCAGCAACTTCAGGGAACGTCAAACTCATCCCCTGCAACCCCAGACTGGAGCATGTTCCACACAGATGGAATCTTCAGGAAATGTAGCTGCCAAAATCTCAAGAAATGTGGTCTAAAGCTTATAATCTGATCAAATACAGGCAGTTTTCCACAAGAACAAGACAGCCAAACCCCTGACACAAAGTCAACCCTCCCACCAAATGTCAATTTCCTGCTCAAAAGTACGGGGGTGCTAAAGCATCTCTACAAAATGGGTGTGAGAATTTTAACATGGGCAAAACAATGTATTTTCCTCTAACCTCATTCTTGAAATGGCTGAACCATTTTTGCTGAAACTTTCCAAAAATATTTAGCTTGCGACTGACACCTCACATGGAAAACTTCAGCCGAAATGGTTAAAATTTGGCAATGTTTCAATTAATTGAAATAGAGTCTTATAATGGAAAACATTGGGCAACCTTAACTAATAGGCAGCACTATCAGCTCCATCTATAACGCACATACACTTTACACAATGGATCCTGATTGGAACCTCTGGGCATTACTGTAGTACAAATATTTACACAACAATAGACAATGACCTTATAGAAACAAAATAAGCAGAAGAATGTGTTGAAGGGAGACACTTGATATACTCATATAAATTAAATGTCCGAATACATTATCTGTGACTGCACTTTGCAGCTCACCATGGCTTTCATGCGGAAGATATAATGCTGTGATTGATAGCTCTACAAATGTTTTCTGAATGCCCTAATTACCCTCACATCATGTACAGAGGCACGTAATTCATGACTTATAGAATGGGCCATATAAGGGAGACCTGTTTTTCCTTAGCTTGTCATGGAGACCATAACATTCTACATTTTACTTTTATTACAGTAAATAAGCAGAGATTCTGCTTTAGCTCAGCATTCTGTGATGAATGGCTATATTTACCACTTTGTTACTATGGCAATATTACATGTGAAATACACCAACAAGCGGATGCTTTCATCTCTCTTTGTACTTACAGTATACTCCTTTTTCTTATTTTGAGGGTGACCAACCATAAAGGGGACTGTGAAATTTTCTGAGACTCAAGACAAGGGGTTATGTTCTATTTTTTTCCTATTAACTGTGGTAGATAAACTGAATGGTTGTGTGTGACAAATAAATGCCAGCAACATTAAAACAGGAACTGGCAAACTATATTCACTTCCCCATCAGAAGAGATCCAGCGTATCTATACTTCAAAAACAGAGAGCAAAACTGAAGCCCTCTGCTTATCTATGGAAGGCAAGGGTGGAAGCAAAGAAACATTCACACACTTGCATACCCATAGCTTCCTTGGCAACAACCTAAACATTAGTTTTTGGAACGTTTTTGATGGATAGGCACCAAAAACTGGCATCCAGTACCACACACCTAAATGATGGTGAAAGTGCACTATTAGTAACAATAGTCTTTCTGTTCCCATTAACTACAAACAAATAATTCAAAGCAAAAAAGCTGAATGTAGATCAAACTCTTAGGTGGGGAACCGAGGACAAGTATATTCAACTCAACCAGATGCAAGACAGCAGACAGATTTATAGCAAAACCTTGCAGACTGGTCTGTTTAATTGCTATATTAGTTAGTTACTGGTAGAGTTGCTAGGTCTTTCATACTTCTACCTGTAATATTTCTCTTTTTATTGGTGATTCCTATGTGTGTGAACGTAGGGTTATTTAGGGTCAGAGCGGGGGGAGAGGGAGTCAAGAGAACTTGGGCCTCTTTTTTGTCTCTGTCACTGACATACTGTGTGACCTTGGGTGAGTCACTCATATTAACATTTTTTCTTAGTGCTAAAATGAGGATACTTCCCTCACTTGCAGGGAAGTTTGTGAGGCTTAATTCAGTGAAAGGTGTACAACGTTTTCAGATCCTCATATGAAAAGCTCTATAGAAGTGCAAAGTAATATTACAAGGTAAACATTTAACTCATGGCTATAGTTTAATTGCTTTATCAGTTATTCATTTTGGAAAACTGAACTGGTTTGGGGCATTACATTCTGCAACTTGATGAAGCAATAATACTTTATAAAAGCATTCAGTGTGGCTTCCAAAGCATTGAGCAATCATGTCTTCGCTTCCCTCTTTAGCAGTTTCCTTATACAGTTTCTATTTAGATTTTTTAGGGGACTGAATTTCACTCTATTATTTATACTTTGGTAACTGCTATATTATTATTGTTATATAGTTTCTGGGTGTATTTTCACAGAATAGTGTCTAGAAGTGCATTTCTGATTCTTGGACAGTTATTCAAATGAGATGGTTTCTTGATTGTGTTCTGCGAAAGACTCTCTCTCCTTCTTTGTGTTAAGGGCCAGGCCGTGTGCAGTCTTGCCTAATGGTCAGGGCAGGAGACTGACCTAATGTTGGAGCAAGTATCAGGCCTAGTGGCCAGAAGCCCAATCAGGAGCTGAGTTACCAAGTCCAGCAAGCAAGCTGGAGCTGAGAGCCATGGTCAGAAGACAAATACCAAGTCCATGGAGCGAGTTGGAACTGAGAGCCAGGAATCAGGAGCCAAGCATCAGAGTCTGAGTATAAGTCAGAGCAGGCGGGAGAAAACCAGGAACAGGAGCAAGGAAGAAGCTGAGAGCAGAAAGCAGGACCAGATTGCAGGGTAGGTGTAATACAGACATCTTAACAGCAGAAAAGAAAAAAATATTTTCTTAGGATGTAAAGTATGAGTAAACTAGTGTAAGAAATTCTGGGTTGTACAGTGGCAGTAGTTAAAAACTTGTATGTTGCCTTAGATAACTAAGATCTGCAACCCCTGAACTCCACAGTATTTGAAGTATTCCCTACACTAAAGCACAGGGAAGTACTGTACAAGTATATAATGCACTACATCATCTTATGTAAAACTGGCAAATATTCAGTACCACCATCATAATCATGTCAGCCATGGAGATGTGAACCAACATTTTTTTCTAGGCACGTCATGGGGGTGAGGGTGGTCAATCCAAGGGATACTGTGGGCATCATTTTTTTAAAAAAAATTGGGGGTAGAAACATTTGTCGGGTTTGGTCGGGGGGTGAGGTGGGGGTGTCGGGTTTGGTCGGGGGGGGTGAGGTGGGGGTGTCGGGTTTGGTCGGGGGGGGGTGAGGTGGGGGTGTCGGGTTTGGTCGGGGGGTAAGTGAGCCGGGGGTGTTGGGTTTGGTCTGGGGGGGGTGGGAAGGTGTCTGCGTGGGTGAGGGGTGAGGTGTGGGGGTTGGTCAGGGGGTGTTGGGTTTGTTTGGGGGGGTGAGAAGGGGGGTCGGGGTTGGTCGAGGGGTAAGTGAGGTGTGGGTGTTGGGTTTGTTTGTGGTGGTAGGTAGGGGTGTAGGGTTTGGTCGGGGGGGGAAAGTGAGGTGGGTGTGTCAGGTTTGGTCTACGGGGGGTGAGGTGTGGGTGTTGGTCAGGGGGTGTTGGGGTTGGTAGGGGGGAGATGTGGGGGTGTTGGGTTTGGGTGGGGGGGTGAAAATGTGAGTCGGGGTTGATCGAGGGGTAAGTGAGGTGGGGGTGTCGGGTTTGGTCGGGGGGGGTGAGGTGGGGGTGTCAGGTTTGCTCTCTGCCCCCATCCAACGGACCCCGCACTCGCTCAACTGTCTGCCCCCTCCCCACCTCTGACTGACCCAAGCAACGCCGGGTATTTTCGCTAGTTATTTATAAAACATAGTACTTTTCAGTATAAATACAGCAGGCATGACAGAGGACTCTGATGTGAATGTGTACAAATAAAATATTTCAGTTCAAAGTGAAAAAAACTTCAGGACTTTGGCCAATACAAATCATTTATATAAATAAATATTGAATGCTATAGCGTCACAGTTTTATTTTAATACCCCTTGTATTAAAGTTCTGGACCTCTTGAGACTAAGTCATGCCCTGCCTGAGACAACTAAACTTGCTCTCTTGCGAAGTCTTCAGAATTTGAACTTACTAGAGAAGTCTCTGGTGTTGAAAATTAACTCCCTGTGCCACACAGACCCAAACAATAGTCTGTATTTGATTGCAAGCAGCTAGTCAGAGAAGCAATTAGTCAATAGCTTACTCCTTCCTTGTTTGTTTTGTAACTTTCATCTGATCTGAACTTCGGGAGGGGAAAGGGGAGAAATGTGGTCCTTAACAGGAAATACACAAGAAATGGCAATACCATCTCACAATAGAAAAGAGGATTTCATCAGCTGAGCTTGTGCTGAAACACTTAGGTTACTGCACTTAGGTTACTGCATATCTTCTGTATGTTTTGAGTAAATAAAGATAGTCTCCCAGAATGCAAATCATTCTCACATTTGAAAGAAGTATTTCACTCACAACTTTGACATCTTTTAAACTGATTACCTGATTCCTGCGATATGGCGGCTGACAAATATTCAGAAGAGGAGGAAATGTACTCTTCTTATAAAGCTGTAAGCCGGTTGCCATGTCCTATTACAGTTTTACTACCAGTCTATTATGAAACAGACAGCAAACAAAACAGTATAAATAAAAGGACAATATCACTACATCTAATTACATTAGCCAAACGACAAAGCCAACATTAAACATATTTATAAAGCTTTATATTACAAACTGGGATATTGTTTAAATCATAAATAAAATCTATCTATTGGGAAATTATTTAGCAAGTAGAATACAAGTCAACTGCCTTAGTAAACTATGCTGTCTTTAAAGTAAATGCTAGGTAAATGAAGCATTACTTTTCCAGACAAGGATTTTTTTTGACAGGACATTTCCAATTCTAAAAAATTGGTTCCGAGATTTACTGCTATCTTTATGGGAGATATACAGACCATGTGCCATTGCTCTTGTACCTTGGCTCCCACAAAAAGCCATTAATATTACCCACCCTCCACCAGGTAGCAGTTTTACATAGAGTTATAACATCTTTAGACCTCTCTGATTCTTTCCAATTTTCTGTTTACTGAAATAATTGCCAATTTTCTCCATGATTTTAGATGGATATGCTGCATAGCCATCCTTTTAAATATAGGGCCATGCGCTACCTGCCACTCTGACATGGAAAGTAGAAAATATGGCTCATTAGGGATCAAACTCTGGAGAGCAGTGAGGAGTAGCAGTCCTACTACTTTCAATGCTTTCCTCACAGACACCTCACAAACCCTTCCATCTGGTAGGAACTTTACAGCTCAGAGCAGAAGGAAGAAGGGAAGCAGCCACATTCCACAGTGTGCCTTCCTTCTCCTCAAGTCCATGAAAATTGCTGAATAGCTATCCTTCTGGAACTTAATTTGGGTTTCATCGGCAGTTAACTCCTCCTCTATAGTGTGTGCATGCTCTACCGGTAGGATTTACAAAGGTACTTAGGTGCGTAAGTCCCATTTGTAGGCACCGGTGTGAATCACAAACCTCCTGCTCAGCTACCGCCTAACACTGTAAGCACCTAGACTTTCTCAGCACCTAAGTTTTTCCTTTAGGCATGAGCACTGCAGCACCTAGATGCCCGCCACCTGCCTGAGTGCACACACAATGCTGCCTCATATTAGGCATCTGGATACCTATCTCCTGCCTGTGTCCCAGAGCGATTCACAACCCCCTCGGACAAATTCACACAAAATAGCTGGGGTAGGGCAGGGAGAAAGGGATTAGGAAGACAATCTCCTTTACAATCTTTTACCTAGTGCATAAGGTAGTCATCCAAGATGTAGGAAACCCCCATTCATGTCCCCATCTCTGCCTGATGGGGAGAAAGGATTTGAACAGGATCTGCCTTTGCTCAGGGAAGCATCTGACACACCAGGCTATAGAGTGGTTCTCACTCTCTCTCTCTCTGGCCCAATTATTACATAGTCCACTGTTTAATTCAAGTGAAGTCACATCAACAGCAGAAATTAAGAGACTCCCTCCCCCCATCAAAAAATCCCATAACTTTGTGGTTAGAGCACTGACCTGAGAGTTGGCTGATCCCCTTTACCTCATGAGGAGGATGTGGGACATCATGAAGCAGGGGTCCCCCCACCTGATGAGTACCCTATCCACGAGGCAAAAGGTTATAGTGGAGGTGGTCCTCGTGTGTTTTCTTTCATGCAATGTAGACAGCCAATTGACCATCTTCCCCAGTTTGTGGATCACTAGTCAAGGTGCAAGATGCCTATAGAGCCTGAACTTGGGCATCTATCTCTAACTGATGATTGGTGCTTAACACACACCCCTCTTACCAGTGGCCCCTTTGGTTAGATTAGGCGGGTAGCATGCTGGCTTCACAGATCACCATTCTCTGGTGTCTATTTCTCCCCTTTCATTACATAGGAAGCCCAGGGGTGCCTAACGTGCATTGCAGCAGTGTTCCTGTGATTTTCTAGGCACCAAGGTGCTCAGTGTTGCAATGCTGATGGCCTTTCATGGATCTCAGCTTCTGCTCCTGCCCCATCTGTACGTTTGGATGAAACCTGCTGCTAATTGTGTGGGAAAGAAAGAGCAAACCCCATCCATTCCACTTACAAAACTACAATTTGTGAGGAAACCTCAACAACGGCAACTGAGGTCTCCGAGCTTCCCCTTCCACCCACAGCAGAGTCCAGATTGCAGAAATGTATTTATTTAGAGCAGAGAAGATCTATGGGTGATTCAAGTTTCAAAGGAAATTGTAAGGGGGGGTGGGTAGGAGGAGAGGGATGTGAGTGTAGATTCCAGTTAAGCTACAACATGAAAACTAGTTTTTAAAAATACTAACAGCAGCTGTGCTGCACCCCAGAGCTTGCTGTATTTCAGTGGTACAAGAAATAATCCCACCTTGTGGTGTGTGCTGTTAGATGCTTTGGGACTCTTTGAGATGAATGGTGGCACAGAAAGGCAGAATCCTGGTTTCTGAAAGGCACCATAAGTCAAACATTGTTCGCCTGGCTTTTCAAATGAAGTCCACCCTTATCCGTGTGCGCCAAACATGACATTCCGCCAGAGTCCCTGTTTGGGGGGTGACTTTAAGGAGTGAATGAAGCGGGACTAGAAAGGACAGAGACCCCCAGGCGATCTCTCGGGTGTTTCAAATCCGCCCGCTGAGCGCCACAAGCAGCCTGTTGCCGGGGAGTTGGAGGCAGGTGCGCGGTATCAGACCCGCACGAGCAGAACCCGCTTCCCCGGGGAATATTCGTGTCCGGGCCGCGCCCCCGCTGGGGAGACCGGGGCGCAACCCCGCCAGCCGGAGCGAGGCGCCTTCCCTTCCCCGGGGCAGGGCTCAGGAGCCCCACGCCCGCGGGACGGGGCCTCCCCAGCGCGGCTTATTCCGCCGGGGGCGGCACTTACCGCTTGCGAGGTGGCCCCGGGCCACTGAGACGAGCCGCTCCCGAGTCCAGCCGGCAACCGCAGCGCCCCCGGCTCTGCCCGGCCCCAGCGCCGCGGGGACAAGCGGCGGGCGCCAGGCGGGGGAAGAACCCCAGGGCGGTGCTGGGCCGCGGGCGGCTGCTCTCCCGCCGGGGTCCGCCCCGCACGGCGCCGCGCTCAGTAACCGGGGCACGGCGCTAGGTGCGGGGGGCGCCCGCTCTTTCTGCGGGGGGGGGGGGCACGGTGTTGCTTATGCACGTGAGCAGCCCCTCCCCCCGGGGAGAGCGGGGGGAATGGGCGAAAGGAAGAAATCAGGGTGACATCGTGCAATGAAGCCTGACATCGACCGACACGGAAACCAGCCCAGTCTGAGGCGTTTGATTAATGGCCATTGACTATCCCGGGTCTGACCCATCGCTTAAGAACCCACTGGGCCAGGTCAGAGCCAGGGGCCAGCCAGCCAGGGAGGGGACAGGCAGGGGGACTCTTCCAGCCCTCTCTGCCCGGCAGCCAGCGGAGCGGAGCTGAGCTCCCCCTGTGGTCAAGGGAGCTGTTCCCCCCCACCCGCTTTTGCTCTTCTGAACCCGTGGCTGTAATGGCCAAAATGGCTTGGATGCCCAGGGCTTGGTTCCAGGGGTGGACTGGACTGTACTTCCGCATGACATTATGTCTTGAATATGCCTCTCCAAAAGCAGTCAAATGTCTGCAGCCTGCGCGGGCCCCGGTGTATCCAGCCCAGTATCTTGTCTTCTGACAGTGGCAGGTGCCATATAACTCAGAAGGCATGACATGACAGAACAGGATCCATCCCCAGTTTCCCAGTGGCAGCTTCTGGCAGGCAGAGGTTATGGATACCTGGAGCATGTGGCTGCATCCCTGACCACCTTGGCTACTACTTTCAGTATTCACGTTGCCCTTGTTGACATCTAGCAGCGATGTGACTCCTTTTGTTGACACTGTTCTTATTGCTATCTTTCTCAATCAACTGGTTTATGATCTTTGAATAGGTATGTGTCATTTTGCAACTTGCCATTCTTTTACATGGGAAACTCAATAGTGCAAACATTTACTCACTTGCATATGGTATATTTTTGCAAGATTGTGGCTAAAAGCCTAAATCCTGCAAGCCCTTGTGCACTCATCAGCAGAACTACTCAACAGGAGTAAAGTTAGTTGCATGCAGGTTTGCAGGATAGGGGCAGGGGATTTAAAAAAAAAAAAGGCTAAAAATTATATGTTCCACTGATGCTATTAATTAAAATTGGGGTGGGCAGTTTATTGTATTAATTATAATTAAGAAGTTAGGTTACAGTGCCTTGAAAGTTGGTTATTTTATGAAAATCATTACTCATATTCAACTTATATGTAATATTTACCAGTTAAATTAAAAAAAAACAAAACAGGAAAATCTATATCCTGAAAAACTGTATTGGACCCATCTGAAGGTGTACTACTCAACTTCTCAATAACAAATTTGGGGCTGTAATTCAGTCAAAGTTGAAAATATTTAAAAATTGAAATGTTAAGTGTTTAACATGTTCTTTTCTGTACTTATTTAAAAAAACACTGTAATATGTCTTTGGGGGTTGGTGTCGCTTCTTTGGTTAATTTAGCACATAGACTCACATAGTTGCAACAAAAGCCTCACTGTCCTTGCATGGATATAAAAGGCTACCCTGTATGATGATGCAGACCTTGGTGCTTCATGGTGGCCAGTTCCAAGAAGTTTTCATAGGGTCGGTGAGGCAATCTACACACCAGGATACTGATGGCAGGACTGACTGTTATGCCAGTGCTTGATATCTATTCTGGTGCAGGACTGACTGGAGAGATTGACAGGATGGGTGGACTTGCAGACAGCAAATGCAATTCTAACCTATACACCTTTTATGGCAATTGTGTGCATAGATGTTATAGGGGTGCTGCTAAGGAGTTCATATGAGGATTAGCACTCCTTATGGAGATATGACCTTTGACATTTGCAACAAATTGTGGAGTCCAGCATTTTGGGCAGAACTGTCTTCTCTATTGGTTGCAGCACAATTAAAGAATCCTGACAAGATATAATAAGAAACACAGAGCAGTGTTAAGGACAATCACTGACACTCCAAAAGTGGCTAAATTGGGTCTAATTAACAATATTTCACTATCCATAAGTAACCAGCAAAGAAAAAATAAAACTTTGTCTCTTTTCCTCTGTTTATTTAAAGAGTGCCTAAAATGTTTTCTTTTTTCTGCATTAGAAGTTCAGTTCTTATCAGCCCTGGAAGACACTGTCATTATTGGAAAACTCATGCAATTATGACATCACAAGCCAACAGACTGAAAATAGATCAGTTAACTCTGTAACTTTACTTTGATTCTGCTGATCCTTTGTGTAATTCCAATAACTAATGAACATTTAGGAGAAAGGAAGTTTTTGTAAATAAATTGTGGCGGACCGCTCTCTCACCCCTCCGTAGGAACAGGCAGGAAACCCTTTTTTGCTCCAAACAGTGCTCTTTAATTTACAGTGCAGGACCCCACCACCAATATATACAGCTTAAAACAGTGCAGTCCTTTTAGTTACAGCTCTACAGCTTCAGCTCTGAATAGCTCATTAACATACAGCTCTCAGTAGCTCATTAACATACAGCTCTGAATATACAACTCTAAACAGCTACAGGGGGAGGCTGAGTCCACTACCCCCGGTTGGGACTCCCTCCCCAACTGCACCCGCAGAGTGAGTATTAAACAGCTTTAGATACAGCTCTGGATAGCTCAACAAACATACAGCTCTGGATAGCTCATGCCACCACCACCCTGGGCTTCCTTCCTGGCAGCCTTATATCCCCCAGAGGAGGCTGCCAGGTGCAACCCATCCAGGTTGATTAGGCTTTCTGCAAGCCAGGTGGCTAATTAGCCTTCCTGCAAGGGAGATTTGAAGAGGGCCTTTCTCCATCTTAAAGGGGTGGCAGGCTGGGTCAAGCCCACCCTGCCACAAAATAGATCTCCCTTTTCTCCTTCCCCCCTTCAACCACGTGCAATAACTCACAATACCCATGCTCTAAGATCACTGCCCCAAGAGGTCCACCAGCAAAACACAAACTTGATGTTCCTGGTATTTCCAGAGCTAAAAAAAACAACAAGCCCCTCCACCAACTTTTAAAAGCTCATACAACCTTTCAGGCCTTTACTATAAATCATAAAGAAGCACAAAAAAAAAAAAAAAAGAGCCCAACTTTTTATAAACATTTTGCAAAAAATCTTTAACAGCCCTATTGGTTAAAAAGTGTTTCTTAGTGCACAAATGAAGTTCTAAAAGGCCTGCTTTTATATCAATGCTTGACTCCCCTCAACTCCCAATCTTACATGGTGTTAAGGAGACAATTACTTCTAAGGTTATGACCACATTAGGATTTATAATCGTGTTCAGAATGTTTTTGTTTGTTTGTTTTTGAGTATCTCTCTTGGCTTGGGTAGTTTCATAAGTATTGTTTTATGATGTTTTACTTTGTATGCTGCAAAAGCAACAGCATTAGACTTACAAAAAGACATTATAGCATGGATTTGTAATGGCCGCATTACTCACAAGTGGTGAGCTGTCAAGGCTAGAAACAAGCATTGCATACCACTAGGATAGGGAGAGTCACAGCTCTCCAATGAGGTAAGTCATTTTTACCTTCATGGCTTGTGAAATTAGGTTAATTCAGTTCACATATTCGACTACTCCCAGTGCTGGGCCTGCATACTTTTTTATGGGCTGGGTGTAATATGGAGAGGGGGAAAAAATCTATATTTGTGGAAAAAATAAAACATCAAGGCAGTTTTTCTCCCCCTATGTGGGTTGCTTGAAAGCTGTTTATTGGTTTGGAATGTTAAACGTAGGCCTGGTGGAGATGGATTAGTGAACAGAGTGCAGATAAGGCTTAAATAGGTTCTGTACGTAACATGCTATTGATTACAAATCTTAAAAGGTTAACACAAAAATAGTCTTTCCTGCTCAGGTAAAATATTAGGTGAAATTCTGGTTCCATTGAAGTTAATGATAAAGCTCCTATTGACCACATTTGAGCCAGGATTTCACCCATTATTTTTATATATATTGTATATAATTTTACTATCTACTATAGAAAACAACAACATTAAGGTTGCAAACTCGAGCGCTGAAAGATTAGAATATGCCAGAATTAAGGTTGCATTCTTGGCCCCTTTTATATGATACAGTCTTTAGTTACATGGCCACATACTGTTTTTTCCTCCACAGGATTCTTGTCCCATTTAGTTCACGGGATGGTCAATGCTCACTTAATGAGCAGCTATTCAGTATTTGTTTTATACTCCTGGCTTAGTGTGTGGCCCTAGGCCTTATTTACTGCACATTATTCAAACTCTGCTCTGAAGACAGAATTATCAAATTTCATAGTGGACATTTCTCTGGTGCTCATCATTGTAGTAGCCGAGTGCTTTACAAACATTAATTCAATGTAATCTCTCATCACAACACTACTGTCAGAAGATATTATCCCCATTTTATAGATGGGGAGCTGAGGCACAGATTACAGTCAAAAGTTTCTACTAATTTTGAGCATCCAACTAGGGATGCCTAGAATCTGATTTTTCAGAGTATTTAGCATTTTATAGCACTTAATATGCGGTACTCCCACTGACTTCACTTGCAGGTGAGCGCTCAGCACTTCTACAAATCAGACTCCAAGGTATCAAGCTGAACACCCCAGAAAGCGATGAACAATTAGTGACCATCTCTAGAAAGTTTAGCTTAAGTGACTTGTCCAGCATCCCAGAGGAATTCTGTGGCATAGGCAGGGATAGACTCCAGTTCTCCAGGGCAACATTCTACTGTCTTAGCCAGGACACCATTCTTTTTCTTGCTGACATCTCCTGCTTCATTCACTACTCACCTTCCCACTTCTGCAACAAATGAGGCAAGGATCCTACAGACAATTGTTTTTTACGCTACATACCGCTGATTCATGCCCAGAGAAGGTCCATTCTGTGCACTGAATGAGGCAGGGGTCTTGTGGAGTTAAAAAATTGGTGTGCAATCATGTAATTAAACTATCATAGGGCAGACAACAGTGGAAAAAATTAAGGTTGTGAGGGAAACCATAATTCTGGCATTTTCCAACTTTTTAGTGCTTTACTTTGCAATTTTAATAATTTTAACATAGTTTGTAGGTGTAATTGCCTAGGTTTTTTTAAAAAACCAACTGAGTAAACAGAAATCCCATGTTGTGGCATCATATTGACACACACATGAATCATCAGCAAAAGTTGGAACCTTTAGATCCACCACACAGACCTCTGCCACTTGAACTAACAAAGTAACTGATAGCAGTAGTAGGTTGTCATCTGTGCAAACTAGTTCTAGGGCAGGGGTGGGCAAGCTATGGCAAGCCCTGTCCCAGGCAAGACAGTCTCCATTCCTGAGGCTTCTTAACACAGTCTCCTTGCCCAGCAAATCCTCGCCTCCCTTTCTGAGCTTACTGTTCAAATCCCAAATTTCTCCACCTCTCAAACCCAGTCTCCTTGCCTAGTAAGTCCCAGTTCCCCACTCCCTGTGCCCTTTTCTGATTGGTCTCTCTCCTCCACCCCCTCCCACTGGCTCCCAATCCCAGTCTCCTCATCCAGCCAATCCCAGTCTTCCCCCAATCCTCATCTCTTATCAGATTCCTACCACAGCCAATCCTTCCTCCCCCCATCCAACCTCATTTCTCTCATTGACGCCTCCCTCTACCCAACCTCATTTCTCTCACTGACTCCATCCCAATCTCTCCCCCAACTTTTAGTCCCAGCATCCCCTCTTCCAGATCCCAATTCCAGCCTCCTCTCCCCCCAGGTCACAATCTCCTTGCCCAGCCTGTCCCTGTTTTTCCCCCGCACACATTTTCCAGTCCGAGTCGCACCAGACTCCTTGTTCTAATCTACTCCCTTCCATCCCCATTAGTCTGGCAGCTTCCTCCTCCACGCTGCTGAGTGCCAGAAGGGAGGTCATTAAGAGAACAAAAGAGACAGCCTCCCTCCTCCCTCAGGTGAGCGGCAGACAACACCAATTTAATTGACTTAATATACCGTCTCTCCATACACGCACATAATACACCTTTTGAAAGCTTATTATGTCTACTTTAAGATGAGGTATGATGCAGAGCTGTCAAGTTGTGCTGTTACCATAGAAACAACTATAAACAATGACACCATCAACACATTAAAGTGACAATTTTAAAACATTTGCATTTGTTTGTTAGTTTAATGGTTCTTTGTATTATTTTAAGACATAACCTATTTCTTTGGAGGTCATAATCTAATAATAAACGTGTACAGATGTCATGAAATTAACAGCACTGTGACATTTGTGGTCAACATCATCATCATTTTCCTCATCATTATGAGCACTCCCAAGAATGTGTGGATTATCACAATCTTCATTGCCTTGGAATGTACCCAGTTCTGTGCAGGGAAGATTATTCTGACGCCAGACACAATGGATTGTGCAGCGATTGGTACCGATCTAAATAAAGTCTTGTAGAAGTTCAGATGTCATTGGGCCCCTGAAGAATAAGTCTTTGTTTGCCAAGAGGCTCTTTTGACATGCTCTTCAAAACTGTCCTCACATGGGAAGTTTGGCCAGTAATTTGTCCTTTTTCATGGCTAGATTGCACTTTAGGTCTCTGGGTCTCCAGGAATTGTGGTTTATCCATTACTCTCCCCATGTGTGGCAACATCTCTGAAGCAATAAGCTACTTTTGTTTTGACATTAAACATCCTTCCCTCCCCCCTCCCACATACCAAATAGGGATGACACAGAGTCACGTCTAGTTAATGCATATACAGCAGAAGTGAATGCATCACAAATTGTAAGCACCGGTCTGAAAGAATGGTTGTCAGTTATGCTGGCAATGGTGTGTGTTTCAATCCACGTTATCTGTGTGTTCCCATTTCTGGAAAGTAATCAATAGCAAGGACCAAAACATCTGTATCAGGGGACCTAATTCCTATGGGTCCTTTGACACCAAGAAACTCAAAAGCCATATTGGCATATACAGCATGTAGAAGCATTCTTGTGTCTACTTCCTTTTGAATACCATACAAGTCTCAGTCTTCTCCCACACCTGTGCTGGTGGCAGACGTTGCTATTTCACCATTGTAAAAGTCCCCAGCAAGAAGGGGTGTTTGTGCTGGGTGAGCTCCTACACTGAGGATCATATATTTATATACATTTTGAACCATATATTCACAAGTGACTGCTTGTTAGATGCCATGGTTAGAAACTTCTTCCATGGAGGCACAGGGCATCCATCAGTTACCTGGAATTTCATGCATCTATCCTTAGAGCCTGTCCAGCACCAGCTTTCTGCACTTTTCACAGTTACTGTGATAGCTGCGAAAGACTGATTACAGTGAAACCTCGATTTAACGGACCTCCATTTAACGGACTTCGGATGCAACGGACAAAATTTTTCAGAGTCTGATGCATCCGAAGTCCGTTTCTGGAGGGCTGGCTGTGGGCTCCCTGCTGCTGCCCGAGGCTGGAGCCGGGACCCTGCGGGCTCTAAGCCCGCGCGCGGCAGCCGCTGCGG